>CAWUFW010000585.1:1467500-2737037 GCA_963921515.1 Calotriton arnoldi | reverse complement strand
ACAGCCGATCTTATACGGTGTGCAATACAGTTTTAAAATAATCATTTACATATTTGCAGTGCTTTCTGTTACAGGTTTGGACCTCGCAGCACTATTTATACACAATCCCTTTTTCCAAACTGCGCCCACCAGGATTCAATTTTGTGACTCTTTGGCCTCACACACAGACATCTGCAGTGATTGCATTAACTAATTGAGAACTATTAACTTGAAATTATTTTTATTTTTTACTAAAGTTCTTTTTATTGTTCATCACAAAAATCAAACATGTACATGACAATATCAGCAAGATGATTTCAGACATGAGGCGGATTCGGGTGAACCTCCAAACAGCAATGTTAGTAGTCGCAATCAGAGCCACATAGTAGCATAGCTATAGCTAACACATTGAGATCTTATTGTTTGGCGACCTCTCGTGGCATGGTACTTACATTCAAAATAAAACAGTTCTTAAGAACCTAAGAAACAGAAATAAACATAACAAGTACAGGTCTTAATCTGTCAGAGGGCGGGACTAAGTGAGGGCAGTGATATCCTTCAGCAAGAGGGAGGGAGAGGGTCCCGTTGACCTAGCCAGGTTACCTAGAGTAGGTGGGGGCATTAAAGATACCTTCAGTCAAAGAGCTGAAGTTTCCAGAGTTTCGTTGGGCTACAGCAAGTAACCTCTATGTGCATAAGGTAGTGGATCAGGGGCTTCCACAGGTGTTGGAATTTTGTCTCTGTGTTAGCTAGATTATGGGATATCCGTTCCATAGCCAAGAGGTGCTACACTCTGGTGAACCATTGTGCGACAGAGGGAGGGGCTACTTGTTTCCACATGAATGCTATAAGTTGTCGCGCTGCTACAAGTAGGTAACTGATGAGTGCACAGTCTGCTTGGGTCATTGAGGCCAGAGTGGAGGGTCGAACGTCCAGGATAATCGTAGGATAGGAGAGGGTAGCATACGATGTGTTTAACATGGCCCAATATCTCCTTCCAGTATGTAGCAATCACTCTACAGGACCACCAGATGTGACAAAAGTTCCTCTCGGACTCCCCGTAACAGCAGCAAAGGGGGGAAACATCCAAATAAATGGTGGATAGGCGGGTTGGGGCATAATACCATTGGAACATCAATTTACATGCGGTCTCACGAAGGGAGAGACTGCGCTAAGTTTTGGGTATGTCCCGCCACAGTGTCTCCCATTGTTTAGGTGTTATTTTCTCCTGAATGGTGTTATGCCATGTAGATTGATATGTATGGGTGTGAGTCGGGACAGTATGTTGCAGTACATGATACATATTAGATATTAGTCCTCGTGAGCCGTCATAGGCTCGTATGAGCTTTTCAAATAAAGTGTGGAGGGGGATAGCTGCCGGGTACACCGAGGGGTGCAGCGCCCAGTGTCGCAGCTGATGATACTGGAGTCGCATGGTGGCTGGGAGTTTGAATTTCACC
The DNA here is from genome assembly GCA_963921515.1 of Calotriton arnoldi. Classification (NCBI taxonomy): domain Eukaryota; kingdom Metazoa; phylum Chordata; class Amphibia; order Caudata; family Salamandridae; genus Calotriton; species Calotriton arnoldi. Next base: position 2,735,598 of record CAWUFW010000585.1, on the reverse strand, counting down.
CTACATTCGTCAAAAGACTTCATGGCACCTCCTGTAAAGAGGTCCTGGAGTGTCCAACAGTCCCCCTCACTCCAGCAGCGGAAGGCAAGAGGCGGTAGGCAATGGGGGTATGAGAAGTTAGTCCTCTCTTAATGGCTACATTGCCCCAGATCTCCAACACCATCCTGGTATGAGTGGCAACATATGCACTGCACGGTCGAGCATGCTTGGGCAGTCAGGCAAGGTCCTACAGGGGCCTACACCCCACAGCGTGGTCCATATGGAACCAGTGCTTCTCGCTTTCCCAAACCACCCATTCAGAAACATACCACAAATGAGCCGCAAATAGTATTCCAAAAGATTAGGGCACGCTAGACTGCCCCTATCTCGCGGCAACATCATTAGGGCATGGGCTACTCAGGATTGTTTCCCAATCCATATAAAGGTGCGAAATATCCTCCTGCGGCATCGACGTGGGCAGTGTCTGGAATAGGTAGAGGGTCCTCGGGAGTACATTCATTTTTTTGACGTTTACACGCCCCAGCCAGGAGACATGAAGGGGTTTCCACCTCTGAAAATCGGCCAGGATGGAGTGACAAAGTACAGGCCAGTTGGCTCGAGACCAAGATGTAAGCGTGGGGGTAATATTAAGGCCTAAGTATTTGATGGCGTCCGAACACCATTGTAAAGGTACTAGACGCTGCAGTGTTATTACACCGCGGGCCGGGATTGCTAGATTAAGCACAGACGACTTGGCCATATTAATCTTGAAGCCAGAGACAGCCTCATAGGCCTGCAAGCACGCCACGACACTGGGCGGAGATACCTCAGGTTGAGTAAGTGTGAGGAAGAGATCATCAGAAAACAGGCTTATCTTATGCGTCTGGCCACCAAAGGGTATGCCTTTCAGTGTCCGTATCGTGGATTTTGATAGCAAAAGGTTCAACTGCCAGGGCAAAAAGTAAGGGCGAAAGTGGGCACCCCTGTCACGTGCCCCAGCGGATAAGGATAGGTCTCATGGTTTGCCCATTAACACAGACATTAGCCACATGTGCCACGTATGAGGCCAGACGCTTGGAGATTAAGCCCTGTCTCAACCCTATTTTAACCAACACTGTGTGGAGGTAACACCAGTTTACCCGATCAAAGGCCTTCTCCGCATCAAGCGAGAGGAGGCACACCAGAATGTCAAAACTATGCAACTTTTCCACCTGGTGTGCTATGCGACAGACATTGTCCGCCCCCTGCCTATGGAGATAAAGCCCACTTGATCTGGGCGAATGAGGCCCGGTAGGTATGTTTCCAATCAAGCAGCTATTATTTTGGTGAAGAGCTTAGCATATGTATTGAGTAGGGCTATGGAGCGGTAAGAGGAGCACAGGGCCAGGTCTTTACCCGCTTTGAGAATGAGAGATATCTCGGCAGCCGGCATCGTAGATGTGAGGCCCGTGTGCTGAGTGATGGAATTGAAGAGTCGTAGTAAATGGTCTTGCAAGTGGGGTAGAAATAGCCGATAGAAGACGACCGGAAGTCCATCAGGCGTGGGTGTTTTATCCAAAGGAAGGGCCCAGACCGCAGTGCGTAATCCTTCAGCAGTAATCTGTACATCTAGAAGGGCAGCGTGCCGTGGGTGTAGGGGATCCCACTCACACAGCTAAGTAGGAGTGAAGCAGCATGGGGGAGGGGTCTTCCTGTTGGTAATAGGCATCAAAGGCCTCCAGTTTGTCAGTTTCCGCTGTAACCCATCCTGTGTCGCTCATCTGAATCTTCGCAATATGTGTCTTGGCTCGTGCATGATGCAGCCTGCGAGCTAGGAGCCTACCTACCCTCTTGTCCCCCCCTTCGTAATATTGCTGTTGGAGAGCCAGGAGCGCCCTCTCCGCCTTTCCTGCCCGGTGGGTTCGCAATTGGCCACACAACACGGCCAGCTGCTGTTTGGCCTGGCAGGAGGGGGCAGTTTTGTCTAGATGCTCCAATGCTTATTTTCCGCTGACAAGTTAGATTCCATCAACCTTGCCTCCCGCCCGTGCAATGGCTATAGACGTAATTGTGTCCCTAATGGTGGCTTTAAACCCATCCCAGAGAGTGTGGAGGGAGCTTTCAGGAAGTCCGTTAATTGTAAAGTAGTCAGTAATTCCTTTACGTATCTCAGCCATATCCACTGGGTCGCACAGAAGGTGTGGGGGCAGGCGGCAGCGCGGTGGGTATCCATGGTGAGATGCGCTACCAACCCATGAGAGCTCTTGATTTGCATGGTCCGAAATGGAACGTTCGGAGAGCTCCACTGTGTTTAAGCAACGGAGGAGGGAAGCAGTGATGAAAGTATAATTTATGCGGGAGTAGAAAGTGTGTACGTGTGTGTTTAGGTGCAAGGACATGACCCCGGTGTTCTGGAAAGTAATGCCGCTCCGGTCTAGGGTGGGGTCCCACACTAGGTTGAAGCCTCCACACACTATGATGTCACCATCCACCCCCTCTAATCGCTCTTGCAGGATACGCCTTATGTAGGCATCTTGCGAAGTATTCGGGGCATAGAGCTTAAGAATCGTGATTTTGCACTGCCCCGGGAGAAGGTGTAACACCAAATAATGACCCTCCTTATCCCGGATCTCCCTAATAACGGATGTGTAGAAGCTCGTCTTGCAAAGGATATCCACTCCAAGCGTTTTGGTAGTCATGTAGGCCCAGTGCCGTTTAGGGTATTTTGGATGTGCCATACGATGATGATCAGCCCCCATCAGGAGGGACTTCTGGAGTAGGAGGACATCCGGATCGTGTTGCAGTACATGATGCCAGATTTATTTACGTTTGTTTGGGGAGTTCAATCCCTGCACATTCAAGGATATCAACTTAGTCTCCCAGAGTAAGTGTAGGGTTAGGGAGTATGCTTAAAGTGTGCTATAGATGAGGAGGCAAAGGAATATAGAGGCACAGCATGCACATTTAGGGGAGATTCAACTCCACCCAGCCTCCCTCCCCGAGAGGGCGATAATAGAGGTATACCAAGGAGCCCAATGTGCTGGTGACCCATCTGGAGGGCTGTGGGGGGGATGGCTATCAATCAGAGAGCAGCGCTCCACACGCCACCCCTGAGATTGGGGGCAGCAGCTGTAACATCCATCAAGTCCCGCTGCCAAGGGAATGTGAACTGTAAGAAAACAATGTCATAACAAATGATAACAACAGACCAACAGGGTCCAACAGTGAATTCTTCATCTTGCGGAGGTCGGCACCTAAGTGCTCCAAACCCGCTAGAGGAGTCACCCTCCAGAAGAGAAAGTCGACGGGGCGGCAATCAGAGAAGGCACTGAAATACAGGAGTTCAGGGATTGGTGGAGCCCTCCTAGGCCCGAGGCCCAGCGCCACTGGAAGTAGAACAAGGAAAGGGCCAGGCAATGTCAACTCACTCATGTTGATGGAGAGCAGCATCGGGTGGTATCTGCGTTCAAAGGGAGCCTGGGGTTGAGCGAGCAGGGGAGGCACTACAGCTAATGTAACGGAGATGGTGGATAATGTCACGCTTGGCTTCTTGTGTGGACGTCTCTGCTTGCCGTTTGTTAGGCCGTCGTGATTGCACCGTGGTCCATTTGGGCTTGAGATCCCGCCCAGGGGGGTCCCGGGATGGGGACACATCCTCTTTCTGAGAGTCATCTGGGAGTCCCAGCAAATTCTTTGCCTCCATTAGAGACCATAATGAGCGACGCTTGCCTTCCCATTGGAACAAAAGAGCAGAGGGGTGACCCCATTGATAGCGGATCCCCAAGGCACGTAGCTTATCAGTGACAGGCTTGCAGTCACGTCGCTTCCTCAAGGTGATGGGAGAGATATCCTGGTAAAGTTGTATCGCATACCCTCGAAACGTAAGTTCTGTCTTATCCCTGGATGCTCGCATGATCCCTTCTTTCTCTGTGAAGAAGTGTACCCTGATCAGGATAACAGGAACCACTTCCACACAACCATTGGCAGTGATCACCCGGTGAGCCCTTTCGAGAGCAGGTGGAGAAGCATTATCATCACCACGGATCGCCTGCAGAAGTTCCGCTGTGAGGGACATGATATCACTGCCCTCCCCACCCCTAGGCCCCCACTCCACCCCCACCTCCCCCCCGGATGCGGATGTTGTTGCGGCTGGTTCTATTTTCTAAATCTTTCTGCTTGGTTTGCTGGGCAATATTCTGCTCCTCCAAGGCTGTTATCCACCGCCACAGCATCTCCGCAGATCCTCAGATCTAGCATCTACTGTCCGCTCAAGATCGTCCACATGTTCTTCTATTTCAGAGACATCGCTCCAGATGTCACGGAGGCAAGATTTTAACTCATCCTTGAGTGAGCTGATATCTGTGCAGATTTCGTGCAAGAAACAGTTGATGTACCCCAGAGTAATAGGAGGGGCTGAGGATGTAGCTTCCGCTGCTAATGACGGAGGGGTGGGGGTGGCACTGCAGTATCTGCCTGTCGGGTCTTACTCCAGAGAGATATTACAGGATTGTCTTTTGCTGCTTTAGATCATGGCATAGTGGGGTGATGTGTGCAATCTAGCACAAGGCTGGTGGGGGCAATGAGGCTTGCCTCGCTCCCTGGTTCAAGCTTCGGCTGTGTGGACCGTTACTGTCAATGTCCCTGAGCTGAAAAGTGTTGTGTGGCGTACAGGGCTCCATCGACAAGCCCCAAGGCAGTTCCTACCGTCAAAAGGCCAGTGGTTTATAGGCAAAAGGGCCCGCTTCCCGCACACCCCTTCAGAGAGACCTGCGGTGTGCCAGCTAGATCTTTTCAAGGCACAGGTCTGCCCCAGTCCAAGGCGCTGCTCCGATTCTCAAGAAGGCCCCCACTGAGGCCACCAAGGTGAAGTCAAGAGAGAGCCCGCACCCCACACAGTGTGGCAAAAGTCCCAAGCAATGTGCCAGCCACGCATGAGCGATAACCGTTGATAGATTCAGCTGAGCCCCCACGAGGCCCGGGTATGCCTCACCCAGTCGACTGTCGCTTCGTCCAGGGAGGTCACCTCTAGTTCATGGTAGTGGCCCCCGGTAGAGATCAACACTGCAGCTCCTCAGCTCGCCAGGGCACCCGCAGGCGATGGCCTCCCATTGGGCTTATGGTTATGGAGAAGAACAGGCTACCGGGAGGTGGAGCCGCAGACCCCCGGCCGGAGGCGCGATAGTGGGGTCCGCTCCTCTCAGGGGTCCCCTGTAGGCCACCACGGCATTGGGCCCCGATTCCTCAACAGGCTGCAGCTAGGCCAGATCCCCTGCCGTCCACGCCACAAGTCATCACCTCTGAGTCTCCGCGGTCAAGCCGCTAAAAAGGCCCCCGGGCAGCAGATGAGGCCTGACAACTGGCACCCGGGAAGTGAGACCCACCTCCAGACAGCGGGGATGTTGATCAGCTCGCCAGCCCACCCAGGGGGAAGGCACCCGCACACCTCCAATGGACCCAGCAGATGCTGTGTCGGTCAGCAGCAGGGTGCCCCACCGCGAATATCATGTGGGAATTCCCACTGCCAGGTTCGAGCCCGGGGGTGTCCGTCGCACCGTCTCACCTCGCCCACAGCAGGGGACATGGTGCAGAAGCTGCCGATGCAGGCTATTGGTGAGGATCCGTTCCGGCAGCAGCAAGTCTCTTTCGGGTTACCTCGCAGTCCCCCAGCAGCAAGTAAGGTAGCACAGTCCAGGCGGTCAAGTGTCTGGTGCCCGGGCAGTGGGGGCTCGTTCCCAGGCGACGAGGAGGTCAGCCAGCGCTTGGGCCCGGCGGGAGATGAGCAGCCTTGCACCTCCAATGCTGGCTGTGGGCGCCGCATAGGGCAGCCGCAGGGCACCCTCCCCTCCATAGATGGTGAGGGCAACCCCCACCACCAGGACCAGGTCAGGTAGGGTCTTCCACATCACCCCACCGCGGCCCCCGGAAAGGAAGCGGCACAGTAGCTCCGGGGGCAAGATGGCGCCGAGGGCCCGTCCCAGTCGCAGCAGGCCTCTTTGTTTCAGCCAGATCAAGGACCCTCGCAGAAGCACCTCACCCCTCAGCCAAAAGCGGGGGAGCGGCAGGAGTCTCTAAGGCCGCAGGATGTGTACTCGATTGCCCTGATGCGGTGGATGGTGCCTCGATGGGCCTTGGGGAGTCAGAGAGCATGAAAAGCATGTCCTACTCCATTCCCTCCCAGGCCACGCCCCCCTGAAATTATTTTTCATTTAAGGTGTGCATTAGTTTATCTGCAGTTACCCGAAGGTGAAAAATTACAACAAAATAGTTACAGAATATTTTTTTCTTTTTAATCATGTCTTTGACCCTGTCATGCATTTCAACTGCTGCTTGTAATTGAAGACAGCCTGGAAACGCAGTAATTTAACAAATGTGTGCTTCCAGGCCATTTCAGTTATAAGTTCTTACTGGGGCATTTGCGCCCCCCTGGGAATACAGCCACGGTCCCCAGGAGGTCTTGCCCCACTGTTTGTAGGCCTTTAGTGTATAGTTAGATATTGTTTCGAGACTACTGGTTCTGTGAATGTAGTGATGCTCATAATGATGAAAAAAAAAACGTTCTTGATGATTTTCAGCATTCAAATTAAGATCTTCTTTATCCAGGGTAGCATTGGAAGACAGATAAGAGATTAACTGCTTAACAGGATTTATGTAGCACACACAAGGAGATGATGGACAGAGCACTGAAACTTTTCAGACACTCACCCCCAGTCACAGATCTAGGTTGAATCCATCATCGTTCTTTAGCTCACTTCGCCACCCCAGTTCATACCCAGCTATATGCATATCAGTTTTGACCCAGCCCGAACTGCTAAGCCAGGTCTTCCCTGGACCGGAAACAAGCATCTTGGGACCGGTTTCGGGGTAACACCCCTCATCAGCCAGGCTAGCTTGAATCCAGTGGCAAAGTGAGCAAGGGACTTATGTCCCATGTATTCACAAAGTGACTTAGAATTGTAACACCATCTAAAGAGACTTTTAAAACATATGGGGCCTGATTCACAGAACTAACTTACGTCAAAAACGTAAACGTAAACGTAAAGTTAGTACTTTTTAGGTATTCACAGAATACACTTACTCATTTTGGTATTCACAGAATGAACTTACTCATTTCGGTATTCACAGAAGTTAGTAGTCCTAACTTTAGGACTACTAACTTCTGTGAATACCGAAATGAGTAAGTTCATTCTGTGAATACCAAAATGAGTAAGTGTATTCTGTGAATACCTAAAAAGTACTAACTTTACGTTTACGTTTTTGACGTAAGTTAGTTCTGTGAATCAGGCCCATGGAATCTGAATCATTTCTGTCTGACTCATATTTTAATAAGGGAACACTTCCTAAACAACACTGTTCACCACATGATATGCAGTGATGTTCATAGCATGATTATCCCAGTGTGCTCTGTGAGAAGAAGAATGCAGCTGCAATTCCTGAACCACAGGAAACAGCACTGTCTTAACAGCAATATAGTAACAGAAACAAAATCACAATCCACATTATAATCCACGTTAAAAGGGAAAATACTCCAGGGGCAATCCAGATATAGGACTATGGTGGAAGAATGTATCTGTTGCGAAACTAACAGCAAACAAGAAACTATCTGTAGGGTTGATTAAGAATTATTTCTTATCTTTCAAAATCTACATCAGAATGATTCTCATACAATACAATTTCTTGTAGTAGGATGACAGTGAACCACAGCAGTAGTATTAATGGTTGGGATAGCTGAAATCAGTGTCCAGTTTATCCATCGAAGCTGGTACTTGGTGCAAAGCTAGAGACACAGCGGGCTCTTCAGTCCCCAGAATGAGATATAGGACTTCTCGGCTGTACTCATTGGATAGTTCTTTCAGAGTAGGGAGAGGTTTGCTGATCGACTCTGGATGCACCTCTGTGTCAGTGGAAGTCTGCTGATTGAACTGGTCACATAGTGCTTTTTAATGTGAGTGATCAACACCTTCCTCTTTTTTCGTTGAGACCGGTAATAACTCAAGGATTACAGTTCGAATGCCTTCTACCCCAAGAACTGGAACTTGTGGATTGAAAACGTGTTTATCAGGTATCTTTTCTTGTACTAGCTCTCCCACTTTGGGGAGCTACCCAGCAGCAGCTTTAGGAATCTTCACCTGTGTAGAGTCACAATGCTTCACACTAGATAGTTTAGTTCTAGTTTCCGGAAAATTCTATAATAAAATCAAGCAGGGCAGAGGATTGGTGTTTTGGACTCTGCAACGGACATCAAGATCAGGCACATATATTGATATGCCAAAGAGCACATATAGGGCGTGGTCACTTAATGCTCCCCTAGATAGATTATTTAATGCTCTTTGAAGACCAGCAGATTATATAGTTAACTTAATCCTGTATCCAATACCCTAGCAGTCAAGGCTTGTTTAATAGTATCGTTGGCACGTTCTACAATTCTGTTACTTTCTGGGTGAAAACGATGCAAATTTAGCAGTCATATTACAAGAACATCTTAGCGGCAAATGTGGACCATTGTCTGAATGAAAGGTATTAACTGCTCCCATTGCCTGTAGGCACTGCAAGTCTTTTATGACCACTCGAGCAGTGGCAGTTTGTTGTGGCCAGACCCAAAGGAATCTAGAGCAGGAGTCGACAAAACACAGTATTTTTTTACACCAGTTTACACTTGGGGTTGGGTTTGATATGGTTGAGGAAAATTACCTCGGATGGCTTGACAGAGTTAGTAAGAGCATTCGCACTGGTTAAGTAAAAGTGCAATGTTTTATCTGTTGACAAATAGTGCATTGCTGCAGTAATTTCCTTTGTTAGCTTTGGTAAATATGGCCACCGGTATTGATGCTGCAATATTGATACAGTAGTGCTTGTACGCTATGGCAGTTTTCAAGCTTTGGGTGGCTTGACCCTGAAGTAGGGGGGATTCCTTTTTGCTGCCACTGTACCACCTGGTGAAACAACAGCATGCAAGTGTCTTTAGAAAGAAGCCGCTGATTAGGAGGAAAACAGCTGTGGCAAAAACCTGCAGTGAAACAACAGGATGGACACCAAACACTGGAGCAATATTAAGGAATTCTAGAAGGTGAGGGAAAGCGTAGGAGAAATCACGCACAGGACATAGCAACCCAAAAGAAACAGTTAAAGTGTTGTGATGCTCAGTTCCTCTTACTGACCTCCCTTAAATAGGAAAAAATGCCCTGGAAGTAAATGTGGGCAAAAGGAACTGAAAACCTAGTATCTAGGCCTGGGTTAACCCTGGAGCTGCAATGCAGGAAGTCATCTTAGATTGGGTTGCAAATAGGGATTCAAGATGGCACCTGCATACATCAAAATTCTGGTGTGAAAAGACCCCACAAAGTGGAGCAGAAGAGAGACTCCCTAAGTTGACCATCCCCACCCACCAGGAGCCCACAGCAGATAAGGAAAGGGTTATACTTGTGATACTCACGCAGTTTCCTGGTATGCATGCTGGGACTTAGCGAGCAAAGTGCAGCATAAAAAATGTATACCCCTTCTTCGGAGCCCCAGATCTTCCTGGGTGTCTTTGGAAAAATCTGCAAACCAATCTAGGGGCATGGACTTTAGTAGCTGGTTCCCCCGATTGGTCCCAAAAAAATTGAGTCAACAATATAAGAGACCTAAAATTCAGTTTGGCCATCAACTTCTACTGGTGAAGGAGGATTCCTAGAAAATTAATCTAAAATAAATGGTTTTAACTGAGACATATGGAAAGCGGGATGCATCTTCCAAGTAGGAGGTAAACGCAAGCAGCCACCAAACAGATCTTTTGGATAATAGTAAAGGGGCCTAAAATCACAGTCTGACTATAGAAGGCCACATCTTGATAGACAAGTGAAACAACAGCCAGACCTTTTCCCCCACCTTATATTCACGTTCCTGTGGTCTATGTTTGTATGCTTGTTCTTTCATCCTGGTGATAGGTTTCACCAAACTTTCAGAAACTATTCTCTTAAACTCAACCTGCTGTTGAAGAAGATCAGTAACCAGTGGTATGAAATTCGGAATATAAACTAATTCATGTTAGATTCTAGAATGAAACCCCTACATACAGAAAAAAAGAAGTTACCTTGGTAGCACTGTGAAAACTGTTATTCTATGCAAATTCGACATAAGGCAACAGGGAATTCCAATTATCACTGGTAACATTACAGAAGCACCTTCAGTCTTATTTCCTTATCTGGTTAGTTTTTTCCGGAACCCATTATTTGTTTCATGATCAAGTTTTTGCTGAACTGCTCACACTTTCCCAGAATGGATGTGATGCTGAAAATGACACGATTGAGTGGAATAATAATTGCTATCTCCACCTCCGTAGCATCAGGATTTCTTTGGGACAAGGCTTCTGGCACCCTATTTTGGGTTCCTGGCATATCACTGATTACGAACTCGTATTAAGAAAATAGATATTCCCTCCTGGCCTACATTGAATAATTCATAACACTTGTAGATTTCAATGATCCATTGAGATCTCGAAAACATGTATAGCCCCTGACAGAAGATGCCACCACTCAGAATTTGCTTCCTTTATAGCCAATAACTCTCATTCTAATACAGAGTAAATCAAATAGTTGTCCAAATAGAAAACAAATAAAAATATTCAAACTATCAGAGAAGATGCTATATGTAAACCGTTGAAAGATGAAAGGAGCCTTGCTTAACCCAAAAAGCATTACCTTATATTCAAAGCGTCCATAAGAGGTTCAGAAAGTGATTTTCCGTTTGTCTCCACTTCTTACTTGCAGACCGTGATAAGCTCCCTTCAAATTTAGCTTAGTAAACAGTTGAGAACCTCTGACTGTTTCTAAGATGCCTTTGATTAAAGGGAGGGGGTATTGATTCTGTATTGTTATTTCATTCAGTACCCTATAATGAATACATGGCCTTAACTCATTCTTTTTTTTGGGGACAAGAAATAATGGAGCAACAGGTGGAGAGGATGAAGGAGTTATTAGTCACTGTTCTATGCTTTCTATTAGATATTGTTGTAACACAACATTTGCCAATAACGAATAAAATCATCAATAAGGTATCTCCACTTTAGTTTTCAGATTTATGGTCCAATCACAAAAACAATGGGGCAGTAATTGTTTCTGTTCTGAAGGCATCTGAAAATTCCTGGTAACACTTAAGAATACAAATTTAAGATGCTACCACAGATTCTGATCCAGGATTTGTTAGTAGCTTTTGTTTCTTCTCCAAGGAGGCAGGTTATAAACAGAATAGGTTGCAATGTTCTGAACTAAGGGATATAGTCTGACTCACCCTATTTATATATGAATTATGACAACCTAGCCAAGGACCACCCAGAATTACCGGATGGTTTGGAAACACTATGAGATTAAAAACCAAGGTTTCTTGATGGTTATAAATGGTTGTCCTAAGGGATAAGGTACACTCTTTAACTGGTCCTGAAGTTAAAAGTGTGATTGAAGTATTTACCACTTTAAGTTTTGTTTGAACTGTCTGGGTATTCCGTTGTTGCAAGCCCAATCCAAATCCCAAAATATTGCAGTCGCTTCAGCATCCAACAATGCCATTACACTAATTCTTCTACCATCAACCAAGCACAGAGTTTTTGGAATAAGAAAAGATGGTATCCATCGTCTGGAAACATTCTGAAGTCTAAGCTTGAGGAAGACTTTTCTGACCCAACTCCTCTTTCCCCACGCTGGTTGGGCTTATGCATTTCCCTAACTCTTTTGATGGCTGGACCAGGCATTGGCGAATCAGTTGATCTACTTCTACACAATACAAGCATAGATCTTTTACTCTCTGTTTACATCTTTTAATCTCCGACACAGGCCTTTCACTGACCTGCTATACATAGGTTTTTCAAGGGTGTTGGAAGCCTTGTTTCTTCTGGTTTCTGTGATTGACTAATATTAGAAATTGAAGAATACTGATTAGCTCGTCCTGATCATTTCTCTTTCTTCTTCTCATTCAATCAGTGTTCAATATGAAGGTCAGCTTCTATAGCTTCCTTTAAAGACAAACGATATAGTATATGAACAAATTAATCTTTGGTTTTGAGTTTCAGTCCCCTTTGGAACAATGTCACTAAAGTTTGGTCTGCCCATTGAGTTTCTACTGCCAGCCGAATGAACCTGGTTACATAAGACATGACTTCTTGTGAGCCTTGTTGGATCTCACAAAGCTCTTCCTCAGTCGAATATTCTGCGTCAGACCACCCAAACATCCAAAGAAATTCTTTAAGGAATTAATCATAATTGTTGAGACTGGTATCAGAAGATGATACAAACAGCATTGCCCAGGATAAGGTGTCTCCTGAAAAACAACTGATCAGATATCCTACCTAGATCTTGTCCGAAGAAAACTGTGTAGAGCATAAGGTAATATGAACATTTCCTCAAGAAATTCCCTTTCCTTTTCAGGGTTTCTATCAAAGCGGAAGGCCGCTGCAGGCACAGGAGGTAGGTCAGCGGAATCTTGAGATGCCAAAGAAGTGGCATTCTTGTTCATCAAAGAAATAATTTCTGTAATCTGTGCTGTATGGTAGCTTGAAGACCTGGATTGGAAACTATGCTCACTAAATGTTTCAGAATAGGCTGGCATCGCACTCTGTAATGAGCTGTATGTATTGGCAGCCTTTGACCCTTTGACAACTTGACCCTGAGGTAGGGGCAATTCCTTTCTGCAGCTGTTGGTAACGAAGGAGTAGAATAAGAAGTGGCATGCTCAAGTGTCTCTACTGCGTCCTCTCTAGCTAGGAACACTCATTAATAAAAAGTCCCACAATATTGTTGCAAAACTAACGAGAAGGTGGAAATCGGCATCCCCGCCAGCTATATTAACTTGGAGGAAAGTTGTGGAACGATGGGGAATGGCAGAAAGTGGAGCACTCAGGGAGGAATAGCGTGGGTTGCGGCAAAGACCAATAGCTATGGACTGAGATTTAATACTAGAGTCCTTTAAAGCTCTGGACCTGCCCAATGTTTGATCGATGCAACTTATGACTCCTGAATAGCTTGGGACACTGTAACTACCTGCGGGGTCTTGCTTTATTGTTCACAAGCTGGGAATGATAAAATGAGTGTATTACACATGACACAGGTGCATAAAAACAGGAATGTTCCGAGTGTACTACACATGAGCCGACTCCGCATAATGTGGGAGCATGGGTGACTATGTACACTGAATAATAGAAAGATTTGTTGTCAGAGCAAGACGTATTCTCTTTCCAGATCTGAATGACGTATGCCATCAGAATGGGGTGGGGGGGAGGGGGAGGCTTTGAAATTTACCAATTTAAGTTGTTTTGCAACGCAGACAACATTATCAACTACTAGGCACAAAATATCACGTACCTCAATGTTACCACGCCTATTATTGAAACACACAGGGGTATATTCACAAGAACGTGTACTAAACATCTCCAAAAAATGTTAACGCAACTTTACACATCGCAGTCCATCGCAGGAAAATAACCTGTGTTAACGTGGAATTCACAACACAGAGGTACCATGCGATAGTCTCCTGAAACCACGGACAATGTCCGCGATACAACCACAGCGATGGCGATAAAAACACAAACCCCAACACCAAAAAACGTGCGATGAGCCCATTCGCGATGAGGAAATCAGCGATAAGCAGCGCCAGGCCTGCCATACACACACGGCAGGCGGGAAAATCACTACAAAAGGAGAAAAAACACACAAACACAAAATGACCAACACCGAATCACCATGGAGGCAGCCGGAGCAGGCGCAGAGGACGAGCGCAACCCCACAAGTACCCCGGACGACCAGCCCGGGACCACGGTGACAGGGAAGGGCAAGGACAAGAAGAAGAGGAAGACGAAGTACAGTCCGCAGGAGAATCCGATCCTGGTCACGGAGGTGATAGAACACCATCAACAACTGTTCGTCGCCTCCAATGTGTCATTGGGCACCAGAAATGGATTATGGCGGGCCATCGTGGACAAGGTGAACGCCGTCAGAGAGCACAAGAGGTCAATGGACGAGGTCAAGAGGCGATGGAATGACATCAAGCGCAAGACCAAGGAGAAACTCGCAGGCAACCAGAAGGCAGCAATGCAGACTGGAGGTGGGAGCCCAGCGCCACAGCTGGAGCTGGATGACATGGAGGAGCTGGTGTCGACAGTCATCAGTGTGGAGACCATGGCAGGAGTCGGGGGACCGGACACTGCTCGACATGACACAACACCACAGCAACAGGGTGAGTAACCACCAGGTACTGGGGGGACGGGGGGAGATGGCCACAATGGCACACATGCACAATCAAGCAGAGCACACCCACAATGACTCTGGATCATGGCCCTGATCTACACACTGTCACAATGTACATTGCCATGCTGTCTGAATGTCAACATGTACCATGCGGCCACATACATGAGGACACATTGTAACACAGCATCTCCCCTTCACATTGCAGGGGCACCGTCAACGCCACCTGCAGAGCAGTCCCAGCCACTCTTCACTGATGATGAGGAGGACACCACCAGCATCGACACCCAAGCCCTCCAAGACATCATGGAACTCATCCGCCACTCACCTCCAGGACCAGGGCAGCCCAGCTGCATCGAGGAGACCCCACCCACTCCACAAACCACCCAGCAGGAGGCACCCACAACCCCGGCTGTCTCCCAAGACCCCCCTGAACAACACATGGCCTTCCAACGCCGTGTGTTGGAGGTCCAGAGGGAGATGGCTGAGCAGGTGCGGGTGGGGTTCGACCTCATGGCTACCAAACTGGACGCCATCCATGGGTGTCTGATACCCATCAGGGACCACCTCCAGTCCCTAAAGGACACCCACACGCCGCTCCATGGTCTCCAACAAGCCCTGGCTGACATCGCTGGAGTCATGACTCGGAGACAAGAACACCTGTCCGCTCAGAGTGGCTCCAGCGATCTCAGCCGTGAGATGGCACACATGCGGAGGCTCATGGAGGACATGGTGCGGATGAAGGCAGAAAGGATGGCAGCCACCGCTGCACATCAGCAAAATGTAGCTGGGATCTACCATGCCCTGCATGTCCTCATCATGGCATTGCTGCCACAAGGCGTGGCGCGGATGAATGCTGCTGTCCCTACACCATCCACATCTCCGCCCCCTGGTGTGTCCGTGCCTCACAGTGCGGCAGACGTTTCCACTCCGACACCCGATGTGTCAGTGGCACCCAGTGCTGCAGCCGGAACAGCACCACCCACAGGTGGGGCAGGGCACACATCCGAGGACGAGGAAGTGGCTGGCTTTGGGATCAGAAGGAGGCACTAGCATTCATTTCCGCCACCTGGCCTGTTGCTCCTTGGTGCCGCACATGGCCCCATGACCTCCCACTGACCCCCAATGCACTCTGCGGCACTCACCTTGGACCCCGACATGGACTTCCATATCCTGTTTGGGGACCAATGACACGGCGACCAGACTGCGGACTGTACTCTTCCTCATCCTCTATACTTGTCATTCCCCGATGGACTCTGGCTGGTCCTCCACAGGCCCATGTTGTGAAGTGGGGTTGGCATGGCCCTGTACTGCTCCAGCTGCTAAATTCCACTGGATGTGCAATAAACATGCAGTAACGCACTGCTGTGTCATGTCTTTCATCATTCAAGTATGAATGTGTGGATGAATGTAGGGTCAGTGATTACCCCTAACGTCAATGATGCTCATCTAGTGGGATTCCAGTCACAGTGTGCTACGTTGCCGATTGCGTTGCGGGTGCCGTAGACACCACAACAGGGACACACGCATTAGTCACTTTCTTGTCCGGACATGGACTGCACCACGCCCAGAGCCCCCGAGTCATCGTTGCAAGCCTTGCGCTGGTCCGGCGTACGCCAGGACAGTCCACTCCGCTTACGCTCCGAGGGGGGGGCCACATGACCACATGTCACAGGTTTACATGCTAGTGGTCCGCAGGTCGCTGGTCTAGTTGTCAGCATGTCGCGGCCACTCCCTGAGGGCAGGTTTGCACACACACCACACCCATCCGGCGCAGGCGTCACAGGCCATGTGACCCCGAGTATATAAGGGGCCGGCAACGTCACATTCCCCACTGCCGGAGGTGACTGGATAACGGACGTACCATGGGGCTCAATCATAAAGGGCCCATGAGTTGTTGCGCACAGGGTTGGTGGCACCCGAGGCCTTGCGGCCGTCACGGGCCTACCACCACGTGGCGCTGACTGGGGTTGCACAGGGTTAGTGGGACCGAATTTGCTGAGCGGGTGTGCAGCCTGCGATGATGACGTGTGCAGTGATGTGGTATCTGCCATTGATGCCTCAGGACTCAGCGTCATGTGTGGGACCTGCTGGTCCGCGGTGCGGGTCCTCATGATGTGGAGCATGCCATGGTGGCGGGACCGGGGCCTGGAGCTTGCACGGGCACGTGGTGTGCCCACTGCTGGACACAGCGTTGGCGAAAGGTGAGCAGTGGGGCCTGGGTGTGCAAGGGCGGACAGCCAGTGCTGGCTGGCGGGAGGGGGTAGGGTGCGGCTGCATGTGTGCGCAGGGGCGTACAGGCGTTGTTGCCATGTGCAGTGGGATGGACTCTGACATGATTGACTCTTGCCTCGTTACAGGTTGCAGACCTGGTGGCTTGCAGTGTATCCTGGCACTTGTTTGGAGACACACCGGTGGCAGCAGGTGAGCAGTGGTGCCTGGGTGTGCGGGGGCGGCAGTGTCCTTCCTTCTCTCTCTCTCTCTCTTTCTATCTCTTCATTTCACTTTCACTCTCCCTTCCTTTACTTCTCTCTCCCTCTCCCTCTCTCCCTTCCTTTCCTACTTCCTCTCCCTCTCTCTCTCCCTTCCTTTCCTTCTCCCTCTCTCTCTCTCTGACTCTCCCTCTCCCTTCCTTTCCTTCTCTCCCTCTCTCCCTTTCTTTCTCTCTCTGCCTTTCTTTCATTCTCTGTTTCTCTGTGTCTCGCTCCTTTGATGTGCGCATGACACACATTCTTATTTTGGGCTT
This sequence comes from Calotriton arnoldi, assembly GCA_963921515.1. Lineage (NCBI taxonomy): Eukaryota > Metazoa > Chordata > Amphibia > Caudata > Salamandridae > Calotriton > Calotriton arnoldi. The sequence goes on along the minus strand of CAWUFW010000585.1, from coordinate 2,718,687 downwards.
TATTTTCCAGGCTGTGACATCAGGATTGTCCTGGACGGACCCGACAGGAGTCTTCTGCATTGGTGTTTTGTGTTGTATTTCAATAAAGTTTTTGGTTGTTACTTCAATGAGTGACTGTTTCTCGTTCTTCTGTCTCAACATGTGTGTTTCTGTTTGTCATTGTGCGACGTCATGTGCTTTTTGTGGCTCTTGTGTTGTGCACGGTATGTGTTTGTCCGGGGGGGGTGGGGGGCCTGGGGGTTGTGGCGGTGGGTGTTGTGGCCCTCATGGGTCTCCGAGCTGCATGATCATTGTCCCCACGGCATCTGTGGGTCTTCAGATGTGGCTCTGGCCTGGGCTCCCTTTCATGCTGCAGGTAGTCGTCCTGCTCAACACCAGCAAAAGGCAGGTGTTAATTCCCTGCTGCTACTGCGGCTTATCGCCTGTTTTTGGTTCGCATCGCAGATCTGGCAGTTCGTCGTGAAAGTGGTGTTGTGGTGTTTTCGTGTGTTTTTGCACGGGATCGCCTACTCTGCATCTCATTAGGGTTAGTTGGTGGTGTCACCCGTGGAGGTAAATGTTGAGGCGGTTATCGCGGGAATACTTGCGTTGTCTGCAGTTTGCAACCGCTTGTGAATGGGGTGTTAAATCTGTCACCACTTTTGTTGCGTTAAGTTGACGATAACTCGGAGATACGTCCTTGTGAATATCCCCCACATAGTAGTAGTAGGAGATGCAAATAAAGTATAATGTAATGTAGGATTTTGAACAATATGTGACTGATGAAGTAAGCAAATGTACTGTATTGACTTCTAAAACCCAACAAAATTTGCTAAAAAAAAGTGATTTGTGTGTGGACTGCTGGGTCTGAAAATGCCTTCTGCTAAGTAGCCAGAACAGACTCAAACAGCATCTTGTAAAATGTTACCAGGGGCTCTGATACTTACAAGGAAGGTTGCAAGTTTTCTGTCGGAATGTTAGATTTGGCGTCAGTGATTAACAAGTTTAATTCCAGTGCTTCTGCTGTTTTTCATACCACCGGAGTAAACGAACATCCTCAAAAAGGGACCCGTGGGAGTGAAGAATGTCCCCTACTGGAGATGTGCCCAGGCCACTTCCGTCTCATAGATCTAGAAAGAGGCCAGCATTTACGTTATAAGAGTTAAGGAGATTATCTGACTCTGAATCATTATCCTGAGGACAGCCATAATCTTTTTCTGGAATGACAAGCTCATAGAAATCGGGCGCGAAGAGCTCCTCCATAGGGTCACATTTTTGGGCCTGAGGAGGATGTTGTTCTAAAGGTCTAGCATCGAAACATGACTGAACGTTTCCTTTTGCCCTACAGGTGATATCCATTGACTTCACCAGTTTTAAAGGCTGCATGAAGGAGGCTGAGATTGGCATCATAGACGATGCCAGGCGCAAACTAGTCGCCGTCTTGGAGGGCAAGAGTCTGCGGTTTCGGACAGTCAGGAAGGATCAGGGTAGGAGCCACCAGAATTGTCAATCCCACAGGATTAGGCTCACCCCTGGTTAGTGGCCCAATTGTGTCAGAGCTGTCCTTAAGATATCCAGCCTGGCCTGCCAGAAGTTCTTGACTTGTGCTGGGTCGACTGAATTATCTGGAAATTCTGGCTTTATCTTTTGTGTTGGAATTCACACCGATAATGAGGAGGAGTCTGGCATTAGGAAATTACATCGGGCTCTAAATGGTCACTCGAGTGGGACAGGTAAGAAGAGGATTTATCTTTATTATGGTGTTTTGTGTGGAAAGATCTTTTGAGGGATGGTTCCTTGACAGGAGGCTTACCTGAGGCAGTATGGTTCGGAGCATCATTACAGGCTTGTGCCAGAAACAGCATGACTATATTAGCCTTCAAGTGCTTCAATAAGCAGGAGTTGCAGGCCAGTGGGGGGTGCTCTGAGGGAGACAACACATGCCGATGTCAAGTGGGTCCAATAAAGACATCTTCTTGCAATATCTGTGAAATGGTTTGAACCCTGAAATCCTGGGAGGAGACTTTAAAAAAAAAAATATCTGTTCATTGTGGGAGGAGACATTTAACTTAACTGCTGTCAAAGACTGAGGAACGTGGTGTGTGAAGCACAGAGAAGAGCATGCCATTGATGCAACGCAGGACGACAGGAACAGACACCAGTTGGCTCCTTACATAATCCAATGTTTCACCCCCCCAGTCATAGTTAAAGCTATGTGGCTCCACCTAGTGGTGCTGGAGAGCTACTGCTTGGTGAAATAAGTTTCTGAATCCAGGTGGTACCTGGGGAATGTTCATAAGGTTAAAAATCTGCAGAAAGAGGTAATTAACAGCATGAATATCGAGCCCACAAATTCATCTCTCCTTCTTAGTTACCAGGCATGCCACTCTTATTTTTCGGTCCCTCAGAAAGGGGGCACTATAAGGAAGGGCATAGATTACTTTGCAACCTCATTCAATAGGTCTGTGACAAACGCATATGAACCACTGCAGCACATTTTACATTACCCTCCGGTATTACACATCGCCATTGTAAAAATGCTCCTGGCCCCCTGTGAACCAGATAACGCTTGTGGGCTTGCATAATGGTAATATGAACATTTTCATCCTGCAGGTCCAACGCTACCATCCAGTCACCAGGACCTATGGTGGACAAGATCTGGGCCAGAGTGAGCATCTTAAATATATCCTTTCACTGGAAAGCATTCAAAGGGCAGAGATCTAAAATAACACTAAGGCCATGGTCCTTCTTTGACTCAAGGAAGTAGCAGGAGTAACATTCAGTTCCTACTTCTGAGACCAGAACCTTTTTCTGTGGCTCTTTTTGCTAAAAGCAACTGCACTTCCTGCTGTAAAATGGACATGTGATCCTCCATCAGCCACAGAAGGTGCTGTGGGATAGAAAGAAATAAGAGGGCGTAGCCCAGTTAGATAATTTGGAGAACACATGCATCCGTAATGATGTTTTGCCACTCTTGGAGGAAATGTTTAATCCTGCCTCCTAAAAGTCCAAAAGGACACACTAAAATGGCTTGGCAGCTGTGATCCCCAGAGGGGCAGGGGACTGAGCTGCACGCTGTCGCTGATGCCTTGAACTTTGTCTCTGGGAGCCGGGGTCTTGGTCACAAAATGGCTAAGAAGTTTGTTGTGACAGCAGCAGGGTCTAGCGCTGGCGATACTGAAAACCACTGCAATATTCCGGAAGTTGATCGAATACTTGGGGAAAGTGTCTAGTAGGGGCAGACAACTCCAAGGAATGCGCTGTAGTGCAACTTTCTTTGAAGTGTTCCAGCGCCAAGTCCGCATACTGTAAGACAAGCTTGTCCTTTTCATCATGGTCATTATTTTCAGAATCAGAACTAAAAAGCTGATGTAATGAATGAGCTCTGCTGCATGGTAATGCCAATTTGATAGTAAAAGAAGTCAGCTACTGTCTGCACTTCCGAAGGATCGGAACACAACCTTGGTTGAGATGAAGCCATATCCGAGTCACAAATCACTATAGGCGATGGTGCCAGCATTGTCGGCACTGTCGTCGATGGTAAGGGAAATGGTGCTGTGCATGCCTCCAGAACCAAAGTCGCACTGAAGCTGGTGTGGAACTTGTAGCGGGTTCAAGAGTCACAGATGGTGCAGAGGGCAAACCGCCAGTGGAACCCCGACCAGAGGACTTTACTGATCCTTGGGGCCCGAAGGCGCACTAGAGGGAACGAGAAGCGTGCCAAATATGTGCAGCATGGCTTCCTTAAAGGCCTCGATCTACGATGCCACCGATGGACCTGGAAACCAGTGTTGCATTGCAACCAAATTCAGAATCAGCTCTTCAGGATTTTGGGAGCGACACAGAGTGCATGTTAACACCATCACGTCCTCTCTGGAGTTTGAGAGTGGCAGGAAGGGGTCGATTCCCAATTGGATTTATTGTGCTTGCCGACCGCAACTAGGTCTGCCATGGCAACGACTTCTGGAGTGGGATTGGGACCTTCCTTTTGACTTCGATCAGTCTCAGTGTGGATTCTTCCAATGTTTGGTGACATAGAGCTTTGTCTCGCAGTCCTGTATGGCTTCCGGGTTCATCTGGGTGCAGTCATCGAGTCGTGTTTTGACCCCAGATGCCACTGGCATACTTTGTGGGGATCAATCATAGACATTTGTTTGCAACAGTCTCTACAAGGTTTAAACCCTGCTGTTTTGGGAGGTGACATCTTTCCCTTGCATACTGGTAAAAAGAGAAATTTGGGAAAAGAACTTGTAAAAGATACAAGAGGAGTAGAGCTCGGGATCCGCACCTGAAAGCACAGTAAGAAAGGAACTTACCTCAGCGTGCCTGGGTTGTGCTTTTATGATGCCCAGCTTGTCACTTCGGTAGCAGAGTGACATTGGTATGCAGCTGCACAACTTCGCCGACTGGTGTGCAAGAGTACTGCGGGAAATTTCTCTGAGAGTCTCCAAGAGTAATTAAGATCTAACACCCCAACTTACAGATTTCGTCCTTTGGCTTTCCCGATGGCTTTCCCTTCAGGTCAATAGACCTTTGCCACTGTATTGGAATAGAGCTGGAACGAAAATACAAATCATGCATAAATCATCAACTATCAGATACAAAGTGTTCCATAAAGGAAAATTGTCACTAAACTAGCTATGAGCCTAATCTACCCTAAATAGAACCCATGAAGAGTTCCTTTTTGGAAAAGAACAAGATAGGACTCTTCATAAAGAGTCATTCTGAAAACTCAGCTGAGCTCCCTTCAGTCGCAGTAGCAGCTGTAAAAATATCAGTAAAGGAGGAAAAGATCGTTGCAGTAGGCTTGATCAGAAAAGGGTTTGGATAAGGTAAAGAATAAAGTAATCTTTAGCAATAGCTTTTGGTAAAGAAGGATTAGAATAAGAAGTGTGCATGCTCAAGTGTCTCTAGTGTGTCCTCTCTAGCTAGGAACACTCGTTAATAAAAAGTCACACAATAATGTAGCAAAACTTTAGCAAGTGTAAATAGTTTTCCTCCAATGGGAACCGCTCAGCCGATGGTGTCGTCAATTTCCGATGCTTTTTCTCTCGATTCCAACGGTAAACATCCACGCCGATATGTAGTAAAATATTGTGCATGCACTGGTAACATGGAGGAATGTTCTCATGAGAGCCTTCTTACCTTAGCGCTAAAAGCTGCATTCAGTGTTAACTGTGAATACAATGACTAGCTAGAAGTGCAGAAACAAATACCAATGATGTTCTAGTTAACCATACATAAAATATCTAAATTATAATTCATTCTAACAGTCTACGCATTCTGTATTATAGCAAGGCTTATTGTTGTAAGGGTGATATAATATGGTGTGAAGAAGCTAAGGAAACATAAGCTTGAAGTCAGCACATTCTAAGTAAGATGCTGGTGCTAGGCAAAATGTTCTAAATAAACGTCTATCAAGCTATGTGCAAAAATTCGAAAGAACAGGCTTTTGGGCCTCCTAAAGGGACACATTTAAGAATGATAGCGTAGTACAAATATGTTCTCTTAAAATTATTTCATATCCATTTAATGCAAGCACATTTACCCTAAGTGTGATTAATTTATGAATTATTTGCGACATTAATAATGCATTTTAAAAGGACTCTTTCATGTTATAAAGCAAGCACATTTTCCTACATGTCATTTTCTATGTAAAAACATTTCTGCAGCAGTTTAAATGCATTCCAAGGTGCAAATTTAAGTCGAATTTTGATTTTTAATATTATTTCCCACAATTCCCTCCCTTTTGATGATTTTAAATCATCACACAATTTTGGCCTGTTTCCCATGCAAATTTAAATTTAAAAGGCGCTGTCGTCTTCTGATGTGTCTCGTCTTTTTCTTTTGATTCTCCTACTATGTTTAAGTGACTTCATGTAGTCCTCTTTCACTATTCCGCAAAGTCCCAAGCCCCTTTCAAACATTTTCTTCTGAAAATGTTCCCATCTCTTGCGTATAAAGTATTTCCAGCTCAGAAATAGGACGTAAAGGAATATTAAGCAAAGTCCTATTATCACTTTTGGCATTAGTATTGCCTTCAGTATACCCTTCCCAGCTGTCGAAAACCAATTGCCAATGGTGCTCCACCCTTTCTCAAAATTTTCATACACACTTGGTGTTTCCAATTTGTGTAATTCGGGTTCTAGACCTGAAATATTTCTTGCAAAACTTTCTATCTGCTTACTGTCGTCTGGTATATATGCACAGCAATGTGTTAATTTCAACATGTGACAAACTCCTCCCTTTTCAGTGAGTAATATGTCTAGGGACTTGTGGTAGCACCTGCGCAACCGTCTCCCAAAGGGAGTGGGAGAAACAGCTCAATGAGCATGCGGTATTCACCGACCGCAATGCCAGGCTGGAGGAAGAAGACAATTTCTTCCCAAATGCATGCAACCTCTTGGATTCATGGGGCGGAAGGGAACGTGCCCTGGGAAGTAGAGGCCTGCACCACCAAACATTATGGGGTAGGTTGTTGGCTGAGGAACTTTGGATCAGCCGGTGCTGGGCGATGGCGGCGTGCAACCATCCTATTCACAGGAGCCCCTGTGCTAGGCTTGGACCACGTGCCTAGAACAGTGTCTGTAAGGGCCTCATTAAAGGGCAAAGGGGGTTCAGAAGTGGAAGCCCTAGGTTGAAGCACTTCGCTCAGGAGATTAGTCCTGACCTGCACTGAGGGTAGTTCTAGTCCAAGTACCTCAGCTGCCCTTTTTATCACCATGGCATAGGATGCCCCCTATTCCATAGCCACTGTTGGCGGAAAGAGCATGCCAGTAACTGGAGAAGTGTCCAGTCCACTGGCTTCCGCCAGTTCCCCATACCAGTCCGACTGTTTCACAGAGTCATACTGGTGTTCCAGAGGGTCCATAGACACCTCCCATCACTCTCCTGAGCCTAGCACATCTTCAAAGTGCTCAGGCGACAACATAGAACCCCTGGGCTCAATCGATGTCAGAATCGGCACCGAGCGACGTCGTTCCGACTTCGTGTTGTCTGGGATGAGGATGGGGCTGGCACTGCCGATGGGCACCAGTGGCGCCGCAGGCACCGACTTCGGGTTCGACGCTGGAGTAGGTCGCATTGGCACGACCGGTGTTGACCCAGATCCGGGATTGGATCCATGAGGCCCCACCGGTGTCGTGGCTGGAGCCGACGGTGTCAAACCCGATGGGACCTCTTCCGACCCCGCGTGGTCCGAGGGCTCACCAGAGGGGTCGACCCGCTCAAATACGCGGCACATGGCCCCGTAAAATTCTTTTATCTGAGTGGGGATTGCTCCTGCTCCCGGAAAGGGGGGAGGCGTGAAGTCGACCCAGGCTCCGCGGAACCATGCCTAGAACCTCGGTGCTCCTTACCTCTCTCATCGACAGATGACAGCCAAGGTGCAGATGAAGTCTGCTTGGACTTCTTCTTCTTCTTATGCCTCTTCCCCGAGTGTCCTGAGGACCTCGAGTGGGATGAAGAGGACTTAGGGCTCCGGGAGCGGTACCGCGACCTCCTCTTCCTCGATCGGGACCGGGACCTCCGCGGAGTCTCGCTTGACGGTGTCGTCTGCCGGGCCCCAAGGAGCTTCATCGCCCATTCCCTCAAGGCCTTCGGAGCCATGGCCCGGCAGCCCGAGCACGACTTCGAGTCATGGTCGCACTTGAGACACCAGAGACAGACGAGGTGGGGGTCGGTAACCGGCATTATGCGGTGGCAGGCACCGCTCGGCTTAAAACCTGTCTTCCTCGAAGACATCCCTCACACAGGAAGTTGGAAAAAATTCAGAATTTGACAAAAGTCAAGAAAAAACCTGTCAAAAAGCGACAGAGGGGTAGCTCTTCCCAGATCGGCACTTAACTGGCGCAGAAAGAAAAGAACTGACTTCAGGGCGCCTGGGTGGTGCCTAGATAGGTACTGCGATGCCATAACCGATGCTACCAACGCCGAGGATGTCACGAGGAGCCGAATGGAGCCACCCTATAGCGCGCACAAGGGGTATTGCTCAGCAAACGTTTCCAGATCCAGCCTGACACCTGGAAAATTCAAAGGTAAGGAATCTGCAGCTAGAGGTCTCCATCAGATTTTATTGTTTAATTTATCAACTCGACTATGCCTGACGCTTCTGCTCTGTAACTGCAATGTAGTTTTTGTTCAATCCGTAATGCAGCACATAGCATGTTCATCACTTCATTGTTGAAATGAGTTCCTCTATCTGACCCAAGAAGGACCGGCATACCGAATCTTGGAATGACTTTGCATGATAACAGTAGGACTGTCATTCCTCCTTGTTGGGGAGGCTTCCACCCATCTCGAGAAAACATCGATGATCACTAGGACATATCTCAACCCATTGTGCACAGGCATCTCGATAAAGTCCATTTGCAGTCTGTTAAAAGGGCCATTTGATCCCCCTATGTGTGTGCTTCTAACGTATGTTTTCCTTCATACGTTTAGCTGTTGACATGAGACACACCTTCTGCAAATTTCATCAGCAATTGCTCACAATCTGGGGTTGTACCAACTTTGTCGAAATAGTCTCACCATGGAATCTCTCCCTAAACGTGTGAACCCATTATAATAATGGGTCATTGGAACCAACAAGCTATCAGGCAAAACTGACCTTCCATCAGCTGACATCCAAATGTAATTGGCGTTCTTTACACAACCTGACCTGATCCATCCATTTTGTTCTGCTTCAGGCACATTTTACAGCACTCTTTTCAATTCTTCCGAAGCGTCAGTAATTTCCATCATTATTGCAAAAGCACTTTCTTCCTAAAATTCGCATGCGAAACCTCCATGAAATGTGCATGCTAACACGGCGCAATACCCGACTATGGAATATGCACATCTGTTGCCCATGGCAATGTACCCGCTGCCTGTTTGATGTCCTCGACATTTTACAACAGCAACTTCTCTAGGCATTTGCAGGACTTCTAGCAAGTTCTTGACATGCTGTCCATTTCGAATAGGCATTCCTATGGAGGTAAGAAAACCATGTTGCGACCATAGCTGCCCAAAATCATGAACTACGCTGAAACCATACTGGCTGTCCGTAAAGATGGTGTCTCTCATTTATGCAGTTAAACTGCAAGCTCGTGTTAGGGCAATTAACTTGGCAACTTATGCGGAGAAAACAGAATGAAGCCAAGAAGCTTCGATCACGTAATTTATGGAGCACACGGCATATGCTACTCTTAGTGTGCGTACGTTTCCTCTTAGGCATGAACCATCAACAAATAGGACTTGGTCGGGCTCATTTAGTGGTTCATCCTTAATATTGGGTCTCAGTTTTGTGCATAGTACAGTGACACTTAGGCAATCATGATCGAACTCTTCACATCTTTCATTTTGTTCAGTCACAGGTGTAAGAGTAGAAACATTTAAAACATTACAACGTTTGATTACAACATTCTCAGACGCATGAAAATTCAGCTCATATCTGGTTAACCTATTTGTGGGTTAAATGTTGAGTCTTAGCTTTTGTCAACAATAATAATAACAATGATCTCATTACTCTGCCTTAAATCCTGAAATATCCTATTTGTGCCATTTGGCTTTTGTAATCCCATAATAGGTGAATTACATGGGCTTCCAATCAACTCTCACAGTATGCCTTTCAGAAGCATATCTTCAATCACTGCTTGTATTCCTGCAATGGATTCTGGAGATAAATGACAAAATGGTGTTCCAGGGTAAACAGCATTTGGCTTTAATCTGATTTGGACTGGTTCTACACCTTTTATGAGTCCAATGTCTTTTCCCGTGAGATCCCAAACTTCTGCACTTACGGGGCCATATTATCAAGAACGGCGATAACATTATTGCCGCTTTAGCGGCAGGAAACTGCCGCTAAAGCGGCGATAAGGGGCTTGATAATATGCCCTATAGAATTCCAATAGAAGCCCAGGTTCTGGTGTGAAGGACATCAAACCTGGGCTTCTATTGGAATTCTATAGGGCATATTATCAAGCCCCTTATCGCCGCTTTAGCGGCAGTTTTCTGCCGCTAAAGTGGCGATAATGTTATCGCCGTTCTTGATAATATGGCCCACAGTGTCTCTGAGATCTTCTGGTAATTCGGAAATTGTCAGTAAGGGAAACATTCCTACTTCTGCATTCTGTCTAATCATTTTAAAGTCAACATCCTCATCATGTGTCTGAAAGGCAACACTGCCCGGTGTGCACTATATTGTGCAATTTAACTTACACAACAGATCCCTTCTTAGCAGGTTTACTGGGCTTGTATTGCAAACCACAAATTGGTACTTCTCTTCAAAAGTTCCTATTTTTACTGGGACTTCTTTTGAAATCAGATTTTGCATTTGCTTATTTGTAACCCCAACTACTTGGATCGTTTTCCCCAAGAGAAGTCTGGTACTTCCACTATTCTTACAGTAGAACGGGTAGCTCCTGTGTCAATCAGGAAAGACACATTATGACTAGGACTCCCGGTTTTATGGTATTTATTTTTTTAACATTTCTGTCTGTATTTATCCATATTTCGTTTTTGTCCATCTTATTGTTATTTATCCATATTTATTTTGTGTTTTGAGAATAAATGCAGTGGTAAATGGTAGGTTTCCGCATTTATTTTACTAATTAACTTGAACTCATACTTTGATGCCTGCCACGTTTTCGCAAATTAAGCAGCCAAATTTAACAAAAGTACAATTTACTGTATTTTTACGCTTTTAAAAATAAATACAGACAGGAAATACATTGTTTTCTGTCTGTATTTATCTGTAAAAATCAGTAAAAAAAGAATACTGGGCGCCTTAATTATGAGCATAGACATTTGCATCTACATATGGGTCACTTTGATCCACCTCTAAAACTGCGCCAAGCAAGCAATCTTCTTCCTCTCTCAGGCACCGTCATTGGGAAATATCAGAAGAAAACTCATCAGTTTCAAATAAAGGATATTGTCCTACAACATTTTGATTATGGTTTTGAAATTGTGGCATAGACTTTTTGGAACTGATTTATGTTAATCTTTGGAATTTGATTTAGATGCAGTTTAGGGTTTCCTAATTGCAGAGCAATGGGGGGCATCATCCGGGCTTGATTTTGCATGGGAGTCTGCATTTGCTGTATATGCATCCTCTGTAATGGTGTACCCTGTGAATTTTGCGTTAATCCTCCAGCATTTTCAGGATTAAATCAACCTTCTCATTTCCAATGCCCCACCCTATGACAAACATGACAGGCAGTAACCTTTTTCATGGCAGCAATGTCCGTCTCGGATCCCATACCTGTGGGAACACCTCTACCTTTGCCGTGGGCCTTATTTATTCCACCTTGATTTCCTGAAAACCCAGCGTGCGGAGCAACAACTTCCTGCATCATTCATTGATTTTCTACAAAAGACAGGTTCTGAAAACCTTTCTGAGCCAACATAATTGTCTTCTTTATTTTCGGCCACTTCATGTCGAATAAATCACTGCACTATTTTGCACAAAGCAAGATTTCGTTAAATGATTTGGTCTGCCAGCAGATAACACTTTGCATAATGTAGGCACAAACTTCAGGTTTCAATCCTAGAACAAATTGAGAAACAAAAATCCCCATATCCTTTTCTTCAGGATGCTCACATTCACTATGCTGCTTAAACACCTGCAGTAATCTCTCATAGTTCTCATGAACTGTCTCCTTCGGTTCTTGTGTGGTTCTCTTAATCTTTAACCAGTCAGTATCCCTGGGAGTAATTTTTTTCTTTCAAAAAAGTCATAACCGCTTCATATTTTTCCATCACCAATGGGGAAGGTGCACAAGTTCCTCTCTCTCTAGGTGGTTCTCCTTTCGGCCATTGTACAGGTACCTTAGACTGCCCATAAATCAATTGGTACCACAATGTCAAATGTATCCAAGTCTCATCCACACCACCTTCAAAATCTTTATGAACCTTGTGTGTGCTAGGAGCGGAATGAGTGACAGCTGGGAGAGCTAGGAGCGGAGAGCTCGCACGCCGAGCAGTGCGCTGAGCAGTTTCATCGTCTAAATGCGAGCAGAGAATCAGAGGCGGCTCGTTGGCATGCGGAATAATTCATCAAGCGAGTCAGACTCTGACGGAAAGGTCCAGTCAATCTTTGGGTAGCGGAGCAGCGAGAGGCGGGAGCCCGGACATAGAATATCGGGTGCTTTCTCTCAAGTCTTCTACGGAACCGAATTCTCACGGATTACAAAGCATGGAGTGACTTGGGTCCCGACTCTACCTGCTTGAATCTTCCCGCGGCCGGAGCTGCAAAAGTTACACAGCTAATTGCAGCCTGGAGGCGCTTTAGGAGCAGGGCCCCCAACATTACTTGCCTGATTTTTCCTGCGGCCGGAGCCGCAAAGTCACACAGCTAATTGCAGCGCCTGGAGGCACTTGAAGACTAGGAGCGCGGGTTCCGACATTACCTGCTGGAGCCGAAAGTCACGCAGCTAATTGCCTGGAGGCGCTTGAAAACTAGGAGTGGAGCGGGTTCCTGTGTGCGCCTGAAATTTCCTGTGAAACGCTGATAACTGGGGGTAAGAGACTGTGCCTTTAAACGCTTCCTTGTACAATATACCCCCGTTTCATGCAGTGGAAAGGTGGAAAGGTGGTGTGATCTTGTAAAACTTAACAATACATCACAGGACATGGGGAAACGTAAACTTGCGGGTGCTGTTGCCAGTAGTAAGAACAAAACCGCCAGACTAAGTGCTCCTATAACCAATTACCTTAACAATGCAATGGGTTTAATTAACAGTGAAATTGAAAATGTGGAAGAACGTTTAGCGGCCACCAAGAATGCATTAACCATTGTGATAGATGAGACTACACTGGCTCCATCTGAGCCTGCACCAGAAGCAGATTTGACCAACAATGTCCAAACGAAAAGAGTAACAGCCCTAGTGCATAATACTCGTGGGGTGCCTTGTGCATCATCTGACCCATTGGAAATACTGACTTTATCAGACACAAGTAGTTCTATTCCACCAGTAGCCAAAAGTAAACAGTTAGTAAAAGGGAAAGGTGATGATTCAACTAAACAACCACAGCAAATGCTCTCTAAACACAATGGAGGGCAAAAGGCCAACACTAGCAATGATTGTACAATTAAACCGGATCTAGCTTCAAAAAAGTTACTTGGGAAGATTGACATGGTTGAAAAAAATCTCTTAAAGGAAATATGGAAAATTAAGGATGATGTAGCGCAGATCCTGAAAGCCATTACAGATTTGTCATCTCACGAGAAAGTACTATCTAATAAAAATTCATCAGATATAGTGGGAAAGGTTAATACGAGAGATACTGCTAGTAATAAGACTGTATGTGGCTCAGTGAAACCAGCGAAACCTGCATCTAGGTATGACGAGAAAAATAGGGAAAAAATTGTAGAGAATATAGCTAAGGAAAGTACAAAAAGGGACTTTCAGTTACCATCATCATCCCGAAATGTGACAAAAACAACAAGCCCTACAAGCCCTACATGTTCCACTATTGGAAATCAGGATAAAATAATGGAACGTAGATACAATCACCGAGGCTCGCTTCATTTACCACCTGAGGCTACACCTTATACTATTATCCTTAGAGATGTTCCAGTATTGGAGGATGGTGTTAATGAGGGTTGGGTAGACTTGAAGAACAAGGTCTTGCATTGGTTCATGAAACACTCTCACTCTCACCATAATTTAAATATTTTGGCTAGGAACATTATCATGGTGAGAAGAGTACCCTGGGTAGGGAGATCCCAGAAAAAGGGAGAGGGAGACTGTGTGGTTGTCTCTTTTCGAATCCCGGCAATGGTTGAAGTTTTGCTTGAAGAAATACCTAATGATGGAGAAATGTCAGTTAACAATGGGAAAAGAGATATTACCGAGGTACCGCTTGGATATTTTTATAGACCATTTACAAGAAACCCAAAAGAGTATGACACTGGTCCATTGACAGCTGATAGGTATAGACCTCTGCCCTTGTCTAACAGATTCTCAGCTCTCAGACAATGCAGTGATATAGATTGACTGCACCAGGGCGCCGAACCATGTTCTAAACAAAACTTTTCCCTTGTCGATAAAGGCTTAATGTCAACACTAAATTCGCAGGCCTATAATTTGACTATAGTTTCATGGAACATTGCGGGCATTAACTCGAAATTGGATGCTAAGATATGGCCTGAATTTTTTAACAAGTGTCAAATTATTTGTATACAAGAGACTTGGCACACAGAACCCTTTTTTATTGATGGCTTCTCAACAATTGATACACAAGCAATTCCATCACGAAGTGGAAGGGCAAAGGGAGGCCTAGTTGTTTTACTTTCAGTTACATACCCGCTGACATTGAAGCAAGTTTATACTGACTCACCTTATTTTCAGTTTCTGTGGTTAAATACTATTGATCATCAGTGTTTTGTGATAATTAATTTCTATAATAATGTCTTCGACAGTAACAGAAATCAAGTAATTTTATCCCTTGAGAAGGAGCTTGATCTGTTTTTAAAACAGATCAAGGGTGATTACTACTGATCTGGGTTGGAGATTTCAATAGCAGGAAATGTGACATACTCGAAGGGAAGTACTGTGGATATGAGAATGAGTTCGGAGAAAGCTACACCCATTTCCCACATAATACCTATGGGGAATCAATTAACTGGGCCTTGTATAAATATAATCTGGAAGTAGTGGACCAGACGTTATACGAGGGACAAGTGCAGTTACCCACTTTTGAAGGGCAAGGCCATTGCTCCATAATCGATCATATATTAATCTCGGCTCATGGTCAGAATCAGATAGTAAAAATGGAGGTGGAAAAAAGCTGTCTAAGCGACCATAACCCAGTATTCTTAACTGTCAGATTAATTGATATCCCTTGTGGAGGACCGTGCTTAGCACCAAGCATAAAAACTCAGGGAGAAAATGGCACGTCGATTAGATGGTCCGGGATAAATCAGATTGATTTTGTAGAGAGATTATTGATTGATTGTAAAAACGATATAGAATTATGTACAAAGGGGGATTCATTAAATGAAGATATCATTGGGGCTTTCTGTAAAATAACCGCAGCGATTTCCCAGGGTCTAAAAATTAAGAAGAAAGAGAAAAAGAAAAAGATAGTTAGTTGGTTTGACTCAGAATGCACGGAGGCAAACCACCTATTAAAGAATGCTTTAAAAATTAGACCAAAAGACACTGAACAGATCAAAAACCGGAGGACGATATATAAACAGACAGTGGCAAGAAGAAAGAGGGAGATTCAAAGTGAAGCATGGGAGAAGCTCACACAGGCAGCGAATACTAGGGACTCCTCCCTTTTTTGGAAAACGATAAACCACCCCTATTTTAAAGATAGTAGTGCTGTAAAAATTGAAAGCCTAGTACAACCCCTAGAATGGATTAACCATTTTATGAAGGTTTTCAACATAGATAATGAAATCCCTGTCTTAACAGCATATAGTGATCCAATATATATTTCTGAATTTGATGATAACAATATTTTTATAAATGTTGATACTTTCAATTTGGACCCCATTACTGTAAATGAAGTTACATCGGCCTTAGAAAAAAGTGCAAATGGAAAGGCGCCTGGTGTCGATGGTGTCCCCATAGACATTTTTAAACTTAATGTGGGTTTGTGGGGTCCATTGTTACAAAATGTGTTTAACACTATTGCTGAAGGTTTGATTCCAAGAACATGGACGGAAAGTATTATTGTCCCGATCTTCAAAAAGGGCAATAGGAAAGACCCCAAATGTTATCGCCCAATCTCCCTTCTCGATACAACATCTAAAGTAATGGGCAGGATATTGCTGGAGAGACTGGAATTGTGGGCAGGAGAGAATAAAATTCTTACTGAAACACAATACGGTTTCAGAAGGGAGATAGGGACAATAGAACAGTGCATTAATTTGCACCTCCTTATTTCTAAATATACAATTACGAAAAAGGGTCATTTACACCTTTGTTTCGTTGACCTCACAAGTGCCTTTGATTTAGTAAATCATTCAAAACTATGGCAAACGTTGATTAATATGAGGGCACCAAATGACATTGTGAATTATCTTTCACAACTGTATAGCCGTTTGAGTACTAGAGTGCGTTATGGGGTAGGAGGAGAGTGTACATCAAGTTTCAGGGTAACCCGGGAATTAGACAGGGTTGTGTCCTTGCCCCCTTTTATTTTCCTTATATGTAAATGGAGTGGATGCAGAGCTACAAAATGTAAATGCTGACACCCCAAGAGTAGGTAAACGCTCCATTCCAATTTTACTCTATGCGGACGACGCAGTTCTTTTATCACGAACTGCGAACGGACTACAGTCCCTGATAGAAAAATTTGCAGAATTTATGCACGATAAGGACTTAGTACTAAATTTAAACAAAACTTATACGATGGTGTGTGGGCAAGGAAACCTAAAACTAAGGTTCACCACGTAAATAGCACCCCAACCAAAGCAACAAATTCATTTGTATATCTGGGATTAGTTTACAATGCAAAGGGACATTGGAGAACCCAGATTGAACAATGTAAATTAAAATTTATTAGGTCGACTGAGGCAATCTTCAGATTTTCGAAAAAATCGGTAATAAACCGATTAAGGAAATCATGACTTTATATAATAGCAAATGCCTAAATGGAACTTGTTATGGGGCAGCACTATGGGGGGCGGAAAATTGTGTAACCCTTCAAACCCAAGAAAATAATTTTTTACGAAGATTGCTTGCTGTACCAAATTCCACCCCCACATATAGTGTACATAAAGAACTTGGGGCACCGTATATTAGTGATTTTATAAGCACCATAAGTTTAAATACTTGGTATGGGATATGGAGCAAAGAGGGTGCAAAGCTTACACAGGACATAATCAGAGATTGCATTGCCCTTGACCACGGGAGGAAAATCCCGTGGCTGATATATATCAGAAATCTTTTAAAGGAATGTGTTGAGGATGTTGATCTAGAAAATCCATCCCAAATACTTGAATATGACAAAAGGATCTAAAAAGTAGTATGGTGGACTCACGTAACTGGTTGAGGGAAGTAGATGCTAACACGAAACCCTTGACAAAGGAATATTGTGAGAGAACCTTTGGGTCTGGGACACAAAACTATTTATTGCAGGTCACAAATACAACACACAGATTTTATCTTACAAGACTACGAATGGGTTTGGTTCATCTGTTAATAGCCTTTCCAAAAATGGGCAAGTGGAGCAAAAACTTGCCAAAGTGCCCTTGTGATGGCAAATCAAATCAGACAACGTTACATTTTATTTTGTTCTGTAACTTTTATAGAGAGCTTAGGAAGTGTTTTTTACGACCTTTGTTCTTAAAGAAGAGGTTATTTTTATATAGACCTGCTTTTGAATATATTTGTAGCCTAGATAATATTAAAGTGTGTAATGCTGTGGCGGTCTTCATTCAGAAGGCAATTAAAATAAGATACAATAATTCACATCTCGAAGCACTTATCTATGAAGAAACTGAGGCATAATACGATAAATGATGATTGTACTGTATACTTAGCTGTGGTATAAATATATGGCTTATCACTTGCACTTTATTTCTTGTATTAAACTATTTAATATTGTGATGTTAAACACTATGGTTAATTTAAAAATGTACTGAGATATATATAATGTGATAGAAAATTTTAATTAGACACTTTGCACATAAAGTTTGTGAGGGGTTAATCGCTACGCTTTTTATTATGAATTATTTTAATGAATTTTACAATTGTGTGATGTACAGATGTTTTTATGATTTTTAGTATGCTTTTATGGTTTGTGATTTTAAACCGAATAAAGCTCACGATTGATTGATTGATTGATTGATTATGAACCTTGTACTTGTGCATACCACTGCACTGGCTTGTCTCTCAATTTTGGAAAATTGTTCGAAAATGCTGTCAAATCACCTCTATTCCATGGAACATGTACATAGGTACCTCCAACTACTTCCCTCAATGGATATGCTGCTGCTTCATCCAACTCATCCCATTTGCCCTATGCTTCCTTCTTTTTCTTTTCATGTTTCTTTGCCTATCTAAGTTCCAACTTCTCCACATCCTTCCATCTGCGTATGCATTTGACCAGCTCAGCAACGTGCAAACGCATACCTGTAATCCTCAAGTTTCTATGGCCTGATCATCCAATTCAACCCTGTAACTACGATGTAGATTTATTTTGTTAGTAAGATCCACATCATACCTTTACAGTATCCCTGCCAGGTTGTCATGCATAATAGCAGGTCTTCGAGTAATCTCCTTACACAGGTAGGTTAACTAATTTCTCTGATATTTATCCAAGTGATCAAATTCCAGGCAACCATTGATCAACTCTTCAAAATTTGTTTTTAATTTATGCATATCCAATGATCTGTCTTTTCTGGTTTCTAATTCTTTTGGATGCTCTGTGACTGATATCTTTTTTCTCCAGTAATCTCTTCAATCCATGCTGGTAAATATCCATCTTCATTGCCAATTAAATCATTAGTAGCTAAGGGAGTTGTAAAGACTAGGGTTCCATCTCCATCTACCAAAGCCTGCACATTGTATGGGGTCTCCACAGAACCAACTGTGTATTATGGGTCGTTGGTACATTTCAAACAACTCGTGTCATTAAGACTTCTGGCCTTCTCTCAATTTGGGGTGGTGCACTAGCACCTACTTGAGGTGCAGCTGGAACATCATCAATAGGCACCATAGCTGGTGGTTGTCTTACAACTGGTGGAGCAATTAGTAAAACCTGTAAGGGTTGTTCAACAGGAAGTGGATCTGAATCCACTAAAGCTGTAGCTATGGTCTGACTGGCACTAGCACTTATCCCTCCTGAGTCAGTATATTTTACAGATGGTAGTGGTCGGGAAGACAGCATTTGTTCTAATATCTCGTCTCCCGAATCTGTATCCGACTCATCTCTTTCTTGCTTAGCAGTATCCTTACTCTTTTTCGTACCCTCTGATGTGAGAACCGTATATAATCTGGCTCCTTCAATAATACCTTTCCTCCATCTGCGCTGTTCTTCATCCCACTGAGCATTTGCATAATTCCGCATTGCTCTTCTTGTCCTTCTCTGATATTTATCCTTCTCCTTTTCCCTTGCAACCTTATCCCAAGCAATAAAAGCCTCATATTGCATTGGTTGAGGTTGTGGCTTCATCTCGTACAATTTTCCCTTCAAATGATCGGGGACTCTGGTATTGAATGTCACAAACACAAATTTAATTCATGTTTGGTAGTCAATGTATGCTGGAATACCCTAAGATAGTGCCTTCTCACCTTTGCGTACAAGAATAGTGACATATCCCCTGACAAATTTCTTAAAATCCTTAAGACATTTCATGATAATTTAATTTTCAGCATTTACGTAAAGCCAAATGTTTTGATTCTGTTCCATGTACGTCAATTGTAATTCACCAATTTAGATGACAGCTTTTAAGTTCATGTAATTCTTTACCAAATCCAAAGTCAGCACTCAAATTGACAATATCCAATCACAACGTGACACAGAAAATCCACTAGCCAATGGCAGCGCAAAAGCACACCAACTGTCCAATCCCAGCACAAAACAATTACACATAACTCGCTCCTCACAGCAGCTCACCTTCCTTTACAATTTCTTCACATTCACACACAACCTTCAAATATCTTCTTAAACAACTTCTTGTTTGCTCTTTCTAAAACAAATTAAGTATCACAACCAGTCAAGATTATTCTACACTCGCAAGTGACTTCTCGACCAGTGAAAATTCACACAAATCAATGCAGCTTCACCCGTTTGCCAATTAGGTTCCACTACATTACCAAGATTAATCAAACACAACAGCTTGTGCCTATTGTTACTGATGGAAGTGATGGTACCTTACACTCCACATCTAATTCATCTGCAAACACATTTAAAATGTGTTATTATCCCTGGATCTTTTGACTTCAAGGAGCCTGAAACTCAACTCCTCCTGTTCAACAACTTGATCTCTCGATCTTCCACTCATACACCTGAAAAGAAAACCACAATACTCACTACCACAACATTTTTCCCCTATTAATACACACACCTTCAAAACCACAACCACCGAAACCGCAATGCCTTCGATTTCCACCTCACCAAGGGGCATATTATCAAGGGCTGGCGATATAATTATCGCCGCTTTAGCGTCCGTTTTCGGGCGAAAAGCGGCGATAATTATATCGCAATATCATCAAGGACACGCTAGCGCGTGTTTCCTTGATGTAGAGCCCGTTTTTCACAGCCTCGCCTTGCATCGCTAATGAGATGCAAAGAAGGCGTGGCTGTGAAACCACACAAGTTAATATCGTGAAGGCAGCTTCGCGATATTAACAAGGAGGTGCAGCGATAAAAGAAATCGCGCTACCTCAGCTTTAACTCAGGAATTTAACGTCTGTTAAATTCCTGACTTAAGCATACTTTTCATGGGAGATGGATTCTGCTGATACGACCACAGGGTCGTATCAGCAAGGATTATCGCCGTTTTCCATGGAACATCGCTGGAAAACCAGCGATGTTCCATGGAAAACAAGCTATCGCAGGAATAATTATCGCCATTGCGCTATGCGTTGTTAATACAGCGCTAGCATGGCGATAATTATCTGCGGTAGCCGGCGATAACTATTCTCACGCTGTGAACGGCCAGCGATAATTATCGCTGGCCGTTGATAATATGTCCCCAAGTCCTCAGGATCTGGACACTGGAATTAGGGATTATTTTAATATTGCTTGGGTACTATTTTTAATGCTCCATTTGGGGTGTAAACCATAACTCTGCTACCAGAAACTGTGGGAAATTTTGCAGAGGGTCTCCAAGATTGATTAAGACTTAACACCCCAACTTACAGATTTCGGCCTTTGGAAACCCTGATGGCTTTCCCTTCAGGTCACTCGACCTTTGCCATTGTATTTGAATGGAGCTGGAACGAAAATACAAATCATGCATAAATGATCAACTGTCAGATTATTAATGTTCATCCAATGATGAGAGGCTGATAGAGTTTTCAAAACCTTTATTCATTTTAAAGGATTATTATGGTTTTTTATATTAGGTTAGTCCGATTTACAGCAATGCCTCAGGACGGAGGCTTTCCGACTGAGATCGTGGGTTTCAATTCCGACCGCCTACTTACAATCTAGGTGGTCGGAATTAAAGCCGGCCAGTCATTTCGGCTGGATTCTGACGGGCTCAATGAGCCCGTTGGCCATGCGCAGACGGCCTGTAATCCCAATGGATGTCGTTTCTGCCGTTGGGATTATGATACTCTGTTTCCGACAGACTTTCCATGCCAGGCTTTCCAACATAGAATTCCTGTTGGAAAGCAAGTTGGGGGGCCCTTAGCAGGACACCCTTCTTCTTGCGGCCTCCGGTAGGGGGCCAAGGGGGCACCTATGGGGCCCCCCTGTTGATCCCTGTACCGTGTGGCAGGCACCCTGAGGTTCCTGCCACGCGGTGCAGGGATGAACACAACCTCACATTTCCCTATAGGAGCTTGTGCTACGACCGGTATACGGCTGTAGCACAAGCTCCCATAGGGAAATGTGAGTATGTGACCGCACCATATGCAACCGCATCGCATTTAGGTGGTCAGGACCGCCGACCTCAGGTCAGTCGGTCCCGATTCCGCAATGATGTCGGTCAGTGGCAACTCTGACCAACATCATAATTGGCCGCAAAGTGTTCCATAAAGGAAAACTGTCACTAAACTAGCTAAGAGCCTAATCTACCCTAAATAGAAACCATGAAGAGTTCCTTTTTGGACAAGAGCAAGATAGAACTCATAAAGAGTCATTCTGGAAACTCAGCCGAGTTCCCTACAGTCGCTGTAGCAACCATCAAAATATCATTAAAGGAGGAAATTACCATTACAGAAGCATTGATCAGAAAATGGTTTGGCTAAGGTACAGAATAAAGTCACCTTTAGCAATAACTGTTGGTAATGAAGGATTGGAATAAGAAGTGTGCATGCTCAAGTGTCTCTAGTGTGTCCTCTCTAGCTAGGAACACTCATAAATAAAAAGTCACACAATAATGTAGCAACACTTTAGCAAGTGTAAATAGTTCTCCTCCAATGGGAACTGCTCATCTGATGGTGTCGTCAACTTCCGATGTTGCTTCCCTCGACTCCCACTGTACACATCCACGCCGATATGTAGTAAAACATTGCTGTATACACTGCTAACACGGAGGAAGGTTTTCATGAGAATCTTCTTACCTAAGCTAAAATCTGCATTCAGTGTCTATTGTGAATACAATGACTAGTTAGATGTGCAGAAACAAATATTAATGATGTTCTAGTTGAGCATACATAAAATATCTAAATTATAATTCATTCTAAGTCTATTCATTCTATATTACATCAAGGCTTATTGTTGTACAGGTGATCTAATTTGGTGCGATTAAGCTAATGAAACAAGCTTGACGTCAGCACATTCTTAAGTAAGATGCTGGTGCTAGGGAAAATGTTCTAAATAAACTTCTAACAAGCTATGAGCAGAAGTCAGAAGAGCAGGCTTTTGGGCCTACTAAAGGGACACATTTAAGAATTATAGCCTAGTACAAAAATGTTCTCTTAACATTATTTCATATACATTTGATGCAAGCACATTTTCCCTAAGTGTGATTAATTTATTAATTATTTGCAACATTAATAATGCATTTTAAAATGACTCTTTCACATTATAAAGCGAGCACATTTTCCTGTGTGTCATTTTCTATGTGAAAACATTTCTGCAGCAGTTTAAACCCATTCCAAGGTGTAATTCTAAGTACATTTTTGATTTTTAAAATGATTTCCCACAGTACTGCTTGTGAGTTTCTGGATCCAGTAAGATACTTGAATGGATAGTCACAAGTTATGGAATGTGCACTTAGAAGTATCCATCAGAAACATGGGTGCTCAGACTTCTGAAGTAGACTGTAATAGGAAAATAAAGAAAGTGTGTTTATACTGCTATTACTGTCTCCAAACTATAATAACATCATTGCTGACATACATATGACCTTGCATAATTCTGATAATAGTGGGCAATGTGTCCAAAGACTGATTATAATCAGGATGCTGGACAATGCTTTCAAAACGTCATCCATGATCTGGGTTGACATTGTCTTTAAGTACTTTCACAACCCTTGTCATCATTACCTGAGGACAAAAACAATACAGCAACAATTCCAAAATTTATATATTAACGTCTGGCATAAAAAGTGATCTAGGTTTCAAAAAAGCAGGCACGAGCTTCTTGTGTCAATGTTGTTTGGTAACACAAGAAAGAAGAAAAGTAATTCATGATCAAAACATGAAAATGATTTCACTTTATATTGATATTACTTTTGGGAAAGGTGAGTTGATCATCTTAAGTGTCAAACCCCTCTCATTGAGTAATTATGTCCATAATGAATGCTTTCGATATGTATACAACTGCAACTACCTTTGCTAAACATTTTCCTCTTTAGCTTTAAAAAAAAAAAAAAATTTATTCATATATTGCTTGGGAAACAATACAAACAATTATCCCTTCTCCACTGACTCTCTCTTCTACAGATCAAAAAGAGAAAAATCATTCATTGCACTTAACCGATACGACATCTAAACATAATCAGTATTATCGCATGTAATTTGCAACAGTGGATAAAGCGACAGTGCCAACGCAATACAGTATGATGATATGTCGAGCATGAAATAAAAGAACGATATAATGCACAGCTTAATTCCTCCCCTTCCTAACCATTCAAAACCACAAACAGATCGAGGGTTGGACAACATAATAAAGTGACAGTGCTTAAGGTATCTGTGTATGCTGATATAACCACTATGTATGATGTAATGATTACTGAAGCAATTGTTATGTTTCTTTATTTGGTTAATAAAAAGAATTAAAAAAATAAAAATAAAGTGACAGTACTAGTACAATACGTTTATCTGTATAACAACCATAGGGCTTCAGTGCAGAAAAAGCCTAAGTTAAAAAAATAATTAGTATTATAAAGTGATAATGCAAGAGGTAGATTGAAGAGCTCTCTCCCTTCCATCCAGAACCCATAAGGAAATAGAAAATGTTATTAAAGTGACAATGCAAATTTTATACTAAATACTCTTGACTTCCAAACTTGACAGCTAAAGTGCTACAGTGAAATCTATATCAAATTCTGCTCTACTGACTTCACCAAAAAAGCCCCCATATTTTTTTATGGCGTTGTATATTATTCATGTGAGGGCAATATCAATATTTCCTAATGTAAGTTCTCCTCATCTTACTTAACTACTCCTCAAATGTGAGCTTCTAGGGGAGTTCAAATGGCTAGTAATAATGGAACGCGCCACTAAGGATGAGATATAGATAAATTGAGCACATAGTTTTCCAAACTGTGAGGGGTTGATGAGGCACAACAAAATAATGTAGGAGAGTGGTTTGATCTCGCATCCCACCTTGGCTGAAATATAGTGGAAGATCTGAGACCAAAACTCCAAGAGAGCACCACATGACAAATATATGCCCCCAATCGCCCTCATCTTTGCACCTGGGGTGTTGTTCTAACAGAAGTACGAAACATTTTATTAAGCTTCTATGGAGTGTAGTAGAGCATCCAGGCATTAAAGAGCATCATCCTGTGAAAATTTGCCCCCCTCAACAGCGAGGAGCCGTACTCAAAATACAGCGGTCCACATGCCCCAATTAATCTCTGTCCATTCCCGACATTTTGCCCTGATATTGGTGGTAACGATAGAGCTGTCTGGCTGAAGTTCCTTGTACCAGAAACTCAAAGAATCATTCACCTTTTCCGGCCAAAAAAGTTTCCCAACCAACCCGGCAGAACAATAAAATTCAGATAGAGACAAACTATTAAGGACTGAGACAATTTGTCTATAAGAAAACAGCAAAGACACCTCATAAGTAGTATCATGGGAGCATATCTCGGCCATTGATTTTACTCTGTTACGATCTTAAAAGTCTCCGCTCTTAAACAGACTGATCTTTGCCCACTTCTTAATAGCCATGGGGAAAAGGGAGGGAGAGAGACAGGCGCAACATACTAAGGGAATTTCCGCATGAATCACAGGTATTTTAAATCTGCAATAAAATTGTCGTTTAGCGAAGCTAATATTGAGCAGAGTCTTATACCTCACTTTTTTCTGCAATTTGGGTTCATGTATGACTCTCGGCAAACTGGCTATACTACAGCAGTCAAGCATATAGACAATTAACGAATTGTCAAAGTGAGATCCATGCATAGAGAAGAGGCGCAGTTGTACTGCGATGGAGGCATAATAACAAATCCTAGGGCAGAGGAGCGTCAAACCGCCTTCAGCCTTAGGTAGTTGGAGAATTTTTAAACTAACTCTAGGGAATTTGTTACAGCAAATGAAAGATGAATAACTACCCTCGAACCTACAAAAAAGCCTGCTTCCAACTTACAGAGAACATTAAATAAAGGAAATAATATTCAGGGTAATATTGACATCTTTGTTAATGATATCCGGCCTATCACAGAAATAGGGAGAGATTTCCAAAGGGTAAAGACAGAATGGATTTTGGATAGTAATGGGGCGAAATTTAGACAATAACTATCCAAAACCGAATCAGAAACCAAAATCCCTAAATATCTTTTGGGATGGGAATTCTAATTCTACCAAACACTGGGTGGTTACACCTCGATAGGGGGTATTAAACAAAAGGGATTTGGTCTTAGAGACATTAATGTTATAGCCCCCCAACTTGGAATAATCCTGGACTGCTTGTAAAGCTTTCTTGATATTCTCCCTTTAGGGTGAGAGGTACAAAGCGATATGATCCACGTATAATTTTATATTTGCAGCATCCGGCAAAGGTGGCAGAATGCCAGCATGAGAGCGAATGTATTGGGCCAGTGCTTCAATAAATAGGGCAAAAAGGGTAGGAGATCTGGGGCATGCAGCACTGGCGAGTCCCTCTGCAGGGTAAAACAGTCCCCACACTTGGAATTATTTATTATAATTTGAGCCGAAGTGTTCTCATATTGTCTGGCTATCGGCCCTGTGAGCTGAGACGGAAAATTAAATTTCTCCAAGATTTTAAAAAGAAAGTCACAGCTCACAAGGCCGAAAGCCTTCTCCAGCAAAACCACGGCCGCAGGAATGTTATCGGTGGTAACCAAGTCAATAAACCCAGCCAGGTAATAAGTATTAGCCCTCAGGCTACGGCCTTTAATAAAACCACATTGGTCGGGGTGGATTAGCGATTTTATTACAACACTAATACGATTAGTTATAATGTTTGTGAAAATCTTGGCCTGTATGAGCATGTGGCAAACTCATCTTTCCTTTTAAAAAAAAAAAAAAAAAATCACTAAACGCCTTTATTAAAGGAAGACGGAACAGGACCCCCGACCAAGATGGAATTGAACAAACAGAGAGGGGGACCTATTATAGGGAACAAAAACATTTATAAAACTCTGCCCCAATATCATCTTTCCCTGGGGCTTTAGACCCGTGTAGCTCTTTTATAACCCTATTAGCCTCAGTGGGGGAAATTGGAAGCATTAGTACACAGCCTGTAAAAACGTAGCAGTCCTGGCCGAATCCCACGTCCCAACCTCACCCTGGTAGAGTGAGTCATAGAAATTTTAAAATATGTGTCCGACCTTCCCACTGTTCCCTTCTATTTCTCCCGTGCCTGGATCTTTTATACCGGTGATCAACTTACGGTTCGTTTTTTCTTAGCTATCCAGGCCAGGAAACTACCCATCTTACCGCCCCTCTTCATGCACTCGGCAGTTACTGGCCCGACTATTGAGAATTTCCTTCCTCTGAAAGAACTCTTTCAGGGCTTCTCGATTTTACTGCCATATGCGTCAGGAACCAGGTGACTGCTCAACTACAGCTTTGTGGTAGGCCTTGTCCGCCGCTCTCTACAAACGTTCCTGCTTCTCCATCTCCATTCTCCTTTGGAAGGCAGGGATGGAACTTATAGACCCTCGAATTGAGGCCTTAAATGCATCCTAGACAGTGGCGCTTACCACTGTATGGACGTTTAACGAGAACATTTTTTTTATCTCAGTGGACAGAGTCCGAACATGAGATTCCTGACCTAACAATGTCTTATCCATAACCCATCTCCTAGTGAGTTTGGGACATAATGCGGGAAATTTTAATACCATGACAGAATGATCCGAGAAGCCACCGGCATAATATTGGGAAGATATATTAGAAATAGTCAAGGGGGCTAAAAATAAATCGATCCGGGAAGCGGACCCATATTTCTTGGAGAAGCAAGAGTACACTCTGGCTGTAGGATTCAACTCACGCTATACATCCTGAATTCACATTCGAGTGCCAAGATCTTTAAAAACCCTTCCAACATTTCTTTTATGTTGTATTATCTTGGACACGATTTGGGTTAGACAAATCAAGCCTTGGTAAGGGAAGGAAGTTAAAATCGCCCCCTATTATAGATGTCCTGGGTAGATTACATAATTCCCTAACAATGCCTGAAGAGCTTGATATTATCGTGAACCAGGCCATAAAAAGAGACAATGTTATATCTAACATTGCAGACTACAAGGAGCACTATAACCCAAAAACCCCTATAATCAGAAATGGGAAGGCTACAAACCAGGGCTTAATGACAAATCGCCACTGCGGTCCCTCTATGGGCTGATTCTGCAGATAAAAATAAACACTGTCTGACTCAGGGATAGCGAAGTTTATTACCTTCCTTCCCCCAAACAAAATGCATCTCTTTTAAAAGAATAATGGAGGGATCATCCTGCAACAAACTAAAAAAACAGCATTCCTCTTATGTTTGTTGTTTAACCTGTTCACATTATGACCGGCTATAGTAAAATCCATTCCCTTATTATCCATATATAGATGTTTTGTCCCCAACAAAACCAATTTCTCTGTTCACCTCCATTAGTATTTCTAAACCATACTTGCCTACGAATCCCAAGCAAATTCTTTTCCATGCAATGACCCCCTCCACCACCAAACTCACCCTCTGCTCTGGCTCCCCTGCGCCACTCACCATCCACAGAACCCTGACCAGAGCCTCTACCCAGTCACCCACCCCATTAGCCCCCAGCCCCCGTATGCTGGAAACGATCCCAGCGTGGTTTGGGTGCGTGTCTACCTGCACCAGCTGGCGGCCCGACGCCCGTCCAACTTATATCTTTGGGTTTGTCCACATTTGTGACAAAATCTACTCAACATTCTCCAGGTTGTAAAACATACATGTGAAACTGCCTCTCCCACAAAATCTTTAATTTAGCGGGATGCAACAAATATGTCTGGGCACCATTGGCTCACAACGTCTCTGACAAGAGCTTCATGTCTATGAAAAACACAATATCAGGGAAGGTGTGCTCTGTTCAGGGCTAGAGAGGATAGGGGCTAAACCAATACCATGCCACTGACAATGAGTCAAGAGGGAGAGGGAAAGCTGGAGTGAAAGCTCACTGAATCCTGTGATATTCTAGGTCCACTCAACCTCAGCCCGGCAGAACGGCCCTCCAGGGCAAGGCTGAGCAACAATCCACCTAAATGACTGAAGGGCATCCACCTCTCAGCCAACTCGCCTTTCTCACACCTGGCCAGGACCATCCAATTCAATACCATCCAGACCAGGAGCTACGGGGCCAGCCCAAGACCCACCTGGGCAGCTTCAGCAATTCACGGTATCCTCTTCTCAGCAGGTGATTTTCCATCATGATTACCGTCGTAATTAACACAGGCAGAGGCCGAATGCCAACAGGTGCGGGACTTGTACACTCTTCATTTGCTAAGGTGCTGTCAAGCACATCCAAAATACATAGCCCCGGGCAGTCTGGTTGGTGGAGAGTCAGCTGCATTTGTGCGGACGTGACTTCTGGGATCAGGCAGCACACCTGCTGGGCCAACCTCATGGTCAGGGACATGCTCTCTCCCCCTGCAGCTCCGTTGCTGTGCCGCTGCCCTGTGCAGTGCCCTGTGCAGGTAGGTGTTCGAGGCCCTCCTCCACCTGCAGGCTCCTGCCTGCGCCTCATCCCTGGTGGTCCAGTGGGAGAGCCTTGCTCTTCTGCTGGTTCCACTGCTGTCTGTCTTGTGTCGTGCCCGTTTTTAGGTCGAGCCTAGAGCCAGCGCGCATGCGCTGCTCTGTGAGGCTTATTGTAGAGGAGTAGGTGAATAGAAGCTCCGCCCACACTCTGCCCAAATTTGCGATTAGCTTGTGTCATTGTCTGTCCTAAATGCTGGCTTCTGATTCGTCGATAGGCTTGTTTGTCCCTCCTTAGTACCGCCTCCTCTTCATTTGTCACCTCCCATGGCGACTGGCCCCTTTACTTCGTTGTTACACTGTACTGTTATTTAGACTGTGAGCACTATTTTCGTTAATGAGGTTCTCCTACTGCAGGCACGAGGTGCTTTGGTGCCTTCTTCCCCCCACCGCCGTCCCACCCGTTGTCCATGCCTTCTCCCCCCGCCCGCCCTCCCTCCCATTGTCCGTGCCTTCTCCCCCCACCCGCCCTCCCATTGTCTGTGCCTTCTCCTCCCGTTGTCTGTGCCTTCAAAATCCCCTCCGACCACCCTCCCTCCCCATTGTCTGTGCCTTCTCACCCCCAGCCCGCCCTCCCTCCCGTTGTCGTGATGCCAATCATTTGCAATGCAATAGGTCTCACGTAAATGTGAGACCTACTGCATTGCAAATGCTTGTTCTGCTTGTTGTTATTGTGCCCGTTTTTTCTGTCCTCCTGTTACTGTGCCTCTGTATTTTATTATTGTTCTGTCATCTGTTGCCTTGTCATTCCCTGTTTTTTTGTTGCTTTTTCTGCCCGTCTCCCTTTCCCACCGCTGCTGCCCCTGCGGCCCCTCCCCCCTGCCGGTTCCCGCCTCCCAGCTGAGCTTCCCTCCCCCTTCCCTATTTAATGGCGGCTGCGCCGCTGGTGCGCCAAAGGCAAGCCCGTCCGCGACCCAACCGCGACCAGCGCCAGGGACCCTGGTTTTCTTACCACCCACCGCTACGACTCTGCCGCCCTCACCACACTCAAACCCAGAAGGAACAACAACTGCCAGCTGTCTTCTCTGGCCACTACCCACAGCCAGTTCTCCTGCCGACACTGCCGACAATCCTTCACTATCCTCCGCACCCTCACGACTGCTGCACCCACGCCAGACGCCAGCACCACCGGAGCCCTGAAGTGCATCCTCCTCAACATGCTCTCACTACACAGACATGCCGTAGAGATCTGGGACCTCCTCGACACCCTCTTGCCAGACGTCGCCTTCTTTACGGAAACCTGGACCAACGCCTCCTCCGCCCCAGACATCGCCACCGCCATTACTGACAGATACAAGATCCAGAGGAAAGACTGCCCCAACCGTCAGGAGGAGGACTCGCCATCACACACAAGAGCTCCTTCCGACTCTCCACCTCAAGCGACTCCTCCTCCACTGCCTCCACCACCGAACACCTTCACTTCCAGATCCAGTCCAGTAGTAGAACCACATTTCACGGCACCCTCGCCTACAGACCCCCCCGGACCCCACGCTTTGTTCGCCACTACCATCGCTGACCTCATCGCACCCCACGCCATCGCCTCCATGGACTATATACTCATCGGAGATCTGAACTTCCACCTGGACAACCACAGTGACCCCAACGCCACCACCCTCCTGGACAACCTTGCCAACATCGGACTGAAACAGCTCATCACCACCCCTACCCACAAGGCAGGACACACCCTCGACCCCATCTTCACAGGTGGGAACAACATCCACTTCAGCCACACCACACAACCCCTCTGGACGGACCACCACTGCGACACTTCTCTTACAACACTGCCACCACTCACAAACCCACTCCATGCTCTCTGCGAAAGAACTGGAGCAAGGTCACAGAGGAGCACCTCAACTCCACCCTCACCCACCCACGAACCCCCCCCGACCTCAGCCGACGCCAACTCTGCAGCCAAGGAACTACACCGCTGGATCACAAACCTGCGCAGACATGCTCGCACCCCTCCGCACCACCGACAGACAACGCCCCCTGAAGGCCCCCTGGTTCATCACCAACCTCCAAGAAGCCAGACTCTCCTGCAGACATCTTGAAAAACGATGGAGAAACAGCAAAACCATGGAAGACCTGACCACCTACAAGAACGCCATGACAGAATACCACCAACTCATAAGAACCACCAAGAAGACCTTCTTCCGGAACAAAATCCTCACCAACTCCAGCAACTCAAAAGAACTCTTCAACATCATCCAGCAATTCACCAAACCCCCCAGCGAAGCCACGTAAGTCACTCCCTCCTAGGACCTCTGCAACAAGCTCAGCTCGTACTTCCACCTGAAAATCAAGACCCTCTATGACAACTTCAGCGAACAGACTCCAGAAACCACCCTTCCCTCCAGCAACGACAGCCAGCCCACCATCACCGCCTGGAACCCGGTCACCACCGAAGATACCACCACGACCATGAGGAGCACTCACTCAGGAGCCCCCACGGACCCCTGCCCGCCGCACATCTTCCACAGAGCTGCCGCTGCCATAGTACCCGAGCTACGATTCACCATCAACGCCTCCTTTGAACCTGGCACTTTCCCCCGACGACTGGAAACGCACAGAAGTTAAGCCCCTCCTCAAGAAACCCTCGGTAGACCCGACGGACCTGAAGAACTACCGACCCATCTCTCTCCTTCCCTTTGCAGCCAAAGTCACTGAGAAGATCGTCAACGCCCAGCTGACAAACTTCTTCGAGGAAAACACCATCCTCGACCCCTCCCAATCCGGATTCCGCAGCAACCACAGCACAGAGACCGCCCTCCTCGCCACCACAGACAACATCCCACGCTCCTCGACCAAGCCCACACCACAGCCCTCATTCTACTCGGCCTCTCTGCAGCCTTCGACACCGTCTCCCACCGCACTCTCGCAGCCAGACTCCACAGCACCGGAGTACAGGGAACCGCCCTTGACTGGCTCCGCTCCTTCCTCGCCGGCAGAACCCAAAGGATCAGACTCCCGCCTTTCCTCTCCGAACCCACAGAGATCAACTGCGGGGTACCCCAAGGATCATCGCTCAGTCCCACGCTCTTCAACATCTACGTGGCCCCCCTCGCCGTCATCGTCAGACATCATGGACTCAGCATTGTATTCTATGCCGATGACACCCAGCTCATCCTCTCCCTTACGAAGGACCCCGAAACCACCAGACTCAGCTTCCAAGAAGGAATGAAAGACGTCGCAACCTGGATGAGTAGCAGCTGTCTGAAACTCAACTCGGAGAAGACAGAAGTCTTCGTCCTCGGACCCACCCCCTCAGCCTGGGACAACTCCTGGTGGCCTTCCACCCTCGGTCGGCAGCCCCCACCCCCACGGACCACGACCGGAACCACGGCATCATACTCGACTCCTCTCTCACCATGACCCGACAGATCAACGCCGTCACCTCCACCTGCTTCAACACTCTCTGCATCCTCCGCAAGACCTTCAAGTGGATCCCCCCCGAAGCCAGAAAGACCATCACCCACGCACTCATAACAAGCAGACTGGACTATGGAAATGCCCTCTACGCCGGAATCAACAAATCCCTGCTACGCAGACTCCAGACCATCCAGAACTCCACAGCCATACTCGTCCTTGGCATCCCACGACATGAGCACATCACCCAACACCTGCGAGACCTCCACTGGCTCCCCGTCGAGAAGAGAGGAACCTTCAAGATACTCACCCACGCCTACAAATCCCTCCACAACACCGGACCCAAATACCTCAATGAGAGAGTCTCCTTCCATGTCCCCAAAAGGAACCTCTGCTCCGCCGACCTCGCCCTAGCAGAATCCCCGCGCATCCACAGAACCAGAGCAGGTGGAAGAGCCTTCTCCTACATCGCAGCCAAAGCCTGGAACGAGCTCCTAGTCAACATCAGACGCTCCCCTTCTCTGCACACCTTCAAGAAGAGCCTCAAGACCTGGCTTTTCGGCTGAATCAGAGCTGCACCCCCTCCCACCCCCCCCACCCACCCACCCACCCCCAGCGCCTCGAGACCCTCTCAGGTGAGTAGCGCACTCTAAACCTCCTGATTGATTGATTGATTGAATCTCCCATCATCCCCCGAAATAGTCC
The DNA here is from genome assembly GCA_963921515.1 of Calotriton arnoldi. Lineage (NCBI taxonomy): Eukaryota > Metazoa > Chordata > Amphibia > Caudata > Salamandridae > Calotriton > Calotriton arnoldi. The sequence continues at coordinate 2,685,672 of CAWUFW010000585.1, read as the reverse complement.
CTCTTAAGTAGTTGTGCAAATAAATACCTAGGCAATGTTGCAAACGCACTCCCACAAGCATTGACCAAACATGCGCTAACCGTCTGAAAAGGGTGCATGCTAGAACTGATCTTAGCCAAAATGCCATTGGTGTCCAGGCCTAAAGGCACTGTACATCAGAGAAAATTTACACCACCTCCTAATCTCCTTCTTCGTCACATTCCTTACTAAAATGAATTGATGGTAGCCCTTTAGCTCGCTTTGCTACCTCTACAAGCCTCTTTCTAGGTCTCTTTCCCAAATGGATAATCCACCTGCTCTTCCATAAACTATGCTCCCTCCCTTTCCCGTTTCTGTTTCTTTTTGGTGCCTGATATTTTGGCTCCTATTTGAGCGCACACTAGAATATTAATTTATTTCTTGTTTATAGTACTTTTAGGGCCGGAGTGAGCTGTTCGATAGCCTGCATTCTATTTAACAGCCTCAATGAGTTTTTTTTTTTTTACAAGGCATTGGGTTGTTTATTTTTGTGAGAAGAATCTTCAGCTATCAAAGTTCAGTCGGATCGTGTCCCAGAAGCGGTGCAGTGGCCTGGGAGGGGACTTCTGTTCAGATATGTCCACATAGTAAAGCGACTTGTGAGAGGACGACCGTCTTGACCCATTGCACATCAATGAATTATGTGGGGCACATCCCAAAAGAAGGGTAGCTGGAGAGGTTTACTGATATAAAATATTATATAATGACCTATGTTTGTTTTAAGGTACAAATTTGAGATTGGCATAGTAATATGATGCCTTACCAGTCTTATTTAATCTCTCAGGGCCAGTGATCAAAGTACACAAAAAAAAAGTATGGGAACTGTAATGCTGGATGCAATGGGGGCGGGGTCAGTGAGCGTGGGGGCAGGGGCTAAGGTGTGGCTAAAAACCACAAAATATTCTGTACTTTTTTTGGTCTTTCACCGTCAGGTAGCTACATATAAAATAAAGCACAGCTTAAATGAAAAATAAATAAAAAAGATGTTACTCAGTGGGAAATACACTACAGTATATTATGAAACCTCTATTAGTTAATGCACTGCAGAGGTCTGTGTCTGCAATTAGAGAGCCACAGAATTAAATTTTGGTTGGTGCAGTGGAGAATAGTGATGTGTATTTTTAGTGCTACGAGGTCAAGGCCTGTGATAGAAAGAACTGTGATTATGTAAGTCATTATTTTACACTTGCATTACACACAGTATAAGATAGACTGCTACAAATTGCGCAAAAAGGATTAAGACAAAAAGGTGTTTCCAAAATAAAGACTTTAGTAATACCCAGGCTGTACATGAAGCAATTTTTTTTTACATAACTTCCCCTTCAACACCTCATCAGGGGTTGCAAGCGCTAGATAAACACAAATAGAATTAAAAACATGCACTTCACAGCTCAATTGTTAACACTTTGCACTACAGCTCAAAAAGAATAAATCTGGGTCATCACAAAGCTTTGAGTGATTCGATCAATTAAAGCCAGTACCAGCTCCCAAGCATCCCTTACATTTGCAGAATTCACTCATTGCGCACATTTGCACTTCTTTCAGGCAAGCAGACCCCCTGGCAAGAAGGCTTGTTTCTTCTTTAGCTGTCTCCCTGGCTTCGGTTTCACAGCACAGGAGACTCACTGATTGACACTTCAGCTGAAGCATTTAAACTATCGGAATTAACTGTCCTGGGATGGTTCTCTTTGCAAAAAGTTGGGGGGGATGGTTTTTCATCAATCAAAAAAGTAAGGGCACGTCGCGCCCCTTCGATCCCGCCCACTTTGACCTCTGGTCAGGGCAGATGTATTCCCTTAAGGACACCTGCGGGTACCTGCTACTGTCTTTAAATGGAGATAGTCATCTATTTAGTTTGCCTGCAAATTTTCTTTATTGTGGCACAGAAAAAATCCAATTTTTCCTAATATTAGATTGGTATTTGAGATGGTTTTTATTCACCATTATAAGTATATTTCATAGGATGAATTACAAAACAATTCAATAACAATGTTTACAGTCATTTTTATTGAAGCACTCTGTAGGAAGCTGCTGTCCTATTCATTCCTGCTTCTCCTGTCTTTTCCTCACTTTGCTTCTGGTGTGTAGCTGTGGGCAGGGGAAAAACCCTTGCATAAAATATCATGCATCTCCCAAGGCACAGTATGAGAATGGTGTTGGAATAAGCTGCCACAAGTCTGCTCATTTTCAGTTCTCTTGAATTTCAAGACAGTCTCTGCAGGCAAAGGTCAAGTCTCTCTCCGAGGCTTACAACCAACAAAATAGATTTGCAGCAACCACCTCAAGAAGATTCTCCTGAGGATTTGGACCCTTCTGTGACGTCATTCTCTTTGCCTTCCTCAGTAACTTCCTTATGGGTGCCTCCAGGTTATGATAAGGAGGATTACAGTTACCTTGGTGATTCATCTTTTCCTAGGGGAAGTATACTCACAAAGAACTACATCCGGTTAGCGATTACTTGTCTTCCAACTTCCAACTGCCTCCAGATAAGGAACAACCAGATACTAAAGGCAAATAGTTCCTGCAATTTCACAAACCAGGGTCTCATTAAAAGAGACTGGAGGGGCCCTGACAGATCCATGGTTCCTCACTTCAAGGGGGTAACAGAGTATTTCAAAGCAATGATTACAGTTTCTCAGAAAATACGTCACTGGTCATGGGGAGACGTAAGATATTCCTCCAACTGCAAGGAATTGGGGGCAGTTTGGTTAGGTCTTCTACACTTTGTAAACAATGTCTGGGTACAGCAGTGGTTGTTGTGTTTGTTATACAGCATGGCGGTGAAGGCTTATCTGAGCCATGAGTTTAGAACAGGGTTCAGGTCTTTGAGTCATTTAACATTTCAGATACGTTCTTGGGAAGAGAAGAATATGTTATCAATCAGAGTAGTTAATATTAGAGGGAATGACAGTGTCCTGGCAGCTCGCCTGAGTCGGTGTTCCATCATCACAGGTCTGCTCCCTCAGTCCTGAGGTGCTTCAACAGAGTTGCTGTTGATTCAGTGTCCCAAAAATAGTGAATTAACAAAAATGCCCATCTGCCACTTTTTCTCTCAAGATTCCTAGATCCTTTGACATTGGGCTCAGGTGCCCCTCCTATGCACTTACTTAAAGACTCCTTAATATGCCTTTCCTCCTATTCCTCTAATTCCCAGTGTCCTAGCAAAGATTAAGAGTGACAAAGAGGATCTGTTTGCCTTTTCCCTCTATTGGCCAAGAAGCCATACAGTTCATTAATGAGACGTATGCTGGATGTTTTGGAGAGCAACCATCTCTCAAAGGAGGTGGTAAAGCGTTACGCTTTAGGACGAACTGAGGGATGCATCACCCAGTGTCTGATTTGAATGTAATGTAATTGTTCCGTTTCAGTTAAGGCATGGTCAGAACGGAAGCTCTCAAAGGGTAGAGGTCCCTCTTCGTCAAATAAGTGGCCAATAGATCTACAACCAATCTGGTTACAAAGTTTGAAGGCTGGAGAGTCCAGACTTGGAGTAAAATCTGGGTTGCCCACAACTGGCGACAGAGGAGAGGGGAACGAGGTAAGTTCATCTCACTTAGCCACCTTATCCCAGGCATCTAGGGCGGATCTAGTGATGTGTGAAAGATATAGGTTCCTAGGGCGGGCAGATTTATGAAGGAAGGGAATTTTCCACATGGGCTGTCCCGCCACTGCCCATGAAAAGCCAGTGCTTTTCAGATTGGTCGCGAGACCATTCCAGAAAAACTCTAAGCTGGGCTGCCGGGTAATAGCAGGAGAGATTCGGGATACCCAGGCCGCCCTCATTCGGAGATCTAGAACTTAATTATTTGCGCATGCGGGGGGGGGTCGCTTATTTGCCCATACAAAGTGATTGAGCTTCTGCTGAAGGGTCTGGATCGTTCCAGGAGGACACTCCTTCGGGAGCACCTGAAAAAGAAATAATATCTTAGGTAAAATCGTTATCTTCAGGGCCGCGATGCGACGAAGCCAGGAGACACAATAAGGTCTTCATCTATGTAGATCTGATTTAACTTGGTGGGTTAAGATCTTACAATTAAGAGTGGCCATTTGTCTGGGTTTTAGCAGTGAGTTGAATCTCCAAATAGGGGATACATGTTGTCGCCCACTGTATGGGATATTTGCATTGCAGAATTTAATGTGTGGGGGGTGACTGAAGTGATAAATTAAGATCTTGAGATTTATGTACATTAACTTTAAAGCCTGCAGCCTGGCCAAACGTCTCCAATTCATTAAGAAAGGTAGGTAACGGAATGGAGGGATCTTCTAATGTTGCTATAACATCGTCTGCATAGAGACTGATGACATACTTCTCTCCCCCATAGGGGATTCCCTTTATCATAGGATTAGCCCAGATTCTGTGGGCCATTGGCTCCATATATAATGCAAACAACAGGGGTGAAAGCGGACACCCCTGTCGTTTGCCTCTACAGATCGGGAATGGAGCAGAGGAGTGCCCGTTCACCCGAAAACCTGCAGTTGACTATAGTTGCGGAGGACCCATTTGCAAAAACGGTCACCAAGGCCAAAATGCTTAAGAGTGGCCACCATATATGGCCAATTAACTCTATCAAATGCTCATCGGCATCTATTGTCAACAGCATCCATTCCTGATTTGAGCTCTAGGCTTTGTCAATAAGTTGTAGTACTCTTTGTATTATCACCACATTAACGGCTGGGTACGAAACCTGATTGATCCAGAGCTATGAGGCCAGGCAACAAAGGGCTTAAACGGGCTGCCACAATGCCAGTAAAGAGTTTGAGATCTACATTTAAAAGGGACATTGGCCTATATAATGCACAATAGCGTCTGTCCTTACCTGGCTCCGGGATAACGACAATGGATGCCGTCAACATTGAAGGGGGAATTGAGGAGGGATCTCCAATTGCATTAAATAATCTAGTGAGGAGGGGAGCTAAAATCGAACAAAATGTCTTATAAACAATCACAGAGAGGCCATCTGGACCTGGGGATTTAAGTGGCTTTTGACGGGCTATAATTGAGATGACTTCCTCATTTCGGATAGGGCGGTCAAGATCTGCCGCCTGTTCCGGTGTTAATTTTGGAGTGTGGGCTTCCTGAAGGTATGTGGCCAACCCATCAGTGGGCAAGTTTTGATCTGCATCAATATCTTTATAGAAATCTCAGAAAGTCTCCACAATATGTGGGGCATCTTTACATTCCTGGCCACCAGAACCAAACATTGCCTGGACTCCCATCGCCTGGCGTTGCACCCGTAATCTATTAGCTAGAAGGCGTCCACATCTATCGCCCCCGATACAGTCCATGTGGCAGAGACGGTTCACTGCATATTCTGCTCTATCCAAATCAATACCCGCCAGTTGAGAACGGAAGGTTTCAAGCTGTCGCCATATCAGGGGGGGGGTCCTGAGCGTTTATGGATACATTACAGTTCTTGGACCTGACGGGATAGGTATTCCCGTTTGTCCTTGCATATCTTATTGTCCGCTGCGGAAATAGAGAACAACTACCCAGTAAAATGGCAGCCTTTAGCATTTCCAATAATATGATAATAGTAATGTCGGGGTGTCATTAATAGTTAAGTCCTCTATTGCTTTAGTGATTTGCTTTACAACTTCGGGGCATTGCAATAGAGTTGCTCGAAGTTGCCATATTTTGGGGGGCAATCTGGCCGGGGGAATAGTAGGGTAATAGTCACCGCAGTGTGGTCCGATAGAGAGTGGGGTTCTATCTCAGAGGCCGTATCTATTGAAGTGATCTCAGGTGAACCTAAAAAAATAATCTAATCTAGCATGTTTTGTGTGTGAGGGAGTAAAACATATAAACCCGTGTTTGTGGATGTATGGTCCATCAGATGTCCGTTAAACCTATGTCGCCCAACCATAGCGGCCCCTTGTGGGAAAGGGCCCCCACTTGACTGTGGTGTTAGACTGATCTGTCTAACTCGTTATCACAAACCAGATTAAAGTCCCCTCTGAGTAATATCAGCCGATCTGGGGTGCTCATCACCTCTGTCACTGTGCATCGGAGGAAAGGTTCTTGCCCTTCATTAGGGACATAAAGGTGCCTAAGGTAAAAGCATACTGACACCGGCTATGCTAGCAGTCTACCTCTAATTTCAGCCTGCTTGGAGCCGATCTTCCCCCGGAAGGAGTTTGAGACCAGGATTGCCACTCCTGTAGTTTTAGTGGTATGTGATGAGAAATATTGTTGAGGAAAAGCTTTAGATCTGAGCCTGAGGATATAGCTAGTGAGAAGGAGCGTTTCTTGAAGGAGACAGATGTTAGAATCAAAATTATGCTTTCGTATTGTCTTTATGTGAGTTAGCATTCGCAGCGCCATTTTGTGTACCGCCGCCATTTCTGTATTATGAATGAAACTAATTCTCCACCACTTCCGAGAAATGGCTCTCTCTAGGTTATGTTTCTTCGGAGCTGAGTTCTGCCACACTAATGAATGCCTTGTTCTTATTAGCGCATACCTTTCCTTTAGATGTAAGCCCTCTCCCACTGGTCTAGTGGCGGGCACAGGCAGGATGGCCTTGACTGATAGATAATGTGTGTCCGGCTTCAGAACTGAAACTTACTCCTTTGTAATTTACTGTCCAGCTGCAGTTTTCTGGAAAATTCAATGGTGGGCGTGTTTTCATTGATTCTGAAATGTACATAATGTATCGTTATACTTGTTGAAGTCAGACTCTCTCTGCAGCACTCTTAGCAACTGGGCAGACAGGGCTCCGCTCTGAGCAAAGTTTGAATAAAATAATATTGGTTTGTATTCTCTACTGTCTGACCGACTCTTCATTTCCTAGAAGGCAGAGAGGTGGTCGTGAGTGACCCGAATCAGGCCACTTCCTTCAGTTGGCGCCCGAACAGGGACTCCTTCGGGTGAGTGACCTTTCCCCTTCCGCGGACGCGGGGGGGGTGAGGTCGAGGCTATCATCGGGTCGGATGGACGGATCTGGGATCCGTGCACGAAGAGTTTTTGTTGCTCGCAGCTGCCCCTTCTGTCTGGCCGATCGGTGCCTCGCCCAGTGGTCATCCCTACTGGAGTCCTGAACGGCGAAACCCTTGGATCTGACCTTTTGGTCTGAAGAGTCGGCAGTGGAGAATAGATTCGTTTTGACCTGCATATATCAGGTGGCTCGGTTTTGGTTCTTTGTGGATATGGTACCATTTTGGTTTGTATTTGGTATGGTCTAATGACTGTTTTTGGGACAATTGCAATTGTTTTGCTAGGCAACTAGGCATTCTTTTGAGAATGCCTAGTTTAAGTAGACTGTTTGCCTTGTGCTGTCGTTGTTGCTCTACTGATGCTCGATTGGAAGAAAGTCAGCCGGTGCCTCCAGAAGGCACTCCGAATTTTGATATGTATGTGAAGCATGGTCTTGGCCCTATTATGTTTAGTACATTATGGCAAAATATACGAGGGACAATGCCGAATTGCAGTGGCCATTGACGGGCACTTTTGATGAACAAAAGATTGAGTATTTACAAGAACAGTTGTTTAAGGAAAAAAGTAGGCAGTCTATGTTTGATTCCCTCAGAAGGTGGCAAAAGGCAGCTAAGCAGAAACGAATGAAAGCAGAGAAAGAGGCCCGGAAAGGGAGAATGCAGACGTTGACTCAGAAGGCTGTAGTATATGACAGGGAAAAGCAGGAGAAAGGTATTGAATGTGAAGATAGAAGGTTTCGATTACATATTGACAAATCATATGTGGCTAAGGAGGAAGATGATACTTTTATGGAAGAATTGTTGGATGCTCGACCCCCGCCCTCAATATGCCCCGCAGAGAATATATCCTACTGTTCCGGTGCCCTCACAGCCACCCGTCACAGTTGCGTCTACTGTCTTTGTCCCTGTGTCCACTGTTGTTACGTCAATGGCTGTGGCTTCGGCTCCTCCTCCTTCTTCTGTTTCTTCGCCGTCTGTGGCAACTGTGACTGTTAGTACTCCTGCTGCACCTATTGTTTCAGCATCCCTTTCGCCAACTCTTTCCCTTGCGACACAACCACCAGTGACGATAGTGCCTGTTACTACTGTTGCCTCTCCCACTGTGGTTTTTCATCCTCCGACATTAGTAAGTAGTGGGACGCCGATGCGTGGATTTGAGAATAGGGATTGGACGAAGTCTAGGAAACGCATGGGACCGTTAGTGAGGTCTGATGTGGGGGATGAAGAGAAACAGGTAATAGCTAATCAGGCTGCCCAGTGGGCCTGTAATCCTATTTATAGTGTAGAGGATGTTTGGGCGACTCTGAGAGATTTTGAGCATTTTATACAGCAGCATGCCCTTAAACACGTCAGCTACTTTGATTGGTCTTTGGCAACAGTACTTTGGAGCGGAGGCGCCTCAAATTTTAATATGACATTAGAAACCGAGTATATATTAGTGAGTTGGGGCCAGAACAAGTCTTTGCTCATGTTACGACAATTATAGCTTACAGGGGAAGACTGCATGAGCAAAGCCCTAAGTTGGTATCCCAGTTTCCGATGAGAGAGGTTCATCCTATATATCACCCAGAGATACCAGAGTTAACAGATGGGCGAGGTAATGTGATTTGAGCGGCAGTAGCAGCCCGGTTTCAAGAACAATGAGTTTATACTCCATGGAAAAGATGCGAGGTTTTATCCCTTAAAACTCATTTGCCTGACCCTAGAAAGAATCCTACTGCTTATTATAAAGAGTTGACTGAAGCTGCTTCTTCGACGGTAATGACTCTTGCTGATATTGAAATGCTTTTTGGTCTTCTTGTTCCGGTTGATATTTGGAGGCAGGTCCATACTCAAGATCATGTTCTGGAGTTGGGTGGTACTTGGGATCAAATTAAGGCATGGGACCAGTAAAGAAAGCCAGGTGATAAGCCTCGGGCAGAGATACTTGCTTTGCCAGGCCGCATCATTACATACATGCATTCTCTTATTCCACCGAGAAAAGTGGACTGGGATAAATTGTCAGCTTGTCGACAGAAGAAAGATGAGTGTGTCCGATTTTTTCACTCGATTTGAAGGTACATTTTTAGATTATAGTGAACAGGATTTGTCTATTGAGGGAGGTGTTCGGTTGTTTGTTAACAGATTTGTTTCCAACTTGCTTCCTGAAATTGCAACTCGATTGCAAGCTTCTGAGAGTACCTGGTCCACCTCCTCTCCCTCTGTTATTTTGAATATGGCACCATATTATGAGCATAGGGATAATGAGGAAAAGGAGAGGACAGAGGAGAGGCATAAGGATTTAAAGATGAAGGTGTTGTTGCAGCAGGCTTTTAGAGGGAATGTGAGAGGACGCGGTGGTGCTGCTTCCACGCACTAGTAGGCAGCCAACAGCTACGCTCTTGGGTCCGAATCAGTGTGCGTATTGTAAGGAGGAGGGATATTGGCGTAGCGAGTGTCCTGTGCTTTTGCAGAAGGTGGCAGCCCCTAGAGGTTGAGGTTCTCGTGGTCGGGGTCGTGGAGCTGGTGGGGCTGATAGGACACAGAGTGCTGCAGCCTCACAGGGTCGTACTGATAATTATTTTGATGACCCTCGAGATGGACAGTACTATCATGATGATGATTATGATATGGATGAAGTGACAGGAATGTCCTATAGCTAGGACAGCCAGGGGCAGAGTGAGGGACCAGTTCCGATACCTGTGGACCAGCGTGGTCCTTATGTAACAGCAGAATCGCAAGGTTCAACCAAGGAGTTTTTGGTGGACACAGGTGCGACAAAGAGTCCTGTTTTTTTAAATATGGTCCCTGGGGCGGCTTTGTCTGGCCATAATAATGTGTTGGTTGGTTTCTCTGGTGTACCGGTTGTAAGCCCCATTTCAAAACCTCTTGCATTGACTATTAGCCCTTTCACTGTGGATTCGCCATTTTTGCTGACATCTAATTGTGGTGAAAATTTGATGGGTTTGGATTTGTTAAAGAAATTGCATGCCACTATTTATTGTTCTCCGGCAGGTGTTTATATGACAATGGGTCCAGATGTCGCACGTGCTAAGCAGTGTTTGTCCAAAGATGCACCCCTTCCTGTTGAGTTTAAGGATGTGCCACCCACTCTGTGGGCGACAGGTGACTCCGATGTGGGATTGTTGCAGATATCGCCGGTTTTGATACAGGTCAAGGATGGTGCTATTTTGCCTTGTATCCATCAGTATAAAATACCGCAGGCAGGGGAGCGAGCTTTATTGCAAATTATACAGGATTTGATTAGGAAGGGAGTGGTTGAGGAGACAACTGCTAACATTTGCAATAGTCCTATTCTTCCAATTCTTAAAAGGGCGCCCTCAGGTTCTTCTGATGACCATGAAGATGTTTATCGTTTTGTGATTGATTTGCATGAAGTTAATAAAATAGTGGTCCCTCAGTTTCCAGTGGTTCCTGATATTACTACTCTTTTGACAATGATTCCTTCTACTGCTAAATTTTTCTCTGTCACTGATTTGAAAAACGCATTCTTCAGTATTCCTATTCATTCAGATAGCAGGTACTTGTTTGGTTTTGCTCTAGCTGGTAGAAGTTTTAGATTCTGTCGAGCTCCTCAGGGCTATAGAGAAAGTCCGAGTATTTATAGTCAAGCATTAAAGAGCCAATTGGCTTCCCTTTTGCTTCCTGTAGGTAATGTATTGGTGCAGTATGTTGATGACTTGCTCATCGCTTCTGACACAGAACAAGGTTGCAAAAACAGTACGGTGAAATTGTTGTTGCATTTGGCCCAGCATGGCCACAAGGTGTCTCTTTCTAAATTTCAATATTGTCGACAGGAGGTCACCTACTTAGGCCACCTACTGTCGAAGGATGGTAGGAGATTGACCCCGGAGCGCATCAGTACCATTGTTAAAATGCCTGTTCCACAAACCCAGAAGGATGTGCGCGCTTTTATAGGTATCACTTCCTATTGTCGGCAGTGGATACCTAGCTACTCGCTATTAATCAAATCACTGCTTGCACTAACATTAAAAGACGTGCATGAGCCCCTGCCTTGGACGCCTGAATGTCAGCAGTCTTTTGAGCAATTGAAAACTGCGCTTTATTCGGCTCCAGTACTTGGCACCCCAGACTATACTAAACCGTTTGTGTTGTACGTCCATGAGATGGCTGGTTGCGCGCTTTCTGTTTTAACACAAAAATTTGGAGATAAGCAACGGCTGTGTGCTTATTTCTCTGCTGTCCTTGATCCTGTCGCATGAGCCCTCTGAGCTGTCTAAGAGTGGTTGCGGCTGTGGCCGTCTCGATAAGACAATCGGCTGGACTCGTACTTGATACTGACCTCACAGTTATGGTACCCCATACTGTGGATACACTTTTGAATAAGACCAAGACACAGCACCTCACCAGTGCACGTCTGACAGGTTATGAATTGACATTGTTTCCACAACACATTACAATTAAAAGATGTGTCACTCTGAACCCAGCCACGTTACTGCCCCTCCCTTCTGAGAATGATGAGATTGATAAACATGACTGTATCTTCTGGACGGAAGAAGAGACGAAAGGACGGGTAGACTTGACTGATATTCCATTATCTGACCCACAAGGGGAACTATATGTCGATGGCTCTTGTTTTAAATTACCAGATGGCACTACAACTGCTGCGTATGCTGTCACTACGCTGCGTACAGTAGTTGAGACATCACAAGTCCCCTATCAGTCGGCCCAAGCTGCCGAGCTGGTCACCCTAATCCGAGCTTGCAAATTAAGTGAGGGACTGGCTGTCAATATTTATACTGATAGCCAATATGCCTTTGGAGTTGCGCATAATTTGGGGCTACTCTGGGCTGAGAGAGGGTTTCTTACTTCTCATGGCAACAAAATCCAGCACGGGCACCTCATATTGCGGCTCCCGTCTGCTTTGACCCTCCCTAAGAAGTTGGCCATAGTGAAGTGTAGTGCCCACCGGAAAATAGCTGATGATGTTGGTAGGGGAAATGCTTTTGCAGATCAGACAGCTAAGGAAACAGCCCGGACCAAAATGAAAAGAATGTTTGTAGCAGGTCCTGCTAGGTGGGTGCCTGAGGTTACTATGTTTGAAGACACACTTGAGAATGTGAAGGAGATTCAAAGCGAGGCCACAACAGAAGAGTTAGCAATGGGCAAGAAAGTACAGCACAATTGTACAATGAGGGATGTTGGATTGACAAGTCAGGGAAGCAGAGATGGATGTTGCCAGATGCATATGTTCTCCCTGTAGTTACAATGGCCCACGGACCAGCCCACATTAGTGCTAATGGTATTTGCAAGTTGTTAGATCCTGTATGGCAGAATGATAACATTTCGAAGACTGCTGCACATTTAGTGAAGTATTGTATGGTGTGCATGATGCACAATCCAGGAAAAGGTACTCCTACCCCACCCAGCAATTTCGCACCACCTACTTTCCCTTTTGAAGTCCTTCAGATGGACTTTATAGAGATGGAGCGGTGCAATAATCTGAAACATGTTTTAGTGGTTGTTTGTGCTTTCAGTAAATGGGTTGAAGCTTATCCTACTAAAGACAATACGGCTGTTACGACTGCAAAGGTACTCCTGAAGGTGTTCTTTCCTCGTTTCGGCTTGCCCCGTTTGATTTGGAGTGATAACGGAAGTCATTTTAATGCCAAGGTCATTCAGTTAATTTGTGATGGTTTGCACATAAAACAGAAGTTTCATGCCGCAAACCACCCGCAGTCAGCAGGTTTGGTTGAGAAGTACAATGGTTCTCTCAAGCTGAAAATGGCAAAGATTCAGGAGACAATGGGGTTACAGTGGCCAGATACTTTGCCATTAGCACTTTTGTCAACACGAACTACAGCCCATTCTAGGACAGGATTGTCACCGTAGGAGGTCGTGTTTGGACGCCCGGCAAATGTCTGGGGCATCCCGCGTCCTCGACGGTTTGCTGTTATTGAGTACCCCTGTGCCAGTTAACTGAAAATTTGCGTTCTATTCACCAACAGGTCCGTGAGTCCCTGCCAGCTACACCAGAGGGTCCCGGAAACAACATTCAGCCTGGGGATTTTGTCCTCATTCGTAATTTTCAGAGGAGAAGAGTTTGGAGCCGCGCTGGAAGGGGCCACTCGAGGTTTTGCTGACAACTCGCACCGGCATCAAAGTTTCCGGACATAAGAACTGGATTCATGCCTCCCATTGTAGGAGGGTGCCCCTGCCGTTGCCCTATGATCAGAGAGTCAAGGAAGAAGTAGCTGACCAGGAATGTGAGCAGGTTCCTCGTTTTGTTCCATTCAGTGACGCTGTCCTCACATGGACGCAAAGTGACAAGGAGAATGACGACATCCTGAACGAGGCTGTCCCACCAGAGATAAGAGCTATTCAAAAACCCCTTTTCACTGATCCCTCTGTCCCTGGAGTCACCAGGTACAATTTGCGACCTTGACTGGGGAATAGTGCACAAAAGGTGGTCCTACAGTGGTTCACCTCCTTTTTGCAGAACCGCACCCAAAGATTAAAAATCAAAAACCCCACGTCCGACCTACTCCCCATCAACAGGGGTGTCCCCCAAGGATCAGTTCTCTCCCCACAACTATTCAACATCTACATGGAACCCCTCACCACCTTACTAAAAAAAAACAACATCCCCTTCCACCTCTATGCAGACGATACACAGATCTATCCAGAAACCTCCTCCTTTGATGACATTGAGAGACTAAATGACACTCTAAGAGAAGTCCAACACTGGCTATCCCACAATCACCTAAAGCTCAACCAAGACAAGACGGAAATCCTCCTAATTTCCAACAAGGAGCAGAACCCCCAAATTACAGAATGGCTAAAAGCTATTGATGCTCTCAACTGCAACCTCACCCTAGCCGATTCCGTAAAATCGCTGGGAATCACTCTGGACCCAAAATTAGACAAGGCCAAACACATCAAGAACACCGCAAAGAGCGCCTTCTTAAACCTAAAACTACTCAATAAAATAAAACCCTTCATCCCTCCCAACGACCTCAAACAAGCTACTCAATCCCTAGTGCTGTCCAGACTAGACTTCGGGAATGCAACACTCACAGGAACAGCAAAATCTCACCTAGCTCCCCTCAGATCAACTCTTAATGCAGCAGCCAGAATGGTCACCGGAGTGAAGAAATACGAACACATCTCGCCTGCTCTCAGAGAGCTAAAATGGCTCCCAATCGAAATGCGTGCCAATTTCAGAACTGCCTGTCTCACGCACAAAGCTCTGCACACTGGGAAACCTGCATACCTGGCCTCCAAACTCAAGAAGGCCGGTCAGACAGGGAACCTTAGGAGTACTAACACTCTACTCCTCATCCCTCCGAAAACTCGCAAACAAAAAACCCTATCTCGATCCTTCTTAGGAAATGCGCCCAGAATCTGGAACTCCATCCCAGTCCATGTAAGGACTACCCCCTCCTTTTTAAAATTCAAAAGGCAGCTCAAAGACCTCTTCCTCAACCGATCGCTCCCAAATGGATAGCTGCCGCCAATCGCAGAATCTTGCCCACTGCAGCACACTGCCACTTTGTCACTAAGACTTCTACCTCACACCCCCCCCCAAACTCATTCCTTGATCTCCCCCTCCCCGAATGGGCTTCGTCACGAGTCAATGTATATATTACTGTTATATTGTGTGATTTCTTTGCTATTAATGTTGAAAAGCGCTCCGATACTTTCGATTCGTCACGAATCAACGCTTGTATTACTGCCATATTGTGTAATTTCTTCGCTACTAATGTTGTAAAGCGCTCCGATACCTTCGGGTCTGGCCAGCGCTATATAAAACTCTAAATAAATAAATAAATAAAAGGAGAAGTCAGATTAGACAGGGATGGACTGACTGTGCAAGTTAGGGTGTACTTTGCCGTAGTACCAACAGAGTTAGTTTAGGGTGATGTGAGATTGGTGCACTGTTTTGACATTGGACAGGATAGATTGAGCGTACTCCCTTGAGGGGTACATTGTCCTGATCGACATGGGATACATCAAGAGCTTAGGACAGGGCAAGCTCCACCGCCGGTGCTCAAGAGTGTCAACGTTTGATGAGTAATAGGAGCCTGTACCAGTGAGGCTCTGACAGACACTGGGAACTTGTATACTTCTCTTGCTGGAGATTTGCCCCTTTTGCTTTATTATTTACTATGCACCCCTTTGGCAGAATGGTTGCTGACGAAAAGCCGCCAGTAATTCCTCTCGTTCATGTACGAAAAGTTTGGTCTACTAAGCAAAAAGGGCTCTGCACTGTTCTTGTGTTACTACTGTTGTTGATTTTGGGTGGGGTGTCTTGGGTTTTGGAGTGTGATCACGATGCACCATCATGTACTAGACGCAAGATTGTTTCTCAAGTTCGTGCAAAAAGGACAATTCCGAGCAATGTATTTCTAGATACACACAAGAAATTTTTTGGTGAAGGTACAGCTGTTACCCTACTGAATCTGTCACAAGTTTATGGACTGCTTACCCATTGTCACTGGTTAATTATACATATGTTCGCCCACCCCAATTCGCAGAGGTAAAGGGTGAGTTCGGGATGGGATATCCCGGTCCTTGTTTGTATTACAGGAAGCCACGAGGGAAGGGATACCTAGGTTACAACACTAATATGTATTGTGACAATTTGTATATGGATGAACAGAACATTACCTTAGTAGGCTGGCAATATCAAGATTTGACAGTCACCCGAAAGGCAGGTTATTATCCTGCATGTTGTCCGATAGTAAACAGTACAGATGCTTTTCTATACGTAAATTGTTCTGGAATTGTTTAAAAATACAATGTCTTTAGTGAAAAAGAAGGATCTGAGTACAGTGGGAATGAACACCAGATATGCTGCTGTAGATTATCAAGGTCCACTTTATGCACATCCAGGAATTTACTTTCTGTCCACTGGTACTTACTCAAACGTTTATAATGGTACAGAGGACGTTGCTTTGGGAATGGTGCTACCTCTTGGTGTGCCCTGTAAGTATAGTAAACCAAATATAAGATGGGTTAAAAGGACTTTGACAAAGGAATTTTGCGATGGAGTGACAGACCTTGAAGTCAATAATTATAGTAATGGTATCACCTTTGGGTATATTCTCTCTTCCATTACTACCTTTGGTGGTACCGCTATGGCCAGGGAATATTTTGGATGCAAGCTGCAGATACTATCTAATTCCACAGTAGCAGCTTTGCATGACATCACCACCCAATTGGAAAGTATGCAAATATATTTTGAGCAAACAAGATATGGAGTTGATTTCATCCTAGCTAAGAGCGGTGGTGTGTGCGCAGTAGTAGGAGACCAGTGTGTAGTCGGAATCACTAATATGGAAAAGAATATTACCCAACATATTTTAGATATCTTGGAAAATGTTAAAGAAATGGAGAGCGGAAATTGGAGTTGGTCCCTCTTTGGTGGATGGGGTTGGATCCTTGAAAGGGTGATCTATTTTGTTGTGATTCTGATTGCTTGCTGTGTTCTGCTGCAGTGTCTTCCCTTAGGTTGCTCTTACTGCACCACCCTTCTTGCTCCTAAGAGAATATCAATCCACGATACCAATGCAACGATTATGATTCAAAAGGAAGCGAATGATCTCATGCAATTGATGAAGGTATTTTTGAGACTTCTTCCCTCCTTACTGTTTCACTCCCTGAAGTTGAAGACATGGAATATTCCTAAATTAATTTACCTTTTGTTATCGTATAAAATTGCTTAGCTCATGCTAAAAGGAGGGTCTGTTAGAATAAAAATTATGCTTCCGTATTGTCTTTATGTAAGTTAGCATTTGCGGCGCCATTTTGTGTACAGGCGCCATTTCTGTATTATGAATGAAACTAATTCTCCACCACTTCCGAGAAATGGCCCTCTTTAGGTTATGTTTCTTCGGAGCGGAGTTCTGCCACACTAATGAATGCCTTGTTCTTATTAGCGCATACCTTTCCTTTAGATGTAAGCCCTCTCCCACTTGTCTAGTGGCGGCCACAGGCAGGATGGCCTTGACTGATAAATAATGTGTGCCCGGCTTCAGAACTGAAACTTACTCCTTTGTAATTTACTGTCCAGCTGCAGTTTTCTGGAAAATTCCATGGTGGGCGTGTTTTCATTGATTCTGAAATGTACATAATATATCGCTATACTTGTTGAAGTCAAACTCTCTCTGCAGCACTCTTAGCGACTGGGCAGACAGGGCTCCGCTCTGAGAGCACTTTGAATAGAATAATATTGGTTTGTATTCTCTACTGTCTGACTGACTCTTCATTTCTTAGAAGGCAGAGAGGTGGTCGTGAGTGACCCGAATCAGGCCACTTCCTTCACAGATATAGGCCCCAGAATGTTCCACGTATGAGAGGAGATCGCGCCTTTTGGTGGGATTATTCAGACCCTTAACATTGAGGGTGAGAATCATTAAATCATTTGTCATCAGCACAAGGGAAGTAGAAAGCTACAGAGGTGTCTCTGTGGAGAGCGTCAGGCCAGCTATATAAAGCAGACATGCAATAGTGAGAAAGCCCACATCCAAAGTGATGTGGTTAGAAAATGAGATTGCAAATTTCAGGGTCCATAAAAAACAAAGGGATAAACAACCCAATAGCTAAATAAACAAACAATTTTTTGAAACATTGTAACTGATTGGGTGAATTATGATCTTTCCTCTTTCATTATCCATAGTTAAGGATTTTTAAGGATATCATTGTTCTGAAAATAGGTCGTATTATTCCCAAGGTCAGGTCTACATTTCATAAAGAACAGGAGATGGTATACCAGTGGTTTATCCAAACCCAATTTCTGAACAAGACAAAATGTTACATCTGTGTTTATGTTGCACAGGTAGTAGAGATATATTTACTTAGATAAGGTGAATATAGAAAATCTAACAGATAGCTGCTGAATTTTGCCACTGCACAAAGGGGATCTAAATCATCTAGAGCCATTTGAGTCACTAGATTGTGTCAGTAATTTCATTAGCCTTCCATAAGTCAGATAAAACATTATCAGATTCAGTGCAGGCTCGTTCAACTAGAGGAATGGAAGCTGCTTGGGAAGAGGGGGATGGTGTTTCATTGGTTGACCTTTTGCAAGGAAGCCACTTGACGTCTCTCCTTTCACCTTCAACTGGCATTACAGATTAAATTTAGCCCGAGAAAGGACTGCCTCTTGGTTCAAGTATTTTGTCAAAGGCAGTTGCAACATAAGGCTTTTGTTTGTGCTTAAATTAATCAGGTATGTATTAGATTTGCTCAGAAGTGCTCCTAATACATTTGCTTTACTTCAGGCAGCAGTTCTGTTTTCAGTGTGGCATGTCCTTCAACTATAAATATATCTTGATGAAGGCATACAGCTTGGGTGTACTCTCATTTTAGTAAGGAACGGGGCATGGAAGGAGATGAGGAGTTAAAGTGTAAATTACTCGCCAATAATCTTCATTAGCAAGATTCTTTCTTCCTTGTCCGATTACATACTTCCACCCCCAAATCCACACTGACCCTTCATCAATGATCTATTGATGAGCATGATAAGAAAACATGTTTTGTGGGATAGGAGGTGGATTTCCCAAGTGGGAAAGAGACATGGAAAGAGGCTTGGAAAGGGAGTTCTGGCAGCTGAAGGGTTACCCTTAACTCATTTTAGTATGTATTGGGATAAGGATGGAAAAATTGGAGTAATGAAGATTACCAGTAAGTAATCCACACAGTACTAAGGAAAAGGGAAGATTCAAGAAAATGAAATCTTACATGAGGAAAAGGATCAAGGAGAAGTAATATTGAAGTACCAGCATTCTTTAATCTGCTACAATGTTTAAAATTGAATAGGAAACTGAAGCTACAGAGGTAAAAAGTATTGTAAACAGTCATAGCAAAAACAAATGTCACTTTACAAATGAGTTTACTTATGTTTGAAAATAATTGTCCATTGCAAGGTATATTTTACAGATTTACATCCTTACTTAATAGTTCCCAGATTACTCAACAGGAATTCTGCATAAAATAAAAATAAATGCCACTTTCCTTGCAATAATTCAGTAGCGCTAGCTGTCTGCTTTGCAGGAAATCCACCATTTTATTTAGAGTCGCAGAATATTATTTGAAGTCATATTTCCCTTTTCAGGGGAAAGTGGTGTGGTTTGCATGTGAATATATAAAAATATCAATGCTGGAAAATGAATTTTTCAAGTTAAAAAAAAATCTATTTTCTCTACGCGGACCCATACAAGTATGGGGGCACAGCTTGCTCCCCACAGGAATTATGTCACTAAGAAAAAAGACATAAAAAGAAATAGCATACAGAAAAAAACAATATGACAAATAGGTCTAACAATGTGAATTTTTATACCAATATAACAGAAGAACAAGTTATTTACCTTCGGTAACGCCTTATCTGGTAGAGACTATCTAGCTGTAGATTCCTTACCTTAGAATATTCCCCCTGCATCAGACTGGATCCAGAATTTGTTTCTGAGCAGTCCCCTTGCGCACCAGTATGTGGCGTTGATCAGCTACGCTTTGGCGTTCAAGGCGTCGTTGCGTCTTAAGTGACGTGCACGATGCCTATATAGGCGTCACCCCAGCATGCTGATCTCAGTTTCATGACTACTTTCCACACCAGGAGCACAGGGCCATACTGAGGTATTGCGACCAGTGGGCAAAAGTGAGGTACTCAAGGACCTCTTGGAATGGAAATAGCAGTTCGCAGGGCAGAAAGGATCGGAGGATCGGTAAGGAATCTGTGGCTAGGTAGAGTCTCTACCAGATAAGGCATTACCAAAGGAAAGTAACTTGTTCATCTGATAGAGATGTCTAGCTGCAGATACCTTAGCTTAGAATAGATACCCAAGCAATACTTCCCCGGAGGAGGGGCTATGAACTGGTTATACTAGAAAGTACTGGAGGACCGAACAGGCAAAGTGCCTATCACGTCAGACCGGACTGTCGAGACAGTAGTGTTTGACAAACGTGTGCAGCTATGCCCATGTGGCTGCCTGACAGACTTCCAGAATTGGGACTTTGCGAGCTAGAGCAGTGGTCGCAGCTTTGGCTCTGGTGGAGTGAGTCCTCAAGCCCTCAGGGGGTCGCATCTTGGCCAGTGCATAGCAGAGATTGATGCAGAGTACAATTGATCTAGAGATGGTTCTCTTTTTGCACTGCTTTGCCTTTCTTTGCTCCAGCAAACCCAACTAAAAGTTGATCATCCTTCCGGATGTCTTCATTGTGATCGATCAAGAACGATAACGCTCTTTTTGGATCTAGGAGGTGGGGAACAACGTGGGAGCGGGGCCATGACTTGTGACATCATTCCTGCACCTTGTCCAATGCCGGGACGGGTGCAGAGAAGTCACAGAACACTTCGTCTTCTTGGACTTCTTTTTATGGGACTTAACCAATGAAGTCAGAGAGCACAGCGATTACCGGCATGAACAACTCCGAGAGCAGTCCCGGGACATCCCTCAGGACCTGGAACGGTGCAGAGTCGATTGTTGAGCAGCCACAAGCTTTATAGCCCACAATCGGATTGCCTTCGGGTGCATGGTCTTGCGCTCTGTACAGGCCTTGCAGTCTTGATCAGGCTCCAGGCACCAAAGGCAAACCAAGTGGGGTTTGTCACAGAAATGTTCCTGTGACAGGCAACACAAGTCTTAAAAGTGACAGGTTTCTTCTGAGACATATCCAAACAAGTGGAAGAAAAAAGGCACACTGGTCGAAGTGTGAACAAAAGTGTGAAAACAAATCCAGTAAAACAAATTACTCAGGGAAGTTTAATCCGGATCCTCGCTGATGGCGCTCAAAAGAGGAAACTGAGGCCACTGCGCTGGGGTGGCACCTATATAGGCACAGCGCATGCAATTTCCAGCGCAGACAATGCCTACAATGCCAACACAGAGCCGATTGATGCCAACAGCCCACCTACAAGGGGACTGCTCAGAAAAACATTTGGATCCAGTCTGACTCCTTGGGAATATTCTAAGGTAAAGAATCTGCAGCTACAAGTCTCTATCTGATACTTATAATTAAAAAAAAATTATATTTGCCATCAGTATAAAAAAAGGAATGTAGAGTTAAAATAAAAGGTTATGGTTGCTAAAAAGGATTTCAATTAGTCACAACGTTAGGGGATGGGTCAGATTTAGAAAAAGATTTAAAGAAAAATGTCAGGTCAAGAATTAGCATTTGGGCGTTATAGAAGTTTCTTTTTTGTAAACCATCTCTTGTTAATTGGGTACCCTAGGGTCTCATACAATAGTCCCTCTGTCTTAGCTGTAACAGCATGGTATTACTGTGTTGGATGCAGCCCTTATTGTGTTTGGTACAGATTCCTGGGTCCGTGTCCAATTCACCCAAAGGACCCCTTGCAAACGTCTGTGACACAGGTCCATGGGGGAAATGGTCTATCCTAGAAGGTCCTGTTGAGTGGTTGGTACGGAGATCTAGTTGGTTCAGATGAATCTAAACTGCTAACGTTATCCTAACCAACCCTTCAAGGGGAGAACAGCCAATAGAGAGTCTAATAAGACTGAGACCTGAGGACACAGACTGTCATTAGTGGAAGGGACGATTGACAGTGGACCGCAGAAACCCATACCACCTCTTTTTCCTCCAGAAGTTTAACGACCAGAGAAGGTGCTGACATACTCCTTGGTGCAGTGCATCTCCAGTGCTGGAGCAACCTAATGAACTATTGTATTTAGGTGTACAGAGTCAGTAACATTTCTGAAAATGATGGTTCTTATTTTTTCTAAAGCTTCTTGCATTTTGAAATGAACGTTGGAGATGGACTGATTATATGCCTGAACACTGGGGAGGGATGTCTGGTCTAGTGGTTCAATGTATTAACTTCAGAAATCTGTGATTGACCACATGCCTAAAGGTTTGAATAAAGTTGGGTAAGATAAAATCCCTGTTATTCAGTGCCAAGAAGGCCCAAGGGGGTGAAAATGTGCTTTACAACCACACGCTGGTATGCCTTCTATGGTGCTTCTTGCAGTGAGGCTCTCAACCCTTACTGGTAGCTAGCTCCTTCTCACTTGCTATTTGTACAGTGCAGGAGCTGCAATCAAGAGAAGAGCCTAATGATCAGAATGGGTCTGTGGCAGATACTGCCCTCAAGAGGAGCTTGATTCAAGCAGCTGTTGTGCCACTGCCGCTGACCCCTACACCTCCCTGAGCTAGTAGGTGTTCGAGGCCCTCCTCCACCCGGAGGCTCCTGTCTGCGTCTCATCCCTGGTGGTCCAGTGGGAGAGCCTTGCTATTCTGCTGGTCCGCTGTTGCCTGTCTCTGTGTTTGTGCCCGTTTTCTGTCTTTTGTCTATCTTTTTTGTTATTGTGCCTTGTAATTGTTACTTCTGTATTTCGGTTTTGTTTTGCCTGTTTTTAATTCCTTGATTGTACCTGTGCTGTTGTTGTCCTCCGGGCCCGTTTCGCCACCCTTTCCCGCCGCTGCTGCCCCCGCGGCCCTTCCCCCCTGCCGGTTCCCACCTGCTCTTCCCTTCCCCCTTCCCTATTTAATGGCAGCAGCTGCGCGGCCGCGCGCAGCGGGCGCACTGCTGGGGCACCAAAGGCAAGCCTGTCTGTGCCAGTCTGTGACCCAACTGCGACCAGCGCCAGGGACCCTGGTTCTCCGACCACCCGCCGCTATGACTCAACTGCCCTCCACGCACTCTACCCCGGAAAGAACAACAACTGCCAACTGTCTACGCCGAACACCACCCACGGCCAGTTCTCCTGCCGACACTGCAGACAATCCTTCACCACTCTCCACAACCCCACGGCCGCCGCACTCATGCCAGACGCCAGCAGCCCCTAAGCCCTGAGATGCATCCTCCTCAACGTGTGCTCCCTGTACAGACATGCTATACAGTTCTAGGACCTCCTCGACACCCTCTCGCCAGACGTCGCCTTGTTCACGGAAACCTGGACCAATGCCTCCACCGCCCCCGACATCGCCACCACCATCCCCGACGGATACAAGATCCAGAGGAAGGACCGCCCCAACCGCCCAGGAGGACTCGCAATCGCACACAAAAGCTCCCTCCAACTCTCCACCTCAAACACGAGCGACTCCCCTTCCACCACTGAACACCTCCATTTCCACATCCAGACCAGCCCCGGATCGACCCTACGCTGGACCCTCACCTACAGACCCCCCGGAGCTAGAACTTCGTTCACCACTACCATCGTTGACCTCATCACGCCCCATACCATTGCCTCCATGGACTACATTCTCATCGGAGACCTCAACTTCCATCTCGACAACCTCAGCGACCCCAACTCCGCCACCCTACTGGACAACCTCGCCAACCTCGGACTGAAACAGCTCGTCACCACCCCCACCCACAAGGCAGGACACACCCTCGACCCCATCTTCGCAGGAGGGAACCACATCCACTTCAGCCACATCACCCAACACCCCTGGATGGACCACCACTGTGTACACTTCTCTTTCAACAACACCACCGCTCACAAACCCAACCACGCCTACAGTGAAGAAACTGGAGCAAGGTCACAGAGGAGCACCTCAACTCCACCCTCAACCACGAGCCCCCTCCCGCCTCAACCGACGCCAACTCTGCAGCCAAAGAACTACACCAAGGGATCACCAACTGCACAGACAAGCTTGCCCCCCTCCGCAACCCAGACACACAGCGCCTCATGAAGGCCTCCTGGTTCACCACCGACCTCCAAGAATCCAGACGCAAGTGCAGACGCCTCGAGAAGAGATAGAGAAACAGCAAAACCACTGAAGACCAGACCACCTACAAGAACGCCATGACAGACTACCACCAACTCATCAGATCCACCAAAAGGACCTTCATTTGGAACAAAATCCTCGCCAACTTCAGCAACTCAAAAGAACTCTTCAGCATCATCCAGGAATTCACCAAACACCGCAACGAAGCCACGAACATCACACCCTCCCAGGACCTCTGCAACAAGCTCAGCTCCTACTTCCATCTAAAAATAAAGGCCTTCTACGACAACTTCAGCGAACAGACTGCAGAAATCACCCCCTCCCCCGCGATGACAGCCAGCCTACCATCGCCGCCTGGACCCCGGTCACCACCGAAGATACTGCCACGACCATGAAGAGCACTCACTCAGGAGCCCCCATGAACCCCTGCCGGCCACACATCTTCCACAGAGCCACCACCGTCATAGCGCCGGAGCTACGATGCACCATCAATGCCACTTTCGAATCCGGCACATTCCCAGACGACTGGAAGTGTGCAGAAGTCAAGCCCCTCCTTAAGAAACCCTCTGCAGACCCAACAGACCTGAAAAACTACTGACCCATCTCTCTCCTTCCCTTAGCGGCCAAAGTCACCGAGAAGATTGTCAAAGCCTTCATCGAGGAGAACGCCATCTTCGATCCTTTCCAATCCGGATTCTGCAGAAACCACAGCACCGAGACCGCCCTCCTCGCCGCCACAGGCGGCACCCGCACGCTCCTCGACCAAGGCCACACTGCAGCCCTCATCCTACTAGACCCGCAGCCTTCGACACCATCTCCCACCGCACTGTCACAGCCAGACTCCACGACGCCGGCATACAAGGAACCGCCTTCGAATGGCTCCGCTCCTTTCTCGCCGGCAGAACCCAAAGGATCAGACTCCCGCCCTTCCTCTCCGAACCCACAAAGATCAACTGCGGAGTACCCCAAGGATTGTCACTCAGTCCCACGCTCTTCAACATCTACATGGCCCCCCTCGCCGCCATCGTCAGACAGCATGGACTCAGCATAGTATTCTACGCCGACGACACCCAGCTCATCCTCTCTCCTATGCCAACACCCAGCTCATCCTGTCCCTCACAAAGGAACCCGACGCCACCAGACTCAGCTTCCAGGAAGAAATGAAAAACGTCCCATCCTGGATGAGCAGCAGCGGTCTAAAACTCAGCTCAGAGAAGACAGAAGTCCTCGGACCCACGCCCTCAGCTTGGGACAACACCTGGTGGCCCACCGCCCTCGGCAACCCCCCCAACCCCCACAGCCCACGCTCGGAACCTCTGCATCATAATCGACTCCTCCCTCACCATGACCCACCAAATCAACGCCGTCGCCTCCACCTGCTTTAACACCCTCCGCATCCTTCGCAAGACCTTCAAATCGACCCCCCCCAAATCCAGAAAGACCGTCACCCACGCACTCATAACAAGCAGACTGGACTACGGAAACACCCTCTACGCTGGAATCAACAAATACCTGCTACGCAAACTCCAGATCATCCAGAACACCGCAGCCAGACTCGTCCTCGGTATGCCACGACATGAACACATCACCCAACACCTGCGAGACCTCCACTGGCTCCCCGTTGAGAAGAGAGTAACTTTCAAGCTACTCACCCATGCCTACAAATCCCTCCACAAGGCCAGACCCAAATACCTCAACAAAGGAGTCTCCTTCCAGGTACCCAGGAGAAACCTCCGCTCCGACGAGCTCGCAGAAAACCAGTGCATCCGCAGAACCAGAGCGGGTGGAAGAGCATTCTCCTACATCGCGTCAAGGGCCTGGAACGAGCTCCTGATCAACATCAGATGCTCCCCCACTCTGCACATCTTCAGGAAGAGCCTCAAAACCTGGCTCTTTGGCTGACCCGAAGCTGCCCCCAGTGCCTTGAGGCCCTCACGGGTGAGTAGCGTGCTTCACAATTCCCTGATTGATTGAAGTCTTCAGAGTCTTCAAACTGAATTGAGACTCGGTCCCCTGACAGTGGCTGATCGACCTCTTGGTGCGTTGGCCTTCAGAACCTTGCCCAGAAGGAGAGGCAAGACCAATGCCTTGATAAGGTAGCAGCTTGGTGTCTTTGTGCTTAGACAAGGAGCTGGGTTAGACCTTACAGTGTCTCAAGAGCAGGAGGTTAACAGCCCGCAGAGCACAAAGCTGATGGGTGCTTTAAGTCCTAGATAGAGTACCATGACTTTCCCGGAGCTTACCTGCACCATATTTGTTGGTTCAGTGACAAAGACCTCCACCTAGAAGCTATCTGGGTTGGTGATGTGCCTATCTACCTTGGTGTCAGAAAGGGCACCAAGCTAATGCAAAGTCTCCACTTGCCTCCTGTCTCTTCCTTTCAAGGATGAAATTGAAGGTCTTCCGAGGGCACTCTTACTTGACATGCCTCCACTAAAGGCAGCGCACACTGTGCTGACTGGTCTTCTGTTTTCCGTAGACAAGATGCAGAGGTTATGTAGATTTGCAGGAAAGGGTTGATGGAAACATGAGAATGATTTAAAGCCAGAGTTACATCACACGCTCGCTGAATACAAAGCAGTAGACAAATTAGATCCAGGAGATCAATAAAAGTCTACAAGAGAAGCAGGTTCCAATCTACACTGTAAAAAATAAAAAATAAAAGTGCTAACGGCATGCACATGCACTAGGATTGTGGAATATTGTGTGTGATGCAAGCATGCATTGTACTGGCAGGCATTGCTAAGCTTTAACAGATATTTCAGTTTATGGGACACTAGATGGCAGCTTAATCGCAGGTTCTTTTTTTCTCCAGAAATATTCTTTTTTGTAACATGCTCTTCAGAGAGTACAGTTTTAAGTGGTAATGTACTCTGCGCTGACCTCTGGAAAGGTCTACGTTTGGCGAAGTGAGGCTTATATTGATGTTAACATTAAGGCTCCCATGGAATGTATTTTTAACAGTAGGACCATCATTAAAGCTTTTTACACTGAAAGAGGCAAGATCCTGGGTGTTGCTCTAGGTTGTGGGGGGTTAGATGTCGAGTTCGGGAGTCTGCAGGATGTTGGAAAGGTGGCCTCAACACGGAGGGGAAAAATTGAATGATTAGTCAGAAGCTCAGGGCTTAATGTCATTGGAGTGAGACCGTGCTAAAGGTACTCGCAGTTTGAAAGGGAAAGAGACAATTCATTGGGGATCTAGAGAATAAGCTTGAATTGTATCCCTTCTATATGGGGCTTAAGATCTGAAGCGATCTACTGCTATTTTTGAAGTGAAGGCATTTATTTTTAACAGATTGCTTTCTTTTGAGGCCTACTGCTCAAATTCAAATTAAACCACCTTTTAGCACACACTCTGAACTAGCATTACAAATCTTAGGCACAATGTAGTCTGAATATACACTGAAGAATAAATCCTTCCACATTACTGCCCCCACACAGGTCTCAGGATTTGAAAGAGACTTCCTTTTCCTTCTTCCATGTTTAAAAAACAACAAAAACATAACAGTTAAAAGTACAAAGTCAGTTTCAGGATAAGGTTATGAACAAAATCCTCCAGCAAGGACAGTGCAAAACAATATTTTTGTACTTAAAATACTGAATAGGCCATGAGCTCTGAAGGATACTCTCGCGTGCTAATAGAATCTATCTGAACTGGTGAATAAGGGAAGTGTTTATATGCCTGCAGGATATACGAGTGAATGTGCAAATAGGTTATATTTAATTAAGAAAATTGCACTAATGTGGGGCTTAGAATTTAAGTGTATGTTTTTTAATTTTAATAAGAACTCACATTGGAACATAAGAGATCACTCAAACAGCCCCTAGGAATTTATAAACTATCCAATTCAAGAGAACTCGTATTAGATAAAACAAAAAACGGGACTATAAAATAAAAAATACAAAGCAAATATGTAACTAATAAAATTGCACCTCAAAAGAAAGGAAAGGCGTTATATAAGTATGAAGTGCAATAGATGCTTTTATTGTTTGCTCATTACAAACAGTAACACATTTAGAAATAAAAACTGCACAACAGTGACGATCTTATTTTACAGCCTGTACATCATATACAGCCACATAAAACACAATTATTTTTTCTCTGCTTTATTTTTGTATAAAAGTTTGCAATATAAAAAAAACAAAGGAAGTTAATCTAACAATGTGCAAAAAAACAAAGGATAAACATGATCTCAAACACAAAATTACAACATGGCATAACATTACAATGTTTTATGTGAAAAGATTTGTGCAAACAGAAAGCAACTAAACAAGTTATACATTATATGCATAACATTTATGAACATGTTTTCTTTAAATAACCCTAGACCAGAGAGTAATATTTAAGCGCAGTTTTGAATTTATCATGCTTACACAATGTTGTGTTCAAAAGGAATGCATATTTCAAATGTATATACTGTAAGCTGAAAATCCACTGTCCAACTGTAGTGGCAGCATTATGTTCTGGTTACATACTGTATAAATACTCACCTGACATGTTTACGTGTGTTTGCAGTCTCGTATATTTTATAGAGATAAATGAAATGTGCAACCACAGTTCGCAGAAAAATTCATGTCAACACGGAAAATTG
This sequence comes from Calotriton arnoldi, assembly GCA_963921515.1. NCBI lineage: Eukaryota > Metazoa > Chordata > Amphibia > Caudata > Salamandridae > Calotriton > Calotriton arnoldi. The sequence goes on along the minus strand of CAWUFW010000585.1, from coordinate 2,657,476 downwards.
TAAATATGTATACTCAGGCAATCAAGGTTCTAATGACACTCTATGAATGACTTGCTGTCATTTGTTAAAACTTAGCGTATTTGAACCACTTTGCTTCTCCATAAGATAGTTTAGTATATAAAGTGCTGTCTCTAACATGATCAGCTAGATTCAGAAAAACGAAATACCTCACGCCTTCCCATATGTGCCAACCTGTACAACGTTCATTTGTAGTATATTATAAAAAAAAGGGAAGTATATACACCTCTAGCATTAGCACCTTAACACCTTGCTCTAATCTTATGGCATAATGCTGTGATGTAAGCATTACGTATGGTAATAAAATCCCTTAGCAGCTTCGAAACCTTTTAAAAATTATTTAATCAAATATTATAAAAAGCAAAAAGGGCTTCTAATGAAGTGTTAAGCTATGCCCAACAGCCCAGCATTAGATAATTTTAATAAAATATCCGGGCAATGTAATGACCTACCCTTAAAATCATCAAACCATTTTAATTCAGAAATTAGCATGATGTAACACCTGAATTGCCTTGGAAAAAAAAGATTTTTTTCAACTACCCAAAAAATTTGAGGAATGCTGGTAGCTATAAATGTAGAACTTATTTTATAGGCAGTGCAAGTGTTTATAATACTTTAACACTCAAAGAAAGTGCTGCAGCAATGGTTCTGCAAACACTGCACAATACTCATTATGGTCTGAAAAGCAATACTTTGGGCTACACTATCAACCCCAACACCTTTCACACAATATAAATGTAAAATGATGCAATATCAAGCTTTGAAATCAGAAAGGGAAGTTCACGAGAGTGTTTCCCAATTTTCTATGATCACAGTTTCTAAACCATTTCCTTTCTCATTACGTTACATCATGGTGTCTTTGTGGTGCCTCAATATATGCTGATTCTTTTCAGATGGTCTACGGAATCCTTTCTTGCAGTAGTCACATCTGTGTGGATATTCTTTTGTATGAATTGAAATTACATGGCGTTTGAAGCCTGATGCATCTGTAGTGGTGTATTCACAATACTGACACTGGTAGACCTTCCTTCCACTGTGGGTTTTCATATGTTTCTTGAGTTCTGTATGAAGCCTAAATCCTCTCTTGCACGTTTTGCATTTATATGGCAGGTCCTTAGTGTGAACAGAAAGTATATGGCCACTCAGTACAAAAGGATCAGATGTCACAAAGTCACAGTGTCTACACACATGTATCTTTTTACCTCTATGAGATTCACTATGCTTTTTAAGCTCAGAAGGCCGATGAAATCCCTTATCACAAACGTCACATTTGTGAGGAAAATCCTTTGTGTGAACGGATATAATGTGTCTTTTAAGGTCACTAGAATTACTGCTTTTATGTTCACAATGGGGACAGGGGTGGGTTTTATGACCTTGAAATACCTCCAAGTGTTCTTCGAGTTCTCTTTCATCCATGAATGCTTGGGAACAATGCTCACATTTATATGGTAAATCCGGGCCATGCTTCGTTTTTACGTGAGTTTTTAAATTGGATTGATCTGCACATCGGAAGTCACAGTACTGACAGGGATATGGCTTTTCCCCTGTATGGGTCCTCATATGCTTCTTGAGCTCCGATGGATGGCGGAAACCCTTGCCACATTCAACACAAACATGAGGAAAGTTTTTACTGTGAACTGCAAGCAGATGCCTATTTAGTAAGCCCTGCTCCGCAGTCTCGTAGTCACAGTATTTGCATTTGTATATTTTTGGTTCCTTGTCTCTTAGAATAAGTTTATTAGAACTGAGCGGACTTGCTTCTCTGTAGCTTCGTGTATACTCCGTAAACTCGTGTGTTTTATCAACTTTATTTATAAGTTTGTGGCTTTCCAGGTGATTGTGGAAGCTTACTTTCTTGTTAGTTGTAAAGTCACAGTCTGTACATTGGTACTTCTTCTTGAGCAGATGATCTGGGTGATTTTTCATGTGTCTTTTCAAGAAACCCCTGGATCTAAACTTTTTTCCACATAAGTGACAAGGATACACGGTTAAGGGCTGACCATCAGGACCAATTATGACTGCTGTTAAAAAACACAAAAACACATTTTAATGACTAAATCGGAACACATTTGACCAATTGTAGATGCTAACAAAAATGATCACATATGCCTGAAAGCAGCCACATATCAAAGAATATACCACAAACATGAAGTACAACGGTGATCAAGGAAGAAGTTATAGTACCTCGGGAACAAAACCGTGAAGGTGACAACTTGATATCTTAAATGTAAAATATTGCTCTGATGCTCGGTATAGACAAGTCATTTTTTAAAATTTTATTAGGGATACTCATTCAATGCCAGAGATTACTGAAATAGGCATATAGGACTATAAAAAACCAGGTACTAGAGAACTCATTCACATAAAGTTAACAATTTTAACTGACGCATAATTAGACTGTAAAACAATAACAGAAAGCAAAAGTCTGCCAAAATTTAACAAAAATCACAGAATGTGGCTCGAAAGGAAGAAAATACTTCTGTGAATGTGTGGAGTGCAGAAAACTCTGATGATGTATGTCTGGAAAACAATTCTGTTTTGTATGAAGGCCCTCACCCACCAACCTAGTTGGTGGCATGCTTCATCATAGGGCCCCACCCCATGGCACCGAATGTGCCTCGGGTGTGCTGCGACGTCTGCTTACAGCGGAGCGGATTCTGTAAAGTGAGTGTGCAGTGCTGGCAGTGGTGAGTATAAAAATAAAAACTGTCCAACGAGTCCCAAGGTCCACAGGGGAAATTTATTCATGGGCTCATGGCAGTGGTTAAAAACAATGCTACGGATGTTAACTGGGGGTGATTAATGCCCCTTACATCCAGTGAGGTCAACTAGTTTCAGCCAGGCCTTTTGGTAAAACTGGCTTTCATCAGGACCGGTATGTGTATGGTGAAATAAAAGGGAGTCTACAAAGTGTACAGGCTCCTATGTGCCGCACACGCTATGGTGCGAGAAGTGTAAGAGGATGGTTTCCTCTATAGTCGTGCCTAATAAGAGACGAACAAACACAAAGAACAAACAAACATCCAGAGTAAGAAATATGGTAAGGCACCGTAAAGATCACAGTGACTTGGTATCATAGTGCCTTAAGTCGGAATAATGCGATCCGTGTCGATATGTGAAGGCCAATTGTCGTTGTTGTAATTATGCGTTACAATGCTAGTCAATTTCAATGAATAGTGGCATCGAATGCATGCAAGCACGGAAGAATAAGCGGCTTACTCTTATGGTCTAAGAGACTGACTCCATGAGTCCCCGGCGGGGGTTCGACTTTCAGTCACACTCTAATTGGAGTTTAGAAAGAGAAAATTGGAAAAAGAAAAGGAAAATTAATGGGGAGCCCTTAGCAGTCACACAAATACGTTTCAATTGAAACAGCAGCTTCTCCTATTGTGTTACTTACTTCGTCACAGTCCAGAACCCACAGCACCACCTACTTGGTCGTTACGGGAACTCCGTCGATGTTTGCACTGGTTTTGGCGGGGTTTAAATACCTGTCGGGTGCTGCAGCTGCAATCACTTTCCTACCCGCTGCGATTAACATCATTCTGAGACCGCAGCTGATGTCGGTAGTCTCTTCAATGCGACTAGCGTCTAGAGGGAAAATGAAAGCAACAGACTACACGGAAGTCTCCCCAGCGTGACTAGCGTCTGGGGAGAAGAAATAGAAACAGACAACAGACTGCACTCGTGTGTGGTCTCGTCAGTGACTGTTTTTAAAGGTATGACTGTGGTTCAAATGACAATGTATAAAAAGGCAGAGTATTAAAAGAATAATACGTGGCTAATTAAGCTGTAGAGGCTCAGTGTAGGGAGTGAAAAAACTGACTGTTGGGAAACATAATCTTACAGAGACTGTATATGCCCTCTCCCCAGGTACAGGGTGGTCTGGCCCAATAATTTCTGGAAACAAATTACACAGATAGGTACTATTTCAGATCTTATATCTGGTATGGGTCAGATCATATGTTGTCCATATAAGGGGCTATATACATGGCCCGATATTGTCAGACCAGGAGGAGGGACTGCACTGAACTGTCTCAGTTGTTAAGGCTATTCCAAGGAATATTGTCATTCAATCCTTGGATATGGGTCGAAAGACGGTATATCCAACGCTGTTCTTTTGAGAGAATTAGTTTATCATTATTGATGTTAAAGAATGGTATGTGTTCTATTATCGTCCATGATATATCATTCGGAGTGTGTCCTTTTTCCAGATAATGGTCCATCAGTTTGCTGTTTGATTTTCTGCACCGAATGGTGCTACGATGCTCCACAATTCTTGTCCTTGCTTTCCTTGTTGTCATGCCGATATACCGGAGTTTACATGGGCATTCAATTAAATATATTACGTTTGTGGTGTTGCAATTCGTGTGTTTTAGTTGATGCCATTTTTTCCTGGGTTCCAGGTCGAGTGTTTTACTGGGTTGTGTGAGATGGCATACACTACAATTACCACAAGGGTAATGACCGGTCACATTAGGTAAACCCCATGCATTGAGAACAGTGTTATCAGCGGTGTTCTGTTTCTTAGGGCGGGTGGATACCAGACGGTCTTTTAGGCTGCTGGCCTTCTTGTATGCAAAAAGGGGTGGATCCCATACTCTGGGTCCTGTATTGAGAATTCTCCAGTTTTTACGTATTATTTTGGCAACCTGATTTGATGCTACGTTATACGTAGTAACACAGGTAAGTGGAGTTGATGTGGTAGTTCGTAATGGATCTTCAAGGAGGGCTGCCCTGTTCTGGTTACAAGAGCACGTTTCTTGGTGGTTTCAATAATTTTATTAGGATACCCTCGTTCCTGTAATTTTAGTGCGAGGTCTGCTGATTGCCTCTGGAAATCTGCAGTAGAACTGCAGTTTCGTCGTATGCGGAGAAACTGTCCAAATGGTAGGTTCTCCCTGAGGGACGTGGATGGAAGCTTTCAAATTGTAACAGCGAGTTTCTTGCTGTAGGTTTGTAATACGTGGAGGTCTTGAGAGTTCCAGCCTCTGCTTCAATAATAAGATCCAAAAAGGTGACATTTTGGGCATTGGCTGTACTGGTGAACCGTAAATAGGGGTCACGTTCATTGAGCCAAAAAGAAAAGTGGTTAGTGACTCCATGGTGCCGGTCCATATCATCAAGATGTCGTCAATATAACGACGCCAGAAGCAGATGTTGTCAGAAAAAGGGTTCGTCGTTGGTAAGATATGGGTCTTTTCAAAGTGGTAGACATATAGTCCCGCCACACTTGGAGCAAAGACACTGCCCATTCCACTAAAATTACAGGAACGAGGGTATCCTAATAAAATTATTGAAACCACCAAGAAACGTGCTCGTAACCAGAACAGGGAAGCCCTCCTTGAAGATCCATTACGAACTACCACATCAACTCCACTTACCTGTGTTACTACGTATAACGTAGCATCAAATCAGGTTGCCAAAATAATACGTAAAAACTGGAGAATTCTCAATACAGGACCCAGAGTATGGGATCCACCCCTTTTTGCATACAAGAAGGCCAGCAGCCTAAAAGACCGTCTGGTATCCACCCGCCCTAAGAAACAGAACACCGCTGATAACACTGTTCTCAATGCATGGGGTTTACCTAATGTGACCGGTCATTACCCTTGTGGTAATTGTAGTGTATGCCATCTCACACAACCCAGTAAAACACTCGACCTGGAACCCGGGAAAAAATGGCATCAACTAAAACACACGAATTGCAACACCACAAACGTAATATATTTAATTGAATGCCCATGTAAACTCCGGTATATCGGCATGACAACAAGGAAAGCAAGGACAAGAATTGTGGAGCATCGTAGCACCATTCGGTGCAGAAAATCAAACAGCAAACTGATGGACCATTATCTGGAAAAAGGACACACTCCGAATGATATATCATGGACGATAATAGAACACATACCATTCTTTAACATCAATAATGATAAACTAATTCTCTCAAAAGAACAGCGTTGGATATACCGTCTTTCGACCCATATCCAAGGATTGAATGACAATATTCCTTGGAATAGCCTTAACAACTGAGACAGTTCAGTGCAGTCCCTCCTCCTGGTCTGACAATATCGGGCCATGTATATAGCCCCTTATATGGACAACATATGATCTGACCCATACCAGATATAAGATCTGAAATAGTACCTATCTGTGTAATTTGTTTCCAGAAATTATTGGGCCAGACCACCCTGTACCTGGGGAGAGGGCATATACAGTCTATGTAAGATTATGTTTCCCAACAGTCTGTTTTTTCACTCCCTACACTGAGCCTCTACAGCTTAATTAGCCACGTATTATTCTTTTAATACTCTGCCTTTTATACATTGTCATTTGAACCACAGTCATACCTTTAAAAACAGTCACTGACGAGACCACACACGAGTGCAGTCTGTTGTCTGTTTCTATTTCTTCTCCCCAGACGCTAGTCACGCTGGGGAGACTTCCGTGTAGTCTGTTGCTTTCATTTTCCCTCTAGACGCTAGTCGCATTGAAGAGACTACCGACATCAGCTGCGGTCTCAGAATGATGTTAATCGCAGCGGGTAGGAAAGTGATTGCAGCTGCAGCACCCGACAGGTATTTAAACCCCGCCAAAACCAGTGCAAACATCGACGGAGTTCCCGTAACGACCAAGTAGGTGGTGCTGTGGGTTCTGGACTGTGACGAAGTAAGTAACACAATAGGAGAAGCTGCTGTTTCAATTGAAACGTATTTGTGTGACTGCTAAGGGCTCCCCATTAATTTTCCTTTTCCCAATTTTCTCTTTCTAAACTCCAATTAGAGTGTGACTGAAAGTCGAACCCCCGCCGGGGACTCATGGAGTCAGTCTCTTAGACCATAAGAGTAAGCCGCTTATTCTTCCGTGCTTGCATGCATTCGATGCCACTATTCATTGAAATTGACTAGCACGGTAACGCATAATTACAACAACGACAATTGGCCTTCACATATCGACACGGATCGCATTATTCCGACTTAAGGCACTATGATACCAAGTCACTGTGATCTTTACGGTGCCTTACCATATTTCTTACTCTGGATGTTTGTTTGTTCTTTGTGTTTGTTCGTCTCTTATTAGGCACGACTATAGAGGAAACCATCCTCTTACACTTCTCGCACCATAGCGTGTGCGGCACATAGGAGCCTGTACACTTTGTAGACTCCCTTTATTTCACCATACACATACCGGTCCTGATGAAAGCCAGTTTTACCAAAAGGCCTGGCTGAAACTAGTTGACCTCACTGGATGTAAGGGGCATTAATCACCACCAGTTAACATCCGTAGCCTTGTTTTTAACCACTGCCATGAGCCCATGAATAAATTTCCCTGTGGACCTTGGGACTCGTTGGACAGTTTTTATTTTTATACTCACCACTGCCAGCACTGCACACTCACTTTACAGAATCCGCTCCGCTGTAAGCAGACGTCACAGCACACCCGAGGCACATTCGGTGCCATCGGGTGGGGCCCGATGATGAAGTATGCCACCAACTAGGTTGGTGGGTGAGGGCCTTCATACAAAACAGAACTGTTTTCCAGACATACATCATCAGAGTTTTCTCTACTCATATAGTTAGCTCCTATTGATTATTACTATAAATCCCTGGGGAAATGAACTAGTCTATCTTATTCCTCTCTCTCTTTCTGATATTTATTAATGTGTGGAGTGCAACAGATATTTTTTCCCCATTCATTACGATGAGTAACACATTTTTAAGACAGTACCAAATATAAATCTTCATATAGATTTCATGAGGAAATAATTTAATATTTTTAACTTTTTGCTTTTATTTTGAACAGCAAATTTAAGAAATAACCTGATTACCACCTCAAGTACGACACTGATTTTTCAGAATTCTGCTTTTTTGAGCTTGAAGCCATCGTATAAATGCTTCTCTTTCATTAGTAATAATGCTGCAAGTGGTAAGAGATCACCCACTTCAGATTTATTTACAGAACTGCAACAACGACCTAACGTAGTGAAAAAGTAATAAAATTGTAATTGTGAGAAAATATTGAACATTACACGTTAATACTAAAATACCAACATAAAATGTAGGCATGGCGACTTAAATTGCGCAAATGAACAATGTCATCATAAGAGTAGTGCATGAAATTATTTTGCTACAGTTATGGCAGTCCCTCAACAGAGTGACTGACTGAAATGACAAACATCGCTAAAGTATCAAACCATATCAGTGAGGCTTAAGTGGCTCCACCTATGATTATCTATGCTTCCGATGTCACTTGCTCATGTACTTCTCAGTCAATAACTGCCCCATATTCAATAATGCTACATGCAGTAGGACAAATTCCTATATAGAATGGCCAATGCTCTAAGATTACATCAGACATTCCACTCTGCCAACTGCATCTTCTCACACTTCGGTGCTACTACAAAAGAAGTAGATGTTCACTTTTAATTGTGCCCTTACACTGGATGCATCTTCAGATTTTAAGCAGCAGTTTTAGAACAATTTTTCATATTGTAACTTCTGCATGTGTGCTTGTCACATCTTGCACAAGAAATTCTCTCAAAATATTCTCCTGCTTTGCTCCAGTTCTTCTGCTTATATATTTTCATTCCACGTAATTCTGTACGTGAGACATTTTTTATCAGTGCCCACTGTTAGAAATCGGGTCTCTAGTTGGCAGAGGTAGCACTCTGTCCAAGTAGGGACCACAACCCTAGTCAGGATAAGTCACATCACAATCCTTAATTACCCTGTGCTCACCCCCTGGTAGATTGGCACAGAGCAGGCAGGCTTGACTTAGAAGGCAATGTGTAAAGTATTTGTGCAATAACTCATACAACAACACAGTAAATACACTACAAAAGATTCCACAACAGTTTAGAAAAATTGAGAATATTTACCTGAGTAAAGCAAGTCCAAAGCGATCAAAATCCATCAAGTAGAAGTTGAGTTATTGGATGTTCAAGAAATAAATGCAATAATGCGCTTAGAAGCAGGTACCGCTAAAAAGGTTACTTCAGGTCATGCGGGACCGGAGCAAATTCAAAGTTCAAGCTGACCGCGATAGAGTGCGGGCCGGCTACAGGGACCCACTTGGGCCCGCTGAACACAGTACCTTGGATCCTAGGGCGCAGTATGCGCGACGAGGCTTCACGTTTTCCGGCGTCGGTCCTGAGAGGCAGAGCGGCAAGGCTTTGCGAGGCTTCACGTCGTTGGTTTCGAGAGCTGTCAGCTGTGCGGCGAGGCTTTGCGGGTCTTCGCACTGCTCTGAGTCGGAATTGGCAGAAACTCAGCTGCAGAACCCACTTCTGAGACCATTAACTTGGGGTAGGCACCTCAGGCATGTGTATGCAGTCCTGCCAAGTACCACGCATCATGCGTTAGACTAAGGCATTTCAGTTTGGTGTTCCGCATCACCGCACTGAAATGCATTGCCACCCATATGATGCATTCTGTATTATGTGTTTGCTGAAGTGCAGCTGTCTAAAACCGAGTAGTGTGGCAGCTATCAGTGCGTCGTCCGATGCCTGTGGAAGCTGCTCCTGCAGGCTTCGTGTGCTCGCAGTTGAGCTATCGGCTGCTGTCAGGCAGCTCAGTGCTCTGCTATAATGTATCTCGGTTCCCACAGCGCCGCGGCCAGACGGTCAGGTTGCACATGGCACTGCGGTGGGATGTCACGTCCTGCTGCCAGCGGGGAGTTTGTGAACAGCTGGGTTTGCAGGCGGTGCTGCAATCATGGCTCTCAGCTAGCAGCTCTGCTCGGCCAGGCCACCCGCGCTGTGGCTCAGTCATTATGGCTGCCGCCCGCAGCAAATCCAATTTAAATTGCCGAGCCTGGGGTCCGACTCAGTCAAGTGCAGTCATGGAGTCAGTGACTGACCGTCACCCAGCTATGCAACAGCCCGGGGCCACCAGGACAGACTGTCACACTGGACAGGCCACCGACTCACTCAGGACAGCTGGTCAGCCTGTAGTGGACTAAAAAGGCGGGAGGCAAACCAAAATGATTGCCGCCCATGTGGGGTCAGTGGCTCACGGCCTGAGGAGCCTGGCTGCCACCTTGAATGAAATCTGGTATAATAGAGACTCAAAAGGAAAATAAACAGACATAGTAAGTAACAAAGTGCACACCTTATTAGTAAAATGTTTGCAGGCTACAAGAAACGGAGAGCTGATTTTGTGTAGTGGAGCTGGTTTTGTGTAGTGGAGCTGGTTTGTGTACTGGAGCAGATTTTGTGTACTGGAGCTGGTCTTGTGTACTGGAGCTGGTCTTGTGTACTGGAGCTGATTTTGTGTACTGGAGTATTGGGTAGTTGGAGGCAAGGAGAAAGGCGAACTCTTCCAGGACATGTTGCAGTTGCTCAACTTCTCGGACCAAAAAGAAAAAATGACTGAGCCTTTTACAACTGGAGAGACACAAATAACTATAAATATTTGAAATACCCTTGCCCAGATAGGTTTGTGAGAATTCTATAAAACGTTTAAGACCTAAATAGCACCAACATTGTCACAGGTGTTTCAAAACATGCCAATAAAGGGAGAGCGACTCAAACAATGTATCATCCAGATATTACAGTCCTGCATAATCCATGTAGAGATCTCCTATGAAAAGATTATCATACAGAGAAATAACATTATTGTACCTTGACATTAAAATATATGGGAAAATCCTGGCTAATAGACTTGCATTGCTCCTTACGGAAATAATACACAATGAGCAACCGAGCTACTTCTCGGACAAACATTCAGTAATATTAGGAGGGCATTTTGCCCACATAGTCACGCTGCCTGCTGCAAAGTGTCGAACAAGTAAGTACCAGCCAACCCGAGTGTGTGTCAGACTTAATGGCAGCGTGGCGCGATCAGGCAGCTGCCTGTCAGAGTGGGTGCTCACTAAGGAGACCGGCGAGACCGTCGTTTGTCTTGTAACTCACTGTTCATGGATGATGTTGTGTTGGGGCCTCTTAGGTTACAAGGGCATTCGGTTACTGCCCTTCCATTTCTGGTGCTTTACAGCAGTTTTAAGATCTTCTTGGAGTTTCTTGTTGCTCAAATGGGTGTAATTTCTGATATTTGTATGTTTCCCTCGTCTTCATTGCTTGATTTTGCTCGCAAGAAAGTGTCACTCATAGTTGTTGAAATATCCCTCATAATTACACTGAAATTATGAAAATGTCACACATAGCGATCTGAAACCTTGGCAGCTATGGGTGGGACTCACAGGAGGCAGAGTCCGGCAGCACCAGCAGAACTGCGGAAAGTCTTTTGTGTCCCTGAGACTTCAGACTTCAGGCACAGGAGGCAATCTAACAAGCACTTACAGATCACTTTGGAGGGAAGGCAGAGTCCAGCTCACCTTCCAGCAGTCAGAGAGCATCAGGCCGCAGGGCAACAAGCAGAATTGCAGTCCTTTCAGAAAAACAGTCCAGTTGAGTCATTTGCGCAGCACCACAGTTCTTCTGACAGAGATTCAGTGTAGGTCCAGAAGTGTCTGATTTGATGGGGCCAGAGACCTAGTACTTATAACCAAATGGGCCTTTGATGGGAGGGAAACTTCAATGAGTGGGTTTGAAGTGCACCAGTATCCCTTTCAAACCCGGCCCTCACTCCAGACTACCAGTGGGGGTTTATCAGTCCTTTGTATGGGGTCAGGCCACTACCCTTTGAAGGGTAAGGGTGAGCCCTTCCTCCCATCTGCCTAGGAAGACCCATCAGAATGCAGATGGGTGTTAAATCACACACATCTCTTTCCTGTGTCTGTGGCTGTCTAGAAGGAATGCAAAAAGAGATCTGTCACCTAACCCAGATGTGTATTAGAGACAGGCTGTACAGCCCACAGAGCAGAACGAGAAGAGAAATGTCCACTTTCTATAAGTGCCATTTCTAAATAGTAATGTTAAATTCGACTTTACCAGTAAAGAGGATTTATCATTACCCATCCAAAGATAGGAAACATGAAAACGCTACTTCTTTCTGCTCAGGAATTACAGCTTATAGGTAGTTTAAGCAATTCCCAATTCTAGTTTATGAGAGGAGTAGGCCTCACAGCAGTGAAAAATGGATTTAGCGGTTTGTCACTCCCAGGACATGTAAAACACAGAAGTACATGTCCTGCCTTTTACTTACAAAGCGCCCTGCCCTTTGGGTTAACTAAGGGCTTTCCTTAGGGGTGACACATGTAATAAAAGGGGAGTTTAAGGCTTGGCAAGTAGTTTTAAATGCCAATTTTAAGTGGCAGCAATCTGCACACACACACACACACACACACACACACAGGCACTGCAGTGGCAGGCCTGACACATGGTTAAGGGACTACATATGTGGGTGGAACAATCAGTGCTGCAGGCCCACCAGGAGCATTTAATTTAATGGCCCTGGGCACATGTAGGGCATTTTACTAGGGACTTATAAGCAAATGAAATCTGCCAATTGGGTATGAGCCAATGTTACCATGTTTAGGGGAGAGAGCACAAGCACTTTAGCACTGATTAGCAGTGGTAAAGTCCTGAAGCCATCAAAAACAAGTATAGAAAAATTGAGAGAGGCAGGCAAAAAGTTGGGGGAAGACCACCCTAAGACTGTCAGGTCTAATACCCACTATAAAATAAAATGTGCATCCTTCATGGCGCTAAAATAACACCTAGCACCATGTGATAGCATGTCAACCTGACCCCTTGCGGAGCATACTTAACACTGAGCTGAGTACTACCATAGAGATTCTCAGTGGTAGTTGGTAAAACTAATTTGTTATAAGTTGAAGTGACATTTTGCCTTTCAGGGCTGCAGGTTACAGTAACTGCATCCTTGATAAACATCCCGTTCAAGAAAGCACATACATTAAAAGTAGCACCATCTGTGCAACATATCAATTATCCAGACTGTTGTCTAGTCATGATGAAAATATGATGAAAAGTGTTATTGGCACATTCTTTGCTGTACAGAAGCCGGAAGTACAGTTAGTGGGGTTTCTCGCCTGCTGCAGCAATCTGTGTGCAAGCTGTAAACCACAGGATTGATAACGGGCCTACTTTTATTTATAAGCTTGTGAGCTTACCAAAAATGAACAGTATGAAACTGAGCAATAAAACCCGTTATTTTGGTAGTTGGACAGCTACAAGACTGTGGCTTTAAGTGCAAATTAGTTATTTTATTAGTCAGTTATTTCTATTAAACTAACGTTCCTATTGCTACCTCACATATCTGTAGCTTTCTGCATATGCTCTGCCTTTGTCTGCTATTAAAATTCACTGAGCTTTTCCATCCCTCCATACTTACACAGTGCTATGGTGCTGTTCAGCTCTGCAAGGCTGACTGTTGATATTGCCTTGTGATATTGATTGTGCCAATGTCCACAGAAGTCACTGTCCAGTGACATTACTGATTCCAGTACTGGAGTATACTTCACAACCAGGCTGAGGGAAGCACAAAGACATGGTTGCAGACAGTAAGCACGATCTGGAATGTGTTTTCTGTAAAGGAGCTTTTGCTTGTTTCAACCTAAATGCGTATTAATATCACTTAATTCACACATGTATACTGACATGAAGCTATTACAATTGAAACTAAATCATTACGATGTGTTAAAGTGTGTTCTTCTGGCTTAGGCTCACTAGGCATCAGTTAAGCCTTGACGCCATCTTGTTCAAAATGGATGCCATATCATGTTTATTCGGTGTTTACATTTCTCGCCTGACACTATGTGTAGCATGATTGTTTATTTCTGCATGACACTGTTTTTGAAGAGCCCGCTAGAGGAAACCCTTTTATTACAATCCCAAAGGACCTTCCTGCATGCGCACTGTATTGCAATCATTCACAATGTTTTCCTTTTGTCTATGTAACTAGTTTGTTCTAACACCTCCAGACAACATTAGGTCAGAAGGGGCGAATCAATATTCACGTAGTTGGTAGTACCAAGGTGATAGGGTTATGTGGTGTTCTAAAATGTGAAAATGTGATTTGTTGGAGGAATGATAATGCCATGCTGACTTTGCAGTTCCTGTAATTTCAATGCAAGAATACTCAACAAAGTGGTATGACGAAAGTGTGGATCTCTAGATTGGGACCAGGGAGGATTGGTGAGGATTCTGCAGTTAGCTAGAGTATCCATCAGAAAGATCATTACCAAAGGTAAGTAACTTGTTCTTTTAATGAATACTTCTAACTGCAAATTCCTCACCCTGTGAATAGTTACCAAAGTTATACCTCCTAAGGTGGTGGGTCTGTAAACTGGCTCAGACCAAAAAGCCCTGCAGGACCGAGTGGACAAAACACCCCTCTTGACAGACCTGACTGTTGAGGCAGTAGTGCTTCTTGAAGGTGTGTACCGAATCCAACATGGCTGCCTAACAGATGTTAAGGACAGGCACTCTGTGTTCAAGCTCAGTGGTAGCAGCTCTAGCCCTGGTAGCATGAGTCCTCTGGAGGCTGCTTCTAAGCCACTTAGCTAGTGCGTAGCAGATCTTTATGCACAGAACAAACGCTCAGACAATGGTTTGTTTTTGCACCTCCTTACCCGTCTTTGCTCCACATAATGTGTACAAAGAGTTGATCATCTTAGTACGATCACTATGGAAGGTTAATGCTCTTTTAGGATCTATGGGGTGGAGTCTATCTTCCTCCTTCAAGGGATGAGGCAGAGAAAAGAATCAAAAGAGTGATAACCTGACCGACGTGAAAAAGAAGTGCCCACTTTAGGTAGAAAGGAAGCCTGGGTCCTCAAAACCAACTTATCAGGAAGGAAGGTGGTGTAAGGTGGAACTTCAAGAGAACTTGAAGTTCGCTCACATGCCTAGCCTATGTTATGGCGATGAGAAAGAATGTCTTTAAGGTCAGAAGCCTTACGGGACAACTGTGGAGTGGCTCAAAAGGGGTGCATATCAAATACGTGCAAACTAAGTTCAATTCCCACTGAAGCATCAAGCACTTTGGTGGGAGGAAGTATTGTAAACCTTTCAATACCTCTTCACATCTGGTGATTTAAATAACAACCGCAAGAAGGACAAGAGGCAATAAGTAGCCTTTAACACATCCCTAAGCAAGTCCATGCTGGGCGAGGGACAAACCAAACCGTAAAGCTTCGAACACCTTTGCCTGTAAAATGTTGAGTGTCGCACCAATTTGTCCCATTGGCTAGTGTGTTCAGATTTAGTGGAGGGACTCTTTGCTGCCAGGATGAAATCAACGACCTCAGGGTGCAGGTTTAAAGAGGTCAACTGTCGCTGCTCAATCTCCAAGCATGGAGATATCAATCTCCAAGCATGGAAATACAAAGTCTGCATTGCCAGGTTTAGGACCCTGCCCTGCTGCTGGGACAGAAGATCCTCCTGAAGCGGCAGCCTGATCGGAGGAAAGATGCTCATGCCCAGAATCATTCCAAGACTCATACTCTCCCTAGAGCCACTAGGATGACTTGAGCCTGGTTCTTCCTGATGATCTTCTGAATTCAGGGCAGGAGAGGCAGCGGCGGGAAGGCATACTGGAGTTCTGTGCTCCAATCTAGGTGGAATGAGTCTCTGTGAGAGATCCTCCTTGGGAACCCCAATTTGTAAAAGTGTTGACACTGTGTGTTCTATGCGGTGGCGAAGAGCTTGTGCCAGGGTTCTCCCCATTACTGTAAGACACTCTGCACCATCTCTGGGTGTAGTTGCCATTCATGATAAGCTCAGCTTTGCCGGCTGAGTCTGTCCACCCTGGTTTTTAAAGGTCTCGCCAGGAGGTGTATGGTCAGGGAGATGCCCTGCTGATCCAGCCAGTACCGGAGTAACAGGGTCTCCTGGAACAGAGCGCCGGACACCCCCATACCTGCTTGTTGCAATACCAGATGGTGGTGTTGTCCGTGAGGACCTGGACCAGCCTCCCCTATATAGACAGTAGGAAGAAGATAGGAAGGCTTTTATCGCCAAGCGAATGACCCGCAATTTCAGCAAGTCCAACAGAGTCCAGAAACCTCTGACCTCCACCTCTCACACATGACCTCTTCAACCCAGTAGTGATGCATTTGTCACCACCATCAGCTTTGGGTGGTCACGGTCATCCACTGGCAGCTGATCAGCCACCACTACAGATCTTTTGTAGTCTCTTCCGGGACCTGGATGTAATCTGACAGGTCCCCCTGGTGCTGGGCCCACTGAGACTTTAGATCCCACCGCAGAGCCCACATTTAGAATGGTTGACGAGCAGGGTTCAGGTGGCCAATAAACCAAGAAGAATCAGAGCTATCCTCACTGAGACCAGGTCTGAGGCTGAAACATCAAGATCATAGCCCAAATTTCCTGGGATCGTTGGTCCAGACGAAAGGTTTGAAAGCGCACTGTATCCAGGGTGACTCAGATGAAAGGGAGCCTCCGCCAAGAGGTCTGGTGTGACTTTGGCAGGTTTATTGTGAACCCTCGTAATGTAAGGAGGTTCACCGTCATCTGAAGGTGTTCCATGGCTGACTGTGGCGATTCCGCTTTCAACGTCAAGTTTTCGAGGCAGGGGAAGACTGGTACCCTCGACCTCCAAAGATGGGCAGCAACCACCGCCATCACCTTTGTGAACACTCGATGGCCACTGGTGAGGAAGAAAGGGAGTATGGCAAACTGAAAATGCTTTTGGTCCACCTTGAATCGCAGGTAGTGCCTGTAGGATGGGTATATGGAAATAGGGGTCCTGTAGGTCCAACTTCACCATCCAGTCTTCTTTATACAGGGCAGATAGAACCTGGGCCAGCGTGAGCATCTTGAATTTCTCCTTTTGCAAGACGACATTTAGGGGTCAATGGTCCAGAAAAGGACGGAGGCCTTCGCACTTCTTCGGCACAAGGAAATATCAGGTGTAGCACCAAGTCCCGCACTCACAAGCCGGGACGGTCTTTAGGGCTTCTTTGTCCAAAAGAGCATGTACTTCTGCATCATAATGAGCAAATGGCCCTCCCTAAGCCATTTTGATGAGGGTGGAAAATGTGTCAGGACAGAGAGGAAAGCCATGGCGTAGTCCCGTTGGACTATCTGCAGGACCCATCTGTCAGATGTCATTACCTGCCACCTGTGGAAAAAAGGACTGATCCTACCTCCCACAGGGTCGTCGTCGCTAAAGGCAAATTAAAACAGCTTGGAGGCTGATGCTGGAGAGCAAGGGAGTGGAAGGTCTTTTATCCCTGTGGTCCTGGACATTATCTGCTGGATCCCCAACCTCGAATATAACTAGGGTAGTTGCTGCTGAGGCGATTGGGGCTGTGACACTGCCTGTAGGCGAAACCTCTCGAAAAGGGGTGAAATGCTAGGGGATACTGCCATCCTGGTATGGAGAAACCTAGGGAGCATGCAGTGGCCCTCTCTCTTTAAACCACTTCAGGGATGAGTCGGCCTTCTCGCTGAAAAGGTGAGATCCATCAAATGGCATGACCTAGAGGGTATAGACCAGGACCTCACTGAATGGCAGTGGTGGTTCCCAGGAGGATTGTCTGGGTTGTAGCACCTCTGTGAGTATGCTTGTTCTTACAAAAGGAAACGTAGGTCTAAGACTTCGGCTGCACGCCTAATTACCATGGCAAATGAGGGAGACTTCCATGGCAAGACCAGGGGGAGAGACCAGCAACATGTCAGGGGACATGTCCAGCCTGCAGGCCTCTTGCAGGTCCACATAAAATTTGTCATCATCATCATCATATTGTGGGGCGAACTAGTCCCTTCCATCACCATCATCCCAGGAACCTGGCTGGCTCTGGTCAGTCTGACTCGAATAAGTGTGTGGGCACTGAGGGGAGGGGGATGGCTCCTAGGCAAGGGCATTTTTCCATAAGAGGCAAAGTATATGGAGGCTGGCCATGAAGGTACTGAGCTCAAGCATGGCTTCGGCCAAGAAGGATTCGGCTCAGACAGTACTATTGGATTGAAATCCAATGGTGCCAGAGCTGAACCTGAAGCATGTTTAGGAGGTACAGACAGCACAGAGGGTGGACCCACCGGCAGTAGTCTGACTGGAGGCCTCCACGGATCCACAGGGCCCAAAGGCGCACAAGAGGGAACTAATAGGGTTCTGAAGATGGGGTGCATGGCCTCCTTAAACACCTCAAGCTGTTGCGTCATTCCCGACAGACCCAGCAATTCAGGGTGCACAGGATCAGTTGCAGAATCAGTTCCTCAGTCAAGAACCAGGAACAAGTCAACCAGGCACCTTTACGTTCTCACAACTTCTCAGATGGAAAGTGAAGAGTCTGGGATGAGGCCCGCTTGGACTTATTATGTTTTTACTTTGATTCAGACTTCCCCTTTGACCTGCCGCTGGACCGGCCCCAAGACGAGAACCAGGTCCATGTCCTTGACTTCGACTGGAAGTGGCCTTTACACAACTTAAACAGTGTTCGGTAATGTAGAGTTTGGGTTCACGTTCCCAAATAGCCTTCAGGCACATTAAGCACAATGCTCGCATGACCTGGAGTCGCGGCCCTGCCCCAAACACCAGAGACGTACATTGTGAGGATCTGTCACAGATATTTGTTTGCCATAGTCCCTACAAGGTTTAAACTCTATAGTTTTATTAAGGGACATGTTCCCTTCAATGCTGGTAAGCAATTTAGAAAAAAGCTTTTGTCAAAGGATGAGAAAAAAGTAGGAGTGATATCCAGATCCATGTATGATGGCACTGAAAGCAAGGAACTGACGACATTGTGCTGGGATGGTGCCTATATGCGACTCCACTCGTCACTTTCAGGGTTGAGCAGGTTTGACATGGAGCCGCATGATGCAGCCTGCTGGATCGCAGGGGCTATGTGGAAAAATCCTCCGAAGTATGGCACTTGAGATATTTTAAAGGTGAAGAATCTGCGGTTAGAAGTATCCATAAGAATACAGCCTATAACAAGTTAGTTGAGCCTGGGAACTTATTAATAACACCACTATCAGGGAAGGCAAGAATGCAGTGAGGAACCTGCGGGAAGATCTTGTATCCACCAGAAATATCATTACTGAAGGTAAGTAACTTTTTCTTTTGATGGATACTTCTTTCCGCAGATTCCTTCCAGAAGGAATGAGTTGTAAAGCAATATCTGCTGGGAGATTTAATTGAGTAATGCCTATTAGCCAAGGAAATCATGCAACAGAGCCCTGGTTAAGTATCTATCATTGCATGCATGAGAGTTGAAGCAATGGTGCTTAACTAAAATGTGCAGGGATAACCAAGTTGCTGCACTGGGCTAAGGTAATCGTCACTAAGAAGCTGGTTTTTAAATTCAGAACTCGAAATGAACAACTGTGCATTGGCTCCAATGTGGATGCCATAAGAAATCTTAACACTGGTCTCAAACTTCGCAAGAATACAGAGGAGAACAATGAATGAAAATAATTTGTAAAGTGCAAACAGCTGCTTCCGAAGGAAGCGTCCTGAAGCTAAAGCAGGCAGACATGAAAAAAAAAACAATATTTGCACTATCCTGAAAAACATTCTCTAAGCAAACAAGTTTTCAGATTAGATTTAAAGACAGATTCAGAAACTATGCCTCAAAGATGGTCGAACAGGGAGTTCCAGAGAGTAGCAGCCTGAAAGGTATAGTACCTCCCACCTGCTCTACACCTTATGTATCCTAGGGTCACACAGGAGATTTTGGATTGCTCAATAAAGTGTTCTCAGAGGTATGTATTTATTTATTCTCTTCTGAATATACAATGGGCTCCTTTTGTGTATGGCCTAATGGGTAATCAGTAAAGCCTTAAACGTAATTCTTTGCTTGACTGGTAACCAGTGTAGTAGCATCAGGCCATTTTGCACAGACTGCCTTTTGGGAACATTTAAGACCTGTCTTGCTGCCACATTCTGCACTCTTTGTAGCCTATTTAACAGTTTTGGTGCACCCTGATATAGTACATTTGCATAATCCAGCCTAGATACAATTAGGGCATGTACTCCGCATAGAGACTTGAAGAAATTTTAATGTCTTTCTTTTAATACAGAAAAACAGACTGCTACAGTTGGCTGTACCTGTGGTTGAAAAGATAGTTTAATGTCAAATTGCACCCCTAGATTCCTGGCCACTGATGTTGGAATCAACGAGTCCCCTAACTCTGCTTGCCATAGTCTCTGTATGTCCAGTGGGGATACATTCCCAAAAACTAGAATCTCTGATTTATCAGAGTTCAGCTGCAGGTAGCCACTACACATCCATTTTACTACAGCTGAAAGACATCCTTGAAAGTTTGCGATTGTATTGTTGTCCAGCTGGTGGAATGCTAGCATCAACTGGGTGTCATCTGCGTACAATACAGTATCAAAGCCCCACAGCATAACTTCTAAGGCCAGTGGAGCCATATATACATTAAACAAGGTGGGACTAAGGACCAACCCCTGTGAGACACCACATCTTATTTCTCTTAAACAAGAGGTATATGATTGTAGAAAAACAGCTTGTTGTCTGTTTGTTATAAAATAGATTTAACCCACTGCTAAGCTTTTTCCACGATGCCCGCTTTCTCCAATTGTTGCAATAGGATATTGTACGACATCATGTCAAATGCAGCCGATAGACCAAGGAGGACAACCACTGTTTATTTGTCTAAGTCTAGGTTACTCTTAATGTATTCTGTAAGCTCGAGGATCTCTGATTCAGGACTTAACCCTGCCAGAAGTCAAATTGAGACATGTGAAGAATGCCATTCATCTCTATATGACAGGTAATCTGGACATTCACCAGAGTTTGCAACATTTTCCCCATTGCAGGAAACAATGAAATGGGTCTTTAATTACTAAAATTGATAGAGCAGAATTAGTCTTTCTCAGCAGTGGTCAGACAAGGGCCTTTTTCCAGACAGTTGGAAATGTTGCTTCGTTGAGTGACAAATTGACCAAAATATTAAATGAGGAGCTGCCTGATTAAAAATATAAAGAGGGCGCACATCACTCGGGGAGCCTGATTTAAGTTTTAGAATAGTCTGTTCTGAATCTTCAAATTATATTTCTTCAAAGGCTGTAAGTCAAGATCCCGTGTGGTCAGTTGTAGAATCATAAGGTGATACAATTTGGGTGTTGGTTTTTATTCCATCAAAACTAGAATAAATGTTTTCCACCTTTTCATGGAAAAATAAGGAGAGATTATCCACAAGAGCATGAGACACAGATCTCTTGTTGAGCAGCTTTTGGATTTAAAAAAGTTTTCAAAATCTGGAAGATAGCTTTAGAAGATTTTTCTGCTTCTGTAATTTGTTTTGTAAAGAAATCTGCCTTTGACGTCTTAATATGTTTCTGAAAATGTTTTTGCGTTGTTTTATTGATTAACTTATCTTCATATCTACATTCGCATCTCAAAACTTTCTCCAATTGTTTACATCTCAATTTTTCGAGGTGCAGAGACTTTGAAAACCAAGCTGCTGAAGGGATTTCCTTTTTCGTACCCCTTTTACATATTAAGACCTTGAACCAGTCCAGAATTGAAAGAATCAACTGCTTCCTCAATTCCCTCAGATGGATAAATGTTAATGTAGGAGCAGATCTGTTCTAAATTTACCTACAATATACAATGACACGGGTGAGTAACACCGGCTACTTCCGGCTGAATATCTGGTATTCTCCATTGGAACAATACTAAAATGGTCAGTCCTATAGGCGGACGAGATTTTTCCGCAACTAATGAAGGGATGTTAGTAAATATAAGATCAAGTTTGTGGCCACCATTGTGCGTTTTTGAAATTAGGGTCATCAATATGAAAACTGCAGTCCCCAAACACCGTGAAATTTCCATACTGCATAAAATAAGCTTTTTGTGGCATATAGTGCTGTAGATTCCCATGCTGTGCATACCCTTGTCATCTAGTGTTGGGCCCGGATGTGTGCAAGTTCATTTTCTTTAAAGAAGTCTTTCGACTCACGAGGTACAGTGACTCCTCCAGTTGCTTGTAATATGCATGGCCATCAACTCCATTCTTAGATTGTTTTCCCACACATCAGGTGAGAATGCAATGTGAAGCGAAGCAATGTACAGATAGATGTTCAAGCGTAAGAGGGGAAAGAGCTAATAAAGTTGGGTGCATGTGAATCTACAGCACTACATGCCACGAACAGATGCTTAAAGGGTAAGTAACATTTTTCCTAAGAGGCATGTGAGGCTGTAGATACACATGCTGAGCATAAACTGTAAAGCAGTCCTCCCCAAAAAGCGGTGGCTAGCCTGTGGTTGTTGCAGCAGATTGAAAGAGTGTACGGAGTACTGCCTGGCCAACATCGGCTTGTTGGCAGGCTATTACATCCACACATTAATGTTTTGTAAAAGTGTGAGGTGTAGACCAAGTAGCTGCTTTGTATATAACAGCTATTGCAATGTTCCCCAGAAAGGCCATAGAAGATCCTTTTTTCCGAGTGGAGTAGGCTCTAGGAGGAAAGGGCAAAGTTATTTTAGCTTTAGCATAGCATGTCTGGATGCATCTCTCTATCCATCTAGCAATGTCTGATTAGGACAGAGCTCTCCTTAATGGGGTTTAGAGAAAGTAACAAAAAGTTGTTGTGTGTTCCCAAATTATTTAGTTCTATCAATGTAGTACACGAGGGCTCGTTTCACATCCAATGTATGGAGAACCCGTTCCACAACTGAGTCAAGTTGTGGAAAGAAGACAGGGAGTTCAATAGATTGATTAAGGTGGAGCTGAGAGAACATCTTAGAGAACACATTGGAATTAGTGCCAAGGACAATACTATCCCCATGTACTAGGAAGAAAGGTTCTTCTATGGTTAGTGCCTGAAGCTCCCTGACACACCTAAGTGAAGTGATTGCAACTAACAAAGCCACATTCCAAGAGAGGAACGGAAGGGGGTAGGGGAAGTGGGGCTCAAAACGAGGAACCATGAGTCTAGTTAGTACAATGTTGAGGTTTCAAGCCAGAGCCGGTGAGACCAGAGGCGGAGTGACTCTCTTTAGACACTCCATGAAAGCCCTAATGACTGGAATCCCGAAGAGAGAGACCTGTTGTTTGTTCTGAAGATAGGCAGCCACAGCGGCCACTCGTAGCTGTATAGAGGTGAATGCCAGTGTGCAAACCTGCAAGTGAAGCAGATAGAAGACAATGTCCTGCACTGTGGCCGTTAAAGGGTTGATCTGTTTGAATGATAGTAGAACTCAAACCTCTTCAGTTCGGCCGCATAGCAGGCACAGGTAGAAGATCTGCATGCTTCCTTGAGAAAGCTCATGCATTCAGGAGGAAGATTATGGTACCCAAACTTTAGGACCTCAGGAGCCAAATCGCAAGGTCTGGGTAACTGATTTCTCTGTGGTTCTGCGTGAGAAGGTCCGGCCTGTTAGGGAGCCTCTTGTGAGGAACCAGTGAGAGGTCCAGCAGAGTTGTGAACCAGAGTTGGCGGGCCCTTGTGGGAGCCACCAGGACGAGGGTGAAAGACATCTGCTGAAGCATCTGAACCACAAATGGAAGTAGTCGGAGAGGCGGAAAAGTACAGCTAAATATCCCTGACCAGCTCATCCATAGTGCATTGCCACTGGATTTTGGGTGAAGGAACCTGGAGACAAAGTTTAGGCATTTGGCATTTTCTGCTGTGGTGAAGAGGTCTATTTCTGGGAAGGCCCATTACCGGAAGTACTGAAGGAGCGCTTGCGGGTGGAGTTCCCACTGGTGGACTTGTTGCCACATCCTACTGAGGAGGTCAGCAAACTCATTATCCATTCCTGGAAAGAACTCCGGTAGCAGATGAATTCTGTGGAGGAGAACCCAGCGCCACCCTGTGTCTGAAGGTAATACATGGCTGTCCTTGTTCGTCCGGATGAGAACACCCTTGTCTATCAGGATCAGGTGAGTTAGAAAAGCCAACAAAAAAAATGTTGGACGGAATGCTGAACACCAGTTTGGACCCAGCCATATGCAAATCAGTCTTGACCCTGCTCCCCATGGGAACAGTCCAGCCTGAACTGCCAAGCCAGGTCCTCCCTGGACCGGAAACAAGCATCATGGGACCGGTTTGGGGGCATCGCCCCTCATCAGCCAGGCTAGCACGAGTTTAGTGGCACAGTGAGCACGGAAGCCACGTCTGGGCATACCCTTCACACTTAGGGCAACTATAGCAATATAAAAAGATGATAGTCAGAATGCTTAACATTGTCATAAACTCACCCCCAGTCACAGATCTGGTTAAATCCATCGTATTTTTGCTCACCATGCCACCCCAGTTTGGACACAGCCATATGCAAATTAGTCTTGACCCTGGAAAGAAAACAAGAATCCTGGGACATGTTTTGGGGAATCATCCCATATCAGCCAGGCTAGCTTGAATCCAGTGGCAGAGTGAGCACAGGACCCACGTATGGGCAACACTTCCCACTTATGGCAACTATAGAAACACAAAAAGATGATGGACGGAATGCTGAACACTGTCAAACACTCACCTCCAGTCACAGATCTGGGTTGAATCCATCGTTTTTTTGCTCACCATGCACCTCAGTTTGGACATGCAAATCAGTCTTGTCCCTGCTCCCCATGGGAACAGTCCATCACGAACTGTCAAGCTAGGTCCTCTCTGGACCAGAAACAAGCATCTTAGAACCGGTTTGTGGGTATCACCCCTCATCAGCCAGGCTAGCTTGAATCCAGGGGCACAGTGAGCATTGGGCCGACGTCTGAGCATACCCTTCTCACTTAGGCCAAAATAGCAACACAAAATTATGATGGACGGAATGTGGAACATTGTCACTCACCCCCAGTCACAGATCTGGGTTAAATCCATCATTTTATTGCTCACCATGCCACCGAGTTTGGGCCCAGCCATATGCAAATCAGTCTTGATCCTGTTCCGCATGGGAACAGTCCAGCCCGAACAGCCAAGCCAGGTACTCCCTGGACCGGAAACAAGCATCCTGGGACCGGTCGTTGGGTATTACCTCCCATCAGCCAGGCTAGCTTGAATCCAGTCTCACAGTGACCAGGGGTCCCACGTGTAGGCATAGCTTTCCCACTTATGGCAACTACAGCAACACAAAAAGACCATGGACGGAATGCTGAACAATGGCAAACACTCACTCCCAGTCACAGATCTGAGTTAAATCCATTGTGTTTTTTGCTCACCATGCCAACCGGGTTTGGACCCAGCCATACCCAAATCAGTCTGCGTGGCCACCCTTTTCCCTGCAGCATCTATACGTTTGCTCTCCTTATCTGGTGGCGGGGCATCACCAGTAGCTTAAGAGTTGGCCCTCTTATGGGTGGTAGTAACAACCAGTGAGTCAGGTGGGAGCTGTCAACCAATGTAAATGGAGTCAGCAGGGGAGACCTTACATTTTTCGTCCACCCTGGGTGCAATGCCCTAGCGCGGATGGGGTCTTGAAAAATGTCAGGGGTATGACGGAGCATGGCCTTGAGCGTGGGGCAGTATTAGGTGGATTGGTAGGTGGAGGAGAGGGTCTCAAAAAGAAAATCCTCTTCTAGTGATTCAGTGTGGAGATCTACCTTATGAAAGGCAGAGGAACTATCAATAAGTTCATGGTAGGATGTGGGGTCATCCGGAGAGGCGGGCAGAGTACAAGTCGGGATCTGTGTCTGCCAGCGGGTCTGCATCATAGGAGTACCAAGGGTCACCCTGCAGAAGAGTGTGCAAGGTGCCCCCCCCCCCTTTGCCCATTGTGTCAAAATGCGGTGAGACGTGGGGTGTAAAGGAAAGGGGTTCCCTGGAGAAATAGGCAGGGAAGGTGAGCGCTGTGGAGCAGGCTGAGGTGATGGGTGTGAGCAAAGCAAAGGGCTATTGACCTGGTCTGCTTCCTTGAGCTGCTTGGGTGGTGCTGACATGGGCTTCCTCGAAGGAAAGCTGGCGTTTGGATGGCTGAGCAGCAGACCCCAGCGGGCGGGCAAGGATCTGGCCCGTGTGGGGGTGAATAACCAAATGACCTCTTGGAGTTTATGGAGGATCGGTTTGATGTCGCTCGAGCCGAAGTCAGACTTTCTAGTCGACGCCGAGGGTCTCGGCTCCAAGGGCAGCGTAGATTCTGATGCTAAAGGTGTTGATCCTGATGGGCAGGTCAGAACTGAGGCGGGAGCGGCTGGTGCCGAAGCAGCCGGTTTTGATGATTTCTTCCACGCAGATCTTGAGCTGGGCGTTACGTCTGAGAATGGTGGTCGGTGCCGACCATGGCCCGGAGGCAGTGGTGGCCAGCAGCCGGTCTCTGGTGCTCCAGAGTGGCCAGATGTCCCTTGGAAAGGGGCCGCTTGACTTGCGAATGGTGTTGAGGGGGATGGAGTAGCATACACACGGTTTGCTGAGCTGGTGGAAGATCCTCGACTTTGAGATCGGAGCCAGAGCTCTCGTCGGGGGGAGAAAACGTCCTCATCTGCAGCCAACAGCTGTGGATGGTGCTCCCCTTTAAAGTACTCGGTACTCTACCGCCCAGTAGATATCAGCCAATGGCACACCATTGTTGAGAGCAGTGGAAGCACCACTGCCTTTGTGGAGTGGGCATAAATGCCAGCTGGAGGGTCTTTCTCTGCAAAGGCGTAGCAGATCTTTAAGCATAGCATAAACCAATGTGAAATTGAACATCTGGTTATCGTCTTACCCTTCTTTGCTCCTGTAAACTGAAAAAAAAGCTGACCGTCCACTCCATTGTGACGTGTGGGGTTAATGTAATACGCCGAGCATCAAATCTATGCAGCCTCCTCTCTTCCTTGCTGGAATGTGGAGGATGGAAGAAGGATGGAATAGTTATGGACTGGCCCATGTGGAAGTCAGACTCAACTTTTGGCATGAGTAAAAAAACAGGTGCACATTTATCTGGGTACTATACTGTGAAAGGTAGCCCACCCGCCCGCCGAATAGGGCCTGAAGCTCAGTGCTAAAGTTACAGCCACTAAAAACGTTTTTCAGAATAAGTCGAACTCGCACTGTGCATTGACTCGAATGAGGAAGCCATAAGGAATATTAACACAAGATTAAAATTCCATTGTGGTACAATAAACAAAGTGGGAGAAAAGAAATTAAGCAAACCTTTCAGAAAACATTCCACCAGTGTTGACTTGAACAAGGAGGGCTGGCAAGTGAGACACCACATGATGGAGAGTGCGGCCAAATAACCATTTACAATACACTCTGCCAGACACTCCCAGGCAAAGCATAGAACATCAGAAAGGAGAAACTTAAAGGGGTCCAAGCTTTCTGACTCTGCCCACTTAAAGCTATTTCAGCAGCCCTCAAATGGATTTTTTGTCAGGTTTTCAGGTGGCCAAAATAACATCTGCAAGTTCTGATGGCAGCCAGGATGACTGCAGTTGGCACCACTCAGTCTACACATGTGCGGAAGAGGAATAGGAGGCATATACAACAGATCAAATCCTCCTCTCCTAGTCTGGGACAACGAGGATCAGCTGTGTTCTTCAACACTCTTGCACCTGCAGCAAGAACTTTGACTAAAACTGGATTGGTGGAAATGTGTAAAGCAAACCTGGCGACAAATTAAACCTGTAGACATTCCTCAAGGTAACCATCCAGAGGGAAGTGTATGGCACAAATACAAGCACACGTCCTGTTCTGGGCAGTAGGGAAAAAATCCACCCAGGAAAATATCTTTTTTGTCACTACAGGATGACGTTTTGACTCGTGGTCTTCTATGGAGAGATAGCTCAAAGCATCCAACCTACACTTAGGGCGCCTTTATGGTGGCTGATACCTGGAAAATGTCCATACAGATTGTACAGATTTTAGTAATGAAAAACTGTTGTGGGTGTTGTTAACAGAACAAAAAAACACACTGACAGCAAACATGCGTTACTGGTATAATTATAATTTTGTGGAAAAAACTGCACAATCGTTGGTCAAGGTGTCTGTTATAATACAGACAGAATATGGACATGTAAAGGGGCCATGAAGGTATTATAAAAAATGCTTAGCTCTACATTAGCTTTGATAAAAAACAAGCTTTTGCTTGAAATCATCAAACGTGAAGAGTGGGTGCTGCCTAAGATGTGCACATGGGCTCCTCTTGTCTCATTCTGGTTAGAAATCCACTAAATAGTATGGGGGGATTTCAGTTTGGATGATTATCAAGGGTACAGTGGCTGTGCCACCAAATTACAGCAGATGTTCTTCCAATTTAGATGAGAAAGGGATCAACAGATCAGGCCCAACAACTGAATCAATACAGCTAAAAGAAAATCAAGCATTTTACCAGTTTGCCATTGCCTCGTTTCACCTCTTCGCCTCTTCTTTGTCTTCTGTTTAAATGTTCTGTTTGTGGTAATGTCACATATTTGTAGATACTGTGCTGTTGTAACATTTTTGTTGTCAATCCTTGAATCTACGTTGCTGCCTAGAAACATACCAGTTGTTACGATACTGAATAAATCATACACTTTAGAAAAGAACAAATGGCATGTCAACATTCAACTATAGAACAAGTTACTTACCTTTGGTAATGCTCTTTCTGGTAGAGACTTGATCTAGCCACAGATTCCTCACCTTTTGACTATTCCCTAGGCATCAGTCTGGATCCGGAAACTTTTCAGCAGTACTCCTGTGCACCAGTAGGTAGTGCTATGCAGCTCCGCAGTACCTTCGTTCTGCTCTGGAAAATGATGTAGCCTATATAGGCACCACTCAAGTGCACTGATGTCAGGCTGTCCACGCCCCCCCTACCCCCAGACACAAAGCCCCAAAAGCAAATTGGTGTGACCAGTGTGCAAAATCCTAGACTTGGGATCTTATTAAGAGATCGAGTCCAATCACAGAACAGGGACGATGGGATGGTCGGTGAGGAATCTCTAGCTAGATAGAGTTTCTACCAGAAAGCGCATTACTGACAGTAAATAAGTTGTTCTTCTGATAGAGACTTTTAGCAGTAGATTCCTCAGTTTTTGAATAGATAAAAAAGCAGTTCCTAATTGGAGGTGGGCTATAAAAAGCCTCAAACCAGAAAGTCCTATAGAACTGAGGGGGCAAAATGCCCTTCTCGGTGGGCCTGACTTTCCAGACAATAGTGCTTTGTGAAAGTATGGAGGGATGCCCACGTAGCTGCCAGGCAAATGTCTATGACAGGGACTCTGTGCGCTAACGCAATGGTAGTAGCTTTGGCTCTGGTAGAATGAGCACACAGTCCTTCCGGGTGCGCTTTTTAGCCAGTGCATTACACATCCTAATGCACAGCACAATTCTGTATGAAATGGACCTCTTCTATACAGTCTTGCCTTTTTTTCGCTCCAGCGAACCTCATAAAGAGCTGATTGTCCACCCAGTGGTCTTTTGTACGATTTATGAAGCTCAGCACTCTCTTGGGGTCAAAGCGATGGAGTCTCTCCTCCTCCTAGAAGTGTGAAGCGGAGTATAGAATGCCAGCAGAGTGATCATTTGACCGATGTGCAATGGCGTCACAACTTTTCACAGAAAGAATGTCTGACTCCCCAGAACCAGTTTGTCTGGGAAGAAGGTGGTGTACAGTGGGTGGCA
Organism: Calotriton arnoldi; assembly: GCA_963921515.1. NCBI lineage: Eukaryota > Metazoa > Chordata > Amphibia > Caudata > Salamandridae > Calotriton > Calotriton arnoldi. The sequence goes on along the minus strand of CAWUFW010000585.1, from coordinate 2,628,089 downwards.
GAGAGGGCTTGTAGCTCACTCACAAACCCTGGAGCTGTTATGGTGAAGAGGAACACTGTCTTGAGAGGGGCAGCTGTGAAGCGGCTCAAATGGAGTGCACATTAGAAAGGCGAGGTCTCACTGTGACATGACGATGGGAGAAGGAGAAAATAAATGTTGTAACCCTTTCAAAACTCTCGTAACAGGAGACTTGAACAAAAGTCAGATTCAGCAACCGAAAAAAAAGCCAAAACAGCAGAAAGCTACTCTTTAAATGTGCCCAAAGCAAGACCTTGCCGGGCTACAGACAAAACAAACAATAAAACGTCGATAACTTGGCCTAAAGGCCATTCCGCTGAGCACCACAGCAAGCCCCAAATTTTTCCCAACAGGCGTATAATGTTTTAGTTGAGGGAAGCCTGGCTGCCAAGAAAACATCAACCACCTCTGGAGTAAGGTCAAAGGTGTTCAGCTGTCGTCACTCAATCTCCATGCATAAAGATGGCGGTTGGGAAGACTTGGGTGCTGAATCCTGCCCTGCTGCTGCAACTCCTAAAGGGGAGGACCGATACTAGACCCCAGGAGTTCTGGATACCATGCTCCCCGTGCCCAATCCACGCCCACTAGAATGACATGGACCCGGTCAATCCTGATCTTCTTGAGAACTCGGGGCAGGAGTAGTATCGGCGGAAAGGCATACAGGAGTCCCACGTTCCACCTGTGGTGGAACGCGTTTCCGAGTGAGGGACATCTTGTAAACTCCAACGTGCAGAGTGCTGACATTGCAAGTTCTCTGTGGTTAATAGTTCGAGCCAACGTTCTACCCATTCGTGGAAGAGACCCCTAATAACATCCAGGTGTAAATGCCACTTGTGAGCCGCTAGGCACCGACGGCTGAGCTCGTTTTCCCTAGCACTGAATAATCCTGCCAGGTGGTTCACTGCCAGGAAAATTCCTATGTGCTCTTCCCAATTCCAGAGTTTCAAGGCCTCCTGTTACTGGACTACCAGTTGGCAGTGGTATGGTTTGTGAGCACCTTCACCAGCCTCCCCTTGTTGGACTGGAAGGACCGCTTTCAACGCCAGGCAGTTGGCCCTCAGCTCCAGAAGGTTGAAGTGGAGCTGGGACTCCGCAAGAGTCCAGAAGCCTCTGAAGTCCACCTCTCCCAGATGGCCACCCCAACCTAGAAGTGATGCATCGGTCACCACTGTCAGCTCTGGGTGGGAAAGGGAGAGGGGTCTACCACAGACCCAATCGCTGTCCAGTAACCACCTCTGAAGCTCTTGAAATCTCCTTCAAAATCTGAACGAGGTCAGGGAGGATCCCTTGATGTTGGGCCCACTGAGACTTCAGAACCCGCTGCACTGCCCACATATGCCACCAGGCATGGTCGAACAGCAGGACGTAGGAGGCTATCAGTCTCAGCAGCCTCTGAGCCGACCTCCCAGAAAGATCGGGATCAAAGCCTGAATGTCCTAGACTCTTGGACTCTCTTTCCCGGGGGAAAGACTCAAAACTGAGTCGTGTCCAGAATGGCTTCGATGAAAGGAAGCATCTGGGAAGGATTCAGGTGTGACTTGTACATATTGATAGTGAACCCTAAAAATGACAGGAGGTTTTCCGTAGTCTTGAAGTGGCTGATGACTGCCTGGGGCAAGCCTGCCATCAACAGCCAGTCATCGAGTTAGGGGAAGATTGGCACCCTGGACCTTCAAAGATGTACTGTCACTTCCACCATCCCTTTTATAAACACCCGAGGGGCACTGGTGAGACCAAGAAACCACAGCAAACCGAAAATGCTCCTGTCCCACCACGTACAGCAGGTAACATCAGTGGACTGACAGGTCGGGTATAGGGAAATGGGCATCCTGCAGGACCAATGCCACCATCCTGTCTCTAGTGCTTAAGGCATACAACACCTGGGCCAGTGTGATCATTTTTTATTTTTTCCATCCAAGTAAGGCATTGAGAGGGCGCAGGTCTAAAATAGGCCCGAGGCATCTGTCCTTTATGGGCACCAGGAAGTAGCGGGAGTAACAACCAAAATTCTACTTCTAACACAGGCACCCTCTAGATAGCCCCTTTGGCCATAAGGGCCTGCACTTTCTGCTGCAAAATGGAAAGATGGTCCACCACCTCAGTCAATCAATCAATCAATCAAGATTCTCTTTATTCGGCTGTGAACAGCCATTAAAGCCTGCAAGACGTGCAAAATTAGCGATAAAATACAAGTTATTAAAACATGCAAGTAGAATACGTAAAATCATCAGGTTTGGGATATTAATGACCAACAATCAGGATAAAAACAGGCTGGGATGAATTAAACCGAAATTAAAACAGAGTCAAGTACTGATTCATCGATGCCCTGAAATTAATCTAAAATCACGGACCTCCTGGAGAGGACTGAGGCTTTAAGAAACAGAATCACATGACCACATGTTTCGTCATCTAGTAATGCAAATAAAAAATAATATGCTTGCATACTGAGCCGTAGATTCCTAAACTTCAAAAATGGTATGAGGAATTTTTTGGTATACATTTTATAGCATTCACAGAGGAAGAGGAAATGTTCCACAGTTTGTTTATGCAAATTAGTACATGGGCATTCTCTAGAGTCGAGCTGGGGTTAGTGTCCAGCCGGAAAACAAAGTAAATATTTCATAATACCAGCCCGGAAGCTGAACAATAAAAGAATATCCCCACCTCTTATTAGTTTTCTGCAGGTAGTTGGTAGAGATAGCCCCGGGATTAAGATATAAATAATGCTTAACACTTGATTTGTGTCTTTCAGCCCTTATCCTCTCTTCTTTGGCATGTTCTAGTAGCAAGACTTGCACTTGCTTTGAAACAGTGGCTGCCTGCTGCATTCTATCTAAAACCGTATCAGCCAATCCAATGGCTTCCAGAGATTTTTTGACGTACGCTAACCTTATCGCAAGCCGAACAGTCTAAAACGATCTCTCTAGTTGATTTTGCTTCTTCTGAGCTCCAGATAGAAAGTCACAAGAGGATTGGCCGGCTACAGATAAAGTCGATCAAAAAGTCTAAGCCTAGTTCATTGTGGCAAATGAAACTGGAGGTTGACACGGAGGCTGACAGTACTCTCCAACAAAATCGATTTTCCTCCCTTTGGAGGGTAGCCGAGCCACCCAGGCCCCATAAGTTGCTATAGGGACACATTGTGCCGAATATATTTGCAAGAGGGGTGTGAGAACCCTCTCTCCCTTGGGTGATGGGAGACTCAGCAGTGAGCCAACAGCCCTGGAAAACTTGGTCCTACTTTGTGCAATATGCGCAAAACATGTCCCAGATGAACTGAAAGTAACCCCCAGGTAAAAGAAGGAGCTGGTGCTTAATAGCACTTCCTTACCCACCGTAACAGTTAAGGGTCGCACGTGTTTTGGACCACGAGTCATTATAAAAAACTTAGTAAAATTAGTTGATAAATGCAGATTGGCCATAAAATTGACAAAGGAGAGCACTAGATGATGCAAGGCTTTGGGGGCGCAAGCAATTAAAACCGTGTTATTCGCATACAGTAATGCTGGTAGGGGGGCACCATTCACCATGGGCATGTCTGTGGTGCACTTACTAAGCTTCTTACTAAGATCATTATGTACAAAATAAAAAGAAGTGGGGCTAAAACACAACCCTGGGGAACCACCAACCGATACTAAATTCATCAGTGACTTCTCCTTTGTTCCCAAACCTGATTTGGGTCTTAATGTCAATATGCATGGAGACCAACAAGTGGAATAGGGATGGATCCATTGGCAGATTAATGATTGCCACAGCTTAGCCCGATTAACACAATCAAAGGCCATTGTCAGATCCATAAAGGCTAGATAAAGTGCAGACTGCTTGGCTACCGTATATTTCCCAATGATCAGGTTTAAGTTGAGGCATTGATCGATCGTCCCTATTACACTTCGGAATCCATATTGACATTTATTTAAAGTTATTTTCAGAGACCAAATCTACTACCCTATTATACAGGACACTGCCCAACATTTTGGCTGGTAAATCTAACAAGGAATCCTCAGTCAGTAATTAGGGAGATGGTGGAAGGTGCAGGTGCTTGCATAGGAATTGGAGGGCATAGCCCTTCTGAACAATTTGCAGGCCTCCGCAAGAATCGTCGAATCTTGCTTCCCACCGAGTGGCCGTGCTTCACTAAGAGGCACGCTAAAGGGGTTTTGCCGGTGGGGGTTGCAAGGGAGGGGTAGAGGACTGGGCGGCCCGTTGACCTTGGCTGCGGAAGTAGTCGGCACCCACAGTTATGTTATGTTACAGCCATTTGTAACACGCACAGATACTCGTAAGTGTCCCGGCGCGATGCCAACAGGGGATCCTAGAAGGGTTCAGACAAAGAGATGTGTTTTCAGCTTCTTCTTAAAAGCAGTAAGATCCTGCGTGTATCGAAGGTCCAGGGGAAGGGCGTTCCACTCGACCGCTGCCTTCCTAGCAAAAGAACTACCGCCTAACCGCTGAAATTTAAAGCGGGGAACTTGGGCAAGACACAGGGACATAGATCTCAATGGTCGGGCCGGGACATAGAAAGAAAAGCGTCTCTGTAAGTAGGCGGGTCCCTTACCATGAAGCGCCCGATGGGCCAGGACCAGAGATTTGAATTTAACTCTCTGCGACACTGGCAACCAGTGTAAAGCGCGCAACTGGTGGCGAACACTGGTCCTACCAGGGATACCCAAAAGCAATCTGGTGGCCGCATTCTGAACAACCTGCAGCTTTTTCAACAGATAGCTTGGGGTGCCAATGTAAAGACCATTGGCATAATCCAGCCGAGACAAGATCAAAGCACGAGTAACACATTCCCTCGCTGTCTGTGGTAAAAAGGGGAAACATTTCTTTAGGCATTTAAGCAGGCCAAAACAATTACCGGCTAGCTTTTTAATCTGTGTGGTAAAGGAGAGAGTTTCATCGAACCACACCCCCAAGTTCTTGGCTGGCTTTCCTGCTGACGTAGGAGACGGGAACTCAGATGGCCAGAGAGTTTCGCGGAAGTTATCCGGGAATTTGCCAAAAAGGAGAATCTCGGATTTCTCCTCATTGCACTTGAGTTGTGCAGCGGTCATCCATTTAAAAATAGCAGAGAGGCATTGTTGGGCCTCAAGGACCAAATCCTCATTCCGATTCCATGGGAAAAGTAGCTGGGTGTCGTCTGCATACGCCATAACCTTAGCCCCTAAGTGTTCCGCCAGCTGAATCAGCGGGGTAACATAGATGTTGAAAAGGAGGGGGCTAAGAGAGGATCCCTGGGGAACTCCGGTTGTCACGGCCTGAGGAGATGAAGAAAAAGGTGGGAGCCAGATCTGCTGGGCCCTACCTTCCAGAAAGGACCTAAGCCAGCCCCAGACCGCGCCCGAAACACCTATCTTCGTCAAACGAGCGAGCAGCAAAGAGTGAGGTACTGTGTCGAACGCTGCTGAGAGATCCAGCAGAATAAGTGCAGCTCTCCCGCCAGCGTCCAAACAATCATGGATAGCCTCAGAGACCTCCACCAAAGCCGACTCGGTGCTATGCTCCGCCCGGAACCCCGATTGTGCTGGGTGTAGAAGATGCCCCTGCTCAATGTACTCCGTGAGCTGTTTGTTAACTGCCTTTTCACAAACCTTAGCTAACACAGGTAAAAGTGAGATAGGACGATAGTTCCCTGGACTCAAGGGGTCTAATGATGATTTTTTAAGGAGAGGAAGGATTTTAGCCTGCTTCCAGGTAGCCGGCACTTCTGCTTCCCGCAAGGACCTGTTGATAAGATAATTTACTTCAACATTGACTACCTCTGGCACTGCTGCCAATAATCTAGCTGCGCAGGGGTCAGACGGTGAGCCAGATTTGAGCCCCTCAAGGATTTTCAGGGAATCAGGCAGGGCGAGAGGTTTAAACGCCATCAGAGAGTGCTCGGATTCCACCGAATGAGCCGTGATGGTTACCTCAGAGTCCTTGTCACACGAGGGAAAAGCCGCCTGAATAATTCTGATCTTATCCATAAAAAACTCGATAGAGTATTACACCATGCAACAGAGGATGGAGATTCACTCTCTTGAGCCGGCGGGGACATAAAGCTTTGAACAATCCCAAAGATTTCCTTGGAATTGTTCTTGGCTAATTTGATACTGTCGGCATAAAATTGCCTTTTTGCCTGTACTATGGCTTCGTAATAGATTTTGCAACCGCGAAACTGCTGGGGCCATGCCAGGGTTGGATTGTATGAGGAACTGCTGCAGAAACAGCAAAAGGAGTGCTAGGGCTGATACGGCTGTTGAGGTGGGGCAGATAAGCCCATAAGAGTGCCATGGCCCTCCTCTCCTTGAAACACTCAAAAGTGGAGTCTCGGGGCGTGGCCGGGCAAGATGGCCGATCGGACGTAGACCGTATCGGCTCCCGGTCCACGCACTATCCTGGCACCCATTCTACTGTTCAGCGGCGAGGCAGAGCGCTAAAAACGATATGTCCTGGCAGGGGAAGATGTGGGGCACCCTGTGAGTCCGTCTTGATGCCGCCGCGATGCCCGAATCGGCCCTGGCTGGCCTGCTGGATCTGGGGGACAGGCCCCGGACATAGACAAAATGGCCATCGGACCCTGAGTGGAGAGCGCGAAGCTGGAGCTCGGCCGGTGAGGAGCAGAGCGGTGATTTGCGGCGACCGGAGAGCGCAGATGAGTGTTGGGACCAGCCTGGGATTGTCCCTGCTTGAGGGAAAGCGGTCGGAGGCGACGGACAGTGGTGGAATCGCCCCGCTCTCTGCGCCTGACCCCAACATGGCGGCTTGAGGGCGAGAATCGCCAGCGGAGATCGCTGCAGGAGGCTCTGTGTGCCGTGACGTCTGGGGTGAGCTGCCCCCGTTCCCTCCTCCTCCCGGGGAACCCTTGGGGAGTGGAGACGCAACAGTCGGCGAATCGCTGAGGGAGCGACCATGCTGGTGAGACCCCGGGCGTTAAGCTTCTGCCCGCTGCCCTCCTGGGTTCCTCGGGGTCTCGGCGAGGCCCCGCGACAACGTGAGTGAGAGCGGCGGAGCCTCCCTGATTTGTCTCCACTAGACCTCGGCCGGATGGCGGTACCCCCAATGAAGAAGAGCAGTTTGGAGGCCTGACAGGGGGCCCAGAGGGTGTAATATCTGGGACGGAGTGACGGAGGCGGGGGACCTAGACCGAGGGCCCATAAGCTACAACTAGCGATGTAGACTCCGCCGACCGGGCGCAGGTAGACGACGCTTGGCATCTGGTTCCCCGAGGAGGCTCATCGGGGGGAGACTCCTTGCCGGGGTGCGGGGGGTACGCACTACAGCAGGCCTCTGAGCTGGGCGGCCTCCATTTCAGCGTGAGGGACCTACGCTGAGGAACGCACACCTGGACAAGTGACGTCCTGGAGGAATACACCTCGAAGCCAGGTGGGACGAGGCTCGGAGCGCGCGGGGTCTTTCGCCTGCTGGATTGCCGCCCCACTATCACCTGGATGGAGGGAACCTCGAGATGATTCCTGACTGAGCTGCGGCTGACCACAGATGACGGTGGATGTCCGGTGAGGGACCCGGAGTGCCCTGGGTGCTTTAGTTCCTCCCGGGGCCCATTTCCAAGGCTTCAGCTCAGAAACGTGCAAGCTGCACCCAGTCCATCCTCTGGCTTTCCTGAACAGAGCAATTGGGGCCAGGGAGACCTCATCTCTATGCCGCCGAAGAAGGTACCGGGCAAGACGCCAAGCAAGGTATCGGACTTCTTCACAGCTCCTGACGTGCGTCAACCCCCGCAGAGGGGCACGGGGGAGGAAGCCATGGCACTCACGAAGGCGGACTTACTATCCTTATTCCAGGACTTTAAGACTGAGCTGCGCAACGACATCCGGCAAGACTTCACCACATCCCTGGAGCAACTACGTGCCGATCTCACGGGGCACCTGACCTCCCTCCAGCAAGACGTGGACTCGGTGGGTACAAGAGTGTTGGATCTGGAGTCACAACACCAAGAACAGGCTCGACTCACCACCGAGATGCACGAGGACGTCCAGGCTCTTAAAGAGTAGCTTCATCAGGTACAACTTAAGGCGGAGGACCTTGAGAATAGGGCTCGAAGAGAGAACATCCGCATTAGAGACCTGGAGGAGGGAGCAGAGGGGCCCGATCTAGAGGCATATGTGGAGGGGCTGTTCGCTGAAATACTGAGCCCTCAGACCTTAAAAATAAAGCTAGACAGGGTGCACCGTGTTGGCACGAGACAGAGCGACGAAACAAAGAGGCCCCGCGACATACTAGCCAAACTTCATTCCTACAAAGTCAAGGAGGCGATCATCCAGGCGGCCAGAGCAACAAGTTCCATCTCCTTCCAGGGCCATTCCTGTACAATATTCCAGGACGTGGCACCATCTACACTGGCGCGCCGCCACGCATTCAGAGTCATCACCACCAAACTAAGAGAGGAGAAGATCAGATATCGCTGGACCTATCCCTTCGGGCTCAGCTTCGACTTCCAGAACAAAAGGCGACACGTCACGGAACTCCGAGAGGGTCTGGACCTACTGGGTCTCACATCCGAAGAGGCCGACTCTACCAGAGGTGCAGCTGGGGGACCCTCCCGGGGCACGGCCACGGCCTCTGCGTGGTCGATGGGTCAGCGTAGGGGTCGACGCTGACTTTCTTCCACTGACACGCTGGAGGACCCTTCCCTGAGTCGGTCTGTTATCCAGGACACTAGGAACACTGTGTCTCTTCTTGACTTCTTGGACACCCTCCATTGTAGCAAAGATGGCGCGGCTCCAGCTCCTGGCCCCATCTGCTCCACACGATGGCAACCCCCGCCCATAGACCTCCACGTACAGATAAGTGGCTTGAGGGATCTGAATACCACCTGACTCTATGTTTCTCTTCTTGAATAGTCGGATCCCCTGGCCTCTGGCTATGGAGTAGGGTGGGGGAGGGTAGTAAGGGCTCTGGAGAAGTTGGGGAGTTGAGGCGCCGACAGCGGGGCTCCTCCTGGTCCAAACACGGCCTCCTGTAGATATAGGCAACACTCCTGCAGTAGTTCCGTAGTATTGGGACATCTTCTTTATGCACGCATGAAGACCCTCTGCTGAGTACCAGCAGTGTGCCGGCGGGGTCCTCGGACCTTCCGTCTCCCCTGATCCCTAGTAGGGGATCTCCCTTCTGTAACATCAAGGGGTAAAGTTTATAACGCTGAAGTAGTGTTTTATTTTTGAGTAATGTTTGTTCTTGGTTTCTGGGGACGGAAAGGGAGGGGGTGGGTGGGAAATGGTGGCGGCTTTTTAATATTTGATATTTGGAGACGGGCTGACAGCGGCAACGACTCGGGGGCCCCCTGGGAGGTGGGTTCAGAACTACTATGGGCGGGTGGGTTTGTCTGGTAAAATGATGCCCATCACGATTGGAACATGGAACGTTAAAGGCCTTAACTCCCCCCAGAAGCGCCAGAAAGTGTGGAAGTACATAATAGATCACCACTTGGACATAGTGGCGCTGCAAGAAACGCATTTAGCCAGGGCCGACGATACCAGACTTAGACACAAATACTTCCCACTGATCTACAGATCTTCGGCACATACAAAACATAGAGGGGTAGTGCTCATGTTCCGCTCTTCCACCCAATTTCAACCCTTAGGAATACATACTGATAGAGACGGTCGTTGGGTCATGGTTAAAGGGTGCCTCAAAGGGAAACTGTGCACCCTAGTAGCAGTGTATGCTCCTAACACTGGCCAGACGGCCTTCCTCCACACGTTTCTGGGGAAACTATCCGATTTCGCAGAGGGGCCACTGATTCTAATGGGCGACTTTAATTTAACGTGGCAGAAGGAATTGGACAGTACGCACACACATCCCTCAGAGGTGGGCTCCTTCTCCCGGGAGACACAATGCCGAATACACGACATGGGACTGTTGGACGCTTGGCGTATTCTATTCCCACAGGCGCGGGACTACACATTCTACTCACATGTGCACCGTTCCTATTCCCGTTTGGACTACATTTTTATCCATCAATCTCTTCAGGGGGCACTTCACGATGCTAAGATATTTCCACTTTCGGTCTCGGACCATAGCCTACTCTCTGTCTGCCTCTCTTGGGGAGGGAACGCCTCGGCAACTCCTAAATGGTACTTCCCGACGTCCCTTACCCGGGATAAAGAAGCCTGCACCAAATTAAGGGAAACCATTACAGAATTTTTTGTTCACAACAACCCAGAGGATACCTCTACCTATATTACTTGGGATGCATTTAAGGCAGTCTTTCGGGGAAGATGCCTTGCCCTTAACTCGGCCCTAAATGCGCAACGGGCGAAAGAAAGGGAAAATCTAGAGGAGGAGCTCTCCAAGCTTGAGCACCTACACAAAACGAACCCCAGCAGGCGGACCCTTCGTAATCTCACAGCGATACGGGGGAAACTCCGAGCGATCTACGATAATAGGGCGGAGTTCACACTCCTTAAGCTACGTCACTTATACTCTCAGGGCAACAAGGTAGGTAAACATCTGGCCCGCCAATTACGAGATAAAAGGGAGCGAGAATATATAGGAGGTATCTGTAGTCCTGATGGGGAACTTAATCATAGCGAAGAAGCTAAAGCAGACCTCTTCGGCTCTTTTTACGCGGAACTTTACCAGGGTGATGCCGTGGACTCGGACGCCCAGAGGGATTACCTTCAGTCCCTAACACTGCCCCAGGTATCAGATGACTGGAATGATCGGCTCACGGCTCCTATTACGCTGGACGAGGTCAACACCGCGATTATGGCTCTGAAGCCGCATAAAGCGCCGGGTCCAGACGGATATACTGCCCACTTTTATAAGACGTTCGCCCCTAACATAGGGCCCCACCCTATTTATCAGCTTGGCCGCTGAGGGCATGACCACTGGCACCATGTCCGAGGCAGTGATTTCTGTCATACCCAAAGCTGGGAAGGACCCCCAATATTGTGCTTCTTATCGGCCCATTGCCTTGCTCAACTTGGATGCGAAGCTTTACTCCTCCATTATAGCTAAACGCCTGAATGACCTTATGCCTGAACTGATTCACGCCGACCAATCGGGGTTCATTAAGGGCCGGCAAACACATGATAATACCCGAAGAATTGTCCACCTAATAGAGAAGGCCTCCCAGCGTCGGATTCCCGCAGTGTTGGTGGGGCTCGACGCGGAGAAGGCCTTTGATCGGGTGGACTGGGGGTTCCTTTTCCACACGCTCTCGGCGTTTGGGTTTACCGACAAATTCCTCACTATGATCCGGGCTAATTACCTCCATCCCAGCTCTAGGGTGGTGGTCAATGGGGTACTGTCGCCCACGTTCCTCCATTCTAGAGTCACCAGACAGGGCTGCCCCCGGTCTCCCCTTCTTTTTGCACTAAGTATCGAACCATTAGCGGCGGCGGTCAGGGCTAATCCTACCATCCAGGGCATACCATTTGCAGGGGAGTCACATAAAATTTCTCTTTTTGCGGACGATGTTCTCTTGTCCCTCTCCGACCCGTCCACATCCCTCCCAAACGTGCAAACTGAATTAGAGCGTTTTGAAACGGGCCGGCTTTAAGGTTAATCTCAACAAATCATACATTCTCAACCTCACTCTCCCACGAGCAGAATTACCCACGCTTCAATCTCTTACCACACTGGCATGGGCCTCGTCCTCTATTCAATACCTGGGAGTTCAGTTGACCCCGAAGGTAGAAGGCCTCTACGCTGCCAACTTCCCCGCCCTTCTTGACAAAATTCAAAAGGACCTCACGAAATGGAAGCCTCTTTTCCTGTCATAGCTCGGTAGGATTCATGCAGTGAAGATGACGCTTCTCCCCAAACTCCTTTATCTATTTCAGGCTTTGCCCATAGTGCTCGAGGGGGACTTTTTCCGTCGAGTTAAATCCATGGTTCTTCGCTTCATCTGGCAGGGAGGGAGTGCACGCTTCTCATTCTCTATTCTTCGTCGCACTCGTAGGGAGGGGGGCGTTGGCTTACCGGACTTTCAGTTCTATTATAAAGCGGCACAGCTCAGAGTACTGGTTGAATGGTCCAAGCCAGAGTCCGACAAACATTGACTACACATGGACCGCAGCGTGACGGGGAGAACCATATGGGATCTTGTTTGGCTCCCCAAGAGAGAGAGACCTAAGAATGCGTATATTAGTACCCCTACTCGCACCACACTGACAGTATGGGACACACTCACGGGTGATGATAGATGGGCCTCATTTCCATCACCATTTACGCCCCTCCACTTTAACCCGGCATTCCCACCGGGCCTACAAGAGGGACCTTTTGACACTTGGAGAAGGGGAGGATGTTTGGCTTTGACACACCTGTTTCAACACACGGATCCCCTCACGTTTAGTGACTGTAAACAGGACTTTGGACTGGGAGACACGGAGGGGTACCACTACGCTCAATTAATGCACTGGGCGCTCACCCCGCAGGTGCGCGAAGCAGCCACACGCCCCCTCACACAGTTCGAACGCTTCCTCACCAAGGCCACATCAATGAAGGGGACGATTTCATTCATATATAATTTCCTACTTACTACTGTTAGCTCCCCAAGACCCCGATATATGTCCATGTGGGAGGGAATGCTACATCGGGGGATTTCGGAGGAGGAATGGGCCCACCTGTGGACCGACCTCACCCGATTTAACCGTTCCACGGAGCTTCGTGAGGCACATTTGAAGACGATGATGGACTGGTACTTACATCCGTCCAAACTCAAACGAATTTTTCCTGCAACCTCCGATAGATGCTGGAGGGGATGTGGTCTGCTTGGGGACTTTCAACACATATGGTGGGACTGCCCATCCATTCGCCCATTTTGGGAGGAAATTCTGACCCATATTAAAGATATACTGGGATACCCTGTTCCTTCCACTATGGCAGGAGTCCTCCTGGGGTTACGTGATCCTTCCCTAGAACACCAGACCCGAGCTGATAAAACAATAATGTGGCTATGTGTTGGGGCGGCTAAGATCGCCCTGGCGGCCGCCTGGAAAAGGAGGGAGGCGCCATCTCTCTCTCTCTGGCACTCACGACTCTGGAGACTGCTCAGTCTGGAGCGCATGTCTGACATATTCAGAGATGACTATAAAAATTTTGAATTCCGCTGGGGACCCCTGGTTCAATTCCTCTCGCGAGGTCTCCCATCGGCTGTGTGCCCCCCTAGCGTCAGAGCTCTCCATCTCTTTCAATATTGAGCTAAGTATCATTGCTTCTAGCTGCATCTAGGACGCGAGTTTAGCCGCCGCCACCATTGGGGAGGGGGGTGTGGAAAGGGGGAGGGGTTCTATTTATCCTTGGTTTTCCCCCATTGGGAAATGTTTGGTGTTATGTGCCTCTTATAACTTTTAGTAACACCCTGCGTAGGAAGAGTACGGGGCAAATGTCCCCATGGAGGGCTGCCGAAACGAGAGGGGTAACACGAGCCCGCACTGTTTGCATTTTAGACTGAGTCTCCAACTCCAGGATTGTTAGAAACTGTAACCTATCTTAGCGTTTTATCCCTTCAGCTAGGAGATGGACCAATAGCCAGAGGGCTGTCTTTCTACTCAGATGTAATTCAGCTTCAATTTGATATCCTCCTGCGAGAGGTACTGTGTTTATGTTATTTTTCATAATGGTCCGAAAAATCTTAATAAACATAACTTTGAAAAAAAGTGGAGTCTCCTATGTCCCCAAATACGCAAGCCCCATTGAACAGCATGTCCGTGAGGGACGACTGAACATAGGCAGAAAAAACGGTGGACTGCAGGCAGGCGTGGCAGCGAATGGCAACACTGATGCCGATGACTCACCTGATGGAATCAGTGGTGTCCAAGCCACAATGCACTGTGAACATGGCAGCATCTCAGCTGCCCTGAGTGGCCTGGGTAAGGAAAGGTCAAAGATCCTCAGGGACACCTGTGAGGACTTGAGCGACTGACTCTCGAAGGGCGTAGGAGTAGCGCCCAAGGCAGCTGATATTCACTGGCCTGAGCGCTATGCTGGTGGATGAAAATACTTGTTTGCCAAAGGTTTTGACTCTCTACTGAGGGGGTTGAGGTTAGTATTGCTTGCCGATGCGTGCATGTGAGAAAGTGCCCTCTTTCTGCATGGTTGCCCCCACTTTTTGCTGAATTACTGATGTGCTTAGACTGAGTGTGCCCTGGGCTCCTGTGAATCAGGTTCCCAGGGTCTATGTTCTTTCCCTAAACCTGCAATGAAGCCTAAACCCAATTGGCATCTCTGGCCACAGGTCAGCCCCTGGTAAATGGTACCACAGATACCCAGGGCACTGTGACCAGAGAAGGCCTCTAAGGGCTGCAGCACTTATTGTGTCACCCTTAGAGGTCCTGTACCATTACACTCACCCACTGCCTTTGCAGGCTGCATGTTTTGGTGCAGAACAAAGTGAAGAGTCGACATGGCACACATCCCTGTGTGCCATGCCTACAACCCACTGCCCTGGCATAGATCAGTCACCCCTCTAGCTAGGTGCACTATACCAGTGGTGAGGGTACAGGTGCATGAGCCCTGTACCCCTACAGTGTCTAAGTCCATTCTTAGACATTGTAGTGCAGTGCTGCCATTAAGAGTATATGGTGCTGGGAGTTTGTCATTACGAACTCCACAGCACCATAATGGCTACACTGAAGACTGAGAAGTTTGGTATCAAAATTCTCAGCACATTAAACCCACACTGATGCCAGTGTGGGATTTAATGAAAAATGCACACAGAGGACATCTTAGAGATGCCCCCTGAAAACTAACCTACCACTAGTGTCCAGGCTGAGTGGCTGCTTTCAGCTGCCACCACCAGACATGTTTCTGGACCCCTGGGTCGAGAGCCTGCTGCTCTCTGGGGCCTGAAACAATGCACATCCTGGGACGAGGTGCCAAGCCTCCTCCCCCAGGATGGGCAGGGTTCACGAAGGGGACGCTTCAAAGGCTTGCCGCCTTTGAGAGCCTGCAGCTTCCTACAACATACTATAAACCTTTACACAAGGAGAATCAGTAGCCAGTCCCCCCACTCTGGTGCCAGTAAACAAACTGTGTATCCCACTACTATAAACAGCTGCTAACAATTATTAGTAGTGTTGTGGAATGGTCATGGGTATGTTAGTCACTCATGGTGAAAGGACTACCACTGGGGGTGTACCTCTGTCGCACAACAGAGTCTAGCACTCTGTTGTTGTGCCTGTATCACTCACTCATATTTTTCAATGGCAATATTATCTGTTTAGGGCCTTTGTGTTTTCCCTTCTTTTCTAACATTGTCAGTGGCACCAACATGTCTACAACCCCGTGAAAGGTGGAAAGCCCTCTTCCATCCAAGCTGGATCTACAACACCAAAACAACTTCAATGCAGTTTTCTCGTTCAGTCACAACTCTATGGGGGATGGGACAGATGTAATCCTTCTGGAACCAGCTGAGGACTGTTTCCTCAGACTAGTACATTTTCTGCATGCTGTAGATTTCGTCATGTGAAGATTCATACATTCTGGGTTTTGCAGAGCCTTGGATAAGGCAGAGTTGAAGATAGGCTAAGTGAAGGGCTATCGGGATGTCACATCAACAAGATTATCTCGAGTCTCTCATGTTCTATTTTCCCTCTGTGAGAATTAAATGTAGTGTTAAATTTTTTGGTAAGCTGTTCATTTGACCCCGTGCATTCCTGCTCTCAGTGCAATACATATCTTTTTACTGCACTCGTCTCAGCCACAGAGATTGGGAATTGCAAGTGCGTTGCACTGACCTTCCCTTTACTATTTTTCTTCTGATATGGTTATTAGAATATACTCTCCCTTTCTGCCAAACCTGGTTTATGAATTTTACATACGTCATCATCATTATCTACCTAAAGCTGAGATTTGTTTCCAAAGGTTGGGCCCACTTTGAGATTCCTTATAACTCACTAAAAATAATATGCACCTGATACCCATCTTTGTG
Organism: Calotriton arnoldi; assembly: GCA_963921515.1. Lineage (NCBI taxonomy): Eukaryota > Metazoa > Chordata > Amphibia > Caudata > Salamandridae > Calotriton > Calotriton arnoldi. Next base: position 2,612,188 of record CAWUFW010000585.1, on the reverse strand, counting down.
TTAGGTTCCCTTGTGCCAAAAGGGTCAGACTGAATCTGAGAAGACATCTTTGAGAGAGATTGTCATTTGCATGTTGTTTTTCTATCTTTCTGTTGGGTTAAACACTCATTCATGGGCAGCCAGTAAAAGATGTTAAAATCTTGGATATTTGCCAAGGGTTAACTTGTTTGTCAATGGGTACTTTCGCCAAGCACCATCTGATCAATTGTGATTCTAAAACTGATGGTAATTTTGAGTGTGATATTTATTGTAATGAGCTTGCCACTCTGATTTTGTCATCGGGCCCTCTACATTTTTTTGGTAGTACTGCTAAAGGTGTCTTCTAAAGATGAGGATCTGTAGGAAGGAGTAGCCTTTAAATATCTGCAGCAACTTAGTTTTAATTGATGCTTTTAGCTCCATGCAGATTAATCATACCCTCTCTTTTTCTGAAGTTTTAAAAAAAATATTCTGTACATTTCTTTATTCTATAACCTGAGCTAGCTGTGTCTCATTTTTGGCGTCTGTTTAGAGGAAACTAAGGAGAAGTGACATTATGGGCATTATGTAGCACATTTATGGATCTGACACATTTGTAAAACGTTTGCGACTTTGTGAGTAAAGTTGTTTTAGCGACATCTGGATCACATTTGGGATACTAAAATACTTTCTATATCCAGCCATGAGCATATCTGTAAGATTCATAAAGTTGCTGTCATCTGTCAAAAAAAATGTCCCCGAAAGTAAGTACCTAGTTATTTGTAGCTTTTTTTCCACGTACCCTTATGTATTTGTATAGCGAAGACCTAGCGGAAAAGCAGTAGAGTTTAAAGGCAAAGATACAGTAAGTGTGTGATTGGAGGGCTAGCTGGTTTCTAAGAGTGAAAGTAAAGTGTATGCAGGTGTGTGGTATTTGTATAGTGCAGTGGTTAAAACACAGCCTATTTATTGCACTATAGTTTGTATACATTTATGTGCTTTTTTAAATATAAGTTCTGATGGAGACTTCTAGCCACATATTCCTCACCTATTGAATATTACCTAGGCTTCGGACTGGATCCGGAAGATTTTCAGCAGTACTTCTTTGTGCCGGTAGGTGGCACAATGCGGCTCCGCGATGATGCCGTTCTTCCCTGGAAAGGACTTGCAGAGCCTATGTAGGGCCCACTCCCGCCCTGACGTCGGTTCCTTTCTTCCTGCACTACAGGATGCTGATTTGGAGCGCTCTCATCTCTGAGACACTTTCCCTCAACAGTCTTCAAATTTTGTATAGCATGCAAGGGATGTCACATCCTACAACAACCCTGTGGGGATTGCTGCAAGCAGATGTCTGACAGCCACCATCAATTGTACCGGTGGTGCCTGAGGTTGAGTCCCAACTTGAAGGCCTGCAGTGACTGCACGTCAATGAACCTGAAGTCCATCTGGGACCAAGAGGCAAAACTTTACATCGCTGAGCATAAGACTCCTTACCTAGGCCATTCAAAGTCACAGGCGAAGTCTAAGGTTCGGTCCCATTCCTGCTCTAGGGGTCACCGAAGCCACTCGCGAGGCCGGTCTTCGCCGTGATCCAAATCATCCGGTGAGTCTAAAAAATTATTTTTTTTAAACATAAGAAATAAAAGCGATACTGAGCCCGATTGTGCCACTTTCATTTGCAATGGAGCAACTTCATGGATCTCACTCCCGGAGTCGGCCGACTTCAGGGCTTATCCTGCAACTGGTTCCAGTACAACCAGAGTTTCCGGGCGTCTGCCACTCCACAACAAATCGAACAGTTCCACGCTGCCTTGCTCTGGCTCTTTGGAGCTCAGAGCTCCTCCACCTGGAGTACCACCGGCAGGTTCACTCTTAGCACCAGTTGAGCCCTCTGAGCCTGTCAAAATGCCTCTGGCTTGAGTCTGAACCCTGCCTCTGGCACCACGGTCCACGCCATCCCTTAGACTTTGACACCGGTACCGAATCCATCGATGCTGGATGAAGAGGTGCCCACAGTACTGTCCGATTCCGAGATGGTGCCGGCCTGACCTCACTCGACCACATGCCCAATGACAGTTGAAGCACCGCTTGCTCTACTTCCTCCGCAGGGAAAGCATCATACTCTATATTCACTTGATTAATGATTATGACTCTGTTGCAGAGCCCTACTAAGACAACCAGTGGTATGATAACTTGCAGGAGGCTAGTGATCTCAATACCCCCCTTGAAAAAGGCTTTCTCTCACCCCCTGGACCAGGCACACAGGAAGCCGCTTCCAGCGCCACCTGCTTGGGGAGTCTGAAGTCCTTCACTCTAGCTCCCCGCGTTGGAGGTAAAGACTAACGCATTGACAGAAGTTCTCCAACCATGGCAAACATCTTCTGAGCACCTTCTGCCATTTAATGAGACCCTAACAGACACCTTATTGTAGGCATGGGCCAAACCTCGCTCTAATCACTAGTCAACTGTCAAACTGCGCAGTGCCATTGCCCCACCCTAGGCACGTTTTTCTCTTGGCACCCTCCCCCGAAAGTGTGGTGTTGCACTGTAGGAAGCTGGCTCTGTATATACTATACCAAAGTGAGGTATAGTATGCACAGAGTCCAGTGGAACCCCAAAGGTAGGCAGAGGTAAAGTTAGATAGTACCTCACTCTCTATTTGTGTTAGTGTGGTCGAGCAGTAAGGCAGTATCAGAGGACTAAGCATTAAGCATTTGTTGTACACAGTCAGCAAATGAATTCACACAATCAAAGACTGAACTTCAGACCAATTGTTTTTGCATAAAAATATTCTTTTAGTTATTTTATTTTCTAGAACCAAGCAAGCCTGGCACAGGTAAGCAATAAATACTTTACAGTAGTAATGCAGTTTGTAAACAGTTTGGATTGTAATTGTATATGCACTTTGTTTTGACTTAGTGTGGTTGCAGAGAAATGCAATACTTTGCAAATACAGTACATAGACTTGAATGGGCTTTTCAGTACAATACCAGGTCAGTTACTTTTTAGATTACTTTTCTTACTCAGAGTAGTATACCTGGATACTACTCTGGGACATTTCCTGTAAACAGGTAAGTAAAATCGTTTTGGTTAAATAGTACAATTTTAAAGAATTTCTTTAGGTTTTCAAACTCCATACAGTCAATGTTATCCTATGGAGGAAAATAGTGTTATCGGTTTTGAGGTAAGTATTTGGTAGTGGGAGTTGAGGTTCTGGGGGTAGACTCAGGGGTACTGCTGAGTAAAAAATTATCCGGATCCAGTCTGACGCCTGGGGGTAATTCTAAGGTAAGGAATCTATAACTAATATATGTCTCTTACAGATATACCGTTACCGAAGGTAAGTAACTTGTTCATCTGAAAGAGACTATTAGTTATAGATTCCTTACCTTAGGATAGATACCCCAGCAATACCAACCCCGGAGGTGGGTCTGCAAATTAAATTCACACCAGAAAGTCCTGGAGAACTGAACGGCCAAAGAAGCAGTCTCTCCGGACTTGACTATCCAGGCAGTAATGTTTAGTGAACGTGTGCAGTGATGCCCACGTGGCTGCCTGGCAGATATCACTGAGGGGGACTCCACGTCCCAAAGCAGTAGTGGCTGCCGTTGCCCTGGTGGAATGGGCACACAGTCCTACCGGAGGCTCCTTTTTCGCCAAGAAGTAACAGATCTTAATGCAAAGGACGACCCATCGAGAGATGGTCAGTTTTTGCACGGCCCGACATTTCTTGGCGCTCATATAGCCAACAAAGTGTTGATCGTCCACCCGGAATTGTTTTGTGTGATCAAGATAAATGATAACGCACGTTTTGGATCCAGACAGTGGAGTCTCTCCCCCTCCTTGGAAGGATGCGGGGGCGGGAAGAAGGTGGGCAAAGTGATGGTCTGTCATATGTGGAAAGAGGTAACCACTTTGGGAAGAAAAGAAGGTCTAGTTCGAAGGACAACCTTGTCCAGATGGACAGCAAGGAAAGGAGGTTTAGAAGATAGAGCCTGAAGCTCACTCACCCCATGAGCAGAGGTGATGGCAACCAGAAAAGCAGTCTTTAAAGTCAAGAGTCTGAGAGGACAATTATGTAGTGGCTCGAAAGGAGCACACATAAGGTAAGTCAAGACCAGATTCAAGTCCCACTGGGGCGTTACGAAAGGAATAGTTGGAAAGAGGTGAGTAATGCCCTTAAGAAACCTATTTACAATAGGGCACTTGAAAAGAGAAGGCTGATCAGGAAGGCGAAGAAAGGCCGAGATGGCCGAAAGATAGCCTTTAAGGGTGCCCAGAGCAGAGCCCTGCTGGGCCAAAGATAGAATGAAGAGGAGAACCTCTGAAAGAGGGGCAGAAAGGGGATCCACAGCTTTTGCTGTGCACCATGCCACAAATTTGTTCCATCTACAGGCGTATACCGATTTAGTGGAGGGACGCCTGGCTGCCAAGATGACATTACAGACTTCGGGAGGAAGGTCAAAAGCTGTCAACTGTCGCCGCTCAATCTCCACGCAAGGATGTGGAGGCTGGACAGGTTCGGGTGGAGGACCGTCCCCTGCTGCTGCAACAGAATATCCTCCAGAAGAGGCAGTCTGATTGGAGGATCTATGGCCATGTTCAAGAGCTCGGGATACCAGACTCTTCGTGCCCAGTCTGGAGCCACAAGAATGACTTGGGCCCGGTTGCGCTTGATCTTTTTCAGCACTCTGGGTAGAAGTGGTATAGGCGGAAAGGCGTATAGAAGACCGCAATTCCACTCGCGATGAAAGGCGTCGCCAAGCGATTGCTGCCTTGGAAATTCCAACGTGCAGAACTGCTGACATTGTGCGTTCTCTTCGGTGGCGAACAGATCTAACCAAGGCTCTCCCCACTGCTGAAAGAGACCTTGCACCACCTCAGAGTGAAGACGCCATTCGTGATCCATCATGCACCGGCGGCTGAGTTCGTCCGCCCTGGCGTTCAGAGAACCTAACAGGTGTTGAACCACCAGGGACATGCCCTGATGTTCCAGCCACGTCCAAAGGCGAAGAGCCTCTTAACACAGGGTCCACGACCCCACCTGGCCCTGTTTGTTGCAGTACCACATGGCGGTGGTGTTGTCCGTGAACACCTGCACTACCCTTCCTTTGATAGAAGGAAGGAATGCATTCAGTGCCAGATGAATCCCCCGAGCTCCAGAAGATTGATGTGGAGCCCGGACTCCGCCGGAGACCGAGACTCCTCCCATGTGGTCGCCCCATCCCAGGAGTGACGCACCTGTCACCACTTTGAACCCTGGTTGGCGAAGGGAGAGGGATCTGCCGTTGACCCAATCCTGGTCCGTTAGCCACCACTGCAATTGGTGTGCAGTGCCCTCCGAGATCTGGATGCAATCGGAAACTTCAGGTCCCACTGCAGAGCCTGCATATGCCACCTGGCATGATCCACCAGCAGGATGCAGGAGGCCATGAGGTCCAGCAGCCTCAGGGTCATTCTCACCGAAATTTGGGATAGAGGCTGAAACATCGGTATCATAGCCCGAATATCCCGGACTCGCTGCTCGGGAGGATAAGCCCGAAACTGCGCTGTATCCAGAACTGCTCCGGTGAAAATGAGCTTCTGAGAGGGAATCAGGTGTGACTTCGGCACGTTGATAGTGAAACCCAGCGAGTGCAGGAGGTCAGCCGTAGTCTGGAAGTGGGAGACGACAGCCTGGGGCGAGCGCGCCTTCAACAGCCAGTCGTCGAGATAGGGGGAAGACTGGAAACCCTGATCTGCGCAGATGAGCTGCGACCACCGCCATCACTTTCGCGAACACCCGAGGGGCGCTGGTAAGGCCAAAGGGGAGCACGATAAACTGAAAAAGCTTGTGGCCTACTGTGAACCGTACGTAACGCCTGTGGGCTGGCAGGACGGGAATGTGGAAGTAAGCGTCCTGCAAGTCCAATGCTACCATCCAGTCTCCAGGGTCGAGGGCAGACAGGACCTGAGCTAATGTCAACATTTTGAACTTCTCCTTCCAGAGGAAGCGGTTGACTTCCCTGAGATCCAAGATAGGACGCAAGCCTTTGTCCTTCTTGGGTACCAGGAAGTAGTGGGAGTAACAACCACGACCTACTTCTGGCACAGGGACTCGCTCGATAGCTCCCTTGGCCAAGAGAGCTGTAACTTCCTGACGGAGAAGGGCCAAGTGATCCTCCGACATGCGATGGATTGTTGGTGGCATGGAGGGAGGGGTAGTCTCAAAGGGGAGGGAGTAGCCCCTTCAGACTATCTGCAAAATCCACCTGTCCGACGTGATGTTGTTCCAGTGGGGGAGGTGATGGTGGATCCTGCTGCCCACTGGCAACTGGTGGCCCGAAAGGTCGGACTAGGAAGGTTTGGAGGCTGCTGCAGCAGGGGCACTGGTCGACTGGCCCCCTGACCCACGGCGCTGGGTCCCACGTCCCCAGCCGCGCAGAGGCTGGGTAGTTTGCGCCGGCCTGTGGCCCTGGGTGGAACGTGGTGGGGCCCCCCTTCCGTAGCCACGAAAGGGGCAAAAGGCAGACTGAATGGGGCAAGAGGTGGAAGCGAGGCCAAAGGATCTGGCCGTAGTTCTAGAGTCCTTGAAGCGCTCGAGCGCATTGTCCACTTTGTCGCCAAACAGGCGACGGCCATCAAAGGTCATGTCCAAAAGGGTCGATTGGACATCCCCGGAGAAGCCAGTGGACCTCAGCCAGGCATAGCACCTCAAGGCTACTGACGTAGAAATCATTCTACCCAGCGAGTCGGCGGTATCCAGCCCACATTGAATGGCAAACTTTGCTGCGTTTCTACCCTCTGCGACAGCACGGGAGAATACGACCCGGGCCTCCTCCGGGCACTGTGGCTGCACTTGCGCAACCGTGTCCCACACAGAGTGGGTGTAACGGCCCCCAGAGACATGCAGTGTTCACCGACCGCAGTCCTAAGCTGGTAGAAGAAAACATCTTCTTCCCAAGATGGTCCAGCTTCTTGGATTCCCTAAATGGGGGAGCAGTAGGGAACGCGCCTTTGGATGTTGAGGCTTGGATCACCAAGTTCTCGGGGATAGGGTGTTGGGAGAGGAAAAGTGCGTCGCCCAGGGCCGGGCGGTGGCGTCGGGCAATCATCCTATCCACAGGAGCCCCTGTGCTGGGCTTGGACCAAGTGCCCAGAAGGATGTCCGTGAGGGCCTCATTAAAGGGCAGCAGGGGCTCCGAAGAGGCCGCTGCCGGCTGAAGCACCTCAGTCAGGAGGTTAGTCCGGAGTGCCACCATAGGAAGCTCAAGGCCCAAGGCTTCAGCTGCCCTACGCAACACCATAGAGTAGGAGGCTCCCTCCTCCGTAGCAGCGGTAGGGGGAGAAAGCATACCAAGGTCTGGGGACGTATCCAGACCACTGGCATCACCCAACTCCTCTCTCCAGTCCGGCTCTTCAAGCTGGTCTGCCAGAGGGTCAACAGACCCCTCCCAGTCCTCCTCACCCTCCTCTGGATGCCACTCAGGGCGATAAGGAACGCCAGGGAAGACCAGTGGTACAAAAGTACCGCTCGGCGCCGGTACCGGTGTTGGTTGATGCCGGTCTGGCCCCTTATTCAAGTCGAGGGGGGAGGCCGGGGTCGACGCCGGCCGGGGACACAACCAGCGTCGGAGGTGGCAGAGGTATCGTCAGAGGAATCGGTGCCGGGGGAAATGTCGGAAGGTCGACTGACACCGATCCGGATCCAGGCCTGGTTCCCTGGGGGCCCTGCGGTGCCAAGGCTGGAGCCGCCAGCATCGAATGCCTAGAGGCCCCTGCCGAGTCTGCGGGGCCCAAAGGCGTGCTGGTGAAGTCGGGCTGCCCAAAGATGGAGTGGAGGGCTTCGTAAAATGCACAAAGCTGGGCAGGGGACGCTCCAGCTCCCGGGAAGGGAGGGAAGCTTGGAGGCGTCCCAGCAGGCTCCGCGGACGGAGCCGAAGGACGATGACCTTCCGCGTCCAGCGTCGGCCGACAGACGGGGAGAAGGCGAAGAGCGACGGTGCTTCTTCGCCTTCTTCTTGTGCTTCGACTTACCCAATGACGAAGACTTCGAGGAGGAATGATGGTGGTGACTCCGCGACCGGTCCCGCGACCTCCCTCTCGACCGGGACCTCGAGCGGCACGGAGCTGACTGCTGGGCCTCCAGAAGCTTTCGGGACCGCTCCCGCAAAGACTTCGGGTTCATGGCCAGACAGTCGGAGCACGACTTCGGGTCGTGGTTGTGCTCCAGGCACCAGAGGCACACGAGGTGCGGGTCCGTGACCGACATCAACTTGTGACAGGAGTCACGAGGCTTGAAGCCGGTCCGACGATCGGACATCCCTACGTGCAGCAGGAGTCGAATTACTCAAAAAAGATGTCGACAAAAGTCGAAAAAGTGTTAGTCAAAAAATGACTAAGGGTACCGCTCTCTCCGGATCTGCGCTGGCTGGCGCTGAAAAAGAAAGAACTGACGTCAGCGCGCAGGGGCGGTGTCTAAGTAGATACCGGGACGTCATTCCGGCGCCGACCGGGGAGTCGACTGACGCCACCTACAGACGCGGAGGGGTACTGCTGAGGAAAAAATTCTCCGGATCCAGTTTGATGCCTGGGGGTAATTCTAAGGTAAGGAATCTATAACTAATAGTCTCTTTCAGATTGGTGGTGGCAAATGGCGGGCAGCCATTCAGGAACCACCGCAGGGCTGGTGGATTTTCAGGGGGCATCTCTAAGATGCCCTCTGAGTGCATTTTACATTAAATCCCACACTGGCATCAGTGGGGGTTTAATGTGCTGAGTAGGTTGTTACCAAATTTCCTAGTTTTTAGTAAAGCCATTATGGAGCTGTGGACCAACTCCCAGACCACCTACTCTTTATGGCTTTACCACACTTACAATGTCTAAGAATGGACTTAAACACTGTAGGGGTACAGGACTCATGCATCTGTACCCTCACCTTAGGGCTAGTGCACCCTGCTAGAGGGGTGACTTACATAGGCCTTAGGCAGTGGATTGCAGGCATGGCACACAGGGATGTGTGCCATGTTGACTTCACTTTACTCTGCACCACAACACGCAGCCTGCAGTGGCGGTGTGTGTGGATTAAGGTGCAGGGCCTCTAAAGGTGGCACAATAGGTGCTGCAGCCCTCAGAGGCCTTCCTTGGTCACAGTGCCCTTGGTACCCATGGTAACCTTTACAAGGGGCTTACCTGTGGCCAGGAATGTGCCAATTGTGGATACAAAGGTACAGACTTGGGAAAGAACACAGGCCCTGGGAACCTGATTGGCAGGGCACATCAAGTCAGGTTGCATCAGATATCAGGCAAAAAGTGGGGGAAACCATGCAAAAGGGGCCACATTCCTACACGTCCTTACTGGAACCCCCCATTACACCTATTACACATGGTGTTCAAGAGAGTGCTTTCGTACAAAACAGGTAGGGTACCATGGTTGATGGCATTGTTTGTATATAGCTTCTACAGTTATAGAATGCACCAAAGCATTTGGTGGTCACCAGAGCAGCAACCTATCCTTACTGATTAAATATTATAGATACAAAACAAGCATCGGCAAAGCCAATAGGTCTGGTCTTTGGGACCTATTGACTTTGCCAATGCCTTCTGACGATGCTGTATAGATGGATAGGTAAATAAAAAAAATTGGGCAACATTTTGCAGTCACAGAGCATATCCAGAATTCTATCATCAATGAAGGCACAAGGCATCCTCTATATACAATGCGTGGGGTAGTTTTCATATAGTTGGCAGTAGAGAAAACTAAGACATAGCAAAACAGTAGCATGGTCACAGATGTTCTCATACTCATGTCCTCTATGTAGCTCCATCCCTCACTATTTGGTTTCATAATAGCCACTAATCAGAGTATGGCATCTAGAATACATCAGAGCCATGAATATGAAAAAAGAAAATTGTAAATGAAACGATTCGGTGCAAAAGCCATTACATCAGGTAAGCAACCTTTCATTGCACATATGTTCTGCATTTAAATTTTCCAAATTTAAGGGAAGCGGACGGAGAAATTAACAAAATGGATGCACATTGTTTATTCTAACATGGATGAGGAAAGCATATTCAGTATGCCCATACTTAGCACCTGCCCTACATCTACTGTTCAATAAGAAATACAGCTGAAAGCATGTGAGGTTGCTAAAATACCTTGAGAAGGGGAATAAAGCTACCCTGGCTGGGATGAGGAGACACATTTTCAGGGAAGGTGGTCTAATGGAGGCATAGCAATGGGAGATGCACTTGACTATCCACCTTGTGCACCTCTCGCATTGCTTGAATCAGGGAAAATAAGTAAAGCTGAAGTCAAGGTGTGTCTTGTCCAGTCAAATTAATTGTTTTTTTGATGTCCAAGTTGTGAGGTGTCTCTTCCGCTCTAATGTTATGGAGAATAGAATAGGGAAGGAAATAGGTCCATTCACAGAGAACAAGCTTGATTGAGGGCACTGTGGATATGAACGTGGGTGGCGCTAAAGTACCAATATGGAAAAAAAGGTTTCAGCTTGCCTACTCCTTGGGTAAAGATGACAATAACCAAGATGTCTATCTTCCTAGTTATAAGTTACATTAAACCTTTTACTAACATGGTTGGGGAGAGAACATTTTGCTTACCTGTAACTACAGTTCTCCACCGTTGTGTTATTATAGATGCACATGCCTGAATTGTTCCCTGTTATCTGGCTGGGAGTCCAAAATAGTAAATATTAAACAGCAATAGTAACAAATACTCATTCGCAGTTGTATCAGTCTTACACCCTGTGAAGTTTATCCCCCTTATTATTAAATTCTGACCTATAAGGTGAAGAGACCTTGAGCTCCATTATCTCCACAGGCTTCCATAGCTCAAAGTTTCTTAGCAGAATACTAATTATATATGGGCCACCTGAATGAAGGTTGGAGGCAAATGTATCTGCCAAAGATACCAAAGCATGAGAACTGTAGTTGCAGGTAACTTTCTTTTTCTACACTGGATCTTTCATGGATTCACATGCTTACATTAGTAGAAAAGCAGATACAATGTATGAAAACTTGGGATTGAGGCTCAACTTAGTTGAACAGGTTTGTCACACTGCTTGGCCCATAGCTACCTCCGACACTAATTGTATTCTGCTAGCAGTGCTTCGTTAAGGCCTTGCAAATATCTATTGGTGAGTTGCCTGCAAACAATACAGCTGTGGCTGCAGTGCACCTGGTGGAGAGCTCTCACACTTTTCCCTGCAGTGTTATGTCTATCTTGGTAGGCTATAGAGTAATGTAAAATACAATCAAGCGTATCATTCCATCTTTTACAATGGTTGACCTTTATAAGCAACACTGGCAGAAACAAAGAACTGTAAGGCTGCCTGCAGTCTTCAACCTTGTAGATGTAAACATTTCAAACAGTGTTTCAAATTTAGGACTGAAGCTCGGGTGGTTTGAAGGGATACTTTGTCTTCATGGAACTTGAGAAAATGATCTTTGATGCTGAAAACCTGAAGCTTTCCAATCAGTCTTTCTTAGGTGATTGGCAGCAAAAGAGCTGTTTTGCAAGAAAGAAATTCACTCAATGCTTTATGTATTGGCTCAAAAACAGCCTTCTTTGGGCCCCAAGCACAGTGTTCAGCTCACAGTAGTGAGGATTACTTGCTACTGTTGGGTGGAAAACCTAGAAAAACCGCTCATGAATTTTTTTACTGACTTCACCCTTAGCCTTCTGTAGTATCTCAATTCTGGTGACTAGGGGACCCTAACCAATAAGTATGTCAGCCTCGGAGGCATCAGGCCAACTAAATAAGGTAAACATGATAAGGGGCTCAAGATTTTTTGAACAATAACAAATACATTCAAGCGGGTACATCTTAGTAGAATGCACCCAACCTGCCCATAATATCAGATTACAGTATGCATGTAAGTATGTAGTAGCATTTGCACAACGTAAGCCTAGCTGGTGAACACTGGAGCACGGACGTCCTCAAGGATGTCTAAAAATCTAAATTGTAAAAATGCAGATGCAAGGCTGGTTAGTTGAGTGAAAACCTACCATGATGTATGATTTGACAGCAGAATCTGACAAAATAACTTATTGTTTCAGCAATATTGGTGCCTCTGTGAACATGTTCGAAAGGCCTCTAAACTGAACTGCCTGCTGCCACCACCAGGACGATCCTGCACATTTCCCTCTTCATCTTGTGTTGAAGCCTACAGATCAGAAGAATGGGAAACAAAGTCCCCTGCCGGTCTGACATTGTGAAAATGGTCTTGTGCCACACAGTCTGTGCTTCTCCAGCTAGAATTTGGAATGTTGGCATTCTTTGCTTCTGAATGTGGAACACACTGTTGAACAAGTTACTTACCTTCAGTAATGCCTTATCTGGTAGAGACTATCTACCCGCTTATTCCTTACCTTAGAATTATCCCCAGGTATTAGACTGTATCCGGAAATATTTCGTGAGCAGTACAACTGCCTGCTGGTAAGTGGTGTAGTTTGGCTCCACGCTGCATTGTTCCAGCTGGAAATGACATTCATGGTGCCTATATAAGCATCACCCAGGCAGGCGACTTTCCACTCTATAAGTGTGGAGCAACGAAGTACACTGACCACTGGTGTGGAAAAACTAGGGCCCTGAAAGAGGAAAGCCCTGTCCCTAGAAATCCGTTTGCAGAGCGGGGAGGATGTGTGGGTCGGTAGTGATTCTGCGGCTAGATAGAGCCTCTACCAGATAAGGTGTTACCGAAGGTAAGTAACTTATTCATCCGATAGAGATTTCTAGACGCAGATTCCTTACCTTAGAATAGATACACAAGCAATACCTCCCCGGATGTGGGTCTGCGGACCAATTTCACACAAGGAAGTCCTGCAAGAACAAACCGACAAAGTGCCCATTCCTATGGACCTGACTATCCAGACAATAGTGTTTGGTGAACATGCGCATTGACGCCTGGCAGATGGCTAGGACCGGGACTCCGCAAGCTAACGCAGTGGTTGCAGCAGTAGCTCTGGTAGAATGAGCATGCAAACCCTCAGGGGGTTGCTTTTTAGCCAATGCGTAGCAGATTCTTAAGCAGAGAACGATCCATCCTGAGATGGTGCTCTTCTGCACCGCTCGTCCTTTTCTTTGCTCCAACATACCCCACGAACAGTTGGTCGTCCGCCCGGAACTCTTTCGTACGGTCAAGGTAGAATGGCAATGCTCTTTTTAAGTCCAGATGGTGAAGTCTCTTCTCTTCATTGGAAGGATGAGGCAAACCGTAAAAAGTAGGCTGAGTGATGGTTTGACCTACGTGAAATGGAGTGACCACTTTCAGAAGAAATGAATCTCTCGTATGAAGAGCCACTTTGTCTGGGTAGATGTTAAGATAAGGAAGCTTGGATGACAAGGCCTGAAGCTCATTGACCCTCGGACAGATGTTATTGCCATGAGAAAGGCTGTCTTGATGGTCAGAAGCCCGATTGGACAATTGTGCAGAGGCTCAAAGGGAGGACACATGGAAAGTGAGGATGAGATTAAGGTCCCACTGGGGCATTACGAAAGGAGTACGAGGAAACATATGTCGCAAACCTTTCAAAAACCTATGTATAATAGGAGATTAGAAAGGGGAAGTTTGGTCAGGCAACTAAAGAAAAGCAGACGTTGCAGAAAGTATCCCTTCACAGTGCCCAGATCAGAGCCCTGCTGGGCAAGGGAAAAAACAAACATGAGCACCTGAGAAAGGGGATCAATGTTTCTTTCTGTACACATGTCACAAAGTTTGCCGAGTGGCGTAAACCTTCCTAGTAGAGGGACGCCTGGCTGCCAAAATAACATTACAGACTTCGGGCGGAAGGTTGAATGCAGTCAACTGTCACTGCTCAATCTCCACGCAAGAAGGTGGAGCATTGACAGGTTCAGGTGAAGAACTCTCCTCTGCTGCTGCGACAGAAGATCCTCCTGAAGTGGCAGCCTGATTGGAGGACCGATAGCCATGCTCAACAGCTCGGGATACCAGACTCTCCATGCCCAAACCAGTGCCACAAGGATGACTTGGGCTCAGTCGTTCCTGATCTTCTAGAGAACTCTGGGCAGGAGTAGCATGGGCAGAAAGGTGTACAGGCGTCCATTCGAGAATAAAAAACGTCTCAGAGCGAGAGCCGCCTTGGAAACTCCAGCACGCAGAACTGCTGGCATTGCGTGTTCTCCTCAGTGGCGAACATATCGAACCAAGGCTCTCCCCACTGCCGAATGAGACCCTGCACCACCTCCAGATGGAGACACCATTTGTGATCCGCTAGGCATCTTCAGCTGAGTTTGTCCGCTCTAGCATTCAAAGAACCCGCCACATGTTGAACCACCAGGGATATGCCCTGCTGTTCCAGCCATTTTCAGAGAAGCAGGGCCTCTTGACAAAGGATCCCACCCTGCCCCGCTTATTGCAGTACCAAATGGCGGTGGTTTTGTCTGAACACTCACAGTGGCCTTCCTTGGATGAAGGGTAGAAAAACTTTCAATGCCAATCAGATTGCTCAGAGCTGCAACAGGTTGATGTGGAGTCCGGAGTCCACCAGAGACCAGAGTCCTCTGATCTCCACTGCTCCTAGATGGCTGCCCCATCCCAGGAGTGACGCATCGATCACTACTGTCAAATCTGGTTGGGGAAGGGCGAGCATTCTGCCGCTGACCCAATCGCAGTTCGTAAGCCACCACTGCAGGTCCTTTGCAGTTCCCTATGAGATCTGCACCATGTTGGAGAGATCACTCTGATGCTGCGCACACTGGAACTTCAGGACCCACTGCAGAGCTCGCATATGCCAATGGGCAAGTGTTACAAGGAGAATGCAGGAGGCCATGAGGCCCAGCAGCCTCAGAGTAATTCTCACCAAAATCCAGGATAGAGACTAAAACATCGGTATCCTAGCCTGAATATCCTGGACTCGCCGTTTGGGAGGATAGGCCCGAAACTGCACTGTGTCCAGAACAGCTCCAGTGAAAGGGAGTGTCTGAGCGGGAGTCAGATGCGACTTTGGCACGTTGATAGTGAACACCAGCGAATGCAGGATGTCCACCGTAGTCTGGAGGTGGGAGACGACAGCCTGAGGTGAGCCCACCTTCAACAGCCAGTCGTCGAGATAGGGGAAGCCTAGCAACCCTGATCTCTGCAGATGAGCTGCAACCACCGCGATCACCTTGGTGAACACCTGAGGGGCGCTGGTGAGGCCAAAAGGGAGCACAGTGTACTGAAGATGCTCGTGGCCCACCGTGAACCGCAGGTAATGCCTGCTGGCAGGCAGGACAGGAATGTGGAAGTATACGTCCTGCAGGTCCAACGCCACCATCCAGTCTCCCAGGTCCAGGGCAGACAGGACTTGAGCGAGCGAGACCATTTTGAACTTCTCCTTTTTAGGAAGAAACTGAGCTGGAGCAGGTCTAGAATAGGATGAAGGCATTCATTCTTCTTGGGCACCAGAAAGTAGCGAGAATCACAACCACAACCTACGTCTGGCATCAGCACTCTCTCTGTGGCTCCTCTGGCCAAGAGAGCTGTCACTTCCAGTTGGAGCCTGTCGCAAGTGGGTGGCATTAGTGGAGGGGTGGTCATGAAGGGGTGGGAGCAGCCCCTTCAGAAAATCTGAAGTACCCATTGATCTGATGTAATAGACCTTTAGTGAGGCAGGTGATGGTGCATTCTGCCTCCTACTGGGTGCCCATGATGATAAGAGGGCAAACTAAAGCGGTTTGGAATCTGCGGCTGCCAGGGAAGTGGTGGACTGGCTGCCGAACCATGGGGTCTGTAGGTACAGCGCCCTTGGCCACGCAGAGGCTGGAAAGCTTGCACTCTGCAGTGGCTGGGCTGATAACTCCACTGGAAGCCACTTTTGTGGCCATGAAAGGAGCGAAAGGCGGACTATGGAAGGGCCCAAGGACCTGGCAAAAGCCCTGCTGTCCTTAAAGCTCTCCAGCACTGAGGCCACCTTGTCTCTAAAGACACAGGAGCCATCAAAGGGCATGTCCATAAGAGAAGATTAGACATCCCCTGAAAAGCCAGTCATTCTCAGCCAGACGTGGAGCTGTAAGGCCACCGTCGATGAAACTACTCTGCCTAGTGAGTTGGTGGTATCCAATCCACATCTGATCATGAACTTAGCTGTGTCTCTCCAGTCAGCAGCAGCTGGGGAAAGTATGGCCCAGGCCTCCACCGAAACCATGGGCAGCACCTGCACAATCAAATCCCATAGCACATGGGAGTAATAGCCCAAAAGGCACGCTGTGTTCACAGACCGCAGCAGCAGGGTGGTGGAAGAAAACATTTTCTTGCCTAAATTGTCCAGATTTTTGGATTCCCTATCCGGTGAAGCAGTAGGGAACGTACCAGGATTTACACTGAAAGTAGAGACTTGGACGACCAAGCTCTCTGTAGTAGGGTTTTGGTGAGGAACTGGGTGTCTCCGGGGGCGGGTAATGGCAGCAGGCAATTGTCCTGTTCACAGGAGCCCCTCTGCTCAGTTGGTACCAAGCAGGACGTCCGTGAGGGCTTCATTAAAAGGAATAAGAGGTTCTGAGGGAATCACTCCCAGCTAAAGCATCTCTAGTCTTGACTGCCACTGAAGGTAGGCTAAGGTCCAGGATCTCGCCCGTCCTTCTCACCACATAGCAAAAGATGCTCCTATGTAGCCATGGTAGGGGGAAAAAACATGCTAGTATCTGGGGAAGTGTCCAGTCCACTGACCTCCGCCAAGTTCTCACACAAGTCCATGGTGGGATCTAGGGGCTGGTATAATTCAGGGATCAGCGACTCCTCCCAATCCTCCCCAAGTCCCAGCCAACAGGAATAGGGCTCTGGCTCCGGCCTGGAAGGCACGACTCCAGTCTGCGCTGGAGTCGGACGACACCACTTTGAGTTGGGGATTAGAATGGGGATTGTGCCACCGGCATTATAGGGAGCCTCAGCATTGGGACAGGCACCGGGGAAGGTCGAGGTGATACGGCCGGCACTGGTCCAGATCTATCTGTGGATCCAGGGGGCGGACTGGCACTGGGGGCTCACCGGTCAGCAGGGAACCAATAGGGGCTCCTCCCAAACCCACGGGGCCCGAAGGCATGCCAGCGGGGACGGGCTGCCCAAATATGAGGTGCATGGCCTCATAAAACTCTTTAAGTTGGGCAGGGTTCACTGGCTTCCAGAAGCTCGGGGAGGCACAGTGACAGTCTAGGTGACAATGCTCCCTCTATCGTCTTAAGACCTTGACGGATGGGGCGAAGTTGAAGACCTCTCCGACTTCTTGTTCTTCTCTTTCTTGTGAGATTTACTCGAACGACTGAGTGAGACGAGGATCTTGGGCTCCAAGACTGATCCCAGGACCATCCTCTCGGCCGGTGCACGTCGAGCGGCAAGGAGCTTGAGGGACCGCTACCTCAAGGCCTTGAGGTGCATGGCGTGGCAATCGGTGAAGGTTTTCATGTCAGGGTCGCACTCCAGGCACCAGATGCAAACAAGGTAAGAGTCTGTCATCCACATCTGTCGATGATACACATCGCAGGGCTTGAAGCCACCCTTCCTCATGGACATCCCTGCCACACCGGTAGAAGATTTCCGAAAAAAGACTTTGACAAAAGTAAAAAAAAATTCAGTTAAAAATTGACTGGGGGTAGCTCTCTCTGGGTCTGCGCTGACTGGTGCGGAAAGAAAAGAACGGACGTTAGCGTACTATATAGGCAGCGCACACGTCGCTTCCGTTGCAGACGACACCATGTGGAGCCAAACAGCACCACCTACCGGTGTGCAGGGGTACTGCTTAAGAAAAACGTCTGGATCCAGTCTGATGCCTGGGGATAAGTCTCTATCAGATCTACATATTTATCATAAGAAATTCTCAAAGTCCTTAACATTTTTATAGTTGCAGGGTTCATTTTTAAGTGGCATAATTGCACTATAACTGACCTTTGGTGCTTTCCTTTCCTTGATCTTTGCTTCGCATTTTAATTTCTAAAATGCACTTTAGTGTTTTGTACACTATTATGAGTTTTTATTGTATCTTAACTTTTCTTCATTTCCTTCATAGTTTTAGTGTTGTAATATCTGTGTACAAAAAAGACCTGGCCATGGATTTGTGATCCAATGTGAGAAAATTGTAATTACACGAAAATTATGTGCCGTCTACGTAAGGCTTATCAAAGTTGTACGAGGTTTTAATACTTCTACATGCATTGTTACAAATATTTATGGTTTTAATGTTTGTTTTGCCTTATTGGCATAGGATCAAACATAAATAAACCAAGCCTTCTTCGTGGAGGTGATATCACTTCCTGTAATGTTATCTTGAAATAGATTGTTTGAAGGCATGTATTTAAGATTTGTAGATCCTAGATTTGGCGCAGAGTGCTGTTCTTTGGTATCAGTAAGTACAATAAGTACACCTAACGACCTCTCTGATATAAGTGAACTTCCTCTATTGCACCTTTGATGAGTAAGGCACAAATTTATTTGAGCAACAGCAGAACATGTTAAGCTCTTGTGATTTCGTGAAGCCATATTTGGAGATAGGAGTGAGAACTCAACACAATTGCTGTGCTTCATTATGGACAATCCCCACTTGTCTGTGCACTTGGCATGCATTAGGAAAATCAAATCCCTCACTCAACCCAGGACTGTTGTTGTGTGTTGAGGAAGATGTAGTTAAGTTCCCCTTTTTGACATAGTTACCCCACTTTTTTCCCTGGTATCTGATGCAACTTGGACTGAAAGTGTACTGGGTTCTTGCTAACCAGGTCCTCAGTACCAGTGTTCTTTCCCTAAACTGTACCCCTGTATCACAATTGCCACTACTTTAGGCTCCATGTAAGTCCCTAGTAATTGGTACCCCTGGTATCTAGGGCATTGGAAGTAAAGAGGGTTTCTAAGGACTGTAGAACGAATTGTACCACCCTAAGGAACCCCTCACCAAGCTCATGCAAACCGGCATTGCAGTCTGCGTGTCTTGGTGCAGAGAAAAACGAAGAGTCGATATCTCACACATACCTGTGTGCCATGCCTACCCAGCACCGCATGTGGTATAGGTAAGTCACACCTACAGCAGGCCTAACAGCCCTATGGCAGAGCGCACTATAGCCATGAGTGGGCATATCTGCATGAGTGGATGTGTCCTGTGATATCGGAGTTCACCCGGGGATACCACTAGTGCACAAGGAAGCCATACCGAGTACATGAGCCGGACACCCGTGATTATGAGTTCCCCAGCCATCATCAAGGTACCCCCAGATGTTTGATACCAAACATCTCATTTGAATAAACCCACACTGATTCCAGTGTTGGATTTATTAAGAAATGCACCCAGAGGGCACCTTAAAGGTGCCCCCTGAAAACCTACCGACTACTAGTGTGTTCACTGACTGGTCCCCGCCAGCCAGCCACCCTATACTAGTTTCTAAACCCCCGAGGTGAGAGCCTTCGCTCTCGGAAGTCAGGAACACAGACTGCTCTGGGTGGCGCTGTTTACACCCCCTCTCATCAGGGTGAGCCTTTCCAGGGTGGGAAGTTTCAAAGGACCTGCCGCCTTTGTTATGCGACCCAAGCGTCTTAAGATAGTGGAGATTCCAACAACCCTGTCATGACCCTACTTTTTCGGCGGCAAGACAGGTGTGAAAATTAGTAAGATTAGGAGGTGTGTTCACCTTCAGCAAGCACTGCCAAGTCAGCCAGCATCTCTAAGGTGGACCCCACTTTTCAGATTCCCCATCTTGATTTGGGTGGGATTAGTATTCTAAGGTCAGGATTCTGCCCACAGGAAGTGGTCATACTGAGGGTGTAGACACCCTAAAGGTAAGTAGCCCATTAGCTACTACCTGTCACTCTCCTACAACGCCCCTATTTGAGTATTTAGGTGGGGCTTCTGAAATCAAGAACTCCGATCCGATGGATCAAGAGAAGAAGGATGAAGAGCTGTGAACTTTTGGTGCAAAATGCTGCCTGCTCGCAAACTCTCTTGACCCGTACGACAGAGTGACTCCTCCTGCAAGCTGGAGAACTAACAAAGCATTGGGTAGCTTTCCAGCACTTTGAAAATCGCCTATGGTCTCCCTTGGAGTAGAGGAGCTACTCCCCTGCAGCCCGCAGGCACTGACAAGCAGAGTTCGGTCCACCACCTTACAGCTCCCCGGCCTGCCCAACACCACAGATGACCAGAAGAAGGTGCTCGTGCTCTAAAAGGTTAGATCAGTCTTGCCACCAAGGGTGAAGACAACGGGGCCAACCGGAGCCGTGCAGCACCAATACCTGGGGTACAGGACGCCGTGCACACCAATAGTGAGAGTCCTGTCCGGAATCTCACTGCACCAGGACCAAGCAGCCGTCGAGGGACATCAGCACCACTGAGACCCACTTCATGAGTGGCCCAGCTGTCCTGATTTTGCCCCTGCCAGCTGTTTGTCCATAACCCTAAGGAGCCTCTTTGCGTATCAGCCCAGCCGCCCTAACCACTTTGCACACAAGCCGCCCAGCCTGTATACCGAAGAACCGGCTGTGCCTCCTTGCTCCAAGACCCCTTGCGACCCAAGCCCCCGTTTGGGAGCCCTTGGACTTGTTACCAAGTCCCCCTGTGCCGCCTGTTTCCAGGTGGCCTCCTTTCACCGAAGCGCCCCCTGCTACAACTCACCAGCACCCTCCTCCCGGTGGAACCCGGGCAGTTCCAGAAGAACTGCTGGTAGTACTTTGACCCTTGGCCCTCTACAACCCTAAACCCAGAAGGTGAACTCCTGAAACAGACTTACTTACCTTTATTGCAAATATTAACCCCCCCCCATACAGGATTGCATTGTGCGTAAAGGCGCACAATTTTAAAAGTGTTATTTACTTGTAAAAATTGATCATGCAGAAAGTACTTACCTTAACATATTTAAAAAGTGTTATTTTTCTAATCTGGTCTCAGATTTATTCTTTGAGTGTGTGTCTCATTTATTGCCTCTGTGAGTACAACAAATGCTTAGCACTACCCTCTGATAAGCCTAATTGCTCGGAAACACTACCACAAAAGAGAGCGTTAGTATTATCTCCTTTAGCCTCTGTAAACCAATTGGGGAAACTCTAGAGCCAGCTTCCTACAGGAGAATCCACATGGGATCAGTGTATGGAAGCTGTGAATGTACTGGAGTGGGAGCTTCTTCCACAGCCTTTCAAGCTTCCTCAAATGCTACCTCTTTGAAAAGAATGGCTTTGTGAGGTTTATTGGTATTCGCCTAGCTGTTGAAAAGACTAGATACATTGAAAGGTTTGCCAATTTAGAGCAGTAGGACAATGCGTTTGCTTGTGCTACTGAAATCTATCTGCTGTTGCAGAGCCCATGGTGTTAGCTGTAGTTTATCCTTTTTTTTTAGACCCACATCAACATGTGTTCTGAATAAATGCTCTCCCATTGAAAGGCAGACACAGGAGGCATTGCTGGACTTTGGGGTTGTACCAGAAAACAGGAAGCCACACATGTTGCCCCAAGATGATGGCGATGTTGATTTCGCAGCATCCTGTGTCTACTGTGCATAAAAAGCAAAGCTTGGATGCACTGGGAATTATTTTTCCCTGACGCAATGCTTCTGTTATTGCTCAGGCAGTGGTTTGAGGAAGGCCTTCCATTTTTCACACCTGGAAACTATCATAATGGCTGAGGAGTGCCTTGGAATCTGCAATGTACCATGAGATTGCTGCATCCACTGCAACCCTTCTTCGCACTGTTACAGTGTGATTGCTCTCTTTTTATGAAGGCAGACCTTCAGTGTCACACTAATTAACAGCCCTCCTGCGGGCTATGAAAACCACCAGGGAATCACATGTGACTGCATATGAGCACGTGTGTGTGTGAGAGAGAAAGAGTTGTGTATGTGTAAAATGAATTGTTAAACAGGAGAGATCGGCATTAGTGACTTCACATGTGCTGCAGGTAAGCTGAAACAAGATGAAAACAATTCCTAATAAGTAAAGAGGGTTCAGAGTGGGATCATTAGCTCACCCTTGGCAGGCTGGCCAACGCAGCAAGCCCTTTCTCAGAGAAATTACATGTGTTACATGAAAAGCAACACAAAAAAATACAAAAATTAAAAAAAATTATATTCCCAAACCAATTTAGTCAAAAAGAATACAATTTTATGGGAATATGTCATAAAATTGCAGAAAAACAATGTGCTGAACAGGAATTTCTAAAATATCACAAAATGACCCAACAGAAACAATGCAAGTCAATTGGCGATTGTTGACCAGGGCCTAGGCCCATCATTGCTTTACCCTCTGCCCACAGTCCACAAATGTCTGGACAGTCTTACAGTACGTGCATAATGTCGCTGCCTGAGAGCGTGCAGCAAAAACAGTACGAGTGCTCGAGTACTAATCCTGCACTATTTTAAAGAGGTAAAACTTCATCCTGGACTCCTGTATGTCACCATCCATGCACTCTAGGATCTCGGCCCAGTCCTCCTCCTCATAATCCACCTGTAGGAGCGCTTACCACGACGTCTGCAACCGCCATGACTTGGGCAGGAAGAATTTGTGGCGGATCATCAAATTGGTTAAAGAACTAGAGAGGTGGCCCCACTGTCCAAGGGAACAGGGCACTGTAAACCAACAGAAAATGAACATTTCCCCTGGGTGACTGCTCTAGCATTCACATTTATTCCCACTAGCATTCCATGCTCACTTTGCACACACCCCCTTTTATTCAAACCACACTTTAAAAACGTTATAACAGATATATACCCAAAAATTGAGATGTAGTGCTAAGAATTATTTTTTATTTCTGTTATATAAATCAAGGAAAGCACTAAATAAGTTTGCTAAAAGTATAAAATCATGTACAATACATCAGTAAAATTTATACACAACATGAAATCCACTGCCTAATACAATATGCACTAGAAATGTTAAAAAAACATCAGCGAAAAAAAATACAATGAATTAAAACACTAAATCAAACACAAAATACATGTACAAGGAAACCCTATAAGCACAGTTCACCATGAGCTGTTACACATAGCGATCCACCATCTAATGTACGACAGAAGAGCTGGTAGGATTACTATTCCTTTTCCAGAAATTCATATGGTTGGATGCAAACAAGTAGGCGTCGACGCGTTTCGGTGGTATGTATACCAATTTATCAACCACTTTCTTCAGGACTCACAATCGGGGATTTACTCCTCCTTTGAGTAGTATGTAAATTTTATATCATAATCGGTGTCTTATATTATTCCTTCAAGTAGGGTTCTTATCTGGCCTCTATATGTAAAATGCCATCTTGATTGATTGGCAAAGAAGTGTATTGAAGATACTTCTCTCTCTATTTATTGTACGTGTCTCGAAGCTGATTGGTCTTCTACAAATTATTTCAATTCAATCATATAGATACCTGTACACGGCTTTAGTGGTTATCTATACTTTCATATCATATTTGAACAATCAAAGAAGGCAACGTGTCATTCCTTCGTTGCCCAATACTGGAGTTACAGAGATGTGTATATTTTAAAATGATTGAGTTCTTTCCTCAGTTTAAAATTCAACTGATATCATTGATCACCGCCCTTCTGGTCAGGTGTTAGAAATATCTTTTAATGTAGAAAATACGGCGTCTTCGCGTCCATACGGCTAATTGTTCAAATATGATATGAAAGTATAGATAACCACTAAAGCCGTGTACAGGTATCTATATGATTGAATTGAAATAATTTGTAGAAGACCAATCAGCTTCGAGACACGTACAATAAATAGAGAGAGAAGTATCTTCAATACACTTCTTTGCCAATCAATCAAGATGGCATTTTACATATAGAGGCCAGATAAGAGCCCTACTTGAAGGAATAATATAAGACACCGATTATGATATAAAATTTACATACTACTCAAAGGAGTAGTAAATCCCTGATTGTGAGTCCTGAAGAAGGTGGTTGATAAATTGGTTCACATACCACGGAAACGCGTCGACGCCTACTTGTTTGAATCCAACCATATGAATTTCTGGAAAAGGAATAGTAATCCTACCAGCTTTTCTGTCGTACATTAGATGGTGGATCGCTATGTGTAACAGCTCATGGTGAATTGTGCTTATAGGGTTTCCTTGTACATGTATTTTGTGCTTGATTTAGTGTTTTAATTCATTGTATTTTTTTCGCTGATGTTTTTTAACATATCTAGTGCATATTGTATTAGGCAGTGGATTTCATGTTGTGTATGAATTTTACTGATGTATAGTACATGATTTTATACTTTTAGCAAACTTATTTAGTGCTTTCCTTGATTTATATAACAGAAATAAAAAATAATTCTTAGAACTACATCTCAATTTTTGGGTATATATCGGTTATAACGTTTTTAAAGTGTGGTTTGAATAAAAGGATGTGTGCAAAGTGAGCATGGAATGCCAGTGGGAATACATGTGAATGCTAGAGCAGTCACCCAGGGGAAATTTTCATTTTCCGTTGGATCATCAAATTGAACAGACCTGACATCACCGAGCGATACTGGCCCCACACCCGGAAGTAAGCAACAACACGGGAGGACCCCAGGTCTCACGAAAGCGCCACTTGGTGGCTACAAAGTAAATGACAGAGTTGTAATACCATACTGGTGCGTGGGTAGTTGAAACTCATCCCCAAGGGCAACGAAGGGCTTGAGAGAGCCATCAGCAATTAACTGAGAGAGCACTGCTATGCCCACCGCCTCCACTGAGATCAGACGGTAGGGGAACCCCCGATACGGATATTGGCATTCTGCCACAGAGAGACATCAGCGTGTAAAACAATGGTTGACCCAAAAAAAGGAAATGTGCTTGTCTCTAAGCAATGGCCTTCGCCCAGAGCTTGGGGTTAGAAGAGAATGCCTTGAGGGCACCGTACATATAAAGTGGGGAAAGGTTGTCTGCTTTTCGAGAGGCTCTATTCTATCAGAACCCACGGGGAGAGGGGGTCCGTCACTCCCTTCTGAATACATGCAAGTTGTGCCAGGTGGAGCGCCAAAGCATAGTGTTCCACTGAGGGGAGACCTAGCCCGCTGTACCTCCTATGGATGACCAGTTTGGAGATCGCCAGCCGTGATGAAACCAGATGAAACCCTTGAGGAGTCCGTCCATGGAGTGAAGTAGGGATCGGGACCTGGTGAACATATGTAAAAGCTATACTGGCTTTGATGACTGCAAACTCTGTTGCTGTGCAGCTGAAGTATAGAATCTTCATAAACTAGGGATGCCTTGGGATTTTGCGTTTATCTGAAAGTCAGAAAAAGGAACGCTAAAAACGTATTTTAACTAAGCATGTTGGCCTTTGTTTATTTGAAGGTTACATAGAAGGGTAAACCCAAAACGTCACTGGGACCTGGGTATAGAGCAGTACATAAGAAAAATGGTCCCAGTACACGATTGCATAGAAGAACCACAAAATTACATTGAATTAAACATAAATTACACAAACCATCTTATTCTTCATGTACAGTGTTGTTTAATCACACTGAACATACAGTAGTTCATAATATTTTCACTGATATTTATAAAGCAGTGCCCCAAGAGGGAAGGGTGGAAGTAAAGTGAATTAAGTGAGGATAGGGAAGTGAGTGAAACGGTGTACAATTCACATAATCAATTGTTATAAAACACAAAAGCGGCTCATAAAGGAGCCAGATCTTCTTATTAGGTACAAATGTTAGATAGCCATGATTGTAGACAGGGTCACAGTGATGAATCGCTGTTGGTCAAACTGGCTAGTATGGTAGATGTCGACGTTTCGACCCCTGAATAATAGTAGGTCAGTGTATCCCTTACGTCGGGGTCTTCTTCAGGACAGGAGTGTAGGTGGGTGAATGGGGGCAGGTTATCTAGAGGCAGAATAAAAAAGCTTAAAAACTGAAAATTCCCATATATGGAGTGAAATAAAACTACAGGAGAAAAATGAAATCTAAAAGATTACCATCAGTGGCCCATTCATTGGGCCTGAGGGGCAAGTGGGCGCGTAGGCTCCAAACTGTAGTAGGCGAGAACAAACACCTGCAAAAGAATTGAGCAGGTTCAAAATACAAATAGGATCCACTCCTATAGATAAGGAATGGTTGGACCTCTCTAGTGCACTTACTTCAGCGCGTACTCAAAGATGCCTGAATTGGGGGTGGGCCACACAGGGTTAATCTCCTGGGCCCGGAAAAATTACTTGTGAGGTCAATGTGGAGGGCCAGATTGCTCCGTACTCAGTCGGTTGCACCAACTCCAAACATTGTGAAACACCTCTGTATTGCATATATACATTTGAGCACATACCCAAATTTACAGGTCGAAGACCGAAAAAAACACAACCCAGCGTTAAGAAAATAAACAGCGTAACGTGGGACCCGTGCTGTTTAAGAAAAGCTGAAAAATACAGTATTGCACCCGCTTATGTAATTGATGCTGGCTGCCTGTCTCTCGAGGGCAACGAGGTCAATAAAAGAAAGCACGAAGTGCAGGGATGTCACCTGTGTGACAGAAAACAGCTATCTAAGTAATGTGAAAAAACAGCGCCTGTAATGGACGACCTCATTTCAGGAGCGTCATGCTTGAAAGGGAAAAACACGCGTTTTTAAAAAGCCTGTGGTATTTACCGTCTCTGTGTTAAAAAGACAAAAGCACAAAGGACAGAGATGTACTGTGCGAGGCAGGGGCTTACTGTAACTCCAGGAAACGTCTCGGTCCGTCAAAGGGAACCCGAGAAATGCATCCTGTCAATTAAATAGGCCGGTGAAAACCGGTCCATTAGCCAGGTGTACGTGACGAAATGCAGGTTCCCTTAGTCTGAATTCGAAAAACGGAAGGGAAAACAGACTGTAAAAAGCAGAGCCTACTACGAGGTTGCTGAGTATCATTCTCAGCAAAGTCTGAAAAGAAATCCCATTTAAATGCAAAAAAGGTCAAATTAACAAAGTGAACTCCGTCATGTTGATAAAAACCTTGGTAAATCATTATATGCATAATGGCGAACAACATCACATAAGAATACAAATCATAAACGTGGTCATATTGAGACATTGCTGTACATACGAAATAATTTAGCAATCTGGGGAGACAAAAGGCAGATATATATGTACACACAAAATTATTCAACAAACATGGGGAGACAAAAGGCAAAGAAGGATTTATCATACAACTAAGCATGGCTCATTATACATCACAGGTCCCCCACATGGGAGTGTGTATATATGGATATAGAGCTCCATATGGTGCAATAACAGAATAAATAAAGAGCCTAGTTGGTGTATGCTCTATTTATTAATACAGCGTTCTTCTTTTCTGTCTTCTCTCGGTTAAGGGCCATGGGTCACCCATATTCTGAAGAGTCTAAGTATAGTACTACATAGCTAGACAAACATCATGATTAGTGGGACGGGCACATGTTCATGGTACAACCTTATAGATGGATAATGTAAACCGGTATATGGTAGGTTCCATAGATACATCATCTGATAAAGCCTGATTAGAAGGAGGGCAGTATAATCGTATGTTCCTGTATAGGTGAAGATCTTAATAGAAATAGGTCAACTGTAGGGGCTAATGAGAGAATACGCTTAATCTAAAGCAGTCTAATAGCTGTAAAAAGTGCATAGATACATCATCTGATAAAGCCTGGTTACAAGGAGGGCAGTATGATCGTATGTTCCTGTATAGGTGAAGATCTAAATAGAAATAGGTCATCTGTAGGGGCTAATGAGAGAATACGCTTAATCTAAAGCAGTCTGATAGCTGTAAAAAGTGCATTAATGATGTTCACAACCACTCCTTGCGTGGGGATCAGGGTTAACGTGGTGCATGGGGTTGACCTCATGTGAGACAAGCTAGTTGTGCATGGCTGACCTCGGATTCATTCAAACCGTTCTGGATGGAGTCCAGGAGGGACATCCATTTGCATTCCCTCAAATCCAAGATCGTACCAATGTTACCTCCCCTAGGACCAAGGGAGGCCTTCTCAAGGACCACCCAATGAAACTCATCTGGGCTGTGGTCTGCAGATCTGAAATGTTCAACCAAGGGTGCCCCTTGAACCCCACATCTGATGCGACTGCAGTGTTGCAGGATTCGGGATTTGACTTTCTGCTGTGTTTGACCGACATATATCAGATTACATGGACACACGATGCCATAGATCGAGTTGCAATTCGTAAATGACCTTAAAGTGATCACATGCTGTTTATATGTGAATTCCTTTGTTTGAATTGTAGTTTGGCACGCCTTGCATTGTCCACACTTGAAGTGTCCAAGCGTCGGTGGTAAATTCCACATATATTGAATTGACGGTGGTTTCAAGGGTTCTAAGAAAGAGCGTACTACGTGGTCCTTGACACTTTTGGCTTTTTTGTATGAGTGCATCGGGGGGTTGGTTTGATCTATATCCTCTGATATTAGTCCCCAGTATCCGTTGATCACTTTTTTGATGGCATGACTTTGCGTTGAGAATGTGGTGACACATATCATCCTTTGAGGAGTTTCTTCTGTCCGATCCTTAGGTGTAATTAAGTCCTCACGAGGGCTATACCATGCCCTTTTCTGGGCTCTTCTTATTAGCTTTCTTGGATAGCCTCTTTCCATCAATCGTTGACTCAAATCATCTGATTGGATAGAGTAATCAATTCTTTTTGAACAATTCCTGCGGACCCGTAGGAACTGCCCAAACGGTAAATTGTCTCTCAGTCCTCTCGGATGGTAGCTGTTATACCTGAGAAGGGAATTCCTCTCCGCCGGCTTCCGATATAGAGTTGTATACAAGTGATCATTTTCACACTTAATTGTGATGTCCAAGAAGTCAATTTCATCCGGACTGGAATTCATGGTGAATTGAATGTCTCCACTTCTTTCATTTAGCCAAGAGTGGACATTGCCTAATTCCGTAGAGTCGCCGGTCCAGATCATCAATATATCGTCTATGTAACGTCTCCAGAGGGACACCTCCATGATATAGGGGTTTGTTTAATTGAATACAAATGATCTTTCAAAATGGTCCATATATATAATGGCCAAGTCCGGGGCGAATGCAGCCCCCATGGCCACTCCCTTGGTTTGGAAATAGAAGTGTCCATCGAAAAAGAAAAAGTTCCGCATCATTGCTAAGCGTAGTAGGCCAATGTTGAAATTGGTCGGTACTCTCATAGGTGCCGGTCGTAGATCCAATGTCTCTCTCATTACATCCAGAGCAGCCTGTTGAGGTATGCTGGTGTACAGGGATACAATATCACAGGTCACCAACAGTTGATTGCTGGGATTGAAAGGGCGCTGGTCAATCAAATTTATAGTTTGCATAGTATCTCTCAAGTAGGCCTGAGTAGACTCCGCTATAGGCTTGAGAAAATGGTCGATGTATCTACATAATGGTTCCAACATGGATCCACATCCAGACACTATCGGTCGTCCAGGTGGTCTGACTGGGTCTTTGTGGATCTTAGGCAGGGTATATAGAGTGGGGAGCCGAGGATGTTTCTGGTTTAGATACTGGAATTCATGGTTGGATAGGAAACCTTGTTCAAGGCCATGTGAGGTAAGGGTGAATATATCCTCTGCAAGGTCCTTGGAAGGGTCAGATCTTATCTTCTTATAGCTCACCCCATCTTGTAACTGGTTCAGAATCTCTGTCTTGTAGTTTGAGACATCCTGTACGACGATTGCACCACCCTTATCCGCGGGCTTGATCACTATTTCTTTGATTATTCTTCAGGTTGACAAGTGCATCTTTTTCAATTTTCGTAATGTTATACTTGTTATGCTTGTATTCCTTCAGTATTTTAGACACATCCCTCATAACAACACTTTCATAGGCTAAAATCTTGTTAGTCATTTTAAAACCTGGTGGGACAAAGGTAGATGGAATCCGTAATCCTGTTTGAGAGGTAGCTAATGATGGAGGAGAGTGTTTGAAGAAGTATCTCAGGCAGATGTGTCCATGTAATCTGATATATGTCAGTCAAACACAGCAGAAAGTCAAATCCCGAATCCTGCAACACTGCAGTCGCATCAGATGTGGGGTTCAAGGGGCACCCTTGGTTGAACATTTCAGAACTGCAGACCACAGCCCAGATGAGTTTCATTGGGTGGTCCTTGAGAAGGCCTCCCTTGGTCCTAGGGGAGGTAACATTGGATTTGAGGGAATGCAAATGGATGTTCCTCCTGGACTCCATCCAGAACGGTTTGAATGAATCCGAGGTCAGCCATGCACAACTAGCTTGTCTCACATGAGGTGAACCCCATGCACCACGTTAACCCTGATCCCCACGCAAGGAGTGGTTGTGAACATCATTAATGCACTTTTTACAGCTATCAGACTGCTTTAGATTAAGCGTATTCTCTCATTAGCCCCTACAGTTGACCTATTTCTATTTAGATCTTCACCTATACAGGAACATACGATCATACTGCCCTCCTTCTAACCAGGCTTTATCAGATGATGTATCTATGCACTTTTTACAGCTATTAGACTGCTTTAGATTAAGCGTATTCTCTCATTAGCCCCTACAGTTGACCTATTTCTATTAAGATCTTCACCTATACAGGAACATACGATTATACTGCCCTCCTTCTAATCAGGCTTTACCAGATGATGTATCTATGGAACCTACCATATACCGGTTTACATTATCCATCTATAAGGTTGTACCATGAACATGTGCCCGTCCCACTAATCATGATGTTTGTCTAGCTATGTAGTACTATACTTAGACTCTTCAGAATATGGGGGACCCATGGCCCTTAACCGAGAGAAGACAGAAAAGAAGCACGCTGTATTAATAAATAGAGCATACACCAACTAGGCTCTTTATTTATTCTGTTATTGCACCATATGGAGCTCTATATCCATATATACACACTCCCATGTGGGGGGACCTGTGATGCATAATGAGCCATGCTTAGTTGTATGATAAATCCTTCTTTGCCTTTTGTCTCCCCATGTTTGTTGAATAATTTCGTGTGTACATATATATCTGCCTTTTGTCTCCCCAGATTGCTAAATTATTTCGTATGTACAGCAATGTCTCAATATGACCACGTTTATGATTTGTATTCTTATGTGATGTTGTTCGCCATTATGCATATAATGATTTACCAAGGTTTTTATCAACATGACGGAGTTCACTTTGTTAATTTGACCTTTTTGCATTTAAATGGGATTTCTTTTCAGACTTTGCTGAGAATGATACTCAGCAACCTCGTAGTAGGCTCTGCTTTTTACAGTCTGTTTTCCCTTCCGTTTTTCGAATTCAGACTAAGGGAACCTGCATTTCGTCACGTACACCTGGCTAATGGACCGGTTTTCACCAGCCTAATTGACAGGATGCATTTCTCGGGTTCCCTTTGACGGACCGAGGAGTTACAGTAAGCCCCTGCCTCGCACAGTACATCTCTGTCCTTTGTGCTTTTGTCTTTTTAACACAGAGACGGTAAATACTACAGGCTTTTTAAAAACGCGTGTTTTTCCCTTTCAAGCATGACGCTCCTGAAATGCAGTCGTCCATTACAGGCGCTGTTTTTTCACTTTACTTAGATAGCTGTTTTCTGTCACACAGGTGACATCCCTGCACTTTGTGCTTTCTTTTATTGACCTCGTAGCCCTCGAGAGACAGGCAGCCAGCATCAATTACATAAGCGAGTGCAATACTGTATTTTTCAGCTTTTCTTAAACAGCACGGGTCCCACGTTACGCTGTTTATTTTCTTAACGCTGAGTTGTGTTTTTTTCGGTCTTCGACCTGTAAATTTGGGTATGTGCTCAAATGTATATATGCAATACAGAGGTGTTTCACAATGTTTGGAGTTGGTGCAACCAACCGACCTTCTGTCATTATTTTCCTAGAAACGACTGAGTACGGAGCAATCTGGCCCTCCACATTGACCTCACAAGTAATTTTTCCGGGCCCAGGAGATTAACCCTGTGTGGCCCACCCCCAATTCAGGCATCTTTGAGTACGCGCTGAAGTAAGTGCACTAGAGAGGTCCAACCATTCCTTATCTATAGGAGTGGATCCTATTTGTATTTTGAACCTGCTCAATTCTTTTGCAGGTGTTTGTTCTCGCCTACTACAGTTTGGAGCCTACGCGCCCACTTGCCCCTCAGGCCCAATGAATGGGCCACTGATGGTAATCTTTTAGATTTCATTTTTCTCCTGTAGTTTTATTTCACTCCCTATATGGGAATTTTCAGTTTTTAAGCTTTTTTATTCTGCCTCTAGATAACCTGCCCCCATTCACCCACCTACACTCCTGTCCTGAAGAAGACCCCGACGTAAGGGATACATTGACCTACTATTATTCAGGGGTCGAAACGTCGACATCTACCATACTAGCCAGTTTGATCAACAGCGATTCATCACTGTGACCCTGTCTACAATCATGGCTATCTAACATTTGTACCTAATAAGAACATCTGGCTCCTTTATGAGCCGCTTTTGTGTTTTATAACAATTGATTATGTGAATAGTACACCGTTTCACTTACTTCCCTGTCCTCACTTCATTCACTTTACTTCCACCCTTCCCTCTTGGGGCACTGCTTTATAAATATCAGTGAAAATATTATGAACTACTGTATGTTCAGTGTGACTAAACAACACTGTACATGAAGAATAAGATGGTTTGTGTAATTTATGTTTAATTCAATGTAATTTTGTGGTTCTTCTATGCAATCGTGTACTGGGACTATTTTTCTTATGTACTTTGTTTATTTGAAAGCAGTACATGGTCTGTACTGCTTCCAGGGATGTGAGAGTTGCCCAAAACATTTTACCTTTGTGTTCTTTGCCACATTAATTGTTCTAGTGTATTTTCTTTCTCTGGGAAAAGAACAAGTACAGCTCAATTTGATTCCATTAAATACATCAATGTAATTTGTACAGGTGATTTTGCCAAGTGTTAGGTCTTCTTACGGTTCCATAGGTTCCAAGCTTCATTTTGACATGGGGGGGGAAAAGAAATGTAAATTGAAACTGGGGATCCTGAGACCGTACCATGAATATATTCTACTTCACTATGCAGGCTCAAAGAGGTTTCTGCATCTATTTGTGTGTAAATTGTGCTGAATGCAGCGCATAGTTGGAAACACAGAGCAGCGACTGTTTGTGTATCTAATTTGCACCATCAAAAACATATCCAGGGACCTCTTTTGGGCCTGTTCTTCGTTTCTGAAGATGGTTTTCATATGATAGTTATCCTTCTGTATGAGGGTATGCAGTTTCTATAGATATGCTTTTCAGATGATTGCAATGTAATCTATGCACAAGAGTGTTAGGTACAGTGCTTTATGGGAGGACTATGATTCTAGGGACGTCCGTATGCACAGTGATCTTGGTTGCCACAATCTTGATACTCGAGCTTTCAGAAACCAAAGATTTATCTTGCTCTCGGTGAAGGAGGATACCACAATGATGGTGCCACTTGCCCTGGATGGAGACTCTGTTCATAGTTCATCTGTGAACCTACTGGCCACTACACAGCAATATACAGTGAAAGGTGAGACAATTTTATATAAGGGGAGCCAGGGTCCCAAAGTGGGTGTTGAAGTAGGGGTCTTGTGGATGGGTCAAAAAGTCATGTTAATTGGCTTACCATGGGCCAAGATGGTCGTAGCGGGAGCATCCATTACAGAAAAATTTATTGAGGTAGAGCCTGCCCTTCTACTGCTTGATACCAAAGGGCACCAAAGCAGTAGAAGGGCAGCAAACTTTAGTGTTTTCCAGTTTCTACTGAAAAACAAATACTCCTTTGGTGGTGTTTTATTGGTAACAATCTGTTTTAACTGAAAACCAGAAACCCTACCCCATGTAAATTCTTGGATGTGTTACTTCTTCTCAACCGATCAGTTTATAATTCAGAGAAATTTACTGTAATGAAAGCCACTTCATTGACATCTGAAATTACTGCATTCTGTTTGAGCGATGTGATGACATCCTGCTGAGGTATCTCAGTTTCAGATAAAATGAGAACTACTGCAAAAGCATTGGTAGATGACGAGGAGATGGATGGCCCAATTATAAGCATTCATTTAAAAGAATGCATTCCGGGAATTGTAGTTTTGGATCACATTATAGAATATTATGGGGAGAATAATGAACAGGAATAATAAACTAAAAAATGAAACCTATATTTTAATTTGCTCTTAAATGCAAATTACTTCCAAATGAAAAGTATACAATGAGTACAGATTAATTAAAATATTTACCATGCTTACTTACTTTAAATATCCACTGCTGATAAATTGAGATTTACCTGCACCACGTTTTACAAAAAGTAACTAAGAAAACAATATGAGGTATAACAAATAATTTTTGTCTGAGCAACATCAAGAGATGATTGTGATGCAATGCAGATAGTAGAGCATGCTAGGGGAAAGGCCAAGCAGTCTTGTTTTTGAAGTGATACCCTTGGCTCGTCCTGGCTTTCTAGTCAAGAACAGTTTGTGTCATGGGCTGTTTTAAGGCAGTTTGTAGAAGAAAACATTGCATAATAGATGTAATTTTTACAAGATGGTTAGTTTGATGTAAACACCTGCTTTATTTTACTGAAAATAAAAGGGGTTGTGCAATTATAAAAAAAACTCTGCCAGCATAAATTTTTTTTTTTTAAACTCTGCCAGCAAAGACTGTTAACCCCACTCTTAGCAAAGGTGAGCAAAGTTCCTCGACTCCACCAAAACAAAGTTTTGGCCGCAGAGCCTTTGCAGACAGATATTCTGCTCAGGAAGGTAGGGACATCGGACAATACAGATTGGCTAACAGAGAGGGAGTATTTTACTTGCAGATGTTTCACTATTCATAGCCCTGAGCATCAGTGGGTCCACGTAGAGCTGCATCCAAGTGTTGGGTAGTCCTTGCTGCAGTACGTCCCGCTCCACATGATAACAGACAGCTGGTCTGAATAAGAACTACAATGCCAATTTGACACAATTACTTTCTTTTCTTTGGGTAATTTCACTTTAATACACCTATGTGTTTAGTATAGTCTAATATAGTTCAACTAATTCTTAAAACTGTTGCTGTATCTTACTTTTCTTCATGCATGATTTCCAATTTAGTCTATTCAAGTAAACACAGCATTTGTACACTGTTCAATGGGGTTTGAGTGTGATAAATAAACACTAATTCTCATTTCTGCATCAGCCACAAACACATACCTGAAACTGTGCAAACATCTTGTACTCCAGTGGGGTGCACGAGCCAAAACATCAAATAATTACTTACCTTAGGAAATTTATCTGCTATATCGGTGTCACAAACTCATGATGCATAACTCCTTTCAGGCGACAGAACTGTAGTAGCTAACAGAGAGTAGCACATACTGTTACTACAGGAAGAGTCCATACTACGTAGGAAGTAGGGTTACAATAACAAAATGAACATTTCCAGAAATAGGGAGAAATTAAAACAGACCAAGTTACAAAAAAAATAACACCCTTACCGGATTCTTGCCAATCACCATATTTTCGGTTCAGGACTCTTTCATCTCCTAAGAATTAAAAAGAATGAAGAAACTAAGGAAATATCAGGATAATATTTTATGAAAATGATGCGAACCATGGTCATAAAGAACACTGGAACAAGGCCTGCTTGCCTTGTGCTGAGATTTCCAACTGAGTCCCATGGACATTTTTACATTTGCTATGATTGCTTCCACTCTCTCCCTTATCCTCTACCTTCAGCTGAGATAGCTTATGCTGCAAAACACTGGCTTTTATCAATGTACATCATGTCTTCAACTGTTTACCACAGCTGGTCCTCGTAACCCTTGTAATTCCAGTCCATGTCTGTGCTTGTTGTGCCACTACTTGTACAAAGGCTCTCCAGAACGATCTGCATTAAGAGTAAGAATATTCAACCCTGCAGATGACATTGGATTTCATTATTAAAAAAAAGGAATCACAAAGCAATGACAGACCAATTCTAGGTACCCTTCTCACCAAAAACAAAGCGAGGGACTCTGCCCAGGGGCCCTACCCTGCTGGTGTAGGAATGACCCTCACTAGTTCTACGCAAGTGGTGCTAGAACCACAGAAGAGATGAAGACACAGTCTGGTCTGAGATAACCTGTTTCAGTCACATCTGGCTGTCAAGGTCCAAGGAAGTTTATGGGAAGAGTGCTGCTTTGGCCACTTAAGGTTAAACCTGAACATGGGGAGACTAAAATAGGCGCTGAACTGAGCTTTGAGGTTAAACTACACTCAAGAGAAGCTAAACCCTCACATACAGGGGTTGAACTGGGCATTTTAGGATAAGCATGGAGGGGTAATGTAGGGTCATTTGATGCTAAACCTGACAATTAGAGAGTCTGCAGGGGAAATCTGAGGCTTTGCCTGCACATTGTGAGGCTGAACTAGGGGTTATAGAAAGATAAATATAAGCATTGAGATGCTGCACTGAGCATGGGGCTGCAGCAACCACGCATTTCAGGTCAAGCCTGCACTTGGGAGGTGACACAAGCTGTTTTAGGAGTTGAACTTTCACACGGGAAGGCTGAATCCAAGACTACATTTATTTAATATTATAGTGTGGTGTTTAAATAGTACAAACATGGTCCCAGAAGTAATTTTAAGTGAAGGGGAAAACCATTTCTGGCCCTGGGGCAAGGGAGAAGATCCCATTTCTTGTTACAGGTTCATTTTTTGTCTTTATGATTTCCATAACAGCGGTTTATGCTATGGGTCAGTGCAGAGAATGAGTACCTTTTTATTGTGCTGTTTTGCTCTTGTATTTTTGAAAACTTCAGTGGTGTTAGTTTCGGTAAAGAAATCAAGATCAAAAGTAATGACTCATTAATTTCTGTGATGT
This sequence comes from Calotriton arnoldi, assembly GCA_963921515.1. Lineage (NCBI taxonomy): Eukaryota > Metazoa > Chordata > Amphibia > Caudata > Salamandridae > Calotriton > Calotriton arnoldi. Next base: position 2,575,509 of record CAWUFW010000585.1, on the reverse strand, counting down.
CTCTGGGGTAAATGAACATGTGATCATCAAGCTATTATTCCCCCTTCACTTCTAATAATTCAACATTCATCTATTTGGATATTAAATGCATAGGCCAAGCTTACAAGTAGAACAGAATTTTCGGGTTTATGAAGGACTCACAAATATCTGACCCTCACGCATTTTCATAACACGATTCAAGACACATGCCTAAAATTACTACAATGGTGGTTACTTGACAGATAAAGAATCAGGTGCTGTACCTTTTTTTGCAAAAAACTATTCCTGTATCTTCCTTCATTGTCAGGTGTATACAGCTAGGAGCTAAGGCTTGAACTATCTTCTTTGAGCTACTGCGGTTCTACATCTGAGCCCTCCCTTTCTGGCAGACCAGAAAGTTTTGATTCACCCCTGAGCTATGCTAAGGAGGTAAAAACATAGGATATTGTCTTTGACACAAATCTCTTCTTTGATCCCCAGATGAATAAAGTGGGAAAAGGCATAAATTCTCATCTTTTCTTCAATGTCAACACAGAGGGAAGCTAACCCGAGTCTTGTTACTTGTACACTTGGACCACTAAAACAACTTATATACTGGACATTGGAAGAAATCTAAAGAAAGATTGCAGAGTGCAGAATCAGACTGCCTGATTAGGTCTCACTCCCTGGGTAGCGGAACCAGGTAAAACCAAAATTAAACTCAATCAATTAGCTCTTGTTGTAATTAGTAATCAAATGAAAAATCATACGCACCACATGAGACCTACTTTTACAAAACTGGCCTCTTATTGCACCTCAGCCAGAGATAGTCTATGAACTATCCCTCTTGAACAACGAAATTTGAAATGGCAAAAACAGGAAGGCAGGTCCCTAAAAGGACAGGGATCCAAACTCTCTAATAAGCTGAATACGTTCCTGAGGGCAGAAACCAACCACATATCCTTGGACCTGCACTATGGAGTAATTAAAACCCTTGATGTAGAGGCACATTTACTAATGTGACTCAGACAGAGGGTTTTGATGTCCTACCTCTTGTCCGAGGACCAGACCTAGGCCTCATGAAGTCCCATTTTGGTTCACTGCAGAATTAGCAGAGATAACGCTAAAGGGTAAGCGCTTGATATTTAAAAAAAAAAAAAGCTATTCCTACAAATTAAAAGACACCATTTGGGATGACATTTCCTTTAAGGATGGCAAATTGGATGTAGGCAAGCGTAAAGGTAAAAACATCTATAACAGTGTGGCTCTATTCTATAAAAACAATCAGGAATGGATATCATCTTTTTAATTTTGGAGTGGCACGATGGAGTGGCCGAGTGTATTATTCATAATTCGTTACATCTGTGTGATACAAATCACTGCTTTACTCACAGCTGTGACAAAATCATAGTTGCATTATTTGACCTATGAATCAAAAACAAGAATCCAGCCACCAAACTGAGTGTCCTAACAACATTAAGTAGGAACTGTGTCAATTTGGTCAATTTCTGGGACTTTGGAGAATTTGCACCTCTGCTGATGTCTACTTATACAACTCTTTAGAACAAGTTCATATGCATGATACCAAAAAGATTCGTTATACAGGACAACAAACAAGATATTACTTCATAGAGCTCATTCTTGCAACTTCAAAAGGAAATGCTCCTTGTGTCGATTGTATTGTATCGTAAAGTCTAGTTAGCTATACATTCAAGCCCATCATACAACAATACTGGTGGTTTCAGGATCTCAAAGAACCTTTATTCTTTTTTAGACATGGTAAAAATGTTAGACAACTGGTTTCAACCTGAAGAACTAGAGAACGGAATAGTTTATTAACAATTAGTTAGCATTTAACACTAATTATTAGGTACTTTAAAGCAGTGAATGTGTAAAAGCAACATTTGAAAGAACATTTTGCTGCAATGAGAATGAAGTCAACATGAGCTATAACACCAACTGCTTTTCGAAAAAATAAAAACTCATTTTATGTTTTTGCAACCTCTCTTACACTGGGTGCACAAGCAGAGAGGTACGTTAGTGAATGACTGTACATGGTACAGCTAGCCACAGATGAAACTTTGAAGGCCCAATGGCAAATGTTTATAGAATTCTAAACATCGAGCCCAAAGTTTTAAGTGGCTTCTGCTAGATTAAATACTTGAAGAAAGGAGAGGTGTCGATATGACTGCAGGAGTGTCGCTGAATTATTAAACTGCAGACACAGAGAAGAAGCTTTGAGTGGATATCTCTTACAGCCCTGTAAATGTTGAAGATACAGTATCCCAAACATTAAAAAAAGAATTCTACTGTTCGTTGCAGTGCACTGATGAACTGTAGTGCATGTTCTGAGATTATGGACGGGGGGGACAATAATGTTCTGTCATATCCATTATATTTACTTCCTTGTAGTTACAGTAATCTCTTCATTAGACAGTCTTGAAAGTGTTTAAAAGGATGACTCAATCCTCATTCACCTACTTGTTTTTAGCATGGATTCAGATATATGAACAGGTATCTCATCCATATTAAGTGCCAATAATCAGACTTATGTTACTTTAGAGAATTACAATATATTGGTAAGGGCAAACAAATTACTGCTTTTCCTTCTAGTTTATTGGAGGCAATGGGGTACATGGATGACAGAAATTCATAGTACTTAAGCAAGACTGAACTGTTTGTGCTCGATTTGTGCATTAAGATTTTTCACCAATTTCAAACAAGACTCATAGGCTTCTGGCAGCGTTTCTGCCTGGCGCATACCAATTGTGGGTAAAAAGATGTATCAGGGCTTTCTGCATAAAGTACATAAATGCTGACAGCTTTTGTATTTGCTTTATTGTAAAGTTCGAGGTAAAGCACATGACTGCATTATTATGAGAGTACTAAGGACTAGACTGATATTTTAATCTCTGTACTGAGAGATAAAAAGCTTATATCCTACATCCAAAGCTTAAGTTCTTGAACAGGAAATAATTAGAGGGCTAGGTTGCCACATATAATTTCACTCAGAATAAATTAGAGAGGACGCTAGCATTATTTTGATTTAGGTGGGCCTCATGCAATAACTGTTTTAGGTTTAGATCTTTTTTTCTAATTTGCACAAGAGCCAACCTGACGTTGCAAATCCAGCCAAACCACAGACTACACTACAAAACTGACAAACACAAATTTTCAGTGTCTGTCTATAGTCACAAACAACGTTACCAATAGAAAATTGCCATCTACATATTTGAAGGTAGCTATTATGCCTTAAACCAAGTGCCCCATATTCGAAGGTAGCTGTTATGCCCTTAACCATGTGAAACTGTATCAGTTCACGGTAAGGCAGGGGTCTCCAAACTGGGGGGGGGGGGCATGACCCCATAGGGGGCCTCAAGTGATCCCAAAGGAGCACCAGGCTTTGGCCAAAAGGATCATTAAGCTAATAGCAGTACTTTGTTTTAAGCCAGAAAAAAATCAGCAGCAGTAAGCCGCTCTGTAAAGGGCCATAACTAACATCTTTTGTCATTTATATCCTAGCTGGGAGTATGTGTCAAAACGGAAGGGTCTCCAAATATTCTTCAAAACCCCCATTTTTAATAATAACATTGTGGATACTTTTACACGTTAGTAAGGCCTGTCTGACCATAATAGTATGTTTAGGAATCATGTATTTAGTTGCATTTTTAAAATGGTAACAGAATTTAACTGCAATGTTTAAATATGTCTTGGGTTTAAATAAGTTAAGACATATTTAAACATTGCCAATTTAATAGAATAATTGTGAAAAATTCTGAGGGGGTGAGTGGCATTAAAACATTTGAAGACCACAGCTATAAGGGAAAAAAAGTGACGAGATAAAAAAAAAAAGGGGGGGGAGGCGGAGTTTAGAAGGAAAGGGAAAAAAGAGAAGGAAATTGAAAATGTGGAAAAAAGCAGGATGCAGAAAGAGGAGTATGAAAATATGCTGTATAACTGTCCCAAAAAAAAAAAAAAAAAAAAAACAGACGTCCCTGGCACCCACTGGTCCAGAGGGACGAGAAGACTCAATCGACCTCAAGCCTTGAATAAATCCTTCAACAGAAAGGCACTTTGTACATTTTTTGCACCATACTGTACATGAGAAAATATAATCCTTGGCAGCATGCAGTACTTTCAAACGTGCTGAGTTCTATAAAGAGGACAAGAATCCTAGATTCAAATGTTGAGTCTCAATTGCCTGTAGCTCCTCTCTCTTGGCTAGAGTAGTTGCACTGATGCCAGGGAAAAAAAGAATTTAACTGACATTTGCCTGCAAGTTCTCTTTCAGGATAACTGCCTTTTTTAAGATGTGGTCCCAGAAGTCTAGGTCTCTGAGGGTACCAATGATAGTGGACCATACCAAAAACTTAGAGAGGTCTTAGAGCCCCACCACTGCTTTCATTGGTTAGCTTTATAGTCACTTTAATTTGCTTGCTTCTTGGTCAATGATTCACCTTCCCCTTCCTGTTTTTGCCCTTCCATGGGGCACAGTCTCTTCACAATTCTTTAGATTGGCTGCCTGTATCCTTCCATTGCTCACATTTAGGAAATTACTTTTTTTTTCCAGTGCTCCAGGAATGTGCTCATGTTTTCTAGCTCCCTCCTTCATGTGCTGCTGCCCTTCCTCAAATACAACCCCCACTTACTTCCCCTGCTTCTCCATTACAACCTTGCCTCTCGTGGGCATTGAAATAAAATGTTTTTCTTTTTCCCTTTTTTGGAGGGTGTATTAACTGCCATATGCTTATAAGCTGCTCTACATTCCTGACGGGTGTTTTCGCCATGAAAAACTTGGTACTGGGGCAAAGTGGGGTGGTTTGGATTCCACTTGTAAAAACAGGTGATGTGGATCTACTGTCTCAAGCTTCAGAACTAGTTTGGGTGGGTTCCTTTTCAAATGTCATTTATAGGATGCTCTCCAGAGACACCCTTTGTGTAAAGTGTATGGTTCTCAGAGCAGGTAGGAGTGGGTCTGGCTCCAAGCAAGGAGTAACGAAAACATGGTCACAATGACTTGTGAACTCTGCACTTGGCTGTCATCAGCTGTCTTGAAGCAGTAATCCAGGATTGACAAAGGTGAGGCCTGACCTAGAAATTTCCTCACCTCACCTTTAACAACAGAAACCGTAGTCCCACCTCTCACCTATACCATAAACCAAATGGCGATGCTCAGGCAGAATTAATCATCAGCTCCTTGCTAAGAAAGTCTTTTTGATTTTCTACAGCAGGGTTCTACAAAGTCGGTCCTGGAGGGCTGGATTCATGCCAGATCTGTAAGATAACTACATATATCTAAATGGGAATACACTAAAAAATCTGGCATGGATCCAGGCTTCCAGGACCGACTTTGGAGAACCCTGTTCTAAAGGTAGTCCTATTTTCATCCTCTTCATTTCAGCATCTGGATCTCCACCCTCCAGCAATAGGAATGCAGACAATAATCTTCCATGATCTGAGGAAGCTGTCCTCATCCTCCATCTAGTATCATGACAAACCAGGGGTATCCAAGAGGGGTACCACTGACTTCAGAACTTGGAGACACACAACACGCACACACAGTGTCCTACTGCTATACATGTGTCAGCACTCAAAGTTAGTAATATGTTGTATCAATTGCATATGAATTCAGCAAGTAGATTTTTTCATTGGCAAACAGTGATCACAGTGCATATGTATGCAACAGATAGACAATATAGATGTCACAATTTTCTTTCTTCATTAGTTCTCTTCTTATGAACAAGGTACATCAATGAAATGAAATTCAGTAGGCTACTGAATTTTATTTCATTGATGTACCTTGTTCATAATGCCAATGAAAAAATCTACTAGCTGAATTCATATGCAATTTATACAACATATTACTAAATTTGAGTGCTGAACCACTGTTTGCTAATTTTCTTTTGGAATTTTTCCATTTGGAGTAGAGAGGGGCTGTACTCCAGGGTTCTTTGCATTATTGAGAATATCTTACTTTCCCCCATAATTTTTGGCAAGTGCTTTTCTCTATTGCCTCAACCCCTCCGTTTCTTGTTGCACCTTTGCTATACATGTGTCACACACTCACCGTACACATGCATATGCTTGACATGAGCAGAGGGTGTCAGTGCAAGGTTCTGGCTTTCACATTACAGCAGAGCTTTACAAGCACTCACTAACAAAGACAAAAAATATATTGTCTAACTATATAGCACAAAACATGGTATACTACCACAACCCCGTATGTGGCATACCCAGGGGTCTCAACGAGGACATCCCTTGGGCTGAACTGAACCATTAGGGTCTACCTGCCATCTGATAGCCCTCCCAGGGGGGTTCTCCATCACCCCCGCCTCTCTCTGTTCCCCACCCTGACAGGCCTTGCCCCCCAATATTCAGCCACTAAGAGCCCCAACATCTCTAAACATCCTCGTCACCTGCTCCAATCGCCCTATTGTCCAGGTGTTGTTGTTTGTTTTTATGCACTACAAAGGATCGTGCATTCCACCATACTAGCAACTCCGCCCAACAACAGATACTATTACTAGCCCATAACCGTCCACATTTTAGCCTTATAATTGTTCCTATGGCTGGGCAGGACCGTCTCAATAAAGTTACCGCGATCCTCACACCCAAGATGGCCTCCGCGGTTTACTTTCTAGAGTTTACACGTTCCCCACGTTCCTATAAATAGCCGGTACCCGGAAGCGAGCGTTACGGGGCCCGGAGCACAGGGTAGGAGAACAGCAAGTCACCAGCTTCCCACTGTGAGTATTCTGAGACACGGAGGTTCGAGCCTTTCTGGTAAGCGAAAGACCACTGACACACTGGCCACTGACACTTACTATTTCCCGCAGCTACAGAGCAACGACGTGCTCTGCCTCCCCCGTCGGCCCTAGGCTTGGCATCTAGGGGTGAGTACATATAGGAATGTCGTCTGGATAATAGTATATGTGTTTGTGTTTTTTACTTTCACTTCTCACGGCCACTTCGGCGCGAGTTTCTCGGTCCACCTTTGAGCTGGAACTACTAGTCATACCATGTATACGCTAGTTAGTTTGCCTTTACTACGATGACACACCCGGCAAGCCCTAGACAGGGCGCATAGGTTTGATCACCTCCAGGCACGTAGTCAGACATTTCTCGAGCACTTGGCCGTTATTATCCGAGATAGTCACACGGGTGCTTGTTTCGGCGCATTTCAGCCGGCCACGTGCACTTATTCACTGTACGCCCTGGTAGCACCAACCACGGCTTCAACTAGCGCCTAAATACCACCTTTACGTTGCCGCATCAATTTGCCATAATTATTAGCTCACGCTGTGGCGCTACCGGATCACTTCGCTGCGGCGGCTAGTTACTAGCAACCACTGGTGCACCTCCTGGCGCTAATAAGCGAGTCAATATGCACTATCTACTGAGCGCCCAAGATTCCATCTTTCAGGCACGTTACTTCGCAACTAACGCACTATACTCACTATAGTGCCTTCTTATGTCCGGCTGTAGTTTTAACCAATTGCTTGTATTCATTGATACTCTCCTAGTTTATAAGCTTGTTTTTAATTTTCACTTAGTTGTCCCTTTTTAGGTCTTGCGCCTAGCGTTGCAGTGCGCAGCACTGCTCGCGCAGCGCGAGACCTCTAGAAAGGGCTTCTGAAAACGACCCACACGCAGGTGCGTGTGGTTTTGTTTTCAGAAGCCCACATTGGCTGGTGCGTCCATTTTTTTTATGGGGACGGCACGCTATTGGTCAAAGGCGGGCGCATGTCCCGCCTTTGCCGCGCCCATTCCCGACGGTGGCCAGAACGCGCAGCAGCGCGCGTTCGTCTGCTGCCGCTGCCGCGCTCCCTCCCCCCGCTCCTCTGTGGTGCGTGCGCACCACTGGCTTTTATTTATTTAAAGGAAGAAGCAGAAGCACGAAAGTAAAGTCCTCTGCAGTGCTGTCGCCCCTCAAGGTAACTAACGCGCACTGCTGCCAGCCAGATGCACCCCAGGCTTTGCCAGCGTTACTGCCACAAGCGTGCGGCGTAAAGAAACCCGAGCCGCCGCCGGACACACTGTGCTGCCGAATGCTGATAGTTGTGGCAATCTGGCATCCCCTCTTTCCTGGTGACACCCCGGAGGGATTTCCATAGAACAATCCCCAATGACTTATGATTCATTTATTAACATGCAGCGAATATTATATGTTTGCTTTAGCCGGCAGAATAAATGTTTTTCTAAGCTCTCCCAGCTAGTCCAATTATAGTTGCAAAATCGTGTTTAATAAACATCACGTGAAGTTTGTTACTCGGTCCCTGTTGCCAACCATGGTGAGTGCCCCTGTGCCGCTAAGCTGCAAAGACTGTAATTAAGTAAGGCCTTAGCCGATGGCATTAAATTATCAGCTCCAGTCACCCCTACGTAGAGTGCCAGCATCTTCAAATAGAACAGAGAGTCATTTATGTTTCCAGCCAGCGCTTAAGCCCTTTCCTCCAGTGCATCAGGAGTCTCACGTAGAAGCACGCGGCCTGCGTTTGCTCTGGAACCCGATGTGTTCCTAGACTAAGAGACATGTGCGCACTCAGGTCTCCCTTGGCCTGGCAGCCCAGATGAGAAACCGGTAATACCCAGTGGGTTACCATCATATTCTGTAAGTTTCCCTAGCATGAGATACGTCACGAAATACCTTGCCAAGGGAGATGAAGGCACAGTGAAACAATGCCTTCAACTGCATAAGCTAAAAGTTTGGAATGTTTGCAAATAATGTACCACCCCTCCCCACGTTTGCAACAAAAAAAGATGCGTAGGAGTGAGTTAAACGAAGACATGTCAGTAACCAACAGTGAAAGGTGAAATGTGTGCATGCATTAGCTGATGATTCAAATGGAGGTGCAAAAAAGTGCATGTTAAGAGCAACGCCCGCTAAAAAGCCAAACTGGCTGCCGTGCACATCAAAATCAACTAGACTGTGAGCAACAGCTAAAACCACATGGGGCAGTTATTAGTCAAATGAACGTAGAGTCAATGTATGTGCAGATATGTACCTTTACTGGGTGCAGCCGGGGCAGCCCAGGCTGTGCACAACACAGTACCGAAGGAAGACATGTATGTGTAATGCATACACTGCAGCATGTTAGCACATGCACTGCACATAACACAGGGAAGAGGTTCAGCTGACATTCAGGTTTACAGACAGATGGGCTCCCAAAACGTAAGAGGCGCCAAGGCCCCCCGGAGTGGGTAAACTCAAATACTACACTCACCCTTCAAGAAGTCCATCCGGGCCAGAATGCAGGGTTTCCATGCAGCGAACATGACATCATATCCCCCTTCAGCGAGTGTGTTTTTGTAGGGGCGCTTCTGGCCTTCCCTTGGAGGCGTGCCAATTGAGGGCACACGTGTACTATTTGTTCCCCTGCACAAACAGTGCTCTGTGACCGCATTAACTGCGCACCGCTAGTGGGTTAACCGTTAGGGCCTCTCTTCCTCCAATCTGTTGGGGTGGCGTAATATGACACAGGTGAATGGGGGAAAGCATTCCCTCATTAGCAGGGGGACAGGGCCACTATGTTAATGAAATAACACCTATTTGCTCTGGTGCCTAATTTACACATGTACAGGATTGTCGAGCATCTGTGACCGGTCCTGTAGCATCAAACGTTCTAGGGATGCAGAAGTGTGTGTGAAAATCCATCACGCTTCGGGTATCATGCAGAGGCCCGTCACTCTCTTGAGGAGATGAGATGGATTTCTTCTAGCATCCTATACAATGAGTGCTAGGCGATTAATTGTACAAAAGGACCCCTCTTCCACTCCACGTGGGCCTGAGTCACCCATGTGCGCATCTGGAGTGACACACCCTATTAGGCGACCATGTAAAGCTGTCACTTCAAAGGTTTCCTCATTAGAATTCAGACGACTGTAGTAATTTGCTGTTTGGGGTCCCCAAACAGAAACTAATCTAAGTGTGAAATTGTGAATCGTACCACTGTACCGCGAGGATGGGTAACCATTCTTTTCTTTTAAAAACTCATGAGCTAAATAAAGTGATGGGACACTGCCCAGAAGATATTTCCCTGGTAGCTTTAATGTGCAGATACAGAGTTACCACTGCAGTTATGTCATTTCTTTTCAACAGCGTCCAGGTTAAACTGACATAATTTTCTTATAGAAGTTTTAAAGAAATAGTTACCCATCCTTGTGACATAGTGGCGCGATTCACAAATATACCCCAGAATGGAGTAGTCTGAAAAATAAAATCCCCTTCATTCCTAACATACAACGTTGGTGTTCGAGCAGAAAGACTGCTCTCCTCCTAAGAACTTTTTTAAAGGGCCAAACAGTGAATTTTACGGTGGAATTTTGTAAAACATTTTCCAAAACCAAAATGTTTTCAAGGTGGTTCTGAAGGGTAATAATCATCAGGATCGGTATTCAGGATGGATAATGCTCTATTAATGAGAATGATGAACGACGTTTATTATGTGTATGTTTTTGTGTTATGGAATTGTGCGTTTGTAAGATAATTTGTTCCTGTCTAGTAAAGCAGGAATAATTAAACGTCGTTGCTTCCCTGTGGAGGTGGGTCCGTGGGAACGAGGCTGTCTTTAGCTGGAACTGTATTCTAGGGTAATTGCTCACTAATGTTTGCTTGTGTTGGAAATAGAATAAAGAGCCGTGAGTTGGCATTTTTAACGCTTTCACAGAATAAGAAGCTGTGAGTTTGAATTTTTTACTTTTTCTCATAGTTTCATGAAGCAGTGCATTTTTGCAAACCATAATAGGATTATAATTTCTCGACCTGCCTCGGTTTGCTTGGTATCATTGTTACACCCAATACCTGGGGATTTCTTAAAGGAAACACAGCCCCATTTTAAAGCAAATAATTGTTTTTAGATGGTCATGTTTGTTGCCATTTAATTTTTGTACTTTGGCCTGCAATTTCTTACGCCACATATAGAAACTGAATCAATGCCAGTGTTCCTTATATGAAGCCACATGTCTTTCAATGCCTTACCACATCTACTGAGCATGCAGATGCATTTCACGCATGGAAATCAACACACCAGTATTTTTACTCTTTGCTATTGAGCCTATATACGACATTGATACTTTACTCAAATATTCAAAGACTACAGGTGGAATAGTAAATGCAGTGCTTAATTTGTTTTAAAAAAAAAGTGCCTGGTCTCTCGGCAGGAGGCAGCTTGCACCAGCCCATTGCTCCTATTAGCGCTGCCTATAACAGAACTAACTACTAACCATGAAACCCTACAAGTGGGGAGAGGATGTGGCATAAGGGCCAGAGCTGCTGACTTTGGAGATGGGGAATCCGGTTCGAGTCTCGGCGTAAGCTCAACATCTTGAGATTCTGGGCAAATCACTTAATCTCCCCGTGCCTACAAAAAATGAATATGTCCTTCACTGGTGCTCATGAAAAGTGCTCCAATATCTTTGGGTCAAGTTTACGCTGAAAGTGCCGGTGTTAACAATTAAGTGCTGGTGCTGAGCACCGGAAACCACCGGCTCAAATTAAGCACTGATTAAATGATCCTGTCCTTGAATATATGAGCATATATTTATGCCTCCACTCCGCTTTATAGAGGAAGCATATTGGCTGTCTCGGAGTCTAGCCCAAGCTGTCATAACTGTGAAATAAGCGGATACACTTATGCATGACTGCTTGCCAAGTTGTGTAACTGTTTGTGTACTACTTGAGGCACTTTCAGGCTTACCTTCTAGCCCCCAATGCTCTTTGAGAATGTTTAGCAAACAAAACAATGTGGCTTGAGGCAGACCTTTTGCAAAACATCCTCAGAAGTCTGTTTCTTATTAGTTAATTTTTTTACAACACAACAGTTTCTGTGGTGGGTTGCTTTTGTCAGACCATGCTGTTTTACTCTAAATCTTGCAGTGCTCCAGACAACCTCACTGAAGGAAGCAAAGATTTCTTTAATTCTTTAAGTCGATGTCGTGAGAAGCAAGGAATGAGGTATCCAGTGGCCTCTGTAGCGAAGAAAGGGTTAAACCATTTTGCATGAGTGGGAACAGCTTTGTGCTGCCTTGGCCTGATAGCATTCCATACTGGGCATGTGGTTGACGGTACATAATGATAATGTGAATCAGAGGCTGACTGGCCTGTGGGAAATACAGATGATGTCCAGGCTGGCCACCACTTGTGACAGGACAGTGGGGCCTGGGAAGAGTCAGTAGCATATCAATTATGTACGAGATCTGATTAAGTTGCGTTTGTCCCGGCCTCACCTGCCTTTGAGAAGCGTTGGCCTTGTTGGTAAACAGAAATCCCTTAATTTTCTTTGGAGAATTGCTGGAGTTATATGGATACACCAAAGGTGTCGGAGCGCTTCACGATTGCACTGTAAAATCAAACGATCATTTGCAGTGCAATAGGTCTTTTATTACTGAAAGTTTGAACTATTGGCTTTGCATTATTATTTGCACCGCCAATTGCTCAAACCTTAATTAATGCGAGACCTATTGCATTGCAAATGCTTGTTCCCTTTTCTTCCCTCCTATCCAGGTCTACCGATCACCCCAGTACAAGCCTACTAGGGTATTCCCTGCCGGTTCTGGTTACTAGCCACAACATTAGCAGAACCAGACGGTAGTGCACCACTCACAATTTAGTTTTTTTCGGTCCGGACGAAGTGCCACTAGACCAGTTAGGGGCTCAGGAAGCACGAAACATGTTGACCTATTTGCACCTTGGCAGCCCTTGAGGAACATTATATTCACGCAAGGGCCCACACACTGTCTTTTAATAAGGCTCGAGCTACCTAGACCAATAAACTTGACAAGAGTAGGATTGCTCCTGACCTTTTTTATTTTCACCTACCTGTGCACTACCCAACCCTCACACCCGCACGCACCCAACGGCTTCTTCAAAAGATCTCCAACAAACAGCCCCGTTTACGGGAGCCCGTCAGGCATTGCAGCGCCGGCCCGACGAGGAGCAAGGCCCAATGATGAAGCATGACATCCTCCAGGGTGTGTGAGGGCATCACGAAGAAAGACCTCCCCTTCCCCTCACGTCCAGTTAGGAACTGTACACCTTGCTGATCCACATACCCAGAACAGAAACAGGGGTTCACGGTCTCTATTATGCTTGGTGGGTGTCTCTACATCTTATAGGATGGACATATTGTCATGGACAGGGACAGGCCTCTAAGCATATGCTAGATTTGCGTGACACCAGGGCCAAATAAAAGTCAGGATGCCAGTTTCACATGCAGCAGGGAACTCAGGGCAGAGGTACATGCCCTTTCACCAAGCAGGGGACATTCCTGTCTCAACAGCATGTTATCAAAATAACGCGTTTCCTGAAAAGGGCAGATTTAAAATCCTCTGTTGTGCTTTAGGCTTGATGTCTTTAGGACGAAGCCAGGCAAAGTGACACTAATGAATCAGAAATCACGTTAATGACCTGGTTATAAAACATCTTACCTTAATGCAAGATTTCCTGGAAATCTACTTAATCTTCTTGAGGAAGCTTTTAGGTGAAGCCCTGCAGAGTCCTACAAGGACACATTGTGCCTGCCTAATACAGCTGTAGCACCTTCATTGCAGTGGCCAATCTTCTGTGAACCTTTCTCCAAACTACATACAACTGGTTGCTCTCCTTTTCAAGAGGTATGGTAGAAGCTGTGATGTGATATTTCCTTACAACGGATTCAAGGACGAAGTCAAGTTGTGGATCTGCAGGCAGAAAAAGAAGGTCTTGCTTCTTCTGAAGCCTAGCAGAAGCAGACTTAGTAGAGACAGAATTCAAGGAATGTTCGACTGCTGGTTCCAAAAGAGCATATACTAGAAGCAACAATGGTCTGGAAGATAAACAGTGGTGTAAAGTCTTAATAATGACCAATAGTCATGTTGGTGGAGATGTAATAGGGAAATTAAGCTTCGCAGCACAACTAGCACCTCAATTAATGTATGGTCATCAACAAATGGGGAAATTATTTTCTTATTTCCTTCAGCTTTCTGCTTTGAAAAGATTTGCAAAAATGTCTTGCTTGTCACTTTTCTAAAATTAGTGACTCTTTCAAAAACAATCACCTTACTTAAAAAGACAAAAAACACATGGAAATTGGGCAACACAGCTGGCAGATAGGTTGTACTTTATAAATGTGCTGTTAACTGGCAATTCCAAAGAAAATGTGCTTCCAGTTGTATAATTTGTACATAGAATTGTAAAGTGCTCCGAGATGCTGTGTACTGCATGGAAAATTCAGTGCACGACTATTAACAAAGAACCCTTGAAGGAGAAGTTTTACTTTTTGAGTAATAAAACATGAAGCAGGCTAATTCTGTCTACAATTTGGCCCAATCTCTCACACTTAAAAAGTGGAGAAAATGTATTTCCTCCATTTCTTATTTTGCAAACAAACTGAGACCAATTCACAAAGGCATTTGTCCACCTAAGTGGACTTCCCATGGTGATCGGGGAGGCCATGGATGGACCCATGTTGGGGGTGAGGGGGAGGGAGCGCCATCATATATCTATGCTATCACTATGCCCATGGGCCAGAGGAGATGCAGTGTAGTGAGACATACGTGAAAGAATATATGATCAGGAAATCTTGTTCTAGACTAGCATTACTGCCACAATCTATTTAACTATGGGATGTAAGGATAGGAGAACATGGAGCAGAGGACTCAGTGGTCAGATAGAGGAAAGGTCTACACGGAGCCATGCTTCCTCTTTACCTGTTAATAGGCACCACAATTACAGTCACAAGTGGGAAAGGTCCTGTGCTGCTGTACCTCCTCTTCTGTTTCCATTTTCTGCAGTCCCCAGGTCATCTTCTAACTTGTCATATGCAGCAAGGAAGTTAATGACTTGAGATACCAGACAGAAAAATTGTTGTTCTACCCTAATTTCACCCTTGAAACTAGTAAAGCTCAATAAAGTATATGACATGGTGAACAAATAACTGAGCTTAGTAGGTGAAGTATGCCATGATGAACAGGATGTACTTGCATGCAGAGATAAAAACTGTCATGAGTATTCTGATAATCCAGCACATGTCCAGCATTATCTATAGTCAGAGATAGTTGGTTGAATCGTACATTTGGAGAATAGTTCTACTGAGACATTATTTCCAGATGTCCTTATTGTTAATTGTTGACCATATGTTCTGGGTTCATTTCAGTTCCCAGTGGCAGAGACGTTATAAGCTGTCTGCCTAGCTCCCTGCCTGGCTGCTTATATCTCTGCGGACGGTCTGGGCCTGAGACCATGCCTTGAGAAAGCTACTCGCCCACTCACTGGCAAGTCAGCCATTTTTAGGGCCTACTGGCTGGTCTGGCGAGAGAGCTTGAGCTGGCAAAGAACAGGTGTCCTGTTAATTCAGAAAGTGAATGAACAATAATTAGAACATTGGAATGTTGGGAGCTCCATTGAAGACAATGGAGTAGCTCTGGGCTTATAATGGCTGGTATAAGCCCAGCACTCCAACATTCCAATGTTTGTGTATTTGTTTCTCCATTTTTAATTTAGAACATTCTACCCTTAGTGGGTGGAATGTTCTAATAGCCTTATAGCCCTTCTGCCTCAGGCTATACCAGTTGTTAAAGGCCCTCTCCCTCGTTATAAACTCGGGATCAGGGCCTTTAACAACTGGTATAGCCCTCGGCAGCGGGCTATAAGGCTATAATATGCCCTTAAATCTTATTTTTATCTTGTCACATTTGCTGTGTGTTCAAAGACCGAGGTCAAATGTCAGCTTATGTCTTCTTACAAATTGCTGCTCATTTTATCCTAGATACTAGTGTTAACTTTTCTGTTTCTTGTCTGTAAAGTTAGATTATTTTGTAAAATGAGCTGTCCAACAATTGTGCTGTGCACACAACATGTAAACACCTTGCAAATGAACTGTACAACTATTTAAAAATATATTCCAGTAGCTAGAAAAAAACCTTTTGCAATTCTGAAGTGAGATAGAAACAAGGATTTCAATAGACTCAAAACAAATCAGAACACTTTATTTGGTGATGTGCAAATGAAGATATTGGCTGAAAGCCAATTTTCACACATTATTGTTTGTACGCTGTTGAGGTTTATATGTAAAACTGCATGTCAGGGGGAATGTTTGTAGTCATTTCAATGAAAAATGTCATTCTGTAAATGACAGTT
This sequence comes from Calotriton arnoldi, assembly GCA_963921515.1. NCBI lineage: Eukaryota > Metazoa > Chordata > Amphibia > Caudata > Salamandridae > Calotriton > Calotriton arnoldi. The sequence goes on along the minus strand of CAWUFW010000585.1, from coordinate 2,559,437 downwards.
TGCTACCATGTCATGCTTTAGTAACAGATTTATTAAAAGTGAGAATTTTTAAATATGAACTGAGAAATTCATGCCCCCGTCCTGATGACAATGCTATAAGTGAACTAAAAGGAAAGTCAGGGGTTATGTGTACCCCTACATATGGTCTAGATTTGTTATTGTACATGGAGCAAAAGTTGAGTCTATTAAATCAAACAAGAGTTTTTTTGTACAGCAGACATGCTCAACTTGCCTATTTAACGGTGCTCTTGTATGTGATTATTAAGAAAAAGTGACTCGTTGAAATAAAATATTTGTCTAGGATCATATCATTTGAGATGAGTTGGTGTGTCAAGCGCATTATAGTTAGATCGAGTAGATTATTCAAGTCACTAGACCTGCAGGCCTGGTAACATTTTCCTGATTTTTCGAGCCCTGGAGAGGGGTGTACTGGAGGGCATATTAGTGAATCTGAACATTTGAAGTTTGTTTGAATTCAAGAGGATATTGTGGTTTTCTTGGGTTAATAGGGACTGAGGTGCCAGGCTGGGGATGGTGACTGGCGAGGGAATGCACCACATATGAGAGTCTGAAATGATACCATGTTTGATGCAGCTGTAGAAGATGTCTGCATAAACTGCTCGTCGACTCTGCAGTGGGCCTCCCATTGACAATGGTTTGAGGTGTTCCTGTCACGGGCACTAGGCCAGCTACACAAGTGGGGTACTGTTTTTATCAGGACGACTTGGGGGAGTCCGGGTGGTAGGAATTTTGTGGACATTTGTGGTTTCAAGAATTTTATGTCACAGAAATGCAAGGAAAATGTGTGATTTTAGGCAAAGTTTAAGGTTTGCAGAGCACTGTGATTAAGAAAACATTGTGGGATCCATGTGAGGCACACCACCCTGGACCTCGACGGGTGACAGAAATGTCTTGGTTTGGTAGGTTCCTTAGGTGGCGGCCCCAGTGTCCAAAAAACATCTACCACCACTGCTAAATCATTTCATTTATTTGACAGGAAACAATGTCTCTAAATTGCGTTTTGGGCCTTTTCCTGTCACAGGTGCTAGACCCACCCATACAAGTCTGGTACCATTTTTATTGGGAGAGGTGGGGGGAATGCTAGGCTGCACGAAATTTATGGCTCCCCTCAGATTTCAGACATTTCCCTCATTTAAATATGAGGAAAATGTGTGTTTTTAAGCCACAGAGTGAGGTTTGCTGAGGCTTCTGGGTAAGAAACCCTGGTGTCAAGTTTTCAGAAATGTCTGGGTATTGTAGGTTTTCTTGAGTGGCGGCTGAGAAAGGGCAAAAAATCCACAGCTACTCACATTGTAAAAAAAGCATGGATTCTACTGAATAAAGTTAATTGATTGATTGCTAGGTGAAACATGTTTCCAGGTCGGGTTTCGGGGTGTTTTGTGTTGCAGGCGCTAGGCCCACCCATACTAGTGAGGTACTGTTTTTATCAGGAGACATGTGGGGACACAGAATAGTAAAAAGATTTGTTAATACCATTTGGATTTCTCTGCATTTGTGGTTTCCAAATGTAAGCCAGTGCGAAATAAAAAAATACATTATGCAAAATTCCCTCTGAATCACAATAGTATGAGTAACTGAATTAGGAGGTGTACAAATAACCACTGCTCCCAAAAAAAAAAAAAAAAAAAAAAAGTGTACATTTCAGAAATACATGTTTCCTTCATATCCATTTTTCACTCTATATGTTTTACCATATGAATTGCTCTGTACTAAATAAAAAACTACTGTAAGATGCAGCTCAGTTGCTGCCTCTGGGTACCTCGAGTTCTTGGACAACCTACAAACTAAATATATCCCTGCGACCGAAAGGGTCTAGCAGACGTAATAGTATATTGCTTTTGTAAATTGGCCATCGTGACAAGAAGTTACAGATAAAAAGTTGCCACAAATGCCTATTTCCTACTAATTTTCAATACGTTTTTACTGTTAGTTATTTTCTTTAAAAAAAAACATTGAGGGATCTACACAAATGACCCCTAGCTGAATTCAGAATTGTGTCTACTTTGCAGATATTTATTGCTTTTCTGGATCACCCATTGGCCTCACACCTGTTTGTACTAGATGTAGGTTGAAAGCACAAAAATTAGAAAAAATGGGCTACCTCTCTAAAAAAATCCCAAAGTTGTGGTAAAAATGTTTTTATGGTTCATCTCAGATTGTTCCTGAAAGCTGTGAAGATGGTAATTTCAGCACAGCAAATGTTTAGTTGATGCAATTTTTAGAGAAGAAAAAAAAAAGACTTTCTTCCAAAGCAGTTTTTTCCCATTTTTCCCAAAATCCCCAAAATGTAGCTATATTTTGGCTATTTTCTCTGTCCCATCCAGAGAAATCCACAAATCCTGGGTACACTCAGAAAACCCATGATGCTGGTAAAAATGATGCAAATTTGGTGTAGATATGTTATGATGAAAAAAGTTATGGAGACCTAAGCTTGAAGTACCCCAAACAGCCAACAAATGGCTCACCATTGGGGTGGAAAAGCCTCAGCAGTTAAGAGGTTAACGAGGGGCAATTGCATTTGCAATGCAAAATGTCTGATGCTCTCTGACTGAGTGACTCGGTTATCAACAAGAAGTAAAACTTGTTGCTCCTGAGGAACAGTCCGAAAACAATGTAGCATTGAAACAGAAGTCTCACATGAGGAGTTTGAAATTTGAGTAAGCAGAGCCCAATGCACACTCAGATTAGCAAGCAGATCACCTTTCACATAAAAAGCAATAGATTTATTGCACTTTATTTAGATGGATACTACGTGTTACTGCTCATGGTGCTCTTGGTCTTTTCAGCAAAACAGAAATGAAAAAAAAACACCTTACAATGAGAATAGCTTCACCAAACAACCTTATAAACAAAGAGCCGAAATAAGCAGGAATACTTATATTAAAAAATAGATGTAAAGACAGTCAGTAAATCAAATCCAGTAGTTAAAAAAAAAATGCAGAATCTCACTGGTGTTTGAATCATAGAACGATGTAAAATAGATCTGCAAAGTGAGTCTCAATCTGAGTTTGCAAAAGCCATTGATTATTCATAAGCAGAATGAGCTGCCTGAAGAGCAAATGGTTCCACTGACAAGGTCAGTGGTAGTTCTTTTTGTGTTCGAGTTTCTATAAGGTTATTTAATTTAACATGATGTGTGTTTGTCTTGTCAATTTACAGTCATGAAATACTATTGAATACTACTGGAAGAGGTTAAAATATAATGCTGAAATATTTACCTATTTTCTTCCCTGAAGCCCCTGCTGGAAAGGGTGGAGGACTTGGGAGAGTACTCTGGCTATAGGGTAAACTGGGCCAAATCAGGTCTATTCAAGACCGGACAGTAGGATTGGGACACACTGCTTCCTGCTTCCTTGCGGGTGATGACTGAGGGCTTGAGATATCTGGGAATCTATATTACTCGGGGGTCAGAACATTTCCGGGCGGAAAACTTGGACCCTCAGCTGGTGTAATTGCAGAATGCAGATGGAGGAAACTCCTTCTAACGCTCCTTGGTAGGGCTGCTATCCTCAAGGTACGCCATTCCTGGTTGTATGATGGAACTTTGCATGCCCTTACCACGCATGCCTTTACCATGCAGTCATTACAACTCATGCGTCTTTAAAACGCATGCCTTTACAACGAAAACTTTTGTTGTAAAGGCTTGTATGGTAAAGGCATAGCCGTGGTAAAAATTTAACAGGTAAGTATAACCCAGATATATATATATATATATATATATATATATATATATATATATATATATATATATATATATATATATATATATATATATATATTACCTACTAGCGGTCGCCAGTAGGTAGTTATAGTTAGGACTTTGTTTCTATTCAAAAAGCGTTTTTTCTTTTGCCAATATCTTTGGCGACGTTTGATGAATCTTCGCGAAATTTTCAAAACTAATGGTTCACTCAGGTCAGCTCCTGTCTTGAAAGTTTCGGGGTGATTCGTCAAGCAGGGGCCGAGAAAAAAGGGAGGTCCCAAAATGCGTTTTCCCCATGTTAATTTCCATAGGAACTTTAGACACGGCAACAGCCCGAACTGCTGAACGGAATTACACCAAATTTGGCAAAAAGGTAGCTCTTGTTCCAGAGAGCGACCTTTTTTTAAAATGGTGTAAATCCGTTCAGTAGTTGCTGAGAAATACAAAAAATAAAAATGTATATATCTGAGCACCGAGGAGTCGTCGCGAACCCTCCCGAGCACGAGCTTCATTCTGATTGGCTGCCAACACTCCAAAGCAGAATGTGTTGGCAGCCATCTTGTGACTCGGTAACCGAGTCACAAGAAAAAGGAAGAAAAAAAAGTGAAAAATGAAGGAAAGGGGGCAGGGTAGAAACACCCTGACCCCCTAGGCCTGCTCAGGGGGCCCCACAGGGACCCCCAGGCCCAAAAAAAGCATTAAAAAAAAAAAATCAGCAGAATTAGCGCTGGGTGCGCGAATCCTGCAGAGAAAATTTTAAAAAAACGAAGCGTGGGCTCCCGCGCTTCGTTTTAATGAGCCCCCGGGTGGGCCACGTCCCGGGGGCAATGCCAAAATTATATAGCGGGGCACGCGGGGGCCCCCGCAGCCCCGGGGACCGCCATATCCCCGGGGCTATGGTAATTATATGCAGGGGCACGCAGCACCCCAGCATCTCCGGGGACCGCCACCTCCCCGGGGCTTGTTTAATTAAATGTGGGGGGGCCTCCCAGGCCCCCCAAGCCACAGGGACCGCCACCTCCACGGGGCTTTATTTAATTATGCGCGGGGCACGTGGCCCCCCCTGAAGCCCCGGGGACCGCCACCTCCCTGGGGCTTTATTTTGTGGGTGGGGGTCCTCACGGACCCCCCCCAAGCCCCGGGGACCGCCACCACCCCGGGGCTTTCGTAAATTATTTGCGGGGGCTCGCGGGCCCCCCCCAAGCCACGGGGACCACCACCTCCCCGAGGCTGTTGAAATGATGGGAGTGCGGCCCCCCTCCTGGAGCCCTTGATGGCCCTGGGGACCGCCACCCCCAGGGCCAGCTCCTGCAATGTCCCGGGGTTCCCACCCCAGGGACATTGCTGTTTGCTATGGCAGGGTAGCAAACTTCTGCTTTGCGTCTTGGAAGCGAGAGCAGGAAACCTGCTCTCGCTTCCAAGAAGCAAAGCAGAACTGCTTTTGGGCAAGGGGAGCTGCATGTTAGCAGCTCCCCTTGCTCAAAAGCAATGCCGGCTCCCGCAGGAGGCGGGGAGCCGGCTGGGACCATGGGGGCATTGGGGCTCCCCCCACGGTCCCCAACGCTGAGGGCCGGCCCTGGGGGATGAGGTCCCAGGGGCCAGAAGTGGCCCGGGAGGGGGGCCACGCGGCCCCCTCCCTTTATTTTAAAAATAATAAATGGCCGGGCCCTGGTGGATGGGGTCCCCGGGGCCGAAATCGGCCTGGGGGCCGCGCAGCCCCCCTCAAATTTATATATAAAATGGCCATGCCCCAGGGGATGGGGTCCCCGGGGCCAAAAGTGGCCCAGGGAAAGGAGCCACGCGGCCCCCCTTCCCTATAAATATATATGAAAAAAAAGGAGGCCATGCCCCTTCCCTATAAATATTTTTTTTAAAAAGAGGCCATGCCCCGGGGGATGGGGTCCCCGGGGCCAAAAGTGGCCCAGGGAAAGGGGGCCACGCGGCCCCCCTTCCCTATAAATATATATTAAAAAAAGAAGGCCATGCCCCGGGGGATGGGGCCCAGGGGCCGAAATCGGCCTTGGGAGGGAGCAGCGCAGCCCCCTTCCCATTTAATTTTTTTTTTTTTTTTTAAAAAGGGTCAGGCCCTGGGGGATGGGGTCCCCAGGGCCCCAAAAATACTAAAAGAAGGGTGGCCACACAGCCCCCCTTCTAAAAATATATATAAAAAAAAAAAGCCGGCATCTCGTCATCCCGCCCCCTCCCTGCACCACTCTGCAAATGCACCCCCTGGCGCGTTCTAAGTTGGGGAATTAAGTCCCCTTGAATACTGAGGGTCCCTGGGGGCAAACTAGCCCACCAGGTACTGCCAGTAAGCGCCACACAGCTGGATTGCAGAGAGGTAGGCCGAGGCCACGCCCCTTTTTACACCACTCTGCAAACTCGCCGCTTGGCGCACTGCTGGTGGGGCGATGAGGTCCTCTTTTGTCCTGAGGACCTCAGGACACAAGTGGACTTCATCCCCGATCAGCAGTACGCCACGAGTCACGTTTGCAGAGTCGTGTAAAGAGGGGGCGTGGCCTTTGAGCACTCTCAGCAATCTAGCTGTATGGGGCTTACTGGAGGGAACAGGAGGGCTAGTTGGCCCCCAGGGAGGAAAGGGGACTTCAATCCCCATCCAAGAGCGCGCCAGGGAGCGCATTTGCAGGGTGGTGGTCAAAGGGAGCGTGGCCTGCTATGAGAACTTAGCAATCCTACTGTGTGGGACTTACTGGAGGTAATAGGAGGGGTAGTTGGCCCCCAAGGATGTCCTTGGGGGCCAACTACCCCTCTTGTTACCTCCAGTATGTCCCACACAGTAGGATTGCTAAGACGTCTTCGGAGGCCAAGCCCCTCTTTCTCCACCACTCTGCAAACGCGCCTCCTGGCAGACTACGGGATGGGGGATGAAGTCCAATTTACTCCTGAGGGACTTTGGGGGCCAAGAAGCCCTCCTGGTACCTCCTGTAAGTCCTACGCAGCGGAATTCCTGAGCGCTGGTCGGAGGCCCAGCACCCTTTCTCCACCACTCTGCAAACGCGACTACTAGTTAAAGAAGTGTTTGCAATGTAATAGGTTTCGCATTTGCGAGAGTTAGAGCTATTGGCGTTGTAAATGTAAAAGTTTTTTACTAATGTTTTTTGGAGTGGAGTGGATGTACGTTGTGTGGAGTGGAATGGATGTACGTTGTGTGCAGTGGAATTATGTGGTATGTTGTGCAGTGAAATTATGTGGATAGAAAGTATGTGGTATTTAGTGTATAGGAAATATGTAGAGTGGGATTATGTGTTATGGAGAGTAAATATGTGGTATGGCAGTCTGTGTTGTGGAGTGGTAACCTCAGGTTTAGTCTTCCTAGTTTCCATAGAAGCTCAACTATGAACTCAGTGAGACAAAAAAAGAAGGAATCACTGAGGAGCACTTGTGGACCTAGTCAGAGGTATGAGCAGGGCCACTGGAATTATGTGACTGTTTGGCTGCACCGACTTTCGCACAATTATACATTTTCTGAATTAGCCACATAATTCATCATCTGCTCCCTAATCTGCAGATTTGAACAAAAAAAGTCTTGTTTCTGGCTCAAACGTTACCAAAAATGCAGCGACAAGTGTTACAGCGTGGTGGAAGGCCCTTTGCAAACCTAGAATGGTCACCTGTTACTTATTGCTAAATGTGGGTGTTAAATTGGTACTAATGGTGTGCAAGCCACTCTTGCTTCCCTCTGCACCTGCTTGCCTCTTTCTGCATTTCTGTTGCTTCATTCTGCACGTTTCTTTCTTTTTCTGCACTTCTCTTTACCTCATTCTGCAAATCTCTTCTACTTTCTGCACCCCTCCTCCCTCTTTCTGCACCCCTCCTCCCTCTTTCTGCACCCCTCCTCCCTCTTTCTGCACCTCATTTGCTTCTTTCTGTACCCCTCTTGCCTCTTTCTGCACCCTTCTTCCCTCTTTCTGCACCTCTTGCCTTTTTCTGAACCCCTCTTACGTCTTTCTGCACCCTTTTTGCCTCTTTCTGCACCTCGTTTCCTTCTTTCTGCACCTGTCTTGCTTCTTTCTGCACCCCTCTTCCCTCTTTCTGCACTTCTGTTGCTTCTTTCTGCACTTCTGTTGCTTCTTTCTGCACCTCACTTGCCTCTTTCTGTACCTCACTTGCCTCCTTCTGCACTTCACTTGCCTCTTTCTGTAACTCTTGCCTCTTTCTGCAACTCTCTTGCCTCTTTCTGCACCTCTTGCCTCTTTCTGCACCTCTCTTGCCTCTTTCTGCACCTCTCTTGCCTCTTTCTGCACCTCTCTTGCCTCTTTCTGCACCTCACTTGCTTCTTTCTGCACCCCTTTTGCCTGTTTCTGCACCCCTCTTCCCTCTTTGTGCAACTCTTGCCTCTTTCTACACCTCTCTTCCCTATTTCTGCACCTCTCTTGCCTCTTTCTGCACCTCACTTGCTTCTTTCTGCACCCCTTTTGCCTGTTTCTGCACCCCTCTTCCCTCTTTGTGCAACTCTTGCCTCTTTCTTCACCTGTCTTGTCTCTTTCTGCACCCTTCGTGCCTCTTTCAGCACCTCTGTTGCTTCTTTCTGCAGTTCTCTTCCTCTTTCTGTACCCCTCTTGCCTCTTTGTGCACCTCTCCTACCCCTTTCTGCACCCCTCTTGCCTCTTTTTCCACCTGATTCTTTCTGCACCTCTTTTGCTTCGTTCTGCACTTCACTTGCCTCTTTCTGTACCCCCCTTGCCTCTTTCTGCACCTCTGTTGGTTCTTTCTGCACTGCTCTGGCTTCTTCCTGCACCTCTGTTCCAAATTTCTGCATCCCTCTTGCCTTTTTCTGCACCCCTCTTTCTGTACCTCTCTTGCCTCAGACTGCCCACCTGTTCCCTCTTTCTGCACCCCTTTTGCCTGTTTCTGCACCTCACTTGCCTCTTTTTGCACCTCTGGTGGTTCTTTTGCACTGCTCTTGCTTCTTTCTGCACCTCTGTTCCCTCTTTCTGTACCTCTTTTGCCTGTTTCTGCATTTCTCTTGACTCTTTCTGCAGTTCTCTTGCCTCCTTCTGCACCACTGCTGCTTTTTTCTGCACTTCTCTTGCCTCTTTCTGCACCCGTTGCTTCATTCTGCACTTTCCATGCTTCTTTCTGCACCTGTTTTGCTTCTTTCTTCACGCCTGTTGTCTCATTATATACCTTTTTTGCCTATTTCTGCAACTCTCTTGCCTCTTTCTGCAGTTCTCTTGCCTCCTGCAGTTCTCTTGCTTCCTGCAGTTCTCTTGCCTGCTTCTGCAGTTCTCTTGCCTGCTTCTGCAGTTCTCTTGCCTGCTTCTGCATCTGTTGCTTCTTTCTGCACCCGTTGCTTCATTCTGCACTTTCCATGCTTCTTTCTGCACCCCTGTTGTTCTTCCTGAACTTGTCTTCCCTCTTTCTGTACCTTTCTTGCCTCTTTCTGCACTTTTCTTGCTTCTTTCTACACCTGTTGCTTCTTTCAGCAATTCTCTTGCTTCTTTCTGTACTTCTCTTGCCTGTTTCTGCACCCCTCTTGCCCCTTTCTGCACCAGTCTTCCCTCTTTGTGCAACTCTCTTGCCTCTTTCTACACCTCTCTTCCCTCTTTCTGCACCACTCTTGCCTCTTTGTACCTCTGTTGCTTCTTTCTGCACTTCTCTTGCCTCTTTCTGCACCCTTTCTGCCTCTTTCAGCACCTCTGTTGCTTCTTTCTGCGCTTCTCTTCCTTCTTTCTGCACTCCTCGTGCCTCCTTCTGCACCTGTTGCTTCTTTCTGCACTTCTCTTGGTTCTTTCTGCACTGCTCTAGCCTCTTTCTGCATCCCTCTTGCCTCTTTGAGCACCTCTTTTGCTTCTTTCTGCACTTCTCTCTCCTCTTTCTGCACCCTTCTTGCCTCTTTTTGCACCCCTGTTCCCTCCTTCTGCACCTTTCCTGCCTGTTTCTGCACCCTTAGCGCCTCTTTCAGCAACTGTTACTTCTTTCTGCACCTCTCTTGCTTCTTTCTGCACATCACTAGCCTCTTTCAGCAGCTCTGTTGCTTTTTTTTCTGCAGATGTCTTGCCTCTTTCTGCTCCCCTCTTTTCTTTCTGCACCTCTCTTGCCTCTTTCTGCACCCGTTCCCTCTTTCTGCACCTTTTCTGCCTCTTTCTGTACCTCTGTTGCCTTTTTCTGCACCGCTCTTGCTTCTTTCTGCACCTCACTTGCCTCTTTCAGCACCTCTGTTGCTTTTTTCTGCAGATCTCTTGCCTCTTTCTGCACCTCACTTGCCTCTTTCAGCACCTCTGTTGCTTTTTTCTGCAGATCTCTTGCCTCTTTCTGCACCTCACTTGCCTCTTTCAGCACCTCTATTGCTTTTTTCTGCACCTCTCTTGCCTCTATCTGCACCCCTGTTCCCTCTTTCTGCACCTTTCCTGCCTGTTTCTGCACCTCTCTTGCCTGTTTCTGTACCTCTGTTGCCTCTTTCTGCACTTCTCTTGCTCTTTCTGAACCCTTCACGTCTCTTTCAGCACCGGTTACTTCTTTTTGCACTTCTCTTCCTTCTTTCTGCACCCCTCCTGCCTCTTTCTGTACCTCTCTTGCCTCTTTGTGCACTCATCCTACCTTTTTCTGCACCCCTCTTGCCTCTTTTTGCACCTCTGTTGGTTCTTTCTGCGCTGCTCTTGCTTCTTTCTGCACCTTACTTGCCTCTTTCTGCACTTCTCTTGCTTCTTTCTACACCTCTGTTGCTTCTTTCAGCAATTCTCTTGCCTCTTTCTGCACTTCTCTTCCTTCTTTCTGCACCCCTTCTGCCTCTTTCTGTACCTCTCTTGCCTCTTTGTGCACCTCTCCTACCTCTTTCTGCACCCCTCTTGCTTCTTTCTGCACCTCACTTGCCTCTTTTTGCACTTCTCTTGGTTCTTTCTAAACCTCTGTTGCTTCTTTCAGCAATTATCTTGCCTCTTTCTTAACTTCTCTTGCTTGTTTCTGCACCTCTCGTGTCTTTCTGCACCTCTGTTGCCTCTTTCTGTACCTCTCTTGCCTCTTTGTGCACCTCTCCTACCTCTTTCTGCACCCCTCTTGCTTCTTTCTGCACCCCTCTTGCCTCTTTTTGCACCTCTTGCTTCTTTCTGCACCCTCCTGCCTCTTTCTACACCTCTCTTCCCTCTTTCTACACCACCCTTGCCTCTTTCTGTACCTCTGTTGCTTCTTTCTGCACTACTCTTGCCTCTTTCTGCACCCTATGTGCCTCTTTCTGCACCTGTTGCTTCTTTCTGCACCTGTTGCTTCTTTCTGCACTTCTATTGCCTCTTTCTGCACCTCTCTTGCCTCTTTCAGCACCTCTCTTGCTTTTTTCTGCAGATCTCTTGTCTCTTTCAGCACCTCTGTTCCTTCTTTCTACACCCCTCCTGCCTCTTTCTGTACCTCTCTTGCCTCTTTGTGCACCTCTCCTACCTTTTTCTGCAACCCTCTTGCCTCTTTTTGCACCTCTGTTGGTTCTTTCTGCGCTGCTCTAGCTTCTTTCTGCACCTCACTTGCCTCCTTCTGTACTTTTCTTGCTTCTTTCTACAGCTCTGTTGTGTCTTTTAGCAATTCTCGCCTCCTTCTACACTTCTCTTCCTTCTTTCCGCACCCCTCTTGCCTCTTTCTGTACCTCTCTTGCCACTTTCTGCACCTCTCTTGCCACTTTCTGCACCTCTCTTGCCACTTTCTGCACCTCTCTTGCCTCTTTCGGCACCTCTCTTGCCTCTTTCGGCACCTCTGAGTTAGAGGTAGTTTTAATACCCCTGCCCTATTATGTACTAGGGCCTTACAGGGGATGTCATGCCAATCACAGGGGTACCCCAACCCATAGTGTACCCTAGTGTATGTAGGTGTTTTCACTGTATTCTAAGTGTCTTTCAGCATAGCACTGGCTCCGGGCCTGGTTAGACAGAGTCAGTTACCACCAGTACCAGTCAGCAAAAAGTTGGGGGCACAGGATGACTTTGCAACAAGGCCTCTTTCTGCACCTCTGTTGGTTCTTTCTGCATAATTCTTGCTTCTTTCTGCACTTTTCTTCGTCTTTCTGGACTTCTGTTGCCTCTTTCTGCATTTCTCTTGCTTCTTTCTGCGCCTTTCTTCCTCTTTCTGCACATGTCCTATAGGCATAGTTAGAAATTAGCATTTAAAAAAACCTTTGAAATTCACTGGAAAAAACATAGGTTTCAGGGACGTTATAGTTAGAAATTAGCATTTAAAAAACCTTTGAAAGTCACTGAAAGAAAACATAGGTTTCAGGGACGTTATAGTTACAAATTAGCATTTACAAAACCTTAGAAATTCACAAAAAAAAACATAGGTTTCAGGGACGTTATAGTTAGTTGGACATTTAACTCGTACAAAACCAGAGAAATTCGGCCGTTATAGTCAGTTGATCTAAGTATAACTCGCGCCCCCGCAATGCGCTGCTGATGACATCACATATTACATCACTCATGACATGGTCAGTGACATCACTGATGACATCTCAAATGACATCACTGATGACATCTGCGTGATCCTCTGATGCACCTCCTCACAGCCTAATATAACCTTTGATACACCCACTCTAAAATACAGACTGCCATTCTCGAAACCATAACACACCAATTCCAGTTTCTACATACCCACTCACTGGTTCCTAGGTCTACACACACATCCACTCACTCACCCATACAGTCACTCATACATGCAGTCACTCATCAATACAGCCACTATCATATGCACTCATACACCCATACAGACACTCACAAACCGCCACTCACCCATAGAGTTACTTACACAGCTAGTTAGTCATGCAAAGAATCGATCACACTCCCAATTACTCACCTATACAGTTATACACACACCACCTCATTTATTCACACAGATACTAACACATACTTACTCTCTTATATAATCACTGACACAAGCACACACTCATCCACACAGCCACAATCACTCACTCTCACATATAGTCATTTATATACTCCAACACTCATATACTGCCTTTCACATATGTAGTTACTCACACATGTACCACTGAGACATCCATTCACTCACCAACACAGCCATACACACACACCCACCCATACAGCCCCTCACAGACGCGCTCTTGAACCCATACACCCAGTGAATCACCCACTCACACATCCATGCAGTGAGTCACACACACCCCACCCACCTACACAGACACTCCGGCACCCATACAGATACTCAGACAAGCCATCAATAACCCATATAGACACTCATGTAGCTACTCACCAACCCATGCAACCGCTTACACACCAACAGACAGACTGATACAGACATTCACACAGTTTAGTCACTAACCCATGCATTCAGTAAGACACGTATAATCACTCACTTATACAGTCAGTCACACACCTACAAAATCATCCATTCAGACAGGCATACACTCACTCATTCTTCAATACACCTTAGCCTCTGTATATATATAACACATATTTAAACTTTACAGAAACACACAGTCACTGGATGATGTCATCAGTGATGTCATTTGAGATGTCCTCAGTGATGTCATCAGTGATGTCACTGACCATGTCATGAGTGATGTAATATGTGATGTCATCAGCAGTGCATTGCAGGGGCGCGAGTTATACTTACCTCAACTAACTATAACGGCCGAATTTCTCTGGTTTTGTATGAGTGAAATGTCCAACTAACTTACAATAACGTCCCTGAAACCTATGGTTTTTCAGTGAATATATATATATATATATATATATATCAATCAAAAATAGATCACTTCAGTAGAAAGTAACCGGAGGACACAGCGGGGACTTCAGCAAAGTCCATTTATTGACAACAGATGTGGCATGACGCGTTTCGGCGAAGTTTGCCTTTCTCAAATGCCGTAGATACCGGAAATTTGCCTCCTCCCTCTTTTTGAATGTGTTGAAGTACTCCCATTGGTGAGAGTCCAGCTGGCCCCAGTTTTTCAATTGAGTATTTCTGTAGCTCTGTATGATGAACTACAGTTCCCAGCAGGCAACAACACTGGGTAAGTATCTCCTATGGGGCATGAATGGAATCATAGTGAACGCTGGTGTTTCTGTCAAAAAGAGTGTGTGTCTGTTTGTAAGTCCCGATAAAATCTCTGCCACGGACTTAGCCTGGGTCCCCAGACGCCCTGCCACATTCCAAGACAGACGCAGAGCTGTGAATCGCGGATACAATGATCGCGTTTCTCCGTGAAGTCAAGGACTGCACATCGCAGCAGTACCTTGCATATCTTGGTCGCGGCGGTCAAGAGGCTCTCCACTCCCATGGAAAAAACTACTCCTTGCATGCCAATGATGCCTCTGACAACTTGTAGGGCGGGTCCTCCTACCGTGCCACTGGCAAGCACGGAAAACATCAAAAATAGATCACTTCAGTAGAAAGTAACCGGAGGACACAGCGGGGACTTCAGCAAAGTCCATTTATTGATAACAGATATACATACACACACACACATATACACACGTAAAAAACCAAAGGTTACAGGGACGTTATAGTTAGTTCCAGATTTCACTTGTACAAAACCAGTGAAATTCAGCAGTTATAGTTACTTGAGCTAACTATAACTTACACCCCCATAATGCACTGCTTATGACCTCACATATTACATCACTCGTCACATGGTCAGTGACAAAACTGATATCTCAAATTACATCACTGATGACATCACAAATGAAATCATCCAGTGAGATGGTTTTAAGAGTTTATGGGTGTTAAAGATATATATTATAACCTACTACAAAAGTTAGATTACTATACTAGTTGTAGTACTAATGAGTGATACTAATACAAACATCTTTGATGTGAGTGGGTGTGTGACTGTATCTGGGTGTGAGTGGGCATGAGAGTGACTATGGGTGTGTGAATGCATGCATGAGTGACTGTATGGGCAAGCGAGTGGATTTCTGAAAAGGTCTGTAGAGGTGTGAGTGGTTGCGACAGTGGTTGTTTGGGTGACTAAATGGCGGTGTGAGTGGCTCTATCGATGGGTAAGTGGGTCTGTAGTGACTGTATGGGTGAGTGAGTCGGTGTCTGAATGGTTGTATGAGTGGGTGATTCGGTGTATAAGTGGCAGTATGGGTGAGAGTGGCTGCTTGAGTGAGCATTTGGTTAAGTGAGTTGGTGTGTGAGTGGCTGTATTGGAGAATAACTGTATGAATGGCTGCGTAGGTGAGTGAGCGGATGTGTGAGTGCTTGCATGGATGTGTGAATGGGTATGTAAGTGGTTGTGTGGGTGAGTGCTTGAATGGGTGTGTGAGTAGTTGTATTGAGAGGCTATATTGGTGAATGAGTGGGTGTGTGAGTGACTGTAGGTAAATAAGTGTGTGTGTGAGTAGCTGTATGGGTGAATGTGTGGCTATGAGTGGCTGTACTGGTGAGCGACTGGTTGTATGAGTGGCTGTACTGGTGAGCGACTGGTTGTATGAGTGGCTGTACAGGAGTGACTGGTTGTATGAGTGGCTGTACAGGAGTGAATGGTTGTGTGAACGGCTGTATGAGTGTGTGAGTGGGTGTGTGAGTAACTATGGAGGAGTGAGAGCGTATGTGAGTACTGTACTGGTATGGGTCTGTGAATGGGTCTGTGAATGGGTATGTGAGTGGTTGTGGGTATGCGAGTGGAGGTTATGGGTCTGTGAATCGGCATGTGAGTTGTTGTGTGAGTGGGAGTACGAGAGGTTGTATGGGGTATGAGGGAGTGTGTGAGTGGTTCTGTGAATGTCATAGTGATGTCATCAGTGATGTCATTTGAGATGTCATCAGTGCTGTGATGTCACTGACCATGTCATGAGTGATGTAATATGTGAGGTCATAAGCAGTGCATTACGGGGAAGTAAGTTAAGGTTAACTGCTGAATTTCACTGGTTTTGTGCGAGTTAAATCTGAAACTAACTATAACGTCCCTGTAACCTTTGTTTCTTTCAGTGAATTTCTACGAATTTTTTAATTCTATTTCCTAACTCTAACGTTCCTGCAACCTTTGGTTTTTTAAGTGAATTTCTATGGTTTTTTAAACTAGCAGTCGCGTTTGCAGAGTGGTGGAGAAAGGGGTTGGGGTCTCCGACCAGCTCTCCGGAATCCCGCTGTATGGGACTTACTGGAGGTAACATGAGGGCTTCTTGGTCCACAAGGTCCCTCAGCATCCAAGGGGACTTCATCCCCCAACCCGCAGTTGAGAGCTCCTGCCAAGCCAAAGCAAACACTCCAGTGCCAGGGGCGGGAACTGTCAAAGTGCTCCTGCCCACTGGAAGTGGAGGTTTCATATCTTTTCCTGCTCGCAGACATGCAGGCAGGGAAAGAGATTAAATCGCTTGCTTCTGCACAGAGGGAGCTGCCTTTGCAGCAGCTCCCTCCATACAGCAACAGTGCCGGCTCCCGCAGGAGGCAGGATGCCGGCTAGGACCGCGGGGGCCTTGAGACTCCCCCCGCGGTCCCGGGGGGAAAGAGCAAAAAGAGGCAAAATAAAGGCCGGCAACGAACAGAAAGAGGCAAAATAGAAATCAGCAACGAGCAGAAAGAGGCAAAATAGAGGTCAGAAATGAGCAGAAAGAGGCAAAATAAAGGCAAGCAATGAGCTGAAAGAGGCAAAATAAAGGTCAAAAACGAGCAGAAAGAGGCAATATAAAGGCCGTCAACGAGCAGCAAGACGCAAAGTAGAGATCAGCAACGAGCAGAAACAGGCAAAATAAAGGTCAAAAACAAGCAGAAAGCGGCAAAATAGAGATCAGAAACGAGCAGAAAGAGGCAAAATAAAGGTAAGAAACGAGCAGAAAGAGGCAAAATAAAGGCCAGCAACTAGCAGAAATAGGCAAAATAAAAGCCAGCAATGAGCAGAAACAAGCAGAAAGAGGCAAAATAGAGATCGGAAATGAGCAGAAAGAGGCAAAATAAAAGTTTTTTTTCACTTGGTGTTAGTGGTTCGAGACAGATACACAAATATACTTTGGAGTGTTTGATTTTTGCTTTTCATATTGATTACAATTAAGTACATTTACAAGTCAAATATTATTGCCCCAGCCATCCTCTGGACCCCTTTGAGGTCTGTGTGTGCCCTGAGGCAGATGCACGGTTGTTGGCGTGTTGCACCAAAACGTGCATCGACACACTGGTTGATTGTTAACAAGAACAATTACGGTGGGTTTAACAAACTAACAATGACACGTTTAAGATATTTTTGGGATATAATCAATTAGATGATGTGAATATGCATAGTGGGACACAATGTTAACTACCTATGATACAACGATGATAAAGTGAAGAATTATGATAATTATATCAAAGAGAGTAACCAACAGATTTCCTGTTGGACACCGCGTATGTATATATATATATGCAGTAAAGTGTTTCTGGTTTTAGATGATGTCTGAGTTAAGTGAGTGCGGTATGAATGGACTTGGTTTTTAATAAGGGTTGGCAGGACGTATATAAATGAGATGGGAAGAAATATATATTTTTTTAATAAATCTTTTTATTAAACAAAATCTTGGCAGTACATCCACTGATACAGTATTTCCATTCATTCTCCATGAGGGTGGGTGGGGCTTTCTCCATGTACATCACTATTTCCCATTTCAATACAACAATAGACATTCAAACTGTGTTGACCGTCCCTTCCATCTAGAGACCCTGGGCACCCTTCCCCCCCACCCCCCCCCCATCGCTGGCTTGACTGACTTTGGAAGCCCCTATTTTCCTCCCACTTACCCCAGATCTTACCCCATTTCCTCGGGCACCCCCTACTTTGGAACACCACTTTTTCAGCTGCGTAGCACCAGTCTAGATCCTCCGTTCATTCTGCAACTCACGGAGGCTGGTGTGCCCCCCCATGCTCTTGCTACATTTCTTTTTGCAACTATACCTGCTAGCATAAGCCATATCTTGGAATACTTGGGCCAGCGTTCTTCACCGTCGCACACAGTATGTGCCATCTAGCCTCTAGTGAGACCTCCAGCTCCACCACTTTGCACATTATCTGTGTTACCTCCCTCCAGTACTGTTGAATTCGGGGGCATGTCCACAGTATGTGGAAAAAAGTGCCCACTTCGCCACATCCCAGTGTACAGAGGTCGGTATCTGTGTGGCATATATGGTGCAACAGTACCCTTGAGGTGTATGATCTGTGCAGGATGCGAAACTGTATAAGGCAAAATCGTGCCAGAACTGCAACCTCCCTAGGGCTCTGTATTGCCTCTGCCCAGTTGTCGTCTTCAAGTACCTCCAGCTCGGCCTCCCACGTCTCCTGGAGAGCCCTCTAAGGATCCGGCATATTGGTCATTATTTTCTTATGTACTAGGGATGTGGCCTTATCAATCATAGGATCTAGTAGGATCCTATCTTTTGGTGGCGCTCTGCCAATTTTTCAGCTTCAGAGATGTGGCGTCTGAGCGCATATTTTAGTTGAATGTATCTGAACTGTTCGGAGTCAGTCATCTGATATTCTTTCCTCAAGTCTTCAAAGCCAACCATCTTCTGTCCCCTCCAGTAGTCAATCCCCAGTACTCCCCACTTACAGAAACCTTGCAGACCGCCCACTTCTCGTAGTAGGTCGCTATCCCACAATGGAGTCCTTTCTATTAATTTCCCTTCCCAGTTCAGGAATTTTGTCGCCTCCCTCCATATACTTACTGTCGTTTGCGTGTGTGGTGGCAACTGACGTTCTACCTGCCGTCGATAGAATGCCGCTGGGTACCCCCTCTGTCCCATTGAGTAATGATCGACCCGGAATGCTGGCTCCTCCCACCCCATAAACATCCACGCATTGTCACAAATTGGGCCGCCCTGTAGTATTTCCTGATGTCAGGGATCGCCAGTCCACCTTCATATACCCCCCCCTCTGCATTTTGTGCAGGGCTATTTTAAGACTACCTCCATCCCACAAAAGCATAAGGATTTTGCTGTCAATTTTCCGGAACAAATTGGGTGGTATTTTACAGGGCACGATATATAGTAGTCTAGGGAGCACCATCATTTTAAACAGAGCAGCTCGCCCCATCAGGGACAGTGGCAACTGCTTCCAGTGCAGCACATCCCTGCGCAATCTGTCCAACTGAGGAAACAAATTATCCTCAGGAACTTGCTGTCCGTCTTGAAGATTATTATGCCCAAATACTTAAACTTGTTTTTAATCACTGATGCCTGAGCGCTGGGGGGCAAAGCCAGCTCATTCCTGGCCACTACATAAAGGAGGGATTTGTCCCAATTTATCTGGTAGCCAGAATATCCACTGAATAACTGGAAAATATGTAGTACCCGACCTATCGATGACGGTGGGTTTGTAGCATACAACAGTATGTCATTGGCAAACAGCGATATTTCTCCTCCCATCCGCCCCCTCCCGCTATTCCTCGTATTAATGGGTCACCCATGACCCACGCAGCTAGTGGCGCCAATGCCACAGCGAACAACATAGGGGAAAGTGGGCACCCCACCCTCGTACCCTTGTGTAGGCTCACTGGCCAGAAAAAAATTATTTTTGTACATTTGATATGACATTAATATAATTATAAACATTAGAAATTTTGTTTTGTTTCAATAAATTACAATGTATTGACATATGGAAGAATAATTCAGAAAATTTGATATTTGGATTCTGTGCAAGTGGGAGGTGGGTTTGTGCTTGTTCTCTTCGATCTCTACATTGGGGCCTTTTTATATGGAAATCGCACAACAGGGAGGTAAAAGGTTAAGTGAGGAATCTTTGGTCAGAGTATACACAAGAAAGACTGTTACCGAAGGTAAGTAACTTGTTCGTTCTTCTGATGTATACTTCTAACTGCAGATTCCTCACCTTATGAATGGATACTATAACAATACCTCCCAAGGTGGTAGGTCTGAACTGGCTCAAACCAAAAAGTCCTGCAGGACTGAGCAAGCAAAATGCCCCTCTCAACGGATTTCACTGTCGAGGCAGTAGTGCTTCGTGAAGGAATGCACCAAAGCCCAAGTGGCTGCCTGAAAGATGTCCATGACAGACACTCCACTTGTTAGTGTATTGGTAGCAGATTTGACCCATGTGGAATGAGCCCTCAGGCCCTCTGGTTGCAGCTTTTTCACTAGTGCATAGTAGATCTTTAAGCAGACAACAATTCATCTGGAGATGATCTGTTTTGTCACTGCCTTACCCTTCTTTCCTTGGAAAACCCTACAAAGAGCTGATTGTCCTCTGGGTGTTCCTTGGTACAGTCAATATAAAAACTCAAAGCACTTTTAGGATTTCCTCTTTCTTAGAGTATGAGGTGGCTCAAAGAATGCCAGAAGGGTGATAACCTGGTCGACATGAAAAAGAGTGACCATATTTAGTAGAAAAAAGGCTCAGGTCCTCAAAAACCAACTTATCAGGGAAAAAGGTGGTGTAAGGCGGATTTACACAGACAGATCAGTCACATGTGTAGCTGATATTATGGCAAGGAAAAACACTGTCTTCAAGGTCAGAAGTCACAATCAACAACTGTACAGCAGTTCAAAAGGGTGCACATCAAGAAAGTGAGAACTATATTCAAGTACTCCTGGGACATCACAAAGGGTTTTGGTAGAAACAAGTGTTACAATTTTTTTCTAAAACCCCTTCACAACTAGAGATTTAAATAGGAAGACTAATCCGGCAACTGCAAGAAGGCCGAAATAGCCGATAAATAGCTCTTAACAGTGTCCAAAGCAAGTCCTTACTGGGCAACGGACAAAACAAACAGCAAAACTTCACACAACATTGCCTGTAGGGAATCAATTTGTTGCGTGCCGCACTAATTCACAAATTTGTCCAACTGCTGTCATAGACAGATTTAGTGGACAGACGTTTCGTTGCCAGGATGACATCAACAACCTTACGCTGCAGGTTAAAGGAGGGTAAAGTGTTGCAGCTCAGTCTCCAAGCATGGAGATGCACGGTGTGCAGGCAAGGTTCAGAACCCTTCACTGTTGCTGCAACAGAAGATCCGCCCGAAGCAGCAGCTTGCACGGAAAACAGATATTTATGCCCCACAGTTCCAGGTACTTCACTTTCCTTACCCAATCTGATGTCACCAGGATGACTTGCGACTTGTCATTCCCGATTTACTTCAGAAATCGGGGCACATGAGGCAGTGGCGGGAAGGTGTACAGGAGTCCTGAACTCCTACTTAGACAGAATGCACCTTTGCGCAAGAGCTGCTTTGGAAACTCAAGTGTGCAGAAGTTTGTTCATTCTCTGCAGTGATGAAAATATCGAGTCAGGGTTCTCCACATTGTGAGAAGACAGCCAGTGCCACCTCTAGTTGTAACTGCCATTCATGATCTGCTAGAAGCCTGCCACTGAGTTTGTCCACCTTAGGTTAAAAGATCCAGCCAGGTGGTTCACCACCAGGGAAATCTCTTGGTGATCCAGCCACTTCCAGAGGCGCAAGGCCTCCTGTCACAGGGGCCAGGACCCCACCGTGCCCTGCTTGTTACATTACCACATGGTGGTGGTGGTGTTAATGAGCACCTGCATCAGCTGTCCATTGAAGATAGGCAGGAACGCTTTCAACACTAAGCAAATCCCTCTCAACTTCAACAAGATAATTTGGAGTCGAGTCTCCGCCAGAGACTCGAGTCCTCTGATCTCCACCTCTTACAGATGGCCTCCCAAACCATCAGTATTACATCCGTGAACACAGTCAGTTCTGGGTGAGGTAAGGCGGAAGCCTGCCACTAACCCAATTGAGGTCCAGCAGCCACCACAGCAGATCTTTTGCAGTCTCCTCCAAAATCTGGATACAATCGGTCAGATTTTCCTGATTTGCTGTCCACTGGAATTGCAGGTTCTACTACAGATCATGCATGTGCCATAAGGCATGTGACAAGTGGGAGGCAGTAGGCCAACACACTTAGCAGTCTTAAAGTCATCCACAATAAGACCCAGGACAGAGGCTAAAACTGTAGGATCACAGCCAGAATGTCCTGTACTCGCCTTTCTGGGGAAAGGCATGAAATCGTACCATATCCTGAATGGCTCTGATAAAAGGGAGTGTCTGCGAAAGAGTTAGGTGTGATTTTGGCTCGTTGATAGTGAACCCCAATGATGTTCAGAGGTTCCTCATCGTCAGAAGGTGGCTGACAACTGCCTGGGGCAAACTCGCTTTCAACAGCCAGTCCTCGAGGTAGGGGAAGACTGTTACCCCAAACCTCCGCAAATGTGTTGCGATGACCACCATCACTTGTGTAAACAACTAGGAGCACTGGTGAGCCAAAGGGGAGCACTGTGACGTGGAAATGCAATTGGCCCACCATGAACTACAGGTAGGGCCTCTGGGCCTGCAGCACAAAGATGTGAAAATAAGTGTCCTGCAAGTCGAGTGCCACCATCCAGTCTAGGATCTAGGGCTGAAAGGACTTGAGCTAGTGTTAGCTTCTTGAGTATGTTCTTCAGCAGAAGGCATTGAGAGAGCGGATGTCTAAACTAGGACAAAGGCCTCCATCCTTCTTCAGCACAAGGACATAGCAGGAGTAACACCCAGTTCTAAAACACAGTTTCTACTTCCAAGGCCAGAACCCTCTCTTTCACCCCTTTGGCCATAAGGGCCTGCACTTTCTGCTGTAAGACAGACAGATGGTCCTCTGTCAGCTGCCGTGAAGATGGTGGAAGGTGCGGTGGGGAAAAGGGAAGGGCATAGCTCCAGCAGACAGTTTGAAGGATCCACTTGTCCATCGTGATGACCTGCCACCCATGAAAGAAAAAACAGATCTTGCCTCTGACAGGGTTTCTTTGTGTAAAAAAGAACCTACTGAAACGGTTTTGCGGTTATGGCCATTAGAGGGGTGGGGGACTGAGCTACACATTGCCACTACTGACCTTGTTGTGTCTGAGAACAGCAGCCTCGGCACACAAAAAGGCGAAAGTCCTGGTGTGCTGGAGTAGTCTGGCGTTGATGGACAAGAAAACCTCTACCGTAGCAATAAAGAGGACAAAACTGCTGGTGCAATTGCCTTGAAGGAACAGACAGGCCCAAGGAATGCACTGTGGCCCTGCTCTATTTAAAGCACTTCAAAGCAGAGTCAGCTTTATCCTCAAAAAGGTGGTATCCCTTGAAGGGCATGTCCATTAAAGATGCCTGGATATCTCCAGAAAAATCTGTGAGCCTCGACCAGGCGTGGCGACAAAGAGCCACACTGGTGCCCATGGCATGTCCCATGCAATTAGTTGTGTCCAGTCTTGAGCGTATTACAAATTTGGCTACATCACGGCCATCCTGAATAGCCTGCATAAGAGATGCCCAAAGGTGCGGAACAGCTGGTATAAATTGGGCCAAGGTATCTTAAGGGCATTGGAATAACAGCTAAGAGGACAGCTGGCAGTGACTGATCTTGGAGTAAGCTTTGTGGATGAGAATATTGTTTTTGCCAAAAGTCTCAAATTTGTTTGAACTGACCCTGCTGGTAGAAGCTTGGACCGCTACTCTTTTGAGTAGAATGCTATGTTAGAAGAGCAGGGTTGCTAGGTGAAGGACAATCGCAAAGGGCAACCTGTCAATTGACAGGCGGTCCCGAACAGGGCTTTGTCCAAGTGCCCAAAAGGGTGTCAGGAAGCGGCTCCTTGAAGACAGTGTTGACCAGTTTGCAACACTTCAGTTAGGACATTAGTTTTGACTTCCATGGTTGATAGTTGCAAGTCAAGTACTTCAGCAGCCCGTAGAATCACAGCAGCAAAAGCAGCACTTTCTTCCGTAGCAGGACCTGGGAGAGAAACAAGACCAGTATCAGCTGAAGTGTCAAGTCCACTGGCATTCTACAGCTGCTAGAGTCAGGGTGACGAGGGGGGGCACCACAGAGCCCAGTAGCAAGATGGCGTAGTAAGCCTGTGTTGGCCGGGAAGCATAATGTGCAATTTATCCTGTTCACAGTGGGGAATCTAATCCTCTTCCGCTACTGCTGCTGCCCCTCACAGCTCACTGGCACGCAGCAATCTACAGTTTTAATGTCGGAGCCGCTGCAGCATAAAAATCCTGAGCAGCCATGCCAGGGCCTGGCTGGGCCTAGAGGAGAGCACTGTGGAGTCTGAGGGTGGCACTACAAGCGACGGGCCCCGCCCGTTCATCTGTGGCCTGCGAGCTGTGCTGCACTGTGGGCAGCCGGCGCTGATGCGTGGGGTTGGAGGGATTGCCCCCTTCCTGTGATGAGGCAACACCAGCCATCTCCGGAGAGGTCATACCCAGCATTGGTAGGCGCTTTAGGAGATATTGGGGCCCAAGACCAGCAAGTGAGGAGTGATCACAGGAGGGAATTGTTTGTGAGGTCCATCCCGCCCACTGCATCCACTGCAGTGAGAGGCTGGGACCACAGCACCCAGCAGTGCATGCTTCCCCAGGCACTGCTGATCTCCCCCATCCATCGTCCTGACGATCTCGGCCTGGTGGTGCTCATCAGCCCTTTTTGAGAACTCCGCACAGCAGGCACTGCAACCTGCCATTCGGACGTGGGTCTGGCATTGCTGTGCAGATGGATTGAGGTCTGCTTGTGCCCCCCCCAAGCGGGTGCTTACTGAGAAGTGGCGGGACTCTGGCTATAACGGCTGATGGTGCACCTGACTGGGCACTCATGTTGTATGCCCTCCTATCCCAGATATATTACGCAGCTTCTTAGCTTCTAATTTGGGCAACAGTGATGGCAGGTGGCATCCTTTGGACTCTGCACTTTGGTGCGGCAAGGGCCTGGACCCGGGGTTTGCGCACAGGACACATGGGATTTGGGTCTGCTCCTGGTTTCTCGGGGAGTGGCGGGACCCTGACCATAGCGGACACTGACACTGCCTTCCCCAATTTGGAAAATCTGCTTTACACCCTTCATTAATGGCAACCCTCGGAGCTCACTGAACTTCACTTTGGGCAAAAGGGATAATAAATCAGGCAAATTGCTATTCAAACTCAGCCCCTTAATCGCACCACAGACCTGGAACCGGGAGATCATGAAAAGGGCACACCGAAGAGTGGGGGCCGGGCCACAGCCGCTCAGGACATTAAATCCATGTTCATGTATCTAAAACACAGCCTGAACATCATTGCTTTCAAAATTTACCTCCTCACCAATAGACTCGACTGCCTCAAGGAAAAAGTAGATAAGCACGAGGAGCACATAGACCAGCTAGAGCACTGCACATCCAACACTGAAGATGTACACACATCCTCTGGGGAACAGCTTCTTCGCATGGAAAAGGTGGTGAAGTCATTAAAAACAGAAATGAAGATCCTGAAGTGTGCTCTGAATGAAATGGCCTGCGTATCATTGGTATCCCTGAATCTACATCCATGGACAGGATGGAAACCTATGTTGAGACCATGCGGAGGGTGCTGACTAGTGACTTCTCCCCTGTATTCATCGTAGATTGATCCCTGGGGCTGCGCCCTGCTCTCAGGGCTCGGCGAGGCCGATAGTGACCCGACTTTTGAACTACAGGGACAATCTGCATTTTGCCAGAGAACGCTAGTCTATCCAATATCAAGAGAACACCATGTCCCTGTATCCAGATTTCCCCTTGGCGATGAATTTCTGCCTGTCAAACGTACCCTGCAAAAAGCTGGCATCACCTACTCGCTGCTATGACCGGTCAAGCTCCGCATAAACCACAATGGGAATACCTCGCGGACCCTAGGGCTGCAACCAAGTCTGCTCGTGGTCTGGATCTCCCTGCTGCAAAACACACACTAACTGCTGGGTGTTTGAGCAGTGGCTGCCTCAGCGACAATGACTAATTGCCACCTGTAAGCCATGCCGCCAATTCCGCGGAGTGGCCATGGGACCCGGGAGAGACCTGCCACTGGCACTTTGCAAACTATAAATGATGGTACCTGCTGGCAGAGACGTGGGTGCCTTTTGGTGCATGGTGAGCCTCATGCGATCCCAGATGACGTGGGAACAGGAGCCAAGCCCTTTCATGACCCCACCCCTCTCTCTCCGTCCACGGCCACTCGGCTGTTTAATGGCTGGGGAATATGCCTGAACCTCTTGGTGCCCACCAGGGATGATTCCCATTAAAACTTTGGTATGTTGGTTTTAATTGTTGGATGGGGGAATGAGCATGGAATTCGACTCGTTGGAAGAGTTGTAGTGGGAGAGGGGTGGGTGTCAGGGGGGATTGTTTGTTGTTTGTCTCATAAAAGCTGTCCTTCCTCTTTATAGTCACACAGTATTCAATGGCTATTGGTTCATCTGTTCCTTGGGTGAAACATGTAGGCCACAGAATGTACACCACCATCCCCCACCATCGCCCGACCCTAGATGACCACTACTAAGTGTCTGATCTGGAATGTACAGGGGCTCAACGATCGGCGCAAAATGCAGCTTATGCTTGTGTACCTTGAAAGGCATCAAATTGACATAATGCCAAATACATGAACACACCTGACCGATTAAGGCCACTCCAGACTACATGCGAGTTGGATTAAGGAGACTCACTTCTCCAGCTATTCAAATTATGCGTGAGATGTTGGTATACTTCTCCGAAAAGGGTTGCCATGGCACACACGCCAGGTGCTGTGTGATACACAGCGCAGGTTTGGTATTTTAGCGGGAATTCTGCAGGGGCACCCTATGATTCTAACTTTGATTTATGGTCCAAATGCGGATGATTCTGGCTTTTTTGCTGAGGTCTGGCTTCTGATTGCGACAATGGGCCCAGGCGTGGTAATCTGGGGTGGGGAATTCAATGTGATCCTTGATAAATGCGCAGCTAGTTCCAGCGGTACCCGTCGCCCACATCAGGGAGCCGCTACACAATTACATACACGAATGATGGATAATAAACTTCAGCATGGCACTAGAACAGAGGGTACATGTATCACTTCCACCTACAACACTTGGTCAAGAATAGACTATTGGTTCGTCACCAGGGATGTAGTCAACTGGACGGCCAACGTCGCACACCTTCCCAGAACGCTATTTGAGCATGCTCCTGTACTATTAAAGATTCCCACCCAGAACTTGGCACGAGGGCCTTTTCCTGGAGACATCCCCCCCAAAGCTCACAGAGACTAGTTCTTCAAAGTCGAGATTAGAGCAGCCATACTTGACTTCTTTGAACATAATGAACATTCCGTTGGTTGTCCCGCCATGCTATGGGAGGCATTTAAGGTGGTGATGCGTGGGCATGCAATGTTATACAGGCTGGAGTGCTCCGGGCATTGCGTAGGAACCTTACACAACTGGAGACTGATACCCCTGTGCTAGAACTCCAATTTTTTGTCACCAACAACATGAATAATCTAGAGTTACTCAAGAGTAAGTTATTGGAGTATGAAGAGGCGGAACTCAGGGAGACACATTATCTCAGCAGGGAGGCGTTTGCTCAGCACTATGGAGAGGGGCACAGGGCGGGTAAGACACTTGCTAGGGTACTTCACAAACCTTGGGCTAGTGACTACATCATGGAGCTTGTAAATGACCAGCAGACAGCTTATACATGCCCAAACGCTATCCGTCATGTCATGGCAAGTTCTACACTGACCTGTACACCTGCTCACTGCCACATGATCCTACCGCCTACTTTGATACGATACAATTACTTTGGCCTGATGACGCGCACCACAGTTCTTAGATGTGCCTTTCACGATTGAGGATATTGTGCAGGTTAGCCAAAGCATGTCTGGGATAAGGCACCGGGCCTGGATGGCTCAACTGTAGCGTTTTATAAAGAAAATGCTCAAATCCTCGCGCGCCCCACCTTCTGACAATGTACAAGGAGTCCCTGGTACGCGGTATACTGCGACCTTCCCTTCGGGAGGCACTAATTGTCACTATATTGAAACCGGACAAGTCCCCTCGGTAATACGAATCCTACAGACCACTGTCCATGATTAATGAAGACAACAAAATCTTTGCCAAATTGATTGCCTTCGGGCTCCTCCCCTTGCTTCAGAATATGGTCTGTTTACGAATTTTATGTGCACTTCTTCACTCAGTTAACCCCCAATTTAGCGCTGCAGCTGTTCTGCCAAGGAGTTCGATTCTCAAAAATGGCCAGATCTTTTCCAACTCCTAGCCCGGAATGGACTCAGTAGCAATTTTTTGTGACTGAATAAATTACTCTACACGCAAACTATGGCCCGTCTGTGTGCAAAAGGCGTGATCTCTCCTCCTTTTGCAATACCAAGGGGTAACCGGGAGGGATGCCCCCTTCTCCCATACTAATCTCCATTGCGATGGAGATTCTGGCTGCCAGATTAAAGCAACACCATTCCCATTGAGTGCTTACATTTACTCCTAGAAGAATTCTGGCATCCATGTATGCAGACGATGTTACCCTGTACGGCTTTGACCATGTAACTAATACCGCTCCTATCATCTGGGAAATTATTCACTTTGCTGCATATGCTGGAATAACCATTGACCGGTCCAAATCCATCATATTTACCCTCAACCAGGCCACGGAACCCTTTGCATCAGAGAAAAGCTTGCAGTGGACAAAGGAACTGGTCCAATACCTTGGAGTCTGGCTCAGTAGGCAAACTCTGGGGTGCAAACTATGGTAGAATCATGACGTGGTTGGAGGAGTGTGTGCCGGCGTGGATGAGGCTGCCGTTGTGCCTAGCAGGGAGGGGGTTCCCATTGCCAAAATGGTGGTGCTCCCCAATTTTTTGTCTTTAGTCATTAATCTTCGGCTCCCGCTCATGGCCCTCTTCCGTAAACGCCTCAAATCCAACCTCATTACCTTGATGTGGGCAGGTAAACAGCCCTGGGAACTATTGACCCCCCCACCCCCCTTGAAGCAGGGTGGATTATGTGCCCCAGACATGGATCTTCACTTTTATTGCGCATAGGCACAGTTTGCCAAATATTGGCTGCATCCTACTCTGTTTCGGCCTCACACAGCCCTTGAACATAATCAAATAGCTCCCTGCCCAGAGCGCTACTCTATATCTATCCCTGAGCACCCCTATGCTGAGATCGATACTGTAGCCTTCACAATATGGGTGTGGGACAGACTGAGAAAGTGCGCAAGACTAGGATACACGTATGCCCGGAATGTGCCACTAGCGGGACATCCCCAGATTACCACTCTTGCTAATACTGGTGCTCACAGACGCCTCGGATGTCTACAACACCACACCTTTGGAGATATATACTCGTAAGGCTGCAAATGTTTGCCTGCCGAACAGCGCTGGGTGAGACTTTGGTTGAGGGCATGACCCTTTCATTTTGGAGTCAGATACCACTATAGGCTGTAGATCTCCATCTGGCGTTGATGATGTCTGCATTGGTGTGATAAAATGTGAATACTTGGAGGAATTCAATAAAAGAAGAATCTCAGACTTTTTGTGCTGTATCTATGATTAATTGATGTAATCATTAGATTTAGCAATGTTTGTATCCTTTCCTGCTTCTCAGTCATTTTTTTCATTACATGATTAGCCCTTGAGAAGTAGGGTTATTCGGGCTCCCCCGCTTTCTTTTCTCCAGCTTGTGTGCACTTTGTCAAGTGCGAGGGGTTGTGTGTGAAGAAGTGCTCTATTAATGAGAGCAATCGATTTTAAACAATAAATGATGTTGTATTCACTTTTGTCCAGACAGGGGTAGAGTGATACTGAAATGTCTGAAACACATATGGTGAGCTACACAGATGCACAAATAAACAGGTTACTAGAACACCCCTCGCTACTTAGCGGGGACCTGCCTACCACTAGTGTGAATAATCTTGACAAAATAGAGAAACTTAAACAGTTAAAAAAGAAGAATATTAGAACCCAACTACATGCCCAGGTTTTGTTAGACCACCTTAAAAATAACACGATTCCAGTAGGATTACAGGATAAAAACATCCCTGTTATTTTTATATTTGATAAATCATACCTACTGCAATTTAGTGGAGTTGGCACGAAATGCTCCCGTGACTCGTTAGCTCTGTCAATTGAGACAGCACTACGGATACACGAAGAAGAATTAAAGGAAATAGAAGCGTTAGAAAGAGAAATCGCTAACGGCGCTTCCATTCAAAACGCTAAGACATTGTTGGAGACTTGCAATAAAACCACTGCTGAATTTAAAACACACACTGTGAATCAGAAAACAAGCAAGGTCACCAAAGACATCAAAAACTATAAAATAAAGGTTGTGTACCCATACTTGAAGGACGACTTCTATAAAACAAATAATCCTAGTAACCTTAATCTAGGATATCGAGCCAGGTCACGGAGGAGATTCATTACTTTCTCCGATACTTCTTCCGACTCTGGACCTGAAAACTTTGCACCCCCTAAACTCAACTATTACTACCAAGGGGCCCAACCTTTTTTAGACAGGGGCGGTCGCCGGGGCACGGGAGGTGGAACATGGAGAGGACAATACACGGAACAGAGGGGACAATACATGGAACAAGGGGAATTGAGGACCAGGAGGAAGGTCTACCGGAGGTAGACACCCCACATGAAAATGATATAGAACCCATCCCCATATATAACTAGTCAAGTCACTCCTAGACAAAAATTGAAGAAAATGTATTGAGAAAAAAAAATGTCCTTTGTTCCACTTAAGGTACAATACCCAGTAGAGACGAAAGTAGAAATCTTACAATTCCTACGCTAAGTCAGATTAAAGGCATTCTTCCACGAAAATGAAGACCAAACGGAGTCCACTGAGACTAATGTAAGTGGCTTAAAATGCAAATCCACATTCTGTCCTGATAGAGCGAGTTTGCCACCAGAAATACGGATTTTTGAGGATAGTGTACTCAGAGAAATAGACACCATCAATACTAAAAAGATATATTACAATCAGAATTGTTCGAGACATGAGACTAGAGCCATCAAAAACCTGTCCAAAAACACCAACATTGTAATTAATCCCACAGATAAGGGCGGCGGCATAGTGATTATGAATAATGAGGCTTATGATCAGGAAGTCCTGAGACAACTTAATAATCACACAAATAACCGCCGTTTGCAAGAAGATCCGACTTGTATATTATCCAAAAAGATCAAAGAATTGACTACAGAGGCAGTAAGGGAAGGTTGGATCTGTAAAAAAGAATTCGAATTTTTGAATAAAGTCGAAAGCAAGATACCCTCCATATATATTTTGCCTAAAATTCATAAAGACCCCACTAACCCACCCGGTCGACCTATCATCTCGGCCTGTGGGTCCATATTGGAGCCATTGGCTCAATATGTTGATACTTTTCTCAAACCGTTTGTATCCAAGACCAGTGCCTATGTTAGAGATACAATGGACATCATTAGCAAGGTAGAAGCAGCGCCGGTCGATGAAACCACGCAGGCCTTTGCAACATTCGACATCGAGGTGCTGTACACAAACATTCCTCAGGATGAAGCGTTGGAGGTAATTAGAAACATCTTCGACACTAGACCACAGCCGCATAATGTTCCAACCGAATTCCTGGTCTCCGTGGCGTCTCTTTGCCTTAAAAACAACTTTTTCCAATTTAAGGACAACTTGTACTTGCAAGTTAAGGGTGTGGCAATGGGATGTAGCTTTGCCCCAGAAATCGCCAATCTAACGATGTCCTACTTTGAAGACAAATGGATATATAGTATCAATAATCCGTACCGGTCTCACATAGTACAGTGGTATCGTTACATCGATGATATTTGTGCGCTATGGGATGGAGACCTACATGACTTGCAGACATTTCATGAGTGGCTCACTAATAGAACACCAGATCTAAGGTTCACCATGACCATGGACAGAAATAAGATCATTTTCCTTGATCTTTGGATTTATAACTATGGGAGCATACAAGTTAGTTTATTTTTAAAGCCCACTGATCGTAACACTTTGTTGCACTTCACTAGTGGACACCGCAGGGTCCTGAAGGAGAATCTGCCATATGGGCAGTTCCTCCGTATTCGGAGGAACTGTTCAAACAAAGATGACTATTTTACTAACGCGGATATCCTGGTTAATAAACTTAAAAACCGAGGCTACCCTAAACAAGCATTGGCATAGCCAATAGGTCTCGCCTTTGGGACCTTAGAAGTGTTTAGCCATGCAACAGTTGATGTTGTTGCACCAAGGATATTGTGCTGCATAACTAAATACTTATAAGGTCCCAAAAGCGAGACCTATTGGCTATGCCAATGCTTGCTAAAGGATAGGCGGAGCGCAGTCCATCAACCTGGGAAGGATGAAATGCTCAGTTAGCCCCCTCGACATGACAAACGCCAAGCTTCACGCCGCATGCTGAGTTCTGTATTATGTGTATTAACCCAGTGGTCTGTGTTATTGGATAACGGGGCAGGGGTTGGGCCCAATTAGCAGACATTTTAAGTTCAGGCTGACAGTTTTATGTGGTATTAGTGAAAGTGAAGGAATTGTGCCTGACCTTCGTTCAGTTGCCTCACAGGCAGTCTTGCCTATGCAGTGCTAGGTGTCATGGCTGTCACTACTGCAGTGCGTGTTTGGCCCCAAACTTTGCAAACAGCAGGTAAAACAGGGATCACAGGTCTCTCTAGTTCAGCTCCTGATAACAGCTCCCGTGGACTGAGGCCAGAGAGGTTACGAGAGTTTGTTGCAGGACGCTGTGGATGCCACGACGCAAGAGAGGCAAAGCCAGTCCCGGCGACCCGCTGCATGCTACTTTTCCCCGGCCAGTGTAGCCAGTACCCAGCACCCGGTCATGGTGGGCGGGAGTGCCTTGCAGTACCTTACAGTACGCGAGATGTTTACTACCACAGAGCGGGTGTTGGGCTATGATCTGCTGCACCTCTGCCAGCACGGATCCCGGGAACAGCTGGATAGGACATTTTACTGCCCACCTGTCCTGTACGTCTTCTCCTTGAAAGCCGCCGAAAGACTGAGCCAAGAGCAGCCCGAAGTGAGAGACTCACGAGCCCAGTGCGTCTGCCAGAACGTAAGGATTGACTCTCATGATGTAAGTGATGCCGAAAGTAAAACAGCGCGATTTGGGCTGTGAAAGGTAAAAGTGTTCAAGGCTCCATTAGGAATCTGAACTCGTCTGCTGTGCAGTGTTGCCAAATTTCGAAACCCTTCTTTTGAAACGTGGCGTTACGGCCAGAGCGGCCGGCTGTGTACCCTTTGTACACGTTTGTACTCTTATCGTTTTGCTACTGGTGTGTAGCAATATACGGCCGCTCCCCATTCAGATTTGTGTTTCATAGCTGCCGCGTAGAAATCTAGTGTCTGAATAGTGGGGCAGTGAGATGGTGACGTTGCAAGAGCCTTTGTGTGGGGGCTGGAGGGAGGGAAGAGCGAGAGAGCTGTAGTAAACGGGCATGAAGATAAAAACAAGCCCGTGAGTGGTGTGCGCGCACTTGTGCCCGCCGCTGCACGCGAAAAACAGATGGCACAGTGCGCGCCGCTACACGTAACCGCAAGCCGTAGGCGGCTACAATTCCTGGCAAAGGTGGGACATGCACCCGCCTTTGCCCAAAAGAAAGCAAAAAAAAAAAAACACACGCAAGAGCGGTTGAAAAGTACAGATTGATTTCAAGAGGTCGTTTTCCTAGAGCAGCGCATGTGCGCTGCGCTAGACTACCTAAAAACTGGTAAAAGCAGCAGCTAGAAGAGCATGGTTCACTCCAAGAGAAACCCTTTTGACACCTAAAAGAAAGCCTGATCACAACCCCTTGACATGTGTTACCACATGCAATCCTAAATCAAACAGAATAAGAAATATAATTCTGAAGAATTGGAAGACTCTAGCCCCACTTGCTATCCCAAAACCTCGGTTTTCGTTCAGGAAGGCTAGAAATCTCTCAAATTATCTAGTAAGATCCAAACGTCCTGGAACAGGCAAGAAAGATCTTCGGGAGATGTTTAATCTACCACCCACTGTTGGACACTATAGGTGCCACAACTGCATTGTCTGTATTTATACATCAGACACCAAGATGGTGGTTTTAAATGGCAAAGCATATAAACAACTGCGGTTTTCTAATTGTAACACTAAGAACACAGTATACTGTATAACATGTCCATGGACTCTAGTTTATATTGGACAGACTACGCAAGCTATAAAAAACAGAATTATACAGCACATGTCCTGCATCAGATGTAATACCAGTGGAGCCCCCTTGGTTGCTCACTACAGAGAACAGAACCATACGGTTGAAGAATTACAGTGGTCTGTGCTATACGTAGTGCCCAATACACAAGGCTTCAAAATCATGACCTTAAAAAGAATCAAGGCACAACTAATTGAATGTTTTGGAACTGCAAGAACCGGTTTAAATGACCTAGATGAAATGTGGGCCTTAATTGATTAGATGCCCCGGTGGTTGTCTTCTTTAAGATCATCTGTATTATCGATGCAACATTCCATATGCTCTTGATTTGTGTCTGTATAATATTATGTGGTGTGATAATATACTTTGACTGTAGGCTCTTCTCTGATTCGTTGTACGATTTGTACTTATGAAAAGGATTATTTGATCAGTGGTAGGTTGTGATTCCAATGTCATGTATTACTATTCAGACCTGTTTTACATATGTATCACCAAGGTCCCGTTTTTCAAATTATGTTTGCTCTTTTAATACTCGCAGGACGTTGGGTCTACTTTTCTTTTCTTTTCATTCTACTTTGTCTTACATCTTTTGTTAGAGTACTATAACTTGCATGTGGGCTTTAATTTCTTGGTCTCCCCAACCAGGTTAAGATGGCCGCCACAATCACTTTCGGGCTCCCTGGGGAAACGCTAGACCGGCTCTTTTCCTTTCCGAGCCACGTAACGGATAACGTCATGTCTGACGTTGACTTTAATCCCGCCTCCTAACACAGAACTCTCGTATGGGTAATAGTGCACGTAGAGTCCCCTTACGTCAGTTGTAGGCACCGATTCTCCGCAGAGTGAGCACTGAGGACGCAAAGGTATTACGCTGCCCTTCGACCGCTGGTCTGTACCTGCATGCCGCCAGCTCTGCAATACGGAGTAGGAGAACGATTGTTCTGGAGGCAGCGGAGCCTCCTGCTGGAGCCCGCGTGCCCGTGATCCGCTCTTGACAGTCCTCCCTGGTATTCTGTCCACCGGTAAGCAGTGGACACCTCGACCCAAGGTGTTTTTGTCAGTCTGCTTGTGTTACTCACCCTCAGTGGGAATAGAGCAGTGCCCGATCTTCGGTATTTGTGGAATTAATTAGGTCACACACTTTGTTACAGGTACCCAGTGTGGTCTTTGAGATAATTTTTGGCATCCCTAGAGGTTGTGGATTCCCCGGTTTGGTTGGCCTGACTTGAGTCTGAGACATATTATGTAAGTCTGTAGTTACAGTTACTTGGAGTTCTGAGTTTGGGTTATAAATGGGATAACCCTTTGGGTGCACTTGATACCTGATGCATGATTAACAACACTGCTTTTTGGTCGGTTTTTACTTTTTCACTTCTACTTTCGCGCCACTGTTTGACAACCGTCCCTGCGTTGTAAGAAATTCTTTAATAACATCTTCTAATGAGCTCTTTTTGGACCTGGTTCAGTAAGCTTGATTCACCTAGTTGGTCATTTGGTAATGTGGTTTGACACACGAATGGCTTTATCAGTCTATATGTGCCCAAGTGTGATTCACTTTGTAAATTATGTACATATTTTTGTATATATAGTTTTTTGTATAGGTGCTCCGTCTTTCATTCTGTCCTGAAGAGGCCTATAAGCCAAAGGCCGAAACGCGTCGACACCTCATTTATGAAAGTCTCTGGAAGGCTTGGATTATATAATGTATTAAATACATTGTATGTCGCTTTAAGATCAACGATTTTGTCTTTGCATATACATCCTGACCCCAGAGACTATCAGTTAGAGTGATTGTGCAGGAATTTTATGCATAGCCTCCAACAAGTATATGTGTGGAAGATAGGAGTGTTTTTATATGGATATAATTTGGTTTTGTATGACTTTTGTACTGTTTTGTTTTATTTGGTCAAAAATGTTTTTTGTATATAGGAGGATCTGAATGTTTTATGTACCACACTTTATAGTAACTCCATTCCTATATCGATAAAATGTGAATACTTGGAGGGATTCAATAAAAGAAGAATCTCTGACTTTTTGAGCTGTATCGATGATTAATTGATGTAATCATTAGATTTATTAATGTTTGTATCCTTTCCTGCTTCTCAGTCATTTTTTTCATTACATGATTAGCCCTTGACAAGTAGGGTTATTAGGGCTCCCCCGTTTTCTTTTCTCCAGTTTGCATTGGTGTCGGCATGGTCATCGACCCAAACGGGGACAGCCAGTTGGTGGTGCCAAAGCAGGCACCGAAGTCAGTGCTGGATCCGATGTGGAGTCAAGGGCAGCCTGCGGGAGGACCCTGCGGTTCCAGACGGAGCTGGTAAAGTGCCGAAGATTCACAGCATAATTTCCATGAAGTCTTCTACTTGCTGCGATGCCGCCGGCAGACCTGGAAAGTCAAGGTGCCACAGGACCAGAGACGGAATCGGCTCGGATAGAGATCGGGAGTGAGACCGAAAGGCATGCTGACACCCTCGCGCCCTTGCTGGAGTTCGAGAGTGGTGGGATGGGGCTGTTTCCTGCCTGGATTTCTTTATGTTTGTACTTCAAGGTATCCAAAGACTTCGACCGTGACGAGGATCTGCCACAGGAACAACATTTGGAGCAGGAACAGGATCTTTCATTTGACTTCGGCTGGACACGTAGTGTTCTTGTGGTTGGCAACACAGACTTTGGCTTCATGTTCCACAATATTTTGGGTTCATCTGGGGGCAGTTGCCACAGGCCTTTGAGTAGCAATCCGATCCAAGGCACCCTGAAAAGACTTCCTGTTGGTCCGTCACAGACTGGGCTTGAATCTTGTCATTTTAGGGCGTGATATTTCTCTTACACAATGGACAATTTGTGAGAGAAACTCTGCTCAAAAGATCAGGGAGAGGAACCGGATCTGCAAAGGAAGGCGTGGAAATTAAGAAACTGATGTCAGCCTTCATGGGTGGCCTGTATGCACAGCTCCGCATGTCACTTCTGGAGTGGAACAACATCAGTACGGAGCTGCACAACCCCACTTATGGGTGCATAGAGGTACTGCTGAATAGCTTCCAGATCGAGTCTGACACCTAGTGAGAGTTATTCACAAGGTGAGAAATCTGCAGTTAGAAGGATCCATCAGAAATGATACCTTACTAATGGGAAAGACAATTACAGAATGTGTCAGGTTGGTTTAATCAACAGGCATCAGAAAATAGGGGCTCAGTAATGTTGATGTTGCAAACAGCTCCAACCTCAATAGAGCTGGATATTGGGTAATGGGTAAATTTGATGCTCAATGTTTGGAAATAAGTTAATTCAAGGGATGACCATGGGAAGCCCAATTTGCACACTGTGACTTTGGGAACTTTTACCTACCTTACTAGAGACATGAAAGTAGAAGTGCTAAGGAGCCTCAAAGACTGCGGATTACCGAAGACAGCAGTTCGTTTTGATGATAAGGTATTTATATTTCTGGATATTTTACTTGGTACACACAGCTTCGACAAGAAATGCACTTAAAAAAAAAAAATCAACGAGATTTACTTGTAACACATTTTATTGATTTTCATAACATAAGAAAACCATTTACAATAATATGTCTGCGGAGAACACATGTTTTGTTCATTGGGTCCATAAATAGTACAATCTGTGGACATCAATTATTACTATACATGTCTCATACATTTGTGGTAGTAATAACGGACATAACTTTACATACACATTATTAGCAAGTCTGTGTCTATAGTCCTCTTTTCTCCTCTGTCTTATAACTAAAAACTAATAAACATTCCCTTCCCCCTCCCACTAACCCAAGACTCATTCCCTCTAGCAAAGTGAGTTTCCTAGCCATTGTACTTCATCCATGTTATACAGTAAAACCATTGAGGGGTCCAATACAATTCTGAACCTTCTGATCAAAATCTACATGCAGGTCCTTCCTTTCTTGCATTCAGACAGGCGTGAGTCAGTGTGTGAATATATGACTTATTTTAAGTTGATAAGAGTTCCGTGGCTATAAACCCCTCCAACAATACATTCCATTCCATTGAAATAGGATTCTTCCTTAGGCCCCTATTTTCTTCCCGTTTAATCTCTGCTCCCTCGGCTCTACCCCATCTAGTCACTTCATCATGCCACCCCTGTAATGTCGGGGCCTTAGTCGCCTTCCACCGCATCGAGATTGCTCTTTTGCCCAAGATCAGCGCCAAGTTGGTAAAACGACGTTGCGCGCCCATCTTCTTGTGTTTGGGGTCAATACCTAATACACAATATTCAAAAGTGTATCTATCTCTCCCCCCGTACATCTCGTTGATATGCTTCTTACTAGCTGGATTTGCGGGGTTCCCAGGTCAGCCTCCTCATTGTGTCTTCTTATGTGTCCTTACCTCTATATTTCTGAGGGTTATATGCTTTTACAGTTTAGATAGGTCTACTTCGCCCAAGCAGGCACTTTGGCCGAGGCAAATTAACTAAACTTTAGGCTGTGTTTAAAGGAGTATCACAAAATGCCTGGCATAAATTGATATAATTTAAAATCCTGCTCATAGTTTATATTACACCAGAACAATTACATACATCAAAACAAGCATGTCTGGTGATTGCCTTATGTGGCCAGGTGTTATGGGTAAATTTGCTCACTTGATTTGGAAAAGCCACTTGAGTTCTGATTTCTAGGCATTGGCCAATGCTGTAGTGTGTATTGGACACTTTTTTGCAAAACTTAGCCCTTACTATAGAATAGGTTTAAATATGTGAAAAATATATGTGTTGTACCCTTGTAGAAGCTGATATAAAAGTACCTCACAGCAACTACATCATTTGACAATCCAGCTCTAGGTTTTCTGTTAAGGAACTACATCATAAGCATCCTGCACAAATTACAAATGTGGACCTGATGTACATATCCTAAGTAAGAAAACGTTACAGTGTAGGTTTACAATGGGGGTGGAGGGGGTATTAGTTGATATACGTTGTAATAGTGGCAAATCTATAGACTGAAGAGAATGAGAAACAATTTCTAATGCCAGCTATCCAATCTGACTACAATATTGATCTCAGGCAGATCACTAGATGTTTCTCTTCCATAATTTCCTTCTTTTCGGACATGTGAAGGATTTAAAACTTGGGGTCTAATTTAGAGTTTCGTCTGGGTACCCATACCCACTGCCATCGGATATGCCATCTTTCGGATTATCCGTCAATAGCTAGCACATTTTTTTTCCCAGCACAAAACTTGTGAATAAGAGCTTGCTGGTTTAAATTGTCCAATGTTTTCAGGCCTAATTCAGCAAATCACATTGTCAAAAAATCTGAAAATGTTTCTGACTCACCAGTTTAAATGACAGCCATATACAAAAGTATTAACCCTTTAAATCCCACTCAGCGCCTTTTTTACAAGTGACTATCTCAAAAGCTACTAACAGATTTACATCAAACAAAAAGACAAACGCATGCTTTCCAAGTTCTAAGTTCAACCTTAATGTCAAGGATTTGGTGTAAATCTGTTCAGTCATTTGGGCTGTAAATGAGTGCAACATTTCCTATTGGAACCTCCCCAATTTCAGCTTTTTCCCATGGATAGATCTTCAAAAAACTTGGTATGCCAAAACTTAGCCGACTGAGTTAATAGTTTGGCAAGTTTCAAACCCGTCCATGTAGTAAAAAGTCATAAGCAGATCAAAAAAAGCCATTTCAATGTAAAGTGTAACACAAACATAACTACAATGAGGCTATTGCCACTGTGTTTATATAAATAATCTATATCTACATCTATATATCTATAACTATATATATATTCACTGAAAAAACCATAGGTTTCAGGCACGTTATAGTTAGAAATTAGGATTTAAAAAACCTTAGAAATTCACTGAAAAAAACCATAGGTTTTAGGGAAAGTTATAGTTAGTTGGACATTTCAACCGTACAAAACCAGAGAAATTCCCCCGTTATAGTTAGTTCAGCTAACTATAACTCGCGCCCCCGCAATGCACTGCTGATGACGTCACATATTACATCACTCATGACATGGTCAGTGACATCACTGATGACATCATCCAGTGACTGTGTTTCTGTAAAGTTTAAATATGTTTAATATATATAGGGAAAGGCGTATTGAAGAATGAGTGGTTGTATAAGTGTCTGAATGGATGATTTAGTAGGTGCGTGACTGACTCTATAAGTGAGACATTAAACGTATCTTACTGAATGCATGGGTTAGTGACTAAACTGTGTGAATGTCTGTATCCGTCTGTCTGTTGTTGTGTAAGCGGCTGCATGGGTTTGCGAATAGCTACATGAGTGTCTATATGAGTTATTGATTGGTTGTCTGAGTATCTGTATGGGTGCCTGAGTGTTTGTGTGGGTGGGGTGTGTGTGACTCTGTGCATAGATGTGTGAGTGGGTGATTCACTGGGTGCATGGTTTCAAGAGGGCATCTGTGATGGACTGTATGGGTGGGTGAGTGTGTGTATGGGTGTGTTAGTGAGTTAATGTATATCTCAGTGGTACATGTGTGAGTAACTACATATGTGAAAAGCAGTATATATGTGTGTTGGAGTACATAAATGGCTATAAGTGAGTGTGTGTGATTGTGAGAGTGGCTGTATGGATGAGTGTGTGCTTGTATCAGTGATAAAATCCCAGTAATTAAAAGAGCAAGAATGGGTGGTAGGTCTTTTCGATATCTAGCCGCTAAGCACTGGAACACCCTACCCCAAGATCTCCGGACGGAACCATCAGAAATCTTCTTCCGAAAAAAACTAAAAACATGGCTCTTCCAGATATAGATCATGCATCACACTGATATTTGCTGTTACAGAGCGGTCCGAGTAGCCTGCAGCGCGGGGACACACTAGCTAGTGTAACCAGGCGCTTTACAAGCTCATTTATTATATAAGAGCGTAAGAATGTGCTAGTATTTGTATGAGTAATTGAGCTGGTGTGTGTATAACTGTATAGGTGAGTAAATGGCAGTGTGATTAATTATTTGCATGACTGACTAGGTGTGTGAGTACCTCTACGGATGAGTGGCGATGTGTGAGTTTCTATATAGGTGTATGAGTGCATATGATAGTCCTGTACTGAGTGACCATAAGTATGAGTGACTGTACGGGTGAGTGAGTGGATGTGTGTGTAATCCTAAGAATCAGTGAGTGGGTATGTAGCTATTGGTGTTGGAGTGTTTATGGTTTTGACAATGGCAGTCTGTAATTTAGAGTGGGTGTATCAAAGGTTATATTAGGGTGTGAGAAGATGCATCAATTTATCACATGGATGATATCAGTGATGTCATCAGTGATGTCATCAGTGATGTCATCAGTGATGTCACTGACCATGTCATGAGTGATGTAATATGTGACGTCATCAGCAGTGCATTGCGGGGGCGCGAGTTGTAGTTAGCTGAACTAACTATAACGGGGAATTTCTCTGGTTTTGTACGAGTAAAATGTCCAACGAACTATAACTTTCCCTAAAACCTAAGGTTTTTCAGTGAATTTCTATGGTTTTTAAATGCTAATTTCTAACTATAACGTGCCTGAAACCTATGGTTTTTTCAGTGAATTTCAAAGGTTTTTTAAATGCTAATTTCTAACTATAACGTGTCTGAAACCTATGGTTTTTCAGTGAATTTCAAAGGTTTTTAAATGCTAATTTCTAACTATGCCTACAGAGGTAGGACATGTGAAGAAAGAAGAAGAAACGCACAGAAAGAAGCAAAAGAAATGCAGAAAGAAGCAACAGAAGTCCACAAAGACGAAGAAAAGAGCAGGAAGAAGCAAGACGTGCAGAAAGAACCAACAGAGGAGCAGAAAGAGGCCTTGTTGCAAAATCATCCTGTGCCCACAACTTTTTCAGACGGGTACTGGTGGTAACGGACTGACTAACCAGGCCTAGAGCCAGTGCTATGCTAAAAGACACTTAGAATACAGTGAAAACACCTACATACACTAGGGAACACTATGCGTTGGGGTATCCCCTGTGATTAGCATGACCTCCTCTGTAAGGCCCTAGTACATAATAGGGCAGGGGGATTAAAACTACCTCTAAGTCAGAGGTGCAGAAAAATGCTACTTTAACTAGTAGTCGCGTTCGCAGAGTGGTGGATAAAGGGTGCTGGGCGTCCAACCAATGCTCAGGAATTCCGCTGCGTCGGACTTACAGGAGGTAGCAGCAGGGATTCTTGGCCCCCAAACTCCCTCAGGACTAAATTGGACTTCATCCCCATCCTGTAGTCTGCCACGAGGCACGTTTGCAGAGTGGTAGAGAAAGGGGGCCATGGCCTCCGAAGACGTCTTAGCAATCCCACTGTGTGGGACTTACTGGAGGTAACAAGAGGGGTAGTTGGCCCCCAAGGACATCCTTGGGGGCCAGACTCTCAAACTATTACCTCCAGTCAGTCCCACACAGCAGCATGTGGTAAGTACTCGTACCAGGCCACGCCCACTTTGCCCACCACTCTACAAACGCGCTCCCTGGCACGCTCTTGGATGGGGAATGAAGTCCCCTTCACTGCTGGGGGTCCTTTAGGGGCCAACTAGCCTACCTTTTACCTCGAGTAAGCCCCACGCAGTGGGATTGGTGAGAGGTAGACAAAGGCCATGCCCCCTTTCTCCACCACTCTGCAAACACGCCCCCTGGCGCGTTGTAAGTTGGGGTATTAAGTCCCCTTGAATCCAGAGGGTCCCTGGGGTCCAACTAGCCCACTAGGTACCTACAGTAAGCGCCACAGAGCTGCGTTGCAGAGAGGTGTAAAAAGGGGCGTGGCCTGGACCACCTCTCTGCAACGCAGCCCTGTGGCGCTTACTGGAGGGCTAGTTGGCCCCCAGGGACCCTCAGGATTGAAGGAGATTAATTCCTAACCAAAAACGCGCCACAGGGCGTGTTTGCACATATGTCACCTCAGGCCCCACCCCCTCCCTTCACAACTGTGCAAACGCGCCCCGTGGCGCGTTTTAAGTTAGGGGATTAAGTCCCCTTGAATCCTGAGGATCCTTGGGGGCCAACTAGCCCACCAGGTACCTCCAGTAAGCACCACAGGGCTGCGTTGCAGAGAGGTGGTCCAGGCCACACCCCTTTTGTGTGGCCCCTCTGCGCTGCAGAGAGGTGTAAAAAGGGGTGTGGCCTGGACCACCTCTCTGCAACGCAGCCCTGTGGCGCTTACTGGAGGTACCTGGTGGGCTAGTTGGCCCCCAGGGACCCCCAGTATTGAAGGGGAATTAATTCCCCAATTTAAAACGCGCCACAGGGCGCGTTTGCAGAGTGTTGCTGGGAGGGGGCGGGGCCCTCTGGCACGATCGCGTCTTTTTTTTTTTTTTTTGGAAGGGGGGGCTGTGTGGCCCCCCTTCTTTTCCCTTTTTTTGGGCCCGGGGGACCCCATCCCCCAGGGCCTGACCCCTTTATAAAAAAAAAAAAAAAAAAAAAAACAATGACCGGGAAGGGGGCCGCCTGGGCCCCCCTCCCGTAGCCAATTCCGGCCCCGGGGACCCCATCCCCCGGGGCATGGCCACATTTTGTTTATTTATTTTTTAAGGAGGGGGGCTGCGTGGCCCCCCTCCTGAGGCCTCTACTGGCCCCGGGGACCCCATCCCCCGGGGACGGCCTTTATTTATTTTTTTAAATACATTTTTTAATTTTGGGGAGGGGGGCCGCGTGGCCCCCCTCCCGGGTCACTTCTAGCCCCGGGGACCCCATCCCCCGGGGCTGGCCCCCTCTGTTGGGGACCGTGGGGGGAGTCCCAATGCCCCCACGGTCCCGCCCGGCTCCCGCGTCCTGCGGGAGCCGGCATTGCTTTCCACATGGGGAGCTGCTGACATGCAGCTCCCTTGTGGAAAAGCAATCTGCTTGCTTCATTGAAGCGAGAGCAGGTTTCCTGCTCTCGCTTCCAATGAAGCAAAGCAGTTGCAATGACAGAGGCGGGAGCCGCGAGGCTCCCGCCCGGTCATGCAAACAGCAGTGTCCCGGGGGTGAGCACCCAGGGACACTGCAGGAGCCGGCCCTCGGGGGTGGCGGTCCCCAGGGCCATCACGGGCTCCCTGCAGCTCATTAATCAAGCCCCAGGGAGGTGGCGGTCCCCGGGGCAGTGTGGGGGGGATTGGGACCCCCCCACACTTTTTTTTCCACTGCCCCCGGGACCTGGCCCACCCGGGGGCTTCAATCCAACGAAGCGCGGGAGACCGCGCTTCGTTTTTATTTTTTATTTTCTCGCCCGGATTCGCGCACTCAGTGCGAATTCGCCCTTTTTTTTTTTTTTATGCTTTTTTGGGCCCTGGGGGTCCTTGTGGGACCCCCTGAGCAGGCCTAGGGGGTCAGGGTGTTTCTACCCTGCCCCCTTTTCTTTGTTTTCGCGTTTCTTTTTCTCTTTTCTTGTGACTCGGTTCTACCGAGTCACAAGATGGCTGGCAACACTTCCTGGTTTGGAGTGTTGACAGCCAATTAGAATAAAGCGCGTGATCGGGAGGGTGCGCGGATCCACCGTGCCTCTATATATCGAAACTTTTATTTTGGGATTTTCTCAGCAACTACTGAACGGATTTACTCCATTTAAAAAAAAGGTCTCTTTCTTGAACCAAGGGCTACCTTTTTGCCAAATTTAGTGTAATTCCGTTCAGCAGTTTCAGCTGTAACGTGTCTAAAGTTTCCTATGGGAAATTGATTTTCCGACCTCTATTTTTAATTTCTCAGGAACTACTGAACGGATTTACTCCATTTAAAAAAAGGTCTCTTTCACAAAACAAGGACTACCTTTTTGCCAAATTTGGTGTAATTCCGTTCAGCAGTTTGAAGCTGTAGCCCGTCTAAAGTTTCCTATGGGAATTAACATGGAGAAAACACGTTTTGGGACCCCCTTTTTCTCGGCCCCACTTGCCGCATCACCCCGAAACTTTCAAGACAGGAGCTGACCGGAGCGGGCTACGAGTTTTGAAAATTTCGCGAAGATTCGTCAACCGGCGCCAAAGATATTGAGAAAACAAAAAACCGAGTTTCCTATGGAAACTAGGTCCTAACTATAACTATCTACTGGCGACCGCCAGGAGATAATATATATATATCTATATATATATGTGTGTGTACATACACATATAAACATACAAACACATCACATTTGGAAAATTTTACTTACCTTGTGAGCATCTGTTCTAGCGTGTAGTGCTGTAGATTCACATGCTTTGCATACACTTGCCATCTAGTGCTGGACTCATATTCCAAGATATTTTTCTTCAAAGAAGCTTTTCTTGACAGGATGATGCGTGAGTCCTCCTTTAGTTCACAATGTGCGTGAGCACCAACTCCACCCTTAGATTGTTTTTCGCTTAAACAGTGAACGATGAAAGTGGAGTCGATAATAGTAGGTATATGCTCTGCAAATT
Source organism: Calotriton arnoldi (assembly GCA_963921515.1). Classification (NCBI taxonomy): domain Eukaryota; kingdom Metazoa; phylum Chordata; class Amphibia; order Caudata; family Salamandridae; genus Calotriton; species Calotriton arnoldi. The sequence goes on along the minus strand of CAWUFW010000585.1, from coordinate 2,514,495 downwards.
GTCAGTTGATAATAAATGTGTATTTAGTGGAAAAAGCTTGATCTATCACTGTTCGGGGAAGAGGGCGGGTGCGTGTGAACCTTCAACACTACATGCTACAGAAAGATGCTTGCAGGTAAAGTACATTTTCGATTTATAGCATGTCTGGCTGTAGTTAAACATTCTTTGCATCAACTAAAGTAGTTTCATCCTTGCCATGGTGGCTCCCTTTTTATGTATAGTGAGCCCTAGGCATGTATGGAAAGTGCAGTTTTAGCCTTTACATAAGTTTTGATGCATTTAACAATGCACCTTGCAAATGCCTGCTTTGTAAATAGACTGACCTTTAAAAGGTTTAGCAAATGGCACAAAAAGTTGATTGGTCTTCCAAAAAGGTATGGTTGTATCAATATAATACATGAGCACACATTTCACACCCAAGTTGCTAAACACTCTTTCTGCTACATAATCAGGTTGTGAAAGGAATTCGGCAGCTTAATTATCTGAAAAGGAGATACTACCTTAGGTAAAAACTTGGAGTTTGTCCTAAGGACCACTCTATCTTTGTGTACTTGCATGAATGGTCCTACCATAGTAGGAGCTTGCAACTCACTGATGAGCACGAGTGAAGCTATTGCCACAAGAAAAACCAACTTCATAGAAAAGAATTGCAAGGGGTATGAGTCGAGTAGTTCTAAAGGGGGCCCCATAAGCCTTGTGGAACCACTTTAAGGTTCCAAACAGGCACAGGTTGTGTTCTTGGGGGTATAGCCCTTTTGAATCCCTCCACTAACACTTTCACCACAGGAATCCGAAAAAGAGATGAGTGTTCCTGTGTCCCCTCTTTTGCATGTATTTGGCTATTGCAGCCATACACTCATCCTGGAAGTGTACATATTCAAATTCTAAGACCTCAGGTGCCAGATGGCATGGTTGAGCTGTCTGGGGTCTGGGTACCTGATTTGATGCTGTTGTGGAGTGAGATTATCTGTTTGAGTTTTGGGCTGATGGACATCTCTAGCAGCACTGAGTACCATGGTTGTCTGACCCAAGTTAGGGCCACCAGGATGAGGGTCGTAGAGACCTGCCTTATTTTCCTAACCACATATAGAATGAGTGGGAGAGGTGGAAAAGCATGGGCAAATATCCCTGAACAGTTGACCACAGAGAATTTCCTATGGACTGTGGGTGTGGGTATCAAAAGGAGGAGCTTTGGCATTTTTCTTTTCATGGAGTCCCAAATAGGTTGATATGCCCCACTGGTAAAAGTACCTGCGGAGGACTTGAGGATGGAGTTCCTACTCGTGAACTTTCTGGCATAAAGAACAATCGTAATGCATGACACATTCATACCCAAGAGCTTCATTACTGCTCTTAGAGATTTTGTAGGAGTGGTGTGAAAAGGGCAGCAGCTGCTGAAATATCAATCACCCTCTGCTGATTGAGGTATGCTTTGCCCATAACAACATTCAGAATGCATACTCGGAAAAGTTGAATATGCTGAGGTTGAAGATAGGGCTTTCTAGCATTTACTTTGTATACTGTTTTATGTGGAGCAGCTTTAAAGGTATCTAAGTGTGTGCTAGACACTCCTGTCTGGTGCTTCTCTTAATCAACCATTTGTTGAGATACGGAACATGACTGTCCACTTTACGTAGATGAGCAGCCACCACTGCCAATTAGTGAAAACCTTTGGAGCTGTGGTGACTCGAAAGGCAGTACTGTGAATTGGCAATGCTGTCCACTTACCACAAAACACAGGTAGTTGTGATGAGCAGAGTGGATAGGGACGTGGAAATATGCGTCTTTGGGATCTAACACAGTAAGGAAGTTCCCTTGATGAAGTAATGGGATGACATCCTGCAGAGTAGTCATATGAAAATTTTCCAGCAGGATGTAGTGATTGAGTGGCCTCAGGTGTAGTACATGGTGGAGTGAGCTGCCTTTCTTTGGGATAAGGAAGCATAGTGAGTAACCTCTCTCTTCTTGTTGATGTAGGGACACTGGCTGTGTGGCGCCCATTTGGAGGAGCGCTGTGACCTCATCTTATAAAAAGCAAGATGGTCTTGACTGAGGTTGTGACAGCGTGGTTGGGTGGTATGGAATTCCAGGCAGCAGGTGTGATGGACGACTGCTAACACCTACTGATCTGAGGTGATATCCATCCAGCGAGGGTGAAAATGTACTATTCCCCCCTCCAGTCAGGTGTGTTGGATGATTGGAGGGGGGCGAGGGGGGGTAAATGGAAAGTCAGTGTTTGGGAGTTGGGCTTCTTTGCTAGAGCCACCAATTCCCATGCCCTTACCATAGCTCCCTCTATAGCCTCACCATAACCAACCCCTGCCTGGGTGAGACTCATAAATGGCCTCTTGCTTACGCTGTCAAGATTGTGCCTGAGCTGGTGGTGTGTTACCTTACTGTCAGCTCTCACCTTGTTTCTACAAAAGGACCCTATTGTATTTGTAGACTGCAGTACAGCCATGCACCAGACAATCTCAGTATCTTTCTTGATCTTTTCTAACATCTCGTCCACTTGGGGTCCAAAGAGATGTTCTCCATCGAAGGGGATGTTAAGAAGAAGATGTAGCACCTCTGGTTTAAAACCTGAGATGCAAAGCAATACATGCTGCCAGAGAACTTTGGTGCTAACACTGTGGAAAGGCCTAATGATTGCATTGGGAATTATTTTCCCCTCCGTGGCTATTTTTTCACCCTTCTTTCTATAGGCCTCCGGAAGGTGCTGTATGAGGGCTGCCATTTCCTCCCAATGATACCTTTTGTATCTTGAGAGCAAACCTACTGAGTTTGCAATTCACCACTGAGTAGTTGCCCATATTGCAACAGTTTTCCCTCCCTATAATGGCTGCTGGTGTTAGAGAAAGGGCCTTATCCCAGTGTTGACAGGAGCCCGAAGTTGGCAGAGCACCAGATACAGAGGCTTCTTTCCTCGAGTGTTGGCGGCTGGATGCCCACCTTCCTCGAAAGCGGTGCTCTGACTCAGCCCTAGGGTTTTTACATGGATGGAATTTGGAGCAGTGCTCGCTGCCAAGGAAGTATAGTCCCCGCTTGGTGTTGACTTTGTTTTTGGACCCACATGTATCGATGTCGTTGGTGTTCCCCTAATCTAGTCCCCCTCAGATGTGCTTGAAGATATGGGCTGAGCTACAGCTGATCTGACTGTACACTGGAAGGTCTTGCCTCCTCTGTCTCGACCTTGAGGGGTTCTTGTTTGCCTCAAGACATCCCGCGTCTATCGGCAGATGACTGCTGATGCATTTTTAGATATGTCCAACTACTTTCCCTCCAGTACCTTTGCATCTTCTTGCATCTAAAGAAACTACAGAATTCGAAGGACGTCTCATTGAGCTTGGGGGGAGAGGTAAAGGTTGCAAATGCCATGCTGATCAGTTGAGGGATAACTGGCATTGCACAGTGAGCAAAAACGGAAAGGTGTTTGATCCATCACTCTGTACCTGCCCATATTCTCCGAGTGGTTGTACTGGAGATGAAGGAGAACCCAAACGAGACTCTGGACCATTGCGCGATCTTATTCCATCTCAATTAATCCCGGGATTGCAAAGATTGTTCTCGGATCATCGGTACCAAAGTTACCTAACAGCTGGACTCAAGAAAGGGAACAAGTCTTTCTCTGAACAATATCAGAACACAGCCGAACCCGATGGTTCCCATGCACATTGTAAACTAAGGGAAGAGTCCCACACCAACTCGAAGTCTTTTTGAAGAAAAACAACTTGTAATTTCCAAACCCAACACTGGATGGCAGAGGTACGCAAGGCATGCGTATCTACAGCTACATAAGCTATGAGAAAACACACACACACACACACACACACACACACACACACACACACACACACACACACACACACACACACACACACACACACACACACACACACACACACACACACACACACACACACACACACACACACACACACACACACACACACACACACACACACACACACACACACACACACACACACACGCGCACACACACACGCGCACACACACGCACGGCTCTCTGATCATTTACTTTGTTGTTCCTTTGCAAGAGGGCATAAAGTTATATGTACAAATGCAAAAAAAACAAAAAGAATATTACCAGTCCCTCATCAATGCTTCCTTTAATTCACTAAAGAGCTTTTGCGACTCTTCAAGGAGATGGTGTCAGCCACTGCCTCAAAACTGCACTAACCCCCAAGCTGTGAAAAACTCCTGTTTTTCTTCACCAATAAAATAGACTCCGTTAGGGCTGGAACCACTGATTCCATGAAATTCACATCTCTTTAACCTCAATTCTCTATAGACTTATTCCCAGTTCCTGATACAACCCCAAGCTTTCCACCCAGAGATTGTACCCTACTGGAGTTTGCACCTCCATCTCAACCAGAAGTAAATGATGTATTATTGATCATAACCAACGCCAAAGTTATCAATCCAGGCGTACCTGCACTTGTCCTGGTAATAACTAACCATGTAAAGAGCTCCCTAAAAAGTGGAGAAATCCTCCAGGCTCTCAAACATGCAATCATTACACTCATCCTAAAGAAACCAACGGCCGATTCCAGAATTATGGCGAATTCTAGACAAATCTTTGGCTTACCCTGAGCTGCTAAGGTCATTAAAACAGTTGCCTCTCACCAGCTCTGCAAACATCTGAAGACTAATGGCCTCCTCAGAGACTTCCAATCTAGATTTAAGGTCAAGAAGGAACACTGAAACATCCCTACTAAACAAAAGAAGAACACTTCATGACCCGTGAACACAGTCATAATAGTGCCCTAATACTACTTGATCTCTCTGTTTCATTCGATACCATAGGCTGCTCATTCATAGACAGCCCTCCACAGCTGTCATTAATGCTACTGCACTTACATGGTTCACTTCATTCCTACACAACCAAAGCCATCGAATCAAAATTGTCCCCTTCCTCCCTAAAACAGCTAATAACCCCTGCAGTGTACCCCAATATCCGCCTTGTCTCCCATCCTGTTTAACGTTTACATAGCGCTCATGCTGGCTTTCTATACAATTGGCAACAAAGACATGCAAATGATATGCAGATCCTCTAAAAAGTGTATGATTGTCCTGGCAAGCTTTCCATGCTCTCTCACTGCATTTCACCAATCTTGCCGTTTGGTCCCTTAAACCCAATCTCTAGCTTGCTTTCATGGCCAATGGAACTGGGCACTTTCCCATATCCAGTGAACTAAGCTTGAGTTCTGGGAGTGGTGTTCATTTGCTATCTTTCCATCTTTCATTTTCATGATAAACGCAGTTTGCAAATCCACCTTTTTACACTTGCTACAGCTAAAAGAAATTATGAAATTCCTACCAAAATTTGCCCTGATCTTCACTGTTGTCGTGTCCAAGCAGGATTACTGCAATGGCCCTAAACAGGCATCCCCGATATTTCCCTAGCCAAGCTGCAACAAGTAACAAGCATTGGCATAGCCAATAGGTCTCGCCTTTGGGACCTTATAAGTGTTTAGCCATGCAACAGTTGATGTTGTTGCACCAAGGATATTGTGCTGGATAACTAAACACTTATAAGATCCCAAAGGCGAGACCTATTGGCTATGCCAATGCTTGTTTTTGTTGCAGTTTTCTGTACACGCGAACTGGACCCCAATGTATTGGAGCGCTTTACACGGGCACCAGTAACCTTACGCAAGGATACATTCATTTTTGGTAGGCAAGGGGAGATTAAGTGATTTGCCCAGGATCACAGGATGTTGCACCGAGGACCATTTTCTACTATAGGTAGGCGCAGACCCCTCTGTAGCAGCAAACACCTTCATTTAATTAGAATGAGATGCCCGGAGGAAGTTGAGCCACAAATAACATATTGGCTATCTGATATTCAGTGTTTCATTGATAAAATGACCGTGGTAAATTATTTTCCATGAGAAATTAATAACACGAGGTTGAAATGAAGTCTGTGGAGATAAACGCCCATCACACAGCTGCTGTGCCGTGGAGACTCTGTTCAGATTTTCCACTCACAAGCAATGTACTCACACGTATCATTACACCAGTATGGGGAGCGGTGTTACACATAAGCAAATGTTACCTACAGGGGAATGGGCGTTTCAGAGTGAGTATGTCTTGCAAAGTAAGTGAACATGGGCAATATTCGAAGAGCTCCACCCCCTGCTCCATACAATTTGAGTTTTACTTGTTTCAAGGATAGGAGTAAATTAGTATGTAAGACACAACCAGGAGTGACTACCCCCAATTGTGTGGAGATCTAGAGGAAGCGGTTTCTTTAATGGGGGTGGAGGTGTGAGGGAACTATTTTTAAAGTTTCCTTCTCTTCGCAAAGTGTTTAGACATTCCTAAAATGCCCGTTATACCCCTTCGACAAAAGAAAAGCTAAGCATTTTAAAAGAATTCCAGAAGTACTCCTGGAAACCACGAATGACACCTTCAACGCCTGGTCACGAGTAGTAAGCGAGCGCTATATAAAAATACACGCCAAAGCTTTCCAGGAGTGCCCAGCTATTCTCTGAGAATTCAATCTCCTCAAACATAGGAGTAAATATACAGGAGTACTTTTCTTTTTTTAAACAACAAATAGAACTCTATTGATCTACAGCGGGGTACACATTCCTGCGTTGTCTGTACAGAATTTAAACATTCCTCTGCGGTGTGGGGCTCCTGCAGCGCAAGCTTTGGCATGTGGCGACCAATCTAAAAAGAAATGTTATACACTGCATAATGACAGCTCCATTCCGTGCAATTAGCTGCTCTCCAAACAAACAAAAATGTCACCAAGAGGCGCATACTTTAACTGTGCTGTCAGGGTTAAAAGGACACCATGAATGGCTCCACATCTCCTGGGCTGATGGCTTCAAGCCAACACCCAGTTACACAAGCCCTGCTTCAAAAGTGGTGCACGCGCGAGCGCCCGCCGCGGCGAAAGTGAAAGCAGCATATGTTTCCAATTAACGCGGCAGGGGAGGAGCGTTCAGGCAGCAAGCGAGAGGAAAGCCAGATGGCGCCTGATCGGGTGCTGAAAGCTGTGGCTGCGCGCGTGCACGCTCGCGTGACCGCAAGCTGGTAACCAGCAAAAGCCTCTGGCAGCACTTTGAAAACCCCACTTACAAAATGTCTCGCAGAGCAGCGCATGCGCTGGCTCAGGCGAGACCTAAAAAATCACGTTGCTCACATGGTGATGGGTCTGAAACAACAAGACCACATTACCCCTGCTCTCAGATCTCTACACTGGCTCCCGATGAAAGAACTTTAAAACTCTGCATTGTTCATAAGACACTACATGACTGAAATCTGAAATACATCACTGGACTATCAGCTGCGTACCTTCCAACTCGAAACTTCAGGTCAACTAACAGAAATCTGCTGTCTCCGTATCAATTCAGATATAAAGGATTTAGAGGCTGCTCTCTTCAACACCAACACTCCTCCCTTTGGAACTCTTTACCCACCCACCAGAGACTTCATAATGACTACATCAAATTCAGGAAATACTTGAAAACGCACCTCTTCCTCTAAGGGGCTGGGTAGACCCAGATGTCCTAGGAGAAGTGTCAGAATGATATAAACAAGTCTCATCAGTCAGACGCCAAGAGCCGGTTCGCCCCTCTCAAGCTGGCTTCGGACTATCTCAAATTCAGGGCTTTATCATCTGTGTTAATCCTTTAGTGGGACAATTAGCATATGGTTTAGGTTGTACTCACTGCTATACTTTGTCTCTCCGGCCCTCCCACTGGCTCCCACTTTACCGCTTAGAGGTCACAAAATAGAATGATTTGGAGCACTTAAGAAAAACCCTAAATGAAGTAAATAAAAATATGAGAAATAACTTAAAAATGCATTTGCTAAGTATGTTTTGAAAATGTTCTTACCATAAGTAGCAGCCCAAGCCACAGGGACAAACGTTTTGTTTCCGTTAGAATCTTCCAGCTGTGCATCTGGGAGTGATGTTGCGTCCTCTTCACCTACTATAACTTCCATGTATACCTCATCTGCTATTTCAGCACAACCTGCATTAGGGAAGTAGACATGAATTCATGTCAAAACAAGGCATTTGCTGCATGTCTGTAAGTGTATAAGCCTAAATACCAACACACCAAACAAGATTTGAAGCTATCAAACGACTATGCAAATACATTTCTCACTTCTTTTACTCCTAAACTCAAATTAGTAATGCAACAATTGCCATTGGCGAACACAAGGTACGTAATTTGATTTATATAATCAAAACTGACATATATTCAAGCCTGGAAAATGAAGCTATGACTGCAAAAGCACTGCTATGACGAACTGTTCACAGACATACAGATTAAGGTGCTTTGCTTATCCCTTATATGCTTTTATGGACAGGATCCACATTCTTTTAATGACATTTTTGGGTAATTCCATTGGACCTGAAGACTTTGTCCAATCAACCTCATTCTCTGAACCACCAGCTGTCCAGAATGGGTGGTTGGAGACTCTTGGTCCAAACGCCAAGTTGTGAATCGACTTACTTTTGAGCCTCCCAGTTTATTTCATCATCTTGTTTTTCGTAAACATTTAACAAAAAAAAAGTTTTACTACACCAGTTAACATCATATTCAGGTAAGTGAGAAGACAACATCAGGGTTTTTTGTGCAAGGTACACCTTTAACATAATGTAAAATCAATGTTATGGGTGGCAATATTGGAGTTCCCAGGTGAGGGACTGAGCTTAACTACTAAGAATGTATTAAAGATGGAAAGATAAGGAACTGTGGTGGCATTCACAAACCTTTTCAAATGGGGGTTTTACCTCATTGGTAGGCATAAATACATTCCTTGGGGCAAGTGTCCTAATATGGTGTAAAAGAGACCTTAACGTCCCCGTATTTTCTATACGTATAACAGAAAGGATTTTCTCTGAGCAACCAATGCTATCTTTCATGTCTACAAACACAACTGAGAAAAAAAGAATATGTACCAAGTAAAAATATATGCAAATTAATGACTTCATAGGAAAGCATGCCAATACAAATAAATGACTACTCTGTGGCTTTAAGAAATATTCTAGGAAGAATCTGTGTGGTACCAGATGATGTAGAGTGGAGAAAAGGGAGAGATGTGTAGATGCTGGCACCCTCCACACATGTACACCTGTACATCTCACCAGTGTGGCCTCCTTAGTCCTAGGACCTAATCTTAGACCTGACAGGCAAGATCTGGAGAAGAATTCCTAACATCAGATCCAGCATAGCACTGAGCCACAACATTCCAATGGATTAAACAAGTGTTGGAAAGTGGATTATTGGTAGGGGCAAATGTAGATCTGCCACTGGCAATAAGGCCACTAATCATTGGTAGGACACAGCATAGGTCTTAGAAAATTATTCCTATGCTCAACCCTTGGTAACGTGGCTGCGAGCAGACAGGCTTAACTTCAAAGACAGGTATGTAAAGCATTTAAAAACACCAATTCAGTAAATAATTAAGACACAACACATAATAAAAATCCTACACTAATTTATAAAAATAGGAAATATTTTTCTCTTTAAAATGACACCAAAACGACAAAAATCCAATGTAGGGAACTGGAGATATGAATTTTCAAAGATTTAGCAAAATATAGCACTTAGAAGCTTATAGCACCATATTGAGATACAGGCTCGCGATAGACCGACCCAAAGTCAAAGTTTCAGGCCGACCGCGATGGAGCCCTGAGCGGATACCCCACGCGGAAGGTCCCGGTCACAGTTTTTACCGTCGGACTTCGAAACTTTTCTGGAGCTTTTCTCCCGGAGGTCCCTCGAAGCTCTCAGCCAGTCCGGATTCGGTGAGGGTTCGCCGGCTTGCCTTGCGGTGAGCTCCCGGTCACCTTCCTATGTTCGGACTTAGAAACTTTTGCGGTTCGACCTCTGGAGCGTTCCAGCGGGGCAAACCCAGGATCCAGGCCGACACACGGTTGAAGGCAGGCGGCTTGGCTTTCGCGGTTGCTCCCGGTCACCTTTTCTACGAACGGACTTAGAAACTTTTCTGGAGCTTTTTCTCGCGGGGTTCCTCGATGCTCTTCACCAGGCCGGATTCGGTGAGGTTCGCCGGCCTCTGATTTCTTCTACCCCGGTCAAACTCTGGAAGTTGGACCGACGGAGCTTTTAGCGGGACGAACCTGGATGGCTTGGCGGCTCGCGGTTGAAGGCAGGCGGCTTGGCTGACCAGGTTGAGTCGGTCCCTCAATGGAGCTTTTTTCAAAGTTCCTCCAAAGTTCTTCAAACTTCTTGAACTTCTTCCTGAAGTTCCTCAAAGGGTCCCAAAGTGTCTCAAACTCACTCCAAGGGTCTGGAAGCTCCAAGATGGTCCTTGAAAGTTGAGGACTTCAGTTCCCACAATCCACTTGGACGTCACCCTTACAAATCCACTGGTAGTTCCCCAGGTTGATGATCCTTGGTGGCGAGGGTCCAGGTGGGCTCTGTTAACCTGTAGCTTGCAGGGAGTTCACTCTTTACTTCTTTTTCAGCAAGGTAGTCCACAGGGCTGTCGTTTCTGATGGTGCAGGCTTCAGAGGTCAGGCCTTAGAATTTGCACAGCAAAACTTCTCAGCTTGGCACAATGTCTTGCTTTCTTCAGTTTCAAGCAGCAGATCTGGAGGGCTCTCCCCTCTCAGATACGTATTCCAAGTACTCTGGGTCAAGCAGGAGGTCACTTCCTGACCAATGGGAGCAGGGTAACTCCTCAAAGATATGACCACTTCCTGTAGAGTGTGGCATTATTTTGTCCCAGAGTGCATCAAATCTTCCAAATCCATAATGGCTGATTTTCCAGCAAGGAGGTAAGAGCTGGTTCAACACACCCTAGGATGGCTAATTTACTTAGACTCTCCCCCTGCATCTGCTCATACCTTCCTTAATCCTACCATCTGCCTAAGGTGGAAAGTTCAGAGTTGTAAATGACACTGTTCTCTGCTCTCCTCTTTGAAGAACATAGTTTACGACTCCTCCCCTGGCCTGGCATTCCTATGGAACAGCACACTGCCCTGCCAGCAGAGCTGAGTTAACCCCAGGGGCTCTTTATCACCTCTTCAAGGCAGCCTGGCTAATCCACTTAACTCTGACCAATCAGGGCAGACCACTGGAAGAGCTGAATCTGGACTTACAAACAAGAAAGTCTTATAACTTCTTGTATGTACACTTTAGGAGAAATTCAACAATATCATATTGTTGAATTTATTAATACCAATCGGGAAGTCTTTGAATGGCACTTCTAGCCCTCTCCTATCAAGCGTTATTAGATAATGACTCCCTACCATGTTAACCTATGTAACAGGGGATTTGCAATGGGAAAAATGACTTGGGCCATTTTTCCAGCACCAGGACTTACAAAAACATATTTTATAAGTACTTTGCTTATATTCTACAGGACCCCCACCCCAGGGGACAACTAGGGAGACTTTAGGGTTCTGAATCTGTAAAAATATTGCAGATCCTCACTTCACAGTGCTCCTAGCATCAAAGTAGGATTTGGGCAGCACTTTATCACAATGTGGGGAGTGAAATGTGAAATTTCACTTAACCCAGGGCATATAAAACTCATTTTATAAGGGTCTACCTTATAGATACCTGACCCCCCACCCCTGGGAAACCCAGGGGAGATCCTGGGGGTCCCTAATATGCCATAACATTGTAGGTTATCCATTTGTAAGTGCCCCAAACACCAAAGTAGAGTTTGGGCACAATTTACTTTTTAAAAGCAGTCCTGGCACCCAGGGCTGCTTTTAAAACTGACCTCAGGCCTCAGCAGTGCACACATGCAAGTGCAGAAAGCTGCTGGCCTCTAAACTGCCATGCCCTACTATATACTAGGTTTGTTCAAGACAAGGGAACCCAAAAGGTGTACAAGGACCTTGGGTAGCAATTTATTACAAAAACAATGGTCCTTGTTGAAGGTCAATTTTTGGTGAAAATAAATATAGAATGAAATCAGTTCTATATAATTACTAACCAGCCGGATAGTAAGATTTAATCAACACAAAAATCTGGTGGTCACACGGCACATGAATAAAGTGGGACACAGTCCTGTATCCGATGCATACATGTGGAAACAATTAACAGAAAGGACAAACAATCAGGTAAAATAGGGTGCTTGTTTGTAAATGTAACGGGTTTAAACAAGCGTGATAATCAACAACAGCCGCTACACTTTACATCAGAATAAGTTTGTGTGCACGGTGTTTTAAAAGTCGACGACGTTTCGATCCCTTTTACGCGATTATTGGGATCATCATCAGGACAACATTAGATAAATGCCTTAAGGACATACATCTATAAAGTTACATAAAAAATGTGGCGAGAAATGGAAAGAAGAAAGAAAAAAATGTCAGGATCACGTAATTTAAAGGTAAAAAGCCCTTTGCGCAAAGTGTAAATCGCGTTGACCGCACGTGCCTATACAAAAGGTTTGTAAGCAACGGTGGATACAAACTGTCGTGGTGACAACCAAAGTGACGCCTGGCTTGGAGAGCGGCGAACCTAGGGAATCAGGGGGGGAAGTGGTGCGCGAACATTAACGCTAGAAAAAACTAACAGGCCTGATAGCACAGGAGGGACGCAAACGAAGGTACAGTTCCATAATAGGGAACTTGGAAGCTAGAGAGGAACAGAATTGACCGTATAACGGCTGGAAACGGTAGGAGGCTTACCTTAGTATAAACCGTAATAGGTACTAAGTGCTGGGAGTCCGTGGCCAGGAGGTGGTTCAATGCTTAGCGCCAGGAGCGGCTCGGGGTGCTAGATCAAGGAATGGCCGGATTAGTGGGGAATAGTTCTGGTGGAGGAGCTGGGGCTATGTAAACAAGCGCTATGTAAACAAGTGCTTACCTTGAGTCGGTAAATCAGCGCTAAGGAGTTGCGGTTACTTGGGGTCTTGAAGTTAGGAATAATATGCCTCAGTAGTCTATAAAGGAAGGAGGAGGTGATTAGAGCCAGAATGATGCTGAATGGATTCTTAGAGAATGCATTAAAACGCGTGCAAGGGCTTACCAATTATTTGTAATAGCGGGAGTTGCTAAAAGCAAGGGTTCCGTTTTCCCGCGTACCTCGGTAGCCTAAAAATGAGGAAGGGGGCGGTTAGGGCCATAGTGGTCCACTTAATGAAGTGGGGGTGAGCGGCAAAGCGCGTGCGAGGGCGGATGCTCACCTCGGCTGTTTGGATGCCCGCGGTGCTCTAAGCAAGGGGTCCCTGTGTAGGATCTGGCAGTGGGGACTATGGAAAAACGGGGGAAAAAGGGAATAAGTGATATAGTTATGAGTAACAAGATAGCTGTGGTTGCGCTGGGGTACTGGCAGCAACTCTTACCTTTCAGCGTTGGCAGCCAGTCGGTGCTCGAAAGCAGGGGGTCCTAGACGGCAGGATGACCGTCAGTGCTATCAGGCCTGTTAGTTTTTTCTAGTGTTAATGTTTGCGCACCACTTCCCCCCCTCATTCCCTAGGTTCGCCGCTCTCCAAGCCAGGCGTCACTTGGTTGTCACCACGACAGTTTGTATCCACCGTTGCTTACAAACCTTTGTATAGGCACGTGCGGTCAACGCGATTTACACTTTGCGCGAATGGCTTTTTACCTTTAAATTACGTGATCCTGACATTCTTTTCTTTCTTCTTTCCATTTCTCTCCACATTTTTATGTAACTTTATAGATGTATGTCCTTCAGGCATTTATCTAATGTTGTCCTGATGATGATCCCAATAATCATGTAAAGGGATCAAACGTCGTTGACTTTTAAAACACCGTGCACACAAACTTATTCTGATGTAACGTGTAGCGGCTGTTGTTGATTATCACGCTTGTTTAAACTCGTTACATTTACAAACAAGCACCCCGTTTTGCCCGATTGTTTGTACTTTCTGTTAATTGTTTCCACATGTATGCTTCGGATACAGGACTGTGTCCCACTTTATTCATGTGCTGTGTGACCACCAGATTTTTCTGTTGATTAAATCTTACTATCCGGCTGGTTAGTAATTATATAGAATTGATTTCATTCTATATTTATTTTCTACTATATACTAGGGACTGATAGGTAGTTTCAATTCCCCTGCCCCATTATATACTAGGGGCTTATAGGGTAGGTCATGCCAATCAAAGGAGTACCCCAACCCATAGTGTACCCTAGTGTATGTAGGTGGTTTCACTGTATTCTAAGTGTTTTCAGCATAGCACTGGCCTTGGGCCTGGTTAGGTAAAGCCCAGGGTCAGTCAGAGTCAGTTACCACCAGTACCAGTCAGCAAAAAGTTGGTGGGTGCCCAGGGCACAGGATGACTTTGCAACAACAAGAATCATGAGACAGGTAAGGAGCCATTAGCTTCGCAACTCCGTAAATCACTCTCATGCATAACCCTCCCCTTATGGTCTTGTAGCGCTCACATCCCAGGCATAGAAAATGTAAAATAAACCAAATCATTCCATAGAGTAAAATGAACCATTTTCTACCTTCTTGGAGAGAGGGAAAATATATCCAGCTATCCTTAATGCGCCTGCAGACGAGACAGGGCAGAGGAGACTTAACTAAGAACTTCAAGGTCACCAGGTCATCATTCAATCAGAAATACTCAGTGCCATTTCATTTCCTTGAACTCTTATCCTCCGCACTTCAAGAGAATAGCTTGGCGGTCTTTCTAGATTGGACAAATATAATTATATATAAAACTGGGGAAAAAAAAGAAACACGTAATTTTCAAAAGGGGCTTTGTTGCCTAAATATTGGCCTTATACTACCCCAATTGAAAAAACCCCACACATGAACAGACCCCGAGAATCAAGATAATTTCTGACCAGTGTCCAACCTACCCCTCCTGACAAGGTACTGGAGACCTGTGCAAATACTCATTTCATAGCAGATAATGACCTATTCGGCGACCTTTAAACTGGCTTCAGAGTTCAGGCCAGAATACAGCAAAAAAGCAGCTATTCTAAAAACAACAATGTTCTGTGCATTCGGGAAATGGGGACTAATGCCTACTCATATCGATTGATCTGTTTGCAGCTTCGGACTATATTGATCACTCAAACCTTCTTCAAATCTTTAGTGGAAGAATTGTGTTTAGGGGAATGGTCCTCAACATACCTTAACTGGTACCGACACATTAGGTTGGCAAACTCCCTTTCCATCACATAGAAGCCCCAGAACGATGTCTAGCAAGGGTCCACACATTCTCCCACTCTTTTCAATTTATATATGTAACCACTTGTTTCATCCTTCAATCACTCACAGATTACAGATCACTTCTAAGTAGAAGACAATCAGCACTACTGAAAAATCGATTCTACGAATATCTAAAATGCAGCAATAATCCTAACTATCATGCAAAAATGGATGACGATCCAGCAACTGAAATGCAATGGACTTAAAATAGAGTTCCTTCTGATATCTCCAATCCCACCGAACAGAAAAGTCCTGACCCAATTGTGCCTGAAGCCATGCTGAAGCTGCATTGCCAATCCTCCACTGTGGAATACACAAACTCTTGGCTTTTTCCTGGACAAGAATTTGAACCTGCAAACTTCACAACAACCCCCGAGCAAGAGGGGCACTACATCAATTGAAACTCCTAAGAAATATTAACCCTTTATTCCGGAAAAGGACTTTAAGGAAGTGATCCAAGCCCTGGTGCAGTTGAGACTGAATTATGGAATCTTGCTGATCAATCAAATCCATTTATTATATCTAGCCCCAATCAATGAAGCTCTCCACACGGATGTTAGGCTAGCCACTCGCTCACCAAATTTGGGATCATATCTCTCTAATACTAATAACACTAAGCTGGTTTCCCTATGAGGCTAGAAGTATGCACAAACTGGCCTATATCACATACACAGTTCTTTACCTTGGCTCTCGGATGTGCCTAGCCAAGAAATTGAACATCTCAGGTAGTCAGAGAAAACTTCAGAGTTCAAATTCCCTATTGCTTGAAATTCCATTATTCATAAAGACAAAAACACTAAAACAATCACTTCCAGAAGTGGTCCACAGGCCTGGACTCCATTTCTCAGAACTTCCGAAACAATTAAAATAGAACTAAAATGGCAGTTATTGTCACACTTCATCACAACTAATCCCATGTATAAATGGCAAAGCCTTCAAAGCTGAAAAGTTGGCAACATGTAAATATTTCTTATTAGTCCCCAGTACTATACTATATCCTGGATATTACCAATTACACCATTTTTATTATCTTTATGCAGAATCCAGAAAGTCCTCTTACATATTATACTGTATTTGTTCAAGCAGGAGTATATGCTAGACACATTCTGCTTTGATTAAGTTATGCTAATCTAAAGAACTCTTCCATTGGCTGGGTCTAGGCTGCACTATATAAAACTGCAAATAAGATAACAAAATTAAGTGGCCAGCACATTTGCTACAACAAAACGAGGGTCTTGTAGTCTTTCATGTCCTGCTTTCTCCCTCCAATTACAAAACTAATTTTCACTTCCTGGAGAGGACAGGGAATCTGGCCTTCAGGAATCATCACTCATGGTGATGAGAGTTGAGCCCACCCCGTAGCAAATAGTCTGCATTGAGAATTCATAGTAACACTCATGATGTTCACAGAGGGTGTTCAGTGTTGAAAATCATGAACAGTTGTACCCTTGGTTATCTTAAAGTCAGGAAACTAGAGGAACATACAGAGGTCTAAACACTGTAAAGGCAGCCATCTTCAGATTCGTCTAGGCAATTTCTTTTAGGTATTGATTCCTGGCGACTAGCAACAGAATGCTCTAATACCTGCTGCATATAAAAACGCATAAATTAAGAGTGAAAACATAACAAAGATCACAACATTTGAGAAAGAAAATCATACTTCTACTAGCTACAATTGAGTGCATTCATGTGAATTTACTTGGCTGCATCTTCAGCCTAACCAATCTCAAACTTCTACAGGAGATAAAACCTATGTAACAAAGCATGTGCACAACATATATAGAAAAACACGAGGTTCTTAAGACTGCTTTCAGCTGTTTTAGTTGCAAACTTCCAATCACATGCACTAGTCATTAGTCATTGTCAAAATAGCATAGTAGCATAGGATCAGCTTTGGACCGTACAGTTAGTTAGTAGGAATTTGTTATATCGCACGTGTCGTCCCCGAAGATAGCAGAGTCAGGAGCTGTAAATTAAAACAGCCAAGGTTTAAGCTGTTTCTTGAAGCCAGCAAAATCAGTACAAGCCTTAACTAGCAGTGTGGTCTATACCTCCAGCTTTCTGCACCTCAACTGTTAAAGTGAGTCAAGAGTTGCCTTTACTGGTACACCATTTGATAAGCCTTCTCATGTCCTTCAAACATAGTACTCAGAAAATTGCATGAAAGGAAGACAGTAAAAACTGGAGTCTGCTTTAAACGTGGAAGAGTTGAAGTATAAGTGAAAGTTTACATTTTCACAAAAAGCCAACAGAGATGACATCCATAAGTACATTGCATTCATTAGAAACAAGCATTGGTAAATGCATTAGGTTTCGCCTTTGTGTTTAATAATAAGCTGTTTTTTGTTGCAAGTTGTAGCTTGCTGAGTGGTTGTAAAATATAAGTCACAGAAAGTCTGTTAAAGTGTTATGACTTGTTTATGTACAAAAAGGCAATATATTGTGCTGTTACTACTTGTATAGTGTGGGTAAGTAATAGCAACATTTTGACAAATGAAAGAGGGAAATGATAGAATTAACTGATGTAATAGCAATATTATGTGTTTAGAGGGGTTCTGACAACTTTTGGGCCCGGTGCCACTGCACCTGCTGCACCATTCAAATCATGACCCTATTGCCAGTAAGGTAACTGCACTTGTGATTGACTGCCTGTTTAGTAGTCAAATATTGCAATATTTGGTGTTTAGAGGGGTTCCTAGAGCTTTGGGCCCCGATTTCTCTGCAACTGCTGCACCATTCAAATCATAACCCTAGTGCCTGCAAGGTAACTGCACTTGTGACTGCTTTTTTTTTAGTAGTTAAACATAGCAATATTTGGTGTTTAGAGGATTTCTGACAACCTTTGGCCCCAGTGCCACTGCACCTGCAGTACCATTGAAATCATGGCCCTAGTGCCTGCTAGATACTTGCACTTGTGACTGTCTGTTTAGTAGTTACATTTAGCAATATTCTGTGTTTAGTGGGGTCCCTAGAGCTTTTGGCCCTGCTGCACCATTCAAATCATGACCCTGTTGTCTGCAAGTTAACTGCACTTGTGACTGCCTGTTTAGTAGTAAAATATAGTAATATTAGGTGTTTAGTGGGGGTGCCTAGAGCTTTTTGTCCTGGTGCTGCTGCACCATTCATGACTATTGTCTGCTACATAAATGCGCTTGTGACTGTCTTGTTTAGTGTTAAATTGGGCAATAATCTGGGTCTAGTGGGGTCCGTATAGCTTTTTGCCCCAGTGCCACTGCACCTGCTGCACCATTCAAATCAAGTCCCTTGTAACTGCAATTGTGGATGCCTGTTTAGTTGTAAAATATAGCAATATTATGTGTTTAGAGGAGTTCTGGCAACTTTTGAGCCCAGTGCTACTGCACCTGCTGCACCATACAAATCATGGCCCTCTTGTCTGCAATGCAACTGCTCTTGTGGTTGCCTGTTTACAAATAAAATATAGCAATATTAGGTGTTTAGTGGGGTGCCTGGAGCCTTTGGTCCCGGTGTCACTGCACCGGCAGCACTATTAAATTCATGACCTTAATGCTTGCTAGATAACTGGACTCATGACTGCCCGTTTAGTTGTAAAAATGTAGCAATATGAGGTGTTTAGAGGAGTTCTGACAACTTTTAGGCAGGGTGCCACTGCCACTGCACCTGCTGCACCATTCAAATAATGACCCTGTTGCCTGCAAGATAACTGCACTGGTGATTGTCTGTGCAGTAGTAAAATATGGCAATATTTGGTGTTTAGTGGAGTTATGACAACGTTTGGCCCTGGTGCCAATGCACCTGCTGCACCATTCAAATAATGACCCTGTTCCCTGTTGTGACTGCCTGTTTAGTAGTAAAATATAGCAATATTTGGTGCTCAGTGGAGTTATGACAACTTTTGGCCCCAGTGCCACTGCCCCTGCTGCACCATTTAAATCAAGCCCATTTTAACTCCAATGTAACTGCAATTGTGACTGCCTGAATAGTAGTAAAATATAGCAATATTTGGTGCTTAGTGGAGTTCTGACAACTTTTGGACTCTGTGCCACTGCACCTGCTGCACCATTTAAATCATGACCCTGTTGTCTGCAAGGTAGCTGCACTTGTGACTGCCTGTTTAGTAGTAAAAGATAGCAATTTTGGGTGTTTAGTGGGGTGCCTATAGCTTTTGGTCCTGGTGTCACTGCACTTGCTGCACCATTGAAATCATGACCCTGTTGTCTGCAAGGTAACTGCACTTGTGACTGCCTGTTTAGTTTAAAATTTTAGCAATAATCTGGGTTTAGTGAGGTCCCCGAAGCTTTTGGCCCCGGTGCCACTGCACCTGCTGCACCATTCAAATCAAGTCCCTTTTAACTGCAAGGTAACTTTAAATTGTGACTGCCTGTAGAGTAGTCAAATGTTACAATATTATGTGTTTATATGAGTTTTGACAACTTTTGGGCCCGGTGCTGCTGCACCTTTCAAACCAGGACCCTGTTTTCTGCAAGGTAACTGCACTTGTGGCTGTCTGTTTAGTAGTAAAATATAGCACAGCTCTTGTATATTAATTTTACTTTTAACATGCAATGTTTTACAACATTTTGAATTTGATCATAATGACCAAATAGATTATGTTGAAATAATCTATCTGATAATGCCTACAAAGTGCAAAGAAAGGTCCTGAGGCATGAATAGGAAATGCCACAAAAGTTCTAAGGCTAAAGCATCCGCTTAACACAACTAAGTATTAAAAAACAGGCATTCCAGCATATTGTTAAAAGCGGTCTGCCTTTTCAGTGGGAAGAGATCTTATCTTGACAGTGAATGGGGCTTAAACAGTGTGAACAGCTTTAGTAGAAGTATAGTAAATGCGTGCAGCCAGGGGAAGTAAAGAAAAAAAAGAGTTCCACACAAAAGCGCATGAACACAGAAATTAGACCCTGGGAACTGATAAGAGTCCCCCTTTTAAACCATTTTGGTGCGCATGACGGAATGATTCCGTCATGCACCACAGTGCCATTTCGTCATGTGCACACAAGCACTAAAACCCTCTGTTGTAAACAGCAGAGGGATTTCCATTTTTGTTTTTGCCTCAGGAGGTGTGGAAGAGCTTTCCAAACTCCCAAGACATTTTTTTTCCAATGTAATGACGATTGCGTGCATGGCGCGCTGACGTCGTTACATTGAAACTGAAATGAGCCAATCGGCTCGTTTTAATTTCACTGTTTCGGTGCTCGTGGGGGTATGTCAGCCCCCCAAGCACTGAAACACATGGCAGAGATATCATTAGAAAGGGGAGAATCTCCCCTTTCCAATGGTACCCCTCCCTAGTGGATTCCTGCTTGGAGATCGCTGCAAGAGGGCGATCCCCAAGCAGGGATCCACCCACTAGGCACCAGAGAGAGGGGTCCGGCCCCCCAACGTTTTTGCATACAGTTAGTCTTTCTGCCCCCCCTGAGGAGGAGATGGGGGTAATAGCCCCCAATCTGCCCCCCCCCCGGAGGGCAGAAAGCACACTAGGCACTAGGGATTTATTTTATGTGAGTATATAGGGGTGGGTGCTGCCCAAAATGGGCATGCCAATGCCCCCCCCAAACAACCTCCACAGTTTTTCTGCCCCCCTGGGGGGCGGATGGGGCTTATTAACCCCGATCTGCACACGGGGCAAAAAGCCCAATAGACACCAGGGATTTTTTAATTTATTTTTTTATTTTAAAAAGAGAGGTGGGAGCTTGCCACAATGGGCAAGACCATGCCCCCACCCAAATGTATTTGGAAACAGTCTTTCTGCCCTCCGGGGGGGCAGATGACGGGCAACAGCACACTAGGCACCAGGGATTTTTATTTATGTACATTTAAGGGTGAGGGCTGGCCAAAATGGGCATGCCAATGCCCCCACCCCCCTAAACAAATTACCCCAGTCTTTCTGCCCCACCCCCCGGGAGGCAGATAGGGGCAATAGCCCCTGATCTGCCCCCTCCGGGGAGAGGCAGAAAGCTCACTAAGCACCAGGGATTATGTTTTCTTTTTTATACGTAGGGGTGGGGGCACTGGCATGTCCATTTTGGGCAGCCCTCACCCCTACTAATTGGACAATCTTTCTGCCCCCCCCCTTGGGGGCAGATGGGGGTAATAGCCCCCGATCTGTCCCGTCTGGGGGGCAGAAAGCCCACTAGGCAGCCAGGGACTATTTTGGTATTTGAGGGGTGGGGGCTGCCCAGAATGGGCATGCAAATGCCCCCACCCCCTAAGAAATCTGCCACAGTCTTTCTGCACCCGGGAGGCAGATGGGGGCAATTGCCCCTTATCTGCCCCCCCACTTCGGGGGGCAGATAGCCCACTAGGCAACATGGATTATGTTTTTTTTACAGGTAGGTTTGGGGGCTGCCCAAAATGGGCATGCCAGTGCCCCCACCCCCCAAAACTAATTGGACAGTCTTTCTGTGTGCGCAGCAGTGGCAGAGGAGCGCTGCTCCCCAAAAATGACAGGAAAGGAAAAATAAAACAATGATAAACGCTTGTTTTAATTTTCTTTCTTGCCCAGTCCTGTGGGCGTGGCGAGAGGGGGTGACTGACGGGAGTGGTAGATGCACTGCGCATGACGGTTTTTCCGGCCGTCTCAGGCCGGACAAACAGTCATGCGAAGTGAAAGCTCTCTTCAACCCAGCAACACAGCCGGGTTGGAGCAGGCACAGACTCAGAGTCTGTCCTGGAGAGCCAATCAAGGGCGCTCAGGCCAATCCTGAAGCTGCTCTCATGCGTGAGACCAGCTTCAGAATTGGCCGCAGGGCATTCTAGGAGCCTGTGCCGCATTGAGAAGAGCGCGATGCGGCCGGCTGCAGGTAAGCTTTTTAAAAATATTTATTATTTTTCCCACTCGTGAAACCTAGGCTCGCTTCCCCCCCGCCAGACCCACCCATTTGCCGCTCGTCTAGCACACCGACTGCACCTGGGTGTCCGTGGACTGGTGGTGCAGCTTGTGTGGATCCCCTAGTGGTTTTTGTACCCAAAATCTGCTGCAAATCTCAAATTTAGCTAAAAAGTCATATTTTCCCGATATTTCTGTGTGGGAAAGTTGTAGGATCACCGCACCAGTACTAATTTCCTAACACCCAGTGCTCCCTTCAGCCTATCGAACAAAATTATACCTCACTTCTGTAGGTGCCAAAAGCAGAGTCAGCCTAAAAACGTATAAAGAAACTGTCCTTTTGGATCCACCTTGGTTCCCCATCAATCTCTACAGGTTTTTAGCCCTTCCCTGTCGAAGGTACTTGGTCCACCCACACAAGTGAGGTATCATTTTTATTGGGAGACCAAGGGGAACACCGAGTGGTAGGAAATTAGTGCTGTTGCTGTGATCCCACAACTTTTACACAAAAATGTGACTTTTTAGCTAAATTTGAGGTTTGCAGGGGATTCTGGGTAAGAAAATGTAGGGGGATCCACGCAAGCCAGACCTCCCTGGACTCCTCCGGATGTCTAGTTTTCAGAAAAGTCTGGGTTTGGTAGGTTTCCCAATATGGCGGATTGCGTGGGTGGTGCTTGGCTGGCGGTGTGCGTGGATATTGCTTGGCTGACTGTGTGCATTGATAGCATTTGGCTGGCGGTGTACTTGGATAGCATTTGGCTGGCGGTGTACTTGGATAGCATTTGGCTGGGGGTGTGCATGGATGGCGCTTGGCTGGCGGTGTGCATGGATGGCGCTTGGCTGGCGGTGTGCATGGATGGCGCTTGGCTGGCGGTGTGCATGGATGGCGCTTGGCTGGCGGTGTGCATGGATGGCGCTTGGCTGGTGGTGTGCATGGCTGGTGGTGTGCATGTACTGACTCTTGTCTGGCGGTGTGGCTTGCATGGATCCCCCAGCGTTTTCTTACCCAGAATCCCCGCAAACTTCTAATTTACTTACAAAGTCACATTTTCCTCACATGTCTGTGTGAGATGTAGGATCACCGCGCAGGCACAAATTTCCTACTACCCAGCATTCCCCTTGGTCTCCCGAGAAAAATGATATCTCACTTGTGTGGGTGCCCAAAGTAGCGTCAGCTTAAAAACGTATAAACAAACTGCCCCTTTGGACCCCCCTCAATCTCTACACGTTTTTGACCCTTCCACATCATAGGCACTCGGCCCATCCACACAAGTAAGGTACGATTTTTATCGGAGACCTGGGGGAATGCTGGGTGGTAGGAAATTTGTGTCAGCCCGGTGATCCCACAACTTTACCACACAGAAATTTGAGAAAAAAGTGATTTTTTTTCAGCTAAATTTGAGGTTTACAGGAGATTCTGGGTAGGAAAACATTGGGTGATCCACACAAGCCATACCTCCCTGGACTCCCCCGGGTGTCTAGTTTTCAGAAATGTGTGGGTTTGGTAGGTTTCCCTAGATGGCCGCCGAGCCCGGGGCCAAAAACCCAGGTGACCCCCCCTTGCAAAACCAGGTTGCTTTGTGATAGGTAATTTTGATGTCTCCTCAATACGTTTTGGGCCCTTGCCTGTCGCGGGTACTCGGGCCACCCACACGAATGAGGTACCATTTTTATCGGGAGACCTGGGGGAACGCTCGGTGATAGGAAATTTGTGTCAGCCCAGTGATCCCACAACTTTCCCACACAGAAATTTGAGAAAAAAGTGTTTTTTCCAGCTAAATTTGAGGTTTGCAGGGGATTCTGGGTAGGAAAACGTTGGTGGGTCCACGCAAGCCATACCTCCCTGAACTCCGCCGGGTGTCTAGTTTTCAGAAATGTGTGTGTTTGGTAGGTTTCCCTAAATGGCCGCCGAGCCCGGCGCCAAAAACCCAGGTGACCTCCTTGAAAAACCAGGTCGTTTTGTGATAGGTAATTGTAATGTCTCCACAATATGTTTTGGGCCCTTCCCTGCCACGGACACTTGGCCCACCCACAGGAGTGAGGTACCATTTTTATCGGGAGACTTTGGAGAATGCTGGGTGGAATTTTGTGGATCCACACAGATTCCAGAACTTTCCATCACAGAAATGTTGGGAAAATGTGTTTTTGTTTTTTATACAAAGTTTGAGGTTTGCAAGGAATTCTTGGTAACAGAACCTGGTGAGAGCCAGACAAGTCACCCCATCTTGGATTCCCCTGGGTGTCTAGTTTTCAAAAATGTGTAGGTTTGCTAGGTTTCCCTAGGTGCCGGCAGAACTAGGGTTCAAAATCTACAGCTAGACACTTTGCAAAAAAAGGGTCAGTTTTTACTGTAAAAATGTGGTGTGTCCACGTTGTGTTGTGGGCCGTTTCCTGTCGTGTGCACTAGGCCTACCCACACAAGTTAGGTACCATTTTTATCAGAAGACTTTGGGGAATGCGGGGTGGGTGGAAATTTGTGGATCCACACAGATTCCAGAACTTTCCATCACAGAAATGTGAGGAAAATGTGTTTTTTATTTTTTTTTACAAAGTTTGAGGTTTGCAAGGGATCTGGGTAACTGAACCTGGTGAGAGCCAGCCAAGTCATCCCATCCTGGATTGCCCTGGGTGTCTAGTTTTCAAAAATGTATAGGTTTGCTAGGTTTCTCTAGGTGCCGGCAGAGCTAGGAGTTCAAAATCTACTGCTAGGTACTTTGCAAACAAAAAGGGTCAGTTTTCACTGTACAAATGTGGTGTGTCGAAGTTGCGTTTTGGGTCGTTTCCTGTTGCGGGCCCTGGGTCTACCCACACAAGTGAGGTACCATTTTTATCGGGAGACTTTACTTAGGGGAACACAGAATTGTGGAGCAACTGTTATTACCTATTGACTTTCGATGCATTTCTGCCTTCCGAATGTAAGACAATGTGTAAAAAAGAAGTTAGCAGCAAAGGGGTTAAATTGCTGAGGCAAGATGGTGAACAGGTAGCTTATTCTTACAGCTCCTGCTGACTCACAATTCTTCAGTCATTCAGCTTTATAAACAAACATCCAATCCTGATTAAGCCATTTAGAAATACCTGAAGCAGTTTGCTGCAGTTGTGGCACCAGCTGTCGTCAGCATTTGTAATCTGCTGTACCCTAAAAGTCTGAAGGAGAGATCCTCCCTTTACAGCCGCACTGTGAGGAGGCCCTGTAATGGCATCTGGACCAGATTTATTTCTGACCGGCAATTCGGGAGTCACTACACCTCTGGATTGGTGCAGATGAGATACCCTTCATTCTCCATTGAGTGATTCGTCAGTGAAAATCCATGGTGTACAATACAACAGACTTAAAGCTAACAGTAAACAGCAAACCTTTCAGTACAAGAGTTCAACTTACCGATTTCTTCATCTTCATGACAGGAATCCTTAACAGTCATATAAACCATCTTCTCTCTCTGGATTCTTCCAAGAGCCCCCTGCTCAATTAATCCCACAGAATGTCCATTGTGAAAGTCACTCTCAGTAACAATTTCTGTGCCTCCTAAACATAATAAAAGGGAATAATCATGTTTCTGAAAAAATCCAAATTGCAATGTTGTGTTGTAATCACCACGTTCACTAAAGTTCAGTGAAACCACATTTTCTACAGTCAAGAGCTCACTCCTCACTTTTCAACATATAGCTCCTTTTCAAAACCATCATGTTTAAATAAAGAACACAGTACAAACTAAAGGCTATATTTCCTTAATTTCATTTGTTGTTCATTTTAAAAATAGCAAAGTCAGATTTACAATTTCTCTGGTGAACAATTAGCTATAGAGTTTAACTTTACAGAGTCCTTTTAAAAGGTTTACAATAAAGGAAAATGATGGAAGCCTGATAGGCAGCAGCTCCGAAGAACCGAAATTTGACACTGCCCAACACCCCATTAGGTCTTGTAGTGGTGATTGATTCAGTTCATTTTGAGGGCAGATAACATCTACCTTCTTGAAACTGTTCCTGAGATGTGGTTCGTTTTTTTTTTTATCTGCATTGTGCGATATACATTGCTCTTCATAAACATATGACTACAGTACGCACTGATTACAGGCACCTGGGGTAAATGCTTCATAAGGTCTACTCAGAAGTGTCAGAGCAGCAGCAGACATCATGCACTCTTTATAGGCAACTAGGTTAAATGCTTTACAGGGCCCACCAAGGAATGTCAAAGGTGCATCCCACATCGTGCACTGGTTAAAGGCAGCTAAGGGAAATACTTTATCAAGTCTACCCAGGAGCAACAGACACAAGTAATAGTGTTAGCAGCAAGGTCATGCTGTAAAAGGAATCTAATTAGCAGGGTGTATCATTTGAAGAAGGAAAGGCTTTAGGGAAGGCCAAAAGGCAGTGTTTGTGGTCCCATACCTTAACAGGCCCTAACTGGGAAGATGTTCTTGAGCTCTCTGCCTTTCACCTGGACTCCTTTGGAGCAGAGGGTAAGGAGGCTAGGAGATGAGGAGAGAGTAGTGCTCAGGCTGAACAATCTTTTGGCAATAAAAACAATTCACAGAAAGGAGCCTGGTTATCGATGGCTTGAAGGAAGGGGCATGAAAGGCGGAGGCAGGGGTTTCCAAAGATGTCTTTCCCCTTGTAGAATTCAACAAATCATGAAAAACTAAGACTACAAAGAGGGTAACCTTGGACGGAGGAATAATCATCCAAGTAAAAACATTAGGCCTGAAAGGGATTTCTGACACCTTGAAGTACTGGCCTTACGTCTGCATCATCTTCCAGTGAAACCACAGAATGTTTAGCATCATAAAGGGTTGGAAGAGAGAGACATGAAGGGATGTACACGGGAGACAAAACTACTCAGGACGTGGCAGAGAGAAATAAATAACTGGCACTCCAAAACAAACAAAAACACAACTGAAACGAAAAGGAACTCTCAACTTATCCACATGCTGACTGGGTGGATTCAGTGGATGCCGTCTGCCAGAAGAGAGGGAAAACAGAAGATCTATTAAAGCTACCAAAATACTACAACTCAGCTATTCAAAGACAAGTATAAGTTCAAACCTAATGTACCCTCAACTTTGGTAGATGTGCTGAACTCAAGCTGTAAGAGAGAAAACGGTGACAGGACTACTTGGGCAGGCTTATTCGGGAAAAATTTAAAAAGTGAAGAGATTAAGAATGTACAATGCATTCAAGTGTGGTCATGAAAATTGTAATAATTTATTAGGTCATTTTCACTAAAAATTAAATGTCAGAGGTTAAAATAGGGGCAATCAGAATGGAAATTATATTAACCAGCTAATGGTGTTAAGGTAACGGTTACATTAGGGCTTATACTTGAAACTGTTCAAGGAAATAAGTGTTCTTAAAGGTCTTCTTTTTATAGCAGGGCTAGGATCAAGCCAACAAGAGTCATGAATAGATCAAATCAGTCTGTATCCAAATTCTGACTCGCTGAAGAAAATTTACTTTGCACATATGTATTCTGGGAGACTGCAGAGTAATACTGGTAGCCCAACGAAAGACATGCGTGCTACACTTGGGTTCAGGGTTTGACTGTATGGACTGTGTTGAACAACTTAACTATGTTTTCTCGTTCTAGGTTCCTCGGAAGATGGTTTAGACAGGAAGGTAGATGCTTGTGGGTCACAAATATAAGGCAAAGGATTGTTGGAAAGGGAGTTTTCAGGTTAACTTTTGTTTGGTTTTGCTTGTTGACTGATATATCTATCAACACCAAATTGTGGTGATAACAATTGTGAGTGGCAGGTTTGGATAAGACTTGAATCAGCCCAATTCAGTGTCATTAAGTAGGACATCAACAGTTTCAATGGATATATAATAAGCATTAGTATAGCCAATAGGTCTCGCCTTTGGGACCTTATAAGTGTTTCGCCATGCAACAGTTGATGTTGTTGTACCAAGGATATTGTGCTGCATAACTAAATACTTATAAGGTCCCAAAAGCGAGACCTATTGGCTATGCCAATGCTTGTTTCCATTTGCTCTTGAGACTGCGAAAGGGAAATATATATAGAGGGAGAGAGACTGTTCAGAGAAAAAAGAGGAAAATTGAGGAAGCGAGCGAGAAAGGAAAGAATGCCAGCGAGAAACAGGATAAAGAAAGGAAAATAAGAGAAGCAGATATTAATAGAAGGAAATTGGAAGAGAAAATAGTGAAAAGAAGAGATGGAAATGACTGACCAAGAAAGAAGGCGTTCATTAAGTGAAAACAACAAAGATAGAGAGAATAACATAGGATGGCTATGGCTGATGGTTAAAGACTGGGGCCAGCTTTGTGTGAACTGCAACACTACCACCTATACGGCAAGCTAATTGAATTGTATAAGTAGTCACCATTTGAGGCACACTGATGCTTTATAGTCAGCTGTTTGACAGATTACTGTACTGCGTAAACTCATTCCAGCCTTTGCTAATTATTTCTAATTAGACACACAATGATTAGCTGTCCTTTGAAAAGTGCTGACAAGATACACATATATGTAAGATGTTTGAAACACAGCAGTATTCCATTTAGAACATTAAGGAAGCGTGCAGTGATGTGTTAAAAATAATTTGTGGCGTATCATAAGTTTTGGGGGCTTTTGTTGTGAAGAAAACATGAGAGGGCAAAAATGGCAGGTGGGCACAGCAACTCAAGAATGTGGGACCATTAAGAGAGGTAGGGGTTTGTGCAAAAGCAATGATGCCGAAGCAGCAAGAAGTCAGAGACTAGGAATGGGCAAAAAATGTTCTCACCATCGCACTGTATTTCTTGCAAAAGTGCTAACATTGTGAAGATTGCCAAGCTGTACACACCCTGCTTTGTACGAAAATCTTCACTTCTGCTGGGATTTTATGCAACGAACTGAAAGCGCCACGTGCATTTCTGACTGTGGCTACAGTATAAAAACTGTATACATGTTTGCAAAATTGAATTCACGGATGCTAGTCCTAATGTTACCAGAATGCTCCTACATTATATGAAAATGTATACATAAGCAAGATAGCAAAATTGTTTATTGTCTGGTTTGAAAAGTAAATGTGCACACAAAAACTGCAACTAGGAAAAAGGTTTGCTAAAATACAATTACTAAGCAACTTTAAATGGCATTTCTTTGAAGCAATATTTTGAAAATACTATTAAAAACCTGAGGGGCCTGTGGCACTCCGAAACAGCATGTCTTATTACAACCCGGCATGTTTACCATCAGACATGAAACAAAAGATGCGGAGACCTGCAATGTATGAAAGAAGGAAGCCTATGTGTTCACTCGATTGTGCATTTGTAGTGCGAGCACGCATGCGGTTTATTTACCTTACAAATGCATACACAGACACGGGCCAAAAAAAACCACCAAGGCAGGGGTATATCTATGTACAATTAATAAAACGTGTCACTTTAATGGATTAAAGAGGCGTGTAATTACCTCAATGTTTTGGGAACCGAGTAGTCGACCTCCATGTAGTTTAGCTTTACTGGAGAGGGTCTTGTTGTCCCGGACGGAAGGAAGTGAAACAAGCAGAAATGAGGGGAGGGGCGGGTGGAACGTTCAAGCAACGAGGGGGGGTGGGGGGGGTGTGAGTAAGTAATGACAACAGAAAAGGCACTAGGTGAGTTTTAAAATGAAATTGTGGCGCCCGTGTACCTACAAGTTTTACGCCGTGCACTAAAAGCACCCGGCCTCTCTAATGCAGTAATGTCGCCTCATGTTCAGCTTGCCTGAGGCACTGACACGCCTCAAGGTGACAAAGGGAGGGGAGCGGGGACATTTTCAATTTGGACAGCATAAGGAGGGGAGGGAGGGGCTAAAGGCAACACGGACAACCAGTGAATTGAAAGCCGGGTGCGTGGCGGCGCTTTGAGCTACGAGCAGGGAATATGAACAGGAAATTTAAACAAGCTGTAGCCCGGTAACTGACGAGGAGGGAGAGGGAGAAGGGAGGGGATAGTAGAAGGGAGGGGGTAGTGAGAGCAAAGAGCAGGGGGTGGAGGAGCATAGAAGGAAAGAGAACAAGCTGTAGCCCGGTAACTGACGATGAGGGAGGGGGAGAAGGGAGGGGGTAGTGAGAGCAGAGAGCAGGCACGCAAGGCTTAATGAGCCTTGACAGAAACCCACATGGCGTCTGCGCGCGTGCACGCTCGCGTGAACGCAAGCTTGAGGCCAGCAAAAGCCTCTGGTAGCACTTTCTAAAAGCCACTCACTAAATTTCTCGCAGAGCAACGCATGCGCTGGCTCAGTGAGACCTAAAAAGGGGTTGGTGCTTCAATCTGTCAGTGTATACGTCTTAGAAATATCAATGTTGCAAGAGATCCACATACTGAGCACTAGCTGCACATTCCTAGGTGGAGATGGCTCTCAAGAGTGCTCCAGGTAAGATTCACAAAGGCATTGAGGAGGGTCTACAATAAGGGTGGGCCAAGTTGGCGGAGTACCACTACGTGGAATTCTGCGGAGTTAAACAAAAACTCAGTGAAACTCCGCTCCGTAACTCCGTTCCAACTCATCCCAATTAATAAATCAGAAACCTCACATACCTTTGGTAAAACAAGTAACTATCTTTACATGCTAAAATGCATATAGTCATCTCACGAAAGTGAAAATGAAAATATAGCAAGCAGTGAGAGAGGTGATGATTTTGGGGTCCTCCCTAACCTAGGGAGAGAACCAAGCATATGCCTTGAACACAAAGAGCACATCATGCTGAACAATTCGGTGGTGGTCCCATCCTCCTAGGACCACCCCAAGCACCGTTATGGGCAAAAATACAATCCCAACCAAAGGCCCTGCAAAGCATTATGGGACGAGATTCTAGAGTGCAGTGAATATTATGTCTTTTTGCCCATAACTTTGCTTGGGGTGGTCCTAGGAGGATGGGACCACCACCGAATCGTTCAGCATGATATGCTCTTTGTGTTCAAGGCATCTGCTTGGTCCTCCCCCTAGGCTAGGGGGACCCCAAAATCATCACCTCTCTCATTGCCTGATATTTTTCAAAGCTCACTTTTGTGAATTGGTTATATGCTTTTTAGCATGTAAAGGTAAAGTTGTTTTATTAAAGGGTTGTGGGTGCAATAGCTAACTCCGCTACGTGGCGGAGTCGGAGTTTTTGCATGAATTCCGTGTTTTCAATGTAATGCGTAGTTATCAAATCTCCGCAACCTCCGCTAGCGGAGCGGAGTTCATTGCCCACGGTTAGTCTACAATCTTATTTAATAAAGGCTTTCCATAACAATAAGTTGTCAAATACAATAGGTCCATTAAATGTGCTGAAGGTATTTGGATGTCATACATGGAAGCTCCCTAATCCCCATACACCTCCTCCACTAACATGCAGCTTTCTTGACATTATGCGTTCATTGCACAAGCAAGCCCTTACGGCTTCAAATACAATTGGTGGGAACTTTAAAAGGACAATGAGCAGTGACATCAGCTTATATGGTGCACGCACAACAGCCGGACTCTTTTAGCTGAAGCTGCAAAATATTGTGAATTGTGTGATATCTGGCATGTTTGTACCAACAGGTATGTACATTTTATTTAGCTGGGCCAAGGCTCTTCTCCAGACATTCTAAGAGGTGCAAAAATACAGGAGCTGGTTCTATCAGACCACTCCCCAGTGGAAATCTGAGGCGGCCAAGCCCATACAATGGTTTTAAAGATGTAGCGTTTAAATACTTGGTTGCTAACAAATTAATACTTTATTGAATTTCTCCAAGACAAAGTTGACTGATATATTCACTTGAAGGTATGGGTTAGTCAACTCATGTCAAACCTCTGACAGGTGTTTTAGACATTTGTCTGGTGGAAGGTTATGGCACACCTTAGAAACAAAAAGATAGAGAATGTGGGAGACCACCTATCTAGAGACACTAGATCTCAAACTCAAGAACCAATTTTTGATCTCAAGAGAAGAATATGCTATCCAAGAATTTAAGTTAATCTAGGTATCAATAAATGAAGTTGTGGTTAATGCAGCCAGACACTCCTTGATGTACTAAAGATGCATTTATGAACAGGACGATAAGACAGGAAAGCTGCTGTACTGGCTGAGTACATGAGATGAATCGATGAGAAACATCGCAGTGGTCCAAAACTCAGAGAAAGAATGAGGTGACACAGGTGCTTACAATTAAATCATTATATACAGTGTACACACAAAAGCAAGCATGTCAGCCTCACTGACTGTGATTGATCTCCTCACTAGGATGTTCATTTCTGCACGGAGAGACTTACAGGAGATGGAGCTCTCAGCTGAGAAGTTTGTAAATCAAATTTGAACATCTCAGTCTGGGAAGACCGTGCGCCCTAATGGTTATGCATTAGCACATTCAAAATACTCTCCTTGAAATAGGGATAAACTCTGCTTAGATGGGAATACGGTTCACAGGCTTGTGAGAAGAATTCATCACAATGATTCCAAAAGCTGGCAAGTCTCAGATTCCTACATCTTACTGACGAAAGAGGAGTCCATTGTGCTTGCAAAGGCACTGGAAAAGAGACTGCTTGAGGGTATTAACTCTTATTCATTTCTAAAAAATTTGAGTCTATACCGGTCAGTCCACAAGGCATAATATATTCCATGTAATCACTGCTCTTGCCTTGGCTACCTTGAGAGTCCATTTGATGGCGACCTTAGTCTGGCAATCCAAGCTAACGTTGGAAAGTTCTGCTTGGCAGTAGTGTTGGCGTCAATGCGATTTTGCAAAAGTTGTGTGCTTGGTGTTCTCTATCTCGTGTAGTAATGTCTTAAGACTGATTTGAAGATGTCTTTATCTGCAAAGTCTTGGATTGTTGTCCATTTGCGCTCCAGTTGCTTGCAGTGGCGTTTCGTCAGCCTGAGTTCCGCTGTATACCAGCTGGCCTATGGTTCAGCTCTTGCCGTTGGGTTGCGCTTGAGGGAGCCAGGGTGTCAGCGCATGTGGTGATCCAACTGTTGAGGTTCTTGATGGCTTTTGGTAAGTTGCTGGTGTACTCAGGCCAGTGTGTGGAGAGGGTGGAAGCCCACTAATTTTCTGTAATGTTTTTCCAGCTGCTGGGAGTAGTTTTGGTGTTGGTAGGTCTGTAGTGGAGCAGGATGAGTATACTGAAACTGATAAGGGCATGGTCTGTCCCGGTCATAGTTGACAGCTTGTCGACTGTGATGTTCCTGACTGAGAAGAAAATCATGTCCATTAGGTGGCCGGCGGTGTGGGTGGGTCCGATAATGTGTTGGGTGAGGCCAAGGTTTGCGAGGTTTTCTAGAAGAGATGTAGGGTTTGGGTTGGTGTGGTCTTTTAGATGAAAGTTAAGGTCTCCGAGGAGGATGAAGGTGGTGGAACCCATGATGAGGCGTGTGACGAAGTATGTGATATCGCTAGCGAAATTGGTGTTGCGCCCTGGTGGTCTGTATACAAGGGTTCCACTCAAGCAGAAGTATGCGATAATGCATATCCTATCCTGAATGTGAGGTGTTCCATGTAAATGGTGGGGGTGTCCCTGTAGGTGGGGAAGCTGATGGTATCTTTGAATATGATGGTTGCTCCACCACTGGGCTTGTCCTGACAGTCTTGCTTGGCGATCTTGTAGCGGTGGGGTTGGCTGTAGCAATGTCCAGTGCAGTAGCTGGGTTTAGCCAGGTTTCCGTGAGGAAGAGACTGGAGTGTGGTCATGCAGTAGGTCCCATATCTCAAGGGCGTGTTTGTAAACTTACATCGAAAGAATGGCAGCTTCACATTGGTGAAATTATGGAACTCCATCCTGCTGGAACTAATAAAGAAGTGTGATGGCATGCCTCCTTGGAGTGACCTTTCATTTTAGGGCGACTGAGTTTCATTCTAGTTAAACTTAGTGACACAGATTATGATACCACGTAGATGCCCGCTGATGTGTGCATACTTCTGTTAATAGAGAAGCTGTACAAATATTTCACTATACAATTGATCCGATATTTCAGTTGCTATTAAATTCACATCCATAGTTTAAAAGTCAGTATAGACAACGAAGAAAAGTACAACGTCAGCACAGGTAATAAAAAAGCGTGCAATAAAGAACCATACGTAGCTAAAATGTTCCTTTGCCCACATTTGCACAAGTCTTGAAGTGAGCCTTTTCTCTTTCCCATGGTAAAATACACAGCCTGTCACCTTAGCACTGAAAATCCTGAAGTGAGGAAAGAAATGTAGAGTGGGCAGTTTGTAAGATTAAAGTGGGCTCTATATGGAGTTGTAGGCAAACGTGCGCTGAACTTGCTTTACAAAGAGAGTCCTATTACAAGTTCTTGTTTAAAGACAACACGTTGCATGCAGTGTTTCATTTATAATAATAAAAAAAAAAGTGCCAGGGCCCTTGTCAGGAGGCCACTGCAGCTCTCACCGCCCATTGCTCCCACTAGCGCTGCCAATGAAAGTACTATCACTACTAGCCATCACATTCATACAAGTGTGACAATTCAGACTCTAAATATACATCAAAATGACTAATACAAGCCGCCCATGCTACACTTATAGCTTTGGGTGGCAGGTATTAGTGATTTTAATGTATATTCAATTATTAAACAACAGTTATGTTCCTCAAAAAATAAGACAAACAGCACCACTATGTGGCAGGCTGTCATAAGAGCAAAGTGTTGACAATTAAGTGTGAGTGCCAAGCACCGAAAACCACTGACTCAAAATAAGGATTGGTTACATGGTTGTTTTCACAGGAGGATTCCCAGTTTGATGTGCAAGGGTATTCAAATAACATCTGAATCAATAAAGGATCTAGTGCATATTTAAGACCCACAGGAGTGCACATATGCCTATATGTGGATGTTATGCATTTTATAGAGATTGCTTGTGAATAGTAAAAATGTTATTTACACAAATTGCTGATTTAAATTAATGATGCATATATTTCCCACTTTTTCATATGGTATCAATTAATCGAATCAGTTAAAAAACAGCTGAATGCCATGCTTTACTAACTTGGGGCCTTATTTAGAGTTTAGAAGATGGCATACTAGGACACAAATGTTGCAGCTATCCTGTTCGCTGTATTAGAAATTCATTATAGCCTATGGTACTTGTAACATGGCAGATGAGATATCCGCCATGGTTTAATCTCAAAATAAAAACCATAAGAAAGGTATCAAAGATACTTAGGAAAATAACTTACCTATTTCCACATCATCATCCGCTTCAGCTTTAAATATATAAACTTTTATGACCTCCGAACCATAACCATTTTCTTTTGCAACCCCATCATGTGAAACTTCAGTGCTAATTTTTAAAGGTGTACTTCCAATTTGCTCCAACTTTTCACCAACGTCATCCACTGTAAGATGAAACCAAAAATAGGATTGGAAAATGAATACAAAATATATTAAACGTATACTCTGAAAAGTGCGATGCTTGTCAAAAATCTAGGAAGAGCTTTAAGATCAACACTCTGGATACATATTTCAAAATTATGGTACACCATCATTCTATATTTCTTTCTTGACATTTAATAAATTAACATAATTAACCTTTGTAGTAATGAAAACTCACCTTTCTGTAACATTAGTTTTATGCATGGGTAAATAATTTAAAGTTAAATATGTGCAAGGTAAAAAAATTGATGAAATGGATGATACAACTGTACAGAATAGGAGATCAACTCAAGTTATGTCTTCGAAGACACCCCAGCATTAGACTCTGCTACCACTTTTCAACATTTTCTCTGCTGTAGTTTCTGAACTTTATTGGAACTTGTGGGACAGTAATTCTTAGGCATTTTTGATTTATGAAGAATCATTTTGTACATAGCTTGAATATTTCTATGCCTATTATGGCAATAAGAAATATATCAAGAAGAGTGGCCAATGGTCACTCTAAGTCTTGTTTAGTTTTCATTTCAAGTGAGGCGTAAGGACATCCGTGACACTGTCTATCACCTGATGAACAACATTTGGTAGCAGCAGAAACTGTGGTGTACCGATTAATGCCTGAGGTCCATGGCCATACGGCAGAGATAAATAGACTGAGTTCCTACGTGCATGGTGACATACAGGTCTGTGTGCGTTAGAGTGGTGGGAGAAACTAACCACTGTGTGTACTGCTGCTTAGTCACAGAGTGTAATAACTAATTTCTCTTTCTGATGTAATTTTTCAAATCAGACCTCAAAATGGTTTTCAGTACGATGCAAATCTATCTTTTAGGGAACATTTAATACTTAATAACTGGTTGTGTAAGCACCAACTGAGAAGACCCGGGAATGACAGTGCCCCTTGTCAACATCAATCTAGAGGGGAAATCATCCAGAGACATGAACTGAGCTGAGTTGTAAAAACACTTCCAGAGAGTTCAGCACTTGTCTAACCATTGATAACAGCCTAGTGTGAAGGAGGTCTAACAGATTAACAAGGTTTTGATGTCCGCTTTAAACTTGCTGGTGGACAACTTAAGCTGTAGGTTCCTTTATAGGGCATTCCATAGATTATCCCAAAAAGACATCTACCTCGAAGGCCATGGTACTCTGCAAGAAAGAGGAACTAGAGTTTCATCCCGAGGTAGTCACTAGGAGCATCTATGTAACAGCCTAAATTTTTGGAGTAGATTGTGCCCAATTTTCATCAGAGATGCTGTACAGCATGGCTAAAATCACAGGCAAAGCCATTAGGTCCCACAGGAGAGAACTGTTGGCTTTGACAATGCTTGTTAACAGCTACATGCACCCTTTGGCTCACCTTCTGTATCAACTGGGAACAAAATTATTCCTGTATGCTGATGACACCCAGTGGTCTTTGGTCTGTCACCCAACCACTGTCCGATAAAATAATAGAAATCTCCTTGGCAGGAGATGAAGTTAAAAACTTAACAAAACAAAATCTATAGCAAAGATGATAAAAATTATCTATTTAAGAGTAGAAGATGGATACATACTTATACACTTTGCACGCTTTAGGACTGCTTTAAGTAGAGGAGGACATTGAAGAGATAACTCAGTTGAGGAAACTTGGACATGCTAGAAGAACAAGAGGTGGTATAAATCTCTTTAAATAATAGAGTAGTACGGTTTGGTTCGGATGGAAGGGAAGGGAAGATGGATTTACAGATTTTGGCAGCACAGCCAAAGGCTATATCACTTTCTTGCATCATGCAGACAAGATGGTCTTGTAGATTTACTCCGGACGAGACCAAAACGTTGACACCCTAACCCATTTTCCTTTTAGTTTCCGTCAAGACTGAACCTGGGAAACGTTGTTCTAGGACAGTCTCCACACTTTATACTTTTGGGTTAGACTTTGTATGAGATATGCGCTCCCCTGTGCAGCATTCGAGCATACGGCACACACAGACAGGTCACTGGTAATTGTCCAGACTCTGCTTTGCTCTAGTAGTCCTAACTGAACCGATGTGTTGTACATCAGAGTGCTTCTATTAAGAACACTAGTGTGCAGAGAGTTGAGATAGTTATCAATGGGAGGTCTCGTGTGTACCTGGCACTGAAGGCCCGGTCTGCACTCGGCACTGCACAGCACTCTAAGTAACCATAGCACATCTCACTGTGACCATAAGACCTCTATGCCACATGCTGCGGCTCATCGTGCAGCACGGGGTGCAGTACAGTCACAGAGTGGATATCATCACGGAATGCTCACTACCAGCACTTTATACAAACATGAGATGGGTTTTTGAACCCCGGAGGATTCATCTAGTGCTTTGCGTCAAGTGGTATCGTGCTGTGCACAGTACAGTCTGTTTCAAGTACACAGAGTGCGTAACACAGACTGCTCAGCGTTTTGTGAAAAATACATTGTGTTGTACATCTTAAAGTTGTAAGTGGCATGTGCACTGTGCATACCGAGGCATAAGCTGCGCTGAATTGATCATACATAAAAAATATAGTGTTCATATGAATGCCCAAAAGCCACTTCCTGCAAATATACGACGTGTTGTACATTCTAGGGCCCCACACAGTACTCTATGCTGCATGTGATGGTGCACTGCAGAGCACCAAGAACATAGGCTGGATTCAATAGACCCGTTCACACGTATGTTCACATGCGCTGTGCAGTGCATCAGAGCACGCACGAAGCACTTGTAAAACACTAACAATAGCAATTATAGCACTTCCTAAATCAGGGGCTTTTAAGGGCCAAATGTACAAATCATGCATGCATATTTACCCACGTGCTGTTTTTAGGTTTTAATCTTATGTTTTGCTATATTAATTTTGCTACAAAACATGTATGCAAACATTTTGCATTGCCAAACACGCATTTTATTACACAGGTTTGCAAGTCAGACTGCTTTGAGGAACCAGCAGGATGTTAACGGAGGAGCATTTTGCAGAGAAACATTGAGCGGTCAGAAGTAAATAACCATTGGTATGAGAATTCAGCCAATAAATTATTAAAAGGTATTAAAATCACTGACATCACTGATTTTAATACTTACACAGCGTGCTGATTACCTAGAGGCTTCTTGGTTCGAAGTAAAAAAAAAAACAGCATTGGCAAAGCCAACAGGTCTCACCCATGTGAGATCTATTGGCTTTGTCAATGATTCTTTAGCCATATTGTACAGCAGCACTGGCTTCAGTGCAGTATGACTGAAAGTAAAAAAAAAAAAAAAGTTTTAAAAAAAGTGAAATGACGTGGTCAACACTGGCTGCATCATACAGCTTTTTTTCTTTACTTTCAACCATGTTGCAATATGGCTAAGAAACATTGCCCAAGCCAACAGATCTCACACAGGCGAGACCTATTGGCTTTGTCAATGCTTATTTTCTGTAGTTTTTTTCCTACACATGGTGCTGACCCTAGCACATTGTGACAAACCAGGGCTCCTGATAATCACCGTGGTATAAGATGGGCATCTCGGCATGGGATACAATGCACAGTCATTTTAGATTCCATCCCCATGTCGGGCAAAAGTGTACATAGGTACTTGACAGCCTGGTATGGTATTTTGGGAATGAAATCATGGATTTACTAAATGAAAATCTAATGTTTGGGAGGGCCTTTTATTCTAAAAAAATGCAAAGTGGTTTTTGGGGGCAGGCTTTTAAAGAAATGGAGTTCTTTTAGTAAAACATATAAGACTGGTAGTACAGAACAAAATGTTGGTACTTTGATAAAATGTCAATCGGATGAGCTGGGACACAAATACTTCTTTCCCAGAACACATGTAAGTGAGTGCCAATTTATGTGGATGGTGAGGCAGCTATTGTTAATATTTTCCTGGAATCAAATGGCACTTGCTGCCTAAGGATGTTATTTCCAATCAAAAGAGTTCGTTATTCGACCATATGTGGCCATAGAAGAAAAAACAAAGCATGATAAATACAAGAAAGTGATACAAGTAAATAGTAAAAATCGTACAGAAATCGTAAAGTGCAATTTGCAAATAAAACAGCATTTTCCACCACTGGAACGCATGAAGTGACTGCTAACAGGCCAATTAGTTCTTGGGCCTTACAACAAGAATAACCTTTAGTCGTAAAACCACAATCATAAAATACGCACAATGAGAATAAGAAAAATACAAAGTTCATATAATACAAAACGGTTGGTACAGCAACGATGGTTATAAAATTGCATGCATATGAAAGGGCCACTAACAAGAGCTGCTATCAGTAATGAGTTAACAATGTTAGGCGATAGACAGTGGTAAACCACACCAGTAGGCTACCCGTCCACTGATTTTATGGATCTTTGTGGATCTTACTGCTGTTTTAAGAAAGGAGCTGACCGTTAAACATATATCGGGAGTGTTCAATAATTGAACAAATTAAACTTAACTTCTCTACATGTGCACTGTCCCATATTATTTAATCGTGGCTTAAGGAAATGTCTACGCAGAAGGTTAAAGATATTACAAAAAAACATAAAATGCAGCAACGATTGCTCTGCTGAGCAGTCGCAGGGCCTTTCAACCATTGATGTTATTTCATTAGTGAAGAACTTCCTATAAAAGTCACTGCTTCTTAGTCAATATATTGGGGGAAAGTGCAGTGTAAAATGCAGTGTGTGACTTTTTCTAAAATGTTTTAGGGTAGACCCTGCCAAAACACCCCTTGGAGAGGGTGTGCTTTTAGATTGGAATTGGAAATGTTTATAGGAGAATCGGAGGATTCCAGTCCAGGCCCAGGAGAGCCACTGCATGGCTCCCTTGTCTTCCCCACAGGTCAACCTTTCAGGGTAGGCTTTATCCACTCTCCTGCCAAGACCATGAGCTAAGAGTAAGTTAGACAGCAGTTTTTGTCAAGAAACAAGGAATGTCTCTTTCTGATCTCAACCCATTATCTGCATTTCACTTACACTGGTGGAGCAGATCAAGTGTGCTCGCCCCCCGCCACCCCCAAACGACCCACCTCTATTTACCTAAAATGCCTCCTAGACATCAGGAATAATGGGAATAACGGAAAAAAGGCGAGGGGCCAGGTATCCTAGAACAGTGCATGTTCTTCTGGGGCTTATGCCCATCCATCTGCATTTCAATTAGGGCAATCATGCAGTGGGACCAGTAGGGCAGAACGGTGGCTATTTCCTCAGTAATGCCCCCCACACTTTTCCTCTTGGTCTCCACAAAAAATAAATCGGACTGTAAATAGGCAATTCAACCCATTAAGATCAGCCAAAAAACGTGCTATCCTATGGACCTTTCACACCGCCAGGCACGTAGGACTATTTGATATTACACCCAAAGTACAACTGAACCTTGTACAATACACAAACTTCAGGGAAAGAAGACTTTGTCTTAGCCAGAAGAGGAATTTTCCTTCTGAACACAGATCTGAAAATTTTTCATCAATCAACAACACCAAACTGTGTCTGGGGAGAACATGAGGACCATACTCACTTCCTATTAAATACCAACTATATAACAAGGTCAGAGGTTTCAAAATTTTATAACAGAGATACCTAGAAAATGATGACAATCGTGTCTTTTTCCTTCTAGGAGACTTCATTCGGGAAATCCCTAGACAGATGGGAAAATGCATGGTCAAATAGGGAAAAATCCCTCAAATTCGAGGTGGCTATAGATTTCCTTGTGACACCTGCATGAAGACTAATGAGGACCATTTTGGAATGTTATTTCACACAATCAATTAACTTTTATCCCTGCAGATCGACTTGCTGTTTAATCATACAGACACTATTCCTGGTTCTCATTCTACACAAATATTATATTTGGTTTTAAATCTCTTTTGCAAAGCAGTTATTTCTGGTGCAAAAGGCAATTAGTATATGCCAAAACCATCCATAAATAAACTCAAACTCCTGTCTTTTAATCTTCACTGAGGTACATGTATCCTGGCATAAGACATGCTTTCCTGTGACATCTACCCAATCAATAAATCAAAGGGCTTGTAAAGTGCAGCTACTCACCCGTGTGGGTCTCAAGGTGCTGAGGGAGGGTGTCTGCTGGCCGGACTGGATGGAGGATCATTCGAAGAGCCAGGTCTTGAGGTCCTTCCTGAATTGGGTCAGCGATGCTGATTGCCTGACCTGCAGGGGCAGGGTGTTCCAGGTCTTGGCGGTGAGGTAGGAGAACGACCTTCCTCCGGTTCTGGGCTTGTGGATCCTGGGGATGAAGGCGAGGGCGAGTTGGGAGGATCGGAGTTGTCTGGCGGGTAAGTGGAATGTGAGTAGGCGTGAGTGAGGAGCTTGAAAGTGACTCTCTTGTTGACTGGGAGCCAGTGAAGTTGTCGAGGTGTTGCGTGATGTGGCTGCGGCAGGGGATGTCGAGGACCAGTCTGGCGGCGGCATTTTGAATGTTCTGTAGTTTCTTGAGCGGTTTCTGGGTGATGCC
The DNA here is from genome assembly GCA_963921515.1 of Calotriton arnoldi. Classification (NCBI taxonomy): domain Eukaryota; kingdom Metazoa; phylum Chordata; class Amphibia; order Caudata; family Salamandridae; genus Calotriton; species Calotriton arnoldi. The sequence goes on along the minus strand of CAWUFW010000585.1, from coordinate 2,472,765 downwards.
GGCGTAGAGCGCGTTGTCATAGTTGAGTCTGCTGGTGACAAGTGCGTGGGTGACCATCCGTCTAGATTCTGTGGGGATCCATCTGAAAGTCTTTCGGAGCATGCAGAGCATGTGGAAGCAGGATGAGGACACTGCGTTGATTTGGCAGTTCATTGTGAGCGAGGAGTCCAGTATGATGCCAAGGTTGCGTGCGTAGCCTGGTGTGGGGGGGGGGGGGAGAGATCCCAGAGCGGCTAGCCACCAGGAGTCTTCCCAGGCTGAAGGGGTGGGTCCAAGGATGAGTACTTTGGTCTTGTCTGAGTTGAGCTTGAGGCAGGTGTCTTTCATCCATGTAGCGACGGCCTCCATTCCACGGTGGAAGTTGGTTCTGGCGGTTGTGGGTTCATTGGTGAGGAAGAGTATCAGCTGGGTGTCGTCGGTGTATAAGACCATGTTGAGTCCGTGGCTTCCGATGGTGGCTGCGATGGGGGCCATGTAGACGTCCCCACCAACTTCATTTCAGGTATGTTGAAAGAGCAGACTGGTAATGTTACGCCATTATCTATCCTCTCTTGGGAGGGGCTCGATATGCCTCTTAGACATCTAGGATCATTTTTTTTTTTTTTGATTTTCAAAAACCTTTATTTAGAAAAGATTGCACAGCATAATTACATGGTTCCATCGGAGCAGAAAATTAAGCACATCTATACATTGCAGCACAGCAGAGAGAGTCGCACATTTGTGTCACCTTAAAGACAGTGACATGGGGAGTTGTCATGAAACCCTGTGAGGGGCGAAAGCAAACTACCAGGGGAGGCACCAAGCATGGAGGGGAAAGGCAGGGAGAGTGGAGGGGGCCATAAACAAGAAGGGAGCAGCTCACGGACTAGCACCGGCGGCCGCCGCGGGCGGGGAGCCGGCGGGGAGCACGGGAGAAGTCGCAGATTGCTGGGGGTCGTGGCTTGAAAGGTAGGTAACAAGTGGGCCCCATATATCAAGTGGACGAGACTTGGCTGGCAGGAGGTCCCAGAACTCAGACAAGAGGGTTTGGCAGCGGGACGCATCCTCGAACCAGAGGGCCGCCTTAGGCGCAGGCCTGCGACCCCAACACATCGAGACCCTGCGCCGCGCGAGGACCAACAGCATGGCAGTCAAACGGCGAGAGGCATCCGGGCAAAATTTAACGAAGCCTAAGAGGCAGATCGCGGGGTCAGGTTGGAGTGGTGATGAGGTGATTTCGGAGATAATTATACAAACTTCCTGCCAGTACACCGAAACCCGGGGGCACAACCAAGCGAGATGAGCAAAGTCAGCCGCGGGCGCGGAGCAGTGCAAGCATCTGTCACTAGCTACAAGACCTAATCTGTGAAGTTGGGCGGGGTTACGATACAACCTGTGTATGTATTTGAAGTGTATAAGGCGCAAACGATAATTGAGAGAGAGGCGTTTGATCTGGGTACAACAATACAACCAATCCGCTTGAGAAATCTCGATTCCCAGGTCCTCGCCCCATGCAATGCGTGCCCGGTCAGTAGAAATAGAGGACGCTGCAAGCGTATAAGCATAAATTTTAGTGACCAATTTCTTGGGAGAGGGAGAGGCATAGAGCAGATCAAGAGTGGCCAACGAGGGAGGAGGTTGAGGAAAGGTGGAGTGGATCTTCCTGCAAACAGCCCGGAGTTGGTAAAATAACAGGGTATCCATGGGGCCGGAGTCGGCGGCAAGCGAAAAGAAAGTGTCCCCGGGATACAGGTCTGATACTGTGGAGAGACCTAAACGACCGGCGTGTTTGACCATCCCCGACGACTGGAGTGGAGGAAAGGTAGGGTGATGAGCAATGGGCATAGAGTTTGCGGATAGCATCTCAAAGCCGGAGATCTTGCGAATTCCGTCCCAGGCCCAACGCAAGGTCTCGACCGTATCAATTTCAGTGCGTTGAAGTTTCGCCGGGGCGAACAGTGCAGTTGTGAGCGGCCAAGGGGCAGCGAGATCGGCCTCCACCGCCACATGGGGTTGGAATGGGGTGGGGTGGAGCCAGAAATGGAGGAAGCTGGCCTGAGCGCTAAGGGCATAAACCTTAAAATCCGGGGCTCCCAGCCCACCCCGCGACATCGGAAGCGTGAGGGTGTTGTAAGCGATCCTGGGTTGCCGTCCAGCCAAAAACAGAGTGATAAGCAGAGAGCGAACCTTGCGAAAAAATTGAGCGGTGAGAGGGATGGGAATGTTAACGAAGAGATATAAGAACTTCGGGAGCACTACCATCTTGGCAATCGCTATGCGCCCGACCAGTGAGAGCGGCAGCCGGTTCCAGAGCGGGATCTTGGACTCCAACCAATCCACTGCGCGGCCGAAGTTGGCTCTCCAGAGTTCATCCACGTCTCTGCTCAGCCAAACACCCAGATACCTAGTGGGCTCCGAAGCCCACACGAAAGGGTAATCAGAATCAAAGGGGGTCGTGACGTCCGTGAGAGGAAATAGTACAGATTTGTTCCAATTAACCTGAATGCCAGAGTAGCCACCGAAACGTATCACCTCACGGACTAGAGGACTGAGATTCTCCTGAGGATGACGAACATAAAGAGTGATATCGTCCGCGTACATGGAAACCAAAAGAGCCCGAGCCGCGAAACCGATGCCTTTCTGAGTATGGTGCTGCCGGACACGAGCTGCGAGAGGTTCCATAGCGACAGCGAAGAGCATGGGCGAGAGCGGGCAGCCCTGCCGGGTACCGGGCCTGATAGGAATAGGCTCGGAAATCTGTCCGTTGATACGGAGACGAGTGGTGGGAAGAGTATACAGTAGCAACACCTTGCGAATGAAGACCTGACTGAAGCCCAGGCAGGGATGGAGGTAAAACAAGAAGGGCCATTCCAAGGTATCGGTGGCATCGAGCAAAGCCGCCACTGCCGGAAGCAACGGATTGATTTGATGAAGAACGGAGAAAATGGTCCGGAGGTTATGAGAGGTGGCACGACCGGGGATGAAACCGGATTGGTCTGGGCGGGCAATGAGTGGCATAAGTGGAAGTAGACGGGAGGCAAGCAGCTTGGCAAAGATTTTGTTGTCAGTGTTGATGAGGGAAAGGGGGCGATAGGAATCTCTCTGCTCGGGGGGCTTATCCGGCTTGAGAAGTAGGGTCAAAAGTGCCTCACGCAGCGACGGGGGAATTGTCCCGATTCGAAGGACTCGTTATACATGGCAGCTAAGTGGGGGATCAAAAGAGGGGCGAAGGCCTTATAAAAGGAGGCCGGCAGGCCGTCCGAGCCGGGCGCCTTGTCGCCAGGCATACTGTTTATAGCAGCTAAAATCTCCTCCTTAGAGAAGGGCTCATCAAGGAATTCCCGATGTGAATTACCGAGCCAGAGGAGTTGAAGAGTATCGAAGTATTGATCTAGAACTTCGCAAGGTGGAACAGATCCGGCCGTATAAAGTTGTGTGTAAATGCAGTGAAGCGCGCTTTGATTTCGTCCGGGGAGGTAGTACGGGAAGGACCGCCGTCTTGCAGGGCAGTAACAACCGACGCAGCGCGGGCCGACTAAGGAGGTTAGCCAGAGTTTTATCTGGGCGATCGCCCTCACCAAACCGACGCGCCCGCGCCTCTCTACCGAGAAAAGCCAGTTCCCTATTCGCCTCGTCGGAAAATTCAGTCAGCTTCTCGCGTATCTGAGCGAGGGTATCGGCATTCGGGTGCTGGGCGTGAGAAGTGTCCAACAATTTGATCTCCTTTTCAATCCTATCCAGAGTGCCACGGATGGAGCGCAAAACACCGGATTGCTTGGAGATACATTCCCCATGGATTACAGTCTTGAAACCCTCCCAGAGCGTGGATGGCGAGGCCACAGATCCCTCATTGAGCTCAAAATAATTTACGATCGCAGTCTGTATCTCGTCGCAGAAGACCGAATCGCGCAGTGCATTCGGAGGAAGGCGCGACTGGGCGAGTGAGGGAGACGAAGGGATAGGCTGACGGGAGCATGGTCAGAAAGAGTGCGCGCCATATGGTCAACCGAGGTAAGACAGACTAGTGCGTCCGGAGTAGTGATCCATAAGTCCAGTCGGGACCAACAGCCCCGAGAACCAGTGACACACGTGCCCTCACGCGTCGCAGGGTGAGCATGACGCCACGTGTCGTACAGTGAGTTATCCAGGAGTATGGAGTTAAGGAGTGAGGTCGCCCGCGGGTGGGAGGCATGGGAGCCAGACCTGTCCAAGTCGGCGGACAGAGCCACATAAAATCGCCCCCCCCAGAGGAGAGCAGCAGGGCCAAGAGATGAGATGCGGTGCCAAACTTGAGCAAAGAAGTCCGGGTCGTCGCAATTGGGACCATATATCGCCACGAGTGTCAGCTTTTGAGCCCGTAGGGTGCCATGGAGTATTACGAATCGCCCGCCCGAGTCAGAGAACACTTGAGAGGTCTGCCATGGGAGCCCCCTGCGCAGCAGTATGGACACACCCCGAGAATAATTGGAGTAAAAGGAGGAATGGATTTCGCCCCAATGTCGGGAAAGGAGTCTAGAAGCAGTGGATTGCATAAGATGGGTCTCTTGTAAAAAACAGATGTCCACCTTGTGGCGAATGAGATGGGCGTGAACCAAACGTGCCTTGCGGTAGTCATTAAGCCCACGGACATTCCAAGTCCAAAGTGTAGTGTCAGTCATGGTGGCACAATCAGGGGGGGGGACCAGGAAAAAGTGACATAAAGGGCAGGAGCTGCGTGCATTGGCAATAAGCGGTGCAATGGGATACGAGAGCCAAGAGTGGTGCAATAATCAAGGGAACAGCTCGGCATAGTATGGTCAGACATATCACATAATCACTGAAATAGGCCAACAGGACAAGCAAAACAAACGCCTTGGCAGAAATCTGACTAGCATGGGGAAGAGACCTAATGTCAGAGGGGCCATGAACAAAATACTGTGCAAAAACGAACAACAAGGCCTCAGAAGGAGGCCACAGACCCCGTACCCCAAAGAACCATCCCCCGGAACCCTCCCCCAAAACAAAAAACCCCAGGGAGCCCCAAACCCCGCACCCACACCAACCCCCAATCAGGCTGAGACACCACCCATACCCACCCCAGGGACCCACAACTTGGAAGGGAAGAATCTGCGTCCGTGATGGGAATTATCCCGTGGGGGCATGGCGACGCCAGCGTACACCCCTGCCAGAGAGACAGGGTGGCCAGGCCGTTAGCGTCAGCAAACATCAGAAATGTACACCAAGAATTGGGGAAACTTCACATCAAAAACAAATAGGCTAGCGAACATGCCTCAGAGGGCAACAGGAACCCAAAGGACTAAGTACGAATTACAGGCCTGGAGAACAGACAATGCGAAGGATGCAAAATCAGGGCTCGAAGAACAGGTCAGTCATTGTCACTGAGAATATCCTCGGCAACAGCTTGGGAGTTGACAGGCGAAGAACGGTTGGACTTGTCCAGTTTTTTAGCAAACGCCAGCGCCTCTCTTGGATCCGGAAAGATGAGGGTTTTTGTGCCTTGTTTAACTCGCAGTTTGGCCGGGTACGCCAGGGAGTAGGAGATCTCGTGCTTCTGGAGGATCTGTTTAGCCGGTAGAAACTCACAGCGTGCCGCCTGAACTGCGGTGGTGTAGTCTGGGTAGAACGAGAGGGAGTTACCCTGGTAGCGAATGACCCCTTTTTCCTTGGCCACCCGGAGGATGGGGTCGCGGTCCCTGAAATTTTAAATTTTGGCTATGATGGGACGGGCCGGCAGACCAGGGGCCGGACGGTGGCCAAGGGAACGATGTGCCCACTCAACTATAAAAACCGATGAGAGAACGTCGCCAAAGATCTCACGAGCCAGCTGCTCCACATAGTCCTCCATGCGAGAGATGTTGGTGGACTCGGGCACTCCAGTAATACGAAGGTTGCTCCTGCGTGAGCGCGCTTCCAAATCTTCGTTCTTGTCTCGGATAACGGCTAATATCTTGTCCATCTTTAGCAATTTCTGGCGGTCTTGGGTAGCAGCGTCCTCTGCGTCAGACACCCGGGTCTCAACATGAAGGAGTCGGGCATCGTGGGAGTCAACCCGGGCTTTCACTGTGTCCTGGCGGGCCGATAACTGATCCAGCTGCGCCGCTATGTTGGTGACCGTGGATTTAACGTCCAACATGATGGCCTTCAGATCGTCCTCACGGGATTGCGCCATGTCAGACGGAGCCAAGGGGTCACCTCCATCCGCACCGGCACCCTCCTGGCGCATCTGGCGGCGCTGATCAAAGGCGATTTTAGACTGCTTGGGGTCGGTTCGTCCCATGGCCGGAGCGGCAGGAGAGTGGAGCAGCCTGTCAACTGATGTGAGGCCGCAGGTAGAAGGAGGAAACCAATGTACTCAAGGTGCGGCCAGCCAACAGAGGAGAGTCGTGAGGACAGGCCCAGCGGACAGCTGCAGCGACGCCCGGGACCAGAGCACAAGTGAGCTGGTTGCAAGAGAGGAAGGGTCCCAGTGGGCAGTCCGCCCACCACCAGGCGGCCGCCTCAGACAGCCCACTGACCAGCCTATTTAAGGGAGAGGTAGCAGGGCCCGGCTAAGAGTGGGCTGGCAGGAGCGATCCACCACAGGCAGCAAGAATGTCAAATAGAGCCAGCTCGCAACGAGGCCGCAGGGACACAGGCCAAAGGGAACCACAGCACAGCGGAGGCGAGAGGCACCAAGCGGGGCACCAGAGGCCGAGCCCGCAGCCAGGTGAGTCGGGCACTGGGCCGAGGGCAAATTAAGCATCAGCACTGCACAGAGTCCATAGGTCGCGCATTAATACAGCAGCAGGACCCGGCAGGGGGCAACCAACAGATGTGATGTGGTAGGCCGTGCCTCGGCCGGATTCTGGGGTAAGGCGGCCCGATGTTGCAGAAACTGCACTCCGTTCAGCGAGGGCCCAGGAGGAGGGGCCGGCAGGTAGTGGCGTCCGCAGACCTTGGCAGCCGAAAGCAGGACGGGAGGCAGCAAGCGGGAACACAACGCTCGGCCGCCTCCGGGGGAGCACAGCGTCCGGCGAGCCGATATCGCCGCAGCAGGGGGGCCCAGATGCCAAACGGGCCGCTGCAGCAGCCGCCGATCACAGACGCCGGGGAGCCGGAGGCCGCAGCGGGAGGGAGGCTGCACACAGCGGGGGAGTCAAGGGGAGCGCGCCGCCCACCTCGCCAGGCCCGATGGGAGAGGCCTAAGCCACGGGCACCAAAGGGAGGAAAATGGCAACCGGGCACGCGTAGGCCGGGCCGGGCGGTACGACAAGCCCGCCCCCAACCCCGCCGCAGTGCGCCCCCGCAGCGGCGGCACCTACCGGCTCAGATGGTCGAGTAGCAGAGGCGCCGCGTCCGGCACAAATCCAGTCGCAGGTCAGGATCTCGCAGTCGGCTCCAGGAGGCCGGGAAGGCCGCGCGCGCCACAGGGCCAGGCCCGGGGCTCACACAGCGACGAAACTCGGCCCAGCAGCGACCCAGGAAGGCAGGAAAGGGCTCGGAGCGCGCCACAAGAGCAGGTGAGTGGCAATGGTGCAAAGTCCAAATGGCGATGATCGAGATGCCTGCAGGATAATTAAGGATATTAGGCTTGGCAGGCAGAGCCCACTCAAGGTGCGGCCATTTTGCAGCCGGCTAAGCCACGCCCTCCTGGGATCATTTTTAGTCCAATGAAAAAAATAGAAACAGAGTGGGGAGCTGAGCATCCTAACACATGGCATGCCCCTCTCTTGCCTCTTTCCTTCATCTGCTTTTCAGCTCCTCTGAGGGAGCAGATTGACAGTGCCAGCCCTTGATCTGCCCTCTTCGGGGGATCCAAAATGCACCTCAGACAGTAGGGGTAATTTTTTTGTGAATGAAAAAAACAAACACATTGGGGACTTGAGTATCATGAGTACACAAGTAGAGTAGACTTCCTAGCCTCTACTTTAACCTGCCATCCAGCTACTGTGAGGAAGCAAATCAGTGGTGTTACCCCTCAAATTGCCCCTATAGGAGAACATGACAGGCCTACATAATACCAAGGATCATTTGTCTTGTCAAGGGAAAATCTGTTCAACCGGTAGGGGGAAAAGTGTTTTTAAAGTGTATGACCTAAATACCACTAATCACCTTGGTTTGGCGGCTGACAGTGATTGAAGGTTATGAATTTGGAGAAAATTAATATTGCTACAAGGCTCACTGGTTTTAACTTTATTCTAACATAAAAATCAAGGGCACTTTCTATACCAGGTCAAGGGAATGGAAAAACACTCATTTTGAAGCCTGAGCCAATTTATTTTTATACATCCTCAAACAATTTTAAAAAAACAGTTGCTGGTAATATGTTAGCATGTTTGTAATATTTAAATATCCATGTCACACATCTAATTTTTGTACTTACAAGATATCATCAAATAATCTTCCGAGGTGCTCTTGCCATCATCTTCAGTTTGGATGGTAACCGTTGACCCAGGAACACTCCTAGCAGATTGAATTACAGTTTCTGTATCACAGTTTGCTTCAAGTACTTCCTCTGAAATGACAGCGGGAGAGTCGGGTCCTACAATGGAATCCTGAATCACATGTTCCAAATGTACATCAGGACTTGTAACAAGGTCAGCCACAAACACCTGATCACGCATACTAACAGTTCTTGTTATCATTTCGGAAGTCAAAACATGATCACAAGTATCTAAGGCTTCCTCAATGGCTTCGTCAGCTACTAGCTCAGATTCGGTTATAACATCTGTCTCTGTGATTATATCAGGTCCTTGGACGACCTCTGAGGAAAGATCATGTTCAAGGGTTATATCATCATCCATGATAAGGTCAGAAACTAACACAGCTTCAGGAACAGAGACAACTATATGGTCTCCATCGATGTGAGCAGTACCAGTCATTCCAGCCACTGGAAGAAAATGTAAAAGCAAAGTTAGTAATTAACATATTCCGTCATATGTTCTATATCTGAAAACAGTAGTATTTAATCTATACAATAAACATGTTTACAATAATTGGCTCATTGATAAGTTAGGACTGATACTAACAAAGGATCTCCAAGCAAGAATATGTAAAGCCAAATAGGCATTAGCCACCTAAATTTCTTCTATGGCAGTGATCTCACAGCACGTTTAAAGCCCCTTTGATGCAGTTATTCAGGCATTAAGTGAACTGTTCTCATTTTATAGCTTAGTTTCCACAAACACCAGCATATTAAGAGCCATCTTGGTTTAAGACAAAAAACCTTATGGCATGACACAGGCACTCAGCCAACTTGTTTATTTATCTTATTTCTATACCATTGACTTGGACACATGGTCAAAAGAACTCTGCGCACACAACCAAAATAACAATGACATTAAACAATACAAAAGGCACCAGTATTGAGGTGAAGTAGGCGGTATGAAGGTGAGAAGGAAGAATATGCTAGAGGAATCTTCCATATTGTGTTATTGAATGATAGCAGAGGAGTGTTTGGTGTATGTCACTCAAAAGACCATTCAGAATTCTCTGAGAACCGTAGAAAACCTTTTTGTGAATTTCTGTTTTCTTTTAGGAGAATTTCCAAAGCAAGAAAACATTTACTCTTGAATGTAAACAATCGAGAGATAAAGATTTTGTCATGGGTATGAAATATGTTTGTGCGTTATCTGTAGGCTGTATTGGGCAAATTGTGTTTTGTTGTAGAAATAAGCTAATTCTACTTTAAACAATGTCACTAGTTCAGGAAAAGTGACAAGAAACTCTTTAACAAATCTTGTTTAAATAGAAAAGTATAAGAAAATGGGACGATGTAGCCTAATAGTTTACATTCTACAGAGGCTTCATAGAGTCTTAACAATGGACACTTTTTTAAACAACATGCACTTCACCAGCACTGTGAGTGTAGGTTGAAGTCATGACCAACAAGAAATAATGTTCCCTTTCTTTCCATTAAGGTGAAGGGAAGGTTGCTTCCATTTTCACTTAGGACTCCCCCGCAGAAGAACCAGGAATATAGGTAAAAAAACATTTCAGGCCGTCTGGTGTCTAGGGGCTACTGATAACCATAAGCACTGAATAGAGCAGCAGGCCATGCACAGGAACATTGGGGAATAAAAGAGAAAATATCATTCTCTACCCTAAGAGGTTCATCAAAGTGTCCTGATCTGCATGAATGTCAGCCTTTGCATCTGATTCATGCCAATAATGCTTAATGTATAATGAAAGTGTAGAATGACTGCCAGGTAGCTGCCTTGCAGGTCTGGGCTATGAGGATAATCCTTACAAAAAGCTGTAATAGCAGATCTACATCTAGTACAGAAATCTTTTAGCCTATCTAATAATAATGTATTGGTTTCCATATAACATAGTAGGATGGAAAAGACTGTCTATCGAGAAATAGATTGCTCTGAAGTGGATAAACCTGCATGAACAGGCTCATATTTCACAAGCAATTGCTTAGTCTTTTATATTCTTTTGTCTGGGTAGGATTTCAGCACACTCTTAGGACCTTTCTGAGGGACAGTAAGGGTTCTAAAACAAGATTTCTAGAAAAACTGGGGCCGTGGCCAACCGCCGAGGAAGATGGCCACTCACTCAAGCGGCTCCTGCCACCTAAATCTCATTCCATCCGCATGAAAATCTGATATCAACAGCAGAACACACTAGCTGCCTGCTCTCCCTAACCAGCGAGACAAGTTCCACACGACTGCGGCACACCTGGCATGGCCGCAGACTGAAAACGAAGGTGTGGCCTGGGTGGCAAGGTGCGGCCGTGCCTTGAGTGGGCCGGCGACGCCGTAAATGAGGAGCAGATGAAGACTGATGGTGAATGGGCCTGTGTGGAATACTAGCAGAGAACATCGGGTGGCCCCACGGGTTTTGAGACTGGGTGACAACCGATTATTGCTCACCCTCATTGAAGACAGCGACCTCTGACCGAGAACGGGAGGGTGGGCCCATAAAGTGAGAGCTGCCACGGCCTCTGGGGTGCCTGCTACAGCGCTGCCGGCTGCAGACCTTGAAGAGAACGGGACTGCTCCAGGCAACGGACGAGCACTGGGTCCACCCACAGGACCGTCTGCATCTGGGGACTACACTTCTGCCGTCGGGAGGAGCAGCGGCGAACTGTTGGTGCCAGGGGCATAAGAGATCGGATTGCAGAGCCTCCGGCTACAGATCCCAACGTGAAGGATGCATGAAACACAGGATGTGAGCGCATCTAAGACCCCTTGCATCTGGGTGAAAACTGCACTTCGCTGGCCCCCTGAACTCACAGCTGCAGAAAGGCGCGGCCTGCCTCGCAGTTGGAGAGTCAGTGCCCGGGTGGAGGAGCCTGAACTGACGGTGACTGTATCTGGCAGCGCTGCCTGGCCTTGTGGCACCCACTGAGTGTTGCGGTTTGGGACCTGCTGTTGAGGCACCATGTACCTACGCTACCATCACCAGGGGGTTGCCAGCAGTGAGCACGCCTCGGTGACCTGAGTGCCAATTATAATCCCGCCATGACATCTCTCTCCCTCATCGGCACAACCACTGTGTGGAGGCCACACGGACCGTGTAGACCCGAAACACTCCCTGGCTGGAGGGCCCAGGTTGATTTGACCCCAGAAAAGTGTGTTGAGTCGTCAGAAGTGGGCGGGGAGTGAGCCCTACCGCCTCGTGGGCGCCCAGTAACCGAGCCACCCTATAAAGAGTTTTCAGCTCCGGTTTCAGCTACCATAAGGGGGTGTGGCTTCCCCCCCCCCCGTCCTCGCACTTAAACGCCAGACTGCCCCACATCCAAAGATAACCTCTAGGACCTAGACTAAGAGCTGCCTAGCCCTGGGGGGTGCGTGAGACAACACGACCGAGGCGCACTACATAGGGGATCGTTGGGGTGGACGCTAGGGAGGGAGGCAAGAAAGTCAACAGGCCGCAGGAGAGTTCGCTTTTTGGTCCCTGGCAGGCGGCGGTGAATATTAAGCTCCCTATCCCACCCCACTTATTGCAACAGGGACACTTGAGATGAGGAGCAGGGGGAAGTGCTTCATTGGAGATGACTGGGGCCAGGGCCCTCGCACCGTCCATCAAACTAAACTAGACAAATTCACCTAGCCAAGAGACAAAACGGCTGCACCAATGGCAGAGGGACAGCGCGCTTCCCAAACCCAGACCTCCCCGGCAGAGCAAACACCCACTCTTGCGGATATAACTGCAGCAATACAAGGGATACACACAGCCCTTGAGGCCAAAATACACTTTGTCCCCACAGATGTTGGGCTGGTGTCGACCTATGCAACATGAGGGCCCGGGCAAAAGATTCTATCACCACCATGAAAGTCGACACTAAGACAGTGCAATTCAAAGTTAAAGTGTTGAGTGCAACCTCCCAGATCCTAGAAGCTGGAAGATTTCAAGAGGCGGGCCAGGAGGAATAATGTTCGAATAATAGGGGTGCTGGAGCGCTCGGAGGGGCCAGAAGATGATCTATTTGTCAAGGACCTCATACTCAAACAACTGCAACCCAGTGGCCTTTCTACATACTTCTTTGTTGAACGTGCCCACAGAGTCGCGGGTGCCCTTCCGAGGCCGGGCACGCCACCACACCCCATTCTTGCTCGCATTTTTAACTATCTCGACCAATAATTCATTCTTCAAGCTGCTCGCGCTGCACCACCAGTCAAATGTGATAAGGCTACGATCAACTTTTTCCCAGACTTTACTCTTTGAGTGCAAAGACTGTGCCGCTCCTTTCTTGAAGTTAAAAGAGAACCGAGAGATCTTCATGATATTCCTGGCGAAATTATGAGTGGTGGCGGATGGTAATACCTGGTATTTTACCGACCGGGAGGAGGTCAGGAAATGGCGGGGTGGTTGGAGTGTGGTGGGAAAAGCAGGACATGGATCTCGAACAAAGAGACAACAGGATGGCGGTGAGACCGCGCACGAGCCGGGCGCTGAAGTCAATCAGAGGCACCACACCGAACTTTTGGAGACCTGACTTAATCTGGGGGTTTTTCCAAGCAATCTGGCCACACACCGAATGACTGTAGTAGCCCGGTGCATATCTCTAGTATTTGTAGGAACTATAGAACAGCTGTTGAATCAAAGAGGGACCTGCCCCAGTTACCCAATCGAAGTTATCCATATAGGGGGAACTGATACTATTTGTATAATTTCAATTACTATGGTAACATTACCTTTTCTTTACTAGGGGTGGCGGTGAGGCCTTCAGGTGGTACCCAGAGTTTCCTTTGGTTTGTATTAAGTTTTGGGGCGACAGGCGCTCCGCACAGTTGGGGGGGGCAGGCAGTTTTGGGCCCTTATGCAGGGAGGCAGGATGTGGGTATGATACTGGGGTTTGTGTTAATATATTTGTTTTCACTGTGTTTTCTCAGTCTTATGCGGACATCTTTACATTGCTACAGCGCAGGATAGTTGCTCCCGTCTCCTCCCCCCTGACTGCTCACTGGTAGGAAGACCCAGTGTTGGCACACACATTCCATGGGAAACTGTTGTGTTCTCCGCTGCGACCTGCCCACCTATCCCGGACCTAGACGGGATTTGTCCGCTGCAGACTCTCTCCATTTTTTGCTACCAGTAATTTTCCATGGCAGCCACCATATGTACTCCTAGTTTTAAGATCCTCTCCTGGAACGTCAACGGACTGCTGAACAAAATTAAGCGAGGAGTGGTCTTGCAATACCTCAAACGACACTCGCCCGACGTGGTCCAACTGCAGGAAACGCATCGCCAGGGCAACACCTACCATGCCCTAGATAGATGGGGATATAAAATGGTCGCCCATGCAGGCTTTAATTAGGGGTCATGGGGGATTGGTATACTTTTGCATAGATCGCTCCCCTTTATTGTACAGAATGCTTGGCCTGACCCGCACGGGAGATATGTGGCATTGACAGGGCAGTGGGAATGTAAAACCCTCAATATCATTTCCCTTACCATTCCTCCTAGACTTCACGATGCAGCTTTTGCAGACCTAGGCACACTACTCCTTCAACTCCCTGAAGGTTGCTTATTGTTGGGGGGAGACTTTAACAATACCATTTGTGGGTCCAGCGATCAGTGGCCCCCCTCCTGACCTGCTGACGATGCGCCGCCCCAGCTGACGTTATGTCTGCAATTGGCCGGGCCGACACATGGCGTACCCTCCATCCCACAGCATGACAGTACATATACCTCTTGGGAGCACATGGTAGCTTATCGCGCATTGATTACATACTTACCTACTTCGGCGAGGCCCACCAACTTGCCAGGGGCATCTCTGACCATTCAACCGTGTGCGTCACTTATGGACTCCCAGGCCGTGGTGGCGGTCAGAGGGTGGCACTTAATTTCTGGTTTCGTAAGATACCCCGCATCCACAAGGTTATCCAAGAAGCCATGGAGCACTACTTTCAAGAAAACAAGTGCTCTGTAGAATCTGCACAGAAGCTGTGGAAAGCTTACAAGGCTGTCATAAGAGGTCAGGGTTTAGCGCTGATAGCAGTCCATAAAAAAAAGAAAAAAGAGCCCAACTGGAGAGAAGCACCCAGAAGTTGGAATCCCAACATCTGGCAAATGACCAGAGCCATTTACATCACACACTATCCCTAAAGCAGAAGGAGTACAGATATGTCATGGCGGACGCCACTAGGAATCGTTACCGAGCCACTCAACACCCCCTGTTTTGAAGTGGGGGACACGGCTGGTAGATTACTGGCTTGGCTAGACAGAAGAGACGGCATCACAGTGGATTCTGGAGATCCGGAATAACGAAGACAAAAGGCTTAGGGATAGACAGGGCAGCCACTGGTGCAGATATAGTAACAACCTGCAACCCACATCTACTGGCAGGAAAGGGGACTGGAAAGAGAAAGAGAGACCGCCTCCAGATCAAGGAGTCTGCCTGCATCTACGTTTTTTGGTTATTGGATATCTTGGATATCTTCAGATTAACTCTAAAAGAAGAGTTATTGACAGTTTCTACATAAAAAGATAAGAGCCTAACAATTAACACAACCGTACATTTCACTCGACAATTCCGTCATACACCTTCTCTCTGCTCAATTATTTCTCTAACCTGTACAATTCTGCAGGCAGGCTTCTCTCTGTAGGAATTTTATTGCAAGAACCTTTGTTACTATGAATAATCTTTCCTTTTTTTTGTTTCTTTTCACTTTGGTTTAAACTAAAACGATTCTTTTCCTGAAGAGAATGAACTAGTCACTGAAAACGCCAACAAATTCTGCAAAGAGATGAAAACTAGTCTCTGAAATCTTATTTTCTGACCCAAAACAACTTATCAGTCCACTGAGTCCCAATTCTTACTGTCCTTTTCAATGACGCCGTCGAGTAGATACTGGAACTCCTATCCGAAAAGGCTACTTGTGAAGAAATTCTTCAGAGCGCTAAACTTGAGACACTACTCCTCGAAATGTGAAATACCCCGGGTGTGCACATCGCTCCGAAATAGGCAGAGGTAAAAAAAAAAAAAAAAAAAAAGGCAAAAGTTCATCAAAAAGAGTCTGTGGGCAAGCACGCCGACGGAACACTGTTCTCTCATCAAGATGACAGTTGAAGTGTGCGGCTCAAGAGGCGCGCATTCTGGAAGAGAACAACAGTGCGAGGCTAACAGAAACAATTAGAGAGTAAAACTTGTGCCACGCTGGCGACCGCCATCTTGAGGCATCAGGAAATTGGGAGTAGCCAGTTCCAGGAATATCCTCCTTAAAAGAAACTTCCAAGGAGGGCGATGTAATGTCCAATGGGGATATAAAGCAAAATCCAGTCTTTTCCGTTTTGGTGAGTGTTTGCAAATACAGGCTATTGTTTTCCTGACAAGACCTGACGGAAAGCGAGGTTACGCAGGCTATCCACGAATTGGTGTCTGGAAAGGCGATGGGCCCCAGTGGCCTCCCTATAGAACTCTACAAACAGACAGCTTCAAGCACTGCCCCGCCACTCATGCAAGTGTTTTTGGAGAGCCGCAATGCTGGGCAGCTTCCCAAAGATCAGCGAGCATAGTGGTTATTCATAAAGCGAATAAACCGCCAGATGACTGCGCCTTCTACAGGCCCATATCACTATTGAACACGGAGGTGAAGATCCTGGCAAAGCTCTTGGCCACGCGGTTGATTAGGGTGATTCGGTCACGAATTCACCCGGATCAGCGCTTCAACCTGCGAAGGCTGCAAGGGGTACTTGGGAGTGCATCAGAAATCTGTGAGGATGCGCTCGTGCTGTCGCTTGATGCACGGCTGGCTTTTGACACGGTGGAATGGCCCTTTTTGTATGCAGTTTTAGAAAAGCTGTGACTTGGCCCCCATTTCGTTTCCGGGATCTGACTATTATACTCGGACCCGATCGCTCAGGTGGCGGTAAATAAAGGCACATCAGCGTTTTTTTCCCCTTCGGCAGGGCACGAGGCAGGGTCACCCTCTCTCTCCCCTCATTTTTGCTTCAATCCTGGAGCCCTTAGCGGCCTGGGTCGATGGACTGCAGACTGGAAGGACAGCATCTCCCTTTATGCAGATTATATTCTGCTGTACGTACCTGATCCATCCTCCACACTTGACAGGATAACGCATGTCTCTGCACTCTACCATAGATACTCCGGCTACATGATTAACTGGAATAAATCCCTGATTTATGTCCTACATGGGGTGACCCAGAGTCTGCCTGACGACTGTGAGGCCAGGGTAGTTACAGAGGGATTTCGCTACCTGGGCATCTCTATCACCAGAAATCCTGATGCATTTTACGCCAGCAACCTTGGGCCATCACTCTCATGCTTGCGGAGAGATGTGCAACACTGGAGGACACTGCCTCTTTCTTTATTGGTGAAGGCGGCTTTATTTAAAATGATGGTCCTCCCCCGTTTTCTTTATGCACTTCAGAACACGCACTACCAAGCACCACAGTCTTACTTCTAGGCCATAGTGTGGCCCGTACACTCCTGTGGGATGGGGGTCCCCCGGGAATAGCACTCCAGAAATCGACGAGGGGATGGTACAATGGTGGAATAGCCTTCCCTAACATCCAGAAATATTATTGGGTTTCACAACTAATATTTGTTAATTACTGGGTTCAGCTCCCGGAGGAAGAACCGGCCTACAGGATGGATAGAAGAAAGATGCAGCCTGGGGGCTATCTGAGAGTAATCTATGGGGGAGGATGGCCAACCATCCCTCTTCAACCCTACGGCTGTCACCATATCCATTTAGCATACAGCACTGGCAGCGGCGGGCTGGTGGGGTAAGATCACGCAGGACACCGCCATGTGGGACACTGCGCGCACCTTGTCCCTACGACGGGGCTTCAACAAGTGGGACCTCATAGGGCTCTCTTGGGAGGGTGACTTGTGGAGGAATGGGGTAAGTACTCCCATTTACGGAATTACAAAACAAATAACAAATGGTGCCCGCAGAGGCCTACAGGTATCTGCAAATCCGTCATGCCCTGTATAAAATACTTTCGAAGGGAGAAGACCTTGCTGAGTCTTCCCCTCTTGAGAATAGACTGCTGGATGACTACCTAGCCAAAAGGCAATTTCGCTTTCATACCAGAAACTGTTAAATGATTCCCTCAACAATCTGATCCGACAGCGAGAGGCCTGGGAGCGAGACATGGGTGGTTTAGAGGACGACGAGGGGCCCGAGGCCTTGCCTTCCTCTTGCGAGATTGCTATACAATTGCGTTTTCATCTTATATGGCTTAAGATCCTTCATAGATGTTACTAAGCAGCTACAACACTGGTGAAAATGGGTAAAACAGACAGCGCTCTGCCCCAAGAAATGTTGACAAAAAGGAGGTTTGATTGCCCCTGCATCCTTCTATTGGTTCAAATTTCAGAAGTTGCTAGCACCATTTTATTTTTAAACAGAGTACTTACTTTTAGCTGTTTTCTTTACTTACTCATTGCATAAAATAAACCACAGACTGAACATGAATGTTCTTGGATGATATTTACTGTGTGACACTGTATTTGAGTTTATGCCCCCCACCTCCTAGAGTAAATCCTAACTGTTCAACCCCGCTACCCTGAAAGAGTTAAATGCCCTGAATTAGTAACATGGTTATTCAATTTGAGTGCATTTGTGTTGTAGGTCGGGATACCAATGGTAAATTACACTACTAAAACAGGACACTGCACAGTAAACACGGAGTTTCCGAGGTCCCACAAAATAAGCCCCCGTTCCCCCTACTTGATGTAGAACATATCGGTCCTCCTCTTCCCCTCAATCAAGTGGAGGAAGGCTGCACAGCTAGAAAGATGCATTTCAACTGTACAATGTGAATGTGAAATGCCCTTGTGTTCTGTTTACTGCAGATTATTGATTCTCAAGGAACTAATCATAATTCCCCATCTGCACTCTGACTAATCGGGTGTGCCTGAAATTTCTGGGTCAAGCAAAAGGAGCTCCTACGGCCAGCAGCTGGTCGCGGGAACTCTAGAGTCGAGATGATTTAAACCACCCTTAGGTCGTGCAAAGTTAAAAAAAAAAAAAAAAAAAAAAGCTTTCCAGCAAGATCCCACAGGGGAGAAAGGAGGACGAAGAAGGAAAAGAAGGGCGGGGTCGTGGGTTGTTTTCTTCTCCTGAACGTCAAATCGAAGATCACAGCGCACTCCAAGATTCCGGGAAGGGAGCCGCACTGGGCAAAAGCCGCAAATGAGCTCCACAGGGGCTGCAGAGCCAAAGCGAGGATCTCCTTCCGGGGGAAGAGAGGAAGAGGCAGCTTGTGCAACCAAGAGGCAGTTGGAGGGAGTGTAGCAGGGATCGCTGCACACTTGGTTGTGCCAGACTTACTGCAACCTATGGGCGTCAGGAGGAAAGACGCCACATTGATACTGCACAGCAGAACAGCCCTGCAGCCGGCGGTAAGGAGTAAGGTGGACAAAGTGTGTCTGGAGGGCTTGAAGGGGGTGGACAAACTGCCGGTACCCTATGACCAAACAAAGCAGGATAGTACTATTAAACAACTAAGATGCACTTTAAGGAGTGCTGCTAAAGAGGCACCCCATCAGGTCTCTTTCATCTTAGATCAAAAGACATCGCAGGTTAGCGCAGCGAAGTCTGCTAGAGGTTAATCCCTCGCTACCTGTCCAGCTGCCTGCAAAGAAATTAACGGCCCGGGAGAAATTAACTCGGGCAAGAGGGGAATATAAACAGAATGAGGAGCGGAGGCTTAAGATCACCCCTTCACTCCGGACTTTCTTTAAAGTTATGACCAAGACCTTGATATTAAGAAAAGAAGGACAAGGGGAGTGTCAAAAGGGGGTCCAGGGAGAATCGCAAGAGGAGTCCACCAATTCAAGTATATCACCACCCAAGTGCAAACTGGCAACCGGAGGCACAGTAGATTTTGCAAGCCCGGGTAGATATCAGGTTCTAGCTACAGAAGACCCAGAGGACACCCATTTTCAAATATTTCAGACCAGTAGTAGGTAAGCCAGGTGTGGAGATAAGTGTTGTTAGTTTACCCTCCCACCGTGGTGATATGTTGCTAGCACAGGATCCTACGGGCTCTAGAATCCCAGAAGCTGAGGCGACATTAACCCAGTCATCAAACCAGTCGGTTGGAGATCTGATTCAGATTTTAACGACAGAAACCAGAGGCAGATTCGAGATTTCGGAATGAAATCAGCAAGATATAGGGACGGCTTGTGACAATTTGGAAAAAAAGTTCGGTGACCTAGCAAATAGGACTACGGCGTTGGAGAATTCAGTTAAGGAGTTAACATCTCAGGCTGCAACCAATAAGGAAGGTATTAGACTCCTGAAAGAAAAAGAAGAAGGTATGCAAGAGAAGTTAGAGTCTTTAGAAAATAATCAGAGGAGAAACAACCTTCGTTTTTTTAAAACTCCAGAAGGAGACAATCTGAAATCATTTGTTGCAAGACTGATTAAGTCAGGGACCCAAGTTGAAATCTCAGAACAAGATATCATTAAGGATATTCAGAGGATACATAGAAATCCCAATAGGTTAAATCCTAACAGAACTAAGCCTAGGAAGATCCTGGTTAATTTTCATACCAATAATATAAAAGAGGGTATTCTATTAGAAGCTCTGAAAATGAACTCTCTCAGCGTTGATGATATAAGCTTTGAAATCAGATCGGACATCTCCCATATCACTGTAAATAAGCAATGAGAACTAGAGAAAAGGTTGGAGCCATTGAAAAAGCTAGGAGCTACAGCACAGCTAAGGTTCCCCGCTGCTCTCAGAGTGATGTACAAGAACAAGATGCACAACTTTAGAAGACATGAGAAAGTGGACGAATTTATAAAGAATATCTCAGAAGCTAACACCAGTTGAGGTTAAAGGGTTAAAGAGATGTGTATTATACTTGGGGGAAACCCCCCCGGTGTCTTATCTGTTTCTTCGTTGTTCAGCAGCTCCATGTCGTCCTTTCCTCATGCTGCATTCCCTTTGCACCAGGGGTTTTTATGATAGCTTTACGACCTAGGCTGGGCAACCAAAATGTTTTCTCTTCGGATCAAATCTCGACTTGAACGGCCCCATAGGCCTTAGGCCATGAGATGGAAAGGTGGGTTCTCCTAGGGGTGGCGGTACAGTTTTAGGTAGAATTTGGGGTAGGCACACCGGGTGGGAGCATTAGGGGAAAAAACAAAAAAAGTGTCCTCAATAACTAAACATTCCTCTGGAATATCAATAGAAGATGTTAGGTCAGTATTAGGGTTCATTTTTTTTACCCAGCAGAGAATGGTTGAGGACCGGATCGCCCAGATAGAAATTCTATCCTGGAATGTCAATGGCCTGAGAGTGAAAGGAATAAGATCAAGGCTCTTACAGTATTTAGAGGATGTTTTAGCACACATTATTATTCTACAGGAAACTCATCTAACCGAAAGTGAATGTTTAGAATTGTTTGGTTCTGGGAGATGGGTGCAGGGAGTAGCCTATACCAGCCACCACTCCAATAGAAGGCACAGGAGATAAAGCAGGTAGATGGGTCACTGCGAAACTTCGGATTTACCATCAAATGTTTACATTAGTGGGTTATTATGGGCCGAACATTGATGATGTGGGGACATCTAGAGAAATGTTGACAAATCAACCAAAATTCCCTGATCCAGTCATTCTAGCGGGCGACTTTAATGTGATTTTAGACAATACGCTAGACCGGTAGGTCAACAGTTGGTCAAACACGAACAACAAGATGTTATCTCAAATCAAAATCTCCATGAAGCAGGTAGGACTATGCGATATATGGAGAGAGGGGATGGGAGCTAGAAATGGTTTTTACATATTATAACAAAAAATATGGACATCAATCTAGAATAGACTTCTTTCTGGTTGATTAGGGATTAAAAGAGCTTGTGCAAGAAATCTCACATGTAGGGGCCCACTTGTCAGATCATTCTGCAGTCTCAGTTATGTCCCTGTCTACTAGGCCAGGTCATAGAAGGTGGACCATGGATCGCACCCTGTTGCAGGATGAGGCAGCCATAAAGGCACTTAGGTTAGAGACAAAGGATTTTTTTTACATCAACGTAGATAGTGCCCCTATGGGAGTGGTCTGGGATGCATACAAGGCCTTTTTAAGGGGTAAATTACCAGCATGCTAGCGTTTAAAAGAAAGAAGTACATCACAGAGGTGAGGAAGTTGGAAACTCTAATTCAGGCCCGGGAACTGGAGTTGGTTAGAGTATTGGATGATGAGAAAGTCCAACTAAGAGCCTCTCTTTAGAATTTAAAAGCGGAATTGAAGGAAGTAGTGGAAGATAGGCTAAGAAAGAAGTGGGTGGCTAGTAGAATTTCCCACTTTGAGTATGGAGAAAATTGTGGGAAACTGCTTGCCAGGAAAGCTAAGATGGATCAAGTGAGAAACATCATAAAAGAAGTTAGATGTAATAACACAGGGGGACTGCTCACAAAACATGAGGATATCGAGAAAGCTTTTCAGAATTATTTTAAGGACCTATATCAGGAACACTTAGTGATCACTGAGAAAGAGGTTAAGGCCTGCCTGAACCAGGACAGTCCACCCAGTATCAGTGAGGACAGAAGTACTGTTATCAACAGTAGTATGACGCCCCTAGAAGTAAAGGGCGCAATCACATTTGGGAAGATGGGCACAGCAGCAGGACAGGATCGGCTACCAAGAGAAATATATAAGCTTTTAGAAGATGCCTTACTGCCAAGTTGTTTGCAGAGATTTTTCAGAATGGTGGGGAAATGCTTGCATCATGAAACGAGGCCATAGTGACTTTAATTTTAAAACCAGAGAAGTCTCCAAAAATATGCGAGTCATAGTTCATGTTAATTGGGATTTGTAGAGCGCATAATCACCGGCAGGTCTCTAAGCACTAAGAGAGAGTAGCCATGGCCCACCCCAGTGAGTGACTGTTGGTCCCAGCGTGTGTTATGTCCAGGCCTCTGTAAAGAGGAGGGTCTTCAGTTTTTTTCTAAAAGGGAGAAGGGCTTTTTCCTTATAAAGGTTTCCTGGTAGCTTATTCCACAACCGCGGGATCAAGACCGAGAAGGCTCGACCCCCTTTGTTCGTTGTGTTGAACTGTGGACAGGCCAGCCGGCCTGCCTCGGATGACCGGAGGGTACGTCCAGGGACGTATCTCCCCAGGCGCTCCTTGATGTATACTGGAGCCTGTCCATGTCCTTGTGGGCAATGCAGAGGCCCTTGAACCTGGCTCGCTGTTTGACGGGGAGCCAATGTAGCTGTTGCAACAGAGGTGTGGCCCGGGCCCGTCTAGGGAGCTTGAAGATCAGCCTGGTTGCACCATTCATCGCTACTTGCAGCTTGCCTAACAGCTTTTCCGGTAGTCCAATATATAGCGCATTGCCATAGTCTAGGCGGGACACAATCAATGCAGTCACCACCGTCCGCAGGGTGGAAAATGAGAGGAGGGGAGTCATAGAGACCTATATCGTTGCTAAATAGCGATTATAAAATATTTGCTAAAATTCTGGCAAAGAGATTGAATGGAGTTGTGGGGGACCTCCTTCATGAAGATCAGAAGGGTTTCGTAAGAGGGAGAGGAATACATGAGCTGAAATTCAATTTGACAGGAGCAACTGATATGGCCACCACATATAAAGCATCCCTGGGAGTAAATACTGTAGATGCCACAAAGGCATTTCATCGGGTAGATTGGGTTTGCCTGCAAACAATGTTAAAATTAAGCTAGAATTTTTGTAGGGTTATGGCTATGATATACCGAACACCATGTGCCAGAGTCTTGGTAAATGGGAATCTTACTGCACCGTTTAAAATCTCGAGGGGGAGCAGGCACGGCTGCTCACTATCTCCATTACTATTTAATCTCTATATTGAACCATTGGCAACAAAGATCAGAAATGACGGCTTGATACCCCCCCTTTAGATATAAGGGCTGGGAGAAGAAGGTGGCCTTGTATGCGTATGACCTCATGGTATACACCGCAATTTTACATGTGGCAGTCCCATTAATTAACAGCTTAACTCTGAAATTTGGACAGATTACAGGTTACTCGGTCAGTAACTCCAAAACAGAGGTCTTGGCCTGGCACCTGGAAAAGGAATCTAACTCACTCAAGAAAGAAATAAGATATTTGGGTTTTACAATTATGCAAGATATTAAGGTTCTCCCGGAGGCAAACTTCTCCAAGGTAATGAAAGAGGCTGGCAACCTGATGTTGAGCTGGTCCCACCTACCCCTAACTATGCTAGGGGGGATTAATCTGGTTAAAATGTCTATCCTCCCAAAATTCACCTTTTTATTTAATACATTGCCCCAAACCTTTAAGAATGAGTGGTTAGCAAAAATGCAAGGCAAGATAGTTTCATCTGGGCCTCAAAAGGTCCTCTGATAGTTTCTTCTAAGCTAAGGAGGAAGAAAGATAAAGGAGGTCTATCCCTGCCTGATTTACGCTATTATGCCTGGGCCTTTTTATTAAAGAATGTTAAGATGCTGATCCGGGAGCCGGATGGCTCAGATATTGGCAGAATGTGTGGTGCCATGCTGTTGGACATAAGAGGGGGACATCAGGGGTATATGTACAAGTTTGGTGATCCAAAATATTACAAAAAGGTGCGTCTCAAGGTTCTACAGAGCATGGCTACATTATGTTTTTGGATCAGAAAGGAGACTAAACTTACCTATTACAGCAAGTTAGCACCCATATGGGATGCACCAGGCTCTCCCGAATGGATCAAGGATAATTTGCCATTTCCTCTAAAAGTGGTAGGCCTGGTGAGGTGGGAGCATTTGGTGGAAGAGGGTGTGAGGATTCCTTGGGACAAACTTGTGGAGGCAAACAATAAAGTCTCAAAGTTTAAATATCTTCAAGTAAAAAGTTGGCTTCAGACAGCAGGAGCGGATATAGGAACATCAAACAATTTAGAGACCAACTTAATCCAGGGGTCCTCCCCTAGGCCACAGGAGCTTGCTGCAGAACACAACTGGACCCCCCAATACTTTTAAATATTTAGGTATCCGGATATTTCACTCTTTGGAGGACATGAGGGAGGGCAACCTGGGCGGGGCCCTCAGTTCGCTTTGCTCTAGTGTTGCCTTTAGGAGCTCATTGAGACTTCCACTGATGGCCAGAGTCTCGCTGACCAAAATGGTCATGCTGCCCCGCCTCTTGTACTTCTTTGCTAATTTGCCAGTGCTGATGCCTGCAAGGTGGTTTCGGCAGCTGGACGCACTGGTACGAGACCTTATTTGGGGAGACGGAAGACGTAGACTCTCACTACAGACTCTGCAGCGCCCCATGAGGAAGGGGGGACTGGGAGTGCCGGACTTTGAATTTTACCAATTGGCCACACAGCTGCAGTGGGTGGCTCAATGACTGGAGGGGTGAACCAGGACGGGACTTCTCTGATAGAGCCAGGACAGCATCCACGCCTACTGCTGGCAAAGCTGCTAAACCAGTCCACAAGAGTCCCATACACCTCGACATTACAGTTCACGGCCTTACAGTGTTGGAAACGGTGTATGGCAAGACTCCCAGATGTTCCGAGATACTCCCCGACACTACGGCTGGTGGGGGTTGCCTTACGGAGAGCCGCCGGCGATTTTGGGGTTAGAGTAACTAGCGCCTTGGACAGAGGTTGGGATTGAGAGAACGGGAGACTGCTACCAAGACAAATGCTTACTTCCCTTTGCCGAACTGGTAGATGGGTGCAAACTCCCACCAGGCCAGTTTCTTATATACGAGGTGCTGGTACAGACATTTGGGCGACTGTGGGGAGCTGGAAGAGATGAGCCGGCCATACATATGGTTCTTCATTCACTACTTACACTGGGTACAGCAGGGCACCAAATAAAATGGTTCTATGCATCACTCCTTGAAGCGTCTCTGGCCCAGTTGCTAAAATTAAGGGGCAGGTGGGAGAGATTCCTGGATAGGGTACTCACTGACACAGAATGGGGTAGACTACTAGAATCTTCCAAGAAAATCTCTCACAACACTCGTCTAAAATACTTACAATTTAACTACGTACATGACCCCCCACCGCCTTCAGGCTGCCTTTGGAGGAGAACCGAGAGGCAATCCGAGGTGTGGTCAACTGGATGCGGACTTCCTCCACATGACCTGGAGCTGTGTGTCACTACGAAGTTTCTGGCTAGCAGTACTGGCTAAGATTAATGATACGCGAGGCTGTACACTTGACCACTCGGTGGAGGTTTGTCTACTTGGGTCATTTCCTAGACCACCTAAGCGCAAGGTGGGGAATAGATTTATAGATCTGTCCTTGGCACTTGCCAAGAAGCGAATTGCGATAACATGGAAGTCAGCCATGGGACCACAGGTTAGCACATGGACTCAAGAGGTACCTAGGTGGGCTGCTGAAGAGGGTAGAGCACTGGGTAGGGAGAAACTGAGGGGCCAACGTCAGCGCCTAATTGCTGAGGCCTGGAGGGACACGCTGTTTTTTGGGACCACCCGAGTCGCCCTAACAGTGAGGACGATGAAAGTGGGCCATCCACGGAGTGAGACACCGAGGACACTAAAGTGACGAAGGGGCGATACATGATAGCCGACGTGACAGGAACACTTCACGTGCCGATTCCTGACCACCTCCCCTTTTCCCCCCTCAAACGCACATGCTAGAGTACGGAATCAATGGTTCTGTTCGACATACATAAGGGTTGGACTCGACCCGTCTCTAAGCTAGTATATTAGCTTAACCACCCCTAATACAAAAAGTGTCAGAAATATGGGCACCCGCATGCGCTGTTTGAGGCTGTTTTCCTTTCTTTAATATTTCTTTAATTAGTGGTATCTATGGCATGTCTGATAAATAGAATTACCGGAGAGCACCACGGCATTCACTGTCAGTTTGCAAGGCCCCGGGGGTAAGAAACGCTGCATACATTGCGCACTCATGATACGTGGAACAGGTGGACTATAATAAGTTAGAGGCCCATTGAGATGGATGGGTGGGCATGGCTGGTTACCAAGTGGTCTCCTAATTTCTCCACACTGCTTGCCACCCACAAAACATAGAAATGTGATGTAACAATGCCTTGTATTATACATTAAGTGCCCAAACGGAAAGAAATCAGAAATGTCATGTTCAACTCTTGCTGTTTTACTTAATACCTATTGTATAATGTCATGTATGATTATAAAATGCCAATAAAGATATCTACAAAAAAAACTTAATCCAGGGGTCAAGAATGAAGGAAGTCTCCAGATAGTTTTGGCTATTGGTGGACTTATCGGGTGGTGTTTTTAGACTGCCAGATGAGCTGTGGAAAGCTGCTTGCTGGAGATGCAGTTAGAGGCCCGATGGCAAGTATTTTTAAACACTCTTTATACTACAGTCCATTCAGCCAATTTAAGGATAAATCACCTTTTTTGCTCTCATAGGGTATACTGGACCCCTCTAAAGTTATCAAAGTTGGGAAATGGAAGAGTGCCGAGATGTACAAAATGTGGCCTAGAAAAAGCTGACGATGTCCACATGTTTATGGAATGTCCATGGATCCAAATGTTTTGGGTTGTTGTGAGTAGATGTATGACAACTATTCTTGACATGGTAGTTCAGGTAAGCTTACCTCTTATACATTTTGGGGTGGTAGTACAATTTGAAAGTTTGAGTAAGGATTTTAAAAAAAAAACTGATTTTTTATTTAATCCTCCTTGGCGGAGGGAGATTTGTAAAAGTTGGATTAGTAATCTTCCACCTATGGTGTTGGACTGGGTAAAGTCCATCAAACATACCATCAAGTTAGATAGGGCAGTAGCGAGAAAGAGAAATTAATTTAGGACCCCAGTTCTGAAATGGTTAGAGCTAGAGGGGTAGACGTCTACTGAAACAACTTGTATTAGGAGAAGGTCCAATGATTACGCCTTTTCCTGATCTTTACTTCTTTCTTTATGTTCTGCAAATTGGTCTGGATGGCCAGGTCGGCAGTTTAAGAAGAAGAAAATGGGATGTTATGCCTTAGGTATGAATGATCTTCCAAGGCAAGTGCGCACACAGAAGGAGATCTCAGAGGTTAAACCTAAGGCGAATGAGGACAAAAAGAAAATAGCTCCTACATAAAAAATGCCGTTATGAGGTCACCGACAAATCCAATGACATGAAAAGTGACTTTACCAAAAAAGTCACGTATTGAAAATATCCCAGCAAAAAATACAATTGCAATCTTTGTGGAGACTTTATGGGACCCTTCAAAGACCTTAAAAACACATCTCTAACAAGCACAAGGGATACTACCTTAAAACGTATTGCTCAAAATGTGACAAAGAAGCAAAGTTTCCTAACATTGCATGTCACTATGCAAAATGTAAAGGAAGAAAAATCAAAGGAGAGCTACAATGCCTATATAGCTTTTGTAATTTGAGATTTTCTTCAAAATTTGGAGTGTTGCAGCATGCAAGACATGTACACCCGAAAGCTCAAAATGATGCTAGACTTTCGGCTCTAGCAAGCAGCAAACCTTCAAAACTGTGGTCAAAAGACAAAATATTACTAAATTGGAAAAAGTATATGGAAAAACAAGGAATATAAATGTACTTACAGCTCCGCATATCAACATAGCAAACAGATTGCAGAGAAGAGAGACAATATATAAAAGAGAAAAGAAAAGAACTTGAAAATGATATGCATCAAGCATCCACTAACATTGAAAGCAACACTAATGATGAAGCAGAAATATCTGATGGACCAATAAAAGAAAGGCGTAAAAACGTTATAAACAGAAAACGAGCACTTGAAATCACAAACTTTGTGATTTGGATGGCAGAATATCAGAAGTGCAAAAATATTCCAAAAACCTGCAGCATCATGAAGTTGGTATGGGCTTGATGAAAGGAATTGTGAGCTTTATCTCAGAAAATTCCACCAATATCCACCCAAAACCTAAATGAAACACCTAATGAAAATGGTGTGGAGCCTATGAGCACTGTTCAAGACGAGAACCAAACTGTTTCAGTACACAAGAAAGATAAGAAAAGTGGAAAGTTCAATACAAATCAAAGATATGCAAAAATCAAAGGCCAGCATTAAAGAATATCAGGAAATGCTCCAAAAAGATAAAAAGAAAATTGACAGAATAATCACTGATGGGGCAGAAGATGTCGCTTGTCAGATTGGTGCAGATGATATTTATCAATATTACAAAAACATTATTTAAAAAAAGGAAGTTTGTGAAGGACATTTCCTATAAGCAGTTAAAGCTGCCAGGTGAACTTTGATCGAATGAAACTGAAGGCCAGAATGAGCCAAGTATAGCAAGTAAGGAAGGATTACATCTTCCTTGCAGGAGGTAGGATCCACGTTCTTAGATGCACACCAGATGCAAAATCTCTTCCATTTATATGCATAGGACGTGCGTGTGGATGGTCGTTTGGCCTCCTTCAATATCTCCATACAGTCCTGACGGAGATTCAAATGTCCGTACTGTACTAACTCAGGAGCCATGCCGCCAAATTCAACGTCGAGAGGTTGGGGTGCACCATCTGCCCGCCGAACTTCGTCAGAAGGTCCGGCCGGCATGGAAGATGGAGATGTGGCAGGAGAGACCGGTGGAGTAGGTCTGTGAACCACCACTGACGGGGCCACGCCGGAGCAATGAGGATCATCTTGACCCGTGATTGCGAGAGCTTGATCAGTACTGTCGGGATCAGGGGAATTGGCGGAAAATCGTAGAGAAAGCCGCCTGACCAGTTGATCCATAGTGCATTCCCCAGAGTCCCTGGTTGGTAAAACCTGGAGGCGAAGTCGCGGCATTTGCTGTTTTCCGCAGTAGCGAACAGATCTACTTCTGGAGTACCCCATCTTTCGAAGATGTCTCGCACCACTTCGTCGTTTAAGACCCATTCGTGATTTTCGTTAATGAGTCTGCTGAGCGAGTCTGCCTGAGCATTCTGAACACCTGGGAGGTGAGTTGCTGTGATGGTCAGGTTCCTGGCTAACAGCCAGTTCCAGATGGTCTGGGCTTCCCGAGAACGCTCGAGATCTCGAGCCCCCCTGCTTGTTGAGGTAGAACATTGTGGTCGTATTGTCCGTCTGAACAAGCAGGGAACTGGTGTGAAACGACGGCTGGAAGGCTTTTAGCGCCAAATGAACTGCTCGAAGTTCCAGAAAGTTGATGTGGTACGTGGCCTCTTTCTGGGACCACGTGCCCTGTATCTGAAGATGATCGGAATGTGCACCCCAGCCGTGGAGAGACGCATCCGTCACTATGGCTTGTGTCGGTATCTCCTTGTGGAAGGGAATCCCCCGGAGATTGCGGGGAGAACACCACCATCGGATAGACTGGAGGGCCTGCCATGACAGCTGAATCCGGTCTTCCCAATCCCCCAGTTTCTGGTCCCACTGATCCTCCAGGGGTCTCATATGGAGGCGTGCATTTGGAGTGAGGAAGATACAGGAGGCCATGGAGCCCAGGAGAGAAGATACCTTCCTCACCGTCGGGGAGGGCATGGTCATGAGAGCCTGAGCCTTCCGAAGGATCGATAAGCGTCTCTCCTCCGAAGGACACACGTTTGCTGTGCATGTATCGATGGTGGCTCCCAGGTACTGTAGACATTGGACAGGAGTCGAGACAGACTTCGTGAGGTTGATGTGGAGGCCCAAACGAAGAAGGAGATTGGAAGTCCGATTGAAATGCAGTTGCGCTTCCTGAGACGTAGCTGCCTTGATCAGCCAGTCGTCTAGATATGGGTAGACGAACACCTTGTTCTTCCTTAGATGTGCAGCAACTACGGCCATGCATTTGGAAAATGTCCGAGGCGCTGACTTCAGGCCGAAGGGAAGCATGGAGTATTGATAGAGGTTGTTGCCTACAGTGAATCGCAGGAACTTGCGATGTTTCCTTGCTATGGGCACGTGAAAATATGCGTCTTGCAGATCTATTGCACATAGCCAGTCTCCCTGATGAAGTTGAGGGTAGATTTGATGCAAGGACAACATCCGAAACTTTTCTCTGCGAACCCATTTGTTGGCCTGTCGCAAGTCGAGGATGGGTCTGAACTCGTTCTTGTCTTTCTTGCGGACTAGAAAGAACCGAGAATACAGACCTGTTCCTCTTTGTGCCAGAGGAACCGGTTCTATCGCCCTTTTCTGTAAGAGGGTGTTGGCCTCCCTCTGCAGCTCGCGTAGCATGTAGCGTGATCGAGTTGGAGGAATCGACGGAGGACTTGTAAAACATAGCGAGTATCCACTGCGAACAATATTCAGCACCCAATTGTCCGGAGTTATTTTCTGCCACTCTGCCAGATAGTTTTGAATGCTTCCCCCCACCGGAGTGGATAACGGAAGAGGGGGAAGAAACCCTTCAGGGCTTGGAACCAGCAGGAGCCTTGGTCCCTTGTCCAGACTGCTGGTTGGATCGTCCTCGCTGTTGGCGTTTCCGAAACGGCTGAAAAGACCGCTGAAACTGCTGTTGTTGGTTGGACTGATGGCCCAAGACTGCTGAAACCTCTGAGAGGAATAACGCCGCTGGAAAGGGCGGAAGGTTTTTCGCTGTTCTTTAGGTTTTTCTAAACCTACAGCCTTCAAAGTCTCCATTTCAGTCTTCATGCGGGCCATCTCGTCGTCCGCATGAGAGCCAAAGAGAGTCGTGCCAGAGAACGGAAGATTGGAAATGCGCTGTTGCGCCTCCGGCTTCAGAGAAGTAAGACGAAGCCAAGCATGTCTCCGTAGAGCAATTCAATAACCGTGGGCTGCCAGGGGTGAAGAATCCGCTGCAGCGCTGATGACTTGATTAGAAACCATCAGGCCCTCATTCACTATCTCCTGAAAATCTTCCCGCTTGTCTCTGGGCAGGAGATCCACAAATTGTTGAAGGGACTTCCATAGGGATCTGTCATAACGGCCCAGCAAGGCAGTAGAGCTGGCCGCCTTCATGGATCTCCCCACCGAATCCAGCTTACGGCTTTCCTTACCCGGTGGCACCGTGGAAGTCGGAGCCTTAGCATGCTGTTTCCGTGCCGCCACCACTATGACCGAGTCCGGGGTGGGGTCCAGTCGGAGGAAGGCAGGATCCGACTCAGGTGGGCGATATTTTTTCTGTAACCTGGAAGGTGCAGATTTTATAGAAGATGGCGTCAAAAACAGCTCCATAGCCGGTTCCTCCAAACCAGGCACCAACGGGAGCAATGGACGTGATGTTTGTCTCTGCTGGAGAGTTTCAAATATCACCGATGTCGACGGCACAGGAGTAGACGGGGGAATGTTCAGCTTTGAAGCCCCTCTGACCAGAACCTCCTGGAAGGTGAAGATATCGTCAACAGGAGACACCCTCTGAGGGGGAGAATCCGTTCGAGTAGGCGAGTACCTCCCCGTATTCGTGGAAGACGTATCCCTGGTATGCCGGGAGCGAGATCTCTCATATCGATGACGACGGGATCGTGTGGAAGACCGGTGATGTCTATGGGAACGATGTCTCGAGCGATTCCGTGTTCTTGGTCTTCGGGGTTCCACAGGGCGCATGGACTGAGGAGCAGTGGGCCCAGGCTGAGGCGGAGGAGGCGGTGGAGGAGGAGGAGGAGGACTTGGCGGTGGTGGAGGAGTCACCGGTTGACGAGGAGCAGGAGGTGTTCTGGATGGTGAACAGGCACGCGAGTACTCCGAACCTGAAGAAGAGACCAACCTCCTCCGTTTTCGGGCTGGCCGAGAGGACGGGGCCCTGGACTCAACCTCAGACCTCCCCCTCGATCCACTGCTCGACAGCGAGCGTCGACGTCGTCTGGAACGCGAACTTCCTGTCGACGACGATAGGCTCACTACGGAGCGAGTCCCAGAGCGGTACCTCGACGTCGAACGTCGGTGTTGACCCCTCGATGTTGACCTTCCCATCGACTTCGATCTTGTCCTCAACGTCGACCTTCTCGTAGACGTCGATGGCGATCGGCGGTGACGCATCGACGGCGACCGCCGTTGCTCCGATCGACGACGATGATGCCTCGACGGCGATCTTCGTTGAGTCGACGTTAAACGCGGGGAAACCCGCGACGGCGATCTCGTCCGAGACCTCGCCGTTCTTCTCATACCTGCTCTCAACGTCATCATCGCCGTCCTCGACGTCGATCGGGACCGGCGTCATTTTTCTGCCGTTTTTCGACTGGGGAGCCCCCCAGAGGTCGAAGCATGGGTCTTGGTAGAGGACTTACCCTCTCCTTGCCCAGAGGCTGAAGATGCTGCCTTCTCTGCTCCAACCCTTGGAGCCGAATTTTCTCCCTGTCACGCAGGGTGCGCCTGGAAAAGGCCTTACAAATAGAACAGGTGTCAGGCACATGAGACACAGGCAAACACAGAATACAGACTCTGTGAGCATCAGACTTGGCCTTCTTCCTACCACAGTCAGGACACTTGTCCAACAGAGATGGCATTATGACAAGAAAACTGCAGAAAATCTGCCAAAAAACTACAGCAGAAGGTAGATAAAGGCCAAAGACGTTGAGTGAAACTTCAAAAATCCAAATATATAACTAACTTTGTAATGTAATACCAAAAAAGGTAGAGCTCAATGCTCCAGGGTCCTGCTAGCAGGAGCCGGAAAAAAGAACTGAAAGTAACTGCCTCTGGCTGTGCATCATGGGATACCGGGGGTCTCTGGAGACTCTTAAAGGCACGGTATCCATTTGCAGACATATAATCGCAGCCTATGGGGGCTTCTCTATCCATTCCTTTTCATCTCGATCAAGAAAGAAAAAAAAAGGAGTTTTGTGAAGGAGAGTTTTCTATGTGTAAACCTCAGCAAATTGCTAATTTAAAAAGTTAAACTGGCTATCTTTTTTCACTATTCACATGATTATGACTATACACGGAAATCCCCTACAAGAGAAGATGTCACTTGTCAGATTAGTGCAGATGATATTTATCAATATTACAAAAACATTATTGGAAAAGAAAACAAAGAAAACCTAAAATTTGCAACAACTGACCGAATTCCAGAAGAATAGGACTATGAACATCTTTGTAAAGAAATTACAGTTCTTGAAGTAACAGATGCATCTGGGGAAGCCAACTTAAACAAAGCAGTGGGGCCTTACAATGTTGGCCTAAATCATCTGTACAATTTTCAAATGAAAGAATCAAGCTTACTGCCCAGAATACTATCTACTTGCCTACAAACTAGAGTAACAGAATGTATATTAAAAAAAACTGATCGATATGAATTCTCAAGAACGTATTCATAAATGAACTGAACAAAATAAGCAATTGCAGACTGATCACAACTAGTACAGCATTAATGAAGTTAAGAGCAAAAATCCTGCTCAAAACACTCACTACTTTTGTAGACTTGAATATAATACAGAAAGGCTTCATGAATGTGAAAGGAGGTTTCTGAAACCTGACACTCCTACAGAATATCATAAAAGGGGTATTTAAGAATAACACTTGCTTGCAGTGGTGTTCATAGACTTACAAAAGCATTTGACTCTGTCAGTCACTATCACATCATTTTTTTTGGTAAATCGTTTTTATTAGCATTTCATTGTATAATACAGTACATTCAGAACAGTAATCTCATAAGGAAACATCATGCTACTGGTACATCATGCAGTGTATTATAGCCTGGACATATCATTTAACCCATCCAACCTTTTATGAGGCAACATCACTGGTGCGGGAAGGTACATTGGTGTAGAGCATGTGTCCATGAGAGATAGTCTGTGGCCTGTACTGAAGCCGGGCGTAGGCTCTCAACGCTAGCCCAGCCGGTGACTTGCATCTATGTTTGAGAATAACGAACTGAACTCTACTAAACTCGGAGTTAGAACTGGGGTACACTGTGACTATGTTGACATCGCTTAATATGACCCATCGGATTAAGACATCTGAAGTAAGAAGCTGGTTGCGTGGCGCTGAGAGGGGGCAGGCAAGGAGCACTACAATGTTTGTATGCCTCGGGCAGCCACCTCGGGCCCATCAGGTGCCTTATCTACTGGGAGACTGCAGTGGACAACCACGGCGCGTGCATTCGCCGCAGGGGCTCGAGCACTGTGGGACAGCGGCTCTTCCGACTCTACCTGTTTAAAGGAGTGTAATAGGGTAGCCCATGATGTGGATATGGGATGCTTGCGGATACCCTTAAGCTCTTCAGAACGAAGCACCTCCTCCTCTGCGGCACCCCACTTGCCGACCGCCCCCCGCCAGGCCGCTATCGGAGGTCCTCCCGGTGCCCTCCAGTGCATTGCTATGCACCGTTTGGCCAGAAGCAACGCCAGGGATGCGAAACGCTTCTCTACTTTTAGCGACTTACGGCGCTTGTGGATGCCTAACGCGCTGGCCTCCCATGTATGAATGTCAGTGAACCCCGTGACTGTGAGAAGGGCGGCGTGGACACTGGCCCAGTAAGCGCGAAGCGTTGGGCACTCCCAGAACATGTGGAGAAAGGTTGCGGCGGGCATCGGACATCTGGGGCATGTAAAGGGCGTGCCTGGTAAATACTGTTGAAGCTTCTTGGGTGTCAGATAGGCGCGGTGTAGTATGTGAAGCTGTATGCTTTTAAAACGATAATTGCAAGATACATTTTTGGGGAATTCTAATGCACGGTCCCACTCCTTGTCATGCAATGGCCTCTGGAATTGAGCTTCCCATTTCTCCCGAAGGGGTATGAGGGTGATTGGCTTTAGAGCCCGCACCGCTTTGTAAATCCAGGTGACCAGATGTCGCCCCGGGCCCATCTGTAGTATCGTGTGCATCACCGGGTGTGTGGGGGGCTCGGTGTCTATCGCATGCCACATTCTACGGCCAGACGGCCAGCAGTTGTCGATGTAAGGGAAATTGCCCCCTGGGAATCCCCATATCCGCTGCCAGCTCCGCAAATGACTGCAGTTGTCCATTCAAGTAAAGAGTGCCTGCCTCCGTGACCTCGTGCGCCATCCAGTCGCGGAGCATCCGCTCAGTATAATGTGCCCGGCCTCTGGGGAACCCCACCAGCGGCAAGACAGGAGAGTACATGGGCGCTTCGCGATTCAGTCGGTGAATCCGTGCCAGACAGGGTTGCGCCACCGTCAACTGGAGGGGCGGTCCCGCAGGGGCTCTGCCCCCCGGTAGCAACATGCGGATTATGGTTGCAGATGGAGTGTGCCCAGCAGCTGTGACCGTCTCCCCCAGCGCACGACCCGCCGTCCATCTCGAGACCCACTGAAGCTGGGCGGCCAGGAAGGAGCGCCCAGTCCCCCCTGGGTCATGGGCAGTTGGAGCTTAGCGAGGGCAATTGTCCTGCGGCCCGAGCCCCATATAAGAGTACCAAGAAGGGTGTCCAGCTCTCGAAATAGGGATCGTGGAGGAATAACCGGGAGGTTAGCAAAATAGTAGAGCAATCGTGGAACCAGTATCATTTTGGCCACTGCGATTTTACCAATGACTGCAAGAGGGAGATCCTTCCAAAAGTGCACTGACGATCTGATGCCAGCCATTACTCTAAGATAGTTCCCTTCATAAAGGTCCTGTGGTGTGTGGTATAAGTGGATACCCAGGTAGCGCACCGCTTGAGGGCTCCATAAGACCTCAATGCCGCCCAGTCGTACTGGACAGGGAGGGAGACCGCCAACGAGCGGATACACCGTTGATTTAGACCAATTTACTTTGAGACCCGCCACTGCCTCAAATTCTTGGAGCACGCCAAGTATGGGGGTGAGATCAGACGCAACATCGCGGATATATATGAGCACATCATCCGCGTATAACAATACTGCATGGATGGTGTCTGCAATGGGAATACCCCAACGCCCACTCTCTCTACGAAGATGGACTGCCAACGGCTCCATCGCCAAGGCAAAGAGCAATGGAGAGAGCGGGCAGCCCTGGCGCGTACCCCCAAGTATCGGGAACAATGGCAATATAAGGGGTCCAAGCCTCACCCTAGAGGTCGGTGCGGAGTAGATGAGCTTAGTGTAGGCAAGAAGGCGGGGTCCCACTCCCATCCGATGCAGAACCTGGAATAGGTAAGGCCATAAAAGAGTTTCAAAGGCCTTTTCCAGGTCCAGGACCAGGCACGCCGCGCGGGGAAAGCGGTCCCGGATCTGGTCCTGAACGTGGAAGAGGTGCCGGATGTTAAAGGAGGTATTCCGGCCCGGGAGGAACCCACACGGATCCGAGTGGATCAGTTTTGAGAGGATTGTGGCGTATCTGTCTGCTAGGATCTTCCCATAAATTTTGTAGTCAGCTGGCAGGAGGGCGATGGGCCGATTGAGTCCCCTCGCTGTCATCATCTCCATCTGAAGAGAAGAGGTGCGGAGCCCGGTCCATGTCCTCTACTGGGGGGGGGAGGTCTGCAGCTCCGCCACGGCTTGTAGGGCTTTCCGTCGCTCCTGCACGATTTGTTCCAGATCTGGAGACTCCAGGGTGTGGGACAATGCTACAGTAACCTTCCCGCCGCGTCGCTGTCTCGAGAGGCGCCTCTTGGATCGCGGCGCCTTCAATCTCCGGGCGTGTGTGGCCTCTCCGCTAGCGCGCTGCGCACAGTGCAGGTCCACCCAGTCATGAGCCTCCTCAGCGTCCGTGAAGAAAACAGTGGAACCATCATGGATAATTTTGAGTCGCGCCGGGAATAACAGGGAATATTGTATGTTGTCTGCACGCAGGCGGCGCTTCACCTCCAAGAAAGAGGACCTTTGCCTCTGTACAGCCCGGGAGTAATCTGGGAATATCATGATCTGCTTGTTTTCGACTCGGATAGGGCCAGACTGTCTAGCTGCCCTAAGTACTGCATCAGGGTCCCGAAAGTGCAAGAATTTCGCCAGCATTGGCCGAGGTGGGGCACCGGGTGGGGGCCTGCGTGCTGGGACCCGGTGGGCCCGTTCAATGGAGAAAAATGCAGTGCGGTCCGTACCAGGAGTGAAGGATTTCACCCACGTTTCCATATACTCCACTGAGTTAGTACCTTCAATTCCTTCCGGAAGCCCCAGCACGCGGATGTTACAGCGCCTTGAGCGTCCTTCCAGGTCGTCCAGGCGCTCCTCCATGGTGGTCATGCGGCCCAGGAGGGCTTGCAGGGTTTCTTTTTGTGCGTTGACTGAGGGCCGCACTGCGGCCATGACCTTCTATCCATCCGCGACTTTTTCCGCTACTTTGCGATAATCATCTCGGATTAGGCTGATGTCAGACGTCCGGGTGCCTAGCCGCTCCTCCATGGACATCCGAGACGGCTCGATAGCCGCCAGTACTTGGTCCAGCTTGTCCGATAGGGATTAGTCCGGCGGGGCTCCTGCTGTCCTAGACGAGGACTGGTTACTCGCGAGGTTTTCTGGTGCGGTCTACGGCACCGTCGTGGCCTGTGTGGCCCTTGGTTTCCCCTTAATGCTGTTTGTGCTGACACTCCGTATACCTGGTGATGTGGACGTCTGGGTCGAGCGCAGCAAAAGCACCAGCCTGCGAGGCGCGCCAACGTAGATCCGAGCAGTCCCTTGGAGACGGCCGCCACCTGCAATGGAGAAGTGCGCTGGGCGGAAGATTGAAGAGGTATTGCAGTAGGAGAGGGCTGGGGCTCACAGCGACCGCTCCAGCGTCAACTCGCCCACACTCAACTCGGTCTCCGCACTGGGATGAAGCGTTGGCAGCGGCGATGACCGTTGGGCAGAAAGGGGGGAAAAGCGCTAGCAGCCAGGAGCTGGGCACACAGGTCGCCTGCAAGCCGCACCCAATCTAATTGGGCCGCCTCCGCAGGGTCACCGGGCGCACTCTCGGCGGTCACCGCTAAGGGCAACCGCGCTCCTCGTGCCCGCACCCTCCGCCCTCCGTCCCATGCACCAGGTGGTGTTCCGGACTATTGCAGGTTCCCACTCACGGCCGCTCCCGCAGTTTGCGCAGTGCCGCACCGAGTGGGCACCATCAGCAATGGGGTTGTCGCCTAGTCGAGCTACGGTGAATAGTGTCCAGGAGGCCCCAGATACTCGCTGGTTGTATCGGGGAGGGGGTGTCGAGAGCACTAATCCAGTGTGCACTGCCTAGGCCACCCCGGCCGCCATCTTAGAGCCAGGCACCACCCACAGCCAAGTCAGCCACCTGGCCCGAATGACGGTGTGAGGGCCCTCCCAGTGGCATCAGTCGTCTCAGAGGGGTGGTAGCCTACCTCCCTCCCGTTGATGAAGCTCTCCGGTGGTGGGCCGCAACTCTCCCCCCCCTCCAGCGTCAGTCACAGAGTCCCACGGGTGCCATTTTGGAACCAGGCAACCCCGTAGG
Source organism: Calotriton arnoldi (assembly GCA_963921515.1). Classification (NCBI taxonomy): domain Eukaryota; kingdom Metazoa; phylum Chordata; class Amphibia; order Caudata; family Salamandridae; genus Calotriton; species Calotriton arnoldi. The sequence goes on along the minus strand of CAWUFW010000585.1, from coordinate 2,434,244 downwards.
ACCAGCGGTATCAAGAGTCACGGTGGGACCGGGGCATGGAGGGGGGGGGCGCGCCCACAGACCCCAGGTAAGAGGTGGCTGTACGATCCCCTCCGATACGAGTTGCGGATAGGGCAGGTCTGGGCCCGTAGCACCTTTAGAGGTGTACCAGCGGGAAACGGGGAGGCGCCGGTCCAGTCTCGAGTTGCTCCTCGGGCTCCGCTGTGTTCTCCGCCAGTGTCTGCCAGGGGGCTGTTGCCATTTCACCTCTCCACATTAGGCCCTCCGCTCCACGGGTCGTGCTGCAGGAACCTGCGGCCAGTCACGGGCTCAGCCGATAAGAGGTTGGCTTCGGAGGCGAGCGGGCGCCATCTTGTCTCCGAGGTCCGACGCAAAGAAAATCACTTTTTCCTCCAGATTCCGCCCAAGAATAGCACTCTGCTTTCACCACCAGGCGCTCTTCATAATCCGACTTCGGATTGCCGGTTTTTGGCCAATTTCGACGCGTTTACACCTTGCTCCTGAGGCTATTAGTACTGGTCTGACCACCACACTGAACACTATCATCACTTCAGGTGTCTTTCCACAGTGTTGGAAAAAGGTCTGCATTAGGCCTATACTAAAAAAACCCGCACGAGACCCTTTGGAGGTTAAGAATTATCGACCTATCTCCTGCCTCCCGTTTCCTTCCAAGCTACTTGAGAAAGCCTTAAACAAAGAGTTGACGGATTACCTAGACAAGAACAACGTACTGGATTCAACGCAACATGGTTTTCGAGCTCAGCACTCTACAGAATCTGCCTTGATTATGGCGATGGAAGAGATAAGAAAAGTGATGGATGGAGGGGGCAGGGCCATCCTGATACTACTTGACCTAACCGCAGCGTTCGACACCGTAAACCATCAGGTGCTGGTACAACGACTGAAAGCGGCCGGTATTGAGGAAAAGGCCCTGGCCCTTCTGGCCTCATATTTGGCCAATAGGGTACAGGCAATTCATTGGAATGGTCTTCAGTCAGGAAAGTTTTCTCTCCCATGTGGAGTACCCCAGGGGTCCGCCCTGTCCCCCACTATGTTCAATGTGTACGTAGCCCCATTGGCCAGACTGATAAAAAGTCATGGTCTCTCTCTAGTGTCATATGCTGACGACACTCAGTTAGTTGTGTCAGTCACACAAGATGTGGACCTGATGGCGGAAAGGTTCCGGAATTGCTTATTGGCACTGATGGGCTGGATGAACTCGAACTTTCTGAAATTAAACACGGGTAAAACCGAGGTTATAGAGTTCGGCCAGAAACCCTCGGTCTGGAGCGAACTTTGGTGGCCGTCTGAAGCCGGAACTTACCCTGTCCCGGCACCGAAGGCCAGAAATTTGGGGTTCATGGTCGACAAAGATCTAACGCTTACTTTTCAGATTAACCAAGTGTCCTCGGCCTGTTTCTTCACACTGAAAATACTACGGAAGATTCTTCCATTTATACCACTCTCATTAAGGAAAACAGTGGTCGGTGCATTGGTGTCTTCCAGAATTGACTACTGCAATGCGCTATACTTAGGTGCAGGAGTCAGGCAGCTTTCCAAACTACAGTCCATACAAAACGCGGCTGCAAGAGTATTGTTAAACTTACCTAAACACCACCCCATTTCCGCGAGCCTAAGACTCCTCCATTGGCTACCAGTCCGCCGAAGAATAGACTTCAAAGCGCTTTGCTTAGTTCATAAAGCCATATACGGAGGAGGGGCGGTAGACATTCAACGCTTGTTCCCGCGATATCTGCCTACTCGATGTCTTAGGTCAGCAAACACCGGACTGGTTCTTATTCCCAGGATAAGAAGAGCCAGATGGGGCGGTAGGGGGTTCTCCCACCAAGCGGCCAAATTGTGGAACTCCCTCCCAACACATCTGAGACTGCAGAATAGTAGGCCCCTTTTCAGAAAGTTGATAAAAACTTGGCTATTTTCCAGGACCTAGGTCAGTCACTCAGGTTGGACTGCTATTATCTCAGCGCCAAGACGCCTCGGCAGTAGTGCGCTCTATAAATACCTCAGTCAGTCAGTCAGTTGTAACGGGCGAGTTGTACGCCCGAGTGTGAAGCCTCAGCAGATCATGTCCGCCATCGCAGCCAGCTTGGCCACGCCCCGTCAGTCACTATCACATCATACGGAGTCTCGAAAGGCAAAGAGTTGCATCATAAATCCAAGATCTAATAAGAGTCTTTTACACAGATTCATCTAAGTACTTCAAGGGAAAAAAGAATGAATCTACATCAGAAATAATAATGAAGTCTGGGGTCAAACAAGGCGACTCACTAGCCCCACTGTTTTTAGGTCGAGCCTAGAGCTAGCGCGCATGCGCTGCTCTGCGAGACTTGTTGTGGTGGAGTAGCGAATAGAAGCCCCGCCCACTCTTCGCCCATATTTACCATTGGCTTGTGTCATTGTCGGTCCTAAATGCTGGCTTCTGATTCCTAAATAGGCTTGTTAGTCCCTCCTTAGTACCGCCTCCTCTTCATTTGTCACCCCCCAGGGCGACTGGCCCCTTTACTTCGGTTGTTACACGGTACGCGATATTTTAGACTGTGAGCACTATTTTCTTTAATGAGGTTCTCCTCCTCAGGCACGACATGCTTTGGTGCCTTCTTTAACCAGTTGCCTGTGCATTCTTCCCCCTGCCCGCCCTCCCTCCGGTTGTCCGTGCCTTCTCCCGCCACCCTCCCTCCCGTTGTCCGTGCCTTCAAAATCCAAACTTTGTCCGTGCCTTCTCCTCACTACCCCCCGCACTCCCGTTGTCTGTGATGCCAACCATTTACAATGCAATAGGTCTAGACCTATTGCATTGTAAATGCTGGTCTTTCCCGGTCTCCTCGCCACTCACTGGCACATGGCGTGGCTTCTAATGTAAACACTGTAAGCTGACGGCGTTTCAATTCCCAACACTTTCACACAATGGGAGCTGCCCCGCCCCCTCATCCACCCAGCAAGACTTTCCTGTGTCACAATTTTTTTATTTTTATGTATTCACCAGAACACCTCTTTGCGTGCCAAAGCTTCTGTTGGTCATAAGCAAATACCCCACCCTCCTCAAAACATTGTTTGTACTGCCACCCCTCCTCGCACAGACAGGATGTCCCCAGGGAACAGTCATCAGTGAGGGGGCGGGCTCCAGGCACCGTAAGCTCCCCCTGTTACAGGCCTATTTGGAGGAGTCTCCGCTACAGGCGTGGTAGGTTCCTTGTATTCGACTCAAATGTGGCTCTTCTTTTCCCCTGTATCTGATTTTCCAGAATCTGCGCTTTTTAAATTTATTTATTTTTAATCTCGGCAGAGTCGGCAGCTCTGCATGTTAGGCGCTTCTATCTAAACGCACACTGTTCAGCTGACGACATTTCAATTTCCCCAACCCGTTCACACAAGGTGAGCTACCCTGCCCTTTCCTCACAGTTCTGTTTCTTTGAGGTGAGGTTCACTCTGAAGAAATATTAATTGAAACGCATGCCTCCATAAGCTTCCACCCTTCCTTTGTACACGCGTGGACCAAGACTGGAAATTCTGAAGTTTGTGTATAAACGTTTATTTTTTAAATTTGATTTTGAAGATATTTATTTTGTTGATTCATTCATTTCAGGCCATTCGGAATTGACAAACTCTTTGTACTCCTAATTTCACAGAAGGCTGAATCGAAGTGTTTTTGTTGGTAATTTTTAACCCAGATTTGGAAAAGACCATTGAAATTTAGCAACGTGCGCATTTGGTGTTGCTTAGGAGTGGGAGGCTTGGGTGTGGGGATGGAGCGATGATGGTTTTACAGACCGAATAATTATCTATTTACTGGCTTTAAAAAAAATCACCATGCACCTAATTTCAGCCTTCTGAGTATGGAATAACTACTGAATTGAGTGTTTCTTTCAGCTCCATACGGAGCTAAGCACCGTTTTATGCCCAATCAGAATCCGCCGTTCATTTGCATAGATTGTAATGGTGACAAGCTACCCTCTTCCAGTCATCAGACTTTGTAATATACACTCCTGAAGCCTGCCTCGGACTTGACCGTGTTGGGACAGCCCTTGTGGTAGTGCCCGCTCTGGAGATGCTGGGCCTTGGTTTCGTAATGTGGTTGTTGTAAACATACACCGCAAACGTGCATGGCATGTGGTTTGTATGTGAACAGTTGTTGCCGATATGTCCGTCCGCTCCCAAACCGGACTTATTGGCAGCCAGCTTCTTTGTATCCCTCATGGGGCCCACTCAGGGTTTCTGATCTCCAGTTATGTCCATTTCGTTTTGTTCCTAGATTACTTGGAACTCTGTTAACGTGCAGCATGTACTTTCAAACCGACTCTCTTGGTTGGCATGTAACATGTAAAAAAAAAAAAAAAGTGAATGATTTGGTTTATGTGAGGGGCCAAAAGTAATAGTCTTCACAAATGGTAAATAATGAAGTGGTTGTGAACATTGAGAAATAAATGGAACAAAGCAAGTGTGCTCATGCGTTATGTTTTCAGACACAATGTCCACAATCCATCAAGGTGTTTACAATGCAGTCACTGAATCATAGATGAAGGCATATGTGTGTTTAGTTGAATGATCCCAAATGAGGCAGGACTATAACTCCCAGAATGCATTAGGCTGTTCTAAAAAGACACAGACCAGCGTTCTTAGTAAATCTACTCCCTTAGAAGCAGAACAAACTTTTTGACACCACTACATCTTTAAGAATGCTCCATCAAATTACAAGATCACTATTTGAATTGTGTAGACTTTAGTTCCAGCTAGAAACACCAGTAATACTACAGGAAAGAACTACCAACAACTTTTTTTTTTTAATAAAACGTATTCTGGGTGCTTATGGTGGATGGAAAAATAACATGATCCATGTGTGTGCTGAGATGCTGGATTAATTTTAGTTGTGTATGCAGTCCACTGCGTGCATTGTAAATATAAATTTGCAGGTACTCGCTGTCCCAGAGTACCTGTTTTCTACTGAGAAGTTGCCAACATTCCCCCCCCAAAAAAATCACTAAACATTTTTTATATTCTTCCAATATACACATTCTCATCTTAATTATAGATAAGCTAAAAAAACGACTATAACATTTTTTGTATTATAACTTTGCAACATGCTGCACACAAGCCACACTACAACATAGCTCAAACACATTAGCAATGCAAATAGCTCTGGCTAAACACTTATTAGGTCCCAAAGGCGAGACCTATTGGCTTTGCCAATGCTTGTTTATTATTGCCATAAACCCTCTAATATGTGATCTTCAGAAAAAGATAAGTACTTTTCATTTGGCTCAGATGGGCTTATTGAACAAATTACCGCTTTAGTCTTTGAAGACGGCATAGCAGTGTTCTGTAATACAGGGGTAGGCATGAGTACTAACTTGACGATCACTGGAAAAAATCAGCAAAACAACAGGCCTAAAGCTCTATGTCAAAAAAAAACACATGGGTTTTTCATAAGTCATCACAAAGACAAAATTCTGGCAAATAATTACAAACTATGGCAATTCGAAAAATGAAACATTAATAACATACATCCAGGTGACAGTTAGAGGTACCTCGGATTGAGCTTTGATCCTCACATAGGTCATGCAAAAAAATGCCAAATAAATGAGGTAGTAACAGAATGGGCTATCAAACTTAACAGTCTACCACTTAAGCCCTCCCGAAAAATTTAAATACTATACCAATACCCGTTTTCTAACTTTCATTCAAACTGGAAATACTAGGAACAGAAGAAGAGTCTCACATGAACTAGAATAGATAAGAAAGAAAAATGTCAAGAACTGTTTCCACCCACCTGCTTACACATGCAATGGTCTGCTGTGCTCAAAAAGGTCAAATGGTAGCTTACGTATAGCAAAGTTGTGTACAACTATATGAATTAACAAACTGAACAATCTATAGTATCTCAGAGAAACTCCAGACTTGTACACTCTTACACGTACGCAGAAGATACAAGAAACAATAAAATTGATCACATTCTCAAATCTCACAACCCAAAACTATCAAACTGCAGATTCCAAGATTACACCTTGCAACTATTAGAATCTTGTGGCAAAAGAAAAGAAAAAATTGAAAAATCTCCCTGTACAAGGAGATAGTATAAAATACCTAGGAAATGATCCATCCTCAAACGTTTGGGTTAAGAAGCGCATGAAACTAAAGGAAAATCAATACATAGCTACGCTTTTACTGAGAGCGAATGTCATCAACACTAGAAAATCAATATCTAGAGGAAGAGATCGATCATTCGCTACTTGCAGATATTGCAAAGATGTATGTGAAACAATTGCGCATGTATCAGGCGAATGTTCTAAAACAAAGGACATAAGAATTAAAAGACTTAAGATTCTGGAGCTACTTATTGATTGAGCTAAAAGACATGGTTGGCTAACATACAGTAAACCTCAATTACACAATAGTCAAGGTGAACTAAGAAAACCTGAAGTAGTGTTCATCAAAGATGGTACTGCTGTGGTGACTGATGTTTTAATCAGTTACAAAAACTCACAGAATTTCCTTGAATAAGTGTATACAAGTAAAGTTAGTTATTACAGTGAACTATCTCAAGAATTCAAAAGTCTCACAACCTGCTCCACTGTGAATTTCATGGTTTCATTGTAGGTTGTCAGGAAATGTGGCCTCAATGTAACAATGGAGCTCTAGCTGATCTAGGACTGCAAAAGTCATTCCTCTTCAAGAAAAATGAATGCCTTACTACTATGAAGGACACTTTAAAAAAGTGCCAAGTTTTGATGGACAACTAACAAATTAGCAAAGCTCAATAACATTTACTGAATGATGTGCTTTGTTTCAATTGAAATATTAAAGTTAGAAAAGTTGAAACATATGCTTAGCCTCATTGCCTTATTAGTTAGTGTGAATTTAGATAAAGTTATATAGTATTAGGGTTTGATAATTATATACAAGGTATGCTAGTAAAAATAATATTAGTATTTGTTGAATGTTATTGTTATGGAAGATGCTAGGATTCATTAATTTAGTTATAATTATGTGTGAATTTATGTTAGAATAGACAACATTGAACTCATGAAATACATACACACATAACCAGTACAGGCACACTGTTGTATGCTAATCATATGTTAACAAAATCTTCCTCTTCACAGGATATTCGTAATCAGAAGATCCAGACGTTTGGTAAGAAATAGGTAATACTAAGTGTTAGAGAAGTACTGCAGAGTGTACTATCTCTATCCGATATATGTTTCCGTGAGGGCAACGTGAATTGTAGTTGCATTCCACAACATGTTGAAAGCCAAATGTCTCATCATCTAATTAGTGATGTGCATGAATGGAAGGATTAGATTCCCACTGTCCCTACCTGCTATCTAGTCAAACCTCAGCCAAAGAAATGAACTTGGCAGAATCAGCAGGGAAAGAAGCATAACTCAAGTCTGGCACTGTGAAGAGACATGAGAGGTGTAGAATAAGTGGGAGGCCCTCGGGCTGCCAGTGAAATACCCCTCCTCTTATTGTTGTTTAATTTACCCAGCGAGGAAGGGGCAAGCCCCAGTCACAGAACAGATACCAGAGCAGGTTGGCGTCGTACCGAGGAGGAGTCTGGGACTCATGCAGGCTGAACACCTCCAGCAATTCCAAATAAGAGGTGGGCAAAGCCAGGGCTTTCGCCTGGGATGCCCAGTCCCCGCAGGCCAGGTCTCCAGGCCCCGGGCAGGGTCACCTTTCCAACTCCCAGGGAACCATCAGACTGAGGAGGAGTCTGGGGCTGCTATGGGCTAAATAACTCTCGCAATCCCCTGTGAGAGGCGAATGTAAGCCGTGGCTTTTGCCTGGGAGGCCCTGTCCATGCAGGCCAGAGGCACCAGCCAGAAAGGCCTGCCAGGGCAGGTTGGCTCCCCATCCACAAGGGTTTGCCAGGTTTCAAGATGTCCACCAGTTTGTTTCTTGGCTTCGTGTTGGCAAAAACATCACCAGCGACATTGCATTCTCAAGGCCGATCCAGACAATGTAAAAGTATGGACGTGCCAACTCAGAGAACCACATCAGCAGCCAAGCACACCAAATTTGAATTATGCCCAGGACTTGTCATTACATGTGGGAGAGCCCTAGACGGTTTCTGCAATGTGCACTAATTAGAATCTTAGTTGAGAAGACTTTTTTTCATTTTTTTTTAGAAATCTTAATAAATAAGACATTTTTAATAAAGTGCTTTCTTTTATCTGGCTATGAGCTTCCTTTCCGAATGTAATGTTATTATCAACAATACAAACCATTTAAGCAGTGTAATCGTTTATGGCAAAAATAGATAACTGAATGTCTGAACCCGTAGATTTGCAGGGTGGATTAGTCTACTCTGGTCCCCTAGCTGGAGATGGCTGGGGTGCTGAAAGAAATAAGCACAACTTTATTTAGAGTATGGACTAAATAAATCCCTCAATTGAGAAGCAATGTTCAAAGAAAGTTTAACACAAACTGTCATACGACAGAAGCACCTTCCTTCTATATTAAATTCCACCAGGGCACTCCACAGGGATACTGCACATTAATAAAGAAAACGTCTGTGTTCCACACTCCCAACAGATGAGTAGTGCCTGATTCTTATAAATGAACTCTGCTTCTGTTGCTTGGTGGCAGGTAGAGCAGTGTAGTTCTCTTTTGCAGACCTTTATTATTGGCACGTTTAGTCAATGGAGAATCTGTCATTCATGAATTTTGCCCTTGAAAGTGTCTATTTTGATGTAAACACTCTCTCTGGCCTATCATCTGAGTATGGTATCTGGCCCAACAATAACTATAGTTCTTCGGGGGAGAGGGCTGGAAAGAAAGTGAATGGCAAATAGATAGTGACTGGAGGAGTAAAAGAGTTAAATAATGCAGTAAAACAGGGGAAATGTTAGGAACCAAAGTCCATCAAAAACTGACAAAACCAACCTCTTTTTATGCTTTTATTCCTGTGATCACTGCACAAGGTAGAGGGCTCAAGAACGCCCTTAACTATCCGGAGACTCAGCAGAATGACCACATAAATGGGTGGCAGTGCCTCACACTAGCGTTACTTGGTCACCAGGTTTTTAATCTTGCTTAGGCTTTGTTTTTTATCTGTGGCTAATTTATTTTTTTATGTTGTGGGGCTCTTGGGGGAAGTAAACGGGCACATTTTTGTAGACCTTCTGCTCCCGGCACACGTTGGTTTTTGCTGGTGAGCGGTGCAGCTTCATGAGGGTCAGCTGCTGCACAGCAGGGCTGATTTGTGGGTTGAGGGGGTGCGGCTATTTAATTAGGCTGGAGCGTCTAGACCCATCTGCACCCATACGGCACCAGGGGCCTGGACCCTTGGTCAGATGCTGGTCTATTCAATGGAGGAGCTGGGGGAGCGGAGAGGAAAAGGCACCATGCTGAAGCTGCCTTTAGAGGCGAGGGAGAGGTTAAGGGCAGATGGCTTATTAATTGGTGGATGGGAGGTAGGGACACGACAGGATCAGGGCTAGAGAGCAGAGGGCACGGGGCCTCGTAAACCAAACTTGATAAGGATGCTGCACTCGCCCATTTAAAATTGGTAGGGGTGTGCGGCAGGGATGCGTGTTGGCTCCCTTTCTTTTCTCTCTGTACACCAATGGAGTAGAGCAAGCACTTTTAGCGGTTACTGAGGATGTCCCCAGATTTGGTAATCTTAGTTCTCCCATACTGGCGTATGCAGATGACGCCGTATTGATCGCTAGGACGGGGTTGGGGCTACAGAGATTGATTACGGCATATGTCTCCTTTATGGGCGCGCTCCAGATGAGAGTTAATCATACAAAGTTGTTTGTAATTGTGGCAGGGGTGAGAAAAAGAGATAAAACCCCAAGTTTTTATGCGGAGGAGAATAAAATCAAAGTGGTAGAATCCTTCCCGTACCTGGGTATCCTCTTCGATAAAGACCTTTCTTGGAAAAAACTAGTGGAAGGCAGAAAGAGGGTCATGTAAAGGGGCATCACCGCACTGAAATCTTTTGCTAAAAAACTGGGGGCCAAACCACTGCCTACTATTAAGAATATTTATCAGGCCCGTGTAAAAGCATCTGTATCTTATGGAGCAGAAGTATGGGGGGTGGCAAACCCTACTGCATTGCAGATAGTTGAGAACAAATATTTTAAATCTGTAGTAGGTCTCCCTCCATCCTTCGCAAATTGTATACTTCACATGGAGCCAGATATCCCATACATCGCTGAACAAGATTAAAGTGGCCCCATTACTCCTGTGGTACTCAATATGGAGGAGGGAATCTGTGCCGCTTACGCAGCTAATAATTAAGAGCTGCCTAGACATGGACCACTGGAAGAGATCTAGGTGGCTGAGTTATGTGGAGCACACTTTCAAGGAAATTGGGCTCCCGGAACTTTTTAATGATCGGTTTGCATGTAAGGGGATATCCAAACAGAAGGTAATTGATGGGTTTTCCCGAATGGCGGAATATAAGAGGTCTAAAACTGATGTGGGGAAACATGCTCTGCGGGTATACCAAGGAAATACACCTGTGATAGATGGAGGGTTTTCGTACCTAGCGATAGCAAATATCCCACAGCAGAGATACATTTTGTTAAGGTTTAGAACTAACCTGATAGTGTGTATGCTAGGCTATCCGGAAAATACTTTTAGTATTAACGATTTGAGCTGTTTGCCCGTGCGACAATGTATCAACTCAATCTGAGATACATTTAGTCCTTTTCTGTACATTATATAAAAAGGAAAGGAAAGCCCACCTGATGCCGATCTTAAAGAAGCCGAGGTTTACACAATGTCGGGTGGCTTTATATTTTTTAAAATCTTTACCAGATCCGTTTGTTTTTCAATGGCCTCGTTTTTATGGGCCTGTCTGAAGAAGAGAAAGGGGTTGGTTACGAGAGCTGCGAGATGTACCTTGAATAGTAACTGACGTCTTTTTTCTTAATTTTTTGCATTTTATAATTAGGTGTTAATATGATTGGATTTTAATGATGGTATTTTATGAAATTGGGATGTGTATGTATTTATTCTTTTATGATCATTTTAAATTTTGATCGAATAAAGAGTTTTGATGATGATGATAAGGATGCAAGTAGGCCCCGGGAAAGAGTTAAGCGCTATGGTGCGGAATACACGTTCCCTTCAGAAACACAACCTGGAAATCTTCTCGTTATTGCAAGAGGAAGGACCAGATGTGTTAGCCGTAACTGAAACCTGTTTGGAGGCCGGCTCAGAGCCCAATATAGTCGCAGCCTTGCCCCCGGATTAACATATCCTGGTGCATAACCGGCTGGGCGGGAAGAGAGGAGGAGGGGTGGCAGTGATCAACCGGAAGCACCTTGCCTCAGAGGTTGTAGTAGCAGAAAGATTTGATGGGGCGGAAGTGCTGGGGGTGAAACCAGTACTAAATACGACTTACGTGGTGATGGTGGTAGTCTATCACCCACCTGGGTCTACCCACCTTTTCAATGATCTGTTTATTGAATTAGTTAATGACTTGTGCTCAAGGTACCAGCAGATAGCAGTGGTGAGGGACTTTAACTTTTGGTGGGAACAGGTATCACGAGAGCCCCAGGCGAGTGGGTTTGGCGAAGGGATGGCTATGCTAGGGCTACAACAACTAGTGAAGTCTCAGACCCATGACAAGGGCCATACATTAGATTTATTATGGTCCACTCAGCCGCCGGTTAGGATAACAGAGATCGAACCTTGTAGCTGGTCAGATCATTATCAGATCAAGTTTATAATCCCTCAAGCCCAGATAGCCAGTGCACCAGCTACCGGAGTGGTGGATGCTACGTAACTGGACAAAAATAGACAAAACCAGTTTTGGGGAGGCACTAAAGGATGCAATGCATCTGTTGAGAAACACTGAGGATATCGATCAGGAGAGTGAGAGGTTTCTAGGTGGGATGCAGGAGGCCATAGACAAGGTAGCTCCTTCTCAGAGGGAAAGAGTAAAGAATAAAGGCAAGTGGGCCCCCTGGTGTACCCTAGCGCTAAGTGAAGGTAAGCAAAAGCTGCGCCAATATAAAAGGAAATGGCGGAAGCGGTATGAGCCGGAGGCCTTGAGGGAGTATAAAGCACTGCTGGGCATATATAAAGGAGCGATCACAGTGACTAAAGCAGAGTTCTATGAGTTAAGGATTAGAGAAGCGAATGATACTCAAAGGGAGACTTTTAAAGTGTTGAGGGAGTTAAGCCGAACCAAAGAACAGAAGGCAGTCCTAGATCCAGAGGACTGTAATAAGATGCAGGACTTCTTTCTTAAGAAAATCAGTGATATTCTAACTGAAGTAAGATACACCCAGCTTTGTCCCAGTCCACTGATAGTGGATGAGGTGCCTCGCCTCCAGGGTGAGAAGCTTTCAGAGTTCCCACCACTGGAATTTGAGGCTTTAGCACGGGTAATGGCAGCAGTTAAATCTGGCTTGTCGGAAGACCCTTGCCCTCCCAAGGTGTTCAGAATGGCCTTTCCAGTAGTGGGGGTGAGCTGCTTTCCCTTCTAAACTCATCCCTTGTGGTAGGGGAAGTACCATTCAGTTTTAAGAAAGCCATGGTACCCCCTTTAATAAAGAAGGCAGTGGCAGACCCTAAAAACCTAAAGAATTACCACCCAGTATCTAGGTTACCTTTTCCAGCTAAGATTGTGGTACAACATGTAAACAGAATCCTTGCAAAATTTATGGAGGAGCACCAACTGCTCCATGCTCACCAGGCAGATTTTAGGGCCCATCACAGTACGGAACTGGTGATGCTTTCGGTACTGAATAAGCTCAGGCTGGCAGCTGATAGGAACAAGCCCTCCATGCTGATCCTATTGGATCTTACAGCCGCTTTCGACACGGTCGACCATCAAGTATTGATGGATCGATTACTGGTGTGGGGATCACAGGTTCTGCCTTTCAGTGGATCTCCTCCTTCCTGAAGGATCGGTCACAGAAGGTGCAGCTGGGTGGCTATGTATCTAGAGAAAGAGTACTCCGGTGTGGGGTTCCCCAAGGATCTGCTCTGTCCCCACTTTTATTTACTATCTATCTTCAGCCTTTGGTGGCGGCACTAGCACTGCTGGACTGCCAACTGTTTAATTATGCAGATGACACCCAGCTGATACTGCGGATTGATAACTCTAAGCAAGCGCAGTTGAATGCGCAGAACATCCTTAGGTTTACTATGAACTGGATGATGGCTAAGTCGCTCAAAGTGAACCCAGATAAGACAGAGGTCCAGGCAATCACCACCAATGGTAATCCTTGGATAGATGGTTTTTGGTCCCAGGATTTAAGTGTTGCCCCGACATCTGTGCCGGTTGTGAAGAGTCTGGGTATTAAGTTGGCAATGACTGGGAAGAGGACGATAGTGGTGGGAAGCTACGTGGGCCTACTTAGGCAACTTCAGAAACTGGTGCCTCTTCTATCTTTCTCAACGATGCGAACAGTGGTGGCAGCACTGATTGTGTCGCGGCTGGATTATGGCAATGCATTATACATTGGGCTCCCGGACAAGCTGCTGGGTAAGCTCCAACTAGTTATGAAGAACACTGCAAGATTAATATATAATCTACTAAGACGGACACATGCCTCGCCGTTGTTGACACAATTGCACTGGCTTCCAATAAAGCAGAGGGCCAGGTTCAAGGGCTTATGCATTGCACATAAGACCCTGTATGGGATGGTACAAGTTTATATTAAGGACCGTCTAAGGCGATATGTACCGGGATGCTGTCTTCGCTCCTCCGAGGTAACTTTGCTGACCTGCCCACGTTTTAACAAATCGACAATGGGCGGTCAGGCTTTCTCAGTCCTGATACCTCAGCTGTGGAACGGACTCCCAGAAAGTCTGCAAAGAGAAAACGCTTTGCTTTTTCGGAAGAGAGTTTAAACTTTTTTGTATGAACAGGACGTTGGACATTATAGAGTCTGATCGAATGTCTTTGTCAAGTATTAGCTGGTGCTAGGTGGCTAACCGTTAGACAAGAGCTAAGAGACCGATGGTAGTTAGGCGCTATAGAAGTGTTACTAACATAACATAACATGCCCCAAAGGCTTCTGAACACACCTGAACTATATTATGCACTAGGCCATTGAATTTGAAGTGACTGTGGGTCGGTACCATCTAGTGTCCTAACCAGAATTGGGTGTACTGTTCGGCTCAGTGAACACATTGGAAGATTAGAAAGCGATAACAGGTTGTGATGTACTGCAGGCCTTGGGGGTACCTAGGGCAATAGCTCATGTGAGACTGAGAAGGCATCCCACACAAAGGTTTACCTAGAATCTACCTCTGTGCCTCCAGAGAGTAGAAGTGAAATATAACCCCTTTCAGTGCAGTGTATTTTAGTGGGTCGGCAGTGAAAGAGAATTACAAAGAGAGCGATCATGACCATGAGGTGCTGAGTCCTACACTCCAGGTATATTCAGTGCAGAACAAACAAATCAACATGGCAGTTGCATGCCCTGTGTAGTAGCATATTGAAGTGAGGATGACTATAGAAAGGAAATCCTAGGAAAAAGAGAGACTGATATACACAGTAAAAGGCTGCCAATGAACATAAACATCATAACTTGATGAAACAGATTTTGTCTTGCCCATTAGAGGGAGTGAATTGGAGAATCAAAGCTGGCATATGTTTTTGTGGAGTTTTAACCCTTAACTATTTTATGCAGGCTCCAATTTTGAACCTGTGTGTAAAGGGGCATCACACAACTATAAAGGGAAGTAGGAGAAAGAACAGAAAGATTGGCCATGGATGCCGATTCATCAAAATGCCAGGGGTAGGGGAGGTGGAATCACACACCCTTTGACCTATATGACATCAAATGACCTAAGTGACATCATGTGGCCAATGACAACCCCCGCCCGACTCTTTACAGAATGTGATGTCACATGACCTTAACCCAGATGATACCACAATAACTGACATTGTTGAGGTTCCATAATAACTGAATGATTAATATAACACAGTACAGACAAATGTCTCTTTTAGATATCGATATTAAGATACTGACATGATCTTTGAAAGCAGTGGAGAGTAATACTTGCCATGATTTGTTGCCTCCCATAAACCACTGTTGTCCTCTCTCAGGACACCAATTACCTCCAAAGAGCCAGTACCGCCATTTAGTTTTTTACCATGGGTGCCCATTATACCACAAATTACCTCCAGCATGCCAGTGCAGGTATTTTGTGACAGGTGCCTGTCATGCTAAGAGTTGCCTGCAGCATGCCAGAGCCAGTATTTTGCAATGAGTGTCTCTATAAGCCAAGAATGACCTTTAGCACTCTGTTGTCAGAGGCAGATTCGAACGTTTAACAATGTATTCTTACTAATGCTCACTTACACTCACTCACTGACACTAGTTCTCACTCTCGTATTCCTTTTTCAAAGTCTTTCACTCACACTTATTCTCACTCATTCGCACTCATTTTTACTCTGACCCATTGACACTTACACTCACTCATACTCTAATTTTTTCATTCCCACTCACTCCCTCATTCAAACTCGCCCAAATTCACTCTTAGTCTTGCTAACTCATACTTTGCCACTTATTCACAACCACTTGAACGCACTGTTACTTTCGCTCATTCTTATTTACAAGCACACTCACTCGTTGTTGCTCACTCGCTCTCTAAACCTCCCTCAGACTGATTCTTCCTCATTCATCAACTCACTTGCAGTCACTCTTACACTGACTCATTCATTCGCATTAACTCTGACTAACTCATACTAACTTACTGAGACTCAATCTCAATCGTTCTTACTCCCCACCTGTCACCGACTCTCACCCATTAACTTTCACTCACACACACGCTCACATGACCAGACATGCATGCTCAAATATACACACTCGGTCTCTCTCACACAAACTCTCACCCACAAACACACACACCATTTACCTTAGCTACCAGCAAAAGTCTCATTCCAGCTCCTGGAGCTACATTTTGTATTACAATAATAGAGAATAATAGACTATTATTTACTATTAATGTAACAACAAAAGGGTGGTAAACAAGGAGAAAGGAAACCCAACTAAAACAGTGAGCTTCTCCTGAGGCCAAGAGTCTCAAAAGTAGTGCAAGGGATAACAAGGGGATATCTAGGGGCTGCAGCTGCTACCCTGGCAACCGTAAATAAAGTCCACAAGTTTGTCAGGTACGTTTTACTTTGATGTCATCATCTGGCTGGTGGATATTGTCAAGTGGTAAGACTGTGACTGAAAGTGAGCTGAAAACTACATACTGTTTTGAATCCCCACTTTTTGTTACATAAAAAGCTTTACATTACATTACAAAATCCTTTATGCTACACCCAATTTAAGAAAACAAACTGAATTAAATACTTTACCAAAATCTTGCATAATCATTGCATGTGGCATCTTGCACTCTGGTATCTGTAAGCCAAGACCACCGCCACCACAAGAATCCATACTCCACACAATACATTCACAAAGATGTTTGCTGGAAAAAAAAAATACATTTTTCACTACATCAGAAAAGAGGAACCATTTACATATGAACAACCACAAAACACAAACTGAGCAACTCATATTAATGACAAATACAGAGTAAGTATCTGTAATTATACTGTACAACCTGCATCCGCTTATCTAAGAGTGCACCAGCAAGTGTCGCAATCAAGCTGTTCTTTTTTAACTACTGGTCAATAAAGCTTACACTGCAAAGGTAGGATTCATTTCAATAGAAATCCAGTGATGTAAGCTTAAGTTTCACACTTTACTGCATTGGCCATCTATGATACTAACCAAGTTTTTCACAAATCCAATGAAAATCCAATGTTAAACTCCGCATCAGGAATTGCCAGTGGGGGAATATTGGACAGAAGCAGTTGAGGAGAGGGAAGGATATAGGATTGCCCCATTTCCACCAATCATCCTCCCCAATAGCAAATACTGCATCAGGGAAGTTATAACTCCAAATTCACCAAAGCACACTACTTAGATTATAACAATTAAATTACTGGGAAATACTATTCTGAATTTCTTTATAGATGCAGACCTAAAAGGCACATGGCAGCTCCAACTGCCTGAATTTAAAGACTATCTCCACTTCTTCCTGCCATGCTCCCGCCTCCTTGGCACCACGTTTGCAGGGTGCTTCACAGTTGCTTGGAAATCTAATGACATTTCTTTTGTATATCCTGCAGTTCCCCTCTCCTTTAGCCCATTCCTTGGCGCAGATCAGGCAGCATCAGAATTGAATGCTTGCCAATTGACGTTTTGCATCAGTTTACATACCACTCTGCCAATAATGTCCCTTATTAAAGGTTCCATTAATGAGGGGCAGTCATTAAATTGCTAATATTAGTGCTCTAATAGTAGAATATTAAACTACCTAGCACGTTTCTACAAGCGTGCCAACCTTTCCTCATGCTGGAAAACTGTTGCATCTTCACAATAATAAAAACTAGTTACTTTTTTGGTGATCCTACATCTACACCCGGACTAGTTGACACTGTCCTTATTGCATGCAACACTCCTAGTACTACTTATTCTACTCTCAGAACTATGCTGGCAATTATCTCCGTTTATCTTCCCTTCAACTGCTGTAATGGCTCTTTTCAGACATATTCTTCTTAAAACAAACCTAATATGGGCTGCACCAAAGGCTACTGCATCTGCACCTAGCCCTCGTTTTATCTCAAGGGAAGTGGAATTTAAACAATTTCTAGTCTTAAAGATGTCTATTTTTTCTGACTAGTCGCATGTCAGCTGAAATTTATTAACTGTTGTGCACATACTCTCAGGTTGCAAGGAGTGGGGCTCCGATGAAGAACGCTATATGAATTGCGCTTAAGATTGGGGAGTGGATAAACTCACCATCCAGGAAGGTGTCTAAACTTGGCCAACATGAATTCAGCAGAAACAACTCACCACGGTATGTTAAATGCAGGTGCCTTTCCTGTGCTGAATTCTGAAAGATTTTTTTTTCTTTTTTTTTTTAATTGGTATAAGCCTGGATGGTTCCACAGGGAAGATTATGGTTGCCTCCCTTTCACTATACCTTTAATTTCATAATATGTTTGCAGTTCATAAGGCCTCTTCAGGGCAACTCTGGATACAGAAAGGTCCCGGTATCAGCTGGTTCTGGACTTTCTTATGGTATGCCAACTGCTGTGTGTTGGTGATCAGCGCAAGGCAATCATAAAGCTTTAGGAGACTGGATGGTGGCAACTGCATGCCGAGCCGCACCTACTACAAATGCCACCTCACTAACCTCGGTGCTGGCCCTGCTACTAGTGCTATCCGATTATCAAAACACACTTTTTGTAGGTCAGCATTACACCACCTGGAGCAACACAACTCCTCCAGGGGGAGTCTGTCGTATTCTCCAGCTTGATCATGAATTGGCACTAAGCTGAGAGTCTACAATATCATACCTTGACCTGAGCTGAGGCATAGGGGGCTGTGAAGGTCTTTGAGGAACCCACGGGACCAAGACTAAGTGGCTGAGGTGGAAATATCAGTGAATCATCTGAGGCCTGGTGATCCTCCGGGTGTAGTAAAATCTGCTCAGCTGGGCAGCTCAGGTGTACCAGACTGGGTCCGACTACATACCATGATAGCTGGATAAATCGTTATACTGGGGGAGATACATTTGGACAGGAAGATTTACACAGGTAAAGTGCACTATGACACAAATTACTTACAAAAGAAGGGAAGCCTTGATCTTCATTGTGCTACACTACAATTTGATTGCACAGTTACAGCACATGACAAGATGGTAGGTAAGAGTTGCAAAAAAATGACTCAAGGTGGGAATGGAGGATAGGGGTGCAGGTGGTGGCCGCTAATAGATTTACAACTCCTACAACAAGTGAGAAAATTCAGGAACATAAACCCATGTCATATTTGTCAGGTTTGTAGAGAAAACAGAAGAACCTGAAGATAATCCCAGTAGTCCCTGTAACTCTGATCCAGATCAAAGACAATACTGCTGGTCAAGATTAAAGCTCAGCAGGGAAAAAAAGAGGGAAAAGAGAGAAAGCAATAGAGCGTGAGAGAGAAAGCGGTGCTGGGTTCAGGCTTCAAACACAGAGTAACGCTTAATTAGAGAGATCGCAGGACAGGTGAAAATGCAAAAGCCAAACTCATGGTAACGTACTGAGAGAGGGACAGCCACAATATAACAATAAGAGTGTAACATGAGCAGTACTTCATAAAGGTAACTGGGAAATGGTTTACCAGTAGCTCCCAAGTTATAGCTGTAACTAGACCGCCAAATAAATACCAGGATATCTCCTCAAAAACAACTGGGAAATGTGGTTATTTTTTCTGGCGAGATTTTGAAAAGAAAGACAATGTTACCCAGAACCCAAATTTCCAGGGGGACACACTTAGCAGGGAAAAAACTAAATACGTGGAGGCAGGGAGAGTCAGAATAAGGGCGTAAGCCGGTACAAAGTGAAAGTTTTACAACAAATGTAAAAGTTGCCAGACTCCATACTTAGCATGTGTAACCTACTTAGAGCACATCTGCCGGTCCAACAAAGAGGTGGTCAGTGCCTAACTTTGATCTGGTGCTGAAACACCACCCTTTGCAAGCGGCCCCGCCACCACTGGCTCAACCTTCAGTAACACCATAGCCTGAAGCTTACTTTTAATAGCCTAGTACAAGAGCGCATGTTAGGTGCAATCCTTTTGCATAGTCTCTGCCAGATACTATGTGCATTTGTTTGAAAAACTATGCTCCTTACAGTGTATACTCGAAGTATGGGACAATATGAAGAGAATGATGCACAATAGGTACCCAATATTGTTTTCAATGGTTTTGGGTCATGCTCGAACTATGAGAACATAAGAGGGCTTAGGCCCAGTGCTGTTCAGTGCACATGGATTGAACATGCTGATCGATTTGATGAGAAAACTACAAATATGCGAGATAGCCCAGTAAAGTGAATGGTTTTAATTGGAGGCAAGTCTACACATACCCACAGCAGAGACATCTTTTACACTCTAGGTTTGATGGGCTTACAACTACCCCACTAAAAATGTAATACTCAACATCTCAATGAATATTTCTGAGGAGGGAGGGGAAGTGATAGCACTGTATAAAAGAGAACAGAGGAAACAACTCTCGTAATCTATAAAAAAATCCCACAGAAAATGGATTCCGACTTTGGAATTTAGACTTCATGCTCCAGACGGATGACGGAAGTGGCAAAAAGTGACACATATGAACTTTTTTTCCCAACAAATATTGTTTTTTTTAAAGTTTTTGTGGAAAATGCTTCGCTGACCAACAGTTATACAACAACATCAGACAGGACTTGGATACCAGAGACAGGGAAATAACGAAAAGGAACATAAGGGGAGGCGGGCAGGAGAATCAATTCACCAGTCTAGTGTCAGTAGAGCTAGTTGCAAAGCATGCAGAAGATACAATTTGATATAAGTAAGTGTATGCATATGTCGTCGGAGAACAAAAATGTAAAAATAACTATCACAGTTGTTCAAAGCAACAACAACAAAAACAACAATAAGGGTTCCGGGCCTGACCTCAGTGTGTGGTGGATGATTGGGGAAATGTCAATTAGTGAGCATGTGCACGAGCTATGAAAGGTAGAAACTTAACTACTTCAAATACTAACATAACATAGGGAGTACATCACTTAACCAAAACCAAGATGAACCCCACATTTATGAATGAGTGTCCCAAATGCCGTCAAATGGTTCTAACATTTATTCACCAAGATGGGCACTAGTTTAAAGGCAGGAGTTGGCGGATCTTTACAAGAAGATAGCTTGATTTATTAGCAAAACTTTTTGGCTTACATGTTACCCAGCAGTCTGCTGTGATTAATTCACAAACGTAGAAAGATCCTTACTATTTGAAAATGTATACACAGGTGGCTGTTCTGATTAAATGCAAAACTACACTTGGGTGCTCCTCAAAGACTCGCCACCTTGAAGTGATTGAGGGACTTGTGTGCGTCAGTGACCTGGAGAGCTATTCTGGCAGGAACCTAATCTCCTGGCAGGGACACCCAAGCCGGGCAGGTCAAAAGGTAGAGATCAGACGAAGCATGATCCTCTGGCACATTCTCTGGCACAAGGCCAATAACTTTGTCCCATAAAAAGTGTTTGTTACGAACACAGCAGCAAGAATGACTAAATCAGGCATGAATCTTAATCACCCCTATATCAGTAATAAATGTGGATCTTAAAGTCCTAGCCATACTCCTAGCTACTAGATTGAGAAAGGTTGCGACGACACTGATGCACTTAGATCAGAATGGGGTTATGCCTGGTCGCTCAACTGTGCTGAATTTCCGCAGGCTCCATAATAATCTGGCTTTGTGACATCTTCTTCCATTGGCTGTGCTATTGTCTCACTGGATGCTAATAAGGCTTTTGACTCCGTGGAGTGGCCGTTTCTTTGCAGAGTCCTGGAAAGAATGGGCTTTGGCCCCAAATACCGGAGATGGGTCCGGCTGCTTTATGATAGACCTAGTGCAAGGGTGAAGGTTAATGGTTACACCTCCCAAGTTTCGGTTGTAGAGAAGCACGAGACAGGGCTGCCCTTTGTCGCTGATGCTGTTTGCACTGGCGTTAGAGGGTCTGGCAGAATGAATAAGGGTGGATACGCAGATCTGGGGCTGGCCGGGCAGATCAGGTAGGGAGGAAAGAATCTCCCTGTATGCGGACAATATTTTATTATATCTGACCCATGTGCCTATGACTGTTCTGAGATTGAATGACCTCTTTCAGGTCTTCAGTGAGGTCTCCGGTTTTGCCATAAACTGGGACAAATCCTTACTGTTTCCAATAGACACTTGGGATTGGGCTAACCAATGGCCCTACCATTTAGAGTGGGGATGATTACATATAAATATTTGGGGATATGGATCACCAGGAGCCCAGACCTCTATTATGATGCAAATGTGCCCCCCTTGGTAGCGCGCTTTCACCAGGATGTAAAACACTGGTAATCATTGCCAATTTCCCTGTTGGGGAGGGCGACAATGCTTAAAATGCTGGCTCTTCCCAGTTTCCTTTATATTCTGCAGAACTTTCAATACAGACTCCTGGGTGCCTTCTTTGTACGAGTTGGTGCACACCTTGTTATGGGCAGGTGGGCAGCCGAGAGTGGCCCTGTGTTCCCTCCTGTGGTCTAAATATGAAGGGGGGGAATAGCTCTGCCAAATATTCATAAGTATTAGGAGGCTGCACAGGTTTGTGTGGTTAATTACTGGGCATATGCCCACTAGGAAGACCCGGCGTTCTGGGTTGATTGCCAGGGTCTGGGAAATAGGAGTTATCCACACTGGCTGTACAGGGGTAAACCGAATTAGACATTGTGTCCAGCTATGGAACTGGTGGTTCGGACCTGGAGGAAGTTAATTAAAGAAATGGGAAGGGGCACTCGACTGGCCCGAGAACACCACTGTGGCAGGGGACCAGGCTCCCGAGAGTAATAGCCTTGAAGGGCTTTCGAGGTTGGGACAAAATTGGCATTTCGACCCTGGCAGAGGTCTGGGAGCGAACGGGGTGGTCCCCTTCACTCATTTGCAAACAGAATACCGAATGCCTGCCACACAGTGGTTGAAATATGTCCAATTGAGAGTCGCTCTTCAGCACAGCATCTCCACTGATGTGGAGACGCAGGAGGACTCTACGTTGGAGATGAAATTGCTCAGTAAAGGAAAAATGTATTTCCCTAACATATGGGACTTTAATGAGAAACACACAACCTCCTAGTCTGGTCGCCAGGATAGACAGTCACAGGATTGTGGGGACCTTGATGACGACGAATGGCGAGATGCACTCATGTTCCCGGTGGAGGTGGCCATTCCGGCATCTCTCCACCTTATCCAACTTAAAATTTTACATAGAGTTTACAACATGCATACACTTTTCTACAAATGGGGCAGGGTGGAGAACGCAGATTGTCCCAGGGGGTGTGGCCAAGAGGGCACTTTCTATCATACGCTCTGGAGCTGCCCTAAGTTGGGAACTTCTGGGAGGCAGTAAGGGAAACATTGGAAGGTGCAACGGGGATACCCCTGGGGCTTCAGCCTGGACTGGTGCTACTGGATGTATGAGGGCAGACAGATCATACGCGATACCACAAACTCTTAGTCAACCTAGGATGCATGGTGGCGAAGCAGGATATCGCCAGGAAATGGTGCTCGGGACTGCTGATCAGCATCAAGAATGGCTAGATGGCATGGACTACTGTGGAATAAAGGAAATCTTTCGTAGTAGGGGCTGTTAACGGAAATATGGGAAAATCTGGGATGGCTGGGTCTCTGGCTTTGGCTGAAAGGGTCATCTACAGGGACAACACGTGCCACCTGAGGTAGAGTTCATGATGCTGACACTAAAGGGTGTCCTAGGCCAGACCTGTGGGGTGCCGGATAATTGTAAGAGGCTGTAATACTGTGATGAACTGAACTTGATTTATTTTAAGAGTAAACGGATGCACGTACTGTGGGGGGGGGGAAGAGAGTGTACTGTTATGGTGTTTTGTTGACAATGCATGAAACTAATTTAAAAAAATTAAATAAAAAAAGAATGACTAAATCTTTTGGGCACGAGGGACTTCTGGAGTCTTTTCGTGAGGCATGCATGATTGACAGTAGCCAAAGCTGCAGTGAAACTACTGACAGTATGACGGAAGTTCTGAGTGCCTAGTACAAGACCAGAATTGGATTCTGGAACATACGGACTATGTATGGCACATTAAGGTGAGCTCAAGGAACATCTGAGATGAGGAGCTAAAACCTACACACCCTGGGGGTCTGCAAAAGTATGTGGACCAGATCTGGCAGAATGAAAACCAGCACAGGACAGACAGTAATGTACTCGGGAAGGGACGATGATCCAACATTACGGAGTAGCCATCATCATCAGCAAGGAGGCAAAGAAATGCCTAATTGAGTGGAAGTCAGTCAACAGCAGACTCATGATAACCAGGTTAACAGGCAGACACATCAACACCACCATTATCCAGTGCTATGCTCCAACAAATGACACAGAAGAAACGGTCAAGGACCTATTCTTCCAAAAGATGCAAGCTGAGCTTGAAGCAGTGTCGAACCACAACCTGAAGACTGTGATGAGAGACTTGAAATCTAAAGTGGAAAATGACAACAAGAACCATGACAGAGCCATGGGAAAGGAAGTTTGTGTAACAATGAACGACAATGGAGAAAGACTGTTGGAATTTTGCGCAACAAATGTTCAAGTCATTGGAGGGACTCTCTTCACCTACTGTGATATTCAAAAACTAACTTGGTTTTCATCAAATGGCAGAGACAGAAACAAGACTGATCACCTGATGATAAGCGGCAGCTGGAGATGATCACTGCAAGATGTCAGTAAGGAGGAGAGCAGAGGTCAGCAGTGATCGCCATCTAGTGACTGCTCTTGTGAAGCCGAAGCTCAAAAAAGCAGAAAGCAAAATATCAGGACAACAGCACTTCAATGTGGCAAAATTAAACAACCCCAAGATCGAGAAGGCATTAGTCTTACAAATCAAAAACAGGTTTGAACTCCTGGCAGACACGGAAGATCAGTTTGTGCCAGCTGTAGACACAAACAACAAGAAATAGGAACATGTCTATTCAATATATGTGAAGAGCAGTGGAACATGCCTAGGAACCAATACTAGGAAGAGAAAAGGATGGCTAAGACAAGACACATGGCAAGCTATTGAAGACAGGAGGGCATCAAAAAATAAACTCATGGAGGCGATATCTGAGAGGCTGCAGGAGAAGTATAAACAACAGTAAATAGAAGTCAACAGAGCAGTCAAAAGAATGACAAGTGCAGGCAAGCAGGAGTACATGGAAAACCTTGCCAGCCAAGCAAAGGAGGCATCCAGTAGAGGAGAAGAGGGTAAGGTCTTCAAAATCATGAAGCTAGTCAGTGGTAAATCTTGTGCAACAAACAACACCCCTATCAAGGACAAGCCAGGCAGACTACTCACAACATGAAAACAGCAGGAAGCACGCTGGGCTGAGCATTTCAATTACATTTTGAACAGACCAATACTAACAAGTGAAGCAGACATCCAAGAAGCAGATACAGACTTGGATGTGAACACCGTCCCACCACAGAAAGAAGTAATCATCACAGCCTCCTGAGCTCTCAAGAACAGAAAAGCTCCAGTTAAAGACAACCTGAATTCGGAAATGTTCAAAAAAGACCCTGAAACATCAGACAAGATCCTCCTACCACTGTTACATTAATTTGGGAGGGAAAGAAAGTACCAGATGACTGGAATCAAGGCATCATTGTCAAGATTCCAAAGAAGGAAACCTTAACTTACTGTAACAACTGGATTGGAGTCACTCTTCTGTCAATCTCAAGTAAAATCCTGGCAAAAATCATTATTCAGCGCATTTCTGATGCTGTGGACAAGTAGTTAAGAAAAGAACAGAATGGGTTTCATAAAGGCAGAAGGTGTGTTGATCAGATACTTACTCAAAGCAATATCATATAGCAGTACAGAGTGGCAGAGACAACATTACATCAACTTCATTGAGTTTAAGAAAGCCTTTGACAATATCCACAGTGAAAGCCTCTGACGTAGACTGAGTCCACGGCATACCGTAGCAGATAGTTCTCCTTATCAAGAGCTTCTATGATAATTTTACCTGAAAATTGGGAGATAGTGAATATAGCTTTGAAGTCAAGACTGGTGTGCGATAATGATGCGTGATGTCAGCATAGTGCTTTAAAATACTCATTGCCCCAGTGAAGCGATGCACAACTGAAGACCAAGCTAGAGGAATCAGATGGACCTTATTCTCTACACTGGAGGACCTTGACTATGCAGATGAGCTAGCCTTGCTCTCTCAGACACTAGCATATACATGAAAAGACCCCTCGCCTCAACATCTATGCACATCAAGTGGGGCTGAAGATCAACACAAAGAAATCAGAAGTCATTGCAAAATTCCAAACCCTTCACCAAACAAGATGGATGGAGAGGACATAGCCATGATTGAAGAATTCACCTACCTAGACTACACTATCAGACATGACAGAAGGGAATGCAGTGACATCAGGAGTAGACAGAACAAGGATAGAAATGCCTTCAATATGCTGTACAATGTGTGATGGTCACCTCAATACAGCACCAACACTGAGATGAGGCTTTACCAGAGCCGCATTCTATCCACACACTTGTATGGATCCGAATGCTGGCAGACAACGAAAAGCAATATCACTAAACTGCCAGCCTTCCACACCAGTAACCCAAGAAGAATTTTCTGGCCACGAACCATCATCAACCACAAAACTGCTCACCAGGTGCAAGCAAGAGAGTATAGACACCGTCATTATGAGAAAAAGACAGAGATGGATAGGACACACCATCAGAAGAGGACAAAACTTCATCACAAGAACAGTTCTCCACAGGACCCCAGAAGGCAACGAGGCCAAACACCTGGAGGTGAACAGTGGAAATAGAAATGAAGACCCTGAACCACAGCCGGGGCACCGTACAGAAACTTGTCCAACACGAAAGAAGTGAAGATCCTTCACTTCTGCCCTACATGCCAGTCGGCATAACGGCAGTAAGTAAGTACTTGGGTGGATGCCAAAAGAGTCCAATTGGGGAGAGGGATCTGGTGAAACAATGTATGTAGGAGTCAGATCTAGTTCACTGTGGAGAAAACACGATTTCGAGGCGTGACAATATTCCTAGCCATGCCACTTAATTGGTGAGGATATCTTTTCTCAATACGGACCTCTCCTTATGAGCAATTTGATTTCACTCATGGCCATTACATAGGCTACACCACTGCATAGGCTGTAAAGAGCGGGCTCAGCATTGACACATACCGTCTGCACCAATCCCAACGGAAGATCGCAGAGCAACCCCCTCCAGGAGAGAGGACTTTAACAGCACTGGGACAAAGAAGGAAGAATCAGATTAATCCGGAAAATGGTTATTACATCCTTACCCACTTGCTCATCCAATTCCTTACTCAGTGCGGCTATACCCAAGAAGACCCCTTCAGTGCAATCTACATCTCAAACAAGAACATGCCCTGAGGCATCAGAAATACAACACTGTATCCTGCAAAAAGCAGCGCCTTGATGGTGCGTAAAGGACTGATCAAGCCAGCCCAATAGCTCGAGTAGTGTTCAATTGAGTAAAAAACATGCTGGTGACCAAAAGAAGGACTGTGCCAGAAATTCGAAGAGACATACAAGAAGATTTGTTTGACCCAAACACCCTTGGTCAAGCTGTTTGAAGGAAGAGGCAGCAGTACCCAATTTGATGGTAGCCAAGACAACAACCTCGGAAGAATGGCCAAGCCAGTATTTGCATTTATAACCTGCAAATCTCTGTAGAGAACTGCAGGAAATAAATAACAGCCAGCTATCATGGCCACACTGCAAACAGAAAAGTTTCTGTCAATTCCTGAAAGGGAACTGAGCCAAACTAAACTGTGGATGCCTACCCTACGGAGCCTCAATTCTAAGTCACTGCCACAAGCTGGAGGCTGCCATGGGACAGAGGTACAGAGAAATCCCAAAGATGGCAGACTAGCCAGGCCCCATCACCACAAAAATAGAAGGCAGATTAGTAATGTCGCTAAGACTTATGGGGTTATTGGATGGCAGAATCCAAAGTTGCAGAATGAGGCGAAACGGGAGAAAGGAGTAGATGAGCCCATGAAGAAACAAACCTCTGGCCACCTCCATAATGAGACACAAACTGTCCACACAATATTGCCACCTGCACTTAGTCAGACTACTTTACAGCCTGCATGCACTGCAATCCATTACCCTTTCCTTAATGTAGATGCCCAAGCTGTTGACAGGCACACAGCAGTAATGTCGGCACAGACTTTTGTCCTGATACATCAAAGCTGCTGGGCTTGAGGAAACAGAGACATCCATCAATAGAAGAGGAAGCATTTGAGCCTCAGTAGCTTGACATTTGGAAGACAGTTGACCCACTTGAATCCTGGAATTGGCAAGTGATATGGAAAAGCCTACGTTGTAAGAATCATAAATAGCCCTGCTTACCCAGTGAGGCCTTAACCAATGTAAAAATAGAAAAAGGCCTGCTGTAAAAGAAGGCACCAGAGCCTGGTTTCTCCTGAAATCCTTGAATATCAGCCAGGATAGGCATCTAATAGGCACCTAAAGATATGCAACCTAGAGCTAAGGAAGACAAATACCCACCTCTGGATACCCATCAAAGAGCCCACAGTCAGTCATGGGTAGGCAAGAGGGAGAGCATTCATAGAGGTATAAAACCCCAGGAAGTCCACATCCAACCTTTAATCGACTTAGGCCTCCAGAACTACACTCACGAGTCGAGCTAAGAATATATTCAGAGAGTGACAGTGAGAAACACAGTCCACAGATCAAAAAGGCTTCTCGTCCTAGAACCATCCACTACTGCAACCAATAGAACCCACAAAACAAACCAGACAAAGACAACACAACCCTGCCCTTGTGCAGCCTGTACCCAGTGCTACCAGACTAAAGCACAGTGGTCGGAAGAAGGTAAGGTCCTCCGCCTTATCCAAGTTCAGCGGAATACATGGGGTCAACGCCCAGTTCAGGAAAAGTCGCAAGTCACCCGTTCCCACCTGATCCCTGCAAGCAGTGTGTCAAAGCCCCTCCATAAGGAAGGTAAAACAACTGGCCACTGGCAACCAGTCAATCCCATACATAACTGGAGCAGTAGGCAGCAATCATACCACCGGAAACCAATCCTGAGGAAGTGAAAGCATGGTAGGAGTCTTCAGAGAGGAACATGACCTGAGCGTCAAGCTCTGCCCAGAGTTTAAACTGTTGATCTCTACGCGTGCCATTGGGAATTACAAAATGCCAAGCATACATGTGGCATATAGCCACAGAGGAGACAGTCTTAACTTAGGAAAAGTGTGCAAACTATTCAACAGTACCAAAACAATGGAAAAGTAAATAAAACAGCACAATAAAAGTCCCACAATCAATTTCTAAAAAAATCAAGAATACTTTTAGAAGAAAAAAGACCCAAAAATGATAACATTCTGTGCCCAGCGAAGTCCTTGCATTGGCCAGTTACTTTCATGTCTTCGCCTGGTCAAGATTTCTACATTGGGTATTTGGGACCGGATATACAAAATTTCCATTCACAAAAAGTGGTCGCAAATTGAGCACAAACTTTTTAATAGCCGACCTATGAGGTCGGTTGACAACATTTCTAATCATATTGGCACGCAATTCGACCTACCTCATCAATATTCGTGAGGTATGTTGTAATTTACAAATCACTACAATTGGATGGCATCATAGGGATTGTAGACTGCTGGGGTCAGCAGACCATCATGTCTGTGACACACTTTAAATAGTCATTTTTTTTTTTTAATGCAACCAGTGTTCCTTATAGGAAACAGGTCTGCATTTAAAAAGAAAAGGGTTTTTGAGAGGTGGCAATGGTCTCGTGGACCACTGACTATTCGCCAACAATCCTTTTTTTTTTCTTTCACATTCACAAAGGAGAAGGGCCTCCTTTGCGGTCTCAATAAAATTTTAAATGTTTTCCAACCCCTTTCGGTTGCAAAACATCAATACATCCATTAATGAATCGCTATTTGGAATGGATGCCCTAAACATGCCCCTTACATTTATGAATTCCTTATGGGTTTGTTAACCCATTTTGCGAATCAGTAACCTCTTACCAGATCACAAAATGAGTTTGGTACATAACAAATAGAATTTTTGCGACTGCAAACCCTGTGATTTTGCAAATCGCAGGCTTTGCAACTGCAAAATTTCTTTGTACATCTGGCCCTTAATCTCTATTTTGGAGCTCAAAAACCTCTAACCGAAGCCTGGAAGCTGCAGTCGGGCACCTTGCACCAAAATCAGACACCTTTGCTGTGAGGATCCAAAGAAGTCCTTTTTCAGGTAGAAAAATGCTCCGAGCAGGAACAGCCTGATTTTCCTGCCAGGGACTCTGGTAAAAGGTCTGTTGCAGCTTCTGATCTTCTGTAGCCACACAGATCATCCTACTGACCTTTGGAATCCACTTCTCAGTCCTGGATATAAGTGACAGCAGGTCTAGCCCTTCAGGTCTCCACACAGATCAAAGACAACAGAAGAAGGGACCAGAATTGGGTACAGTTGCTTAACTTTCGAGCGTATCTCTAACAGAGGCATTGTTCATGAAGAAACCAGAGGCTGCATAGAAGCTTTCTCCTCCACTCTCCACAGGGTATGACCCATGAATTTGGGAGGGTCAAACACAAAAACCGATTGCTAGAGGGGAAGTGCCAGAGCACCATTATGCAACTACAGGCCCTTCACATTTCGGAGCTATATGGGGATGGTTATATTGCAGGGCACAAGTTAGGTAAAGAGATTACTAATAGGTCAGCCTATACAATAACCATGAGGCATGTGGATGACAACATGCGTGTGCTTTCTTTATGCAGCAAGGAAATTGTGTATGTATATATCTAGGTCTACTGTCACTGAAAAAAACAAAGGTTAAAGTAACGATATAGTTAGATGTAATAAGATCTGTTTTTATTTTTTTTCAAAACCTTAGAAATTCACTGAAAGAACCAAAGGTTAAAGTAACTATAGGTGAACTATAACATGCGCCCCCGCCATGCACTGCTTATGACCGATCATATTGCATCACTCATGACGTTCTATGACATAAATGATATCACCCAAGCTTTTTTTGTACGCATTGCTCTATAAACGGGTATAGCATTAGAGCTATGAAAGTAAGTTCAAAATAGCTCAGAATAATATGAAGCATCATTACTGTTATCACAGATACATAACCATAGGTAAAGGAAGCTTGTGTTATGTGCAGCATTGACCCTATACCATACACTTCATGGGTAGCCGAGTTCATGTTGACTATGAACCACAAATGAAAGTGTAACCTATCCTGCACACAGTGTTCAATGGGTATACAACTGTTTAGGGAAAACCAAGTTCCTCCAGATACTGAAACCCTGTTACATAACTAATGCCCTACTACGCACAGTCTTTACTTGCATCAAACCTTTGACAGTTACTGAAATTACATTGAGAAAAGAAGAGGATATAAGTAGAAATGTGGGTACTGTTAACACGGTTTACTCTGTACCACACGCTTTGCAGACAGTGAAACGCTCATAATAAAGTATTATCAATTATCTACTAAGAACAGAGTACACTCTATGCAAAACCTGTCCAAACAGCAACTTTTCACTTAAAATAACCAAGGTCTGAAGGTGCTAAATATCATACTACCTGCAGCCTTCATACTGTGGTGAAAACTTTACAGATGGGTCACCTTCTGAAGCAAAACAAGCACATGTACATAGGTTAGTACATGGTGCACACAGTCTTCTATGTTAAGTAGAAATTGTCATGCGGAGACAATTCTGTCTAATAACTCAAAACTGCTTACAATATTTAGTATGGAGTATATAGAATATCTGCCCTGCTGGAAACTTTTTCTGCAATACCAAAAACTGGTGTGGAACATAATGAACAAAAAGAAGTCAACTGTCACCTGCACGCATTACTCTTCAATACAAACATTTATAACGTATTCAATACTTCTACACACCTATGGTGCATTAGGCGCACATGCATTTTGTAAACACTTATACCGATTAGCTGGGCACGAAATTAGGTAGAAAAGTAATATGGTAGTTACCTGCCACTATGTAAACTATTAAACAAACTAACTCACTCATTGGATGATGTAATCAGTGATGTCATAAATTATGTCATAGAACATGTCATGAGTAATGTAATATGTGAGGTCATAAGCAGTGCATGGCGGGGGCGCAAGTTATAGTTAGCGCAGATAACTAGAACTGGTGAATTTCAGTAGTTTTTTTAGTTCAAAAAGTTAATGTCACTGAAAAATTCACCAAACTATAACGTTAATTTAACCTTTGTTTTTTTCAGTGAATTACTAGGGAATTAAAAAAAAAAAAAGATCTTTTTATCAACCCCAACTATAGCTTTACTTTAACCTTTGCTTTTTTCAGTGAATTTCTAGGGTTTTTTAAACTTAAAGTAAGATATCCATCGTAATGCACAGAGGTTGGAGCTGGATGCAGGGTCTGGCCTGGCATTCTCCATTGTGCTGCCCCCGTCCAAGCTTGTTGCCCCTAGCCCCCTCCTACTTGCCCTGCATTGTTCAATTCTATACCCCTTCCAGCTCGTCCAGCCCTGTGTGGCTGTTGTTCTACCACTGCCCTTCCCGTCTGCCCTGCACAGTTAGCTTGCTGCCCCTACCCACCTCCTCCCCACGCTCTGTTGTCTGAGTCCATGCAACTGCCCCCTCCCTCCAGCCCTGCATGGTCCGATGTACTACCACTGCCCACCAGTTAGCTTGTTGTCCCTGCCCACTCCTCCTGTCCTCTGTTGCCTGAGGCTATGCCCCTATCATTGCCCTCCTGCTTAGTCTCCGTGCTTAGCTTGCTGCCCCTACCCTCCTTCCCCCTGCCCTCTGATGTCGGTGTGCATGCTCCTGTTCACTCCCTTTTGTCCACCATGTTCAATGGACCTGCCCCTCTTGTCTATTCTGAGTGTTCCGTTGAACTGCCACTGCCCCAACCTGCCTTCCCAGCATGGTCAGATGGCTGTCACCTGTCCCTGCCCTCTTCACCCTGCCTTCCACTGTCCAAGTTCCATGCCCCTATCCCCTCCCTCCTGTCCTCCATGATCCATTTTGCTGCCACTCCCTTCTGCCCTCCATGCTCTGTTATGCTGCACCTGCTCCTACTGCCCACCCTATGTGGTCCGTTGTGAAGCCCCTGCCCCCCCTTCCCCTGTCCTCCCTTGTCTGTGTCCAGCCCTACCTCTCCCTTCTGCCCCCCTATGTGCATTGCCATGCCCCCTCCCTCATGCCTACCATGGCCGTTGTGCTGCCACTAACCCTCCTGATTGCCATGCATGGACTTTTGTGTTGTCACTGCCCCTTCCACCTGACCTGTATGGTCAGCTTGATGCCCCTGACTCCCCACCTTCCCTCTGTTGTCTGTGTGTTTGACATTATAGTCTTCCTGTTGCCCTACATGGTGTGTTGTGCTTCCAATGCCCATCCCGCATGCCCTGCATGGTCAGCTTGATGCTCCGGCCCTGCCCCCGTTTTCCATTTGCGAGTCCCTATCCCCTTCCTCCTGCTTTCCACGGTCCGTTAGTGTTCTCCTGCCCCCTCCCTCCTGTCCTTCATGGTCTGTTGTGCCACAACTGCCCTCCTTTCCTTTCTGTACGGTAAGCTTGCTGCCCTTGCCTCTTTCCCCTCTGCTCTCTATTGTCCATGTGCATGGCCCTGCCCCCTCCCTATTGCTTTCTATGGTCTGTTGTGCTGAACTGCCCTCCCGCTTGCCCTACATGGTGTTACTGTAACTCCTGTCTCCTGCCCTGTAAGATCAGGTTGGTGCCCCTGCCCACCTCCCTCCTCCCCTCTATCGTCCGAGTCCATGTCCCTACCCCATTCCTCCTGCCGTCTGTGGTTCAATGAACATACATGCCAATATTCTGAACTTGGTAAGAGGGAGATTTTGAAAAAGAAATCTAGGGAATTAACTTTCCCCATTGACTTACAATGAAAAGAGGAGAATTTAGGCAGCAGACGGCTAAAATAAAGACATTTTGGGCTTAAAAACATCAGCAGCCTCTTCCCTGAGTTTGGTCTGTTGGTGTATGGTTGTACTGCCATTGCCTGCCCCTACTGCCCTCAATGGTCTGTTGTATTGCCACAGCTTCTCTTGCCCGTCCTGTATGGTTGGTTTGATGCCCCTGCACTCCTTTCCACTGCCCTCCATGGTCCGTTGTGTGCCACTGCCCCTCCCACCTACCAGCATGGTCACCTTGCTGCCTCTGCCCCCTTCTCTCTGCCCTCAATTGTCCGAGTCCGTGTCCCTGACCTCAGCCTCCCCATAGTGTTCTAATGAACAACTAGATTGCTAACATTCTATATTTATTACAAAAGTGTGGCACGCCTGAAGTGCTCGATTACCTGAAGTCATCTTAATATAGTAAAAACTGTAATACTTAAGGCATTTCCTTTAGAAATTATAAAACTGAGGGGGTCCTTTTCACATGGTAATTAAGGTTAGTGATCTAAAAAACTAAAATGAGGACACACTGAGTTCTCTAATAGCGAACAAGCACTTTTAAATTATTTGCTATATTTAGGTATTTATCCAGTTGATCACTTGATTATTTGTTGCACTTAGGGGAGAGGATGTGGCGTTACGGCCAGAGTTGCCGACTTTGCAACTGGGGAACCAGGCTTAAGTTTCAACGTCGGCTCAACATCTAGTGATTCTTGGCAAATTACTTAATTTCTCCATGTCTAAGACCGAAATGAATGTGTCCTTGTGTAATGTAACTGGAATTTAAGCGTTTTGCCCACTTCTGTCATTAGGCTATACTTGGGCTACTTGGGTAATATTTGTGCTGCATTTGTGCTCTTTTGTCTCTGGTGGCCATCTTGGGAATCTTTTTGTTGTGAAGCTCCCTAAGTTCCTTATTTACTGCAGTATCCTCAGTAGAAAATGCTTTCAGTTTTCCTCTTGAAGTCCAGCAAGATGGTGATCAGATGTGCCATACTTTTGGCATAAATTCAGAATGTTAGCACTCTAGTTGCTGTTTAGAACACTGTGGTAAAGCTGCTGATCACCAGGGAGTTACCTGGCAGTCTGCTGCTGGCCTTGAAAGTACATGTTTCAGTCTGCATGTCAGATTTTTTTAATGAAATAGAAAAGGACAATATCTGAGAACTCATCTAAAATGTGCCCTAATTTCGCTTTCTACAGCACAAGCCATTATTTCTATGGCAAAAGGCAAGCCTGCCAGCGCCCATCCGCGCCTGGACCGCGCCCAGAACGCTGGCCCCACCAGCCATCCATCAATACACCACCTCCGAACTCCTTACCCTAGCCCCCAGAAGCCACAACAAAACTGCTGTCTCTACTACCCGAGAGCCACGGAAGGACCCTTTCTCCTGCCACCGCTGCCGGTTCACCTGCAACACCGAAGCCCTGCCACATCTACACAGCCGACCTCCAACCCTTCGGAACAACTCCACTGCAAGCTGCTCAACACCTAATCCCTCTGCAAGCACACTACAGAAATCTAGATCACCATCACCACCTCCACCATGACGTGATGTTCATCTCTGAGACCTGGATCCCACCATCCTCATCCCCTGGCATAGCAACTGCAACACCCCATGGCTACAAGATGATCCAGAGACCGCACCAACAAACATGGGGAGGCATCGCCATCATCCACAAGAAGACCATCCAATGCACCACCACCGAAGACAACATCTCATCAATCATGGAACACCTCAGCTTCCTCATCTGACTCGATGCAAACACATCCGTCAGAGGAACCCTTGCCTACCGACCCCCTGGCCTGGACTCAAGCAACTAGTCACTGGCACCACACACTGCACAGGACACACCCATGACCCAATCTTCACAGCCAGCGACAAAATCAAATCAGCCACACCACCAAACTCAACTGGACAGACCACAGCAGTCGTCCACTTCACTATTGCAGGCTCACCACGACCCACTCCCTCGTCCCCACTCCTGGCCGCCTCAGAGGGAGCAAAATTACCGATACACAATGGACGCACGCCCTCAACACCACCAGACCCGACACCAGCAACCTTGAGCTTGCCGTCAAAAACTTCTCCAACTGGATCTCCAACTGCGCTGACACCATCGCCCCCATGAAAATGGCCAGCACCAACAGAACCAGCAACACGCCAGCTGGTTCACCCAGAAACTCCGGACCTCCAGACGCAAGTGTAAGCAACTGGAGCAACTCTGGCGATACAGCAGGAACTCCTCAGACTTTGCCACATTCAGATCTGCCCTCAGAAAATACCACCATCACCTCAAAGAAGCCAAGAAGTATGCTCCAACCATTCGCAAGCAAGCACCAATCACACAAAAGACCTCTTCAACATCGGCAGAGAATTTGCTTGCCCGTCTGCCACTGAGACCACGATCCGCCCCTCACAAACCATCTGTGACTCCCTGGCAGAACACTTCCACTACAAGACAGCAGACATCTACAACTACAACCCACAGCCACCTGACCTCAGCCTCCCCGACACACACAGACAACTCCCACATCCACCTCTCCTATTGGACACCACTCACCATGCTTCGAATAACTTGCGTATTGGTATAGTGATCATATTGTATGTGGGTTTCTGACAGGTGACAAGTATAGGAACCACAGATGCAAGCAAAATTGATATGCTCATCTTTGAACCTGTAGCGCCTTTATTAAAGTAAGTGTCTCATATGGCCAAAGGGGACCTTTAGGATATATGGGCACCCTATATAAAAAAAAAGGTTTATTAGAATGATGGTCTCATAATTTACAGGTCAAGGCTCCTCAAACAGGGCTCCATCTAAATAAATCCACGAGTACAGGAGAAGCAGAATACTAACAGCTCTAAGAGGTAACTGGTGGGTGGAAGTGAATATGACTCAGGCCTAAATGGTGAGCCATATGAAGTTAATCTTTGCGTATGACGCACTCACCTAGAGGATTCTCTATTCTGGGAAACTGTGTTTTAAATGTATATAACATCAAAGAAAGATAGTGTGGAGAACTTATATGTTGGGTATCAACCCATTATGTCAATAGTGTGCCCTGAACAGTGTAGTATATGAAGTCATGACGTGTATCTAATGAGGTGTTTTATCTGTTTCTCAGATTAACTACTGTTTTTAAACGTGTTTTAAGAAAAACTTTTATTTTTGTATTTGTCCTGAAGAAGGCGGAGACTGATTTGACAATCCGCCGAAACGCCGTGTCGACCCCAGTTCAATTATAATAAGTACATGAAGAGTTTGAATAAAAGTTTTAGATTATGTGGTAGAGATCTATATGCAAAGGAAAAATATCTCTAATGCCGGTTATGTGAATCATATTATGAGTGCCTCTGTGTATGTGTATATTTTATCGAATTAGGATATTGTAAAAATAATTTTAGAACTTATGCAAATCTTTCTTCTTATGGATGAATATGAAATATGCATTTCATGATGTAGTGAAACAATTTTATAATAAATTATTTTTAATATACATAGAGGAAACGGAACTTTGTATGTTTTTTTAGATTTATATACTCCCTGGTATATTTTCGGTTCAGTGCACTCTATTTGATCATAAGTTGACCAAGTAATATATAGCACAAAAGGGATCCTTCTGTTTTTTAGTTGGACAATTTTTTTAACCTATCTTTAGCACTATAGCAATTTAGAGTTGAGTGCTAAGGGCAACCACCCCTGTTTTGACCCACAGTTGTCATTTGTTAGCTGGTGGTAATAATGTAACAAGCATTGGCAAAGTCAATAGGTCGTGCCTCAGAGAGCTTTTGGCCTTGTCAATATTTTTTATCCATGTTGTACAGCAGCACGGCTTAAAGTAAAAAAAAAAAAAAAACGCTATGGCAAGACCAACGCTGGCTGCATCATAGCATTTGTGGGGGCAACACCCTCAACAGCAACTGCGGGTCTGTAAATAAAAAAGTGGTGTGACGAGGCTTTCAACGCATCATAGGACTTTTGCTGCGTACTGCGGGTGGGAGGCAACACGGACACAGCGGGAAGGGGAGAGGCAATACGGAAGGAGGGAGGAGAGGCAAGAACATGGACAGTGGGAGGAGACAAAAAAAACAACATGTGACAGCAGGTGGGGGCAAGCAACAACACGGACAGTAGGAGGAGGGGGCAGGCAACAACACGGACAGTGGGAGGAGGGGGCAGGCAACAACACGGACAGTGGGAGGAGGGGGCAGGCAACAACACAGACAGTGGGAGGAGGGGGCAGGCAACAACACAGACAGTGGGAGGAGGGGGCAGGCAACAACACAGACAGTGGGAGGAGGGGGCAGGCAACAACACAGACAGTGGGAGGAGGGGGCAGGCAACAACACAGACAGTGGGAGGAGGGGGCAGGCAACAACACAGACAGTGGGAGGAGGGGGCAGGCAACAACACAGACAGTGGGAGGAGGGGGCAGGCAACAACACAGACAGTGGGAGGAGGGGGCAGGCAACAACACAGACAGTGGGAGGAGGGGGCAGGCAACAACACAGACAGTGGGAGGAGGGGGCAGGCAACAACACAGACAGTGGGAGGAGGGGGCAGGCAACAACACAGACAGTGGGAGGAGGGGGCAGGCAACAACACAGACAGTGGGAGGAGGGGGCAGGCAACTACACAGACAGTGGGTGGGGGGCAGGCAACAACACAGACAGTGGGAGGAGGGGGCAGGCAACAACACAGACAGTGGGAGGAGGGGGCAGGCAACAACACAGACAGTGGGAGGAGGGGGCAGGCAACAACACAGACAGTGGGTGGGGGGCAGGCAACAACACAGACAGTGGGTGGGGGGCAGGCAACAACACAGACAGTGGGTGGGGGGCAGGCAACAACAGACAGTGGGTGGGGGGCAGGCAACAACACAGACAGTGGGTGGGGGGCAGGCAACAACA
Organism: Calotriton arnoldi; assembly: GCA_963921515.1. Classification (NCBI taxonomy): domain Eukaryota; kingdom Metazoa; phylum Chordata; class Amphibia; order Caudata; family Salamandridae; genus Calotriton; species Calotriton arnoldi. Next base: position 2,395,808 of record CAWUFW010000585.1, on the reverse strand, counting down.
CGACAGTGGGTGGGGGGCAGGCAACAACAGACAGTGGGTGGGGGCAGGCAACAACAGACAGTGGGTGGGGGCAGGCAACAACAGACAGTGGGTGGGGGCAGGCAACAACAGACAGTGGGTGGGGGGGCAGGCAACAACACGACAGTGGGTGGGGGGCAGGCAACAACAGACAGCGGGTGGGGGCAGGCAACAACAGACAGCGGGTGGGGGCAGGCAACAACAGACAGCGGGTGGGGGCAGGCAACAACAGACAGCGGGTGGGGGCAGGCAACAACAGACAGCGGGTGGGGGCAGGCAACAACAGACAGCGGGTGGGGGGAGGCAACAACAGACAGCGGGTGGGGGAGGCAACAACAGACAGCGGGTGGGGGGAGGCAACAACACAGACAGCGGGTGGGGGCAGGCAACAACACAGACAGCGGGTGGGGGCAGGCAACAACACAGACAGCGGGTGGGGGCAGGCAACAACACAGACAGCGGGTGGGGGCAGGCAACAACACAGACAGCGGGTGGGGGCAGGCAACAACACAGACAGCGGGTGGGGGCAGGCAACAACACAGACAGCGGGTGGGGGCAGGCAACAACACAGACAGCGGGTGGGGGCAGGCAACAACACAGACAGCGGGTGGGGGCAGGCAACAACACAGACAGCGGGTGGGGGCAGGCAACAACACAGACAGCGGGTGGGGGCAGGCAACAACACAGACAGCGGGTGGGGGCAGGCAACAACACAGACAGCGGGTGGGGGCAGGCAACAACACAGACAGCGGGTGGGGGCAGGCAACAACACAGACAGCGGGTGGGGGCAAGCAACAACACAGACAGCGGGTGGGGGCAGGCAACAACACAGACAGCGGGTGGGGGCAGGCAACAACACAGACAGCGGGTGGGGCAGGCAACAACACAGACAGCGGGTGGGGCAGGCAACAACACAGACAGCGGGTGGGGCAGGCAACAACACAGACAGCGGGTGGGGCAGGCAACAACACAGACAGCGGGTGGGGCAGGCAACAACACAGACAGCGGGTGGGGGCAGGCAACAACACAGACAGCGGGTGGGGGCAGGCAACAACACAGACAGCGGGTGGGGGCAGGCAACAACACAGACAGCGGGTGGGGGCAGGCAACAACACAGACAGCGGGTGGGGGCAGGCAACAACACAGACAGCGGGTGGGGAAAAAGAAGAACATGAGGGAACTATCTCCCGAACACATGAACTTTCACTGAGTGCCTCAACAAAAACAAAAAAAAGTAGCTCACAAAATGTGAGCAGTGAAAGGACACAAGGACTTCGGCCATGCTCCAGAGAAAGGTCACAATGGAAGGACTTCAGTACTCTGGCCAACAAACAACACAAGAAGAGGCGTGAAGGCGCACGTTAACAAATACGATGCAAGCAAATGAGAGAGACAATGAAGTCGACCAACTGTAAGCAATGGAGGGCTCCAAGCCCACTGAATCTAACATAATGGCTTGCAAATGACAGCGCTTGCGCTTTATTAGGCGAGACCTTAAACTGGGGAAATTAGATAATACAATAAAGTTTACAAGAATAATTTCATTTTTTTTAATGCACTAATGTAAAAACTGTATGCAAGCATTCAGAAAACAACTGATGCTAGGGTCATGTTGAAAAAGGAGTTTTTTGACTGTGCTCTATATGAATATATTTGCATTTTGCATCACTAAAAGCGAAGAAGGTATAAGAGATTTTGTGCATCATTGGGTCCGTTGTGCGCTATGTTTTATCACCATCATATAGTAAGCTGGTTGCAAATTAAGGGCAAAAAATGAGCATACAAAAATAGCTTCCACTCAACAAGCATTAGATGAAAGTGTAAAAACATGCGCAAAAATAGTTGGCACTCTTTTGCCCATTTCATTCCGACCTCTAAATTAGGCCCACTGCCTGAAAAAAAAATTCAACAGGAACCTATGCGTAAAAGCGCACAAAATAAACGTAAAACATCCAAGGCAAACATTTTCCAGTTTATCACCCATGGTACCTCACTGAGACAGCTTTTTAACAAGCTTTTTGCCAAAACGAATATTATATTATCATTCAAAATGCCTGAAAAACCAATAACTTTGTGCAGTAGCTTTCACCTTTGCGTTTAAACACTGGACAGGGTGTTTTTCACGTTGCACAACTAAGGGCGCTTGGAACCCTATTTTTAAAAGGAGCAATTAACTCGGATAAGTGTATTTAAACAAATGTATATTTTATCATTCTATTGGCGCACGGTTATTTGTTTTTTTTTTCTTTCGGTGATTTTTATCATTTTTCATCTAACCCATAAAGAATGAAGAGAGAATAAAAGATCGACCCAAACACAAAAAATACAACAGATAACATATGCATTCGTTATGCCAAAATCAGATATGCACCGAAAAAAACAATTTATCATGTGATTGAGAGATAAACCACAAAACAAATAATTCTACATATTAAAAGGGCGAGTGTCAGTCCACTGCAATGTCTTGCTGAAAACACCTGCCCTGCTCCCTATTCAGGGACCAGCAGGAAACACTGAGTAGAATTCGGAGCAAAATACACGATATACATAAAAAGTATACAAACATTGATACATTCGACAATTACACGCACCGCTGTTATAGTGTATATCTATTCAAAGTATTAGGAAAAATTAAGCCCTCCCCTTTGCCAGTGACAGGTGGAATAACAGCACTGTGGTGTTTAATAAACAGAATAGGGACCACTGTAGGGGAGGGATGATGGGTTTGTCTACGAATCAACCATCGCCCTTCATCGCGGTTAGGTACCAAGCTCTGGTGAACAAGTAATTGCAAGGAACTTGCTTATACAGGAGAAATTGGAAAATGTTACAGATCAACTCTTCAGAACCGAACCTGCGTACCCGTCTGTCCCTGACAGCGGGGGACCAGCAGTGGGTGTCTGTGAGTGTACTCTACAATAATACTCTGACGATGTCCTGTCTAATCGTGTCCAGCCAGGGATGGATGCAACTAAAGCCAGCGACGTGGTATCTGGCACTCGCTTGTCAGATCGAAAACAGGTTTGTTACATTTCACTGTTGTTACTGCAAATTGCAGAGTGTGAAATAGACCGATGTTTAAAACAGTAAATTGGATCTTTAAGGGATTTTTCGCGTTAGCACTGAACGTAGTTAGTTGCGCAGCTGTTCTGCAGTGCACAACATCCAAGGGCTTTTTTTTTTCTCTTGCTGAGGAAAAAAAACTCAGAGTAGCAGACATATGCAAGGATGCGAAGCACGCTACAGCACATCAGTGCGAGTGCACGACTGGGTCTGGCCAGCCCGTGCTGGCGTGCAGCTTGCATAAACCTCCTGTGCAGAGCTGGCAGCTTTCCCCATAACCTTTTATTAGACAAGACATGCGATGGGGATCACAGAGGCTGGCCTGGACCTGTGCGGAGAATGGTGGCTGCACAGGAAGTGGCTCCGGCTGTCTGAAGCGAGCCCGCAGTGTCAGGCGTGGTACTGTCACATACCCACCCGCGCCCGGAGCGGAAGTGGTAGCATTGTGACTGGGCCCAGCTTAGGCCAGGCCTGACGGTGTCAGCACACCCCATAGCTTCAGAGGACATTTTGTTTTTGTCCATTTTCTTCGCTGAGGTTCTTTGTCGCAGCTGCGCTTGCAACCCCTCCCGTTCTCTGCCAGAGGCCGCGAGCAGGGCCTAGCGGGGCCTACACTGGAGGCCCGTCCTAAGGCCTAGCGCAGCGCCCGATCAAGTTTCGCTTCTAATTCCGGGGTCCCCTGCCCTCCCCCTGCAGCCAGTCTTCCCGCCGTTACCTGGCGCCCGCTGGGCCGGGCTGCGGCGGCTGCCGTGGCTGCTCCGGAGGTGGCTGGGCTGCTCGGGATTGAGCTAGGGCCTTGTTCGGCAGGCCTGGGCCAATCAGGGCCGCTGGCTCGGAGTACGCGCGGCCTCCTCCTCTTCGGAGCCCGGCTTCGTTACGTCACTGCACTCAGAAGCAACAGCAGAGCGGCCGCCGCTGCACGGAAGAGGGAAGGCCGGGTACTGCTGCGGCCCGGGGGAAGTAGGATCGGTAAAATGCAAACCGCCGAACTTGATACGTCCCTTACCCGGTCATTTATTTATAGTTGGTATTCTCTTTACAAAAGATATACAGGTCTGCTTCTAAAAATGTAGTTTACATGAGTCCATGAAAATATCGTTTTGTTTACTCGCACCCGTACGCCTGATATAACCGTGCAGTCTGCCCCCTTCACCAGTGCTTTAAATAGAAATACAGACATGATGGTACTCACAATTCAGAATACTCTTTTTATGCTCCTAAAAAGGTTCGGCATTCTCCCTTTAAATGGGTTGCAGCAGAAAGTGAAGGTACTGTGCCTTTCAAATGAAAGACATCCAGGTACTCAGTACCAGTCAATTTAAAGCATTGTCCTTAACTATTTGACAAAATCTAGTTCTAGTGTAGGCTCTTTTCTGTAATAAGAACTACTTTTGTTCAGTAAAAATAATGCGAAGCTGCCAATATTATTAGTCTTGTAATAGTGAGCACATCAGACACATTAGTGGCCATCCAGTGAAAGTTTACTAGCAGTAAAGACGTTAAAGTATCGAGCAGGATTGCCAACAGTATTGTAAATAATGCTTTGTCAGTTTGAAATGCCTTTACATGGGTAATATTCGTCATTTTTGCAGTGCCCCTTGCACCAAGGTAATAATAAGTCTCCCAGCCCGCTTGATGTATATCACTCAATATCAGATTTAAATATATTTTTGAAATTCAACAATTTTTCTCCAAATATCAACTAGTGAGTTCTGAAAATAAACACATTTTAATCTTGGAATACATGCTTTCTAATTTTGGTGTGTTTAGACAGCCAAGTAAAAACGTCTAATTTAGCAGGCTGGACTATACACACAGTAGTGCTCTTTGCAGGTAGTTGGAGAGCTACCAGTAGCTCATGAGGTACTCATTCGAGATGCCTGTTCTAGTATGTCGCTATGGTCTGCATCATATTAAAGGTGTATTTTGTATAGCGACACCACACATATTCTTGTCTTACCTTTGCTCTCATAGTGACCCGTTTGAAATACTAGAATGTATACTTTTTTAGCAAAGCAAGTCCAAAGAGAAAATCTACCTTCTGTATCTCCGATTGACACAACATCTGGCATGTTTGCGTTTTAACACATTTTCTCTATTATAAACAAGGCCAATCTCAGACTACTCGTTGTCGAGCCTTGAATGGCACAGACCTTACAACTCTAAGAATGACACAGACATTAGGCCAGCTGTAGAATTGGAGTGCAGGCACGTGCGGCCATCTCCCTTTTATTAGCAGGGTTATATGTCTGTTGGTGCTTGTGATTGATGGGGATAGACAGAGTGTAGAGACAGCTTTCTTATGAGATGGGGCTGCACTACATTCAGCACATGCTTTTGCAATAAGAATTATGTGAGCAAGCTACAAAAGTCATAAGGAGAAGGAGACCGTGGTCTTATTTTCTAGTTGAAGGTTTGGATTTTCTTCTTTATAGATTTCCATCAGAACTAATGAGGCTTGTCCGAGGCCGGGATGACTGCAGGGATGTTGCTGTCATTGATGTCACTAAGGATGAGGTTTTCCTTTATTTTGGGTTGGTTCTTGGGTTCTGGTGACCTGTTGGCTCTAACTTCCGACTGGGAAGTAGTTGGGGCTGATTTCCTTTCTTCTGCCCAAGTTCTTTTCTTGTCCTGCTCATCCTTTTTTTTTATTTTTTTATTATTATTATTATTAATCTTTTATTAGTAACAGCTTAGTAAGAATTACATACATAGTCTTAGGTGCTTGGAGAGTACAGACTTTTGTTCACAAAAGTTATAGGTAATCACTCTTGTTATGTACAGTAATGTAAGTTCAGTTGTCCTGCTCATCCTTAATATCCAGTGCATCCTCATCCTAGGTAGGGTCGACGTCATTCTTTATAAAGTACAAAAGAAATGTTTCTGGTCACAGGAGTTTCTTGGGCTGGAGTTCTTGTTCCCCACACTGCCATCACCTTTGATGGCTGAGTTTCAAAAGCATTTGCAACTTCCCTCCAGGAAGGTCTAGCTTAAACAGCCTTTTTTTTGCATGGTTTTACAATACACTGCTGGAATCTTAACTTTCGTATTATGTGGTCTTTGGGCGGATTTTACCCTTTCTACATAGAGGTATTTTTTATCCAGATGGGTCCTATGGTTTGAATCCTGGTATGGTGCATAAAAGGAGTTTAGTATTGTTCTGTGGCACTGAATAAGTGTTGGCTGACTCAAACAACATGTGAGCTAGAGGTCTGCTTGCCGTACGCCCTCCACACTAGAAACACAACTCTTAGCAGGTACGGCAAGATCTGTATTCCTACACTCATTTCTGGAGTAACAAAATTATTATTTTTAAAGACTGCAATCAAAAAAGGAAAAAGATTTGGAAGGAAAGGCCTCACCCACTCTTTTGTGGCCTGCTTCATCATGGTCAGTCCGACCCACGATGTTAAGGTGATGATACTAGCATGGTGGTCTTAACCTCATTGAGGAGGGAGGTTAGAAGAATTGTTTTCTGGTCATAAGCGGGGTCCAGATACCTGTCTAAAACAATCTCAGTTTAGACCCAGGCATTTCCTTTGTTCTTGGGTACACTGGGCTGGATTAAACAACTATATACATGAGGATGCTACCATGAGCCCATGTCTTGAGCATCATCTCAAAGTGTTTCGGTCTCCATAAGATCCCTTGTGAGATTGTCTAAGGCCTTCGTCGGGGCAGTCAAACATACCCTAGTATCTGTCGTTTTGCACCAGTCATGTTCATGCAGGTAAGAATAAGTCTTACCTGCCCGTCCATTATCTTTTTTGCGGATAAAACATTATGGATATCATCATGGTCTGATTTTTTTTTTTTTTAATACATTTTTTTAAGTTTCCTCCAATTACAGGCCAATTAGTCTTATTGACATCTCCCAAAAACTTTTTGGCCGGGTGCTTCTGGACCGTCTCACGGACTGGATGGAGCAAGAACAAATACTAAGCCCATACCAGGCCGGCTTCAGATCAAAGATGTCAACCGCAGACCAGATATTCAGATTACAGCTATTATTCTGGAAAACGGCTATGGTAGAGGGTGGCAGCCTCTACTTGATATTTGTTGATCTGAAGTCTGCTTTCGATATGGTTCCCAGGGCGAAGCTCTGGAAAGTTTTGAGAGACTGTGGGATTCCCGTACAGCTCCTTGAAATTATAGAGAAGCTCCATACAGACAATTTCGCGCAAGTCCGATGCGGAAAATTTGGAGAGCTCTCCTCCCGTTTCCCTGTTCTTAACGGAGTCCGACAGGGATGCGTTCTTGCCCCTACCTTATTCTGTCTTTTTATTAATGGGCTTATTGATTTTCTAAAAAATATTAAGGATACAGATGCCCCGAAGCTAGCTTCAGGGAAGATCCCCGCACTGATGTTCGCTGATGATACCCTGTTACTTTCAAAAACACCAATGGGTATCCAGCGGACATTAGATGGTTTTGCTGATTTCTGTAAGCTAAGAGGGTTGGAGATAAACCTAGCAAAGACCAAGTTCATGGTCTTTAATCCTCCCAAACTGAAACGACGAAACCCCACACTATATGGCACCCCCCTGGAGAGAGTGCAGACATTTGACTATCTGGGGGTCACCCTAACTGAGCATCTTAATTGGGAGCCGCAGTTGTCCAAAGCAAGGCTCAGGCTAACGCAGACAGCGGGAGGTATATTGAAGTTACACAGAACCTCTGCCCTTAAACCCATTGCACCCGCGCTAGAAATTTACACTGCTCAAGCAAGGGGGGCCGCACTATATGGGGTGGAGCTGTGGGGTCATTGCTCTGCCATCAACCTACAGAAGGTAGAGAATAACTTTATAAGGCAGTTGATAGGTTTACCACGCAGTACTCCCCTCATCCCCATCCGCATGGATATGGGCATTAGGCCTCTTGACGAAGAGATAGCACTGACACCACTTACGTTTTGGCGGCGGATATGGGTGACTCCCGAGCTGTCTGACTATAGGGATGAGCTGAGTGAGATACTGTCCCACTCAGAAAATCCCATGGTTCTGTCACATTAAGGATTTAGCAATGAAATTAAGCAAACCAGATCTGTGGAGATCTCCCGCAACGTCATGCGCTACCACCTCAAGGTCGGAACTTGTTAGACACTACAATGCAGTAAAATTAACGTCACTACAAGAAAGTTCCTCACACGGTCGTTTAACAGTAGAGTTCCTGCTAGTAAAAGATGTTTATAGCAAGGAACATTTTCTGGATTTTATCCAACCCCCATTAGCCAGGAAATTGTATATCCAATTTAGACCAGGGACTCTCTCTCTATTAGCATATACAAGTAAATGGGCTAAGGAACAAAAGAGGGAATGCCCTGTATGCAATTTTAAGGAGGAATCTGAATTGCACGTTTTATTCTTCTGTCCTGTCTATCGGACGCAGCGCAAGCGCTGGCTAATTCAACTATGCAAAAATGTGGGTTTTGTGCGCTGCACTGAGGCATACAGAGTTTTAAAGTATGATACTTGTTCACCAACTGTATTTGCTGCATCCCGTTTTTTAAATAGCATGTGGCATACCAGGCGAGCTGCTCAAAAAATTAATCGCATTGGGGAACCCAAATGTCTAGTATCAAACATGGCAGTCTGATACTGTTTTTTTGTTGTTGTTTTTTTTAATGCTAGTATAGCCCATAGTTTTATAATAATGGATTGTTCTTATTCAGCTTTTAACTTATTTTATCTTGGAATGTGTTTTGGGTTTCTGCACAATGAAATTATATGTGACCACAGGCGTAAATTAGATATTCGCAGAGCCCGGATGTTTCTTTTTATATATTTTAAAACCATATATTGTATATATGTTTTAAATTATGTGTACTTTTATGGCCTAGTGCCGAAATAAAGTTATTACTGACTGACTGACTATATACATGAGGATGCTACCATGAGCCCATGTCTTGAGCATCATCTCAAAGTGTTTTGGTCTCCATAAGATCCCTTGTGAGATTGTCTAAGGCCTTCGTCGGGGCAGTCAAACATACCCTAGTATCAGTCGTTTTGCACCAGTCATGTTCATGCAGGTAAGAAGTCTTACCTGCTCGTCCATTATCTTTACTTGCGGATAAAACATTATGGATATCATCATGGTCTGATTTTTTTTTTTTTAATACATTTTTTAAAGTTTCCTTTTTTGTATTGCTTGTAGACCATCATCTTACATATATTAATGCACCCATTGTGGTACACGTGAGGTTACACCATGCTAAGCACACATGGAAAACACTGGTCCACATACACAACTAGCGCATTTACTTACCCTAAAACTGGCAGGTTTATACCAAGCAGTCACACCGGGAAGGAATCTCTCCTGTAGCCACACACTTCCGTTTGACAAGAGGTATAGATCAAAAATCGTCAAGGCAGAACATGTATGCGATTGGTACAAAACACTCCTATCTGTCTTATTGTTATAGTATCATATCCAAGCCCAAGTGCTCCAATGGATGTGAGATACGTGAGTCTTAGTTCTATAAACCTATCTTGTATATTATTGTCTCAAACCCTAAAGGGCATCCCAATTTTCCATTTTTGAAAATTGACACTTACAGTAGGTATTCTACTTGTATATGTTCAGTGGTAGAAACCCAAACTTGGTACAGTTCCCTTTGCTCACTGGCCCCAAGCAGGTTGATCTCGTCTGCGTTTATGAGGCCGCATTATCATGTCACTCATTTCTTCATGTTTGTGTCACTCATAGTTCTATTTGTTATAATGAAATTTGTACTGTATAGCTTCATCAAGAACATATTACAACCATGGATCATAGCCCGACATTTCAATATTGCCCCTCCTGTACGAGACACAAACCATGGACTGAGATACACTATATGACATTAATCCTTGGGATGCCATTACCGTACATCAGGCCGTAGCGCATTAAGTAAACCCTTACTGTTTCCTCCTTGGTATGTGCTTAATTACATATTGATATCACACGCTCACATATTAAGTTATAAGGGGTTAGGTAGATGCATACAAAAATAAGAGGCCCCTATTTACGTTAATCCAGCCCCATGCCATTGCCCCCAACCCCCGTCTTACTTCGTCACGGTACAGGTTCCTTGCTGGTAACCTACAGCAGCTGCTGGTGCACTTCATATCCTGATCCTGTGCCCGGCGGCCGCTGGTATTTTTATCAGAGGGAACAAAATGGCATGATGCGTCACATCCGAATATCGCGTCATTCCTCCCCCCCCCCCCCGCATCCAGATGCTAGGGGAACATGGGAAATGCAGTTCTTGTTCATGGCTGTCGCGCCTATGATTAGTATTGTTGCAAAGTCGACCCCAATGTCGCCATCACCTACTAACAATGGTTTTTTTGATAATTTTTATAGTTTTGTTAGGGCAATTGTCCCTTGTGGCAATAGGCTGCTAGCAAAATCATGATCAGGGCTCTGGGTTCCCTAATAGTAGGGGAACATGGGATAAGTAGTCCCCTTCCTTGATCTTCTTAATTCTCATATACACCACTGCCAATTAACACCTTAAACTCCTGATGAAGTGAAGTCTCTATCGGTTCATCATAATATTTGAATCCATTCCTATACTTATGTCTGTGTCCCCTGTTGGTCTTTTTTTGACAAAAAAAATGTAATCATCATTAGGGCCATGTTGTTGGGTTAAGCTCACAGATACTGCATCTAGCACTCTTTTAACTGCATGTGTGGTCACAACGCAATGGTAGTCTATCTTGTAAGTATTCTTTCCTCCATGTCATATAGGGAAGTCACTCCTACAGCAGGCCTTACAGCCCTAAGGTATGGTGCACTATACTACATGTGTGGGCATAACTGCATGAGCAGTTATGCCCCTGTACTGACCAGTCCCATTATTGCTAGCACACGTGGAAAGCCATTGTAAGTTTATGTGCTGGACACTGGTGACAACAAGTTCCCCAGCTACATTATGTTTCACTGAAACCAAAGATGTTTGGTATCAAACATCTTGTATTAATAAAACCCTCACTGATTCCAGTGATGGATTTATTAATACATGCACCCAGAGGGCACCTTAGAGGTGCTCCTGAAAACCTACCAACTACTAGTGTGCTGGCTGACTGGTCCCAGCCAGTCTGCCACCACAGACGAGTTTTTGACCCGCAGGGGTAAAGGCCTTTGCTTTCAGGAGGTCAAGCGCAAAGCCTGCTCGGGCAGGGGTGTTTACACCCCCTCCCACAGGATGACCTGCAAATTAGCATTCTAAGGCAGGAATCTTCAATGAACCCACTGCCTTGGTATGCAAATCTGGCTTCCCTTAGAGGTGAGGGGATGCCAACCCCCCTGTCCAGGGCCCATTTGGCACATGGATAGGTGAGAAAATTAGTACTCAGAGAGGGGTGTCCACCTTCAGGCTAAGGCTACCCCTGAGGTGGGCTACCTGAAGCGAAATTTGAAAGTCTGCCATCTTTGAGATGGCAGAACTAGGAACTCTGGGACAGGGTTATGCCCACTTCCCACAGGAAGGGGTCAGGTAGGGGGCCTAGTGACCCCAGGAGTAAGTAGCCCATTGGCTACTACCCTACTCTCCCCTAAATCTAAACCTGGCACCAGGAAAACAGATTCCTGCCAACCTAAGAAGAAGAAGGACACCGAAGAGTAGCAAGGATTGTGGAGAAGCAACTGACTTGGCGCCAACCCTCCTGGCCTGTCTGCTGTTCCTGCCAGATTGCGCCAAAGTCATCTCGTCCTGCAGCTACTGTACCTCCAAAAAGCCTCAGAGGACTGCCTGCCTTCAACAATTACCCAAGAACTCCAGTGGAGCAACGGAGCTGCTATTCTGCATCCTGCAGGCACTCCAAAAGAACTGTGAGGACTCCAGACCCCCACAAACCTGACACTGGAAAGCACCACTGTACCCGTGCCCCCTAGCCCGAGTTGAAGTGGGCCAACGGTGCCAGCATGGTCCCCCGACCCTCTGTCTGGGTCCTGTCTCTATCGCCCCAACCCCCTTACACTGAGCTACTCCCACAGGCCATGAGGCCCACGTTCACAGTATTTGGTACATGTAAAATAAACGTGCAATCATTACTCACCCAGTATTTACCTACCTATGTACCATCTAAAAATGCCCATACTTCTTTGTTTTTTATATGCTTCACAGTTTCCTTTGCCAAAGGTGCCCATGTTTCAAGAACTGAGCACTCTGACTTAGATGCGTGCTGATCAGACGGCAGTGAGTGCCTCGTGCGAAAAGCACTTAGAACTCTCCTGGTGTGAGCTGCATGAGTCATCACTCATGCAAAGCACAAAGGGCCATATGTATCATGCATTTTACAGTTTGCAACAGGTAAAATTAATTTTGGTATGTATGTATTCCAATTTGCGATTAGTAACATGTTACTAAATCGCAATTTGCAATTGTGAATACATACCAATTCGGTATTAGGAAGGTGTGTGTTTAGGGCGTCCCTTCCTAATACTAAATCGCAGTGGAATGTAAGAATGTTTTGCGACCGAATTGCGGTTGCAAAACATTTGAATTCAACCTCCTACTTCAAGTCGGTGGTAACCCATTCGCAAATGGGAAGGGTAGCAAAACTGTTTTTTCAGAGCAAGCAGTGGTCCCACGGACCACTGCCTGCTCTTAAACAAGCATTTGCAATGCAATAGGTCTCGTATTACTGATAGTTCGAGGTATTGGCGTTGCAAATAATAATGCAACGCCAATAGCTATTACTTTTAGTAATGCGAGACCTAGTGCATTGCAAATGCTTGCCTAGTGAGCCAGGAACCACCATTGTATGTCTCAGTGCAGTACCGCAAGCTGCTCCTAGAGGTCCCTAGTGAGCAAGCCACCAGCACTGCATGACTAGGTGCAGTACCACAAGCTGCTCCTAGAGGCCCCTAGTGAGCAAGGCACCAGCACTGCATGTTTAGGTGCAGTACCACAAGCTGCTCCTAGAGGTCCCTAGTGAGCATCATAAACTACCTAAGCGAAACAGTACACAACTGCTTGAAATATGAGCAATTATATGTTTAAAGTTGTACGGCCGTGGTGACAATCAATGGATAGCTGGCGATCCACTATAACAAAACAAGCGCGCCCATGTTCAGGTAAAAGAAAAGCACGTCCGCCATTATCCCATCTGAGGCGGCCGTGCTGCTTAAATTTTTAAAAAAGTGTTGTGAGAGAGAGCGAGCGTGTCCTGCCTGCAACAGCAGGCAGAAGAAAGCCAATTGAGAAAATAGTGCTCCCAGGCTCTAATTAAAGCATACGTGTAACAGCCGAAGTAAAAGGGCCAGTCCTCATGGGAGGTTACAAATGAAGACCAGGCGGTACTAAGGAGGGACTAACAAGCCTATTAACCAATCAGAAGCCAGCATTTACGAAGGACAATGACATAAGCCAATGACAAATATGGGCGGAGAGTGGGCGGGGCTACACGTACATACTGCAATACAGCATGCCTCGCAGAGCAGGGCATGCGCACTGACTCTAGGCTCGACCTAAAAATGAAAAGAGAACTTTTCATTTTTCTTTTTTAAACTCAGCCCGTTTTCCTTTAAGAAAAATGGGCTGCATTTAAAAAAAGATTGCTTTATTTAAAAGCAGTCAGAGACATGGTGGTCTGCTGACCCCAGCAGGCCACCATCCCTGTGTTCTTAGCGATTCCTAATGGGTCGCAAATTGCGACCTACCTCATTAATATTCATGAGGTAGGTCGATTTGTGACCCACTAGGAATCGCTAAATGAAACTCATGGAGTTTCATACATTAGGAATATCGATTACCTAATTGCAATTAGCAGAGAATCGCAATTAGGTAATCGCTATTCCCAATAATGATAAATATTGCCCTTAGAACTCTCCTGCTGCGAGCCGCATGAGTCATCACTCAAGCCGGTGCTAAGTGCACACAGGGGTGGGAGCAGCTTGTCTCTTTAAAAGAACCCAAGGCAAAACAACTTGCTTTGCTTAAAGATTTGTCAGCCTGCCGGTTTCCTGCCTATCATGAAAGAAGTCAAACCAGCGCTCCCCAGCTGTTAATTACACCCTTCACAAGAACAACTCTTCTTTCAGAGCCTCCTCACGCACAACGCTCATACAACCCTTCAAGAGCAGACTGTACATCAAGAAGCAGACACTTACCTGAAGCCATCATCTTCTTTGCTGATCTTCATCGTCTTGCCCATCACAGGTAGCTGTAAAAGAAATTAAACCTTTAAGACAAAGATAAACAGTGCATAGTTACTTTCTATTCTTGCAAATTTTTTGCTTGTTTGATAAATAGACATTGGTACTGCGAGTGAGAGCACCTATTTGACTTGTGCAAGAGTCAGTGCACATTGCTCCTGTGATGAAAGAGGACATTGCGCTATTTCCTTCACAAGAGAACTAAAGTACAAGGTAATAATTGGCATAAGATTAGTATGGTGCATATAAGAAATGGTGTAAGTAGGGGCCTCATGTCTCAAACAATTTTGCATTTGCAAACGGTGCAAATCGATTATTTCACCCGTTTGCAAATGCAAAATAGCCTTTAGGAGGTATGAAAGGCATGTAGTCGCAATTTTAGTTAATCACAAAAATTGCGATTACCTAAAATTGCGACTACAAATAGGGAATCACAATTTGCCATTTTCTTTGCACATGTACCAAGCATTTTCTAAATGTAAACTGTGCATTTAGGAAATGCTATTACCATCGACTTCAATTTGATGGTACCCATGTGCCAATTTTGAAAAATGCACAAAAATTCATCTTTCAAAGTGGCATGCATGTGCTTTACATGTGCACATTTTTTAGGGGGGTGCTTCAGGGGGCCATAGGCACCCTTGGTATTACATTACCTAATTTGCGATTACCAATTCGGTAATTGCAAATTAGGTAATGCAAAACCATTCGCGCCTATGGGCCTTTGGGCCAACAGGAACGAATGGGGTACTATTATCTAATAACGATTACCTAATTGCGATTGTGAATCTTTAGGAATCGCTTTTAGGTTAGCGCTATTTTCTTACTTACCATTTTGCATTAATTAAACAGCGATTACCTAAAATTTGCTATTTAATGAATGCAAAATGGATTTTTGATACATGTGGCCCTATGTTTTTCTGTATCTCATAATGTCTTTGTTTCCTAAACCCTTAGATGCAATAGCCATTGTGTTCCCTGAAGTCGTTATCGGGAGCTTCCAATTTCCACTCATTCTCTAGGTGCCTACCTTAAGAGATTCATTACAACTCACCCGGGTGCACGAATACACCAGTTGCCTCACAGGTATTTATGTTCACTTTACTAAGGGACAGTGTGGGGGCAGAAGACACTATAAGGGCCAAACTTGAATGAAACCCAGTTTGTTATGCACATTCCTTCTTGTGTTTCACGCAGGTCGACAACTTGGCTTGGGAACTGCTCACCTATCCACAAGGGCCCTCATCCCTTTTATGATCAGACCACTAGCTTGCTCAATTGAACCAAACTAGTAGGTACAGTCAGGAAGTGGGATTGGTTCCATATCATCTCTGCACTGCCTCGCATCTCTCCAGGTAAGAAACGGCAACCAGTATTGACAACAGGCAAAGCCCACAATGAAAGCCTTATCCAGACGATATGGACAATCCCGAGGTCACATTGTGGAATATAGCGCATATGCTAACTTTTGCAGAATGAAAATATTGCCATATGTCACAATCTCACTTCCTTACAAAGCCAATGGAGTAGTCAAGCAGACAATCCCAGGGGGGGGGGAGCAAGAGCTAAAGGCTCCCCATATGTAAAACCAGCTGCGTTTGTAACTAGTGGAGGGGTGATGCCAGCTGGTCAGGCCACACCCACTCAAATCCGCATAGTTAAGCCGACCCTGGTTCCATTAGCACCACCATAGCGCTTTTATGGTGATAGTGCTAAATACTCCATTTTTATGAGCCAATGCCATTCTACATTTTATGGCTAGGCCAACAGCTTTCCCTGACAACGCACCCCGTGTTGGCATTGTCTTTTCCTACATGGGAGGAGACGCAGCTTTATGGTCAATACCCTTAGTTGACAGTAATGACTCTTTGCTGTATGAGTTTGGGGACTTCAAGGAAGCTATGCGTAGGCTTTTTGCTAAACACACTTCGTTCAGGTAGCAGATAATGAACTCTTGATTCTTAAACAAGGAACTTCAGATTTGCTGCATTATCGCTCCTCCTTTAACCTCCAAGTGGCAGAAACAGCTTGGCCTGAAAACAAATGGGTCTCTATATTTTACCGCGGCTTGCGCAACAAGCTAAAAGATCTAGTGTCCCAAGTTGTAGAACCAGCAGAGGATTGTGGTGAGTTTATTGATCTCATTGTAAAATTAAATCACTGTTTATTAGAAAGGAAAGGAGAAAAGGAAAAACATTTGTTCGATACTAGAGTGATCGTGGTTAAGACTCGGGCTGAAACAGCATCAAAAACCACTGACTCAGGTGAACCAATGCACATTGCTGGAGTTGGAGGACCCCTGACTAAAGAGGAAAAGGAGAAGCGGCGGAAGTTGAATCAGTGTTTATATTGTGGCAAAACCGATCACTTCGTAAAGGAGTACCCCACTCGTCCGTCTAAACCAAATTTCTCTAAAACGAGTGCTGCCTTATTTCCAGTAAAACCTGACCAGGTGATAGGAAACGAAGGAACTCAGTAGATAGTGAGGTTGACCTACTGGGTTGATCTTTGCAATCAACCTCCAAGATATCTTGTCACCTAGCAATACATCATCTCAGTTTATCTCTAACCCTAACCTCCTTGTCAGGGACCACCCGACAAGCAGAAGTAGATTCCGGTGACATAGGCAATTGTATGGACATTAAATATGCAAAATCACTGGGCATTCAATCACTCCGCAAGGAGAACCCTTAGGCAGTCAGAGCTGTCATTGGAAGGAACTCACTTCTGGAATGTTACGGTTTCAGACCGAACAGCGCATCATGACATGTCTTGCCCAACATCAGGAGAATATTTGCTTCGATATAATGGACGCCCCTCAAGTCCACCTTATTTTAGGTTTGCCCTGGCTTTATCACCATAACCCAGCCATAGATTGGAAAGCTAAAAGACTTACCTTGAACTCGTCCTTTTGTTCCAAACATTGCTATCACCAACAGGATCATTATCAGGAATCCGTTGAAACACCACATACTATACCCTTATGGGAATTAAGTGTGGCCCTCACTGAGGGTTTACCGGTGCAATATTCTGATCTGGCTGATGTCTGCGATAAGAAAAGGGCCAGCACTCTACCACCACATCGCAGTTTTGACTGCCAAATCGACCAGGTCCCTGGGGCTAAATTGCTGTGTAGTCGTATTTACGGGAAACAGCGTTTACAACGCTGTCATTACATCGCGTTCCTTTACAACGCGGTCGTTACAACGACCGCGTTATTAGAACGCGATGCCTTTACAATGCAAGTCATTAGATCGATTTGCTGTAGGGGGCGCTCCAACTAAGGAATAGTATAATTTACTATTCCAACACCTTCCCTACTGTTGCGCAGGCTGGAGTTGGAATAGTAAATTATACTATTCCTAAGTCCAGCGCGCCCCCTACAGCAAGTCGATCTAATGACTTGCGTTGTAAAGGTATCGCGTTCTAAAAACGTGGTCGTTGTAACGACCGCGTTGTAAAGGAACGCGATGTAATAGCATGCGATTTAACATGCTATATTCTGTATTTACTCTCTCACGAAAAAGGAGAACGAACGTCTTACACAGTAATTGGATGAATGCTTAGAAAATGGCTTTATTAGACGTTCTGAATCCCCGGTCTCCTCTCCTTTGTTTTTTGTCCCAAAATGGGGGGTGGTTGGAAGACTTAGGACGTGTCTTGACTACCGTGCTCTCAGTAATGTCACAGCCAAAACCAGATATCGTTTACCCCTTATTCCCAAGTTATTGGATCAAGTAAAAAGGGCAGTGTTTTTCACAAAATTAGATCTTAGGGGAGCATATGAGCATGCCATTAAGTGAGAGTACGAACTGGGCATGAGTGGTAGACGACATTTAGAACTAAATTCGGGCTTTACGAATATCAAGTAGTGCCTTTTGGCTTATGTAACGCCCCGGCCGCCTTCCAGTTCTTCACAAATGAAGTTTTAAGGGAATTCATTGACCTCTGTTGTGCAGTATATGTAGATGACATCCTGATATACTCGAACTCAGAGGAAGAATACACCCATCAGGTACGTCCCATTCTTCAAAAGCTCCGAGTGAATGAACTATACGTCAAACTTGGAAAAAATGTCTTCAGTACCACAGAGGTAGAATTTTGGGGATGTGTTATCACCTCCAAAGTATAAACCAAGAAGGGACAAGGGCTTTTTATCACTAGGTCCTGCATACATGCCCTACTAGATATCTGTACACAAAGGGTATGCAGTTCCTTGGGGAGGGGAGGAGAGCAGCAGAGGGAAGGGAAGGAGGGGGGGAGGAAAATCAGGCGGAGACGGAACACTAGAAAGGGGGGGGGGGAGTGCTCCAATAGGAGCAAGGGCCCTCACACACCCCGAGGGGTGTCATGCTTCATCATAGGGTAGCTCCTCGTCGGGCCGGCGCTGCAATGCCCGACGGGCCCCTCAGGGGGGCTCTTTGCCGGAGATCTTTAGTGTTGTAAACCGTTTGGCCCTATATGGTGAAGCAGTGGGGCGAACAAAAGTGGTGAGTAGAGTGGTGAGGTGGTGTGTTAAAACTAGCTACGAGTGTCCAGAAGGTACTTTATTCGCTGGGCACTGGTGCTATTGCTAAAAAACGGACTGCAAGAGTCCCAGCTGGCAGGAGAATTAAACATGCTGCAGCTTAGAATTTGTGGAAAGTGTTAGTGAAAAGGTCAACATGTTTCACGCCTTTGTTCTCTAGGCGGATGAGTGGCGTTTCTTCAGGACCAGGGTGCAGGGGAGTACCTAATCTACTCTTAGATTCAGAGAGACTGTCAGGGAGTACCTTAATGTGCTGTCCCTATGATATCGGATTCCTAAGTAATCCGTGTGGGGGGTAGAACTGTCAAATAGGAATGAAAACGTCCTTCTCACGGACCTAATGGTTCCGGAGAGGGTGCGTCAGCCTGTGCGTCCACACCAACCGCAGAAATGACGGAAAGTAGTAGCCTCCGGTTCGGAGCTCCTTCGTGTGGGACCTACCCACGTCTGGACACCAGGGATCCTCCAAAGGCATTGGTATGGATCAAAAGACAATTGCCTCCATACTTGATTGGCTGTCCCCTACTGTTGTGAAGGAAATTCAGCGTTTCCTAGGATTCGTGAATTTTTATTGTCGATCCATAGAACAATTCTCCAAGACCATTACCCTAATCACACACTTGTTACGCAAAAAGGTACCCTTTGTGTGGCACAAACATACTGAAAAACCATTTACAATTCTAAAAAATAAATTCACCACAGCCCCTATCTTAGCCTACCCAAATCCACATGATCCATACATTATGGAAGCGGACGCTTCCCAGACTGGTTGGGAGACATCCTGTCTCAACTAAATAGAGAAATTGGACACTTGCATCCCATTGCCTTTTATTCACGTAAATTGTTGCCCGCAGAATGTAAATATTCTATCGCAGACAGAGGGTTATTGGCCATAAAAGCAGCATTTAAGGAATGGCGACAATACTTGTTGGGAGCCAAACACCCAATAACAATTTACACTGATCACAGAAATTAGCAATTTCTTCTTTCCATCAGAGCCCTCACCCCTAGATAGTTACGCTGGACACTTTTTTTTAATGATTATAATTTTCTAATAATGTTCCTATCGGGTAAAGACAATGCAAAGGCGTATGCCCTTTTTCGAATTGGAGAGTCGGAATCACATAAGCCTGAATATACTCCTTTTTCTATTTTGTCCCCTAATTACTTTCAAGGGGTCATTATCACAACTGACTTACTAACCACCTAGCGATCACGTATTCAAGACAAACCACAAGACAACTGGCTAGAGAAAGTGGAAAATGTAGTAGTCAAAAATAGCTGTGATGCATGACCAGTGTTTATTTGTACCTGATGCTGATTTATAAGAACAAGCATCACAATTGCGTCATGATTCAATCGTAGCAGGTCACCCAGAAGCCCCTAAAACTTTAGATTAACTCAAACGACACTTCTGGTGGCCCTCTATGGCTACAGATACACTACGATATATAAGAAGAGGTTCAGTATGTGCTCAGGGAAAGAGTAGCCATCGGTCCCTCATGGGTTTATTACGTCCTATCCCTGTACCCCCCCGGCCCATGGCATACCACATCCATGGACTTCATAGTAGAATTACGTAAGACACAATCTGGAAACACTACCATCTTAACCGTTATAGATCATTTATCGAAGTGACCCATTTAATACCACTGAAAAAGCTCCCTACTTCTGTAGAACTGGCCATTTTTTTTATCACCAACACTGTCCGATTACACGGTTTACCCTCTGTCCTTATCACTGATAGAGGGTCTTAATTCATTTCACGCTTTTGGACAACTTTGTGTGACCTTCTAAAAATGGATTCCCGCCTATCATCAATTCACCACCCCAAACCGATGGTCAAGCCCAGAAATCCAACGAAACCATGGAACACTATCTTCAATGCCCTGTGATTGATCAAGAGGGGGAGTGGGACTCATATTTGTGGGCAGCTGAATTCACCCACAATAATGCCAAACACACTTCCCTAGGCATGTCACCATTTTATTATCTACATGTTTATCATCCACGAATCACTTCTTGGGAAAAACCTACCCACTCTGCTGTTCCCTCAGTGCAAGAACATCATGTTTTTCTACAGTCTCTCTTGGGCGCTGCACAACACAGTCTAGCATGAGTTAAGGAAGTTTACAAGGCCTCAGCTGATACGAAACATTAACCAGCACCGCTATATACCACTGAAGATAAGGTTTTGCTGACCACAAAGAACCTGAATTTACGTGGTCGCAGAACCTTCCTGCCCAAATTAATTGGTCCCTATGCAATTGCTGACATCTATCCAGTGGCAGTCTGCCTTTCCTTACCCTCTCACATAAAACTTCACCTAGTATTTCACGTCTCTCTAATAAAACCAGTCAACCCTGGTACCCGTCTAACCACCCCACCTCCACCCCTTTTAATTGATGGTTGTGACGAATACAAAGTAGCCACTATTTTGGATTCTAAAAGATCCAGGGGACAGTTTTACAACTGTGTTGACTGGAAGGGCTACGGTTCAGAAAAATGATCTTGGGAGCCCTTAGCCAATGTACGCAATGCTCCGCACCAAACCCCATCCCGTTCTCCCGGTGTTGGGGCTCATTCTTCACGAGGGGTACTGTCAGGGACCTGTCTCTATCACCCCAAACCCCTTGCACTAAGCTACACCCACAGGCCATGAGGCCCACGTTCACAGTATTTTGTTAATGTAAAATACACGTGCAATCATTACTCACCCAATATTTCCCTACATATGTACCATCTAAAAATGCCCATATTTATTTTGTTTATAGGCTTCACTGTTTCCTTTTGTCAAAGGTTCTCATGTTTCAAGAACTGAGCACTCTGACTCAGATGTATGCTTACTCTGATGGCAGTGAGAGCCTCCTGCTGTGAGCCACATGAGTCATCACACAAGCAAAGCACGAAGGGCCATATGTATCATGCATTTTACCATTTGCGACCGGTAAAATGCATTTTGGTATGTATGTATTCCAATTTGCGAATCACAATTTGCAATTGCGAATACATACCAATTCGGTATTAGGAAGGGGCGTGTTTAGGGCGTTTCTTCCTGTTAGAAATGGGATTTCTGGTTGGCTAGGGCTTGCGCCTAAGCCAGGCAGAAACCGCCACTCTAGTCAGGGCAAGGGAGTTACACGCTGAAGATAACTCCTGCTCACCCCCTTGGTAGCTTGGCATGAGCAGGCAGGCTTATCCCAGAGGCAATGTGTAAAGCGTTTGCGCAACCACACACAGCAACAACATACTAGGCACACCACAAAAGGAACTCCACACAAGGTTATATATAAAAATAGCCTTTGTGTTATCATAAACACAGAATAGTAATCATACAATATACATTGTGCCAACTGGCACTAGGCAATATTTACAGGGGATTATGTACACATGACAGGGCCAATTGGGCCACTGTCAGAACCATCACAAAGTAAAGATAGTAAATGTAGAACCAATAATAAATGTAGAACACAACCAGTAATTACTGGCAAACACTGTACTCAGCATTATATCCTGCGACACAAATCATATTATGCACAGTATCACATCAGGTGCAAAATACATTATGCTCCAACCTCATAAGCCTAAACATATTAGACCATAACCTCCTAATCATAACTCACATTAGAGGCATAAATCACGGTAGAGAATAACCTCAAGCATAAACACAGTATGCAAAACCTCATAATCATAAACCACATTAGAGGCATAAGTCACGGTGCATAAATCCTATTCCCTGCGCACCACATAAATCACCTTAGAGCCTGGCTCCCTATCAACCTAACAGTCCCGCAGGCCAACTGGCCTTCTCAGAGGGCTCAAATGCCCTATGTCCATAATGTCAGGGCTTGGGCTGCCAATGCAGCAGAATTCACAAGTGCGCAATTGCGCAGACCTAAACGTTGCAGCTGTCACTAATTGCTGTACAGCTGGGAAATCAAATGTGGGCATGGGCACTCACTGTGCCCTCTGGGTGGGTCCCCACTGGGACTCTCTAAAACAAATATGCGCAAAACGTTGCAGATGCCTGCGCTGGTGCGGCGCAGCTGGGGATAAAATAAAGGGGCCCTGGCACGACTGTGCCCTCGGGGCCTCCACTGGGGCTCTCTGAATAAAACTGCCCCCATCGTTGCAGTTGCCCGCTACGGCGGCGCAACTGAGAAAATAACTGTAGGCACTAACTGGGCCGTCTGAGCCCAACTCGGGGACTCCTGGAACAGATGAGCCCAACGTTACAGCTGCCCACTGTCAGGCGGGGCAGCTGAAAATAAAACAAAGAGGCCCTGGCAGCGCCTCTGGAGCCCCATTCACCGGGCTCCTCTCTGTGCCTCTGGCGGCATGCATAAAAGAGCCCCCACTCACCAGGGCTCTGTCGGGGACTCCGCTCCTCCGCTGAGGCCGCTCCCGGCTTCTCCGGTCCCCTTCCTGGGCTGGAGTCAAGGCACCATCCTCCGCCCATTGCCGTCCCGCGGGGCTCCCAATAGCACACGGGGGCCCTGCTCTTCAGTAGACCTGGTCGGCCGGATGGCCGGTCGTTGGCTTCCGGGTTGCCTTCCCCCTTTCTTCAGCTACGGGGGAAGGCGGAAATGGAGCCCGGGAGGCTCCTGAAGCTCTGCCCAACATCAGGCAGCTTCGCCTGACTTCCGGTTCGCCGCACGATCGCGGCGGCCGGCGGCTCCTTTCCTTTGGCGGCACAATGCGGGGTGGGCACCCGCTTTGGAATAAAGGCATGAAGCGGGGTAGGCACCTGTCTAAAAAAGGCATTACAATGCGGGGTGGGCACCCGCCGTTTAGAATCCAAAAAGCGGGGTAGGCTCCCGCTAAGCACCAAAATGCGGGGTGGGCTCCCGCCGAAAATAAACTTAAAGCGGGGTGGGCACCCGCTCCCAAGGCATCACGGGGGATTCCCTATGACGGGGATTCCCTCTAAGAAGACTGGCAGCTGAGCGCTGCGCAGCCCACGCTCTCCTCCTTCTTGGGAAAATTAAAAGAAAGCGCTCACAAGGCGCTAGAAGCAAGAGTCCTGCAGTAAAAAGTCCTTAGGGTCCTGGAAATTTAAAGGAAATGCGCTCACAGGGCGCAAGAGTCTTCCAGGGTCCATGGGGCATAGCTGGGCCCAGGGAGACCAGCACACAGGGCCCTCCAGCAGGGAGGCAAGCCCCCATGGCGGTGCCTCCTGGGCCCCAGCAGCAGCAAGCCCCAGCAAGTCAGGAACAGCACCAGTACATGGGGTCACAGCCCCTATATTTATATCAGACATTCCTTTGTCTGCCCTGGCACAGGGCTTGGGGGAACCAGCAAAAACTGGTTCAGGGGGGAATTGGAGCACTCTGTTTACCAGGCTCCTCTTCCCCTTTGTCAGGTGGGGGCTCGGTGATCAGACACACCACAGGGGACGGAGCCAGGATTGTACAGGCTAGGCGCAGACGTATTCAGGGTCAGGGGATTACTCCTCCCACTACTCCCAATGCAGATGTCCCATTCAGCCTAGTGCTGACTCATCCTGCCCCTCCTGGAGCCACACACACCTCCCAGCCCCTGTCACTCACAAGCCAGACCTGCAATTCACATCAGGCACGCAGACATATAGCACACAGAAATGCCAACTTCTAAAAGTGGTATTTCTAAAATAGTTATAATAAATCTGCGCACACCATTGCGCAGCATTTATTATGACAATTCCAAATATAATAAACTTGACCACGCTGCTCCTCTCATATTAGGAATTACCACTGAAACACTTATCGGGGAATCCCCAATGCATTCCTATGGGAGGGCAGCCCCACAGTAGTGAGAAACCAAAATGGCTGTTTGTCACTACCAGGACATGTCACACACCTAAGGTATATGTCCTATCTTTTACCTACAATGCACCCTGCCCATAGGGCTAGCTAGGGCCTACCTTAGGGGTGACTGACACGTAGTAAAAGGGGGTCACAGACATGGCACACACTTTAGGTGCCACGTCACAGCGGCAGTGACACTGCGCCCACAGGCCCTGCGATGGCAGAGGCCTGAGATAGGTTTGCAAGGCTACTTTGGTGGGTGGCGCAATCAGCGCTGCAAGCCCACCAGTAGCATTTAATTTACCAGCCCTGGGTATATGAGATACCACTTTACAAGGGACTGAAAGGTAAATTAAATAGGCCAAACAGGTGTAGACCAATCTTATCAAATGTAACACAGAGAGCGCACGCACTTTACACTGGACAGCAGTGCTAAAGTGCCCAGAGGCCTAAAACCACCAACACCATGTCAGAGAAAAGGCTAGGAGAAAGGCAAAAAGTTTAGGGATGACCCTGCAAAAGGGCCAAGTCCAACACAACCCCTTCCAGCCAAAACGCAGGGTAGACCAATCACTACCTTGATGGGCTTCCTGCTTTGGGTGATAGAACATGGACGCGGGCCCGCAACTGCAGGGACACCCTCCGGTTCTACGCCACTCTGAACCCATGTGGTTCCCTCTGTAAAAAGCTCTCGGGCCCAACTAGGCTACCCCACTGGTACTCCCTAGTTGTCCACGGCCAGGACCAGGCCCTAGGCCACCCAGATGTCACTGGTCCTTGCCAATCCACAGAGTGGGGGGCAGTAACCCCTGGCACATAATAGCCATTCTCCACCCTTCCTCTCAGTGTAGTTCCAAACTGCCACTGATCCTCCAACCTAGGGTCCGCACCCTCAGGCTGACCAGAGGTCACGGGCGAAGTTTCTCCTCCCCTACCTCTCTTTCTGGGGTTCCGCACTCTCCCAGGAGAAGCGCCCCCAGAACACAACTCTCCCACCAGTTCAGTACCTCTCTCCATCAACTGGTCTACCCACCTGGGATCTAAACCCTCCCTCCAGGTCAGACAACACCTGAACCTGGTTTCCCAACCCAGGGACGGAACCCCTTGGTTGGACAATTGCCCGGCGAACCAGGACTTCCTGGGGAGTACATATACCCTCCCAGAGGGTGACACATAACTAATGTGTCGTGTGACAGTCTGCCTGGCGCAGATCTCACGACCTCCTGCCCATCTGACAGTGCGTGAAGATCCCCCAGGACAGAAGTGGCGTCACCATGGTCAGTCATTGGTGACTCAGCCCTTCTGGCTGGCCCCTGACCCAATGGTTCTTCCACTGGGGACTCTTCCCCCCTCTCACCCCTCAATCTGGACTTCTGCACCCTTCACTTAGGGGTGGCACTGTCAGAAGACAAACCGGTCAGGACACTGATTACAGTTGTCCCTCCCTCCAGGTCAGACTACACCTGAACCTGGCCTCCCAACCCAGGGACGGAACCCTTTGGTTGGACAATTGCCCGGCGAACCAGGACTTCCTGGGGAGTACATATACCCTCCCCGAGGGTGACACATAACTAATGTGTCGTGTGACAGTCTGCCTGGCGCAGATCTCACGACCTCCTGTCCACTTGACAGTGCGTGAAGATCCCCCAGGACAGAAGTGGCATCACCATGGTCAATCATTGGTGACTCAGCCCTTCTGGCTGGCCCCTGACCCAATGGTTCTTCCACTGGGGACTCTTTCCCCCTCTCACCCCTCAATCTGGACTTCTGCACCCTCCAATTAGGAGTGGCACTGCCAGACACAAGAACTGATGGAGGCCTGATTACAGACACTCCAAGCTCACCTAACACGGGGAGATCCCCCTCAAAGGACGGTCCAACAGGACAGACTAGGCTCCCTACCTGGTGTTCCCTAAAAAAACCACCCAGTACTGGAGACTGAGGTTGAGGCTCGGAATACAGCCCAGTCTCACACCTTCCCCTGCGAGACAGGATGTGAGGCCTTGCAACCTTCTCACTATAAGGGTACCTAGCTGGGCTACTCTGAACCACTTCCACCACTCTGGGTTGGAAGATACCTGCACCATTCCTCTTAGGATCACTCCCCAATGCAAGCTCCCTAGAATCAAAAGAACTCACACTCCAACAGGTGTTTGCGCGACTCCGGAAAACAATTACGGGGCATGTGCTCTCTGACAAAACGGATTGAACAGCCCTTTAACACTATTTGCCGTGCTAACCAATCACCCAAACGTCCAGTGCACCACAACATTCATCCACACTCCCCCCAAGACTGGTGAGACAGTATCTTACTGCCCCTGAATCTCAACCTGTACCCCTCTTAACTGGCAACCAGGTACCATACTCTGGGAACTGGGAATGGGACTTCCTGCACTGGACTCCATATTGCTGCCACCACTGGATCCCACCCTTACTGGGGAATCCAGAAAACTAAACCTGCACTTAGGGGATAATCTACCCCCCCGAGCTAGTTTCTCCATGCCAATTAAGTCACCACTGTAGGCCAACCCTAGAAATAGCAGACAGCACAGGGGCAGTTACCTCCTCCAGCTTGCGCTGCAGGGCCACCCCAGAAATAGCAGTCCGCACAAGGGCAGTACAAAACTCCTCCAGATTCTCTGGTTTCTGTCCTTGGCAGGACCCCCAACTCATAGTGCAACAAGTAAACACATTTCAAAGAAATGATACTTAAAACAAAATCAGAAACAATAATCCCCAAACATGTGACTATCTAAATGCAGAGTTTGTAGTGCAACCAGTTGTCGCTGTGGTACTGCGCAAACGCAAGTCCTATCCCACCGCTGCCACCAATGTTAGAAATGGGATTTCTGGTTGGCTAGGGCTTGCGCCTAAGCCAGGCAGAAACCGCCACTCTAGTCAGAGCAAGGGAGTTACACGCTGAAGATAACTCCTGCTCACCCCCTTGGTAGCTTGGCACGAGCAGGCAGGCTTATCCCAGAGGCAATGTGTAAAGCGTTTGCGCAACCACACACAGCAACAACATACTAGGCACACCACAAAAGGAACTCCACACAAGGTTATATATAAAAATAGCCTTTGTATTATCATAAACACATTAGAATAGTAATCACACAATATACACTGTGCCAACTGGCACTAGGCAATATTTACAGGGGATTATGTACACATGACAGGGCCAATTGGGCCACTGTCAGAACCATCACAAAGTAAAGATAGTAAATGTAGAACCAATAATAAATGTAGAACACAACCAGTAATTACTGGCAAACACTGTACTCCGCATTATATCCTGCGACACAAATCATATTATGCACAGTATCACATCAGGTGCAAAATACATTATGCGCCAACCTCATAAGCCTAAACATATTAGACCATAACCTCCTAATCATAACTCACATTAGAGGCATAAATCACGGTAGAGAATAACCTCACAAGCATAAACACAGTATGCAAGACCTCATAATCATAAACCACATTAGAGGCATAAGTCACGGTGCATAAATCATATTCCCTGCGCACCACATAAATCACCTTAGAGCCTGGCGCCCTATCAACCTAACAGTCCCCCTGGCCAACTGGCCTTCTCAGAGGGCTCAAATGGCCTATGTCCATAATGTCAGGGCTTGGGCTGCCAATGCAGCAGAATTCATAAGCGCGCAATTGTGCAGACCTAAACGACGTTGCAGCTGTCACTAATTGCTGTACAGCTGGGAAATCAAATGTGGGCATGGGCACTCACTGTGCCCTCTGGGTGGCTCCCCACTGGGACTCTCTAAACAAATATGCGCAAAACGTTGCAGCTGTCCGCGCTGGTGCGGCGCAGCTGGGGATAAAATAAAGGGGCCCTGGCACGACTGTGCCCTCGGGGCCTCCACTGGGGCTCTCTGAATAAAACTGCCCCCATCGTTGCAGTTGCCCGCTACGGCGGCGCAACTGAGAAAATAACTGTAGGCACTAACTGGGCCGTCTGAGCCCAACTCGGGACTCCTGGAACAGATGAGCCCAACGTTACAGCTGCCCACTGTCAGGCGGGGCAGCTGAAAATAAAACAAAGAGGCCCTGGCAGCGCCTCTGGAGCCCCATTCACCGGGCTCCTCTCTGTGCCTCTGGCGGCATGCATAAAAGAGCCCCCACTCACCGGGGCTCTGTCGGGGACTCCGCTCCTCCACTGAGGCCGCTCCCGGCTTCTCCGGTCCCCTTCCTGGGCTGGAGTCAAGGCACCGTCCTCCGCCCATTGCCGTCCCGTGGGGCTCCCAATAGCACACGGGGGCCCCGGGCCCCGCTCTTCAGTAGACCCGGTCGGCTGGATGGCCGGTCGTCAGCTTCCGGGTTACCTTCCCCCTTTCTTCAGCTACGGGGGAAGGCGGAAATGGAGCCCGCGAGGCTCCTGAAGCTCCGCCCAACGTCAGGCAGCTTCGCCTGACTTCCGGTTCGCCGCACGATCGCGGCGGCCGGCGGCTCCTTTCCTTTGGCGGCACAATGCGGGGTGGGCACCCGCTTTGGAATAAAGGCATGAAGCGGGGTAGGCACCCGCCTAAAAAAAGGCATTACAATGCGGGGTGGGCACCCGCCATTTAGAATCCAAAAAGCGGGGTAGGCTCCCGCTAAGCACCAAAATGCGGGTGGGCTCCCGCCGAAAATAAACATAAAGCGGGGTGGGCACCCGCTCCCAAGGCATCACGGGGGGATCCCTACGACGGGGATTCCCTCTAAGAAGACTGGCAGCTGAGCGCTGCGCAGCCCACGCTCTCCTCCTTCTTGGGAAAATTAAAAGAAAGCGCTCACGAGGCGCTAGAAGCAAGAGTCCTGCAGTAAAAAGTCCTTAGGGTCCTGGAAATTTAAAGGAAAAGCGCTCACAGGGCGCAAGAGTCTTCCAGGGCCCATGGGGCATAGCTTGGCCCAGGGAGACCAGCACACAGGGCCCTCCAGCAGGGAGGCAAGCCCCCATGGCGGTTCCTCCTGGGCCCCAGCAGCAGCAAGCCCCAGCAAGTCAGGAACAGCACCAGTACATGGGGTCAAAGCCCCTATATTTATATCAGACATTTCTTTGTCTGCCCTGGCACAGGGCTTGGGGGAACCAACAAAAACTGGTTCAGGGGGGAATTGGAGCACTCTGTTTACCAGGCTCCTCTTCCCCTTTGTCAGGTGGGGGCTCGGTGATCAGACACACCACAGGGGGCGGAGCCAGCATTGTACAGGCTAGGCACAGACCTATTCAGGGTCAGGGGATTACTCCTCCCACTACTCCCAATGCAGATGTCCCATTCAGCCTAGTGCTGACTCACCCTGCCCCTCCTGGAGCCACACACACCTCCCAGCCCCTGTCACTCACAAGCCAGACATGCAATTCACATCAGGCAGGCAGACATATAGCACACAGAAATGCCAACTTCTAAAAGTGGTATTTCTAAAATAGTTATAATAAATCTGCGCACACCATTGCGCAGCATTTATTATGACAATTCCAAATATAATAAACTTGACCACGCTGCTCCTCTCATATCAGGAATTACCACTGAAACACTTATCAGGGAATCCCCAATGCATTCCTATGGGAGGGCAGCCCCACAGTAGTGAGAAACCAAAATGGCTGTTTGTCACTACCAGGACATGTCACACACTTAAGGTACATGTCCTATCTTTTACCTACAATGCACCCTGCCCATAGGGCTAGCTAGGGCCTACCTTAGGGGTGACTGACATGTAGTAAAAGGGGGGTCACAGACATGGCACACACTTTAGGTGCCACGTCACAGCGGCAGTGACACTGCGCGCACAGGCCCTGCGATGGCAGAGGCCTGAGATAGGTTTGCAAGGCTACTTTGGTGGGTGGCGCAATCAGCGCTGCAAGCCCACCAGTAGCATTTAATTTACCAGCCCTGGGTATATGAGATACCACTTTACAAGGGACTGACAGGTAAATTAAATAGGCCAAACATGTGTAGACTAATCTTATCAAATGTAACACAGAGAGCGCACGCACTTTACACTGGACAGCAGTGCTAAAGTGCCCAGAGGCCTAAAACCACCAACACCATGTCAGAGTGTTGTATTCCTCTTAGGGTGTCCGTATATAGGTTTTCCTGTATCATGTCCTTATATAGGCACAATTCGCCCTGCCCTTATATAGGCATGAAATCCCAGTCCTTATTTAGGCATTAAACCGTGCACTCCAAATACAGGCATGGTCTCAGACATCCGTCCACCCTAACGTCACAACGAGTTCTTGAAGAACAGACCCTTAGGCTTCGAGAGTTTCCCTAGCACAGGACTATTGATTTCTTCAAGGACTCATCTATTATGCATGAACCGTTATACCTTAGGGGTTCATTCATGACGTCTTCCGCTGTCCGATTCACGTCCATGCTAACATTCTGAGGTACCTCTCAGGTAAAAAATATACCTTCCCTAGCCCCTGTAAATCAGAGGAGACCTCGACTTCAGAGGAGCCCGTTTCCCGGCCTGACGCACTGAAAAGACGCTGTCATCCCTGCACGCAGAGAGTCCAGCTTCCAGTGATCTGACTTCCCTCGCGGGGTGTTGGAGTTCGAGTCTGGCAAGAGATTCCCACCTCTCTCATTCTCAAGGTATGGAGCTTGACTAGATACCTAGAGGGACTCTTGGCATACTAGGCATACTGAGCGTAACATACTCTTAGTATACCATAGTAAGGAATACTTCACCTACTTCATACCTCTCCCTACACCTAGGTTAGGTTAGGTACATTGGGGTAGAACTAGCTTAGAAATGCAACCTATGAGTACTCGCATTTTTAGTCTATGTTATTTATGTAAATGAATATCCACTAAAGATCATGCTAGCGCAGTATTATTTATTTCTACTACTTACACTACATTATTTATCTTGCATACTGTTTTGTGATCGTAACAGCACATTTTACTTACACGAGAAACAAGACTGTTCAATAAATCTTTTATTGAAACGCCCGTCTATTCTTTCTGTGTAACTTTGAGGAAAACTAAGTGTGCACGAGTGAGCTGAGTGAAATAGTTATCTATTGTTTCCACGACTCTGGGACACATTCTGATTCTAAAGGGAAACAAAGTGGTCATGTTTTGCGGCTGCCAGAAACTACTCCCTTCTTGTTAATCAAGGAGTTTCTAGTGGCCTCTGAGCTAGCTGGCACAAGTAATTAAGTTTAATATACTCGATAGGGACATACCGACCTCAGTCCTATGTCAAACCTATAGGGTATATTATTCCAATTCGCAGAGCCTATTAGGGAAATAGGAGCTACACTACAAGAGAAAAGGCTAGGAGAAAGGCAAAAAGTTTAGGGATGACCCTGCAAAAAGGGCCAAGTCCAACACTTCCTAATACCAAATCGCAGCACTATGTAAGAATGTTTTGTGACCGAAATGCGGTCGCAAAACATTTGCATTTTACCACCTACTTCAAGTCGGTGGTAACCCATTCGCAAATCAGAAGGGGTCCCCGAGGGACCCCTTTCCCTTTGGGAATAGTAGCAAAAACGTTTTTGCAGAGCAGGCAGTGGCCCCACGGACCATTGCCTGCTCTTAAAAAATGAAAAGAAAACTTTTAATTTTTCTTTTTTAAACACAACCCGTTTTTCTTTAAAGAAAACAGGCTGCTTTTAAAAAAATATTTCTTTATTTAAAAGCAGTCATGGACATGGTGGTCTGCTGACCCCAGCAGGCCACCATCCCCGTGATTTTAGCAATTCCTAATGGGTCGCAAATTGCGACCTACCTCATTATTATTCATGAGGTAGGTCGATTTGCGACCCAGTAGGAATCGCTAAATGAAACTCATGCAGTTTCATACATTAGCGGTTACCTAATTACGATTTGCAGAGAAACGCAAATAGGTAATCACTATTTCCATTAATGATACATATTGCCCTTAGAACTCTCCTGCTGTGACCCACATGAGTCATCAATCAAGCCTGTGCTAAGCGCACACAGGGGACCTCCTGCTGAAACCTTAGGCATGGCATCATCTTGTCTATTTAAATGCACCCAAGGCAAAACAACTTGCTTTGCCTAAAGATTCGTCAGCCTGCCTGTTTCCTGCCTATCGTGAAAGAAGTCAGACCAACGCTCCCCATCTGTTAATTACAGCCTTCACAAGAACACTTCTTCTTTCAAAGCCTCCTCACGCACAGCACTCATACAACACTTTAAGAGCAGACTCTACTTCAAGAAGCAGACACTTACCTGAAGCCATCATCTGCTTTGCTGATCTTCATCGTCTCGCCCATCACAGGTACCTGTAAAAGAAAAGAAACCTTTAAGACAAACATAAACAGTGCATAGTTATTTTCTATTCTTGCAGTTTTTTTGCACGTTTGATAAATAGACATTGGCACTGCAAGTGAGAGCACCTTTTTGACATTTGACTGGTGCAAGAGTGAGAGCGCATTACACCTGTGAAGAAACAGAACATTGCGCTATTTCCTTCACACGAGAACTAAACTACAAGGTAATAATTGGTATAGGATTAGTACGGTGCAGATAAGAAATGTGTACTGAAGTATGTTTTTCTGTATCTCATAATGTCTCCTGTTTCCTAAACCCATAGGTGCAATAAACCGTGTGTTCCCTGAACAGTCGTTATCAGGAGCTTCCAATTTTTACTCATCCTCCAGGTACCTACCTTGAGAGCATCATTACAACTCACCCAGGTGCACGCATATGCCAGTTGCCTCGCAGGTACTTACGTTCACTTCACTAAGGGAAAGGGTGGGGGTGGAAGACAATACAATCTAAGGGCCAAACTAGAAGGAAACCCAATTAGTTATACGCATTCCTTCTTGTGTTTCGTGCAGGTCGACAACTTGGCAGGGGATCTACGCACCTATCCACGAGGGCCCTCTCTCCTTTTATAATCAGACCACTAGCTTGCGCAATTGAACCAAACTGGTTGGCAAGGTCAGGAAGTGTGATTGGTTCCATATCATCTCTGCAAGGCCTCGCATCTCTTCTGGCAAGAGACGCCAGCCAGTATTGACACCCTCCAGAGACAAAGCCCAACTTGGGCTTGCCCACAGTAGACTCAACACCGCCGCCTGCAGCCTCTTTGTGCAGGCCCCCTCAACCGTGAGTGTTTCTGGTAACGAAAACCTGATGCCTCTGAACACCTCTGCACCCGGCCGTCCTGGCACGCGGAGAAGAGGACCAAAGGTGTCCCCACGTCTGTGAGCATCGTGAGACCTGAGCCCCCTTGTGGTTTCAGCCTGACTGGTCTCTCAGTCGCAGCTTGCAGCCTCTTTGCAAAAGGACCGTTCCCCATTAAAGTGAATGGGACACCTAACGCCGTAACACACCTCTGCACCCGGACGCGCCAGAGCCTTCCGAGCTGACCTGTTGGTGTGGCCTTGGACCTTACCCCATACTCACCTTAAGTCCAGGAGATTGGTCCCGTAAGTAGCTGTGAAGTGCCGAAATACAGTACATGTTTTTCCCTCCATAGGATAACATTGGGTACCCGACGCTGAAAAGCACCTCTGTACCCAAACGCCCTGGTGCCGCCTGAAGTGACCTGTTGATGCTGCCTTGGACCTTGCCCCATACTTACCTTAAGTCCAGGAGATTGTTCCCCGTAAGTTGCTCTGAAGTGCCTGAATGCAGTACATGTTTTTCCCACATAGGATAATATTGGGTACCCAACGCTGAAAAGCACCTCTGCACTCAGTCGCCCCAGTGCCGCCCAAGGTGACTTGTTGGTGCTGCCTTGAACCTTGCCTCATACTTACCTTAAGTCCAGGAGATTGGTCCCGTAAGTTGCTGTGAAGTACCTGTATGCAGTGTATGTCTTTCCTCCATAGAATAACATTACCGCTTCAGAAATTACACTGTTGATTTTTCAAAACTGTAAAAATTCATAATTCGATACGTACAAACCTGATTTTGATGATCGTGGTGCCAAAAGTGCTATAAAGATAAGAGTTATTTTTATAAATTGGTGTGGATCTCCTTATTGAGTTGTGTACATCATTTATTGACTGTGTGTGTATTGCAGATTCTAACACTCCTGCCTGATAAGCCTAAGGCTGATAGACCACACTACCCCCTCAAAGAGCTCTTTGGTATTGCTAGAGAAACCCTCGGTCCACTTTTAAGGGAATACCTGGACTCTTTGCAGAATATACCACTTTTTTGTATACTATATAAAGAGCCAGCTTCCTACATTGTGTTCCTGTATCTTTACCAGGAGGTCTGCCTTATGACCTTTAGTGTCCACTTCTTTGTCCTGGATACAAGAGGGAGAGCAGGTCCAGTCTTCAGGGCTCTCCTCCGGTCGCAGATAGCAGGTCCAATCCTCTTCTGTTCTTCCACAGGTCCAGAAAGTATTCTGATGTGGGTGCCTGGAGATGCTACATTTATACCTGGCATGTTATGTTATAAAAATTTATTGAGCGCACGAATACCCGGAGGTGTCTCGGCGCTAAGACTGTGAATGAGCCCAGACGGGGCGTCTAGTTCTAAAATAGCCATGTTTTTAGCCCTTTTCTGAAGATGGTAAGTGAGCTTGCCGTTCTGAGCTCCCTAGGGAGCATGTTCCATAGTTTAGCAGTACCATACGAGAAGCTACGTCCTCCCCAATTTAAGGACCGTATCCTTGGAACTTTCATGAGTCTGGCACCTGTGGAGCGTAGCGTGTGCTAGTGGTTGTGAATTACCCCAATGGAGTAAAGATTCCCAGGTATACCCCTACCCATTTGGGCATTTTCAAGATGGCGAAAGTCTTCAGCCACACAAAACGTGGCTTTGAGGGCTGGAAGTGTGTGTGTGGGGAGTGTATTAGGGTAATCCTACTGTCCTCCCATATCTAACACTAAAATCCAGTTAAAGCCTGCATGGGGGAGCAAAAGAAGGGCCTTGCCCAAGTTTCAACTAACATTTGCCTGTGACGGGGGGAGCCTTATTGAAGCGTGCCCCAAGTGTCATATGAAAAACCTCAGCAGACCTGTTAAGCAGGATGTGACATTGAAACAGGATTTGACACTTTAATGTCAAAACATGTTCTCACAGCCTCACCCTGCATATTCAGTCAGATTCAGATAGGTCTTCTCTGATTCAGGTCACCCTGTTTGCTTGTGGGAGGCATTTCACACCTATTCAAATGCTATTTACTGGCAGGCAGAGGTGGAAGAACAAATGCTAAGAGACCCCACAAAGGCTTTAGGCAAGGAAAAGGAAACCTAAAAGTGCTTTTTCTTTAATAGGTATCTTACCATTCAGTTGGGTTTAGAATAATTATCAAAAAGAGTCCCTGATTTATATTTCTAGTTGCTTCCAAACTGAAATTAGCATTATTAAAGGGAATAATGTAATTCAGTGTTTTCCTGTGAATGCTATGGTGAAAATAACATTTACGTCTTTTTCACTATAAGGACACGTCACATTAAACTTTGACATATCCTAATTTTAAATACCATGCAATCTGCCTTATGCTCAGTAAAGCCTACTTAGGGGTGACATATAAATATTTAAAGTGAAGGCTTAGGCATGTCACAAAGGGCTATTTTGACATGTCTAGTTTGCAGTTTAAATCTTCACAGCCAGGCTACAGGTGGCATGCCTGCAGTCATGTTTACACTGTCACTAGTGGATGGCACAATGTGTACCACAGTTCAATACTGACAATTTACAGGCCCTGGATACATCTGTACCATATACTAGGGACTTATATGTAAGTTAAGTTTGCCAGTTGGGGGGGAGGGTGAGGGGGCAGGAACACAATGGATTAGGACACTCAGGAAAACTGCTCCGGCCCGTGACTTTGGTTCACTTCTCTGGCATTGCAGCCCACCACCAA
This sequence comes from Calotriton arnoldi, assembly GCA_963921515.1. Lineage (NCBI taxonomy): Eukaryota > Metazoa > Chordata > Amphibia > Caudata > Salamandridae > Calotriton > Calotriton arnoldi. Next base: position 2,359,463 of record CAWUFW010000585.1, on the reverse strand, counting down.
TGCAACAAGTGGGCCAAGAGGACTCACAGGGCTGGCACTGTGTGTCTCTGCGTTGTTTAGCAGGGATTCTCTGTGCCCGTGGGCAATTCTGTTAATTGGTGTGGCATTCTAGCAACAAAACGGCAGCTCCACACTCTGCCGGCACCTCTCTGCTGCCTTGTGGAGTTTAGCCTGAGCATGGTGAACGAGTGGACCTCCTCCAGACACAGCACCTGGACTGCCTGTGAGGACTGGGGTGGATCAGCAATTCAGGAGATGGCTGGTGTTGCGATGCTTACTGGCAGGGGCTACCAGCCACTAGCTGCTCCGGAGATCTCACCTGGTTGTGGTTCCTCTTCTGCTCATGGGGGTGTGCTGGCTCCCTTTGACATTACTGCCTGCCGGGTCCAATTTGACAGTCCGGCTATGCCTGCAGCTGGGTGTCCCGACGCCTCTGGCTTGTTTCTGATAGAGGGTGCCCGCTCCCAGGAGTTGATTGTGTGTTTTGGACATGGGCCCTCCACTGTGAGAGTGTTGCCGCAAGGCCCTCCCTGGGAGAGTGGAGGCGCTCGGGACTGTCTGGATATGTTAGTACCTGGCAGGGGCCATCAGAGGAGTGGGTATCTGCCCAGCGGACAGCTACTATTCTACATCTAGGGTCTTGCCCCACCTGTTACGTACTGCCACCTGTGATGGGGATACATCTGCCCTCCCCATTGGAGTGTGGGGAAGAACATGCTGTTGGCGTGTTTCTCAGTGCGGTCTGGGGTACCGGGGGAGCTCCCCTTGAGGTGCATATACTGTTGGGGGCACTAGTGCTGGCTTCCATGTTACACCCAACTGGCATTTCTGCATCTCTTGTTGACCTGGTCCCCCGGTGGCTGTACCTCAACATCAATATTGTAAAACTAAAAGGCGAAAAAATAAATTCGGATATGATTCTGACCCTGAGGCATCTACTGTATGCTCTCCGTTTGGCTTCCTTTTTCTTTTTTTTTACATTCTTTATTGGTTACTGGTAACATAAAAAAAAGAAAATGGCGAGTCATCCATAACGATACTCCATTCAAAAACTTTTCGCAGGGAAGTACAGTTCCAAATCCACAATACAATTCAGAATTAAACAGTACACAGCATGTAATAGCCAGTCCCATTACCCCACAAGCAATCAATAGACAATGTGGAAAGTGTGTGAGAGCATTGGGTACAATCAGAGGTTGGCATGAAGGAGTTACCAGTCTCATCACCTGAGGCCTGGCCCAAGCCAGAGGGGTCCAGAAAGGACAACAGCAGTCTGCCCCAGGTATTGAGTTCCTCCCCCAATTTGTCATTAGTTCTGCATCTTTTAAGTCTCAATTCCTCTGCCACCACCCACTCGGCCACATCATGCTCCCAGCGCCTCAGGTCAGGGCTGGCTGTGCCCATCCAGGTGATTGCAATACGTGGCTTTGCAAGGACGAGAAGTAAGTGTAGAAACTTGAAAGTCACTTTCTGACCCTTCTTGCGGGCTAATGTCCCCCAAAATACATCTAATTGGGTCCGCCTGGCGGTATCGCTACCACTGCTCTCGCCCACCTGCGCCCACAAGGCATTTACCGACGGGCAATGCCATGCAAGGTGTAGAAAGGATGCTGTTGGATGGAGGCAACCGGGGCAGCGCTGGGCCCCGGAATGGTCTATCCTGTGTAGCATGGGTGGTGTTAATTATGTTCGATGTAGAAAGTGAAAATGCATAAGTTTGAATCTGGCGTTACTAGAAATACTTTACCAGACAACACATACATGACCATTGTAAGTCATCAAGCTGCAGCCCAAGGTCCCCATCCCCAGCCGCCCTAGCGGGGGTGGGGGGGTAGCCTGTTTTTTATCCACAGACATGGCCTCATTTAAGTGTGTGACCATGTGGCGCCCTCTGCCCATCTCCAGCAGGGTCCGGAAAATATGTGAAATGGGAGGGACCACGAGAAAAGAGTCCGGATGTCTCTGGTAATAGCTGAGAGGCTGGCGTGTTGCAGGAAGTGCCCCATTCCTAGAGTAAAAGCATCATGGGCGGCCTCAAATGATGTAATTGTTTCTTTAGGGAAGAGATCCCCTAGGGTTTCACATCTACCGTTCAGCCATGGGTTCATGTCTACTGAACTTGTGAGTGCCCTAAATGCTGGTAGGTCCCAGAAGGTAAACTCCTTGGCAAAGGGGGAACTCTTCAATACCAGTTTAACTGTGTTACCTCAGCAGTGCAGTGTGTGTCATCAGAAATGGAACAGGACCCTACCCTCTGCCATCAGGATCTGAGGTAATGAGAAGGCACTGGAGTTGTCCCGTAGCAATTTCTTCTCCTAATTATCCCTTCAGTGAGCCAGTGTGCAACATGCTTTATTTGTGAAGCCAGATAGTACTGTTCCCGATTAGAAACCACCAAGCCCCCCTCCATCAGTGGACGAAACAGACTGCCTCTAGCAACACGAGGCAACCCCATGCCCATATCAGAGAACAGGGTGTTCAGCTGCCGGAAGATGGCCGAGGGGATGCGGTCGAATGAGTTTTTGGATGCAGTAAAGGCATCGCGGTAAGAGGTCCATTTTGGATATAGCTACACGTCACATAAGGAAGGGTGCCCCAAAATTCAATGGATGAATGAAGGCCTTCATTAATTCTAAGAATATTGTGTTGTAAACGTTTCTGAGGAGTGTGCGTCACCATCTCGCCCAAGAAACAAATCCTGTTCGTCTTCCATCGAAGGGGGAGGGCCGGCAAAGTGGTAGGGTCTTGAGACAGTAGTGTTCCCAATGGGAGGAGCATGGACTTCCGACAGTTAATCCGAAGGCCTGACACCCCTCTAAATCTGTTCAAAAGTTCCAGCAACTGAGGAAGCCAGTGTCTCGGCGTAGACAAGTAAAAGAGAGTGTCATCTGCATACAGGGACACAAAATGATTAGTGTCCCCTACGGTGATCCCCCAGGGTGCCATCTCCTGCTGAACCCAGATGGCTATTGGTTCCATAGCAAGGGCAAAAAGAAGCGGGGATGGGGGCAACCCTGCTGCATTCTCCTAACAATGGGCCAGATCTTCTAACATAATTTATCTGCTCGCACCCTGGAGTCAGGCCGCATATACAATAGCTGCACCCAGGAACAAAATCGAGAGCCGATCCCTATGGCGCTCAGTACTTGCATAAGCTATGGCCATTTCACTGTGTTGAAGGCTTTCACGTTATCTAAGGAGACAAAATCAAGTTCATCCACCCTACCATCCACCTTCTGCAGGACATGGTTCAGCCGCCTTAGGATCATGGTGGTATTAAAACCAGGAATTAAATCCACATTAATCTTCATGGATCAATTGTTGGATGACTGGATCATGGACAAAGGGCTATAGAAGGAGGGCTCCAAGTTGTCAGACCCTGGTTTGAACAGCATGGAGATGTAGAACTCCTGCATAGATTCTGGTAGGACCCCAACTCTGTTGGCTTCCAGGTACACCCAGTAACTGCTGGGTAAAGGAAGGGGGAAAAGCTTGGTAAAACTCTGGTGGAAGGCCTTCACCGCCCAGCGCCTTGCCATGGGAGAGCTGCCGAAGTGCCTCGCGAATCTCCTCCAAAGTGAGATCGGCATCTAAATCCATGACCACCCGTCCAATCGATGCAGGGGTACGAGATTCAGGAAAGCGGTAACGCGATCCGGGGCAAGTGGACGAGGACTATGTTAAATGTCCTCCCCGTGAGCCCTGATGATTTCGACTATTCCCCATTGGGTGAGCACATCCCTACCCGCAGAGTCGCTTTAAAGGAGCCAGGCCAATAGGCGCCCTAAAGCATTGCCCTTCCTATAAAGGAGCTGGCGATATGATTTAAGAGTATATTTTTCCAGCCTATCCCTCACTTCCTTGACATGTCGCCGAGCAGCCAGTACCTCCCGGGGTTCAGAAGCGCCAACCTGTGGCAGCTATTGCACATGTGCCAATTCAGTTTCCCCCCTGCAGCATCTCCAGCTGGAGGGCCCGCCTTACCCCACAAGAGAGCCCCACACTGCGCCCCCGGATCACCACCTTCATCGCCTCCCATTGGGTTGTACAGTGTAGGGTGGAGGACCAGTTCACCTCAAAATAGTCTGAGAGAGCCACTGTGACAGTCTCCCTTCCCTCTGCGTCCTGGAGAATCTCAGAGGAAGTCTCCATCCCAGAAGTGAGCTGGGCGCATTTCCCCAGCCGAACTCTGAGCACCGGGGTGCGATCGGAAAGGTATCAAGACAAGTGGGCCACTGAGCATACCTTCCCCTCCAGGGAGTCTGAGACTAGTTTAAGGTCCAATCGAATGTGTGTGTTGTGGGTAGGGGAGTAGCAAGTGAACTCCTTCACATCGGCGTGATTGGGCCTCGATATAGCGCAGAGCCCTAGCTTAGCTACTGCCTCCTGTACATAGTGTCATCCTGGGTCAGTCGAGGAAGGTGTCTGTCCAGACCTCCGTCCAGGACACAGTTATAATCACAACACAATGTAGAGAGGGGGGACGGGGAGCTAATTGGAAAAGAATAGGTCCAGTACCTGAGCTCCCAAGGATTAACGTGATACTCACTGGTAGGTAACTGTTCCTATAAAAAAATGTTTAGGCAACCTATTATGGTTGAAAAGCAATGTCAGTGTGGTCTCCAGAAGTAGCTCAGGTTGGGTCTAGATGAAAGTGGGGGGATTCCTCCTTTAGGAATTAGTGCCCTCACATACCCTTGTGAGTGTCATGCTTCATCATCGGGCTTAGCTCCTCGTGGGGGTGGCGCTGCTGTCCCCCACGGGCCCCGCGAGAGGGCTCTTTATCGGAGATCTTTTGAAGGAGGTGCCGCAGTTGTGCATGCCGGTGTGTGGGCCTAAAAATGAGTGTGGGTGAATAAAAATACCTTCACGGTACCCAAACACAAGTTTAATTCAGGGGTCCGGAAGATAAGGTTAAAAATCAATGGATAGGAGTCTCTCCTTTAAGCAAATATTGCGGAGGGACAAGTATGCTCCCGCTGCTCTCAATCCGTGAAAGTGAATAAAAGGTGCAATGTGGTCAACATGTTTCGCGCATCGTGCGGGTCCCTAATGGATCCTAGTGCGCTTCATCAGGACCGTGAAGTAAAGAAAAGAAAGTGGGAAATCAGGGAAAGACACCCTATAAACCCACCATACCTACAATAAGGTCTAATGCGTCTTAGCGCTGGAAGGAACGTATCAATCGTGTTCCTTAATCCCAACCCCTCTAATCGTAAGGGTTGGCCTCGCCGGCGCATCACTGCGGTCAGGAAGAGGGAGTTTTACCGCCTCTTCTCTCACAGCCTATTACCTGCCCCGCCGATTAGACCTTATTGTAGGTATGGTGGGTTTATAGGGTGTCTTTCCCTGATTCCCACTTTCTTTTCTTTACTTCACGGTCCTGATGAAGCGCACTAGGATCCGTTAGGGACCTGCACGATGCGCGAAACATGTTGACCACATTGCACCTTTTATTCACTTTCACGGATTGAGAGCAGCGGGAGCATACTTGTCCCTCCGCAATATTTGCTTAAAGGAGAGGCTCCTATCCATTGATTTTTAACCTTATCTTCCGGACCCCTGAATTAAACTTGTTTTTGGGTACCGTGAAGGTATTTTTATTCACCCACACTCGTTTTTAGGCCCACACACCCGCATGCACAACTGCGGCACCTCCTTCAAAAGATCTCCGATAAAGAGCCCTCTCGAGGCCCGTGGGGACAGCAGCGCCACCTCCACGAGGAGCTAAGCCCGATGATGAAGCATGACACTCGCAAGGGTGTGTGAGGGCACTAATTCCTAAAGGAGGAATTCCCCCACCTTCATCTAGACCCAACCTGAGCTACTTCTGGAGACCACACTGACATTGCTTTTCAACCATAATAGGTTGCCTAACATGTTTTTATAGGAACAGTTATAATCACCCACCCAGAGGACCGATCCCTCCATGTTTGGTGTGAGGACATCCTGAATCTTTGGGAAAAAGTGCCCATTGTCCATACTGGGTACACAGGTGTTTATGATGGCTACGTCAACCCCATCTAGTCTCCCTTGCAGCAGTAGTAAGCGACCCTCAAAGTCAGCCTCCATGTATGTCAGATCAAAAGGAACCCCGGGTGCCGTTCCTGGCAAATGTGGAGTAATTAGCAAAAAACAGCTACCCCTTCCATCACCTGCCCAATTTAGCGACCTCGGAGTCGGAGAGATGTGATTCTTGTAGACATGCTGTCTGGACCACATTCCGCTACAGAAGGACATCACTCTGTATCTTTTAGGATAGGTATCCAGACCCCTCACTTTCCTGGATATCAATTTGTAGGTGTCTGGACCGACTATGGCAAATGTAAGTGTAAATGTGAATCAAAACACCCCTCCCCAAAGCCTAGTGGCAGAAACCCAAAAGTCAACTCTTAAAAACAGTTACGAACCCCCCCCAACCCCGGACAGGTATAAGAGAAAAAAAATTGCATACTAGTCCAATCAGATCAAAGTGCCAGGATGAGCACTACTACACCGCAAATCCCCAACAGACACTAGCGAGTGTCACCTCTAAAGGAAGGGAGAAAGAAGAAGAAAAGAAGGGGGTAGAGGGATAGAAGCCCTACGCCCGGAGGACTCCCACTGATGCAAAAAGAACAATCAGGTTTACAATACCATCTGCCCCGCTCAGAGATAATGTTCCCCCCCATACCCAAGGGCAGTCTTTAACAGGTTCCATCCCAATGGTGAACATCCCCCTGAGTGGGGAGGAAAGTGATCAAGGCCAATGTGCGGGATCACCAAGGTTAATGTTCATTAGAAAATGGAGAAAATCCCCAAATCAGGATGTCACAGTTTCAGACACCATGTCAGTTTTCTGTGCGGGAGAACCAAGGCCACCCCCATCAGCGGGGGGTCAAGGTAATCACAGTCTCGGGTACCAAGGATTGATCTTCTGCAGCGGAGTCTATGGTGCCATCCTTTCTGACCACAATGTGGCCGAGCACCCGTGGCTCCCTCCAGCTGCCATCTCCACTTCGAGGGCGTCAATTCAAGCCCCTTCTAATACAATCATAGAAGGGGTCCACAGTACTCAAAGGATGTACCGAGATCCGGGGAGATAAATCCAACCAGGGCTACACCTCCGGCTGCTGAGGAAGTGTGATTTCCCATCACAATGACTCATAAATTTGCAGGATATAGCAACGTATACTTAAGGTTAATTTCCCAGAGCTTCTTTTTCACAGCAAGGAAGGATTTGCTGAGTGTAGTCCGGGTAAATGGCGTTGTTGTGATTCTCGAATTGCGGGACCAAAAGTTCCTTGGAGTACCTGTAGTTCATAATCCTGGCAATGAAAGCCCTGGGCGGGGCTCCCAGGGGCGTAAAAGGGATCAGCGCCCGATGGGCCCTCTTCACAACAAAAAAGTCTGAGAGGCCTCTAGGGCGCAGAGTGTTCCGTACCCATTCTTCAAGAAAGATCTCTGCTGACTGACCCTCCACCTGTGCAGGAAATCCCAGGAGTCTTACATTGTTTTGCTGCGAGAGCCATTCGACATCCTCAACTCAGTTTTCCAGAGAGTTCGTGACCAGCGACATTTGTGACATCTGTTGCTTGAGTTGACAAACCTCCAATTGCAAGGTATAATATATTACCCTGGGCGGTGAACTACGCTCTGCTCGCGGAGTTTGCGGAGTTTTCTGCACTCCGCGTTATGGGATCTCGCGGAGTGCAGAGAAAATCGTAGTGGACATTTTTGCTTGCTCGCGTTCCTCAACGTCAAGTTGGTGACCGCAAGCGAGCAAAATCAACATCCCAGCGAGATTTTTCCTTGTTCGCGATCGGCAACATCAAGTTGGCGAGCGCGAGCGTGGAAAATAAACCTCCCGGCGAGATTTCTCAACGCGGGGGGGTCAGGTTTCTCATTGCGAGTGGTCGCGTATGCTCGCGACCGCTCGCGATGAGAAATTGCCCGTTCGCGTTGAGAAAGCTGCTGCTCGAGTAAAAATCTACTAGAGCAGCAGAAAACGACCGCTTGCACTGTGCATGATGCCGTTTGCAATGATTACACAGTGCGGACAAGCATCCGGCACTGTGCAATCACTGCGATCAGCATTTTCCTATCACACTACGCTGCTCGCGTAGCGCAGCGGAGTTGTTTTACCGTTTCGCGTAGCGTCGCATAGCGCAACTCCGCGAACTACGCCCACCCTTAATTAATATTGGATTCTGCATTGTCTACCATGTGGACTACTTTGTGTAGATCCACACGTAGGAGATTGACTTCAATGGATACACCTGCAATTTATCCCTCCGGTACTTACATGGAGCCCTGAATGGTCGCTAGTAGAGCTGCCCTGGATGATTCTGCCTCTCGCTCCGGGGGCTGTTCCGGCGAGATCACCTGACCGTGCCCAGTGATCCTATGCGGCAACTGGCGATTGGTTGTGTTTTGTGTGATGGTGTTATCCTGGGCCTGGCACTGAGATCTGTCTTTCCCCATGCTGGCGCCGCCACCGTGGGCCTGAGTGACAAAGTTAGCCCAGTGGATCAGGGAGCTGCACCCCAGATGCGTAGGCCTTCAGTCGAGAGGAAGGCCGAGTGGTGACCCTAGGATCATCGGGGTGCCAAGGCAAGCAGCAAACCGGAGCACAACTTAATAATAAGGCCACCAGAAGAGGGACCCCAACTGGACTCCGGTGCGTTGCTCACAGGCGTCCAGTCCCGGCAGCAATGCAGATCTCGGCACCACAGTCAGGCCGGGGGCTCACCAACACTCCAGCCCCAGGCCCCAAGGCCCTTCAATAGCAGGAGTAGCAGCGGGCCCCTGACATCTCTGACGTCTTGTTTCCTGTCCCCCACAACTGGCAGTCAGTTCACAGAGAACACCGCCCTCCCCGCAGCCACACAAGGACTCAGTTGCCCCCCAGGCACCCCTGCTCTAATCACCCGGGGGGGGGGAGGAAGGACCTACTAGCGGGTCCCATATTGCCCCATGCTGCTCCTCTTCTCTCCGTGGAGGGGGCACAACACCAGGCCAGCACACTGCCGTCTGCCGGAACTGGGAAGAGGAGTCTCCCGCCACCAGACTGGCGCCCCCACAGGCAGCCAATAGCTCTCTTCTCAACCAGGGGGGAACACAGCACTGGCCTTCACCTTCCTCTGGGCCCCACTCTGATTAAGCTGGGTCCTCGTGCCATCCTCCTATGACCCCAGCTCTTCCGACCTCCCCAGCCATGCGGGGCTAGGCCGCACCAGGCCGCATAGTCTCACGACCTGCTCGCCTCTCCTCCGCTGCACAGGTCTGGAATCTCGCCGGCCCGGATGTCGGGCACGGCAGCCCCTCAGCAGGCCGGCGGCATACAAGGAGACTGCCGGCAGAGCCCCCATGTCTGTGGGACACCTCCAGCCAGCAGCCGGGAGCTGGCAAACCTCTTCATCGCAGTTGGAGCGCGGACCGCTGATCATGAGTCCTGCCACCCGAGTAGGCCCAAGACCTTGCGGGTTCCGATGGGGGCAAAGGACGGTCCGGGCTGGTCAGTGCTCTCCACGCTACACCTCCAGTGTGCCCAGGAGTAAGCCCCGGGGATAATACAGTGTGGATGGGGCAGATTAGGTAGGATAAGTTAAGGATTGATCGATGGGGCGACGGAGCTCCTTTGGAGCACATCCTGTTGGCCATCTTCTTTGGCCTACCTCTAGTCTGTCTTCCTTAAAGCAATGCATAGTACAATTGAGGGCCACAACAAGAAGTTTGCAGTGAGACTGGAAGCCTTCGCTAACTCCAAAGTGGCACTGGAAAGTAAAATTGACACAGTGATAATAATAATAATACCGACATTTATAAAGCGCAAAACAGCTACCTCAAACAGAGGTGTCCCGGCGCTCTAGCAGTAGGTAGTAAGCCGACGAAAAGCTCAAAGCAGAGACCCAAAACCACTACTCTGCTCCTGCGAGCTGACCAAAAGAAACTGTCGGAGCGGATCACTGACCCTGACATAATCCAGGGTAGAAGATGCTAAGGGATGCTCTTGTCGGAGCAACATTCACCTGGTCGACCTGCTGGAGAATATGGTGGGTACTGCCCCTGAGCAGTGCCTCGAGCAGTGGTTATAGGAAATGTGTTTCTTGACCCCCACCAAAATTCTTTGTGGTAGAATGGGTCTAGACCATGCTTGGTGGTTGATCTGTGCCCGGCTTCCCACCCTGGCCCATTGCGGCAAAGCTGCTAACTTTCAGGAATCGTGACTTTATTGTGGCAGCTGCCAGGGAACATGGTCCATGGGACAGAGAACGTGAAAGACTACAGAGCTCAGGTTCAGTGTCAGTGACAGGAGTTCTTGGAGCTAGAAGCTTGCAGGTGCAAACATGGCATATTTGCACTGCTCCAACCGGCTAGGTTAAGAGTCATGGTGAAGGACAAGTCTCTCTGACACTCTGGAGATAGCTTGGGACTGGTTGAAAAGTGAGGGGATCCCCAGGCCTGGGGAGCCGTCTCCACTACGGGAGCAGATAGGCTCAAGGCGGTGGAGGACCAGGTAGCGTTGGGAGCCCCTCAAGTAAACAGATCGCAAGGGAGCAAGAAAAGGTAGATAAGGAGGTGTTGTCTCAGAGGATCCCTCATTCCCCCAACACAGACTCAGAGCGAGGGCAATCCAGCGAGGAGTCTGACAAAGATGGAGCTTCCACTACTGAAGGCCTCTTGAGGTGCCCCATCCAACCCCCATGACTGCGGACCAAGTCTCCTCAGCTCTCACGGGGGAGAGGGGCCAGGTATCTCGATGGTGAATGTAGTGGCTGTGATGGGGAAAACGAGATGTATGATAGGTCGGCCCACTAATTGTTCATAACCTTTTACATGTTTGGGCTGTAAGATTCACACGTTAAGGGCCAGGACGGGGAGCTATGATGTTTTGATCATTCTTTCTCCTGTTGCACATGCACAATGGCGTTATTCCCACAAAGAGTAGTTTATTGTTGGGGTGGTATGGGAGTTATCTAGGGGTTGGTAAGGTAGTTTTCCAAATCTTAACCGTGGGTACTTTTTATTGATTGGTTATAGATAGATCTGACCTCCCCCCTTTAGTGCCCTAGTGAATGGAGGTGATAGTGGGGTGTGGTTGAGGCCTAGAGGGAGCAGTTCCCAGAGGCTATGAGTGTCTCTTTCTTCACCAGTACATGATATATTCACATGCCTGGACATGAAGATAGTGAATGCTCAATACCTTATCTGATTATAGCTCCCTGGAAATGGATTTGAGCATTGTTGGACTTAGCGCTCTCTGCAGGGTAACCCCCTAAACTTTTTGACTTCACCACCCCTGTTTTCTGAATTTGTTTTTGTTGGTCTTAGGACTGTATCATGGGTTACATGACGAGGTGTAGTTGGCCTTTGTGTATTCCTCCCAGACAGTATCACAAAGGGGGACAGAGTGTTGGCAGGGTGGGCCATCCTGACCTGATGGGAGGGACAGAGCTGTACCACCCTTGCCCTTCAAACGAGCTGCATCAGCACACACAGAAAGAAAATCACACTAGCCTTTTGTGACTCCAGATATCTTGGGACCAGGGAAGGGAGGAATGAAATACCAGAGCCAAATGTGAGGGGAAGTCTAGAAGTTTCCCACACTTTAATAGTGGCACCAGGTTTAAATATTGGTCCCTCAGACCAACTCTTTTGTACACTCCTGGACCTGTTGATAGTACAGAAGGACTGCCCTGCTGCCAGAGGACTGCCCTGCTGCCTGAGGCTGGCCCTGCTGTGTGAGAAGGAAGACTGGACCTGCTCCCTTCATCTAAGGCAGAGTGACTCCAAGGGTCAGCTGATTGGCCTCTGGTTCAGAGCTACAGGGATATAAACTCCAGAGGCCTCCCTGCAACTTCCCAGCTGACCTGCTGCACTAGACCTGCAACTGGACCTGCCAGAGCCATGCTTACTTCTTCAGCAGTGAGTTCCTGATCCCCAAGAGGTGACTTACAGGTCCTGGACACTTGTTTGGGATCAGTTGAGCTACTCCTGTGAAGTAAAGGGGAAATCCTTTAGTTTTTGGGCTGTTCGTGACTGAATTGGCCCCTTCGCTCCAAGATTTTACCATCTGGTACAACTGCCAATGCATAGCTTCAGTGTAGCCTACTCTTTGCGTTAAGCAATCGCCCGCAACAACTGGCAATGCGAGATGTGCACTTTGCGCTACAGCGACAACCAGTCCGCCATGCTCTCCCTACTTCTCACAGCCTCCTCCATTGATTTATATTACTATTTAAGTGCTGCATAAACACTTTGCAGATTGCCTCTAAGTTAAGTCTGACTGCTTTTTGTGTCAGGCTACCACAGGGTTAAGCACTGGTTAATTTAGTTACTTTTTGTGATTAATTCTGACAAGGATTGTGGTGGTTGCTTAAGAAGAGCTCACACCCCAGTTTCTCACAAGCATTGATCGGTATAGGGCCCCAATTCCCACGTTTTGACTTCAGTCTGAGGTACTACCAAATACCTTCTATATAGCGATAAGCAAGGGAATAGATAATTACCTCAGTGAGAATATTGGTATAGCTGCAATCCTGGCTGTTGAATGAGAGGCCATTTAAACAGTTATTAGGAGCCTATGCATCAAAACACGCTGTGGGGTCAACAACTTGTTGACGTGTCAACTCAGGGAGAAGAAGGTGCAAATGAAAAGTTTGGAGGGGCTAAGTCTTGGAGTTCGTGAACCACGCACTTGGCTTAAAGGGTCAAGAGGGTCCTGATGGATCTTCAGCAGTGTCTGGCCAGACTATGGTACAGGGAATATGTAGCAAGGCAATATTTCCAGGGTGATCGGTTTGCGAGAATGCTTGCATGACTGGTGTGAACCGAAAGGGATAGGTGATCTATTTGAGTGATATGCACTACCTGAGGTGATATTGTGAGAACTCAAGCAGAGAATAATACTGTCTTTGCTTATTATTATGAAACCCAATACTATCACTGATTCCCCTGGGGTTCCGGCTTAGGTGCAATATCTGGCTGATATATCCATGCCCAGTATGAGTGTCTTGCAAAAGGCATTTCTGGATGAACTTTTAATGGCTGGGAAGATTGGGGTGGGTATCGCCCAATTGGATAACAGAAAGGCCCCTTGTATGGAGGGTCTACCCATGGACTTCGATTCATTGTACAGGTCCAAGTTGCTTGCTATGTACTTGGAAGCTAGCGAGCATGGGGTATTGCCAGAAATCAAACAGTATGGCCACGGTGGTGGTGCTAATGACGGCAGGTAGGGACGCATTGGATTTAGCACCTTATTGTCCCCAGGCGTTACTGACCTCAGACTATAAGATGTTGGGCAAGGTGCAGGCAGATAGGTTGGCCCCCTTGGTCTCGTTTCTGGTCCATGACAATCAGAGTGGTTTTATATCTGTAGGCCTTGATAAATCTATTTGCCCACACACTATTATCACTGCCAGATATTTTTTGGGCCTACTGGCCCGTTCTGATAAGCTGGCAGAGAACAGGTATTTTGTTCACTCAGGAATAAAGATGCCTTTAGATCTTTTTATCTTCTCACATTTGGTTCAGAAACAGAGATCGAATGTCAGCTCACGTGTTCTAACAACTATCTGCTTATTTTATGCTGGAGTTTAGTGTTTACCTTTCTTTCTCTGACTGCAAATTTAGAGGATGTTATAAGTTGAACTGTCTGGCAATTGTGATGTATAGAGAGTGTGAAGCGAAAGGCTTTAGGATGTCAGGTTTTTTCCTAACACAACATTTAAATACCTCGCAAATGAACTGCAAATATTTTGTAATATATTTTTGTAGTTATGAAAGCACATTTTGTGTGATGATAACAAATATTTTAATAAGATGAAAACAAATCAGAACACATTACTTGGTGATATATAAATGATAAATATTTTATGCTGAAATCCAATTTATACAGGTTATTGTTTATACGCTATATATTTTTTGTCTATAAAATGAAAAAAAGAGTTTTCTGTACAGCAGAAATGCTGAACTTTTATAGTTGAGGTTTCTGTCATGTGATAATGAAGAAAAAGGCATCTCCTTACAATAAAATATTTGCCTAGGATCAAACAATTTGAGACCAGTTTACGGGTCAACTACATTACAGTTAGGTAGAGTAGATTATTCAAGTCATTAAATCTGCAGGTCTTGGTAACATTTTTATGATTTTTTGAGGCCTGATCCGGGAGGAATACTCGTGAATCTATGCCAACTTCTCCATGTACTACATAGAGATCTCACACCTGCCGCAGGGCACAATGGTGGCCTCTCTGGACATTGTGAAGGCTTTTGATACATTCCTCTGTCCTTACCTGTTTGAGGTTCTTTGCAAGTTGGGGATTGGGGACGGTTTCTTGCTGTGGGTGTGCCTGCTTTATTCCGCGCCACAGGACTGGATCCAGACAGGAACTGTAGTGTCAGGACAATGGGACATATGCATGGATATGCGCCGGGGTACCCTGTCTTGCCCCTGACACAAGCCTTGGCGATTGAACCTTTGGCCTGTCTCCTGTGTTGTAAGGCACGAGAATGTGGTGGCCACCTGGTGCAGGATTCTCAAATTGTCTCGCTATATGCTGACTATGTACTCCTATACCTACATGACCAGAGGAATAGTCCCACTGACTTCTTGAGCTTATTTGAGGATTTCAGAGAGATGTCTGGTCTAATTGTAAACTGGGAAAAATCACTACTGTACCCTGTACCTCCGTAGTTCCGGATTGCTATCCATGGGTTTTCAGTTTGTGTGTAGATAGCTTCTGAGCAGTGTACAGCTGTGGGGAACATACAAAATGTACCGCTTTGAAGATAAGCAGAACGTACGGTTCAGTGTTTTACAATCCCACTGTACAATTTCCAAATATTTTCCATACAAGTTGTGGGTAATGTACCAACACTATGGCGGAAAAAAAGAGGTCTGGCTTTCTCAGATGAGATGGCGGAACAAATCTTATCAGCACCCCTTCTTATCAAGAAGACAAATAAAACCCAGGCCCTTGCGCTAGCTGAGGGCTGGGAAACCTTGATCGAACTAAAAAGGAATCTGGTCAAAACCATTCTACATGGAGAAATAATGACTGAGTACTTCTGAGCAAATGCAGCCCTAACTAAGCTTATTGTCCCCAATGAGCCCTGCATTTTCCTAGAAGATTCAGAAAAGACTGGTCACTGATCGCGTGGTGTTACACGTGGGATTGGTTCATATTAATCATTAACACAGCAAAACAAATGCCTGATGAACTTCTAATCCAGATTAAAATGTGTGAGGAAAAATTAAACGCACAGATCAAGATTGGTGTATTCAAAAAGATACTAGACAAAGCCAATAAGGAGATTAATGACTGCAAGGAATTTCTCACCCAAAGTAAAATCTCCAAATTACAGAAAGATATTAAAAAATTCTCCCACGAGAAAGTCTGCCTGTATAGTAAGGATGACTAAGTAGGTAAACAACAATTATCTTCCATACAAAACGTGTACAAAAAGATGAGACTTGGCAATCTAATTCAGACTCTGAGGGTTGGTTCAGCAATGGATCTAGCAGCAGCAGCAGCAAAAATAGATCACAAAACCATAAAGGTAGAAAACACAACGATCGGCATTTTCATTTCTTCGAGATATGGCGACTAATTTCTGGTCTTGGACCCGTAGCCATTATATGGGGAGGTGAATTCAACATTACATTAGATGACCAACTCAACAGGATCGGGACATCCAGACACCCACACCCTGCACTGACACTTTACACCATTATACATGATAACTACTTGCAGGACATCTGGTGGCACATGATAGCTGTTAGACCTGGCATCATTGACGCGGGTCTCCCTTCCTCTTTTCTCTTCTGACCTTTTATGTTGGCTGGATTTAGATGCTCTGGGCGCTGTGCCACTGCCAATTAGTGACACAGCGCGAATGCTCCCGGTGTAAAGATAACTGTATGAATTGGAATAATCATAATTGGCTCGTTGGTTTACCTGTCAGTCCCTAGTATCAATGCACTGCGTGTGCCCAGGGCTGATAGACCAAATACTGCTGGTAGGCCGGCATCGCTGATTTGCGCTACCCACCGAAGCAGCTTTGAAAGTATGTCTGTGTAGCATGTTCTAATAGCGAGTTACCCTCCATCTCACTGTTTACTATTGCGAGGCCTCCCGTTCTCATAGGCCAGAATGTGCAGGCTGAGTATTGCATGCCTTAATCCTCCCTGCCCCCAGGAACCTGATAGGAACGTCGAATTTGATATGTGTAAGCTCAGAACATTGAGATGCATCTTTTAGTAAGGATTATTAGCGTAGCCCGTGTTCGAAAATGCCTCTACGAGGTATTTTCTGGCCTGAAGCTTTCCTGTAGGCTTTTTGCTAGCGTGTGTATTGGCCGTCTGGTTTTGGAGCAGCAGGGCCAGCTGGGTCAGACCTGGCTGGAGAGAGAGATCGGCATTTAGAATATGGGGAGGGGTGACTCTTTGATCCGAGCAGGGCCGTGCCTGGCAAGGTGAATGATGGCTCCATCTCCCACTGGGCGTCTGATAGCAGACCCCCAGATTCCCAAAGGGCAGGATGTCGCCTCGTAAACCAAGTGCTCCCCGACCCCACCGAACTGGTTCTGACTGGATGCAGTGATTTGTGACTGCAGAGAACAAAGACTTTTTAGGTATAAAGCGCTGCGCGGAATCCTGTTTCAAGTGTGTTCCTTCTGGATGTCAAGACGAAACTCTGTCCGAGCGGACAGAGGAAAGGACTTTTGAAACTTTCACCAAGCTTGCTGAAGAAACTACCCAAGGGCCTGAATTGAGAGCGCCTCCTACTGAAGTCTCAGGAACATTAGACTTCACCCCATCAGCCGCTCGAATTCCTTCGCTAGGAATTCTACTTGCAGGTGAGGCCTCCGTCGAGTAATCCGGAACCTCTAGTTCTACTGTGAGGAACGCGGACTGGTAACCTTTGTGAACTCTGTGTGTGGGCCGCCGCAGCTAAGAGAGAGCTGCCGCCGCTGAGTGCCCGCATTAGTTTGAATCCTTAGAACCTTCGCTGAAACTGTGTGGGCCGCCGCAGCTAAGAGAGAGCTGCCGCCGCTGAGTGCCCGCCTTAAATTTGAACCTGCAGAACCTTCGCTGAAACTGTGTGGGCCACCGCAGCTAAGAGAGAGCTTCCGCCGCTGAGTGCCCGCCTTAAATTTTAACCTGCAGAACCTGCGCTGAAACTGTGTGGGCCGCCGCAGCTAAGAGAGAGCTGCCGCCGCTGAGTGCCCGCCTTAAATTTGAACCTGCAGAACCTGCGCTGAAACTGTGTGGGCCGCCGCAGCTAAGAGAGAGCTGCCGCCGCTGAGTGCCCGCCTGATTTTGAATCCTCAGACCCTTCGCTGCAACCTTTTGGGCCGCCGCAGCTAAGAGAGCTGCCGCTGCTAGATGCCCGCACTCGTGTTAATTGTGCAACATCGTGGATTGTCCTTTGAGCCGCCGCAGCCAAGAGAGGGCTGCCGCCGCTGAGTGCTCGCACCCTTGCTAACTTTGCATCCTCGTGATTTGTCCTGTGAGCCGCCGCAGCTAAGAGAGAGTGGCTGCCGCAGAGTGCTCGCACCCTTGCTAACTGTGCATCATCGTGATTTGACCTGTGAGCCGCCGCAGCTAAGAGAGAGCTGCCGCCGCTGAGTGCTCGCACCCTTGCTAACTTTGCATCCTCATGATTTGTCCTGTGAGCCGCCGCAGCTAAGAGAGAGTGGCTGCCGCAGAGTGCTCGCACCCTTGCTAACTGTGCATCATTGTGATTTGACCTGTGAGCCGCCGCAGCTAAGAGAGAGCTGCCACCGCTGAGTGCTCGCACCCTTGCTAACTTTGCATCCTCGTGATTTTGTCCTGTGAGCCGCCGCAGCTAAGAGAGAGTGGCTGCCGCAGAGTGCTCGCACCCTTGCTAACTGCATCATCGTGATTTGACCTGTGAGCCGCCGCAGCTAAAAGAGAGCTGCCGCCGCTGAGTGCTCGCACCCTTGCTAACTTTGCATCATCGTGATTTGACCTGTGAGCCGCCGCAGCTAAGAGAGAGCTGCCGCCGCTGAGTGCTCGCAGCCTTGCTAACTTTGTATCCTCGTGATTTGTCCTGTGAGCCGCCGCAGCTAAGAGAGAGTGGCTACCGCAGAGTGCTCGCACCCTTGCTAACTGTGCATCATCGTGATTTGACCTGTGAGCCGCCGCAGCTAAGAGAGAGCTGCCGAAGCTGAGTGCTCGCACCCTTGCTAGCTTTGCATCCTCGTGATTTTGTCCTGTGAGCCGCCGCAGCTAAGAGAGAGTGGCTGCCTCAGAGTGCTCGCACCCTTGCTAAGTGTGCATCATCGTGATTTGACCTGTGAGCCGCCGCAGCTAAGAGAGAGCTACTGCCGCTGAGTGCTCGCACCCTTGCTAACTTTGCATCCTCGTGATTTGACCTGTGAGCCGCCGCAGCTAAGAGAGAGCTGCGGCCGCTGAGTACTCGCACCCTTGCTAACTTTGCATCATTGGGATTTGTCCTGTGGGCCGCCGCAGCTAAGAGAGAGCTGCTGCCGCTGAGTGCCCACGTCCTTGTCAACCTTGCACCATCGTGAGTCGTCCTGTGGGCCGCTGCAGCTAGGAGAGCGCTGCTGCCGCCGCGAGCCCACCACGGAGCTGCACGACGAGAGTCATCGCCACCACCAGCCCGGGCCGCCGCAGCCGCGTGCTGCTGCCGCTGAGGGCCCGCCTGTCCCGGAGTGCCCGAATCGTTGCGAGTGCACTTTGCAGACCATTGCCCTCGAGAACTGTGGTCGCTGGGAGTCCGCCTGTCACCGTCTCCGCTTCTTCGAGAAGCTACGTGCTGGGTCCCGTCCAACGGCAGGTACCTGGTGCGCAACGGGTCGCGTAGACCCAGGCCTTGAACTCAGTCAGTGCCACGTTCTGGTGAAGATGTATTGCCTTTTTACGTCCCTAATGCTTTACATGCCTGATTACTGGTTAAAACGCTTTTGAGAGTCTCGTACCAAACCTTAGATAAAGATACTATTTTTTCTATACCTACTTGAGTTGTGTCCTTTTTGTGGTGTCGTTACTGCCTTATTGTGCATGGTCATAAATGCTTCACACACTGCCTCTGAGATAGGCCTAGCTGCTCGTGCTACGTTACCACAGGGTTGAGCAGGGGTTATCAAAGGGGGAAGCCCACTTGCCCTGACTTGGGGAGAAGGGTCCCTATTTGGACAGTGGCGCCAGCCATTGCCAACTAGAGACCCCCATTTCCAACAATAGCTATATAAGCAGAAGGCACCTGTATTACGGCTCACCATAATGCATGGTCCAGGATTGACTAATGGTTAGTCTTGCGGGATGCTCAGGCTTGGGTCTCGCACGTGACACACCTCCCTCGCACCCTCTCCGACCATGCTCCTGTCGTATTGGAGCTTCTGATCCATCCATTGACCCCCTGTGCCTTTGCTTGGCGCCTACCCTCCAGGGAGCTACGCGACGTTGCATTCCGTGAAGAGATCCATACCGAAATAACAGAGTTCTTCAAACACAGTGAGGGCTCCGTCGATTCTCTATGCACACTCTAGGAGGCCTTCAAGGTGGTCGTTTGAGGTGTGTTTTTTGCAAAGCAATCTGGGGTCCTTAAAGCTATATGGGAACGACTTGCCCTCCTAGAATGAGAAATCCCAGCCCTAGAACAGGAATTTTTCCACTCTCACAGCGCGGCCATGCTAGCTGAGATCCGGGACAAATTAGCTATTTTTTCCGAGGGGGCCACCCGTGAAACCCATTATTTGGACAGGGAGGTGCTTGCTCCCCACTACGGAGTGGGTGATCGCCTGGACAGGACGCTTGCTGGCTTATTACGCAAGCTGCAGGCCTCTACATTTGTGGTTGAACTGTTGGATGACCAGCAGGTCTTCCAATCTACCCCCACAGCCCTGTTAGACACTGAGATGTCCTTTTACGGCACTCTATACACTGCCACACCAGTTTGCTCAGAGATCGCTCTAACAGCATATTTTGACACAATACAACTTATCTGGCTGGACCATGCTCATTGAGAGTAACTAGATTCTCCTATCACGGTGGAGGAACTCATGCAGGTTATCCGTGGGCTTCTGGGCGACAAGGCACAGGGCCTTTACAAAGAGTTTACCCCGATCCTTAAACCAGATAAACCGGTGCAAAATTGCAATTCCTGTAGGCCATTGGCCATGATTAACATGGATAATAAGATCTGTGCCAAAATCATGGCCAATCGTTTTCTCCCTTTGTTATCCACAATGGTCCGGCCAGACCAATCTGGGTTAATCCCGGTTCCATTCTACTTCCTATAATCTACATACCATCTTTGCGACTATGCACCATCTAGACCCCCAGGTTCCAGCTGTCACCGTCCTCCTTGATGCTACGAAGGCCTTTGTTTCCCTCGAATGGCCTTACCTATTCATGCTTTTAGCACGTCTGGACCTAAGCTCCAGATTCCTTTGTCAAATTCAGCTTCTCTACACCTCGCCCACTGCCCATGTGCGGCTTAACAGGGAATGTTGTCTCACCTGTTCCTGGTAACCCGTGGAACAAGAAGCGGACGTCCACTCTCGCCTCTCCTTTTTGCCATAGCGATGGAGCCATTGGCGTCCCAGCTTAGGTAACATCATGCACATTGTGGCCTTGGTTAAACCTCCATGGGGCTAGTGGTCTCCATGTATAGCCCACAAGTGAACCTGGTCCTACTGACTCATGAGATAATTTGCTTTGGTGGCTTCTCAGGTATTTTGATTAACTGGCCAAAATCTATATTATTTCCCTTACTGATGGTACACAGCATTTCCCCATGGAATACCCATTCAAGTGGGCATCTGAGCCGCTGCACTACTTAGGGATCTGGCTCAGCCGCGATCTGGATGAGCTCTGGAAGGCCAACTACGGCGGCGCCATGTCCTGGTTCGAAGACAGAATTCCAAACTGGTCCCGCCTGTCACTTTCGATGGCTGGGCGAATAGCGGTAGCGAAGATAGTCATCCTACCCAAGTTCTTATATCTTTTTCTCAACTTGCCCATCCCCCTAACGGCCAATATCTGCGCTGCCTATTTTCTAACGTAATTGCTGGGCGGGCAAACAGCCCCGCATTAAATGGGAGATCCTAACTACCACTCACCCAGGGCGGCCTTGGCGTGCCTGATACGGCGCTGTAGCGCTATGTGCCCAGGCGCAATATCTACATTACTGGCTCTACGTAATGCCCATTCAGCAACATGTTGCTGTTGAGGCGGACCGTTAGCGCCCTGGCCACTCACCACTGCTCTTTATTTACCCTACAGGGCTCCCAGAGTGGAGGTGGACGCTGGTTAATGCATGAGATGGGCATGGAATGGTTTGCGGAAACGTGCCAAATAACCTTACATTTATGCCCTATCTATTCTGCTTGGGCGTAATCCTGGACTGCCACCCCTGACGGAGGCGGGTGCCAGAGTGCGCACCCGAGAGCGAGGCCTCACACTTTCTCCGATCTGTATCCAGAGGGCCAGTTTCTGCCCCATTTAAAAAATCCGCTACCTCGCACCCCACGGCCGTGGAGGTGCTTCTGTACCACCAAATCCGGGCCGCCTGCCGTGTTCTACACAACACATTCCCCGCACTCCCCCAATGCTTCCAGCCCTGGAGCATATACTAACAAATTGAACATCACGCACACTAGTCACTACATTATATTCCATCATGCAGACATCTGCACCTGTCGCAATGCCAGCAGTCCTCACTGCATGGATGTCGGACCCAGACCCACACCTCTCCCCAGCTTCCAGTGGACCTATTGCTGTGGCCAGACAGCATTACTATCTTCCAACTACAGGCTGCGACTCATACATTATAAGTTCTTACACTGCCTCCACCGCACCCCAACACATCTTTCCAACATAGAGCTAATTGCTGATGCTCAGTGCTTGAGATGCGCCTCTTCACAGGCTACCTTCCTACACTTAGCGTGGGGGTGCCTTGTTGTGGCTTAGTTCTAGGAGGGGGTATTTTTCACTATATGCGATCTCACTGGTCACGCTCTACCTTCCACCGCTCTGGTGGCCCTCTTGGGCTACGTTAAGGATGCCCCTGCCGTCTACCGCCGCCTTAGTGCAGTGCTTCTCCTCTTGGCTAAGTGCAGAGTGGCCATCCACTGGGGGCGGTGACCTGCCCCCCACTGTGTCCGTTTGGCTGTGAGACACAGCGTACTGCCAGGAGCAACTGTCCAACTTCTGGGATATCATGCCCCCCGATCTCGCCCCAAGGATATTTGGGAACCGTTTCTTACATGTAGCACTGCCTGGATTCACCTGCAACCTCACCACAAGGATCTGCACCCGAGGTTAGCCCGCTGCCCTCTGCCTCACCATGCTCCCCCAACCATATGATATAAGTCACAAGTTATCCTGAGCACCAGAAAATATATGATGAAAGTGTATCCAGTTCTTCAATTTGGTTTATTTTCAACAAAAGTTCTTCAGAGATCACAGTTATTCTTCTTCTATAGGCACAGCCAACACGTGTTTCGTCAGAATTGATGTGTGTACATCACTGACTTCATCAGGGCTCTCTAATAGGTCTCTCAAGATCCAGATGTCAAAGTAATGTCATCCCAATTCCTCTCTGTCTTCCCATCC
Organism: Calotriton arnoldi; assembly: GCA_963921515.1. Classification (NCBI taxonomy): domain Eukaryota; kingdom Metazoa; phylum Chordata; class Amphibia; order Caudata; family Salamandridae; genus Calotriton; species Calotriton arnoldi. Next base: position 2,336,869 of record CAWUFW010000585.1, on the reverse strand, counting down.
GAAACAGTAGGGATCCAAATATATGCTATTCAACCTGCAAGTTGGAGAGTACTCCTCGGAAAAATCTCGACGAGATTTTTCCGAGGAGTACTTTCCACCTTGCAGGTTGAATAGCATATATTTGGATCCCTACTGTTTCGGATGGGAAGACAGAGAGGAATTGGGATGACATTACTTTGACATCTGGATCTTGAGAGACCTATTAGAGAGCCCTGATGAAGTCAGTGATGTACACACATTAATTCTGGCGAAACACGTGTTGGCTGTGGCTATAGAAGAAGAATAACTGTGATCTCTGAAGAACTTTTGTTGAAAATAAACCAAATTGAAAACAAGAAGAACTGGATACACTTTCATCATATATTTTCTGGTGCTCAGGATAACTTGTGTACTGTTCAGGACTGGGTGTTTCTGGTCCATATGTGTGGGCAATAGTGGCAGCCCTCTTCCTTGGAGCACCTAAATAGAGACTTTTTTAGACTTAATGAGGGAATAGAGAAGAGTTTGCGCAAAGAGCCCTGCCACATTCTGGTTTGAATCATATGATACAAGTCCTCAGACATTTCACCCAAATAGCTGGGATGTTTTGCCCTGCTCCCTTACCACTGCTTCTGTGTCTCTGGCTGAGGGATGCTAGCGCACTACAGTGGGCCTGGGCCCACATTGTTGATATTGGTTGCTTGGAGCCATGTGTGAAGGAGGAACTGTCTTGATGCGGCCTATTGCTATACACCATAATGGCACCGTGCTTATTCCATTCCATCATTTCATTTTCTTCCCTCCCTCTCTCCTCCCCCCTCCTTCCATTCCCTCCCCATCCCATGTTTTACAATTGTGACATTTGTCATGTGTTTTTTGCTATAAATGGCAATAAAAAAATATATTTTTTAAAACAGCATTTCCAAAACATACCATCTCATAGCACGTACTTTTGCCCAATCCATATGACCCTCCACCTCCAATGGGTCCACCACTCTCACCTTTAGTTCAAAGCAATTTTTGTTTTTTAGGAGAGGAAGATGAGGAGACAGGAAAGTTCAATGGGAAGAGTCAGAAACAGATGGAATGCAAACAAGGAGCAAGACAAAGAAACCACAACCAGGAACGAGCAGATCATCAACTTAGTCGTCAATCTTAAAACAGAAACACTCACGGCAGGGGAACTGAAATTACTCAACAGAAGCTTAAGTTTCGTCCCCACAAACTACACTGATAAGTTTTGATCACGCTGTGAAATGGATGAATTGTTTTGTAAAATTAGGTTGAAGGCATTTTTCTAAAATTGCCCCCACGAAGAACCTGAACCAGGATACAAGGGACTAAAAACAAAATCCTTTTATTACCCCTAATCACTCTCATACCATCTGAAATCATCACCTTCGAGGAAGCGGTGACTAAAGATATAAAGTTACTGGATTCAAAGAAAATCAATTGCCATAATCCCTCAAAAGAAGAAAAATCAGGGCTTACACGCTTAAAAACTTGCACAAACTGCATTTTCAAACAGGCAGACAAAGGTGGAGCAATTGTGATTCAGACAAAAGAGGATTACCCCGAAGCCTGTGTGACCCTATTGAGAGATGAATGCAATTACAAATTTTTTTTTTAAACAAATTTTATTGATGGAGACACAGGATATTGAATGACATGAAGCATGCACATCACGATAAAATGACACAATTCGATCATTAGTCGCCATCTTCTTTTACACAGTTTGAGAGCAACATAAAACTTTAAATACCACAACATTGGTATTAACCTATTCGTAACAATACCCCACATGCTATTGTATATCCACTAATTACAAAATTTTAAGTTCAGATCCGACACCCATGATTCAGAGAGAGATAACAGGCATAATAGACACAGTCAAAGAAAATAAGTAGATCACACCCAAAGAATGGGAATTATTGATCACTTAAAAACCTAGAAACCCATACTTCTACATGCTACCCAAAATTCACAGACAGCATGTGCCAGTCCTGTGTAGACCATTCATCACAAGGATAGTGTAAAATTATGAAATAATCACTGGAGGAGGTTTCATAAGATAAATAAAGGTTTAATCCAGAGAATAAAACAGTCCCATCCATCAAGTGGCTGAAGTCAGGTGCAACTGACTCTCACATCCACCAGAAGGTTCCATCTCCATGGTGCTGCTTGAAGGACAACACTCTGAGGTGATAATAAGCAGAATGTACAGTAGAGAGAATAACTACAGGTGTTAGGCACAATGTTACAGATAGCTTCTATATTAGAACCCTTGTCAGAATTCATTGACTGGTTCCTCTGACCGCTGGTATCAAAAATGCAGTCCTGGTGAGTGTCATGCAAAGTCTGAACAAAAGTGTTCTCGTGGAAGGTTATTCTATGGGATAAATGTGATGAGGATAAGGTAAAATGAAAGTGGTGTGGAATAGGTGTAGTCCAGTAGGGCACCGGGTAATTTTCTCCAAAATACCATGTTAAAGCAAAAATCAAAACTGAAATAACTAATACAATAAAAATAATAATTAATTGTCTTCTTTTTTCCCTCACAGCATTATTTACAGGTAGGTAAACACTTATTCTTCCCTCTCAGTGGGGGTAGTAGGGTGGCCAAATGGATGTATCTCCATTCTTGCAGGTGTTAGTGTGCAGTGTCCTTATTTTACTAACCTCACTGCACAAGTTAGTCCTTTAAAGCTGGCACTCTTGAGTGCCTGCCAGTTGGTGCTTGTTCTGTCCTAAGCACTTTCCTATCTAATCCTTCAATTTCCTTGGTCGTAAGTTATAAAGTTGCACAGTCGGTTGTGGGTCAATTCTTTTTGCAATGGGCACTCCACAGTCCGAGCTCAAGCTGTCTCCTTCCAAAGGTTGCTCGGGCCAAAATGGTGGGACTCTGTTGATGTTGAATAAATTAATCCAGTTCTTATGACCATCACACCGCACTGCAGTTTGTGTAACCAACAATACTTGTACCGGCCCTTTCCATCTGGGCTGAAGACTGTTTTTCCTCACAAAATTCTTGGTCAGCACGCAGTCCCCTGGCCTTATATCGTGTGCTTCTCCTTCCAAAGGCGGGTACCAAGTGTCTCTGACCTGTTGATGAATAGCAGAGAGGCTTTTAGTCAGTTCCTTACAGTATTCCAACAATGCAGAGTGAGACAAGTCAATGAAGCTTGGATGGAGATGCAATCCCATGTATGTTGGCTGGTCTACCCATCACCACCTCAAAGGGAGATAACCTATTCTTTACTGTCACTGTATTTCTCATTGTAAATAGTGCTAACGGTAGAGCATCCACCCAATTCAATTTACTAGCTGCACATATTTTTGACAATTTACTCTTCAAGTGGCATTACATATTTCCAGTAATCCTGCTGCTTTTGCATGATATATTGAATGAAACTTTTGTCTAATATCTAAACCTTGGCACACTAAATCCATTATCTCATTTGACAAATGTACCCCGTTGTCACTCCAAAGGCTTCTAGGCAATCCGAATCTCGGAAAATATTCCTTCAACAATACTTTAGCGGTGCTCATAGCTGTATTATCTTTCAGTGGTAAAGCTTCTACCCAATTACTAAAACTGCATATCACAATCAAAACATATTGTTTCACACTACAAGGGGGCATTTGGATATAATCCATCAGGAGACACTCAAAAGGATATTCTGGTATTCGATAATGGCCTTGGGGTACTGGTATTCCTTTTCCTACATTGTATTGAGCACACCAATACAATCTTTACAGAAATTAACTGCTGTCTTCCTCATATTGCTGTTCTCTCATATTTTTAGGATGGTGTTGGTGATACCATCCGCTCCAATGTGTGTAAGGCCAAGTACCATTTGGACCATTGGTAACACAAAGCTATCTGGCAGTATCCATTTAGTAATTGGCTTCCCATTTACCCAACCTCCCAAGTGGTCACTAAAAACGTAGCTCCTATCCTTCCATCCTTTCTTTTTTTGTTCATCAGCTAATGCTTGTATCTCCTTTACTTCAGCATAGGGGTCATAGGTATTTCCTTCATCATCCACAGCCATTACTACATATGTCAGTGAGTTAACAGTTAAAGCAGTGTTTTTGGCTACTTCATCTGTCCTACTGCATCTGTCACCTTCCTGTGTGCGATACTCTTCACTATTGCAACTTTCTTAGGTAGAGTGATGGCATTCAACAACCTAGTGATACGATGGCCATGCTGTATTTTTGCCCTACTGGACGTAATGAATCCTCTCTCTGCTCATAACTCCCCAAAATTTTGGGCCACTACGAAGGCATACTGGCTATCAGTATATATATTAACTGTCAATCCCTTGGACAATTCGCATGCACGGGTCAGTCCTATTAATTCGGCAGCCTGAGCTGATGTTTGCTCTATCTTACACATCTCTACTACCGTTTTATTTGTGGTGATGGTGTATGCTGCTGAGGTAGTTCCATCTTTTCTTTTTGAGACAAGAGCCATCCACATAGAGGGTGCCATCTATAACAGGTAGTGGCATGTCAACCAGGTCCACCCGACCCTTTGTTTCAGTTTCGGTGACAATCACACAATTGTGTTGTACTTCATCCTGCTCCAAAGGAAGAGGAGTCAGAGTAGCTGGATTAATTGTTTTACATTGTTCCAGAGTAACGTTAGCAGCCATAAGTGTTAACTCATAATGTGTCAATCTGGCATTAGTCAAATACTAGGTCTTAGTTTTGTTCAAAAGAATGTCTACTGAGTGAGGCACATATACTGTAACCTCGTGCCCAAGAATAATTGAGTCTGCCTGTTTTAATGCAGCAGCCGCTGCAGCAACATTTCTAAGGCAGTTGGGTAGGCCTCTTGCTACCAGATCCAATGTTGAGGAAAAATAGGCACAAGGTCTATTCTTCTCTTTATGTTTTTGCATTAAAACAACCAAAGCACACCTTCTTTTTCATGCACACCTAAAGCAAAGAGTTTAGAATAACCAGGGGTACCTAAAGCAGGTGGATTGCAAAGAGAAGCCTTTAAGGCTATGAAGCTTTTTTCATGTTCAGTTTCCCAGGGAACAGGATCTGTCACCTCTTTATGTGTCAAAAACAACATAGGTTTGGCCAGCAAACAAAATTTGGTATCCATTATCATACGAAAAGAAACCATACCAAAAAATGCACGTATATCCTTTTGTATTGCAGGTGGTGCTATATTTTCAACCACTTTTATTCTGTCAGGTGATAATCTTCTCTCATCTGTCAACAGGAAGTGACCTAGGTAGGTGACCTCCTGTTGACAATACTGCAATTTAGCTGGCAAAACTTTATGTCCATATGAAGCCAAAAATACCAGGACATAATCCGTAGCTTGTTTACATTGGTGTTCTGTTTCAGCAGTTATTAATAAATCATCAACATATTGCAATAATACTGTACCTATCGGCATTGGGCAATTGTCCAATTGTTTTTTAAGAGCCTGACTATAAATGCTCTCTCTGTGTACCCTTGAGGTGCTCTACAAAATACGTAAGACCTGTCTTCAAAATTGAAATTAAACAGGTACTGGCTATCTTTATGTATAGGGATACTGAAAAAGGCATTTTAAAAATCTATTACAGCAAACCATTGTGCTGAGGGCAGCATTGAAGAGAACATAGCAGTAATGTCAGGCACTAAGGCGTATTGGGGTTTCAATATCTTGTTAACAGCTCTCAAGTAAACCACCATTCGATATTTTATCTGTCCTGATCCATCATCCAGCTCAACTACATGCAAAACAGGGCTATTACATGGGCTTCCAGATACTTCACTTGTTATTTATCTGTGTAATAAATCAGATATTACTGATTTTAATCCTTATTCTCCTTTAGATATTTTGTACTGAGGAATCCATGGTAATTTTGCATTTGCTTTTACCCTTATGTGAACTGGATCTATGTCCATATAACCTACATCATTTGTCCCACAACTTATCATTTATGTCCTGTACTTCTATTGGTAGCATATTCTTATTTGCTGCTAGAAACTGTTTAGAAAATGCGTCCTTCTTACATGTCAAATAAACACCATTCCGTGTACAATATATTGTAGCATACATCATTTTCCGTGCTTTTAACCCTAAAAAATTCAGTGAGCACTTATCGGTCAATACGATTTGGGACCGATAGCAAAATCCAATGGATTGGAGACAGGGCTAGTCACAACTGTATTAGAAAATCCCACCGATCTATCTAGTCCTCCCAAAAGAGGGGCATTTGGGAGGAGCCGGTGGGAAATGGACGTATTTGTGGCTCCAGTATCTAAAAGCAACTTTCTTCCATCCCCATTAACCGTCATTTTTACATATGGACCCGATGGATCCACTGGTGTATTCAATCACTCCCATTCTCCCCTGGGCATTCCCTATTGTGACCATTCTTTAAAATCATTGTCCTTGGTGTAATCCTGCATGTAGTAAGCGTTATGCGTATCAAAATAGTTTGTCTGACCCATTGAGGATGTACTGTTGTCATTCACCTGTCCTCTACCCCTACCCCTTCCTCTACCTCTCACATTCTGTATCCCAGTGCCCTGTCCTTGGCTCTGCAAGGATGAACATTCATTCTTCCAATATCCCTCTTGGAAACAATAGGTGCAAGTATTGTAGCCTAATCCCATCCTCTGTTGCGCCGGAGTCAAAGCGGCTCGGCCAACCCCTCTTCCATGTCCGCCACCCCTCATGAAGCCTCTCCAGCCCTGTGATCTACCTTGTTCTCTGAATGCTTGCTGCATAAGTGCCTTTGTCTTCACTTCTTTTAACTTCTTGTCACGCCTTCCCTTCTCTGCATTTCTTTTATTTTTGTAGTAGCAGGCCATTGTCAATAGCTCTGTTGGGCTTTTTGCAAGTGCTTTGATATGTTCAAATGGCCTTTCCTAATTCTGGTATCAAATTGCTAACAAATTGATTGACAAAAATACGTTGTCCGGTCACTGTCATGATATCTAAGCCTCGGAGGTGAACTCCGCTCCGTAGCATGGAGTTTGCAGAGTTTTTCAGACTCCGCTCTCCGCGGAGCTTGTGGAATTCCGAAAAAATCCATGGAGTGGGGTTTTTTCCTCGCGTGCGCTCGCAAACAGTATGTTGGCGAGCGTGGAAAATCCAACGCTAGACCACTTCCCTGCGAGATTTCTTAATGAGGGCGGTTGCTGATGGTTGCTACTGCTCGCGTTGAAGAAGCTGCCGCTCGAGTAGAACTTCTACTCGAGTGGCAGAAAGAAGCAGCACCCTCTTGCACTATGCGAGATGCCATTCGTGCTGATTTTACAGCGCTGGACAAACACCCAGCACTAAAAATTAGTGCGAACGACAAGAGGTAACCCACTCCGCCGCTCGCAGAACTCCGCGTAGCTTGGCGGAGTTTTTTGTCACTTCGCTGAGTTCCGCTAGTTCTGCAAACTATGACCAGGCTAATGATATCTGTCCACTTCGTGTTTTAAATACTTCTAATCTGGAAAAGAAGTCTGCTGTTTACTCACCCTCTTTCTGTGTACATGCCATCATCCTATCCCAATCTACCTTTTATCTAGGCAGTATTCTTGCATCTTTCTAATCAAATTCTGTAGCAGTTGCAATATGTTTTGGTGTGGCAAATCGCCTGCTCTCCTATTTTGGTTATTCTGCAGTAGTTGTTGCCAGGTTATATTAAAGGCAGGATAATCTTGGTTCCTTAATTCTTTACATATTTCTCTCGGTACCACATAACCAAACAGCATCTCTACATCTTTCAATGTCATTGGGCCAATATTAGTAGCCTGTTCCAAGTTAGCATAAAATCCCTTAGGATCTTTACGTGGGTCGGGCATTTCCTTCTTCACTGCCATTAGTTCTGTCTTAGTCCAGGGGGTGTGGACAAACTGTGCTATGGGAATTCCTGCAGCACCAGGTGCAGATTGTCTGGGATGTATATCCCTCATAAGCAGAGCTTTGTCTTGCCATTCTAGCTCATCCTCACTGTCAGTACCAAAGGTATACGAAAGAAACGGGTGGTGATAAGCATTCATTCCTGATGTTTGTCTAAGCAATTCCAACACTACCCGTTGCCAATCATAACATTGATCAAACCAGTCCCTGCACTCACAGTTAGTCATTGTGGAGTTAGAAGCACTTCTCCAAAACTGTTGTAAAAGGCCTGAACGAATATCCCTTCCCTGTGTCCGTTCCTCTACTCTCCCATACAGTTCATATAGTCGGGAGCCCATACTCATGAGGGTATAGTTTTTCGTTACCAAGGGCATATCTTTGAAAGTGTGATAAGTGTTTTTCTTAGTTTGGGGCCCATTGTCCATCCATGTGTAAGCCATGTTCCTTATATCTCTTTCTCATTCTCATCTAATTGAGCTCTAGTAAGTATTGGGGAATCCATTTCCAATGACAACCTCTTAGTCGGGTATTTCCTCCCTTTTGAAGAATACTTTTGGAGGCATGGTGTAGATGTGAACCAACTTCAGGAAGGGAATGATGAGATGGAGGGTCCTCCTGTTGCACTGGAAGGCGTAGGGTTTGTGGTACTAGATCCAGACTGTGATGCAAAGAGTGTATGGGCAGTAGACAAATTCTGCACTAAGGGTGTCGAATTGGTCGGTACGGGCGATGGTACCTCAGGAGGTTGTTGTACAGGTACTGGGGGCGCATTAGGCATGGGTGGTGGCTGTAGTGCAGTCTTATACGGGGTAGTTGGTCAAGCAATTTGTCCAATAATGGGTCTCCCTCCTCATGTTCACATTTGCCTTTTTGGGATACAAAACATCTATCTTTTCATACAATATTCTCTATCTAATTGTTCCATACCTTCTTGTAATTTCCTGCCATCATATTCTGAGGCCTTATCCTGCCCAGTTCTATTTTGCTCTTGCTCTGTTTCCTTTTTCTGTTTCATTGCTAATGTTCGTGCATAATTCTCCAAATTTTAAAAATTTCAAACATTGCAGAGCGAACCTTTTTCTTCATCAAACATTCTTGCAAATACCGTAATTTTGCAAGATCAAAAGTTCCATTTGTGGGGAACTGCAACTCTTCATTCGCCTTAGTATATTTGTCCCAAAAGTTGTTGTATCCAGCCTGGGCTGTCTTCAACAGGAGTAGGTACTGCTTCATCTAATCTATTCCTCTAAATTAGCAATCATTCAACAGAAAAATGCAACAGAACAATCTCACCAATATGTAGTCTGCCTTTATCCTCCAACTGCCAGCTTTTAGGCGAAACGCCTTTTCCCAATAAATTAATTTGGGGACCTCTGCCAGGGAATTCCTGTTGTCTGGAGGCCTGTTTGAGGCTTCAGATGGCAGCTGCTGAGAAAATTCATCTCCTTGATACAGTGCGCCCCTCGATCAGTCGATCCCAGGTCTCACCTCCAAGACCACAGTCTCAAAGCTGTTGGATGTCCCTCGGAGATGTCCCATCTGAGGTGCCAGTTGTGGGAGTGGGCTTATTATCTTTTCCAAATCTTCCACTTGCAAACTATTTGCAGCCGCAAGGCAGGTCACAGATCATGAGGAACATTTCTAAGTAAATAATTCATAGTCACACAAACAGGAACATGGCAACCTTTAGCAAGAATAAATTGGTGAAAGGTTACAGCTTGTTCCAACGAAGTTAAATGTCGGTTTACAGGACAAAATGACAGAACTGATGTCAATTTTAAAATACAATTTTCCACACACTTGTGAAATGGCATGAGAATAATGACGAAGCAGAGAAGTTCCTTGATTGTGCCCCCCAACGTTTTGCTGACTGGTACTGGTGGTAACTGACTCTGACTAACCAGGCCCGGAGCCAGTGCTATGCTGAAAGACACTTAGAATACAGTGAAAACACCTACATACACTAGGGTACACTATGGGTTGGGGTGCCCCTGTGATTGGCACGACTTCCCCAGTAAGGCCCTAGTACATATTAGGGCAGGGGGATTAAAACTACCTCTAAGTCCCTAGCATACAATAGGGCATGGCAGTTTAGAGGCCAGCAGCCCTTTTCTGCACTTGCATGTGTGCACTGCTGAGCATGATGTCAGTTTAAAAGTAGCCCTGTGTGTGCAGAAAGAGGCAAGAGAGGTGTAGAAAGCTGCAAGAGAAGTACAGAAAGAAGCAACAGAGGTGCGGGAAGAGGGGTGCAGAAAGAGGCACGAGAACTGCAGAAAGAAGCATCAGAGGTGCAGAAAGAGGCAAGAGAAGTTCAGAAAGAGGCAGCAGGGGTGCAGAAAGAGACCAGAAAAGTGTAGAAAGAGGCAAGAGAGTTGCAGAAACAGGCAAAAGAGATGCACAAAGAGGGAACAGGGGTGCACACAGAGGGAAGAGAAGTACAGAAAGAACCAACAGAGGTGCAGAAAGAGGCAAGAGGGGTGCAGAAAGAGGCAAGAGAGGTGCAGAAAGAAGCAAGAGAAGTGCAGAAAGAAGGAACAGAGGTGCAGAAAGAGGCAAGAAGGGTGCAGACAGGCAAGAGAGGTGCAGAAAGAGGGTAGAGGGGTACAGAAAGAGGCAAGAGGGGTGCAGAAATTTGCAAGACAGGTGCAGAAAGAAACAAGAGCAGTACAGAAACTACCAAGAGAGGTGCAGGAACAGGTAAGAGGGGTGCAGAAAGAGGCAAGCGGGTGCAGAAATTTGCAAGAGAGGTGCAGAAAGAAGCAAGCGCAGTGCAAAAGAACCAACAGATGTGCAAAAAGAGGCAAGTGAGGTGCAGAAGGAGGCAAGAGAACTGCAGAAAGAGGCAAGAGAGGTGCAGAAAATGACAAAAGAACAGCAGAAAGAGGCAAGAGGGATGCAAAAAAGGGAAGAAGGGTGCAGAAAGAAACAAAAGAAGTGCAGAAAGAAGGAACAGAGGTACAAAAAGAGGGAAGAGGGGTGCAGAAAGAGGCACGTGGGTGCACAAAGAAGCAACAGAGGTGCAGAAAGAAGCAACAGAGGTGCAGAAAGAGGGAAGAAGGGTGGAGACAGAGACAAGAGAGGTGCAGAAAGAAGCAAGAGAGGTGCAGAAAGTAACTAAAGAAGTGCAGAAAGAAGGAACAGAGGTGCAGAAAATGGCAAGAGGAGTGCTGAAAGAGGAGAGGGGTGCAGAAAGAGGCACAAGGGGTGCAGAAAGAAGCAAGAGAGGTACAGAAAGATGCAAGATAAGTGCAGAAAGAAGCAACAGAGATGCATAAAGAGGGAAGAGGGGTGGAGAAATAGGCAAGAGAAGTGCAGAAAGAAGCAACAGACATGCAGAAAGGGGGAAGAGGGGTGGAGAAAGAGGCAAGAGGGGTGCAGAAAGAAGCAAGAGAAGCGCAGAATGAAACAAAAGAAGTGCAGAAAGAAGGAACAGAGGTGCAGAAAGAGGCAGGAGGGGTGCAGAAAGAGGGAAGAGGGGTGCAGAAAGGCAAGAGAGGTGCAGAAAGAAGCAACAGAAATGCAGAAAGAGGCAAGAAAGGCGCAGAAAGAAGCAAGAGTGGCTTGCACACCATTAGTACCAATTAAACACCCACATAAAGCAATAAGTAACAGTGACCATTCTAGGTTTACAAAGGAGCTTCTACCACGCTGTAACACTTGTCGCTACATTTTTGGTAACGTTTGAGCCGTTTGAGCTAGAAACAAGGCTTTTTCTGTTCAAATCTGCAGATTAGGCAGCACATGATGGATTATGTGGCTAATGCGGAAAATGTATAATTGTGCGAAAGTTGGTGCAGCCAAACAGTCACATAATTCCAGTGGCCCTGCTCATACCTCTGACTAGGTCCAAAAGTGCTCCTCAGTGATTCCTTCTTTTTTTTTTCTCATTGAGTTCATAGTTTAGCTTCTATGGAAACGAGGAAGACTAAACCTGAGGTTACCACTCCACAACACCGACTACCATACCACATAATTGCTCTCAATAACACATAATCCCACTCTCCATAATTCCTATACACTAAATACCACATACTTTCTATCCACATAATTTCACTGCACAACATACTACATAATTCCACTACACACAACGTACATCCACTCCACTCCAAAAAACATTAGTAAAAAACTTTTACATTTACAACGCCAATAGCTCTAACTCTTGCAAATGTGAGACCTATTAAATTACAAATACTTCTTTAACTGGTAGTCACGTTTGCAGAGTGGTGGAGAAAGGGGGCTGGGCCTCCAACCAGCGCTCAGGAATTCCGCTGCGTAGGACTTACAAGAGGTACCAGGAGGGCTTCTTGGCCCCCAAAGTCCCTCAGGAGTAAAGTGGACTTCATCCCCCAACCAGTACTGTGCGAGGAGGTGCGTTTACAGAGTGGTGGAGAAAGCGGGGTGTGTGGCCTCCGAAGACCTCTTAGCAATCCCACTGTGTTGGACTTAGTGGAGATAACAGGAGGAGAAGTTGGCCCCCAAGGTGTCACGGCGCACTCTGGGTGCCGTAGAAGAACACTGTCACGTCGTACAGCACTGTAATACGGGAAGTGGTAGTTCAAAGAACTACAGTTCCCGTGACGCCTTGGGGGAACGTGCCGTGGTGGCGTCACGACGTTTCCTGGAAACTCACTTATACGCTTCCGGAGCACCAGTCGGGTGCCGTTTATTCCTGATTTCGACGCGGAACGGACACGAAAAAGAAGGAGTCCTGGTAGGGGTGCTTACAGCACCAACTTCTCTTTTGTACTCTCAGTGACCTTATATCCTTGCTTGCCTGAGTTTCCCAATCGGAAGCTAAATCTTAGAGCACCATAGCCCTGTTGGACGAGCCGGGTCTTGGCTCTTGTGGGGCTATTTGTATTTCACCTTTGTTTTGGTATTCATAGCTCCTAGGAACAGTGGGAGCGTTTCCTGCATTTATTCAGCCCGCGCGGCGGCGCGGTTGCCTAAAAGTATTGTCCCTTGACTGTGCTCCTTTCTTGATAGCATGCCTAATCCAGCTATGCCGATATGAAAGTAATACGGCAAGGAAGCTGGAAGTAATGGTATGCTTATGGATTGACTCCTGAATTAACTCCTTGCCAAGACGTATTGGTTTATTCAGTATTCTTTTGCCTTTGAAATTGAGCATCAATGCGATAATAGAGTATTATGACAGATTCAAGTATTTGTGACACTACTTGGACGATCTGATGTTTATTAGTATGCTGAAGTCTATTTGGGGATCTGAATGATTCCATTACAGACCGTCTGTAACATTGTGTACCTGGGTTTGTTTTCTGTCCTCTACAGCAGGGGCTTGTAGAGCTCCTCCGAAGACAGCTCCATTCCCCTGTTACGAGCCTCAACCAGTGCCTCTGGGTATGTTACCGTATTGTTAGGTATTCTCACTTTCCCTTATACCATGCCATAACGCTGTGTGTAGTAATACCATTGCTTTATCCATAGATCTGCTAGTGGCATTGGCGCATCAGAGATTCATTCCTAGGATTCATGAACCGTTATTTTACTTTACAGGTATTGGGGCCAGGGGGCATTAGTATATAAGGTTTTCTGTTATCTAGAGTAGCCTTAGTATGGTGTATTTATTCTTGTTTACCTCTCATTTCAGATCTCCCTCCCTGCTGATCCCATCCTTTCCTTCCCTCACCTGATCGCTCTTTTGTGTCTGTTGAATCACTCAGACCTTGGGGCTATCAGGAGGTGGACCCCCTTGAGCATCGTACGTCTCCGAGGATTCGAGGACCTGACACAAGGACAACCTTGGGGGCCAACTCCCCTCCTATTACCTCAGGTAAGTCCCACACAGCAGCATTGCTAAGTTCTCATAGCAGGCCACGCTTCCTTTCCCCACCACTCTGCAAACGTGCTCCCTGGCGCGCTCTTTGATGGGGATTAAAGTCCCCTTCGCTGCTGGGGTGCTTAGGGGCCAACTAGCCTACCTGTTACCTCCAGTAAGCCCAACACAGTGGGATTGCTGAGAGGTGGTAGCAGGCCATGCCCCCTTTCTCCACCATTCTGCAAACGCACCTTCTGGTGCGTTTTGGGTTGGGGGATTAAGTCCCCTTGAATCCTGAGGGTCCCTGGGGGCCAACTGGCCCACCAGGAACCTCCAGTAAGCCCTACACAGCTGGATTGCTGAGAGTGGTCGGAGGCCACGCCCCCTTTTTACACCACTCTGCAAACGCGCCTCCTGGCGCACTGCTGCTTGGGGATGAAGTCCAATTTAGTCCTGAGGTCCTCAGGACACAAGAGGACCTCATCGCCCCACCAGCAGTGCGCCAAGAGGCGCGTTTGCAGAGTGGTGTACAAAGGTGCGTGGCCTCGGACCACCTCTCAGCAATCCCACTGTGTGGGGATTACTGGAGGTACCTGGTGGCCTAGTTGGCCCCCAGGGACCCTCAGGTTTCAAGGGGACTTAATCCACCAACTTAGAACGCACCAGGAGGCGCGTTTGCAGAGTGTTGCAGGGAGGGGGTGGGGAGGGGGCGGGGCCTCCGGCGAGATTCCGGCTTTTTTTTTTTGCTAGTAGGGGGGCTGTGTGGCCCCCCTTCTTTAATATTTTTGGGGCCTTGGGGACCCCATCCCCCAGGGCCTGCCCCATTTAAAAAAAAAAAAACGGGAAGGGGGCTGCGCGGCCCCCCTCCCTTGGCTGATTTCGGCCCCGGGGACCCCATCCCCCGGGGCATGGCCTCCTTTATTTTATTAATACTTATAGGGAAGGGGGGCCGCGTGGCCCCCCTTCTCTGGGCCACTTTTGGCCTCGGGGACCCCATCCCCCGGGCCTGGCCTCGTTTTAAAATAAATAAATTATACGGGAGGGGGCCGCATGGCCCCCATCCCGGGGCCGGCCCTCACATTGGGGACCGCGGGGGGAGCCTCAATGCCCCCGTGGTCCCAGCCGGCTCCCCGCCTCCCGCGGGAGCCGGCATTGCTTTTGGGCAAGGGGAGCTGCTAACATGCAGCCTCCCTTGCCCAAAAGCAATTCTGCTTTGCTTCGTTGAAGCGAGAGAGCAGGTTTCCTGCTCTCACTTCAACGAAGCAAAGCAGTGTTTGCTATGACAGGGCTGGAGCCATTCTCCCGCCCTGCCATAGCAAACGGCAATGTCCCGGGGGTGGGCACCCCGGGACATTGCAGGAGCTGGCCCTGGGGGGTGGCGGTCCTCAGGGCCATCGAGGGCTCCAGGAGGAGGGCCGCGCGGCCCCCCTCCCAGCATTTTTAAAGCCTTGGGGAGGTGGTGGTCCCCAGGGCCGGGGGTCCGCAACAGACCCCCGCCCTTTATTTAAAATTGCCCCGGGGATGTGGTGGTCCCTGGGGCAGTGTGGGGAGGGGCAGTAGCCCCCCCACACTTATCTAGATTAATTTAAGCTCCGGGGAGGTGGCGGTCCCCGGCTTGGGGGGGCCTGCGAGGCCCCTGCACATAATTATGAATGCCCCGGGGAGGTGGCGGTCCCCGGGGCTGCGGGGGGGCCGCGTGCCCCCGCATATGATAAACAAAGCCCCGGGGAGGTGACGGTCCCCGGGGCTGTGGGGCCCCCACAGGCCCCCACACCGTAATTAAGAATTTCCCCCGGGACCTGGCCCACCCGGTGGCTTGAAACAAACTAAGCACGGGAGACTGCGCTTCGTTTTTAAAAATAATTTCGGGTGGATTTGCGCACCCAGCGCGAATTCAGCGGCAATTATTTAAAAAAATGCTTTTTTTGACCCCCTGAGCAGGCCTAGGGGGTCAGGGTGTTTCTACCCTGCCCCCTTTTCTTGTTTTTCATCTTTTTTTTACTGATTTCTTGTGACACGGTTACCGAGTCACAAGATGGCTGCCAACACATTCTGGTTTGGAGTGTTGGCAGCCAATCAGAATTAAGCTCGTGCTCGGGAGGATTCACGAATCCTCCTTGGTGCTCAGATATCGATATTTTTTTTTTTACATTTCTCAGGAACTACTGAACGGGTTTACACCATTTAAAAAAAGAGTGCTTTCTGAACCAAGAGCTATCTTTTTGCCAAATTTGGTGTAATTCCGTTCAGCAGTCCGGGCTGTAGCCTGTTCCAAAATTCCTAGGGAAATTAACATGGGGAGAACACGTTTTGGGACCCCCCTTTTTTCTCGGCCCCCGCTTGACGAATCACCCCGAAACTTTCAAGACAGGAGCTGACCTGAGCTGGTCATTAATTTTGAAAATTTCGCGAAGATTCGTCAAACGGCGCCAAAGATATTGGCAAAAGAAAAAGCGCTTTTTGAATAGAAACAAGGTCCTAACTATAACTACCTACTGGCGACTGTAGGTAGTTATAGTTAGGACCACGTATCCATAGGAAAAGCATTTTTTGATGTGCTTATAACTTTGGCGTCGTTTGACGAATCTTTACGACATTTTCCAAAAAGTTCCTCTTTTCAGGTCAGCTCCTATCCTAAAAGTTTGGGGGGGATTCGTCAAGGGGGGGCTAAGAAAAAAGGGGGGTCCCAAAACGTGTTTTCTCCATGCAATTTCCATAGGAAACTTTAGACAAGGCTACAGGTCAAACTGCTGAACGGAATTACTCCAAATTTGGCAGAGAGAAAGGTCTTGGTCCAGAAAGCACGCTTTTGTTTAAATGGGGTAAATCCATTCAGTAGTTTTTGAGAAATATCAAATTTTCCAGATATTGATATTTGAGAATTCTGACATCTGATTGGCTGAGGCGTTACGAGCACGAGCTTGCGGCTCATTGGCTGCGAACTGTTGAAACTAGGAAGTGTTGGCAGCCATTTTGTGATTCAGTCCGTCAGCTCGCATCTCTCCCTCTAAAAGGCATCGGATCCGTAATTCTACCTCTGCGAGGCAATACTGAAAATATCCCGCAGGTCTGTCTGTGTGAGATACTCCTTTTACGCTCCCTCTCCCCACATCATCAGCTCGCGGCTATGCCTTTAGAAGCCAGTCCATCGGCTCACAGCTCTGTGTCTGCGAGCCGTCGGGCCTGCAGCTCTACCTCTGTGAGCCACCTCGTTACCTCGTAGCTTTGTCTGTGCTAGGAGGCCCGTCGGCCCGTTACTCTCCCTCTGCGAGTTAGCCCGTCGGGTTGGAGCTCGGAGGGCTCGTAGCTGTATCTCTGCAAGCCAGCCCGTTAACTGATAGCTGTGTGTCTGCTAGCAGGCCTGTTGGCCCGTTGGGCTCCCTCTGCGAGTCAGACCACAGCTCTCCCTCTGCGAGCCGGTACGGTGCTGTGCTTTTGCGAGCCAACGGCTCATAGGTCTCCCTCTGCGAGCTGAGCCCACGGGCCGCAGGTGTCCCTCTGCTAGCGGAACCACAGGTGACGCTCTGCGAGCCGAAATTGGGAATATAAGGCGGCTCTAAAAAGAGCCCTTGTGTTGATTAGTTGGAGCTACATGTAAGTGCGAATGCACAGCTTCAGGTTAATCAGGAAAACTCGGTTTCCCTCATCTGTGAAGTGTACTCCATCACTTCTGTAGATATCAGCTGTTAGACCTGGCATCACTGGCGCGGGTCTCCCTTCCTCTTCGCTTCTTACCTTTTATGTTGGCTGGATTTAGATGCTCTGGGCGCTGTGCCACTGCCAATCAGTGACACAGCGCCAATGCTCCCTGTGTAAAGATGACTGTATGAATTGGGATAACCAGAATTGGCTCGTTTGGTTTACCTGTCAGTCCCTAGTATCAGTGCACTGTGTGTGCCCAGGGCTGGTAGACCAAATACTGCTGGTGGGCCTGCAGCGCTGATCTGCGCTATCCACCGAAGCAGCTTTTAAAGCATGTCTGTGTAGCATGTTCTAATAGCGAGTTACCCTCCATTTCACTGTTTACTATTGTGAGGCTATCCGTTCTCATAGGCCAGAATGGGCAGGCTGAGTATTACATGCCCTAATCCTACCTGCCCCCAGGAACCTGATAGGAACGTCGAATTTGATATGTTTAAGCTCAGGACATTGAGATACATCTTTTAGTAAGGATGATTTGCGTAGCCCGTGTTCGAAAATGCCTCTGCTAGAAACGAGGTATTTTCTGGCCTAAGC
This sequence comes from Calotriton arnoldi, assembly GCA_963921515.1. NCBI lineage: Eukaryota > Metazoa > Chordata > Amphibia > Caudata > Salamandridae > Calotriton > Calotriton arnoldi. The sequence continues at coordinate 2,318,999 of CAWUFW010000585.1, read as the reverse complement.
TTTCCTGTAGGCTTTGCTAGCGTGTGTATTGGCCGTCTGGTTTTGGAGCAGCAGGGCCAGCTGGGTCAGACCTGGCTGCAGAGAGAGATCGGCATTTAGAGTATGGGGAGGGGTGACTCTTTGATCTGAGCAGGACCGTGCCTGGCAAGGTGAATGATGGCTCCACCTCCCACTGGGGGCGTCTGATAGCAGCCCCACAGATTCTCAAAGGGCAGGATGGCGCCTCGTAAACCAAGTGCTCCCCGACCCCACCGAACTGGTTCTGGCTGGATGCAGTGATTTGTGACTGCAGAGAACAAAGACTTTTTAGCTATAAAACGCTGCGCTGAAACCTTTTTCAAGTGTGTTCCTTCTAGATGTCAAGACGAAACTCTGTCCGAGTGAACAGAGGAAAGGACTTTGAAACTTTCACCAAGCTTGCCGAAGAAACTACCCGAGGGCCTGAATTGAGAGCGCCTCCTGCTGAAGTCTCAGGGACATTAGACTTCACCCCGTCAGCCGTCTGAATTCCTGTGCTAGGGATTCTACTTGCAGGTGAGGCCTCCGTCGAGTAATCCGGAACCTCTAGTTCTACTGTGAGGAACGCGGACTGGTAACCCTTGTTAACTCTGTGTGTGGGCCGCCGCAGCTCAGAGAGAGCTGCCGCTGCTTAGCACCCGCCTTAATTTGAATCTCCGGAACCTTCGCTGAATCTGTGTGGGCCGCCGCAGCTAAGAGAGAGCTGCCGCCGCTGAGCGCCCGCCTTAATTTGAATCTCCGGAACCTTCGCTGAATCTGTGTGGGCCGCCGCAGCTAAGAGAGAGCTGCCGCCGCTGAGCGCCCGCCTTAATTTGAACCTTCGGAACCTTCGCTGAATCTGTGTGGGCCGCCGCAGCTAAGAGAGAGCTGCCGCCGCTGAGCGCCCGCCTTAATTTGAACCTTCGGAACCTTCGCTGAATCAGTGTGGGCCGCCGCCGCTAACAGAGAGCTGTAGCCGCTGAGTGCCCGCTGTTGTGCCAGCCTGGTCGAGATCATCGTGATTTGTCCTGTGGGCAGCCGCAGCTAAGAGAGAGCTGCTGCCACTGAGATCCCGCACCTTTGCGAAACTCCGCATCATCGTGATTTGTCCTGTGAGCCGCCGCAGCTAAGAGAGAGCTGCTGCCGCTGAGTGCTCGCACCTTTGCCAACTTTGCATCATTGTGATTTGTCCTGTGGGCCGCCGCAGCTAAGAGAGAGCTGCTGCCGCTGAGTGCTCGCACCTTTGCCAACTTTGCCTCATCGTGATTTGTCCTGTGAGCCGCCGCAACTAAGAGAGAGCTGCTGCCGCTGAGTGATCGCACCTTTGCTAACTTTGCATCATTGTGATTTGTCCTGTGGGCCGCCGCAGCTAAGAGAGAGCTGCTGCCGCTGTGAGCCCACCACGGAGCTGCACGACGAGAGTCATCGCCACCACCAGCCCTGGCCGCCGCAGCCGCGTGCTGCTGCCGCTGATGGCCCGCCTGTCCCCGAGTGCCCGAATCATTGTGAGTGCACGTTGCGGACCACTGCAGTCGAGAACTGTGGTCGCTGGAAGTCCGCCTGTCACCGTCTCCGCTTCTTCAAAAAGCTACGTGCTGTGTCCCCGTCCAACGGCAGGTATCTGGTGCGCAACGGGTCGCGTCGACCCAGGCCTTGAACTCAGTCTGTGCCACATTCTGGTGAACACGTTATTGCCTTTTTAAGTCCCTACTGATTTACGTGCATTGTGACTGGTTAAAACGCTTTTGAGAGTCTCGTACTAAACCTTAGATAAAGATATTATTTTTCTATACCTACTTGAGTTGTGTCCTTTTGTGTTGTTGTTACTGCCTTATTGTGCATGGTTATAAATGCTTCACACACTGCCTCTGAGATAGGCCTAACTGCTCGTGCTACGTTACCACAGCGTTGAGCAGGGGTTATCAAAGGGGGTAGCCCACTTGCCCTGACTTAGGAAGAAGGGTCCCTATTTGGACATTGGCGCCAGCCATGGCCAACTAGAGACCCCCATTTCTAACATGAGCCATATCAAAACGTATGTTGTTGTTGTAGATCGACCCCATTCTATGGTCTCTGAGGTATGCAGACACAGCTTTGTTGACATTCTTCCTAGATTTTTCAATCTGAGGACAAAATTGGTTTGACCATTTCCACTTCTGTCTTTGGCATATATTGGAATATACAAAGACAGTTTGAGGCAAAAGTAACATCAATTGTCCAAAGGTAGCATTTCCAAACCTACCCCAGTCAATGTGCCTAGGTCTTTACCACCACAGTGCACAATCATGAGATCAGGGTGTTGGAGATGCAAACAGGTTTTAACCAAAGGGAGCAATTGGTGCCACTTCAATCCTCTCTGTGCAAACCATTTAATGTGCACATTTTGTAAACCTAGGTCTAAGTCAATACGTCTCTGTTCTGCATACCTCTTGCACCAGAAAATATAGCTATGTCCTACAATACACACTAGCATTTTGAAGGTATGGCTAGAAGATATGGATAAATGTCTGTAGCTCATGCAGTCTGTTCGTAGAATGAGAGATATGTTTAAACATGGGGAACTACTTTTTTTTACATACAAAACGTTAACCGATTAGGAGATGAAATGTATTGTGTCCTAAAAAGTAGGGTGTATATTAGTTTTGATGAAAAGCATCTTTGTGATTGGTTAATAAAAAAGCAGTTTATACGTGGAATACATATTATAGGATGAAATTTGCTCAGCTCAACCACACCTGCTAATTGTATTTGGAAGGTGCAGTTCAAACTTGAAAGAATGGTGAACTTTTGACCTCCACGTGCCGTTAAATATCGGTAGGTTTAAAAAAAATGATGAACTTTTAACCTGCACGTGTCGTAGAATGTTCTAGAAAGTGTTGATACAATACGCTGAACTTTTCACCTGTTTGTGTCCTTAAAAAAACTGTTTATATGGAAAGTTCAAAAATAACCAATAAAGAGAGGTTTGCAATCGAAAAAAAATAAGGAACTATTCTGATTTGTTCTTTACATGTATTTATGTGTGGAGCAACAGGGAAATTGTGCCATTACTGGTTCCATTCTTGATGAAAGCGGTGCATTACATGTACTGTGTGACAAGAAAAGAATTGCATGCGTTTGTGACATTTGAAATCTGCATACCAACTACGAAGGTAAATTAGAAATTAAGAAGGAGTGTTATGTGTTTTGTAGTAGTGGTTAAGTATTTGAGACGATATTTTTAACTTTGAAAGTATTTTTTATTTCTAAATAACATAGTGTTAGTAAAGTCTGGTGTTTTATTGGTTCTAAAATATGCATAATGTGTAACTAGTTGTTAAACAAGTACTTTATATGTGTTTAGGAGTTTTTCACAAAGAAAAGGTGTAAGTTGTCATATGTAAAGACTGTGGGCCATATTCTCAATACCAGCGATAACATTATCGCCGCTTTAGCGGCAGTTTCCTGCCGGTAAAGCGGCGATAATGTTATCGCCATTCTTGTGAATATGGCCCTGTATGGTTTTGAAAATTCGATGTAGCGTTAATTTCAATTTGTATATCTATTCCGGCAAGATAAACAGAATGTCGCACGTTTGGAAATTATGCTCAGTCTGGAAATAGTGGAGAAGGGGTGACAGTAGAAAATTCATGTGTTATTAACTTAACAGAGATGGAAAAAAAAGAAGAAAGGTTATGTGCACAGTTTGTGGTCTCATTTTTTACACTGAGAGGTAGATTTCAATGTCAGTGAAGGCTGGTGTGGTACTGCGAGGCTTTGCATTTGGGTGTTCTTAGGAAATCTAAGTTGTTGGGGAGCGTTTCTTCAGAAGTCATTTTTTTACATATGGGAAAGATAAAAAATAAATGAAAATGTTCTTTGTATATTTTCTGTACGATTTTGTTCACAGTGGTAAAATAAATGTGATTATTAGTGATAGTAATTGTCACGATGTGTTCCTCTGCTGAATATACGCAGGCGTTTAAGTGGTCCAGGTGTTATCAGTAGTAGGCTCCGCCACCCCTTTAAGAGAGCCGCCAATTTTTTCATCCCAGTTAAAGCTGTTAATATACGTATAGTAAAGGGACGATACATAAAAAGTTTGGAATTACACCTTCATTTACTCTGTCTACCTTGCACCACCATTTTGTGCCCGCAGCAGTACTGTTTATAAAAATAATCTAATACAGCTTTTTGTATTATAAAAATAGCACTTATAGGTTTATTGGCATATTGGTAGAATTTGTACTATATAAAGAATGTTGCAATCAGTTTCAATGGTATATAAATGCACTGTATTATGTAGGAAATATTACATATGCATAGGTTGTGATGTCATTTTTTTACTGTAAGGTACATTTGAGTATAAGTGAAAACAGGTGATATACTGCGAACCCGTTCAGAATGTGCACAGATTACATAGAGAGTAAATGGACAAAGTAAACGTGCACGTTGCTTTGTGTATGTATGCATGGTTTGAATCATTTGATGATACTTTAAGACATAATCTAAACACTATTTCTGCTTTACAATTGGGTACAGTGCACAGTGTTAGTAGTTAGTGACTAGATGCTGGTAAAGTGATTATTTATTGCTCGTTCGTACGAAATAAAGGTGGAGAGGGGCGTTTCTTTACAAGAGATATTTTATAAATGTGTGAGAGATAAAAAACTATTAAAAATGTTCTTAGTAAATTTTCTGTACAATTTTTTCACACTAGTAAACTAACTGTGATTATAAGTGATGAAAATTGTTAGGGTGTGTCTCTGTGCTGAATATACGCAGGACTTTAAGTGGGCTGGGTCTTACCGGTGCTGAACACTGCTACCCCTTTTAGACACCCGCATTTTTCTTCATCCCACTTAAAACCCTCAATATACGTATATTAAAGGAACGGTACAATAAAAGTTTAGGGATAACACCTCCGTTTCCTCTCCTCATGTGTCACCCCCATTTTGTGCACCAAACAGTAGTGTTTATAAAAATTAAGTAAGAGAGCCTTATCTAGTATGAAAATAGCACTTATACCTTTATTAGCATGTTCATGGGATCTGTAGTGTAAAGAGAAGGTCGTAATCAGTTTCAATGGTACAAAAGTGACGTGACATATGTTTGAAAGATTACATGGTTTTAGGAGTAAGGTATAGAGGTAACAAATAAGCAGTATAGTTTGTTATGTTTAAACGAGTATGTAGTTTTGTAAATCAGATACGGCGTTGATTTGTGCAGCACACAGTATACCCACAATGACCCTGGAACATGTCCCTGAATGCCTTGGCACACTGCAGCACACATCCAAACGCCAAGTAGGCCCCCATCCATAAAGTGCACAGAGTGCCCCCCCATCACCAATATCACAACCTCCTCTTGCACATATGCTGAATCCAGCAAACCAGCAGATCTGTGACCCACACTGACTATGCAAGTAACACTGCATGTCGGATAGCATAGCAGCTGCGCAAACAAAATGACATGGCCCACGAAGCGACATGGACGGAGCCAAGTGCGGATCACATCCTCAAAGGAGCAGGTCACACTCCGACGTGTCCGCGTGCAACCACAACCCATGCCTTACAATACACGCAGCAGACCAACAATGCCCCAGGCCACAAAATCAGTCCGGGAGCACACATCACCCAAGTCAAAAGCAAAACAGGCCCCGATAAGCACACAATACAAAGGCACCACGTCTCAAGGGGAGAAGGCTACACGAAATCAGAGCTGCAGGGGCAACTCCCCCACAATGCAGCCCACACACATAGCAATCACAGAACATCAGCAATGAAGGCAATGTGGTACAAAACTCCCCTCATACGGGTTCTGTGTCCGGTGTGTGTGGCGGAGTGATGGCTGCATGACTGTGTGCCCCTGACACATCAGACTGCGTAGGTGATAGGGCTGCATCAGATGTCGTCCAGCACCTATGCAAAAACAATGTCTGGCTCACAGAGGCGGAGCTTGCCAAAGGGATACACCCCATTGCACATGCGACAGTCAGTTCTTCCCTGTGTTGGGACGAGGCTCATTGTGGCACACGAGTGGACAATCTTTACAACACACCTCACAGTTAGACACCAGTGGAGTGGCATAGGCTTTATTGGCATGTGCGTGTCAGTACGGACGAGGCAACGCCACAACAGGCACGGACATGCTTAAGACACTTAGACGCAGCATGGGTACATGTCGAGGGGCAGATGATGTTGGGGCTGAAATGGACAAAATTCATCACATATGGCAACGCTCACAGCCCACCTTGCCTTGCTGGACGAGTCATGTGTTGTTTGGCGTCTGCACGGTGCCCCGTGTGAGGGGGCATGACTCACTGTACGTGGGGTCTGCATGGTGCTCTGCCTCCGGGGTGCGGCAATTGTCTGCTCTGCCGACAGTGATCAGGTGTGAGGGTCCGACAGGTTCACATGTCGTGCTACATCGCCATGTGTGTGCTCTCACCCAGCAGTGTGTCCGAACTGGCAACGTTGCCAAACGACGCTGTGTTGCTCGGACCATGGACCTGCGTCGCCTTGGACAGGTGTGTGTGCACACGCGTTATTCCACGCACATGCATTCAGAGCCCGACCGAAGGCAGACGTGTCCTCTGTTTTGGTGGGATATGTGAGCAATCCCCACCGTGCAACAAGTTGTTGGGCCATGTGCTGTGGGTGGCAATAGGATGTGGCTGCAGGTACGTAGTTACTAGTCCATGAATGCCCGTGCAGCTTCATGTGCAATGTGTTCCAATAGTACGTCGTTGTCGTGTTCAAGGAACACCAGGGTGAGCCAATCCATTAGGTGGTCCGGGCATGTGTGCTCAGCCCACGCCGTCTCACCGATCCGCAACACAGCCCAATAGGGGAGCGCCTCGATGTGGTCACTGCAGACGAGAAATTGTGCAATCTCCCATGCACAACTACCAATACATACGCAGTATGTCAAGGCATCCCATGCACGGCTGTCTCTGTTACACTCCTGTTCGTGATCCAACAGGGGGCGCAGACACAAGTCCTAGTCCAATTCATCATCAGTTGTGTTGAATAGGCAGACATCCATGGGACACTCGAATGTGCATGTTCGGCAGTGGAACCAGGGCTGGACGCAGGTGACGTGGGCAATGCGGAAGCTGAGCCTGTAACTGATCCGCAGCACTGCCAGTGGCAGTGCACCCAGTAAATACAGCATACATGCACGGTACTGTTCCACGTGACGGGTGTTGTGCATGTGCCCGGTATGGCCTGCCATTGCGTTGGTGCGTCTCGTGAACAGGCACTCTTCGGGACTGCGGCTGTTGTGTGGAGGATATGCCACAGCTCTGAGCAATGATTTGAATGTGTGTGCAACGTTGTGGGACATGGGTTGCTGTTTCCGTGGGTGTCAAGGGCATCCAATGCGGGGGTACCACAGGCAGGGGCTTCTATGTGTGGGCTGTGGATAAGTTGGATGGTTTATTTGCGGAATGCGTGGTGTGGGAGTCGTCCTCATCTGTCATTGTATCTCTATCAGGGTGTTCCAGGCGCGTTCGGGACCAAGGTCAGAGGTGCAGGTGTCCTCCCGGCTTCTGCATTGGGACAATGGTGCTTTCATCCCTGATGTTTGTCTCACTACTACTTTCGTTTTGGGAATGTGATGTGGCTTTGGCGCTGAGATTGGGACACGGCCTTGGGCTCATGGTGTATGGATGGCGATGTACACACACATGTTGGCATGTGGAGCCAGGTGCCCGTGCAGCCTTGCGCTGCTTGTGCTATCTCACTCCGTCTCTCTCCCTCGCTCTCTCCCTCTCTATCCTTTGTTGCGCGCAGGGCACACCTTCTTCTCTTGGATTTGGTCTACCGGGCTGTGTGCTACGGATTGTTCAGTGGGAGCAGCTAGGACTCATCCTAGGGGTTGTTTCTGCTTTTGTTTGTCTGGGGGTTTTGTGTTGGTGGTTGCATTGCTGTATGACTGATTCTCCAATTTCTGGTTACGCATGTATGTTTATTTTGCTGCTTGTGCGACATAAGGCAAGATGTTTGTTTTGGGATTCGTGGTGTTGGTGTGCAATTTCTTAGTCCGGGGTTGGGGGTGGTGCCGGGGGGGGGGGAGGTGTTCCGGGTGTGGGATGGGGTCCTGGGATGTTGGCGGTGGGTGTTATGGCCCTGTTGGGTGTCCGGGCCGCATGATGAGTTGCTCCATGGCATCTGTTGCCCTTCAGATGTGGCCCTGGGCTGTGCTCCCTTTTGTGGTGCTGGCTGCCGTCCAACTTTACACCAGGTCAGAGCAGGTGTAAATTTCCTGGTGCTAACTCGCCTTATCGCCGGTTTTGTGTTTTTATCGCGGATGTGGCTGGTTGTTGTGAATGTTGAGGTGTGCTGTTGTCTCGGCTTTTGTCACGGGAACGCCTACTTTGCATCTCATTAGCGATATTTGCGAGGGTCCTCTGTGGCGATGTTTTTTGAGGCTGCTATCGCGGGTATACTGGTGCTGTGGGCTGTTAACACCGGCTTGTGAATGGGGGGGTAAATTTATCACAAGTTTGGCTGCGATAAAGTGCGGTTAATTCGATGATGGCTCCTTGTGAATATGTCCCTTAATCTTTCCTCCCTCTCCATGTCGGTGGTTTTTGTTGCTGTCTAACAGTTGATCTGTACTTGTTTATGTACATCCACAATGAAATGTAAGCCTGTACCATATTTTTGCTAATATGGTGCAGTGTTATGCTTGCTAAGTTGCCGATAGAAGTGTTAAACTAATAAGGGTAACGTTTACATGTGCCATTTAGTTGAGAATATCACTCTAAGTATACAGATAAAAATTTTACAAAATAGTATCTACAAAGTTATGTGTAGTGGGTTGCAGAGGAAGTGGCGTGGGACGGTGGGGTGCATGGGACGGGGGTGGGGCGGGGGGTGAGGGGAAAAGTAGGAGGTAGTGGAGTCACATATAAAATGGGAAGGTGAATCTAAATAATTCAATAAATACGTGCTGTATGTCGGATGACACTACCTGCCACCCTACTGTTCCCTTATTCCGCTCCAGTACCATGCAGCATTTCCTCTGCAAGCCGCCACTGGAACTTATATAATTGTATGTGATTATTTTGACATATTGAACAGATATAACAAATAATTGAAACTTTTTTTCATTCGCAGAAAATTATTTTGTTTGGATTGAAAATTGAAAATGCCTAGAAGAACTGAAAAAAAAGGAAAAACAAAAAGGCAATCTACTTAAAGAAAAGTCAAAAATATGGATTAGAAGAAAATAAAAGTACTACAAAAATAGTTTCTTCTGGTAAAAACACTAGACAATTTCTAAAAAAAAGTACTACGAACGTTTAATGAAAATAACATCTCACAAACGAAAAATAAAAAAATGTCAAGTAAGGAGAAGCAGACTTCGACTTCAAATTGCAAGAAAAAAAAACATGATAGGGAAAGAGTATTTGTTACCCGTAGACAAAAACAATTTCAAGAAATTCGTCGAAGAGTTCTTCGAAATAGAGTAATTCAGAATTTAATAAAAGGATGCCACAAATATAAAAAGAAAGTGCTGCAATTGAAACAGAAACAGCGTGTTGAAAGCATAGTGGTTGCTGCTTTTAAGTTAAAACAAAAAATATTTATTTTCATTTTGAAAAGGATGAAAGTGTTGGATAAAACAATGAAGATTCTGAAAGACAAAAGTAAAAAAAAAAGACATGTGAACAGAAGCAACTTTTGTAAAATCTTCAGTGGAAAATGGAAACATATATCTAGTGAACTTTTTTTTAATTAAGGGAGTTACTTCCAAGAAAATAGTTTACCATTTGCAGTTGATACTGGAGGTCGTTGCTACGAAGTTCAGAATGGTTGTCCTGTTGCAAAAGAGGAAATGGTTGCTATTAGTGCAGAACAGTTAATAGCTGAATAAGTGCAAGGGAAACGCACACAAGCTCCTGTGTATAAGTGGGGTTGTAGCAGTATTTGTAGTATTCGACAGGAATCTATTGATATAATGCGAAATTTGTTACGAGAATATACACAGAAAAGTGTAAAACAGAAGATTAGGTTGTTACAAACACTAGATCCTTGTAATGTAAGAAAATATACTGAGAAACATGGGCATTCTCTGGCTTGTCTTTCAAGAAAAGTGTGTAAAAGTGTTTTTCATCACTTAAGGATGTTAGCAGTACACCATTCAGAAATGCGGAAGTTTGTAAGGAAACTGTACTATGTAAAAAGTCCTGCATTATGTTTAGGTGAACTGAATACAGCTCTTTTACACGGTTCTTTATCAGATGTACAAAAAAAGTGTGATGATATTCAGTTCCGATATTTTGGTTCAGAAGAGCAGTGTATAGAAAGTGAAAGTTTGACAATTACAGATGTTGAAGAAGATGGGAAAGTGATTATGATTGATCAGTTTGAAGAAGAAATTGGAAAGTTTAACATAGTGTGCTCTGAAATTCCAAACTATGTTTGTGTTTGTTGTCGACGTACTAATTATAAAACTCAAACTAGGAATGTTGATTTGTATTTGAAATCTGAAAAGAAGAATAATGATAAATGGAAAGAATTTGCAACTTACTTGTTAGTGGAAGGTCAATTTGAGTTAGGCAGTGATCAACGTATTTGTAAATATTGTTATAACAAATTAGAAGAGAACAAAATGCCCGCTAGAGCAGTACATAATAAGTTAGAATTAGTAGCTATTCCGGAGGAACTGGCAGATTTGAATACATATGAGTCAGTTCTAATTCAATCTGTTCATCCATTTCAAACTATAATTCGCATGGAGCCTAAAACAGGTAAACTGCCACCAACAGACTTACAAAGAGGGCTGAAAGTAAGAGTAGTGTACTTACCTTTGGATTTTAAGAAAAATATTGAAATTGTTGGTGGAGACAAAGATGAAAATGAAGCAGTAGTCATTCTAGTAAATGGAGTATCAACAAAGAGTCGGAAAATATGGCAAGAATTTGTGGATGTTAAAAAACTTCAAAAGGCTACGTTATATCTTGTGGAGAATAATATTTATTATAAAAATGTAAATGTGGAAGAACAGGTAATAAGTTTGGAAGATGAATCTGAAATTTCAAGTGGTCAAATAGAGAAAGTGGACAAGTCAAGGAGTGAAGAGATTTATGAACATTACACAATATGTCCTCTACATTCAAAAGAAGTAATAGGAAACAGTATTGAGTTATTTCAAATGAAAAAAGCAAAGGGAACTCCAATGAATGTATGGGAGAAAAGCTTAGAAGCTCGTTCTTTTCCACAGCTGTTTCCTACTGGAGAAGGTGGACGATATGATGATCGACCTGTACGTATTCCAGCTTCAGAATATCACTCAACAAGATTATACTCTGAAGATCCTAGATTGCGGCAGTGTATACCATATATATTTCACCTTTTGTTTGAAAGTGATCTGTCTTCTCTGTCCTATGCAGTGAACCACATACTGAAAACTGGAGTTCATCAATCAGTTCTTTCAGCGAAAGAATTTGTGGAGAAAGTTCAACAAACAGATGAAAATTTAGAAGCACAGTTAATTAATTTGATGGCATGTCAACGAAGAACAAATGAGTATTGGTATTGTCGTCATGGAGAACTGAAGTGTATGTTATGGAACTTAGGTACACCAACATGGTTTGTAACACTTAGCTGTGCAGAGTATGCATGGGAAGATTTGCTTGAATTTCTACGAGAAGCAAATTCCAATATAAAGAATGTTGAAATGAAGACACCTGGAGAACTGTGTTCTTTGGATCCTGTAAATGTGTGCAGATATTTTAATCATAGGTTTCAAGCTATGATGTCTTTCATCTGCAATAAAAAAGAATCCACCTCTTGGAGAAGTTACCGATTTCTTTTGGAGAAAGGAGTACCAAGCGAGAGGTGCTCCTCATATACATATGCTATTGTGGATCAAGTATGCACCTAAATTTGGAACTGATTCAGATGAAATAGTATTGTCTTTCATTGAACAGTATGTGACATGTGAGATTCCAAGAGAAGGAGGAGATAGAAGCTTGAGACAGCAAGTTTTACGTTTCCAAAGTCACCGTTGTGGAAAGTACTGCCGACGAAAATACAAGTCTAAAGGAAAATTTTATACCAAGTGTCGGTTTGGATTTCCACGTCCAGTAATTTCTAAAGGAAGAGTAAATTCTTTTTTTCTTCTGTAAGGCACACAATAACTCGCAAATCTCCAAAGAATACCTACAACTTGAAAAGAACAGAACTGTCAAAGTATATTAATGACTACAATCCGGTTATTTTAAAAATGTGGAATGCAAATATGGACATCCAGTATGTTGCAGACAACTCAATCGCTGTTGCACGCTACGTTACATCATATATAACGAAATCAGAAAAAACCGAGATGAAACAAATGTGGGAAGAAATTGCAGAAGAGAAAAGCCTTAGCAAAAAATTGTACAGCTTTACTTTGAAAATGCTTTCCCACAGAGAAATTGGATTGTATGAATGTTCAGACCGCTTGTCCTCTTCAAGTTTATATTCAAAATCACGAGGGATCATTTGGGTAAGTTTAGGTCTTGCCTGCTCATGAAATAGAGTGTTGAAATCATTAGAAGAAATTGAATACTTAGCAGCAAATGAACCAGACAGTACAGAAATTCTTAAAACTAATATGTTGGATACATACTATCCGAAAAGGAGTCGATATCTGGAACAGCTATGTCTGTATGAACTACTTCAATATTACAGCTTCAAAAGAAATGTTAAACAGAATTTAAAACAAGGAAAATATGCAGTACTTGGATGTCATGGATGTTTAGTAAAACACACAAAAGGTAACCTTATCAACTACAAGAAACTCAGTTGTGAAACTCCAGACAAGCGAGAATTTTACTATTTAGCACTTCTCCAACTGTTCAAACCATGGCGTACCGAAAGTGAATTACTTGGAGATTTCGACTGCTACGAAGATTCTTTTAATGCATGTAAAGATAGCATTGCATGTTCAATTTTCCCTACATATTTAAAAATGTTGACTGATGAAGTTGAACAGGAAAAGACTATTACAGCTGAAGTTGTAAATGAAAGTTCTCAAGATAGTCAAAGTTCTGGTCCATGTAGTCAAGATCCACTTGGACAACCAATAGTGGAAAATGAAGCAGCGATTGCTATGTATGAAGTGGAAATTGCAATGCAACAAGCACAAGAGGAGAATATTACATTGGAAAAGTTAGAAGAACAAGTAAATATTGAACAGAAAGAAATATATGTACAAGTGAGAGAACAGATAGAACATTTTTTGTTGCATGAAAAAAAAGAATGTGTATGTTCATCATTTAAACCTATTCTGATGTACATCAGTGGTCAAGCTGGAATGGGTAAAAGTTTTTTAATTAAAGTTTTGACCAGTTATCTTAAAAAACTACTGGTTCACATTTATCTTGTGTAGTAACAGCTCCAACTGGATTAGCTGCGCACAATGTTAAAGGAATTACTTTGCATAGATTACTAATGTTACCAGTTGAGCATGATAATAAATTAGAATATCAGAAGTTGTCTGGAGAAGCTTCTTATGAAGTGTCAAGAGTGCTGAAGAAGATGAAACTTTTAATTATTGATGAGGTGAGCATGGTCTCAAACTTAATGCTTGCTTTCGTGCATTTAAGAATGCAACAGTTATTAAAAACAGATTACGACGTTCTCTTTGGAGGAAAACATTTAATTGTATTTGGAGATCTGCTACAACTAACTCCTGTAAAAGGAGAACCAGTCTTTAAAACTCTTCTACATGAAGACACTAGGAAATCTTTGGGAAGTATTGGAAATGTGAATCTCTGGGTAAATTTTGAATATAAAGAACTCACTCAGAATATGCGACAAGCAAGTGATGAAGATTATGGAAATATTCTGAAAGATCTAAGAATTGGTGTTCTAAGCAAACATGGTAAACAAGCTTTACAAAGTCGTCTACTAAAGAACTTGTTTACAACTGAAAACACACCAGCAGGAGTACTGTACAAGAACATTGCAGAAAAAAAGTCAATACTTTGCTTAATGCCTACACTGGAAGAGTGTTATACATTTAATCAAGAGCTTCTGAAATTGGAAAATCAAGAAATAGTTCACATTGAAGCTATTGATAAAATCGAGCATGAAGGAATAACAATTCTTCTTTCAAATAAACTACAGACTAAATTGGATTCTTTGGAAAAGTCTGTATCAAAAACTGCTGGCTTAGAATTTCTTTTAGATGCATGTATAAACTGTCGGGTAATTTTGAGGCGTAATTTGAATATAGAACAAGGTTTAGTGAATGGAGCAATAGGGAAAGTTGTTGAATTTGTAAAATATCAAAACAGAAACGCAATTGAATTCTTGAAAATTAAATTTGATCAGATTGCAGAGGTGAAACAAATTGGGCGTTGTGCTGTACGTTTTTTGCTGGTAAAAGACTTGTATGTTCGTAGAAAACAGTTTCCTTTCTGTTTAGCATATGCAATGACCATTCATAAATGTCAAGGTTTAAGTGTAGATAATGCTTTAGTAAATGTTGGCAGAACTGTGTTTAAAGAGGGAATGACATACGTTGCATTATCTCGAGTTAGAACATTGCCTGGTATGTATTTAATTGATTTCGATGAAAACAAGGTTAGTGCTGATGTAAATTGTGTAAGAGAATATAATCGTTTAAGAAGACTTTATGCACCAACTTTAGGTGAATATCCTATTTATGAAAAATGTGCTGTGTGTTCAAAACGCAAACATGTTGATGAATCAAGTGTGGTTGAAAAGCAGAAAAAATTCAAGAGAAAAGAAAAGATGCAAAGAAACAGAAAATAGAAACAAGTGATGATGTTGTGGGATACCAATTAGAAAATGCTTCTGGTGCCAACTGCTATGGTAATGTTATTCTAAACGTTATATTTTATCTAGAAGATCTGTATGGTGAAATTATGGAAAGTCAGGAAAAAGATTATGTTCTGCACTTTATACTTTATTTGAACAATTGAGAACTGACAGAAGTAAGATCCATACTGCTTCTGGTATTCGACAACTCTTGGATACATGTACTGGATGTTTAACGTTCAGTCCTAAAATACAACAAGATGCACAAGAGTTTCTGATGGTTATGCTTGGAGTATTAGAAGATGAAGGAATCCAGATTGAGAGTTTATTTGGACTCATTTACAAATGGGATCACAAATGTGAACAGTGTTCAATAACTTCTAGTACTATAGTTGACAGAGAACGATTTCTATATTTAACAATACCTGACTGCAAATCTGTACCTTTTCCGAAATTAGTAAAAGAAGCAAATCATGATATGAAATGTTCTCGTTGTCAATCAGAAATGTTATCTACATTATGCCTAGAAAGATATGGAAAATATGTAATTTTAATGCTACAACACTGTAGACCAAATGGAAGAAAAGTGGAAACAAAAATAAAAGATTTTATTGCTAGTCAAGTATCTATTTCTGGAAGAACATTCGCAACACTGGCTAATGTTTTCCATGCTGGAGCTACTACCACATGTGGACATTATACTGTATATTTAAAATGTACTAATGGTTGGAGTCACTGCAACGATACACACTTGGAAATAAAATCGAGATTGCCTTATGAATTACCCAACTCATACTTGATATTTCTTAAGCAAAAATTTTAGATACATTATTCGGCCTAGAGGGAAAATGGGAAGATGCTTTAAGGAATTTATACTGGATGATTTCGAGAAAAAAAATTCTACACATTATTTGGCCTTGGGGAAAAATGTGAAAAGAAACTACAGAGTAAAGGTAAGATTTAAAAATTGGAAATAGTATTGAATGTGTTATTTGTGTTGATTTGGTATTGTGGTTGCAATAATTAGTCATTTGTTTTTTTTTAACAATCTAGTTGATTATTTTTTTTCCCCAGCTGTTTATGATGATACTACACTGACATCCCTGTGAATAGTGAAGTTAAGTAGAATCTGAAAACAGCAGAAAAAGGGACAAAAATATGTTTTCAAAATGTTAAATTATGTTGTATTATTTGATAAGTAACACTATAATTTCTGAAATATATTACACTACCAACAGTTTTACAGTTTATTTTCTTTTCTGTAGTGGAAAAGTTAGAAAAAACAGTACTAATGACAAATAGCAGAATAGTAGTTTAATATTTAAAAAACCTTAGAAATTCACTGAAAAAAACCATAGGTTTTACAGACGTTATAGTTAGAAATTAGCATTTAAAAAACCTTAGAAATTCACTGAAAAAACCATAGGTATTACAGACGTTATAGTTAGAAATTAGCATTTAAAAAAACCTTAGAAATTCACTGAAAAAACAATAGGTTTTACAGACGTTATAGTTAGAAATTAGCATTTAAAAAAACCTTAGAAATTCACTGAAAAAAACATAGGTTTCAGGGACGTTATAGTTAGTTGGACATTTCACTCATACAAAACCATAGAAATTCCACTGTTATAGTTAGTTCAGCTAACTATAACTCGCGCCCCCGCAATGCACTGCTGATGATGTCACTTCTGTAGATATCAGCCATATGAAAACGTATGTTATTGTTGTAGATCGACCCCATTCTATGGTCTCTGAGGTATGCAGACACAGCTTTGTTGACATTCTTCCTAGATTTTTCAATCTGAGGACAAAATTGGTTTGACCATTTCCACTTCTGTCTTTGGCATATATTGGAATATACAAAGACAGTTTGAGTCAAAAGCAATATCAATTGTCGAAAGGTGTCCTTCATTAGCATTTCCAAACCTACCCCAGTCAATGTGCCTAGGTCGTTTCCACCACAGTGCACAATCATGAGGTCAGGGTGTTGGAGATGCAAACAGGTTTTAACCAAAGGCAACAATTGGTGCCACTTCAATCCTCTTTGTCCAAACCATTTAATGTCCACATTTTGTAAACCTAGGTCTAAGTCAATACGTCTCTGTTTTGCATACCTCTTGCACCAGAAAACATAGCTATGTCCTACGATCCACACTAGCATTTTGAAGGTATGGCTGGGAGGAATGGATAGATGTCTGTAGCTCATGCAGTCCGTTCGTAGAATAAGAGATATGTTTAAAGATGGGGAACTACTTTTTTTGCCATACAAAACGATACCTGATTGGGAGATGAAAAGCATTGTTTTTTAAAAGTAGGGTGCACATTCGTTTGGTGGAAAAGCATCTTTGTGATTGGTTAAGAAAAAGCAGTTTAAACGTGGAGTACATATCATAGGATAAAATTTGCTCAACTCAACCACACCTGCTACTTGCATTTGGAAGGCACTGTTCGAACTTAAAACAATTGTGAACTTTTAATCTGCACGTGCCGTTAAATGTTCGAGAAAATGTTGAAAAAAAATATCGTTAGGTTTAAAAAAATTGATGAACTTTTAACCTGCACGTGTTGTAGAATGTTCTAGAAAGTGTGTTGATAGAATACGTTGCACTTCTGACTTCTATGTGTCCTTGAATATTTAAAAAACTGTTTATATGGAAAATTTAAAAAAAAAACAATAGAGAGACGTTTTGAAACGTAAAAGAATCAAGGAACTATTCTAATTTGTTCATTACATGTATTTATGTGTGGAGCAACAAAATTACAGACACAACAGCACCAGGAAGAGGAAGAAGCAGGGAGTGGGGGGACGGGGGAAGATGGCCACAATGGTACACATGCACAATTAAGTACAGCACAACTAAGTACAGCACAACTATAGATAAACCATGGCCAAAATGAAACACACCAACAAGGAGCACAATTCACACAACCCGCCAACATCACACCACTGAACAAGCATAGAAGTGAAAACCACACTGCCGGAAAGGGAGAAAAGTGAACAAAAGCTCACATGAAGGGACATCTCACACACAATGCAGCACACACACATAGGAAGCAGAGTACACCAACATCCAACACAATGTTGTCCAAACACAAAGATTCGCACAATCGAACACAGGACACAAATGCACTCGCCTGAGGCGGATAAGCGTCCAAAAGCGTCAGTATGAAACAGGCACATGAGAACGCATAAGTACAAACCCACAGTCCGGATGGGGTAGCAATTCACGTATGGCAGGCAGCCAGAGAGTCTGTGACACACACATTGGCATACAAATGAAGACACTACACATTTGGAGACAAGTGAAAATGTGGAAACTTTATAAAAAAAAGTGCGTGTCAGTACGGCCAAGAGTAGTGCCACGAAATGCAGCAGCATGCCTGAATAAGGAACGTAGGAAAACGTCCATGTTCACCTCGGGGTAGTCCATCACCAACACACGTCAGTGTCAAGCAACGTTGGTTGTCCGCGCTTCGGACATGATTCGACGCCAATGCAGCCATGTCCACTGTTGTTTTGGGACATGTGACCAGATGTACAACGTGCAATGATGCGGAGGGACACGTGCAATGTGGCACATCAAGTCGTGGTTGCAGGTACCTTGTCACTCGTCCATGAACGCGAGTGCAGCTGCGTAAGCCACTATCTCTAATGAGTGATGGTTGGCCACAATATTTAACATGTCGTCGACGTAATCCATCAGCTGACCGGGACAGATGTGCTGACTCCAACCACTGTACCCAATGTGCACCAAAGCAGAATCGGGAAGTGGGTCAATTTGCTCAGTGCATACTACGACACGTGCAATCTCCCAGGCCCAGTTCCCAACATGCATGCCAAACATCCATGCATGCCATAAACGGGCATCACCATGACAGTCCTGGTCGTGGGCCAACAGGGGGCGCACACACCTGTCGTAATCCATGTCAGCTACCCACTCGTGGGAGAGGCACACGTCCATGCACCACTCGGATAGGCACGTGCGACATTGCAATACAGGTTGAACGCAGGTGACGTCCGCAATGCGGAAGCACAGCCGGTAAGTGAAATGCAGTACTGCCAAAGGCAGTGCACCCAGGACATGCAGCAGACGTGCAAGGTATAGGTGGACGTGCATGGAGTCGACCATGTGTTCGGGATGCTCTGCCATTGCGTCAGTGGCTCTGCTTGTAGCTGCACTGGCTTGCCGTGTGCCAGTCTTGTGGATGAAATGGCACAGCTTGGTGCAATGAGCCGGATCTGTGTGCAATGGGTGCAGGGCAGGGGTGTGGTGGGAGTACGTGTGAAGGCCATTTCACGCATGCTAACTACGAGGAAGGACTTTTGAGTGTGGGATGTGTACTCGTTCTCAAATCGGGCAGTGCGTAGTGTGGGAGACGGATGCAAATATTATCGTATCTGTCAGGGGGGGCTGGCCACTTGCAAGTTCCTTCTCGGAGCAGCAGATGTGCTACTGCAAGATAGCTCAGACAAAGAACCTTTCATCCCTACAGTAAGTTCTCCAGCTGCATTCATACAGGATGTGTACAAAGGCCGGTCGTGGGTGTTGTGGGATGTCTGCGACCCAGGTCATCATGGATGAGATGCCCAGCACGTGGCACATGGGCTGGTTCACTGTGTGTTACGTTGCCAAACAGCTGCTCCTCCCTCCCACGAGCCCCCACACTTTTGTATGGTGCACTGTTGTATCGCGTGCACTCCTACGGCACACCATTGTAATGTCTATTCGCGCATGTCCTGCGGCATTCCAACCACACCGTGAGACTGCAGTTTGGAGGTGGTGCATGCCACTGTACAACATCGACTGCTGCGGCCCTTGTGGCGGCCACACCAGAACACAGAGACACACTTACCGCACTTCCTGAACACGGACATGTCCGAGACACCCTGTTCCCCTTGCCGGATAGGCAGACCCCTGCGCTGACCTGTGTACGCCGGACCAGCACACGCCGCTTGTGCATGCAGGAGGATGCGTGCGTAGCTACATGTCCAGGCTCACTGCCAACGCTGAGGTGACATGGTAACGTCCGCTGACACTGTGATGTTGCAGGGCCCGTGCCTATCATGCTAACACAATGACCACATGAACACACTTGCTCAGATGCAGGTTCGGGGGGCGTTGGCGGTCCTGGGGTTGTTGCGATGAGTGTTGTGGACCTCATGGGTATCCGTGCATCATGCTCATTGACTGTATGGCACCTGTGGGTGTTTCGGTGTGGCTCTTGGCTGTGTTCCCTTTCATGCTGCAGGTAGTCGTCCTGCTTAACACCAGCAGAAAGCAGGTGTAAAATCCCTGGTGCTAACGCGGCTTATCGCCGGAATTTGTTTCGCATCGCAGTTGTTGTCAAAGTTGTGATGTGGTTTTTTCGTGTACAGAAAAATAAACGAACTGGGCAGTGTATCCCGTCAAGATCCAGCACCTGACCCACTATTCCCAATCAATATAAATACAATGACATTTCTTCATTGATTTTGTGTGTACACTGTAAGTGCACCCACTACCACAGTGCAATTCAATACAGGATTTTAGTATTTAGAATAAATCGCAAAGGTGCACCTCGTGTCTTTTTGCACGGAACGCCTACTCTGCATTTCATTATCAGCACTTTAATGCAACTAAAGTTGAGATAAATATAACACACTATTCAGAAGCTGGTGCAAACTGCAGACATCACCAGTATTCCCGTGATAACTGCCCCAAAATTTAACACCATGGTGGACACCACGAAATAACAGTAATAAGAACGAGAAAGAGTCACACAGCACTTAAGTAACAACCAAAAACTTTATTGATTTTTTTTTATTTTTATCAAACTTTATTTTTTCGTAAACGTATATATAAAGGATAAACTAAATTTAACAAACTGAACACAAAACAACAAGGCGGAAGACTCCTGTCGGGACCATGAATGTCGACGACACAGCCTGGAAAATAAAGCACAAAATAAGGACGTGTGTAATGCGCATATCAAAGGAGTGAGACACAGAGAAGGAAAAAAAAGTCAGAGAGAAAAAGAGAGGGAAGGAAAGAAAGGGAGTGAGAAAGGGAGAAGGGAGATAGAGAAAGAGAAGAAAAGGAAGGAAGAGAGTGAGAGAGAGAGTGAAGAGAGGGAAGTGAGAGAGAGAGAGAGAGAGATACTGCTGCCCCTGCGCATCCATGACCAAATAATTACCTGCTGCCACCGGAGTGTCTACCAGTGGGCACTCCACGTGCCCGTCAAAGCTCCGCGGCCCGGCAGATCTCACAGATGTCGCTGAGTCCTGAGTCATGAATGGCAGAGACCACATCAGCTTCTCCGCGGCCCGGCAGATCTCACACATGTCGCTGAGTCCTGAGTCATCAATGGCGGAGACCTCATCAGCTTTTGGTGCCGCTAACCCTGTGCAACGCAAGTCAGCGCCACGTGGTGGTAGGCTGCTGATGGCCATACACCTTAGGGTGCTACTAACCCTGTGCAACTCAAGTCAGTGCCACGTGGTCGAAGGCCCCTGTCGGCCACATCAGCTTTGGGTGGCACTAACCCTGTGCAACTCAAGTTCGCGCCACGTGGTGGTAGGCCCCTGACGGCCACATTAGCTTTGGGTGGCAGTAACCCTGTGCAACTCAAGTCCGCGCCACGTGGTGGTAGGCCCCTGACGGCCACATCAGCTTCGGGGGGCAATAACCCTGTGGAACTCAAGTCCGCGCCATGTGGTAGTAGGCCCCTGACGGCCATAGAGCTCAGGGTGCGACTAACCCTCTGCGCAACTTTTCATGGAGTCTTTATGATTGAGACCCGTGGAGCGTCCGCCATCCAGTCACCACCGGCAATAAAGGATGTGACGTTGTGGATCCATTATATTTGCGTGGTCACATGGCCTGTGACGCATGTGCCGGATGGGTGTGGTGTGTGTGCAAACCTGCCCTCAGGGAGTGGCCGTGACATGTTGACA
Source organism: Calotriton arnoldi (assembly GCA_963921515.1). Classification (NCBI taxonomy): domain Eukaryota; kingdom Metazoa; phylum Chordata; class Amphibia; order Caudata; family Salamandridae; genus Calotriton; species Calotriton arnoldi. Next base: position 2,297,306 of record CAWUFW010000585.1, on the reverse strand, counting down.
ACTAGACCACTGACCTGCACACCAACAGCGAGTACGCCTGCGACAGGTAGCTATGTGGGGGGGAGTGAAAACGTGTTTTCTCAATGGATTTTCCATAGGAAACTTTAGACAAGGCTACAGGTCAAACTGCTGAACGGAATTACGCCAAATTTGGCAGGGAGAAAGGTCTTGGTCCAGAAAGCGCGCTTTCTCGCATCGAGTGAAAATATAAAAGAAAGGTCTCGGGGGCAATTTAATATACCGGAGCTCTGTTTCTGCGAGATAACTCTTTCACGCTCCGTCTGCCCAACATCACCACTTCACAGCTATGCCGTTAGAAGCCATTCAGGACTCAGGACACAGTTCCACATGTGGGATCGGCTTGTATTGAACAGGGTTAGTGGCACCACGTGTCGCGCCTTGTGTTGTACAGGGTTAGTGGCACCATGTGTCGCCGGCCTTGCATATGGAAATATGCCTCACTAACCAAAGGGAGTCTGGTGCTGTGGTCGCTGCCACGGACTTGGGGTCACTGCCATTCAGGACTCAGGACACAGTTCCACATGTGGGATTGGCTTGTGTTGAACAGGGTTAGTGGCACCACGTGTCGCCGGCTTGTGTTGAACAGGGTTAGTGGCACCACGTGTCGCGGCTTGCGTTGAACAGGGTTAGTGGTACCATATGTCGCAGGCTTGTGTTGAACAGGGTTAGTGGCACCACGTGTCGCGGCTTGTGTTGAACAGGGTTAGTGGCACCACGTGTCCAAAGTTGGAATTGCGAGCTCTGCTGCCCGCAGTGTAGACTGCTATTGAGTGTTCGTTTGCACTTGAAAATGAATTTGGTGATTGTACTAAAGCTATAACTGATATAAAAAATGTTCTTGAAGAAAGGATACTAAAAGGATATTATGTAGATTTTAGGCCTGTGATAGTTACTTGCCTAGTGGACTCTGTAATTAATGAATCAATACTTAATTTTAATTGTGAGCCCTACTGACCACAGTGTAGGCGTATCATGAAAAGATTTAATAAGTATAGAATACACTGACGAAGTGTTGTATTTTCTGAGTACAATCTTCTTGTTAGAAATTAGCATTTAAAAATCGAATTGCGAGCTCTGCTGCCCGCAGTGTAGACTGCTATTGAGTGTTCGTTTGCACTTGAAGATGAATTTGGTCATTGTACTAAACTATAACTGATATAAAAAAAGTTCTTGAAGCAAGGATACTAAAAGGATATTATGTAGGGTTTAGGACTGTGATAGTTACTTGCCTACTGGACTCTGTAGTTAATGAATCAAGAAATCATTTTAATTGTGAGCCCTGATGACCGCAGTGTAGGCCAGAGGTAGCGGTCAGCAAGCGCCCATAGCCACGTGGCGTTGAGTTGAGGTGCACAGTTAGTGGCACCAGAAGCATTGAGACTGTATGAGCCTGTGATGATGCTTGGTGCCGACGGGCCGCACTGGGAGCAATGTGTCTTGCCTACTGGTCTGCGTCATGTGCAATCAGGACTCTATGTGAATTGTGAGGCCTGCTGACCATAGTGTAGGCCAGAGGTAGCGGTGAGCAAGGGCCCACAGCCACGTGCATAGGTTGGTGGCCCCACCGGCCTGCGTAGTTCAGGTTCAGTGGCACCACGAGTCGCCAGCCTTCCATATGCATATACCCGTCACTGGGAGTCTGGTGCTGTGGTCACTGCCACGGACTTGGGGTCACTGCCATTCAGGACTCAGGACACGGTTACACATGTGGGATCGGCTTGTGTTGAACAGGGTTAGTGGCACCACGTGTTGCCGGCCTTCCATATGGAAATATGCCTCACTGATCGAAGGGAGTCTGGTGCTGTGGTCGCTGCCACGGACTTGGGGTCACTGCCATTCAGGACTCAGGACACAGTTACACATGTGGGATCGGCTTGTGTTGAACAGGGTTAGTGGCACCATGTGTCGCCGGCCTTCCATATACAAATACGCCTCACTAATCAAAGGGAGTCTGCTGCTGTGGTTCTCTCACGGAGTTGTGGTCACTGCCATTCAGGACTCAGGACACAGTTACACATGTGGGATCGGCTTGTGTTGAACAGGGTTAGTGGCACCACGTGTCGCCGGCCTTCCATATGGAAATATGCCTCACTGATCGAAGGGAGTCTGGTGCTGTGGTTGCTGCCACGGACTTGGGGTCACTGCCATTCAGGACTCAGGACACAGTTACACATGTGGGATCAGCTTGTGTTGAACAGGGTTAGTGGCACCACGTGTTACCGGCCTTCCATATGGAAATATGCCTCACTGATCGAAGAGAGTCTGGTGCTGTGGTCGCTGCCACGGACTTGGGGTCACTGCCATTCAGGACTCAGGACACAGTTACACATGTGGGATCGGCTTGTGTTGAACAGGGTTAGTGGCACCATGTGTCGCCGGCCTTCCATATGCAAATACGCCTCACTAATCGAAGGGAGTCTGCTGCTGTGGTTCTCTCACGGAGTTGGGGTCACTGTCATTCAGGACTCAGGACACAGTTCCACATGTGGGATCGGCTTGTGTTGAACAGGGTTAGTGACACCACGTGTCGCCGGTCTTCCACAGTGTAGGCCGGAGGCAGCGGTCAGCAAAGGCCCACAGCCACGTGACGTTGACTTGAGCTGCACAGATTGGGAGCATTTGATCTTGTTAACCCATTATAGTCTCTTACACAATTTGCATCGCTACTAATCTTGAATTGTGAACCGTGCTAACCCCAGTGTAGGCCGGAGGCAGCGGTCTGGATGGGCGCACAGCCACGTGGCGTTGAGTTGAGCTGCACAGTTAGTGGCACCTGAAGCACTCAGCTTGTGCGCACCCTGCGATGATACGTGGTCCCGGCGGGCCGCACTGGGAGCAATGTCTTTTGTCTAATGAATTCTGCCTTAATAAGGCCACGTGGCGATGACTTATGGTGCAGTGAGTTAGTGGTACCTTTGGCGCTCAGCGTGTACGCAGCCTGCGATCATGCGTGGTCCGGGCGGGGCGCAGTGGCAGCAATGTGTCTTGCCTACTGGACTGTGTGATCTGCAATCGCCACTGCATCTGAATTGTGAGCCCTGCTGTCCACAGTGTAGATCGAAGGCAGTAGTCTGTACAGACATAAGTCTGCGGTGCTGTGCCGCTGGGTTCGCAGGGGGCCTGTGTCGAGGAGGCCCACGGTCATGGCGACAGCCACGTGGCAGGGTGAGGGCCACCGCTCTGGCAGATGCTTTGGCCTTCCCACAAGTGAACCACGCCCAGAGCCCCAGCCTATTTATTCATACTTCTAAGCTGGAGTGCCGTACGTTAGACCAGCCCACTCCGCTTACGCTTCCAGGGGGGGACAACACAGCTACATGACCGAGATCTTCCCCATTGCCTGAGGTAACATGGTTGCGTCCACTGTGCACAACACTACAAGTATCAGTAGTATATGTACACATGGAGAGGTTTGTGCTCTGCATAGTGAGGTCTGTCCAGCACATCACCGCTACACTTGGTATTGTGTGCATTATTATTGATGGGTGACTTGCCTCCTTCACACATACTTGGTTCCCACATGTCCCAACATTCAGCAATTGTGCGGCTGAGGGGCCATGGCGTTTTGGGAAGGTCCGTTGTCCTGTTTTGCGCTGCCTCGGTGGTAGTAGGGGGGTGGTCCGGGGGGGAGGTCCTGGTGGTGAGGTCCTGGTGGTGGTGGCGGTGGGTTTTGTGGCCTTGTTGGGTGTCGGAGTTGCATGATCAGTAGCTGTATCACGTGTTGGTCTTTAGATGTGGCTGTGAGATGGGTCCAATTCACGCTGTAGATAGTCCACCTCCTTACACCAGTTAAAGGCTGATGTTCATTTCTTACTGCTAACTCGGCTTATCGCCTGGTTTTTGGTTCGCATTGCAGATTTGGCTGGTCGTTGAAAATATGGGGAAGTGGTGTTTAGTTTTTTTTTCCACGGGAACGCCTACTTTGCATATCATTAGCGTTAGTTGTGGCTCTCATTTGTGGCGATTTTTGGGGCGGAAGGCATGGTGAGATTTGCAGTTTGACCAGGTTGAGAATGGGATGATAATTTAAAAACACAGAAAAAAAAGATAAGTTTAATGAACATTATAATTAGAAATTAGCATTTAAAAAACCTTTGAAATTCACTGAAAAAACCAAAGGTTTCAGGCACGTTATAGTTAGAAATTAGCATTTGAAAAACCTTTGAAATTCACTGAAAAAACCATAGGTTTCAGGGACGTTATAGTTAGAAATTAGCATTTAAAAAACCTTAGAAATTCACTGAAAAAACCATAGGTTTCAGGGACGTCATAGTTAGTTGGACATTTCACTCATACAAAACCATAGAAATTCCCCCGTTATAGTTAGTTGAGCTAACTATAACTCGCGCCCCCGCAATGCACTGCTGATGACGTAACATATTACATCATTCATGACATGGTCAGTGACATCACTGATGACATCACTGATGACATCTCAAATGACATCACTGATGAATTCACTGATGACATCATCCACGTGAAAATCTGATGCACCTCATCACACCCTAATATACCCCTTGATACACCCACTCTAAAATACAGAGTATCATTTTCGAAACCATCAACACACCAATACCAGTTAGTACATATCCACTCACTAATTCCTAGCTCTACACACACATCCACTCATTCACCCATACAGTCACTCATACATACAGTCAGCCATCAATACTGCATTATCATATGCACTCACATATCTATACAGACACTCACACATTGCCTCTCATTCATAGAGTTACTCACACACCTAGTCAGTCATGGAAATAATCAATCATACTTTCATTTACTCACCTGTACAGTTATACACACACCACCTCATTTATTTAAACATATACTAACACATACTTACACTCTAATACAATAAGTAATACAAGCACACACTGATCCATACAGCCACTCTCACAATCACTCACTCTCACATATAGTCATTTATACACTCCAATACTCACATATACTGCCTTTCACATATGCAGTTACTCACACATGTACCACTGAGGCATCCATTCACTCAGCAACGCACCCATACACACACACACCCATCCATACAGCTCTTCACAGATGCACTCTTGAACCTATACACCCAGTGAATCACCCACTCACACATTTATGGACAGTTACACCCAACCCCACCTACCCACACAGACACTCAGGCACCCATAGAGATACTCAAACAACTAATCAATAACCCATATAGATCCTCATTCAGGTACTCACCAACCCATGGAACCGCTTACAAACCAACTGACAAACTAAACTGTGTGAATGTCTGTATTAGTCACTAACACATGCATTCAGTAAGACACAATTAATCACTCACTTATACAGTCAGTCACACACCTACTAAATCATCCATCCTGACTCTTATACACCCATTCATTCTTCAATACACCTTCGCATATACATAAAACATATTTACATTTTATAGAAACACATAGTCACTGGATGATGTCATCAGTGATGTCATCAGTGATGTCATTTGAGATGTCATCAGTGATGTCACTGACCATGTCATGCATGATGTAATATGTGACGTCATCAGCAGTGCATTGCGGGGGCGCGAGTTATAGTTAGCTCAACTAACTATAACGGGGGAATTTCTATGGTTTTATATGAGTGAAATGTCCAACTAACTATAACGTCCCTGAAACCTATGGTTTTTTGAGTGAATTTCTAAGGTTTTTTAAATGCTAATTTCTAATTATAACGTCCCGGAAACCTATGGTTTTTTCAGTGAATTTCAAAGGTTTTTCAAATGCTAATTTCTAACTATAACGTGCCTGAAACCTATGGTTTTTTCAGTGAATATATATATATATATATATTTATATATATATATAGTTATTTATTTATTACTTACTGGCAGTCACCAGTAGGTAGTTAAAGTTAGGACCTAGTCTCCATAGTAATTTTTTTTTTTACTTGCCTATATTTTTGGTGCTGTTTGATGAATCTTCACAAAATGTTCTAAAAAAAATTGCCCTCCTGATTGTTGTTGTGCATGAAAGGTTTCGGGGTGATCCATCAAGCGGGGGCGGAGAAAAAGGGGGGTAAAAAAACATGCATTTCCCATGTTAATTCTCATAGGCCCTTTAGGCACTGCTACAGCCCAAACAGAATTACACCAAATTTGGTAGAAATGTAGATGTTTGTCCAGGGAAGTGCCTTTTTGTGATTTGGTGTAAATCCCTTCAGTATTTTTTGAAATATTAAGGAAAATCCAAATTTGTATATACAGGGACATGGAGGATCTGCGACCCCTCCCGATCTCGTGCTGAGATCTGATTGGTTGCCAACACTTCAAACCAAGTGTTGGCAGCCATCTTGAGCCGAGTCCCAAAAATAATGTAAATAAAAAGGGGGCAGGGTAGAAATACCCTGACCCCCTAGGCCTCTTGGAGGGGTCCCACAGGGACCCCGCAGGGCCAAAAAAGCATTAAAAAAACATTTGGCAGGATCTGCGGATTCTGCAGTAAAATTAAATAAAAATAAAGTTCAGCTCCCATGCTTCCTTAATAATCGTCCTTGGGTGGGCCAGGTCCCAGGAGCATTTGCATAATAAAGGAGGGGTGCCCACAGCCTCCCCTGGGCTTCTTTACAAGTGAATGCGGGGGAGGCCGGTACGGCCTTCCCCGCTGCCCAAAGGGACCACCACCTCTAAGGGGCTAATTTGTTTTTAAATGGAGGGGCTTCTCAGACCCCACTGCCGCTGGGACTGCCTCCTCACCATGGCTTTATTTTAAAACAATGCGGGGACCACACGCACAACCCCGCAGCCCTAGGAGCTGCCACCTCCTCAGGGCTTTAACTTGAATGAATTGGGGGAGGGCCGTATGGCCTCTCCTGCTGCCCCAGGGACCCCCACCTCCCCGGGCTTATTTGTTTTTTAATGTGGGAACACTCGGACCCCCCCTGCCCCAGGGGCCACCACCTTCCTGAGGATTTATTTTTAAAAAGCACAGCAGTGCTTGGACCCACTGCAGCCCCGGGCCACCACCTCCCTGGAGCTTTAGCTTGAATGACTGGGGGTCGTGTGGATCCCCCCCCGCAGCCCCGGGGACCGCCACCTCCCCGGGCTGTTCTCAAATTGAATGTGGGATGGCCACGCGGACCCCCTCAGCCCCAGGGACCATCACCGTCCTGGGGCAAAATCTAATAAAGGAGGGGGGCCGCGGGCCATGCGGCCCCCCTTTTTGAGCCATACATGGCCCTAGGGACTGCCACCCCCAGGACCAGCTCCTGCTGTATCCCGGGGTGCCCATCTCAGGGACATAGCTGTTTGCAGATGGGAGTGGCTGCCTGGGTGGGACTAGGGCACCCACAATAGAGGCTAGGCCCTAGAGGATGGGGTCCCTGGGGCCGAAATTGGCCCAGGAGGGGGGCGCTCAGCCCCCCTCCCTTTAATTAAAAAAAAAAAGGCAGGTTCCTGGGAATGACGTCCCCATGGCTGAAATCGGCCCGAGGAGAGGGCCGCATGGCCCCCTCGCCCCCATTCATAAAAGCCCTGGCCCCTGGGGATGGGGTCCCCGGGTCCCAAATCAGCCCAAGGGAAGGGGGGCCACGTGGTCCCCCTCCCCTAATAAATGAAAAAAATAAAAAGCCGGACCGGCAAGTCACTGGAGGACCCACCCCCTTTTACCACCACTCTGCAAACGGGCCTTCTGGTGCACAACTGGTTGGGGGATGAAGTCCCCTTGGCTGCAGAGCATCCTTGGGGGCCAACAACCCCTCCTGTTACCTCCAGTAAGTCCCACACAAGGGGATTGCTGAGAGGTGATTGGAGGCCCGCTCCCTTTCTTCATCACTCTGCAAACACACCTCCGGGCGCACTGCTGCTTGGGGGATGAGGTCCCTTTAGATGCTGAGGGTCCTTGGGGACCAGGAACCCTGTCTTTTACCTCCAGTAAGTCTCACACAATGGGATTGCTGAGAGGTCTTTGGAGGCTATGCCCCCTTTCGCCATCACTCTGAAAATGCTCCTCCTGGCACACTACTAGTTGGGGGATGAAGTCGCCTTGGCTCTTGAGGGTCCTTGGGGGCAAACTACCCCTCCTGTTACCTCTAGTAAGTCCCACACAGCGGGATTGCTGAGAGGTCTTCGGAGGCCATGCCCCCTTTCTCCACCACTCTGCAACCGCTCCTCCTATTGCGCTACTGGTTGAGGGATGAAATCCTCTTCAATGCTGAGGGACAAGAGCCCTCCTGTTACCTCCAGTTAGTCCCATACAGCGGGATTCCTGAGAGCTAGTCAGAGGCCACACGGCTACTATTTAATAAAACATAGAAATTCACTTAAAAAACCAAAGGTTACAGGGACGTTCAAGTTTGGAAATAACATAAAAAAAACTTTAGAAATTCACTGAAAAAAATAAAGGTTACAGAGACTTTATAGTTAATCTCAGATTTCACTTGTATAAAACTAGCTCTGCTTATGACCTCACATATTACATCACTCATGACATGGTCAGTGACATCACTGATGACATGGTCAGTGACATCACTGATGACATTCTCAAATGACATCACGAATGACATCATCCAGTGATTGTGAGTGTTTTCTAAAAGTTTGAGTGTCAAACATATATACTAAGGTACTAAAAAAGTTAAATTAGTATTCTTTGTGTACTACTAATGAGGATACTATTTCTAACATATATTAAGTAGCTGGTTGTGTGACTGTGTGTGAGTGTATGTCTGGCTGTATGGGTGTGTGAGTGTATGGGTGTACAAGTGGGTGTGTGAGTACCTGTGTGGGTGAGTGAGTGGCTGTTTGAGTGGTATGTAAGTGGTTGTATGGGTGGGTGAGTGGCTGTATGGGTTAGTGAGTGGATGCGTGAGTCACTGTATGGGTGACTGATTAGCTGTGTGAGTGGCTGTATGAGTGAGTGACTGGGTGTGTAAGTGGCTCTATGTGTGAGGCAGTGGCTGTTTGAGTGAGTGTTTGGTTAAGTGAGTTTGTGTGTAAAGGCTGTATTGGAGAGTGAGTGTCTGTATTCATGAGTGAGTGGGTGTGTGAATGGTTGTATGGTTGTGTGAATGGGTATGTAAGTGGTTGTGTGGGTATGTGAGTGGATGTCTGAGATCTTGTATGGGTGCAGGGGATGGAGCCTTATCTGATCATGGTTCGCTCACAGCATGACAGGTTCTTATTGGCAAGGTTTAGGTTCAATCAATTGCACCATTTCTTGGCAACTCCATGCAGGAGGGTACGGCCTGAGGCAAGGGCACCCTGGACTGCGACAATTTGTCTCCGCAGGACATGCTGCATTTTTTAATGTTTTGTTCTTCTTTCAGCTGGCTGAGGAAGCGTTTTTTAATTCCCTTGATGAAATTCTTGAATTTTAAACAAGTCAGGCCCACCCTGATGTATCTTCAAATGCTTCCTACTGAGTATGTGATTTTTTCCTGTTTTATCCTTTTTACGAGCTGTCTGGGTATTTAGGAGAACAAGACCTGAGGAACTGTTTTAACATTCACAGTTTTATGAGTAATTATATTGTTTGTTTTTATTAATCATGAATTTGTTATTATTGCCTTTGATCTGTATTTTTTTATGGTGATTTTATTTACCGAATAAAGATTTATTATTGATTGATTGTATGGGTTAGTGAGTGTCTGTTGAGAGGTGGTATGGGTGAGTGGGTGTATGAGCGGGTGTATGGGTGAATAAGGGTGTAGGGGTGAGTGACTGTATGAGTGAGTGAGTGGTTGTGTGAGTAGCTGTTTGGGTGAGTGAGTTGCTGTATGGGTGAGTTAGTGGGTATGTGAGTGACTCAATGGATGAGTGAGTGGGTGTAGAACTGGTTGTATGGGTGCATGAGTGGGTGTAGGAGTGGTTGTGTGGGTGTTTGAGTGGTTTTGTGGATGATGTCATCAGTGATGTAATTTGAGATATCATCAGTGATGTCATCAGTGATATCACTGACCATGTCATGAATGATGTAATATGCGTGGTCATAAGCAGTGCTTTGCTGGGGTGTAAGTTATATTTAGCTTAGGTAACTATAACTTCTGAATTTCACTGGTTTTGTGCAAGTGAAATCTGAGCCTAACTATGACGTCCCTGCAACCTTTGTTTTTTTCAGTGAATTTCTAAGTTTTTAAAAAAATTCTATTTACTAACTATAACATCCTTGTAACCTTTGGTTTTTTCAGTGAATCTCCAAGCTTTTTTTAATTCTATTTCCTAACTGTAACGTCCCTGCAATCTTTGTTTTTTTTCAGTGAATTTCTAAGGTTTTATAAATGTAATTTCCTAACTATAATGAAACCTGTAACCTTTGGATTTTGTTTGTGAATTTCTAAGGTTTTTTAAATTTTATTTACTAACTGTACCCTTTGAGAGTGGGTGTGTGAGTGGCTGTATAGTTTGGTGAGTGGTTGTGTGAGTGAAAGTATGGGTCTGTGAGTGGGTGTGTGAGTTGCTGTATGGGTTGGTGAGTGGGTGTGTGAGTAGTTTTGTGTGTGTGTGAGTGGCTGTATGGGTCAGTGAGTGAATGTGTGAGTGTCTGGGTCTGCGAGTAGATGCAAGACTGGCAGAATGGGTGTGTGAGTGGGTATCTGAGTATCCGTATGGGTGTATCATTAGCTGTGTGAGTGACGGTGCCAGAACAGAACCTCACCTGCCCATTTATCCAGCAAGTGTCCACAGCTTTGCACAAAATGTCTATCCAACTGGAGCACTTTCTCCTGGTTAATTAGTAAGTGCTACCTCATTGGATAAATGTCTAGTGCATATTCTACACTACAGCTGCGTAATGGACCACGAGGAAATGTCTCGAGTGACCTTGTGTGCGTTTTGGCAATGTTATTGTTTCTCATACGTCTTCATCCAGAAATCTGTGATAACATGAATCCTCGTATACAGAAGACGATGAGACTACAAATAGCTAAATCTCCACCAAACAAGTGTACTTCCTGTTAACTATATGAACCAAGTGCTTCTTTGTGTGGTGGAGATGTCCTCATATTCCTAAGCATCTAGAACACATTCCCAAAATCGACCTGAAACACGCTGGGGGTCATCTTGTTAAGCTGTCCATCATCCTGGCAAAAGCTGGGAAGGCATTTGCATACTGCTAAGGTGGGCTGGTCTAAATGGGTGAAGCTTCCAAGTGATTTCCACATTTGCATATTCCTAGTAATGCAAAGGGAGAACCATGGACTCTACCAAGAAACCACTCTTGCTTTGCCTTTGCCAAGACCAGGAAGTTAGGATCATTTGTCCTTTACAGAATTGGGGCTTCAACTGGGGCAAATGCTATGTTTAAATTTGTAAGTGCTTCCCGTTGAGGTTTAATTTCTGTGAAATGAGCATCAGGGCCAGAACGGAACTTCACCTGCCCATTGATCCAACAAGAGTCCACAGTTTTGCACAAAAGTCTATCCAACTGGAATAGTTTCCACTGGTTAATTAACAAGTACTTCCTTGTTGGGTAAATGTCTAGTTTGTATTTCACACTACAGCTGCATAATGGACCACGAGGAAATGTCTCCAGCAAACGTGTGTGTTTCGGCAATGTGATTGTTCCTCGTGCCTCTTTAGCAAGAAATCTGTGATTACATGAATCCTCCTATATAGGAGACAACGACACTACAAAGAAGCCATGCATTTCGGCTATGTGATTACTCCTCTTGCCTCTTCATTCAGAATACTGTGATTACATGAATCCTCCTATAAGGGAGACAACGAGACTACAGAGGCAGTGCGTTTCGGCAATGTGATTGCTCCCCGTGCCTCTTCATTGAGAAATCTGTGATTACATGAATCCTCCTATATAAGAGACAACAAGACTACAAAGAGGCCGTGCGTTTCAGCAATATGATTGCTTCTTGTGCCTCTTCATCCAGAAATCTGTGATTACATGAATCGTCCTATATAGGAGACCACGAAACTACAAAGAAGCCATACATTTCGGCAATGTGATTATTCTTTGTTAGACCTGGCATCCTTGGCGTGGTTTCCCCTGACTTTTTGCCTCTACCTCCTGTATTTTTGACACTGTGCTGGAATTTGTTTTTGCTGGTTTAGATGCTTTGGGCACTTTGCCACTGCTGATCAGTGCCAAAGTGCAAGTGCTCCCTGGTTAAATTGTTATTGTGATTGGCTATCCATGATTGGTATATTTGCTTTACCAATAAGTCCCTAGTAAAGTGCACTGAGTGTGCCAGGGCTGGTGATTCAAATGCTACTAGTGGGCCTGCAGCACTGATTGTGCCACCCACAGGAGTAGCCCTAAGATGGTGTCTCAGGCCTGCCACTGCAGTGCCTGTGCGCAGTTTGTGAACTGCCATGTTGTCCTGGCCAGTGTACACACTTGCCAGGCCTAACCCTTCCCTTTTCTTACACATTGGACACCCCTATGGTAGGCCCAAGGTACCCCCCTGGGCAGGGTGCAGTGTATGTGAAAGGTAGGACATGTACTAGTGTGGGTAACATGTCCTGATAGTAAAATACTGCCAATTTCGTTTTTCACTATTGAAAGGCTATCTTGCCCATAGGTTAACATGGGGAATGCTGTGTAACATGGTTACCTGCATATCTTCCCATAGCAGCAAGATAGAAAGTTGGAATCTGGTACCCCTGAACTCAGAATTTAATTACACATCTTTTAGTGAAGATGGTTTTTAAATTCTAAGTTTGGAAATAGCACTTTTAGAAAGTGGCTATTTTCTTGTTCAACCTTTTGTGTGCCTCTGCCTGTTTGTGAATTGACCGTCTGGTTTGTGAGTGACAGGGGCTGGGGGTGGCTGCAGGAGGCTGGGTGAGTCAGCACTAGGCTGAATAGACCTATCTACATGTAGAGTGGTGGGAGGAGTTGCACCTGGGTCTGAATAGGGCTGTGCCTGCCTTCCACAATGCTGGCTCCACCTCCTGTGGTGTGTCTGATGACCCTGGCCCACACTAACAAAGGAAGGAGAGGTGCCCTGGCAGAATGCACCCTGAACTGGTTTGGACTGGATCCAGGACCCCTCACACATGGAGAACAAAGGCTTTTGGGGTATAAATACTAGAGCTGAAACCCCTGAACTTTAGACTACTTTTGGAATCAAGAAGAATCCCTGCCAAAGAAGATCAGCTGAAGAGACTGAGGAGAAGTACTGCCCTTGCTGTGTGTCTGGGGTTGGCCTGCAGTTTGCTGTTTCCACTGAGGAGAGATCTAAAGGGACTTTGCTGTGTGCTGTGTCCCCCTGCTTGAAAAAGGACTTTGCTGAGTGCTGTGTCCATCTGAAGAAGAGTCTCCAAGGGCCTGAGAAGAGCTGGCCTCCTGTTTCTGAAGTCCCAGGCACAAAAGGACTTCACCCCCAGCCTCCCTGAACTTCCTTGCTGGGAGTTCCAGTCTACTAGGAGGGCCTGTAACTGTGTGTGAGGCCTCTCTTGCTGGTGGGAGCTGGAAGCGCGATGCAATGAGAGAAGCGTGACGCCGCCGCCGCATCATCGAGAAGCGTGTCGCCGCTGCCGCTGTTCGCCGCCGCAACACCGGAGAAGCGTGTCGCCGTCACCGAGGGTCCGAGTTCACCGCACGGCCGTCGGGCGTGCACGCATCGCATCTACAGTGTCGCATCGCAACAAAGACGCCATTTCATCGCACCGGATCAGCGCAACGCATCAAGGCGCCATTTTGTCGCACCGGAACCGGAGCGCAGGAAGAACCGACGCATCGCCTTCACTGCGCCCCTTTTGCTTGTTTTGCGTTACGCATCCCAGGTACTTTGAGACTGAAAGTGTCGCATTTGAGATCTACAAGTTTATTTTTGCAACAACCCTTTTTAAAGACATTCTACTGAGTTTTGTATGTTGGATTTTTGTCGTTTTGGTATTGTTTAAGTTTAGTAAAGATATATTATTTTTCTAAACTGGTGTGGAGTCCATTTGTGGTGTTTTCACTATGTTACTGTGAGTGTTGGTACAAATACTTTACACATTGCATTTGGGATAAGCCTGTCTGCTCGTGCCAAGCTACCAAGGGGGTGAGCAGGGGTTATCTAAAGTGTGTATCCCCCTTACCCTGACTAGAAGCAAGGGTCCCTATTTGGACAAAGGTACCTACCTCTGCCAACTAGAGACCCCCAGTTCTAACACTCTTCTTGTCTCATCATTCAGAATACTGTGATTACATGAATCGTCCTATATAGGAGACAACAAGACTCCACAGAGGCCATGCATTTCGGCAATGTGATTTTTCCTCATGCCTCTTCATCCAGAAATATGTGATTACATGAATTCTCCTATGTAGGAGAGAACAGGACTATAAAGAGGCTGTGCATTTTGGCAATGTGATTGCTCCTCCACCCTTTTTATCCAGAAATCTGTGATTTCATGAAAACCTCCTATATAGAAGACAACAAGACTACAAAGGGGCTGCTGGATGAGCCCCAATGCCCCTACGGGACCAGCTGGCTCCCCACTTCCAGCGGGAGCTGGCAGTGCTCCCACAAGCAGGGAGCAGCAAAAATGCTGCTCCCTGCGTGTGGGAGCAATCCTTTCATCTGTTTCCCTGACCGCTTGACAGCGGGCAGCGAAACAGATGAAAACTCTGCTCCCAGCAAGTGGGAGCAGTTTTCCTGCTCCCGCCCACTGGGAGCTCAGTTACTGTTTGCTCTCGCTTGACTGGAGCTGTCAAAGCTCCCACCAATCAAAAGCAAACTGCTATCTCCCAAGGTTGGGTACCCTGGGAGATAGCAGGAGGCGCCCCTGAGGGATGGCGGTCCCCAGGGCCATTAGTGGCTCCAGGAGGGGGTCTGCGTGGCCCCCTCCGATATTTGGAATAAAGCCCTGGGGAGGTGGGGGTCCCTGGGGGCTCTTAGATGGGGGGGCGTGCGGCCCCCCTCCAATTAAAAGTTGAATTGGCTTGCCCCTCTGGAGGTGGTGATCCCCAGGGCTCAAACTGACCTTGGGAAGGGGGCTGCATGTGCCCCCTCCCCATTATTTATATTTAAATATGCCGCCGAGAACTTCCCCACCCAGGGGTTGAGTTTTAAAGAAGCACGAGAGACGGCTCTTTTTTGTGTGTTATTTTTGCCGTGAATTGCTAATCTCGTTGGGCCCGATTCACAGAACTAATCTGAGACAAAATTCTAAACTTACTACTTTTGGTATTCACAGAAGGCATTTAGTAGTAGTAAAGTTAGGATTTTGTCTTAAGTTTGACTTAAGTTTGACTTAAGACAGACTTAAGACAAACTTAAGACAAAATCCTAACTGTACTACTACTAAATGCCTTCTGTGAATACCAAAAGTAGTAAGTTTAGGATTTTGTCTCAGATTAGTTCTGTGAATCGGGCCCTGCGATTTCACGGCTAAAATTAAAAAAATAAACAATGCTTTTTGACCCTTGCAGGGTCCCTGTGGGACCCCAGCACCAGGGCTATAGGGTCAGGGAATTCCTACCCTGCCCCCATTTCTTTATTTTTACGTTTTGTTTTTGGGTCTGGCTGAGGCCGAGTTCCAAGATGGCTGCCAGCACTTCCTGGTTGAAGTGTTGGGAGCCAATCAGATCTCTGCAAGAGATCGTCAATATTTGCGGAGGCTTCGTGCCTCTAGATATACAAATATGGATGTTCTTTAATATCTCCAAAACTACTGTATGGATTTGCATCAAATAACAAAAAGGGCTCTTTTTGGACCGAGGTTTACCTTTCTGTCAAATTTGGTGTAATTCCATCCAGCGATTCAGGCTGTAGTCGTCTTCAAAATCCTTATGGGAATTAACATAAGAAACATACTTTTTGTGACACCTCCTTTCCTCAGCCCCCGCTTGACGGATCACCCTGAAACTTTCCATGCACAATAAGACCCAGCGGAACTCTTTTTCGGCAACCGGCACCAAAGATATAGACAGGTCAAAAAATGCTTTTCCTACGGAAACTAGATCCTAACTATAACTACCAGAATGTACTCTAAGACCCCCTTTACAAAAATGCATGAAAGGCACAGGACCAAGGGAAGACACCACAATATTTTAACAAAAGCGGTCCTACCTACCTATATTGCTTCACCAAGGAATCAATCCAACAGAACTAGGCCACACTGCATTTTCGTTATGGCATGTTTCTTTGCCATATAACATTTTTTATATTTTTTGGTAACAATTTGTTTCATTCTTTACAAAAAATCCAATATTGTTTATTACAAAACAGATGTATATACATTTGTTCATTGCAACACTGAGTTGTACATTTTTCAATTTTAACATATTTACAAATTCATCCACAAATTTAAAATACTCAAACTACAAAAACACTTCTATACTACGCTTCCTATGTCACAAACTCCACTAACATCCCACTAACACTACAAAGCACTCATTCATCATACACCAATCCGGAAAAACTAAACAAAACGTCCTAAAGTACACCATTGAGGTCTCTATAATTCTCATTTTCTGGTGTAATGGCACCGCATTGGACACATAACCACCTTCTTCAGGACTGAATAATGATTGGATATATTTGTACAGCACAACAGGAGGACAAGGGAAGTAATCTAAACAAGACAAGTAACAAAGCAGACTATCTTATATGTAGTAACATGTGTGGTCTTGGACTGTTATACAATTTATTAAACGTGGAGCAAAGCTTCCAAAGCGACCGCCAGTAGGTAATATATTTGTATATATATATATATATATATATATATATATATATATATATATATATATATATATATATATATATATATATATATATATATATATATATATATATTATATATATATATATCCACACAATTGGATCCCAGCCTGAGCGCTCAGTAGCGGGTGCGCGAGTGAGGCCGAATCCGTGGCCTGGGTTAATTTTTTTAACAGAATTACGCCGCACTCAGGATACACAGTTCAATGTCTTTATTTTAATCCACCATTAAGCCTCCGTCTATGAATCACACCGACGCGTTTCAGCCACAAAGGCCTTGCTCACGGTTGGAGGACTGTTACCCATAATGTACTATTTATACTTTTACCCAATGTAGCCCATAATGAGTCATCCTGGGAAATGTAGTGTCAACAATTACAGTTAATAAAAAAAATCCTCATTTTCACAGACAATTGTAACTTTTTTGATTACTATTAATCATTGTATGGCCATAAGTGCTGCAAACACATCACGTGAGTACGCAATGTTACGTTATTATCATTTCAAACCTAATGCCACACTGTATGCTTCCACATATTTACAATATAGAGATAACTTTCAAAAAGTTTTGTAACTCCATGAATCACAGGTTTTTGTCCACACTTCAGTATATGTAGCGCCAAGTCTAATAAACTTATCTACCAATGGGTGTCATCTATAACTGTAGATCATCACAACATAGATAAAAAATGAGAAGTCTCATATGTGTCTAGTATACGCATCTAATGGTAATCCAAAACCAACCTGACACCACACTGTCTGTTGGGATACTCATTTTCAATAAAAATCAAGTATAGTCCAAACACCAACTTAGGCAGTATTTCTACCTTATATAAAATAAGTGTGCAACCCACAGAAATGGCTAAAATACTTGCAAAATTGTAAGCACAAAGAAAAGAAAAGCGTGATATCAATTAGATACATACAATCATCCGTAGTTTCTCAAGGATCTGAACATTTGACCAGCCGAACACAGATGTCATATAATTAAAAAATTAATTAATTAAACAATTACAAGTGGACATGAAGTACCTCATCATTATTAAGCCCCCGAGGGGTCTTAGTTCGTAGCTTAATAATGTATCTGGACTCTAGTTGTCTCAGTTTTTTCTTTCTATCTCCTGCCCTTTCATTAGGTGGGATAGTGTCCAGACCAAAAAATTCAATGCCTCTCCAGTCATTATTTTGACATACCGCCATGTGTCTAGCTGTAGCATAGTTCATATCCTTGTTTTTTATCGCACGGATGTGTTCAAGAATCCGTTTCTTCAACATACAGACAGTGGAGCCAATGTATCTCTTTCCACAGGCACATTGTATGACATAGACCACGAATTGTGTCGTACAGGTAATTCTATGATTGATTTTAATAGATTTCCCTTCATAGTCAATGTACTCTGTTTTATTCACGGCAACTTTACACGCCTTACATTTATTACATTTTTTAAAGCCCAGTTGTTTATCATCCAACCAACATGTTTTTGCTTTTGCTTGATAATGGCTTTGGACGATAGTGTCCTTTAACGAAGGTACTTTCCTGTATGTTACCTGTGGTCTATCACCAATCATACTGCCAATGTCCTGGTCATTGCTCAAAAGATGCCAGTATTTTTGCACAATTTGAGTGACACGCAGGCTCTCCTTACTGTAAGTGAGAATAAGTCTCGGCATCTCAGTGCCTGATGCAATTAAAGCTTTTTGTTTTTGAGCTTTTGGAATAAGAGTGTCTGTCCGAGTCACTGTCGCAATCTTTTGCAGACTTTTGTTCAGATCTCTGGATCTGTATCCCCTATTATGTAGCCTATGCGCACTCGCCGTGATTTTGCTATTAGCATCTTCATCCTTTGAGCAGTTCCTTCTTATCCGTATGAACTCTCCATACAGAATGCTGTTTTTAAGGGACTTCGGATGGAAACTAGTGCCATGAAGGATGCTATTCATTGCCGTTGGTTTCCTGAATAACGTGGTTTGAATTTGTCCCTGGTCTATATAGACCGTTGTATCCAGGAAATTAATAGTGGTATTGCTGGTAGAACAGGTGAATGCCAGCCCTATCTTATTGTGGTTAAGTTTATTGAAATAAGACAAAAAGTCCTCTTTTTCACCGTTCCAAATGACGAATAAATCATCAATGTAACGTAACCACAATATGATTTTATCCAAATCGTCTTGGTTTTCAGCACCCCAGGCAATTTCCTTCTCCCACCACCCCATAGTGAGATTAGGGTAATTCGGTGAGAAGGAAAAGCCCATGGCAGTCCCACAGTGTTGTTTATATAATTCTCGATCAAACAAGAAGATGTTATTATTGAGGCATAGCTCAATCATAGTGAGTAGCATGGCCGAGTGTTGTAGATCTTTGAAGTTCCATTGTTTAAGAAAGTATGCACATGCTTGCAGTCCAATCTTATGTTGGATCGAAGTATATAGCGATACAATATCAATTGTAGCCATGATGTAATTGGCATTCCAAGAGGTATGTGCCAGGATACGTAAAAAATCGCCAGTGTCTTTCAAATATGAACTGAGATTCTGAACCATTGGTGCCAAGAAATAGTCCACGTATACAGACACATTTTCATATAGCGAATCACATGTGGATACGATGGGGCGTCCGGGAGGATTAAATAGCGTTTTGTGAATCTTCGGAAGAAAATAAATCGTTGGTATTGTGGGATATTCCTTCCTCAGAAATTGGAATTCAGTTTCACTTATTAGACCCCCATCTCTCCATGCTACAAGACTCTTCTCCAATTCCAATTTCATCCCATTAATTGGATTGTCTTGTAGTTTCAAGTATTTGGTTGTATCCCCCAGTTGTCTATGGGCTTCTGTTACATAGTCTAACCGATTTTGTGTGACTATGTTGCTGCCTTTATCCGCGGGCTTAATGATTATTTCACTATTATCCATTAGTGTCTTGATGGCTGTACGTTCCTTTATAGAAAGATTTTCTCTTTTTCCAGGATTGCATATTTTTTGTAAGTTGTCCGATTCATGCATTACTGCCTCTGAGAATTGGTCAATCTTATTGCCGGGTGATAGTTGTGGACAGCATTTCGATTTGTTTTTAAAAGCACTTGGTGTGCGGCTTGTTGTCTCTATACCCAGTTCATTTAACACTTGGCTTTCTGTGGTAGTATTGTCATCTAGATTATACATCAGATCGAACAGATTTTTGAGGTCCGGAATCTGTTCAACGGTTAGTGTACTTAGCTCCGTTTAAGTTTCTTGGTTGGCGCTTGCCTGTTGGTTATCATTTGGGCAATTAATGTGAGCTTTAGTTAATTTTTATTTTCTCACATATTTGTATATTTCGATTTTGGTGTTCGTATAATCAAAATGTCTCTCCGGACAAAACGTCAGGCCTTTATTGAGGAGTCGTTGTTCTTCCTCTGTCAGAGCATGGTTAGACAAATTAATGATGAGATTTGTATCTTCTATTTGCGTGATTTCAAGTTCCGCAAGGGGTACTGTTTTCTTTCGCCGAGAGCGTCGGGTTTTTCTTGTGCTCCGGAAGATTTTGAATCTCCCCTTACATGCCCTCTGCCTCTTCCTCTCCCTCGTCCCCTGGCTAATGTTTGGTCCAGGTGCATAAGGCGCATCTCCTCTAAAAAAGAAATTGTTTTCGGTGGATTGGAACCACCTGCAGCTTCATTCTCGCTGACATCTGATTCGCTCGTAGTTTCCAGTGTAATTGGTTTAATATTTTTATTATAATTCAATTTCAAGGTATCAAATCTTTTTGCGAAGGTGAGGATTCTTCCTTCTTGATAGTCAATCTCATCTCTAATATATTTCCTGTGTTTTCTTTGTTGGATATCATCTTCATATTTCTCCAACCTTGTCTCCATTTCTTGTCTATATTTTGTTATTTCTTCCTTGTTTCCAGGCAGAATTTTGTCCTCAAGTTCTTTAATGAGTTTATGTGTATCATCCAAATCCATATTAGCATAATTCTATAAGGATTTTCATCATGTTTTTTTAACATATCATGTTGTTGGCCCCCCACTCTTCCAGCATTTCTGGTCGTATTTCCGGGTGTGTGGGCATTGTGAATATCCTTAATCCCCTTGGTACTCTATCAATATCCAGGTATTTTTGTAGTGCAATAATTTCCCAACTTTTGTTTATTTCTCTTTTATATTGCCGTTCAAGTTGCACAAAACATTGTTTCAGTGATGGCTCTGGCACTCGTTCCGTGTTAGCCACTTGCTGAGTAATTGTCCGATCCCGGACTCCAGTTGAGAATGTAAGCGCTATTTTATCCGCACGCTTTGCTTTTCGTGCCTCCATGCATGCGTCTGCAAACACTATTGCCAATATCCTCATTGTGCCGTTTAGGATATTAATAGTTCTTGGATGCTTGGTGGATATATTATTAGTTTACTGTTCGAATCCTGCTTTATGCAAACACCGAACCGGGACGAAAGAGGCCGTGCTCCCAAAGTCCCTGCGATGCTTGCAATACAAGCCGCTTTGGCAGTAATCCCCGTAACACAATGATTAATAGAGAACTCCACTCACCTCCGGACAGGAAGGCTCCTGTCTGCTCGTGACACCGGCGGCTCCGTCTGCTGGCTTTCCAGCGCGCCGCGTGGAGTTTCTCCCGCAAGTGCAGTTCCCAACTCTCGGTTCTCGGAGAAAAGACGCCAGGCGCCTCAGGCAAACACTATTCCACACAATTGGATCCCAGCCTGAGCGTTCAGTAGCGGGTGCGCGCGTGAGGCCGAATCCGTGGCCTGGGTTAATTTTTGAAACAGAATTACGCCGCACTCAGGATACACAGTTCAATGTCTTTATTTTAATCCACCATTAAGCCTCCGTCTATGAATCACACTGACGCATTTCAGCCACAAAGGCCTTGCTCACGGTTGGAGGACTGTTACCCATAATGCACTATTTATACTTTTACCCAATGTAGCCCATAATGAGGCATCCTGGGAAATGTAGTGTCAACAATTACAGTTAATAAAAAAAATCCTAATTTTCACAGACAATTGTAACTTTTTTGATTACTATTAATCATTGTACGGCCATAAGTGCTGCAAACACATCACGTGAGTACGCAATGTTACGTTATTATCATTTCAAACCTAATGCCACACTGTATGCTACCACATATTTACAATATAGAGATAACTTTCAATAAGTTTTGTAACTCCATGAATCACATGTTTTTGTCCACACTTCAGTATATGTAGCGCCAAGTCTAATAAACTTTTCTACCAATGGGTGTCATCTATAACTGTAGATCATCACAACATAGATAAAAATATATATATATATATACACATACATATTCACTGAATAAACCAAAGGTTACAGGGACGTTATAGTTAGGCTCAGATTTCACACGCACACAACCAGAGAAATTCAGCAGTTATAGTTAGCTGAGCTAACCATAACTTGCTCCCCCGCAATGCACTTCTTATGACCTCACATATTACATTACCTATGACATGGTTAGTGACATCACTGATGACATCTCAAATGACATCACTGATACTGGAGCCTGGAGTGGTAAAAGGCTTAGGTCATTTTACAGCTCGGCATGGATAGCACTGTGCTAATCCTATGCTTAAAGACTTTGCTGTAGAAATGGCAAAAGACTTTGTCCCTTTCTATTTCAGCGTACATGGCACTGTATTAATCCTATGCTTAAAGACTTTGATAGAAAAGCAGACATTTGAGGTGAGCAAATTTAGAGTGTCGCTGGTGTTGAGAGTGCTCTATACTGGAGCTGCTTTCCACCTAAGCTTGAGAACTACCCAGAGTTCGCTGCTTCTTTTTTTGCATAATTTATGCGTCACTCTATGCCTGAAAGGGTAGTGTTTTGAGAGATATATATATATATATATTACCTACTGGCGGTCGCCAGTAGGTAGTTATAGTTAGGACCTAGTTTCCATAGGAAAAACGTTTTTTGATTTGCTAATAACTTTGGCGCCATTTGACGAATCTTCACAAAATTTTCAAAACTAGTGGGGCACTCCGATCAGCTCCTGTCTTCAAAGTTTCGGGGTGATTCGTCAAGCGGGGGCCGAGATAAAAGGGGGGTCCCAAAACACGTTTTCCCCATGTTAATTTCCGTAGGAAACTTTAGACAAAGCTACAGCCCGAACTGCTGAACGGAATTACACCAAATTTGGCAAAAAGGTAGGTCTTGGTTCAGAAAGAGACCTTTTTTTTAAATGGTGTAAATCCGTTCAGTAGTTTTTGAGAAATTCAAAAATAAAAAAGTGTCGATATCTAGGGACACGGTGGATTCGCGAACCCTCCCGAGCTTCACTCTGATTGGCTGCCAACACTCCAAACCAGGAAGTGTTGGCAGCCATCTTGTGACTCGGTAACCGAGTCACAAGAAATCAGAAAAAATAAGATGAAAAACAAGAAAAGGGGGCAGGGTAGAAACACCCTGACCCCCTAGGCCTGCTCAGGGGGTCCCACAGGGACCCCCAGGCCCAAAAAAAGCATTTTTTTTTTAAACGGCCGAATTCGCAATTGGTGCGCGAATCCGGCTGAAAAAAAAAACAAAAGACGAAGCGTGAGCTTCTGCGCTTCCTTATCTGTAAGCCCCCGGGTGGGCCAGGTCCCGGGGGCAATATTTATTATGTATGCGAAGTGCTGCCGGGAGCACTCCTTACTCAGACACCTGTGGAATACGAGAGAGTCAAGGGAGGCCATCTCATCTCCAAACCGGAAGGCGCGTCAGAGTGGAGGCTTAATCAACCAACCTGGGGAAGGGATGAATGAATGGGCGCTTCTAACTATGCAGCAATGTAAGTTTTCTTGCCACTCTAAATTCAAGATGTGAGAGGCCAGGCATCAGAGTGCATCCGAGCAAAGCGCAAACCCACGGCCATTCCGCAGAAGCGTGTTAACAATACATAGACCAACTCCGGCTAAGGAAAGCATGACAGGTGGGAGAGGGGGTCTGACGGACATCCCTTCATACACAGTCACCGAAAACAAAGTTTTAGCAGCGGCGCCCACAGGTCATTTACAATTAACCACGTGCTGCTGCGTAATATCCAGCAAGAAGGGAGGGGTGATTAGTGAACACCACCGATCCCCGGCCAGACACCCTGCTGGCCGCACGTTCATCCTTGTGAGGTCGGTGTGAAATAACTAGAGCACAAACGGAAGATATCATGGAAGGAGTGGCCGCAGTCAAACTTGAGGGTGAGCGGTTTAGAGTACGTGCTCATACACGCACACAAAACACAACACACAAGCGCACACACACACACAACAAACGCACACACACAACACACATGCAGGCACATACACCACACATAACATGCGCGCACACACACACAACAAACACACGCACACAGAACACACACACCGGCACACACAAAACACACGCAGCACACAGTCACAACACGCACACACAACAAACACGCAGTCGCACACACAATACACACGCACACACATTTACGCCCACACACCACATTCCCACACAAACACGCACACGCACAATTGTGCTGCAGGTGTGCAGTATGCACAGTGTCAGTACAAAAGAAAGACACATATGATATTAATAAGAAGGCACAGAGAAACGTCATGCTCACTCACAAACACATACACGTGCGCTGACAGACAAGTGCACTCAAGCGCACACACACGCGGAGAGAAAGCGTTGCACTGTCCCCATAAAATACCTTATTGTTTGAAAGCAGAGCAAAATCGCAACGCCACAGGTGTACACTTTTATATACAGTGCACAGAAGATACAATGATGTTTGCTGGGCGCTATCTCAATAAGGCGGTCAGACAAGTGAGTGTCACCAAAATGCCGATGAGCCGTTCAATGACGATGGGTGCGCACCCTAAAAAATACCATCACTGCGTTGGTTTTTAGCTGGAAGTTCCTGAACGCCCCGGAGAGCTGCGCCATGTGCAGTGCCAGGCAGCGGGACATGCACCTGGCTCTGGGGACCTGCTGTGCCAACTCTGCCCCGGCCCCTTCTTCACAGTCCCTGCGCCAGGAAGGGGCGACTGGCAGCACCCTGAAGCACAACAGGAGCCCCGCAGTCCACAACCTTGCAGCCATACGGAGAGCTGGTGCCCTCAACGAGGCGTAACAAACACGGACCAAATGGGGTGATGCGCAGCGCCTCTGACACCACGAGCCTGCCCTCCGCACAGCCTTGCGCCAGCAGCGTGCAGCGGAATGCCCTGTGTGTGTAGGAATGCAGCCCGGCTCCTGTGGGGACCCTCCCTCTCCAGCTCCTGTGGGGACCCTCACTCCCCTCCTCTGCCTCCGTCTTGTCCCACCCACCGGCCCTGGCACACGAGGCACCAGCCAGGAGCTGTCTGTTTACATCTGGCCTGGCACGATTCAGGCCCCTCACACACGTCGGGATAACCGCAGAGGCCACCAAAAATTGTCCACGCAGGACTTTTATCCTGAAAACTGGTAAAACATATAATGATCACATTTCGACGATGCTCCTTTTGTGCAAACTTTGCACCCGCTTTAGATGACGTTAACCTAATTGGCCCGTATTTGGAGCCGTAGAATGAATACACCTTCAGATAGTGCCTCTGATACTGTTGGGCGCTGTGCCAGTTACATAATTTGCCAACTCCAGAATGTATCTTTACAGGTGGCAGTTCCGACTAATTCCTTCGAGTCTCATTTTACAGAAAGGTAAATGTAATTACGTGTTTTAGGGAGATTTCTGGTAATTGCATCAACCCAGCCTCATAGCCGGTTGCAGTGGGCTACCCTGGCCATGAAAAGCTCTCTACCTGTTGAGAGGCCCAAACTGCAGGTGAGGGCCTATACCACACAAGAGGGCCTTTAACATCCATTGTCTCCCTAGCCAAAAGGGCTATAATGCTATTAGAATATTTCACCTGCTAAGGGGAGTGTGCCCTCATTTATACAGGGAGAACCAGTAAGACAGTCAAGCAAGTCTATGCCAGCCATTATTGCCACCCTGCCACCCCCTTGTCTTCAAAGCAGCTCCCAATCAGTGGCGTAACAAAACTTGTGCCCCGCAAAGTGTTACCCCTGCAGTCATGCAATTACCCAGACACTATCTATGCACTCCTTCAATCACCCAGTCAGTAGCCATGCAGTTATGCAATCACCCAGATATTACCCATGCACTTTTTCAATTACTCAGGCAATACCCATGCACTCCTACAATCACCCAGACACTACCCATGCACTCATACAATCACTCAGGCACTAGTCATGCACTCATACATGCACTTACGCACTTCTGCTGCACTTATACAATCACTCAAACACTACCCATATAGTCTTCCAATCATCCAGACACTACCTGTACACTCATGCAATCAACCAGGTACTTGTTATGAACTCTTCCAATCACACAGAAACTACCCATGCACTCCTCCATGCAGCAAGACACTACCCATGCACTCTTCCATGCACCCAGCCATTATCCATGCACTCCTTCAATCACCCAGACATTACCCCTGCATTCATGCAATCACCCACGCATTACCCATGCACTCCTACAATCACTGAGGCAGTGCCCATGCAGCCTTCCAATCATACAGACACTACCTGTACACTCATGCAATCACCCAGGTACTTCTTATACACTCCTCCAATTACCCAGAAAGTACCGATGCACCCCTCCATGCACCAATGCACTACTCATGCACTCTTCCATGCACCCAGGCATTACCCATGCACTCCTCCAATCACCTAAACATTACCCTTGCATTCATGCAATCACTGAAGCATTACTTATGCACTCCTTCAATCACTCAGGCAGTACCCATGCACTCGTCCAATTACCCAAATATTAACCATGCAGTCCTTCAATCATCCAGACATTACCTCTACACTCATACAATCACCCAGCCATTAGCAATGCACTCTTCCAATCACTCAGGGAGTACCTATGCACTTCTCCAATCATACATGTACTACCCATGCACTGCTTCAATCACCCAGGCATTAGTCATGCACTCCTTGAATTACTCAAGCATTACCTATGCAGTTACAAAATCACTGAGGCATTACCAATCCACACATTTAATCACTCAGACAGTACCCATGTACTCCTGCAAACACCCTGGCATTACTCCTATACTCTTGCAATCACCCAGACATTACCCATGTACTCCTTCAATCATCCAGACATTACTCCTACACTTATGGAATGATCCAGGTATTAGCCATACAGTTCTGCAATCACCCAGGCACTACCTATGCACTCATGCAATCACCCAGACATTACTTATGCACTCCTTCATTCACTTAGGCAGTACCCATGCACTCCTCCAGTCACCCACACATTATCGCTGCATTCATGCAATCACCCAGGCACTACCCATGTACTCATGCAATCACTCAGACATAACCCATGCGTTTCTTCAATCACTAAGGCAGAACCCATGCACTCTTCCAATCAGCCAGGCACTACCCATGCATTCATACAATCATCCAGACATTACCCATACACTCATGCAATCACTCATGCATTACCCATGCATTCATCCAATCACCCACACATTACCTCTGCACTCACACAGTCAGCGTGGCGTTACCCATGCACTTACCAAATCACCACGCACTACCCTTGCACTACTCCAATCACCCAGGCACTACCCTTGTACTCATGCAATCACTCAGGCATTACCGATGCACTCCTCCAATCACCCACACATTACCTTTGCACTCATGCAATCACCCTGGCGTAACCCATGCAGTTACAAAATCACCATGCACTACCCTTGCACTACTCCAATCACCCAGAGACTACCTATGCACTCATGCAATCACCCATGCATTACCCATACACTCCTACAATCACTCAGGCAGTTCCCATATACTCATCCATTCATCCAGACATTACCGCTACATTCATGCAATCACCTAGGCATTACCCATGCACTCATGCAATAAGCCAGGCACTACCCATGCAGTCATGCAATCACTAAGGCATTTACTCTAGCATTCATTAATTCCCTCAAACACTATCCGTGCACTCATCCAATGAGTCAGGTAATACTGCTGCACTCATTCATTCACTCAGACACTACTTATTCACTAAAAGCATGACTCAGACATTACCCTTCCACTCATTTTAAATCTTTTTGTGTTTTTGAACTCTTTTAGTAATTTTTTGGGTGTTTTTTTTAAACAAACGATTGAAAAAAACAAGGAAATGAACTAAAAAATCTTTTCAAAACATTTTGCAATTAGAAACTCATTGCAAATAGGAAAAAAAAACAATTTAACAACGATGATTGTTTGCAGCAAAAACAATAGCTCCAACAGATTGCTCGCCTGCACACAGACGTTTCTTGCACTTTATGCAGTGCTGTTCTAGTCCTCCGAACTGTGGAACAATTTGTAAGGATGTAGTAGATCCTGGAGAAGTACTAGGTCCTGCGCCCTGATCATCTTGCTGAGACTCTTGCATTTGGCGCCGATGTTGTTCACGCGCAAGATGGTTTGGGTGCATAGTCTGGAGGTGTTTTAGCATTGATGAAGCCCCACAGGAGTACTTCTTTTCAGATCCACGAGATAAGATTTCTAAATCGTCGGGGTATCAATTACTTAGGACAAGTAGCAACAGCTTACTTATAACCAATATGAATAATTTACAAAGAAAAATAAATAAAGGTTTATTTCGGAAATGAACCACGAACAGAAGGAGGCTTGAATTCCAGATCACGAAACACATCGGACTGGCACAAAATCGACTCCAACCGACGGGTGGAAGTCTAATACAGTTTATCTCTGAGGCTCCAAACCGGCTGGTGGAGATCCTTATGAATTAATTTCCTACCTATACCTGACTAAGAAATTATTAATCGCAGGGCCACCTAGGAATCTACTTTTGGGCTGCCATTTCTCCCCCCTCCTGCCCTGAGGAAGACCCGCCTGGACGCACTTTCACTTCTTGCGCGATATACAGGGTCGAAACGTCGGCGTATTGTATATGTCCACACAACGCTTATGATCACAGTTCCATTCGTCATTGGATCATTAAGCATATGTGCTAATAATAAGGACATTTATAAAATCTTTCTCTCTCCCCCCTCCCCATTTTTTGCACAATTGTTTCTGTATATAGTGGATTATATTTATCACCATTCACCACATGTCACTGTTGCACCACAGTCACGTATTGCAATTGAAATGATAAATTGCGACAGCCTTTATTATTTGTTTTTCTTTTACTACATTATTGATTCAAAAATCTTTGGTGTGTGTTATATCTTTATTTATTTTTCTTTGTAAATTATTCATATTGGTTATAAGTAAGCTGTTGCTACTTGTCCTAAGTAATTGATACCCCGACAGAACCATTTTTCCTTTAGAATACGTATACCCAGGTTCTGTGGGACACCGGGTTGCCCCATTACGTTTAACACCACGAGATAAGATGTTCTTGCAAATAGTGCAGGTGACTTTGCGAGCATTCACCTTTTTTTCTCTTTCAGGGACAGAGAAGAAAGCCCATACAGTGCTTTCCTTTCTTTTCTTGATTGGTTCTTCCACTTCCTCTTCATCTACAGGAATATCCTGAGCTGGATTTTCAGATGCCATTTCCTTTGTTTAGAAAAAAACACCAAAAAAATCAAACTAAGAGGGACACAAAACACAAGAGGTGTTTCTTCAAAAGATGCTCCTGGAAGAATGAAAAAAATGGGTGGGGTCCTTCAAGTTCTAGAATAGAAAGATTCTAAACTAATAAAATTGTTTCTTTTGAAGTAACATGGGATTCGCGCACCAGGCGAGCAACGTGCGTGCACCCAGCGCGAATTCCGAAAAATATATTAAACAGTAATATATCTTTATTACAATTTGAAATATATAATATTTACAGTTACATTAACTAATCTCTTGGTATTATATTCTTCCCCCACGGCCCACCTTCGGGTTAATGGCTCCTTGTCTCCTCCCATCCCGATCACAAGTGGCACGCGCCAGGGGTGCCCTTTGTCCCCACTATTATTTATTATAGCAATGGACCCTCTGGTCTGCCACCTTCAAGAAAAGCATTTGTTTCGCGGCCTGCAATTTCCTAATGGTCCACTACTCATGTCCTTGTACGCAGACGACGTTCTGCTTTTCGTCCGGCACCCCCGCAACAACCTACAACCTTTGGTGGAGGAAATTGAACGGTTTGGCACCATGTCTGGTCTTAAGATTAACTGGGGAAAGTCAGTTTTGTTCCCCATCACGGACGCGGCTCTGGCGGACGAGACGGAATATCCCCTGCAGGTAGCTAAAGATACCACGAAATATCTAGGGGTGCATCTACATAGGGACAAAGGCCAGGTACTACAGCTAAACTATGGACCTGCAGTAGAACAGCTCATCTCACAAGTGGAGAGGTGGATACAATTACCTCTCTCCATGGCTGGTCGCATAGCACTCATTAAAATGAAGGTGTTACCTCGTTTTCTTTATTTTTTTCGCACTATACCTATCCCTCTTACTAACGCCTTTTTCGCGCAGCTACGCGGCCTTCTTATTCGATTGATATGGGCTGGCCGCAGACCTCGGGTTGCTTGGGACACTCTCACATTGCCCTATGCACGGGGAGGGTTCGCAGTCCCTGATCCTCAACTCTATTTTTTTGTGGCACAGGCCCAATATGCGCACCACTGGTTCCACCCGGATGTTCGCATACCATACACGAAGCCAGATATGGAAATAGCGGCCCCTACACCACTTGGGTCGCTACTCCCCAAAGGGGTCCCCCTTGACCCGCAGGATATCCAGCCCCTGTCTACCACATGTTGGGCTTGGCGTAAGCTCAACCTATTACTCGGTTCTGGCCCTCTTTATTCACCGGCCCTCCCACTCACCCACAATCCGTTCCTACCCCTAACCGTCGAAAAGGGGGTCCTAGCCACTCTTTCCAAATTAGGGTTGGACACCTTTGGCTCCCTATTCCCTGACGGACAGGCACGTAGGTTATCTGATTTAACGCAGCTCCCAGGGATGACCGGCGTGGACAATCTCAATGTGGCCCGACTACAGGGGCCATTACGTGCCAATTTCTCCACCTTTCCCTCTCCGCCCACGAAGTTTACCCCGCTCACCCTGCTTATCACAGACGACACCGGTTCACACCTGGTCACCAAACTGTATAAAGCCTGTTTGGCTCTTAGGATGGGGCGGGACAGGGGGACCCGGCAGCGATGGGAGGATGATTTGGGTCAACCTTTAACCAACAAAGAATGGTCCTACTGCCTCGACCAAACTCACAAAGTGTCCCCCAACCATAGGCACAAACTGCTTCACTTCAAATTTGTTCACAGAGTTTACATTACCCCTCGACAACTGGCCAAATTCGATCCTTGCAAAACCACCAATTGCCCTAAATGTAATGCACTTGATGCTGACTTTGTGCACATGGCCTGGGCTTGTCCTCACATTTCGGCATACTGGCAGGAAGTATTTTTAGAAATAGCACAAATAATTGGCACTCCCCTCTTGCCCTCTCCGAAAATGGGTCTGTTAGGATTGGTTAACCGCATTAAACTCTGCTATAGGCGCTTTGTGGCAATAGCGTTATTGTTAGCTAAACGAGAGATAGCTGTCCTTTGGGGGCAAAATCTCGGCCTACCAAATCTGCTTGGATTCGAAGCCTAGCCTACTGCAGTTTACAATCTGAAACGTACGCCATGCTCCAACCCCCAACCTCCATGCCTCGGGATATATGGTGCATTTATTGTACATACCTGCAGAAAACACTCCATGCTTCTCAGGCCAACCCCACCCAAACAGATCTCTCCCCCGCCGACGTGGAAGCCACTGCCACTCTGAATTCTGATTGACTTCAGTGTTAGATGCCACTGCTCACTTCCACGCTCCATATTAACTCTCTTCACCACACCTGTTGGAGTAACATTCTAGCTCAGTCAGTATTGATATGTAAACAGCTTTTGACATATGTATCAAACGTTTATTGCAATGGAACTTGTCCCTTCCTTCCCTTCTTCCACATGTCCATTTAGGTCTAATGTCACTCTTTGGTTATTATAATTTTTTATGAAGGTCATTTATGTATTTGATTTCTCGTGCCTTATTTTGTATTTAGATTTTTGTATTCGTGTTCTTTGCAGTGTTTGTTATTTTGTGTATGGTATTGCTGTTCTTTCAATAAAAATTAAAAAAAAAAAAAAAATACGAATCTCTTGGTATAATATATATAATAAAGTTAGATACATATACTTTTTAAACTTAAAGATTTGCGATGGATTCGCGCACCCGGCGCGACCCACGGAAATATGTACGTGACTTTATGCGGGCCGATCGCACCCATCGCTTAGCGAACGCGCATCGTACACGACTAAACCAATATGGTGGCAAAATTCTTGGATTCGCGCAACCACCGTGACTGGTACACGATCGGTACGAAAATTCACTTTTCTTTAAGAAAAAAAATAGATAAAACCATATATTTGAAAGGAGAAATATCACATTATTTTTATAAAAGTTTACAACTTTAGAAAAAATATTTTTTTAACATTTCAATTAGAAATTAACATTTAAAAAACCTTTGAAATTCACTGAAAAAAACATAGGTTTCAGGGACGTTATAGTTTCCTTTACAAAACCTTTGAAATTCACTGAAAGAACCAAAGGTTTCAGGGACGTTGTAGTTAGAAATTAGCATTTAAAAAACCATAGAAATTCACTGAAAAAACCATAGGTTTCAGGGACGTTATAGTTAGTTGGACATTTTACTCGTACAAAACCAGAGAAATTCAGCCGTTATAGTTAGTTCAGCTAACTATAACTCGCGCCCCCGCAATGCACTGCTGATGACGTCACATATTACATCATTCATGACATGGTCAGTGACATCACTGATGACATCAGTGATGACATCTCAAATGACATCACTGATGACATCATCCACGCGATAATCTGATGCAGCTCCTCACACCCTAATATAACCTTTGATACACCCACTCTAAAATACAGACTACCATTTTCGAAACCATACACACACCAATACCAGTTACTACATACCCACTCACTGATTCCTAGGTCTACACACACATCCACTTATTCACCTATACAGTCACTCATACATGCAGTCACTCATCAATACAGCACTATCATATGGAGTTATACACCTATAGAGACACACACACCGCCACTCACCCATAGTTACTCACACACCTAGTCACTCATGCAAAGAATCAATCACACTCCCATTTCTTCACCTGTACAGTTATACATACACCACCTCACTTACTCATACAGATTCTAACACATACTTACTCTCTTATACAATCACTGATACAAGCACACACTCATCCATACAGCTACTCTCACAATCACTCATGATCACATATAGTCATTTATATACTCCAACACTCACATATACTGACTTTCACATATGTAGTTACTCACACATGTACCACTGAGACATCCATTCACTCACCAACACAGTCATACACACACTCACCCACCCATACAGGCAATCACAGATGCACTCTTGAACCCATACACCCAGTGAATCACCCACTCACACATCCATACAGGGAGTCACACCCCCCACCCACCCACACAGACACTCAGGCACCCATACAGATACTCAGACAACCAATTAATAACCCATATCAACACTCATGTAGCTACTTACCAACCCATGGTGCCGCTTACACACCAACTGACAGACTGATACAGACATTTACACAGTTTAATCACAAACCCATGCATTCACTAAGACACGTCTAATCACTCACTTATTCAGTCAGTCACGCACCTACTAAATTATCCATTCAGACACTTATACACCCACTCATTCTTTAATACACCTTGGCATATATATATATAAAACATATTTAAACTTTACAGAAACACACAGGCACTAGATGATGTCATCAGTGATGTCATTTGAGATGTCATCAGTGATGTCATCAGTGATGTAACTGACCATGTCATGAATGATGTAATATGTGACGTCATCAGCAGTGCATTGCGGGGGCGCGAGTTATAGTTAGCTGAACTAACTATAACGGGGGAATTTCTATGGTTTTGTACGAGTAAAATGTCCAACTAACTATAACGTCCCTGAAACCTATGGTTTTTTCAGTGAATTTCTATGTTTTTTTAAATGCTAATTTCTAACTATAACGTCCCTGAAACCTATGGTTTTTTCAGTGAATATATATATATATGTACACTGAAAAAACCAAGCTAAATATAACTCGCTCCCCCGCAATGCACTTCTTAAGATCTCACATCTTACATCACGCATGACATCACTGATTACATCATCCAGTGACTGTGAGTGTTTTAAAATGTTTATGAGTGTTAAATATATATATTAAGGTATATTGATGAATCCGTGGGTGTATGAGTGCCTGTATGGATGATTCAGTGGGTGCGTGACTGACTGTATAAGTGAGTGTTTAGCTGTCTCAGTGAATGTATGGGTGAGTGACTGGATGCTGAATGTCTGTATCTGTCTGTCAGTTGGTGTCCAAGTGGTTGTATAGGTGTGTGAGTGGGTACATGAGTTTCTGTATGGGTGAGTGATTGGTTGTCTGAGTACATGTATGGGTGTCTCAATGTCTATGTGGGTGGGTGAGGGTGTGTGTAACTGCCTGTATGGATGAGTGTGTGGGTGAGTCAGTGGCTGTATGGGTTAGTGAGTGTGTGTATAAGGGGCTGTATGTGTGAGTGACTATGTGTATGGCTGTGTCGGTGAGTGAATGGATGTGTCAGTGGTATATGGGTGAGTAACTGCATATGTGAAAGGCAGTATAGGTGAGTGTTTGAGTATATGAGTGACTGTATGTTTGACTGAGTGATTGCGAGAGTGGCCGTATGGTGAGTGTGTGCTTGTGTCAGTGACTGTATAGGTGAATGAGTTTGTGTTAGTATTTGTATGAATAAATGAGTGTGTGTGTGTATAACTGTATAGGTGAGTAAATGGCTGTGTGATTGACTCTATAGGTGAGTGAGTAGATGTGTGAGTAGCTCTTTGAGTGACTGACTGTTTGAGTGGCTGTATGGGTGTATGCGTGGATATATCAGTGGCTGTATTAGTGAGTGAGTTGGTTTATGTGTGGCTGTATGGGTGACTGAGTGGATGTGTGTGTAGTCCTATGAATAAAAGAGTGGGTGTGTAAGTATGGGTGTGTCAATGGTTTTGAGAATGCTAGTGTGGAAGTTGGAGTGGGTGCATGAAAGGTTATATTAGGGTGTGAGTGGGTATGTCAAAGATTCTGTGGATGATGTCATCAGTGATGTCATCAATTATGTCATTTGAGATGTCATCAGTGATGTCACTA
Organism: Calotriton arnoldi; assembly: GCA_963921515.1. Lineage (NCBI taxonomy): Eukaryota > Metazoa > Chordata > Amphibia > Caudata > Salamandridae > Calotriton > Calotriton arnoldi. Next base: position 2,262,383 of record CAWUFW010000585.1, on the reverse strand, counting down.
ACTATGTCATGAGTGATGTAATATGTGAGGTCATAAGCAGTGCATTGCTGGGGTGCGAGTTATAGTTAGCTCAGCTAACTATAACTGCTGAATTTCTCTGGTTTTGTGCATGTGAAATCTGAGCCTAACTATAATGTCCCTGTAGCCTTTGGTTTTTTCAGTGAATATCTAAGGTTTTTTTCATTCTATTTCCTAACAATAACAACCCTGTAACCTAAGGTTTTTTGAATGCTAATTCCTAACTATAACTTACCTTTAACTTTTGTTTTTTTCAGAGAATTCTATGTTTTTTTAAGTAGCAATGGTGTTTAAAGACTGGTGTAGAAAGGGGGCGGGCCTCTGACCAGCTCACAGGAATCCTGCTGTGTAGGACTTACAGAAAGTACCAGGAGGGCTTCTTGGTCCCTCAGCATCCAAGAGAACTTCATTCCCAACCAGTAGTGTGCCAGGAGATGAGTTTGCTGAGTGGTGCAGAAAGGGAGTGTGGCCTCCGAAGACCTCTTAGAAAACTGACTGTGTGGGTCTTGCTGGAGGTAGCAGAAGGGGTAGTTGGCCCCCAACGATATTCAATAGCCAAGGGGACTTTATCTCCCAACTAGTACTATGCCAGGAGGCCTGTTTGCAGAGTGGTAGAGATAGGATGTCCTTGATGATTGCACAGGTAGTGCCTGTATGATTCTATGAGTGCCATTGCCAAGGACACGTTGTGAATACCTGGTGTTTTTGACAAAGTGTAAAACACATATATAGACATATTTTACATAAAGTTTCAGTGTAGCTATTTAGTAAGATACTAATTTAACTTTCCCCTTTGTATACATTTGTTGAAATAACTACATTAAAAATGCATTTTCCTAGGGGGCGTGGCCTGGTCGAGCACCAAGATGGTGGCCTGCCCGAGGAGCTCCCGAGCAACCACGCCAGCGAAGCTGCCCAGTAACACACAAGTGTGTCTAACTCACTCCCGGTGAGCAGAGCCAGTGTGCTGAACTCCACAGGCATGCGGGGAGAGCACCGGGGGCGGTGAAGATGCTCCGAGACACCTGGAGCGGCTGCCTCGCGACGGCGGCCTGACGCGGTCCTCGGAGGCCCCGCGACGTCAGGGATTGCGGGCGAGCCTGAGGGTGGGGCCGCCGTCGTTGGGAGCGGCCGCGGCAGCTAATTGAGCCCGGGGAGCTGCAGCCTGCACAATTATGGCTGCGGGAGACAGGCAACGCCTGGATTGAGGCGGTGAGTTCAGCGTGTGGAGTTGGGGCCCCTTCCCCTCTCTGGCCATAGTTTCAGACTGCACTTTGAATGAGGAGGGCACAGCGCATGGGGTACGGCTGAGATCGGCTGCCAGCATTTTTCACTGGGAAACACTGAAAACGTGTTTCAGCTCCGGGGGGGGGAGTACAATCATGCGTTCCCTGGCTGCATGAGCATAGTGAATGGAGGCAGTATTCACACAATAAAAGTGGGGCCATGATGCTGAATGAGAGAGCAGATGCAGCGAAGTGACCAGCGGGCTTGAAGCCCATAACTAAAGATCCAGAGAGGTGGAGTGTTGGAGTTAGAGATAGCCCCTCTCCTGCGCATTGTGATTCCTGCAACTGACTGACTGGGGGAAAATCTATATACTTGTACTAACACCTGATTGCTCAATATGGGTCGTGGTGACCCTAAACAACGTCAGCTCACTTTTGAGGCTTCCAAGACCCCGAGGAAGGAGGGCGGGGACGAAGCGGCACATGATGACCCCCCTGATCATGCCGACCCTCCGTGAGCTGGTGGTACGACGCTGGAGGGAACCGCGGTTATCATGGCTGAACTACGTGCTGGCTTTAAGGCCATTGATGAACGGTTCGACGAGCTGGGTGCGCGAATGGATGTCATGCATGGCCGCCTGGAGCAGCACGAGGTCCGCCTGGAGGCTGCCGAGAAGCGCATTTCTGACACCGAAAACTTGCAGGCCGCCATGGTCAAACGCTTAGACCGTACAGAGCGTCTGTTGAAAACCACAGCGGCAAAAGCGGAGGATCTTGAAGTGCACTCGCGTCGAAACAATCTACGAATAGCGGGGGTAGCCGAGACCACCAACACTGGCCCCATGGAAACATATGTAGAACGGTTACTGTCGGACCTCTTTGGCAGAGATTGTTTCTCGACTACATTTGCGGTGGAGCGAGCTCACCGTTCCCTGGCCCCCAGATCTGTTCCTGGCGCTCCCCCTCGTCTCATCATTGCGCGACTGCTGAATTATCACGAGATGTCGCTTTGAGAAAGGCTAGGGAAGTGGAAACTCTGCAGTATCAAGGAATGACCCTTTCGTTTTACCCAGACTTCATGCCAATGGTGCAGGAGGCCCGGCGTAAGTTCCAAGATATCAAAAAGACTCTACGGAACGAGAACGTTCGTTACTTCATGCTGTACCCAGCACGCCTCCGTGTGCAGATCAACGGCAAAACTATCATTTTTGATACACCAGCGGAGGCAGCTGACTTTTGGAAGCGTCACAAATCGGACAGAGCGGCTTCCCCTGGAAAGTAGAACGCTGTTCGCTGTGAGCGTGGATTTACTGTTGGGGTGCGCATAGTACTTTCGGAGGGTTGCTGGCCCTGATGCAAGCTCAGGTTCATTTGCAGAACTTAACGCTGGAATGCTCTCCTTCTTTCCCCCCTTGGTGGAGGGGTTCCCTCCCCCTTTTTGTTCTTTTATTTTTATTCTCAGAGACATGCTTAACATATTTGATATCTTTCTGAGTGCAGCTCTATATAAATGATGTAGAATTGTTACCATAACCGTGGTATGCTCGGGGCGTTGCTGCCCCCCTTGGAGATCTCCTCTTATTCACAATGGGTTTTGGGACTGTTTTCTTTGTTACTTTATTCCATTTTGGTACAATATGTTGGGATTCACCGGATATAGGTTGGGTGGATATCCAATGTGAGTGGGGGGAGGGGGGATGGGACTTCTGGTTGACAATGCTAGTTTTGTTTTTTTGCTCATAACAAAGGTTGGCTACCTAACTGCGATCATCTTATCACATTAAGCTGCACAGCATCGCACCTACGGTAGATTTGGTAGGAAGGCGGCCTGGGGGTCTTTTATTGCGCTGTATAACATGGAATATTAGGGGGTTGTCTAATCCGCGTAAGGGACGGCAGGGCAGGTACCTGCCTACTTAACTAGGCATAAGATACAGGTGGCACTGCTGCAGGAAACTCATTACGCTCCGAAACCAGATAATGCCTTTGCGGCCACTTGGGGGAGTAACCGATTTTTCGCAGGGTATAGTACCTATTCCAGGGGGGTCTGTATATTGATTCGTAAATCATTACCCTTTACGACGCAGACTGTGATCAAGGACCTGGAGGGTCGCTACTTACTGGTGGCGGGCTCTATGGGTGCACAGCGCCTACTTTCATAAATGTTTATGCTCCCAATGTAGATGCCCGTGGTTTCTTCGCTAACATTTCAACCCACATTGCTGGCCTGCCGGTTCACTCTATCATAAATGGGGGGAGACTACAACCTCACACTACAACCTGACTCTGACACCACGGGCACAGGACACAATACTAAACCCTGCTCCACTAGGGAACTACAGGCATTGCTGAGCACACACCTTATGGCAGATGTCTGGCGACACCGGCACCCGTCTGCATCAGGTTATTCCTTCTATTCGGCCCCACATGGTAGCTGGTCCCGGCTAGACCGATGGTATACTACCCCTGATCTGCTCCTCAACATACAAGAGGTGGATCATCTGCTGCGCACTCTATCAGACCACTCACCGGTATTGCTATCGTTTATTCTACCTGCTGTTGTGCGTCCATCTGTGTCTTGGTGCTTCCCTACGGAGGCGTTGCTAGACACTGTTTTTAAGAGTGAAATACAAAGACGCAATAGTAGAATATTTTCAGATAAATACAGGCTCTGTACCTCGATATGCAACTCTGTGGGAGGCTTTTAAAGTATATATTAGGGGCGTCTGTATCTCGAAGCAGGCAGGAGTACTCTGCACGATATGCCATGAGCTTGATGCTGCTGAGCGGGAATTGCAAGAGCTGGATGCCCGGACATTGACGGGTGCTGCTCCTTCTCCGTTGCATCAGCGTTCTAAACTGCTGGGAGAGTTTCAAGAGCTGGCACAGCGGGAGACAGCATACTTGGGGAAATACACCTGCGCTAGAGTGTACAGGGAGGGAGAGAGGCCGGGACGCACACTTGCCCGATTGCTTATGTCCAGTATTTGTCCAGTATTTGTAAAGCGCACAGCTACCTCCGGAGAGGTGTCCCGGCGCTGGGGGCCGTCGGGAAGATTAAGCGAGCTATTGCCCAGAGTCACATGGTGCTGGGCTGACCTGCCGCCGGTGCCGGGGATCGAACCGTGAGCCCCAGGATCCGGAGTCAGTCGCTCTGGCCGCTGCACCACACCTCTTCCTCTTCCTTACTCCTAGGCACCAAGCTACATTCATCACACAGCTTCAGGCCGCAGACGGAACACATGTCACAGATGGCGGCACTATACAGTCGAGCTTCTTGTCATACTATACTATCCTTTACACAATGTGCTCACCACCGACGGGCGAAGCACTGACGGACTATCTAAACAAAATAGCGATGGTGTGGGTGGAGGGAGGACAGCGGGAATTCCTCGCTTCGCCTATTGGCGCTGATGAAATTATTGAGGCCATAGATGGCCTGGATGGCTCGCAGGCCCCCGGTACTGACGGCCTCACAGGCGCGTTTTACAAGGCCTATAAAGTGCAATTTGTGCCGCAGTTGTTGGAAGTCTATGCAGAGGCGTAAAGTCCGGTGAGTTGCCCCTCACTATGCGCGAGGCGATTGTAACCTTACTTTTGAAACCGTGAAAACCGCCCGACAGTTGTGCCTCCTACAGGCCGCTGTCCCTGTTGAATCAGGATTATAAAATACTTGCTAAAGTACTGGCCACGCGAATCTCACTCATAATTGGGCAGATTATATCCCCGTTTCAGTCCGGATTCATGCCGAACCGGTCAACTTCGGTGAACTTGCGCACACTATTTGCGGTCATCAATCAGATTAACCCTGCGCTCCCCGCTGCGGCAATATTATTAGACGCTGAGAAAGCGTTTGACTCCCTTGAGTGGGAGTTTTTGCACGCAACATTAAGTAAGCTTGGGTTTCCTCAAAATTTCCGGTCCCTGGTACGACTTCTCTATACCAATCCAGTAGCACAACTACGTATAAATGGGGTGTTGTCCACCAGGTTCGCGATGTCGCAGGGCACCAGGCAGGGTTGCCCACTTTCACCCCTGCTTTTTATTATTGCGATGGACCCTTTAGTGCGACATCTGCAAGAGCGACATCTCCAGCGGGGGATAGGGTTTCATCGGGGTCCCTTACTCGCATCATTATATGCAGACGACATCCTTCTATTCATCCGGGAGCCGGTCCTGAATCTTACTCCCATTATGAGGAAGGTGGTGCGGTTTGGCGCCTTCTCTGGGCTAGTTATAAACTGACGCCACCACTCCATTCACATTGGAATTCCCGCTCCGTTGCTGCGATGATCCCCCTAGATACCTTGGGGTGACTATACATCGCACGGCCTCGGAAGTTGTGCGACTCAATTATGGTCCGGCCGTAGATCGCCTTACTGAGCAGGTATATCGCTGGATTGCACTGCCCCTATCAATAGCGGGACGCATCGCGATCATTAAGATGGTTGTGTTTCCCAGGTTTTTATATCTGTTTTTAAACATTCCTATCCCACTCACAGTTTCCTTCTTTAATACACTCAGGGGGCTGCTGACATGGCTGATTTGGGCGGGACGCCAGGCACGAGTCGGCTGGAAAACACTTACTAAGCCCTTTGAAAGAGGGGGGTTCAGGGTGCCCGATTTCTATTTATACTATTTAGTGGCACAGGCGCATTACGCTTATTTCTGGTACCATCCTGACGCGCGCTTGCAATTCCTGAAACCCCAACACACACAGGCCCGTCCCTGCCCCTTTCCACCTTCCTCCCGTGCGGACTCAGAAGAACACCGGCGAGATCCATACCCTGCAAACCACGAGCTGGGCCTGGGGGCGCCTGCGTAGATACCTGGGAGCTGAGCACCTATACTCCCCACATTTGCCGATTCTCAACAATCCCTGGATAGCGCCCACGACCAAAACACTGACGAAACGGACACTTAGCCGCTGTCAAGTACATAACATGGGGGGTATGTTTAGGCATGGACATGTACGCACGGTTGCGGACTTAACGGGGGATCGCGATGTGACCATGTTGGACCGTTTTTTAATGCACAGAACGCGAATGGCAATGATCACGGCATTGCGTCCTGAGACGGAGGAGCCTGTGGAGTTCCCCCCACTCACTACAGTTATCGCTGCGCCTGATGGCGCACACTTAGTGTCCAGACTGTATCGGCAAGCACAAGCACTTCGGCCATTAATGGGGGGTGGAGCACGCGCGGCCTGGGAGAGAGATGTAATGCAACCCATGATTGAAAAGATGTGGTCCTACTGCTACGAACAGACACGGCTGGTGTCAAATAATTATAGACATAAACTCCTACACTTTAAGTACCTACATAGGCTCTACGTGACTCCGGTATTGCTTGCAAGGATGGACTGTACTAAGCCAGATTGTTGCCAGAGAGGCGCGATGCCACACGCTGACTTCCTTCACTTAGCGTGGACCTGCCCGCGGTGCAAGCCTACTGGGAGGCAGTGTTTGGGCACCTTGAGCAGATGGTTGACATTGAACTCCCGCACACACCCTTATTGGCCCAGTTGGGCTATGTGTTTCTGTTGAGTCCGGGGATAAGGCGTTTCACTGCTATTGCTTTAATGCTGGCTAAAAGGCAGGTCTCCCTGAACTGAGGCGGGGCCCTGTCGCCACGAGTGGGGGCCTGGCTCCGTGACATGATGTACTGCGATACAACTAGCGATGTCTATGCGTCGTTGTTGCCACTTGCATCCCGTCCCAAAAACATTTGGCAGCCGCTTCGTTCCTATTTAATATCGCACCCGGAGCTAACTGATTGAAATGTATTGAATACTAATGTGATTATTGGATTAGCCAACCGGTCTGGCAGACCGTGATGATCTGACTGTTTTTGTTACATGAGCCTGTGTTGTTGTTCTCAAGTTAATGATTATGGAACTGCTGCTGATATCTGTGGCTAATTGTTGCATCCCAAACTGTCAAAGATTGGTTCATGTAATCCACAAACAATTTATAAATATATATATATTTTTTTTTAAATGCATTTTCCTTCTTCACAGCAACAGCGAAGGTTGCAATGGCTTCAGTAGTCATAAATACAAATGACAAAATGTAAAACAGATATTTAAACATATTTTACACAAAGTTTGAGTCTAGCTGTTTAGTAACATAATTGTTTACTAAACAACAATTTCAAAAAATACCTTTTAACATCTGAACTCACGAATAGAACATAACTACAAAACACCCATAAAACTACCCATTCTTACCCAAACTCAACAGGAATCAATAGCTGCTCCAAAACTAGTACAATGCACACTCTGGGAAAAGATCTACTCTAGAGAGGCGAATACAAAATATTCATGTGGGATGACGTCCATGGTCTATCATTTTAAAACCTAACATAGAAAACATCTCTAACTGACAATCAAGTAGAGGGAAGCTGGAGGACCATCTACATCAGTGGCACCAGCAACAACAATTACCGTCCAGAAAGTCCCTTCGGAGGTGCAGACTACGGCAACTGATATGGCTCCAGAGTTTTCAAGAATGGCCACGTATTGCATGAACTGTAGTGTTGTTATAACTGCTGGTGAGCAGTGTGTTACAGGTTTCACAATGGTGCAAAAAATCATACATGCTAATTTTTTCCCCCTTTTATATTTTTTTTGCACATTTCTCAGTGCACATTTTTCGAATTCTTCCTGTCCCAGTTGCCATTTTTGTTACCATAAAAAAGAACAAAATAGGTTTATAACTTTACAAAACCACAAAAAAAATTCAAAAATAAAACAGAAAAGCATATCACCGGGAAATAAAGGAATGTAATTGGATAATACACTTTTCAACTAAAACAATAAGAAGAACATGCCCATTTATCTATCTTGAACATTCTTTAAGTGGAGTTCATAGTGAGCAGATTTATGCAATGCACAATATGTCATAAGACATTGTCAAGGGGTACAAATAAAAAATAGTCTTGCAGGACTATGTCCATGCTTTACCATCTAAAAACATACCAAAGTAATACTGCAAAAGTACCAAGAAAGCAATGCAAGGCTGAAGGACCCTCAACTTCAATAGCAGCCACAACAACACCGAGGCAGAGAGTCCATTCAGAGGTCCAATCTCAACTTCAAGATTTGGCTCCACAGTTTTCCCAGATGGCATCATACTGCATGGATTGTGGAGTTGTAGTGAGTGCTGGAGAGCAGTCCATAACAGCCCTTCACAATGCTGCAAAGAATCATAAATGTTGATTTTTTTTATTTTTTTGGCCCTTCATAGTTTTTCTACATTAGCAGGCATTTTATTATCTTACAAAATGGGTATCTAATATCTATGTGTTGTTCATTTTATTATCTTCTAATTTATTGTAACACTACTTACATATAACTTGCCGTATAGACAAGTCAAAGTGTTCCTCTACAAATAAATACACAGCTAACTTTTGCCAATTATCATTATTTACTTTTTTACTTTTTAAATATAAGTCAACAGTCTGTGTTTAAATCTTTGAGTAAGTGCATTGACAACATATACAAACATACTGTGTAATCTCTTCTGTAAAACGATCAACTGTAATATATGTGTCCTGTTCTGCAACTCCTCCTCTTAACAACTCTTCATTTTCCCTGTGATCCTGCTCAGGACCAAAGAAACGAAACTGCACATCACCACAAACGTTTTTCTACATCTGCCATTGAACCAATCAAAAGTGCTCGATTAATTTCTCCTAAACATAGAACAGGAGTTTTCACATAGTGCAGCCTCCTAACTAAAGTTCACATTGTTGAATGGTGTACAGCTAACATCTTGAAATGATTAAAGGTGCTTTGGCACACTTTGTTTAATAAACAAGCTAGTGAGTGTCCCCGCAAATTTGTATGCTTTATAATCTTGCAAGGATCCAATCCTTGTAAAGTACTTATTTTCTGTTTTAAACTTCATTTTGGAAAGATATGTAGAAATGTCCTTAATCTATCAATGGATTGCTGTCAAATACTACAAACACTACTGCAATTCAATTTCTATACAGGTGCCTGACTCCACCTTCCCTGTACCTGTTCTCCAATAACTTGTTCTAGATTTGTAGGTACCATCACCTCTTTCGCTATAGGAGTGCCATTCTTCATTTCATAACATTGTCCTCTGTAATCAATAGCATGAACTAATCCATTACCCTGGACATAGCTTTCTTCATTAAAGAAAGACTCTGTACTAGAAGTATGTATGCATTCTCCACTAAAAACTGTACAAAAGTTACTTCTATTCACTAATCTTTTTTTCTGTTTTTGTCTCCTCAAGTACAACACCATTTTGTCAAGAGTCTTCATTCTATTTATAATCAAAATAAAAACATGCACCTTCAAAACAAATGCCTTATCAACTACTCTCTCAACCCGTTCTCTCTGTTTCACTGCTTGTATCCTTTTACTATACTTCTTAATGTTTCTCAGTAGATTTATAACTACACTACTACGAAACATCCTAGCTCTGATTTCCTTAAACTGCTTCTCTCTCCTCGTTTAGGTGAATACATCTTTGTTACTTTGTTTCCTGTTCTTGCTATATAGATTTTGTCCATTTTTATTTTTTCTCATAGTTTGAATTTTATTTTCATTATTTCATGATCTTTGTAAATGTCCACATATATTTAAAAAAAAATGAGTTTGTCCTCATACCAATAGCTCTTTTTTCTTTGACCACTTTTTCTTCATTTTGCCCCTTTTGAGTCTCAGTTCTGCATAGATACTGTACTTGCTTCTGTTCCTTTTCCCTTTGAGCTTTTGTAGGCAATCTGTCTATAATTATTCAAATATTGTTCTGTAAAAAAAAACTATTTGAATTTTTTCCTAGCCAATATACCAACTACTTTACTGCTCGCTTTCATATTATGTTGCAGTTTAAAATCTACAAATCAACCTACCTACATAACTACAAGCACTTACTTCAATGCACCAATCCCAAACCAAAATACAAAACTTAGTTTATTACTTACCTTTTAATATTATAGCACCCTTTCCTACAACACAGCTGCACCATATATCAGTTCTCACTTATACACTGTAGAAGCCCACTTTGTCTTTTGTAGTAAATTTTAAAATAAACATCAACCAAAGTGTAAAAGTACATACAGTGTCTCAATACTCTAAATCCGAAAACACAACATAAGAGCTATTTCTGTGCCTCTCTACCACTGTGTCACTGGTAGATTTAGTGTTTCAGTACTTATCTACTTAGATGTGTCAGATTTATAGTTTGAGAAACACCGCAAATAAAAATCTGCACATTAATCTGTATCACAGGATTTAGCTCTCTAATTCTTCTGAGTATATGCAAACATTGTGTGACACGTTACATATATGAAATTCACCAGATGGTTCTAAAAGAGTGCACATTCCTCACTAAAACTTGTAAATACATGTGTTTGTGGTTGAATACAACAATACTCCCTGGATGATTGGATGAGTGCATAGATAGTGCCTACGTAATTCCCTCAGAATATAAGTAGTGCCTGCAAGATTCCATGAGTATGTACGAACTACATCAGTGGTCCCATATCTGCATAGTTAGTGCCTGTGTATTCACATAACTATATTGCTACTATCTGGGTGATTGGAGGAACAAATGGGTGTTGCCTGTGTAGTTCAATGAGTACATCATTAGTAACTGCGTGATCGGAAGAGTGCATGTGTAGTGCCTGGGTGATTGAATAAGTCTAGATATCACACTTGATATATAGTTGCATACATGGTTTACTAAGAGTAGACATTGCTCTGTTACTCAGCATCCACATGCATCAATAAGTTTTTAAAACTGAAAACAACAATTGTCACCTTATGAAAGCACGAAACCTTTTCCTAATGGAATACCTACATCATTTTGCAAAAAATTCTTGTCTTTAAAGCGTAGATTCAGAATTTCTCAAAGAAAAGTTACATGCCAAGTGAAGCTAGCACACAAACTCTCAAAAGACATTCTTCACTATTACCTCTCCCCAATTTTAAACAGAGCATGTCGAAAGAAATGCACCACCCTCACTATATACATGAAATTTTCAACAGGCTTGAAGAACATAGATCACCATGTAAACATATATGTGATTTCATAAAAGATATACACCTTCAGGCAATCTTTCCAAAAATATATAGTTCTTTGCATCTTTAAGTAAACTCAACAGCCTCATCATACATATAACTATCTGCAACCAGAAAAACCATATCTCACCATCTAAACATATGCAAACCGATCATATAAGACAAACACTTCATAATACATACCTAACAAGTATTACTAATTTATAATTTATATACAGGCACACCACATTTTCTTATGTTTTATACATGACTACAGTACTCCTGTTTAATAATGTGACTAAAACTACCACAACTCCCAGAATGCAAATAATATAGATGTGTCTATTCTGCACATAATGCTTAGACATTTAAAACACTGTCATTGTTAAATGCATTGCTCATGGTAATTTTCAACAGTACTAACATCTTAAACACATACCTTCTGCCAGATGCAGTTTGTCTGATATATTTTTTCCCCATCACTGTGATACTCTTTTTAATCAAACTCCCATATACATCTTCATTTCTAATGTACATTTTTTATATAATTAAAAGGTTATATACATACCAGTGAATTGAGTTCATAGATTATATTGTTGTTTTAGCTCTTTCTGGATAGTTTTGACACTGTTAACATTTGTAAAAACTAAGCACAAGAATGGTACACCACTCTCATAGAAAGCAACTTTAAAATGGCAACCTCTTCAAATTTCCACTCTATCATCATGAGAAAGGCAGCAAATGAAATCATGTCTTTCATTTTAGACTACTGCATCTGCACTTGTGAATGGTTAGCATCTGTTAACCCTTTCCCTCGCTTTTAAAACGAGGTTCCTGTTGGTGCGTTTTCGCGATGTTTTTGCTATGTTTTTATGATGATCGCGGAGAAATTGCGAATAAAAACAGGAGTTCAAACCTATAGCTAGCTTCATTTTTTTTTACATTTAAATACTGAACAACAGTTTATTACACAGTCCTGAGTTGGAAATTAAAGCTTGCCATTACTTAAACTGTATCATCACTCCTCAGCTTTAAAAAAAAATGTTCTGTCTCTTTAACACCCTTCACCCCAACACACTCGTAGCGCAGTGTACCTAGCAACCCAGTGGAACCAGTAGGTCACAAGTTCACAGCACATTCTGAAAAAACATGCTACTTCCAAATAAGATACAGCAGTTTTGCTTTACTCTACAGATTCAAAAGCATATCCATGTCTGTATTACATTTCTTTTTTTAAACAACGGCCAATAATAAGACTTCTTGCTAAGGCATCCAACACACTACCTAATTTTATTTACTTTCATGCTGATAGCATCCAATGAAATATTTTTTTTTTTTTTTTTTTTTTTAAAACACCTCTATTTTAACTGCCTTTCCTTTGGAAAACTACCTCATTCAGCTCCATCCTTCTCCTGACTACTATTGCTCCTTCACTTCAAAATGCTTAGAGTATGGATTGTGGGCCACAGCTATATCTATTGGGCTAAAGAGGCTGCAAAAAAGAGAGTTATTGACAGGGACTTGGCTTTGCCGAATTTGCAGATTACTTGGTTTGGCCAGAGAGGGTTAAAGTTTCATCAGTTGCTGGCTTTGATTAAGTCCATTGTGAATTCCCAAGCTCCTCACCTCATGATTGTGCACTGTGGTGGCAATGACCTAGGCACATTGACTGGGGTAGGGCTGGAAATCCTTATGAAAGAAACCTTTGCAAAACTGATGTCGTTTTTCCCTCACAATGTCTTGGTGTACTCTAATATATTTCAAAGACAGAAATGGAAGTGGTCAAATCAATTCTGTCTACAGATTGACAAAGCCAGGAAACATGCTAATAAAACTGTTTCTGCATTCCTCATAGACCGTCGCATGGGCTGTATCTATAACAACAATCTGCTTTTTGACATGCATGGAATTTATAGAAATGATGGAGTGCACTTTACAGATGAAGGCAACAGGGTGTTTCTAAGTAACTTGAAACTCTGCATCCGGTCTTATGTGTAGCAGCCATATACACACAACCAACGCAACAGCTCTTGTGAGAGCCACCCTAGTAGCCGAAATATTGTGAAGATTTTTTCTAAAGGTTTTTTTTTACTTTTTGACAATCTTTGCAACGATGTTGTGATCCCCGTGGACATGTTGCGAAAATGGAAAACAAAAGCAGACTTTCAATTACCACCAACACACCCCAAAAAATCCATTTTGAACATTGCATTACATATATCACTATATACATACTTCTTTCACAGCATGTTTAAACTCATATTTTTGTACTAAGATTTTTCAAAAAACATCTTTCAGACCTATTTTCTGTTTCCTCGGATATTCAGGGCATTGCGACGTCGCCGTGAACTGCGACGATCGCTCCATTTCCATAAAGTGAAAACACATATATTCACACATATTATAGTATTTTACACACTAGGGGTTTATTACTGTACACTTTAGACTCATGTTTTTCTTGTGTATTCCTAGAACAATCATCTTTAAAACCTATTTTCTGTTTTCGCGGTGAGGCCGTGGTTACGCCGCAAAAGCGGAAAGCAAAAGCAGAAATTCAATAGCCACCATCGCATTCAAAAGTTATAACTATATAATTAATTTGGCATAAGTCCGTTCAGCAGTTCGGGCTGCAGATGTAGCTAAAGGTTCCTATGGGAATTAACATTACAAATGCACCCTTATTTCGCGCCCCAAATTCTTGGTCCCCACTGAACGGATCACCACCAAACTTTCCATGACAACCAGAACCTACCTTGGCCCTTGACGATTGGTCAAACAACGCCAAAGTTATAGGCAAGTCAAAAAATGCTTTTCCTATGGAAACTAGGTCCTAACTATAACTACCAACTGGCAACCGCCAGTAGGTAATATATATATCTCTATATATATATTATCTACTGGCGATAGCCGATAGGTAGTTATAGTTAGGATCAAAGTTTCCATAGGAAAAGCATTTTTTTGTTTTGCCAATAACTTTGGCGCCGCTTTACAAATCTCCACGACATTTTCACAAAACTTCCCCTTTTTAGTTCAGCTGCTGTGTTGAAGGTTTCGGGGGGTGATCTGTCAAACGGGTGCCAAGAAAAAAGAGGGGTCCTAAAACACGTTATCCCCATGTTATGTCTATCGGGATTTTTCATTTAGGAGGCGGGGAGCTGGCAGGGACAGCGGGGGCCTTCAGGCTCCCCCTGCTGTCCCTGAAGTGGCCATGCCCCAGGGGATGGGATCCCTGGGGCGATATCGTCCCAGGGAGGGGTGCCGCATGGGACCCCCGTCTCCATTTAATAACATTTTTTTATGAAGGCCTGGCCCAGGAGGATGGGGTCCCAGGGGCTGAAATAGGCCTGGGGAGGGGGGCCATGTGGCCCCCTGTGGCCCTCCCCTTTTTTGAATACATATATAAAGGCCTGGGGACCACACCCCCCCAGGGCCATCTCCAGCAATGTCCCGGGCTGCCCACCTCCGGGACATTGCAGTTTGCCATGGCTTAGCTATAGCAAACACTGCTCCGCTTCTTGGAAGCGAGAACATTAAAAATGCTCTTGCTTCCACGAAGCGGAGCAGAATTGCTTATGGACAGAGGGAGCTGCATGTTAGCAGTTTCCTCTGTCCCAAAGCAATGCCGGCTCCTGCAGGATGCAGGGAGCCAGTAGGATTCGTTGGGGCCTTCAGGCTCCCCCTGTGGTCCCCAACGAGGTAACCATGCCCCGGGGGACTGGGTCCACAGGGTGATTTCACTGAAGACATCATCCACAGAACCATGCACATACCTACTCACACCCCATGGTCCCGGGGACATTATTAAGCTCTGGGGAGGACCCTTGCGCCCCCCCCTCCTTTAATATGCAAATGCCCCAGGGACCTGACCCACCTGGGTCAATTATTAAAAAAGCGTGGGTTCCCATGCTTTGTTTTTTTTTTTGTGGGATCCGTGGATCCTGACGAAAATTAAAAAAGAAAACAGTTTTTTTTTTAGCCCTGTGGGTCCCTGTTGGACCCCCCCCCCCCCAAGCGGTCTCGGCGGTCAGGGAATTTCTACCCTGCCCCCTTTTCTTTTTTTTAAACTTTTTTTCTAGGATTCGGCTTAAGCTAAGTCCCAAGATGGCTGCCAACACTTCGTGGTTTGAAGTGTTGGCAGCCAATCAGATCTCAGCATGAGATCCAGAGGGGCCGTGGATCCTCCGCGTCCCTAAATATACAAATTTGGATTTTCTTTAATATTTCAAAAACTACTCAATGGATTTACACCAAATCACAAAAGGCATTTCCCTGGACCAACATCTACCTTTCTGCCAAATTTGGTGTAGTTACGTTTGGGCTGTAGCCTTGTCTAAAGGTCCTTTGGGAATTAACATGGGAAACACATGTTTTATGACCCTCCCTTTTTCTCAGCACCCGCTTGACGGATCACCCTGAAACTTTCCATGTGCAACAAGAATCAGGGGAGCACTTTTTTCGCAAACGTTCGTGAAGATTTGTCAAACGGCCCCAAAGATATAGGCAAGTCAAAAAATGCTTTTCCTATGAAAACCAGGTCCTAACTATAACTACATACTGGCGACCACTAATATGAAATATATATATATATATATATATATATATATATATATATATATATACGTTGATGCACAGGCGCAACGACCTTCTGAATATGGAACAAGTGAACTGTAATACATATAAACCCGCTCCTCACATTGCTCGGTACAAGCGGGTAGGTGTAAAGCGGACCAAGTAGGTGTGGATGGTGACATGATACCCTTGTCAAAGTAAGTGACTTTATGTTGCCTAACATGTACATTGCACTACTAGGAGGACAATCACTAAAAAAGTGTGTGACTACAGGGACATTTACCGCACTCCTCCCATGTAGCTTATTGGCTTAACATATGAGGGTAGGTTGACGTCTTCCAGACGATCTCTGTCTCCGCATGATGTTTTGTCTGCACATATCATAAGCATGTATCATATGTGCTCCTATCTCTATGTCGTTATACTTGTGCCTAGTCTTTATTTGTATACACTTTCACCACTACCGTTACCTTGTCTTGAAGGTGCTCTTTTGCTCACCTATTTGAATAGTGATATTGCATGTGCATCACAACAGTGTGAAAACCATACAAACAAAAGCAAACTAAGTGTTGTTATTGTTTTCTCTTACAGGAACCAAGAAGGGAACCTTATCTGAATAAGGGAACTTTTGCCCTTTTACATGCAATATATGAATTGCATGTTTTGTTTTGCCCTAACCAAATTTAGTTAGGTGTGATTGATAATATCGACAGTATACTGGGGCATACCTACCTAATCCCGACAAAATCCCCGGACCGTATGGTCACTCAGACGTAGAGCTAAAACATGTCAACTTAATACATAAGGTGTAGGACTCTTATCTCTGCAGACACCCACCCCTTATTATTATTTTAACTATACCAGGAACACAGCGAATAAAGGGACACCTTGGTGTTTCAAGGCATTTTTATCTTAAAACCCTGGCAAGAGAATATCCTAAGTGCTTGCTGGAACATGGTTGTGCCCATCCTGATTTTTAAGGACCAGGATGAGACCTGATGATGAAGCATGACACCAATAGGTGTGTGAGGGTCTATCAAACAACACTATGATTATGTTAAAGTGAAGTGGGTTTAGCTTCAATTTATTCGTGCTGTATATCCTATTGTAATCACGGGACGTACGGCTATTTGTATAGGATACTCTTTTTGTGGAGGTAACTGTAGAAGGGAGGACGTATCCAATACCCTCACCTCTCCTCCTCTCACTAACTCCTGATTGATATCTGTGGGTTTTCGGTTTGTGTGTAGATAGTATGGGAGCTGTAGACACCATCTCTCTGTCACCCAGGGACACTAGGGTAACCTCTGCACTACCCCCAGGATAACTGGGCAACCTCCTCCCCCTGCACTACACTGGCAATACCCGGGGTAGGTCCACCAGTGGGGGCTGCATATTTCTAGGATAGATGGGATCTCCTTTCCTAATTAGGTGCTGGTGCAACTCTGCAAAATAATTACTCAAAATGTGCTCCTTCATCAGATTATAAAGCCCATCGTTATCATTCACTTTGTTGCACTTCACCCAAACTTCCAGTGCCTTACCTGATGAGTCCACCATGTCAACCCACGACTGGTGTGACTGCTTCTGGCTATCCTTGAACTTCAAGTGATACTTCTCGGGTCAGACCAAACTTGGTGATAAAGGATTTTTTTCTTGGGGGCAGATCTCATCTAGTAAGCTACATCTAGGGTCAATAGGGTATCCATCCCAGAAATTGTCATGTGCTTCCATAGACTAGTGCCCCAATCCTCCTTCTGGGACTCCATGCATATGCAGGGGCACCTCAAATTCTGCAAACCACTTATCAATGTCATTGCCACCACATAGCTAGGCACCTGACTTTTGGTGATGTGGACTCTTTAACCTCTCCTGGGCAATTCTCTTTCACTGCCACCATCATCACTGGACTCAGAAATCATCTTTGCCTTAAGATCCAGTTCTTTTTGGCTGACTTCATGAGCCAAAGAGCCTTTTCGCTTCCAAGGCTAGTTTCTTGTTCTCCAGTGCCATTTCTTTTCTTCCAGGGCCAGAGTAGCCAGTTATAATTTTAGATTTCTCTTAGCCTGCCTGCCCTCAAATTCTGATTACGTTAAGCTGCAAGAAGACACACTGCAGTCTCACCTGGACAAGGCAGGGGACCTGGATCCTATCGCAACCTCCTCCTCCACTGGCACTGAGGCCACTGCAAGGCCATTCTCTTCCTCCCTATTTCTTCCTCATCCTCTGCCCTATCATCCTCTTGCTCCTATGTGGTGGACTGTAGCATGGTGATTTCAAGATATGCTCTGAGGGGTATCTAGTACTCCTTAATAGAACTTTTTGCAAGCTTCAGGCATATATCCTTACACAGCTTTCCCAGAGTTGTCATGATGAGGCTCTCGATGCTGCTCAGATCCACTTTCATTCTTTCAAAATCACAGGTGCAAAATTGGAGGATAGGAATGAAATTCAGGATAAATAAAAAAGAACAATTAAAAATCAAAAGTCAATTGGAAAAGTAAAAGTGGATTTTGATGTCAGATGACAAAACAGATTTTCGATTTTAACTTAATTCACTGAATGGTACTGTAAAACACAAGTCCTAGATCCCACCAATGAAATCGAGCATAAGAAATTGGGCTATTAGTTGAGGGAGAAGAGTACCCACCTCAAGTAATAATCACAATCTTTGTCAGGTTGAACCATTAAGGTCACTAAATAAACCTGAGCTCAACCCACGGTTAGCAATGGCAGACAGGTTTACCCTTAAGAAAAATAGAAAAATATAATGCAAATTAATAAAATTATACTAAAATGACAAAAATCTAATAAGAGGAACCAGAGATATAATTTTTTTAAGTTTTAAGTAGAAATAGCGCCAAGAAGCACAAAAGTGCCAATGATAGTCAATGGTCAAGGTAGAACAGGACTTGGGCGCAATTTGACGATGACCACAATGAGGGGTGGGATGAATACACTAACCAGGTTCTTCTTAGTCAAACATTTTGCCTTCTGACTATAGTCCTTTCATTTCCAATCCACCACAGGAGTACGCTTCTAAAGTCCCCCAAGACCTCTGGGGAGGCACTTGTTGACTCACAGTGTGGCAGACAGAGACTAACAGGAGAGTGTAGTACAGATTTAGTTGCTACTGGTCAGCTAGCCAGTTGCAGGAAAAATCCTGTGTAGCTTATTGTGACTCTGTGTCTTTAACAGGAGGTCATCCATATGTCCATTGGAATCCACTTCTTTGTCCTAAGTACAAGTAGGAGAGCAGGTCCAGTCTTAGGCTCCTCTCCGCTCACAAACAGCAGGTCCAGTCCTTTTCTGTTCTTCCACAGGTCGAGAAAGTGTTCTGAAGCTTGAGTCTAAGATTACCACATTTATGCCTAGCATGAGCTAGTCAGTGGGAATGACCCTTGGGAACATCGTAACCCTTGGGGTAAAGGTTCACAGGACAGCCTCTGCCCACTCTGGGCATTTTCAAGATGGAGAAAGTCTTCGGCCACACTGAACTTGTGCTCTGAGAGCTGTGTGTATTTGTGTGTGTGTGTGTGTGGTATGTACTATAGCAATGCTAGCGTTTTCCCAGATCTAACACTAAAATTCATTTTGAGGCAGGTCCTCTTCCCCCAACAACCTCAGAGACAGACATCTGCTGGAATAAAAGCTAAGGTTTTTGCAACCAGACAGTGGCTACACAAGACTTTTTTGACATCCTGTTTCCCTCCTTTGAAGCGCACCCCAAGTGTTATATGTTCACCCAGTAGACCCATTAAACAGGATTTGACACTGTAATGTCAAATACTGATGCCTCAGGGCATGAGTTCGCGCTTTATAAGTCATATTTACATTACATTACATTACATTACATTACATACAAAAAGAGGCCCACTGTGATTGTAGCCTGCCTGGCTTGGGGGACAAAAGAAGGGCCCTGCCCAAGTGACAGCTAACATTTGCCAGTGACAGGGGAGGTCTCTTTGAAATACGCCCCAAGTTTTATATGAAAAAACTAGCAGATCTGTCAAGCATAATTTGTCACTTTAATGTCAAAAAGGATCCTCACAGCTTGACCCTGCATATTCCGTCAAGTTCCGAGGGGTAATTGCCGCCCATTCCAATCAGCCTGTTGTTTGGGCCTGCGAGGTGTTTCACACCAATTCACATATATTCAATTGATAATTACTGGCTGGCAGAAGTGAGAAAACAAATGCAATGGTAACTTTCTAAAAGTGCCTTTTCCTTTATAGTTATTACAAATGTGATTTTATCAATGAATTAGATTTGAAATAACTATTAAAAAGAGTTCTTGAATTAAATTTCTAGCTGCGTCCAAACCGCAGTTAACATTATTAAAGATAATGTAACCCAGTGTTTTCCTAGCCAGTCTTGCTACAGTGAAAATTGCTTTTATGGTTTTTTCACTGTATGGACATATGTGACAATACACTTATATACCCTACTTTTAAATACCATGCACCCTGTCTTATGATCAGGAAGGACTACTTAGGGGTGACTAATACATATTTAAAAGTAAGGTTTAAGCCTGTCAAAAAGAGTTATTTTGACAGGTCGAATTTTTAGTTTAAACCTTCACTGCCAGGCTACAGGTGGCAGTCCTGCAGTCATACTTACACTGTCACTACAGTGGATGGCACAATGGGTGCTGCACTGAACTTATGACATTTAACTTACAGGTCCTGGATACACTTTTGTACCAATATACTATGTACTTGTAGGTAAGTTAAGTATGCCAATCGGGGCATGCCAATTTCACTACATTGAAAGGAGGCGCACAGGCCCTTTACCTCTGGTTAGCAGGAGTAAAGTGTGCAGCATTCTAAAGCCAGTAAAAACAGTCAAGGCAAAAATCTGGGGTGTTTCAGTCTTACCGGACCGCAGTCTCCAAAGTGTCAGGGAGCTGGGACTCTTTTCCCCCAGGCATGCAAAAGATGGTAATTTCTAACAGTATCTTTCCCAGTTTGGGCATTTTGGCCCTCGTGGTGGCCATTTCTAGGATTTTCACTTCTCAATATCTTGCATGTTTGTCAGCGACCACTTATTTGTTGCCATAGCATCAGGTGTAAAGGTTCTGTTATGTTAGACACTGGACGTGCAGTAGGAGAGTCTATTTCTCTTTTCGAACCAGTGGGCAACCTCCCACCCAAATGAAAGGACTTCCTTTTCTGGTTCTCCGCTTCTGCCACACAGCCGTGAGGGGAACGGCTCGAAGGAACCACAACTCCCGGCAGGCAAAAGCTGCACGCCTGCTCCTGCTACTACGCAAGCGCCAGGAGGTGGTTTTAGCCCAGCTGAGTCTCCCGCTGCGCGGGACGCGCGCGGGCCGCGCCCGGGCGAAGCCCGGGCCAAGGGCGGGCCCGTCCTTGCCCGTCATAGCCTGGAAGAGGCTGGGCTGGGCCACCTCTCTTTCCCCTAGAGTAGCTCGTGAAAGTTCCCCTTAGAGCGTATAGGACGTCGATGAGCTTACCCCTCACCAGGTACAGACGAAGTCGTATGTTTAATTTTTATCCTTCTTAACTGGAACTATTGCATTTTAACTCTCTCCCCAAGTGGTGTTGCTTTTTCGGTCTATCAGGACTTAATAGTGTTGGACAGTTCTACTTTGTCTGGACATATTTTATCTTGTACATTGTTGGCTTCTTTCTCTTTGTTGTATAAACCTATGATAGTTGTTAGGTTTTATTTTTCGCAGGTACAATAATAGTGCCGCATGTTGCTTGTTTACATTGCTTATTTTGCACAAATTGTGGGTTGCTTGAACTGCTGCTAGTTCTGTTTTTTCATAAGGACTGTATGTTTATTATACATATTGTATACACTGCTTATTTTGCACATTGAAATATTATTGGTACAAGTCCTAATCTCTGCTTTTCCCCGGAACTGTATTATTACACCTATTATAAATTAGCTTATTTTATTAGGTGTTCGAATGTGTTCTTAATAGTGTTTTAACCGGGTTTTTTACTTCTTGGCATTTTATGAACCTGTAGTCTTGCCAAGTCCTACTAAGCGCCAATCCTTTTGCTGCTTTGTCCTTTCCCTTGCTATACACCTTGTATTAGTCTTATCATTTTGGGAAATGAGCAAACGGAAAATGACCCCCGGTAAGAGTGTGATTGGGACCCTGGACGCATTTTTCTCAAGAGCTGAATCAGTTCTTATACATGAAATTCAGCTTACGGAAAGGAGATTATCATTAGAGCCCCTGTCTTTAGAAGATAGAACTCCTATTAAATTGGCAGCTCCCATAGTAGAAGGGATCAGGAATGCCGATCCTTCTCGGCATACTCTTCCCTTCTCTCCGGAACTAATTCCAGTCTCGACGCAAATTTTACTTAGCCCTGGCATAGAGCTGATAACTACTTCCAGCCCAGTAAAAGCCAAGACAAGAGGCCAAAAGGCCAAATTAGGACAGCTTAATAGTAGTGACCCACAGGCAAGGAAAAGAAAAGGGAAGAATGGTGGGTCCTCGAAAAGTAGTAGATTAGCCCACAAGTTAGATAGCGGTATCGAGGCGTCTTCTTCTCCCTTAGCAACAAACAGTTCGAATGACTTACCTTTACTTATCCCTAATGCATGTACGTTGCCTGGGTCTTGTTCTATTAGAGATCATGAGGACCATTTTTGGGGGAAAATGGAAATGTTGTTGTCTTCTTCTCTTGATCCAATAAGGCAGAAAATTGGGGCTATCGAGGAAGTTTTATCCAAACTTAAGGGACAGACCGGTTGTAACTGTTTAACCTCGAAAGTTGAAAATTCTAACAGGATATGTGTTACACAGACTGCTAGGGATGCAGTAGTGGGAAATGCACTGCAGGGGATGTTGAGGCGGTCATAGACCCAATGGAATCAAATAACGATAAAATTACCACTAGTAGTTGTGGTGAAGTGATTTCTCGTTATCCATCTAGGGTAGTGACGCCTAGATTGAAGGATATGACAGGGTTAGCACTCCAGGATTCTCAATCAACTTGTCTTCCTGTAATTAACCTCCCACCTGAATCTACCCCCTATGTTGTTGTTTTAGGGGATGTTCCACCGCTTGAAATAGGGGCTACAGAGGATTTTAATCAACTAAAAAACAAATTAACACATTGGTTTGCCCAAAATACAGCTACTGGTCTGAGTATTGCTAACAACATCATTATGGCACGTAGGGTGAGTTGGGTGGGGCCATCTGCTAATGTGGGTATTAAAGATTGTATTATTGTGAATTTCAATAACCCTAATCTAGTGGCTAGAATCCTTCATAAGGGCGCTAACCGCAATCCCCCCTCAGGTGCTATCAGAACTTTCCCCTTGGGTTTTTTTTATAAGCCCAGGGTTTCCACATGTCCTATTGACTATAATGTAAGGACAAATACTGGACCAGGAAGGTTGCATAGTTCCGTACCAGCCGCACAGACAGTAGTTAGAATGCATCAACCACTCTTCCCGCAGGTTCAGCCGGCCACTACTCCTTTTTTGGAAGTACAAAACAGATTTTCTGCATTAAGTGGATTAGAAGATTGCGACTGACTATTGCCAATAGTAATACAGGAGCCAGGGGGTGGTCACAATGCAGTGCCCTCAGTTGATGCCGTGGGGAGGTCAAGTGTAGTGGCCTCTCCCAATTTTATTTCTTGGAATATTGCTGGGCTGGCAACTAAATTTCAAGATCCCTCTTTAGTCAATTTCTTAAAACAGTTTAAGATAATCTGTCTTCAAGAAACCTGGCTGGTTGAAAGTAATCTGTTTTTAGAAGGATACAAGGCTTATTTTGTCCCCGCTACCCCGTCTTCCAGTGGGAGAGCTAAAGGGGGCTTAGTCACTTATGTATCTGTGGCCTTAGACAGCCAGATCCAGGTTGTTCCCATTCGGTGTGGAGGGATATTGGTGCTACTTTTTAACACTAGAGGCACCAGATGGGGACTGGTTAATTTTTATAACGCAGTATCCAGTCCCGTACGTGATTGTAATATAACTGCCTTATGCTCCTTTTTTAGACGTCCTAACAGATTCCCAGTTTCAGATTTTTTGGTCTCTGGGGATTTTAATGCTCACCCATGTGGTAACCCTGCGGTGTCCTGTTTATCTGAACTGGGATGCCCGCGAAGGAGTGGTTTCCATTTTGATCACCACACACAAGGGGAATTGATTAACAACATGATCCAGGAGTTCAACATGGTGTGTCTGATGGCTCTCGTGGCCCCAAACATTAAATTTTTAACTCCAACCTACAAAGGGGTTAGGACAGGATCTTTTATTGACTACATATTAATTTCCTCCCCTTGCAGTTGTGGATCACAGGTTTCTCTATTGATGAGAGTATTTTTAGCGATCATAACCCGCTTTGTGCCCATATAGCCGGACCACTCATTAGTCATATCGAAGGAGTAGCCACAAGGGGCGTTATGACTCTGACTGACAATAAACGCAGATTGAAATGGACACAGATTGACCCAAAGTTGTTTTATGACAAGGTTAATAGGTTATGTGCCCCTGAACTTTTAACATGTCAAAATTTTTGTTCGTCCCCAGATTATCTGTTGGCAGCTTTTGTGACCTTAGTAGGGAAGATGGGAGACCTTTTAAGTGCGCCGACCGTGAGGGCTAGAAATCTTGGGCCTAAATGGTTTGACTCTGATTGTACTCGAGCAGCTGGTAAGTTGAAGGCAGCTCTTGCATCTATACCTAGAATACAATCAGTGGTCTGTAACTATCGTAGAGAATATAAGGCCGCTTTAGCGGGCGCAAGACAAAACTAAAAGATGAAGCCTGGCGGGATCTTATCGAGGCAAGTGTATTGAAAAATAGTTCCAAATTTTGGCAAGTGGTGAATCGCCCAGCCATTGGTAGGGATAGGGACCCTGTTTTAGGAGCCTTTATTACAGAAGAGGACTGGGTGTCCCATTTTAAAATTATTTTTGATTGTCCCCCTGATCGTTGTGGCCCAGAGATAATAGATTTAAATGCTCCAGCTTTATCTTTTAGTATTGATGAGGTTATTGCAGGGATTGAAGGGCTCTCTGCTAAAAAGGCCCCTGGACCAGATGGGATTCCCCAGATTTATTTAAATCTGACCCTTCTTTTGGGCCCCCATCTTGGTTAATGTTTTTAATGCTGCAGCAAAATTTGGATGCCCCTCTTCCTGGGCTATTTCCACTATAGTCCCCGTTTTTAAAAAGGGTGACCGGGGTAGCCCCCATTGTTATAGACCCATCTCCCTTTTAGATTCAACAGTTAAGGTGGTGGGTCGGATATTATTACAGCGGCTGCAAACCTGGGCAGAGGAAACCGAAATATTGTCAGATGTCCAATATGGTTTTTGCCCCGGTCGATCCACAATTGCCCAGTGTTTAAATATTCTTATGATTTTCAGTAAATATACTATAGCACGCTCGGGGTCCATATTTTGTGCCTTTATGGATCTGTCATCAGCTTTTGATCGTGTCAACAGAACTAAACTGTGGCAGATCCTGAGGCTAACAGGTGTGGATCCTAGCCTAGTGAACTTCCTGGTGGATCTCCATAATTCTACCCAGGCAAATGTTAGGTTCGCCCAGGATTTGCGTGTTACTGAGAATTTTGATATTAAAAGGGGCGTCCGTCAAGGTTGCATTTTAGCCCCTTTTTTGTTTAATTATTATCTTAACGACTTGGAAAAGGAATTATTGGAAACCGGGGTTGATTACCCGTATGTTGGCCGTCGCGGCATCCCGATATTGCTTTATGCAGATGATGCCGTCCTTTTATCTAGAACAGAGGTTGGTTTACAATCTCTTTTAAAGGCTTTTGCGGGGTATATGGGTAAACGGGACCTGTCAATTAACAATTCCAAGTCCTATGTGCTGAGAATAGGTAAGCAACCTGTGAAGCCCTTTAAATTTGCAATTGACTCAATTGTGGTCCCTCTCACGAAAGTTTTCTCATATTTGGGGGTTCTTATTGATAACAAATTAAAATGGGGACCCCAAATTGAGAAGAAGAAGGGGGAAGTGGTTCGGGCCAATGCGGCCATTTTTAAATTCTCATCAAGAATAGGGAAAAAACCAACTGGGGCCATGTTACAAGTTTATAAGGCTAAAAGTCTTTCCATTGCCACATATGGAAGCGAGATATGGGGATATACAGCTGCAGATTCTCTGCAAGTAGTGGAAAATAATTTTTTAAAACGCCTACTGTGTGTCCCTCAAGGGACCTCCAATTTAGTAGTGCATGAAGAACTGGGGGTTCCCTATATTAGTGACATCCTTGCATTACGTCCACTGATTTTTTGGCTGAAATGTTGGTTAAATCCAGATCTGTCTTTTAACCATTTATTATTAAGAGAGTGTATGCTGTTAGAACAAGCCTCACGTATCCCTTGGCTAAATTATATTCAAAAGAGTTTTAAAGGGATAGGGCGTGGCGATCTGTATAGCAAGCCAGAATGTATAGTTAAGCAGGATGTCGAATCAAGCAGAATAGCTTTTACGAGTTTGTGGAGGATGGAAAGAGAAGCGAAGGAGTTGCTGAAACCCAGTGTACGCAATTTTATATTAACGAAAACCACCTTGTCAACTGAACCCTATCTTATGGGGTGTTTGTCTTCTCATGAGAAATATCTTTTAACAAGGTTTAGGATGAATCTATATCATCTCCTGTTGGTTAGACCAAAAGACCATAAGAGGGCAAGTGTGTTACCATCCTGCGGCTGCGACGGTGTGTCTCCGCAGGATTTGTTGCACTTCATGTTTGCTTGTAGATTTTATGAAGTTCCTCGTAGGACTTTTTTGGTCCCTTATTTAAAACGATTGAATTTTAGACAGGTTCGCCCCGCACTTCTGCACCTACAGATGTTGTCAACGGAGTCATTGTTTTTTACACTTGGCTATCTAAAAGCTTGTGTTAAATCGCGATCCTTTATGGATGTTTAACTTGTTATTTTATCAATGCATTTTTATTGTTCGAATGTACACTTCTATGTTTGCACTTATACAACGTGCATAATTTATACAAATGGGGGTTGCAGTTTTTAACATTTCTGTGGACTGTACATATGTATTTATTGCACATCGCACTTTACATCTTGAATTGCACTTGGGGAGTATGATTTTAATCTGACTTTTTTACCAGTTTAAGGAGATTTGACTTATATATTTCAATGTTTTTGTGTAACTTTTATGGTTTTGTTGTTAAAACCGAATAAAGTTTATTGATGATGATGAAAGGACCAAAGACTTATGGTCTATGATCACTTTAATCAGGTGTTCATATACGTAGGCGTAGAATTGTTGGCATACCCATTAAACAATAGCTTATTTGTCTGTTTTAGAAGTTTTGCTTGGTTTCCCTCAGAACCATCTTGGTATGAGTTGTGTCATTATGCACTATAACAGCGCTGAGCCTTTCAGGGCTGGTATCCATTATTAACTGCCTAGTCCTTTGAGGATAAAAGTATGCTATTGTAGTATTGTTTGGTATGTGTCTTTTTTTTCTGAATCCTTTTGTGGTTAGTTCCATGTCCTTTTCATCCATGTTTTGATGAGGCCCCTCGAGGGTTTGGTAATGGTTGCAAAGTCAGGACTAATTCTTGCCATAGTAATTGGACATTCCTATAAAACATCTGATTTCAGACACATTTTGAGGCAGGTCCGAATCCTTATTGTCTTTACCTTAACAGGAATCAGCACAAATTAATTTTTACACAGAATATGTACCCACAAATTGCAGATGAGTTATCAGTGACTTATCAGCAACTCAGACCTACTCTTGTGGAGTTTAAAACCACCCTCTCCAAGTTTCTGAAACATGGCCCTCAGTGGTGCTTCAGATGGGAGCCGGTCTACAAGAGGAAGTAATTGTTCACATTTAAGATTCGGGCAAGTCCTTCTAACATTTCCTTGATGGTGCTCTAGAATACTTCTAACACTAGCGATAGCCCAAAATGAAGGCTTCTCCAGACACACAGACCTAGACATTTTGAGAATGCCATTAATTTCCATGATGAGGGGGGTATTTCCTACTAATTGTAGCCCACTTTGAGGTCCACTTTCAAGAATAACTGTGCCTCTTTGATGATACCTGACATTAAATAGTTTATTTGGTTTAACCAAACTGTTATACTTTAATGTCAATTAAAAAAAACATATTAATCACAACATTATTATTTAAAAAGTTTATGACTGGAATTATCATTGAATATGTTAAAATAGACTAGCAATAGGACTATAATTTTTTAAGTTGCTGAGTTTTTAGTTTGTATTCATGAAATTAAAAAAATATTAATAAGTTTCTTTATACATTTTGTAGTGAATCGAAATCTTGGCCATGAAAATTATTAATCCTATGTCAGGACCCAGAAGCTCTGAATATGCTTTCTCTTCCGTTTATTTTGCTCAGCAGCCTTATTAAAACAACATACTTTGCTCAAAGACTACAACTCACAAAAGTCTTTGTGATAGATCAACAATACAACCATAGAGTCAGTCCTATATATCCAACATCAAGGAAAAGCACTTCCTCTTTCTTCACTGCTCAGCAGCTATATAAGTGCTTTTCCTTCTTAAGGATGTCTTTGCCTATATAATACTGTTGTGGTATAAGCTGTTAGTTTCCACGTGGGGTTGTTCTTTCCCCAGGCTTTATTAATACCATTACATATACTTTGCTGTGTAAGGGGTTTCTCCTTTCCCCATTTAGACGTTACCGCTGAGGTGGGGCGTGTGCGTATCCCTAGGGACCCTGGGCAGCTCCCAACGCTAGACGCGTGGTGCTGGACGAAACCGTTCGGTTGTTTACAAACGGCCTCGCTGCAAGACACAGGACAGATCACAGGAGGAGCACATCTTCACATAACCTCCTGAAGCCATAGCCGGCATCAGGCATTCCATCGCGATGTCTCATAGCAACGAGACGCGCGGTGACCTGTCGGCCCCGGCAGGGGGCATGGAGAGCATGCGTCTTGACATAAAGGTGCCCCTCCCTTCTGAAACATTCGGTGCATTCCTTCCTCTGCATCTTCCGGGCTGTGATGCGATTCCCCTTCAACGAATGCACGCACAGCTCGAGATTACAGTGTCAATTTCAAACGCTTCTGTGGCAATCTATTTTAGGATCTTGTTAACCGTTTTTTCCCGCGGAGCATTTTCCCTCAGGGCCTGTGATATTTAAAGGGCTGTGTTCACTCTTCCCCAGTCACAGTGCATCAAGCATTGGTACATACAATCCTACTAGGGCTGGTTAGAGAGGATTGGTATTGAGTTTGTTCTATATATTCCTGCCTAGTACCTCTAATTCTCACTTGATTCACTATGGCAGGTGGGTTTGATGAATTCTGGGAATCCGATGAGGAGGAGCAGGAGCTTCTCCCTATCCCCGAGGAGCTGGTGGTTGCGGTACCCTCAGCCTTGCAACCCCTGAGTCAAAGAATTATTGAGTTGACGGTAAGATGCACTTGCTTAACATCGACTTGGGAAGACCTGAGGTGTGGGCCTCCTCTGGGTAACAGGGGAGCCCTTATGGTTAAAGGTAAGGCTAAGCCTAATACCAGCGTTACACACGCCAGTACCTCATTGGATGCCTTTGAAAGGCTCCGCCAGGCCTTCCTAAAGAGGCGCCTGGAAACTCAGGACCTTCAGGACGATTCCCAGCCTGGTTGTACCCCCGAAGATGATTCCTGCTGCCGTCAGAGAATAGTTGATAATACTGGGGAAGAGTTAGATAACCAAGATGGGGATTCAGACGATGAACTAGGTCCAAGCAGACCCTAGCGACCAGAGGAGAAGGGCGATAAGGACTCCGCGGGGATATTGGGGTTCCTGACTCCAGAAGATATTTACCATCTCCACTCAGCTGACTCAAAGTGGCCCAATATGTGGCTAGCCGTATTAGAAAACCTATGGACCAGGAGGTCAGGGGAAGTCTGAGCGCTGAGTGCCCCAGACCTTCCTTAGCTAACAAAGTAGCTCATACCTCAGACATCAACGCCAGGATGGCAACTTTTATTACAACATTTGTTAAAGACCCTAAGAAGGGCCTGGACCGCTCATGGCGATTCTGCCAGGACAAGGTCTTGGATGTTCTGGGGCCTCCAATCAAGATCCTGGATATGGCCGAGGATGCCAAGGCGTCAGGTCATGTGATCGACCCCATGATTTTGTCATGTTGTGCTCAACAGGCACTATCTGTCTTAGGCAATGCTAATTGTGCCTTATCAATGGAGCGCAGACGCTCCTTGTTATTTAAGATTGAACCCAGATTGGGTGAATAAACCACCACAGAATCCGGACCAGTAGCCAGTGGAGGTCTCTTTGGAGAATCCTTCATCAAGGAGCTCTCACGCTTCATTAACACCTTCTCGTCGCTGGACAAAGCCCAGCAATCAATCAAAAAGGTGTTTAACCAACACTTTTTTGAAGGGGCCGGAAAACTTAGGGGGCGCTTCTTCGGCCGGGCCTTCTTTTCCAACCCCCAGAAACTCCAGTGGTAAGACCACAAGAAAATTGGTGGGTTTTACCCCTCAATAGGTCATGGCAGAGGACGTGGCAGTAAAGGATCCTTCCGAGTAGCCAGCAACACGCCAGGTGACACCAATGGTAAGTGATATCCCTTCTTACCTACTAGAGGTGGGGGGACGACTACAGTGGTTCAGTCGAAATTGGGCATCCATAACAAGGGACGCGTGGGTGCTTCAGACTGTGAAAGACTTTCACATAGAGTTTTAAGGGACACCCCAACAGCACTCTTACTCCTGTCCTTTGGTTTTCTCACAAGAAGGGATGCAAGTGGTAAGCCAAGAGATGTCAGACCTCCTAACAAAAGGGGCGATCACCCGTATGAGCCTTCATCCCTCTGGTTTCTTGAGCAATATTTTCCTAGTAGAAAAGAAGGACAAGGGATACCGACCGGTCATAATTCTGAAAGATTTCAATCAATGGGTGGTGTATCGCCACTTCAAGATGGAGGGCATTCACATTCTACTGGATATTCTGTTACCCAACAATGGGTTGGTACGGCTTGACCTAAGGGATGCCTACCTCGCCATTCCCATTTTTCCTCCCACAGACTTTTCCTTCAGTTCGAGTAGGACAACCAAATTTTTGAATTCACATGTCTGCCGTACGGCCTGTCGTCCACACCCTGGTGCTTCACCAAGGTGCTGCAACCGCCAATGGAATGGCTTCGTGCACGGGGAGTTCGTTTAATTGTGTACCGGGACAACATTCTTCTAATGCACACAACTTTAATCTCACAACTTCAGTTGACCCAAAATCTGCTTCAGGGCTTAGGGTTCGTAGTGAACACTCAAAAATTGGAAGTTATTCCATCTCAACAAATGATTTTCTTGGAATTTGAAGTCGACACAGTGCAACAGTTCCCCCGTCTGCCCCGGAGGATGATATTGCTGATTTGCAGGGAATTGCGCAGATCTTTGGACAAGGAGAACATCCCCAGACTTGGTCATCGAGTCTGATGCCAGTCAGCAGGGATGGGGTGCACACTGTGAAGATATTATCCCCAGGAGGATAGTGGTTAGAGTGCGAGGAAGTTCTGCACATCAATTACCTGGAACTCCTTGCATGCTCCTTTGCGGTGAGGAGTCTAGCGGCCACCAAGGTTTCTTGTGCTATTCTGCTGAAGATGGACAACATCTCAGCAGTGAGATACATAAACCGCTTAGGGGGCACCAAGTCCAAGGCACTGGCAGATTTGGCCAGGGACTTCTAGAATTACTGTCGGGTGCACAAGTTGTCGGTGACGGCAGAGTATCTACCAGGGAGACTTAAACAGTTGGCGGATTGGCACTCCAGCCAGGTACCTGAAGAATTACAGTGCATGGAAGCTGGATCCTTCTCTGTTCCAGAGGATCAGGGATCGGTGGAGTCCTTGCCAGGTAAATCTTTTTGCCTCAAGGCTCAACCACCAACTTCCCTGTTTTTTTTTTTTTTAGTTAGCGTCCAGATCCTCTGGCAGAGGCAACAGATGCTTTTCTCCAGGATTGGAGTCAGTTTTGGGGATATGCGTTTCCTCCATTCTCAATGATAGCCAGACTCATGTTGGTGGTCAGGTGTCAGAAGGCGAAGGTAATCTTGGTGACACCACTCTTGACGTTGGTGTGGTATGCAGTTCTTCTGGAACTTTCTATGGATTTTCCAATCTGACTACCCCTGACTCCTCAACTTCTGACGGACCCTCATGGCAACTTGTGCCAGCTGGTTCAGGATGAAACTCTTTAGCTGATGAGTTGGAAGATTACAAGGGACGTAAGGAAGTACTGGGCCTTTTATCATGAGCTTCTTCCCTCATCAGAAGAGCTTGGGCAGACTCTACCGTCAAGAAATATGGTTCAGCATGGAGGAGATGGTCATGCTGGTGTATTCAAAGGGTCTTGATCCTGTGGGGGCAGATGTAGTGCATGTTGTCAATTTTCTATCGAAGTTAGTGGACATTGGGTTGGCCTACTGCACTTTCAATGCGATCAGCGATTTCGACAGGTCATGTCCCAGTAGGAGAATATCCTTTAGTCTGTTGGCTCTTGAGGGGTATTAGGTTATCCTTCCCAACTGAGCCAAAATATTCCTCCCTCTGGATGTTACTGTTGTACTTACAATGCAGCGTTCACGGCAGGATAATCAGTACCTGTCACGGAAGGAACTTACAGGTAACCTAGCAATTTTGTTATGCCTCATTTCCTGTAAAAGAGTGTCTGACGTTCATGCACTCGACATTTCAGCACATATGTTTACTCCGGAAGGAGTGTCATTTACTATTTTGCGTCGAACAAAATCCAATACTAGGGTGGTTCATTACTCTTCTGTTCTTGGTCATCCAAAGTTGTGTGTGGTCCGCTGCCCGAGGTGCTATGAAACCATGACCAAAGAATATAGGCCACCAGGGGTGGCACAGTTATTAATTTCCCTCAAAAAGCCTTTCAAGACGGTCTCTAAAAGACTATCGCCCGCTGGGTGACCCGTGTCTTGCAGGAGGTAGGAATTGATACGACTTAGTTTGGGGCACACTCTTGTCCAAATTGTGAAATAAATTAAGTTACTTTACCATGTCAGCCACTTTGTATTAACTCACAATCTAGGCAAAATGTATTGGGTGCTTATCCTCTGGTATGCCATAACTAATCAGTGTCTTGTGTCTCAAGTCAGTAATATAAACCTTGACTCTTAGTTGTCATTCTTACTAAAAAATGGACCCTAAAACATCCTCACAGTGGGACTGGATGTTGGCTCCTGTTAATTAAAGATTATCATCTTTGTAGGAGCTAGCACCGATTGGGGTAAATGTGTTGAAATTGTTAGGTGTCATGACATAACTTTGCATCTGTGTCAAAGAGGGCAGATATCAAGTGGGTTGGAATGGGAATTTTGCACCTTAGGTGCCAATTCTAGGTGTTTCTTTATGGTGGGCATGACATGCACTTCTTCATCAGTATCCCTGTTAGTTGATGCCTTTCTGGATCCTTAGGGCTGAGACCAACAAATGCGATGATAGCCCCTCTTCAGTGAAGCCTATGGTAGTTGCTGTTGTCACTTGAAGAGCATACTCTAGCAACGTAATTGTCACTGCTGGATTTGCATTATTTTCCTTTGGGCATTCCTCACAGTGGGGAAGTTCACCACTCCAGAATGTGCAGTGGCCCCTCTTGCTGGGCCTTCTTCCACTGGCTCAGGCCCTCCTGTCTCAAGCGATAACGCTTGGGGCCTCTTTGAGGGTTTGCTTTAATTAAATCTGTTTCTGTTCAGGCAGCTTGGGCTTGGATAACTCGTTTCCTCTCCCCAGTTTAAGGATTGTTGGCAGTTTGAGCCCAAGCTCCCTCAGAAGCTGCTGTCTTAGCTTCAATGATTTGCATAATACTGTGGTTTCCATCTTCAGCTCCTCTTCCAGACTGGCTGCCATGCACATGCTCACAAGCTTTCAAAGAGGAAAAGAACAGTATTTCCTAGGAAATGTTTCAGAAAAGAAATTAGTTTAAGAGGAGAGTAGAAATAATCATTTGAACAAAGGACATAGAAACAAGAAATAATGGGGCTTATTTCCAAGCCCATTGTGCCGCTGGGACGTACCTTTTTCCCATATTAAAAGTGACGTACCGGCGGCGCAAGGGCTTGTAAATAAGCACCAATGTTTCTTTAAATTTCTTAAATGTAAAATTAGGAGGAGGTAATAAACAAAAAAAAAGGTGTGATTTCTCTGTGCAGTACATTAGTGAGAACAGTGGATGATAGATGTATTTAACTAAAAACACAAAATCATAATCAAAAAGTTTAAATAAGGGGACTAGACCTATTGCAGTCTGCTTCCAACATGTTGCGATGTACATCTGACTGAGTGCAGTGGTGGCTTTGTTTATTGGTGTCTCCGCCTGGCTTACTTTACTTGCTTGGCCTTTTTAGGTCTCATCTAGACAGCGCATCCGCTGTCTCTTTGAGACATGTTGTTTATAGTTAGTGGGCTACAGCCCACCCATAGCTTTCTATTTGTTTGTTGCAGCATCATTTTCATATCCTTTATTCCCGTTTGTCATAGCATGCATGGATCATGCCTTTTCTTGGGTTTGACTCTCCCCCAGTGCAAGTACTTGTGCCATCCACTGCTACCATTTTTGGAGCTTCTTTTTAAATTGTATTTTCACTCGCTCTCTTCCCATCCCACCTGCCCCCCATTTGTAATGTTTCTTTTCCCCTCCCACTCCATCCCTGTTGCTTCTTTTCTGTCCCTCCCTCTGCTTGTTTTTTACCTCCCCTACCCTTTGTATTTAAACACTCTCTATGTTGCTTCCCCAAATCCCCCTTCTCAATCGCTGTTGTTGTTTCCCCTTCACACTTGGGAGATCAGCAAGCAGTAGAAGCTGGAATGTTTTCCAGACAGAACATGAACTACAGCAAAATAGAGCAGAACAGTATATAAAGCCCTAATCTGAAAAGATTTTAAAATTAGAGTGATTTTCAAAATTAGGGCCCACTTCCCATACACTCTGCGCTGTCTATTGGTAACTTTCAAACATATTGCTGGTGTGGCTAAAAGTCAATTAAAAAGGAGGCAGCAGCTTAAACTGACAATTAGAGCCCATGGCATTATGGGCAAGCAAATTAACCCTGGAACAGCATTCTCGACATTGCAGTAATGGAATAGTAAGAAATGAAGTTGATATGCAGTGAAACTGATTTTTTCATTATTGTAGTTGTTTACCTGGAGCAACACAAATGGTATGCAAAGACAAAAAATTACGGATAATGAATATGCTTTATTATCAAAATACCTACATTTAAAACAGCTGCCAAGCATCTGAAACAGGATAGTTGGATTTTTCTACATGTACCTGCAATGAGATAAATGTGTCCTGGGCTTAAAAAGTATTTTTTCACTTTTCAAAACAGATTGCCTACACGTCTATTGGTAATAAGAGGAACGTGCACTTCATAGCAATAATGCTCGCACTTCTTCATGACACTGCTGCCCCTCCCTGTTCATCACACTACTGCTCCTTCATCTTCATGCACTGCCTCTCCCATTCCTCCACGTGTTACAGCTCTCCTTCTTCACCGCATCACACTCCACCCCACTGCAATCTCCCCATTTCCACCCCACTTCAATCTGCTCCAATTTACCCCATCTACCCAACTCCAATCTACTCCACTCAATCCACCTTAATCTACCCCACTCTAATCTATCCCAATCTACCCCACCCTTCCCCGCTACAATCTATCTCAATCTATCCCACTCCAATCAACCCACTCCAATCTACCCCAGTCTAATCTACCCCACCTATCCCACTGCAATCTACCCCAATCTACCACACTAAAATCTACACCACTTCAATCTACACCACACCAGTTTACTCCACTCTGCCCCAATCCAATCTATCCCACTCCAACTACTCTGAGTCAACCCCACTCCAATATGCCCACTCCAATCTACCTCAACCTATCCCATTTCAATCCACCCCAGTCTGTCCCAATCTACCCACTCCAATCTACACCACCCCAATCTACCCCACCCAATCTATACCACCCCAATCTACCCCACCCAAATCTAATCCACCCCATCTACCCCACTCAATCCACTGCAATCTACCCAACTCCAATCTATCTCAATCAACCCCCCCTCTATCCCACTCCAATCTACCTCACTTCAATCAACCCACTCCAATCTATCCCAGTCTGCCCCAATCTACCCCACTCTAGTCTACCCCACTCCACTCTACTCTACCCCACTCCAACCACTCCAATCTACCTCATCCTATTCCACTCCAATCTACCTGAGTCTGCCCCACTCCAATCTACTCCACTTTAATCTACCCCAATCTACCCCACTCCAATCTACCCCACCCCAGTTTACCCTACCCAAATCTACACCACCCAATCTATATCATTCCAATCTACCCCACCCCAATATTCCCCCACACCATATACCCACTCCAATCTGCCCCACTCAATCCACTGCAATCTACCCCGCTACAATCTACTTCAATCTACCTCACTCCAGTCAACCCATTCCCATCTACCCGAGTCTGCCCCAATCTACCCCACTCGTCTACCCCACTCCAATCTACTCCACCCTAATCCACCTGCCCCAATGTTCCCCACCTGAATCTACCCTACCCAGTCTACACCACTCCAATCCACCCCACCCAATCTACCCCACCCCAGTCTACCCCACTCCAATCTACCCTATTCTAGTCTACCCTATCTAGCCCACTCCAATCTATCAGACTGAAATCTACACCACACCGATTTACTCCACTCTACCCCACTCCAATCTACTCCAATCTACCCCACTCCAACCACCCCAGCCTACCCAATCTACCCTACTCCAATATAACCCAATCCCATCTACTTCAACCTACCCAACTCCAATCTAACCCAGTCTGTCCCAATATATCCCACTCCAATCTACTCCATTCCAATCTACCACTCTCCAATCTATACCACTCGAATCTATACCACTCCAATCTGCCCCACCCCATTCCACCTCACCCCAATTTTCCCCAACCCACTCTACACCATCCAGTCCACACCACCCCAATCTACTCCTATCCAATCTACCCCATTCCAAACCACCCCACTCCAATCTACCCCACTCCATTCTACCCCATCTATCTCACTACAATCTACCCCAATCTACCACACTAAAGCCTACATCACTTCAATCTACACCACATCAATTTACTACACTCTACCCCAATCCAATCTACTCCAATATACCCTACTCCAACTACCCAAGTCTGCCCAATCTACCACACTCCAATCTACATCAACCTACCCCACTCCAATATACCCCAGTCTGCCCCCATTTACCCCATTCCAATCTACTCCACTCCAATCTACCCAACTCCAATCTATACCACTCTAATCTACCCCACCTCAGTCTACACCACTCCAATCCACCCCAATCTACCCAACTCCAATCTACCCCTCTCCAATCAACCCCATTCCAATGTACCACATTCCAATATACCCCACTCCAATCTCCCATCTCTACCCCACTCCAATCTCCCCTCTCTCCAGTTTACCTCACTACTCTAACACACTCCAATTTAATCCACTCCAATCTACTCAAATTTACCCCACTCCAATCCACCACAATCTACCTGTAGTGCCAGAGGCACTCCCATATATCATGCCACGTGATGACCTTTGACTACCATTATTTTAATTGACTTTTGGTGTTTTACTTTACTCTTGCCTGAATGTACGACATCATTTTTCCTGTATGTGCACTTTTTCCTTGAAGATTTCTTTTGTGTCTCCTTGTAGCTGCAGAGGGGGAGTGCTTTCACAGAGTAGAACAGCCCTGCCAGGAACAGAATGTGTGGGATGTGCATTTAAAAAAAAAACATATTTCATTGAGTTTTGTTTGCCAACATCATGCACCAGGTGCCTCAGTATACAATCATTGACCAGAAGTAATGTTGACATGTTTAAGCAAAATTGTAGTTACTTAATTTAACAACGTAACTAAAATCAAACAGAACACCCAACCAGCTGCAATCAAGGCAAATTGAAAGTATATCATTGCATAATAATCCAGTCCCTGGATATTGTCTCGGTTTACCTACTCAATCAATAATTTGACAGCAGTATATATGAAAACAGTGTTATGAATGGGGTAGCATCTCCATGACCAGTATTGTGGGTGGTGGAGTCGGGGAGGTCAATACAATTCCTCTATAGTCCGCCCATCGCTGCCATATACGTGTATGTTTCTGAGGAGATGGGTTCTTCCAATCCCATGCAGAAATCCATACCCCGTTTCCAGACCCCTAATAGCGGTGCAGAGGGTGTTTTCCAGGAGCGTGCGATGTCTCGTTTAGCCAGGATTAATCCTAAGAACAGGTGGCACTTGTATCTATTACCCCCAATATCTTCTGCAATATGGAGTAAAGCTAGTCGTGGTGTACTGCATATGGTCCATCCCAGTACCTCAGATAAGCATCTATGAATCCCCTTCCAGAACCTGTCCAGAACTGGACATGTCCACACTGTATGTAAAAAGGTGGCTTCTTCCGCTCCACAGGATAGACATGTAGGGGACGCAATGAGCCCAGCTTGATACAGCCGTACCCGTATATAATATATTCTGTGCAAATATTTTAGCTGTATCAGCCGCAATCGGGAGGAGATGGCCGCTCCTCCGGGGGACTCCAGAGCCTCCCTTCAGTCATCATTATCAATCGGACCAATGTCAGCCTGCCAGGCCTCTCAAAGGGTCTCTAGTAATGATGCACTGTGAGTAACCAGGGTTTGATATATTTTGGAAATTGTGTGTTCTTGTAGGTCGCCCATAAGAAGTTTGACCTCCAGTGGATTGAATTCGGGTAGGTCTGGGAGATTCTTGAGATAGGGGGAGAGTGCGATACGGAACTGTAAATATTTATAGAATTAGATGCGTGGCATGGAATATTCCCTCTGCAAATTTGAAAAGGATTTAAGGGTAGTGCTTTGTAGAGATCCCAATTCGGTCCCACCCTTGAAAGCCCTGCAGACCTTGTAATTGTGAGGCCACAGTGGGGCCCTACCTGTGAACCTAATTAGCCAGCCAATGCAGCGAAGAGACTGTCGCCACACTGCAAATACCACCCTTGTGGCCGAAGGGAGGGCCTGGGTATTAGCACGCCCATATAGGAATTTATGTAACAATGGGTCTCCCAAGAGCCATCTCTCAATACTGTATGCCGGTTCCTCTCTTGGGCAGTACCACCAAACATTAAGCACCTGTAGCTGGGCGGCCGCATAATATGACTGAGTATCGGCCATTGCTATACCACCACAATAAGTGGAAAGAAAACATGTGCGAAGTGCCAGTCTGACAGTCCCCCCCCCCAAAGAAACCCATTTAACAGGGAATTTATCTGTCTAAACCACGTTTGTAGAATGGGATAGGGATGATTCTGGAGCTGATATAGGAGCCTGGGGAGAGAGATCATCTTAAATATAGCTGACCGTCCATATAGGGAAAGGGGTATGCCTATCCAGGATTTCAATTCTGCCTTAACCTTTGTGAGGACCTTGTCTAGATTATGGGCCCACGCCATGTCCTGCCTATCTGTGAGGAAGACCCCTAAATATTTCAAACCTTCTAGAGTCTGCTAGAGGTCTGTAACCCATGTGGGATGTGCATTTGAAAGCATGAGAGAGAGAAAAGTGTGAAATGTACTTCTCAGTCCTGAAGTGCAGTGTTATATGCAGTGGTGCTCAAATGTGCTTTATGTTGTACATTGGGAAGTGAAGTGTGTGATGCTATAGGCAGTGGTGCACAAATGTGCATTGTGTTGTACATTGGGAAGTATCATAAAGTTCTTACTATTGGCTTTGACATGCCCTCGTGCAATCTTGAATTCTGACTCTGTCTAGCTTGAACTTTGCGCACACAGGCACGCCCCCAGATTACTCAAGTTGTTTAGGGTATTCACATTCAAGGTTGTTTTGTGTACTTTTGGAGATTGTTTTCTACTTTCTCAAACTTCGATAACATAAGGGGCTGGAACATGTGGGAGCGCAGAAGGATACATGAGAACTCTTTTGCCTTTGGAATGCTTGCATGGAGAGTGGCCAACTCCGGCAAGTTTCCTTGGCACAGAGTGTCACAGATTCCGGAACGGTCCGGGCAGAACGCGGAAGATCTACTGACAGAAGCGTACCTGAGGGCAAGGGGGTAGCATCGCTGGTCTCCCGTGGCTGCGACACCTGGTCGTGGCTATCCGAATGGTGGTCTCAGGGAAGGGCCGCGTGGAGGATGGCTGGATCAGCGGGAGAATGGCGCTGCAACGCGATCAGCGCTGGGTGTAGAGCATCAAGACCTACAAATCCCAGGATGCCTAGGGAACGTTTCCGCTTTAGCCCCGATCACGTGGGGTCCTTGCCGGAAGAGGAAGACCGGTTAAAGGCAGCCTCAGGGAAGGAACAAACTGCTGGTTATTCTTCGTTGGTACAGCGCCGGCCGCGCTGCTGATTCTCACGTCAGTTGGAGTAGGGTAAGGGTGCACTTGCACCATTCAGACCGGGATTGTTACCGCTCAAACTCTTCCAGCTGTATCTCCGCGGAAGGGGGCACAAACGAGCTCCTCTTTCAGAAAATAGCCACCTGGCTTAGTGGGATCATTGTTTCCACCAAAACCCTCACTTCATTGTTAGTTGGAAAGGATTATGTTACCTCCAGGCAAAGATACTACCAAGGTTTTAGGTATCTAGGTAGAACGTTTCAAGGAGGTGAATTCCGTTTGTGCACATGACTATAATAACATGCTGAAATATATTATTGGAAATCAAAAGAAGTATTTTGATCGTTTTGTGTTTGGTTTACATTAACAGGGGGTTCAAGAGGCGGTATTCTGCTCTTCCCCTGTGACGTGGGACAAAGTGTATGTACTGGTGTGTATGCTCTTTGAGTGCCTGGCAAAGTTAACAGTGGCTGAGTGTTTCTTTAAGCTCATGGCTTTATGATTCCCTTGTACTCTATCCTTTCCATAGCGCTTTATCGTCACTTCCGAGCAATAATATTGAACTGTTGAATTCCTGAATGACCTACATGAAAGAAATGTATTTATTTATATTTTACAGGTAGGGGTGGCTCATTAGAATAATTAAGAGAATTCATGTATCCCAACTGATGCTAACCTTTGAGTTCTTTTACCTTTTCAGATCTCCCTCCCTGCTGATCCCTTCCTTTCCTTCCCCCGCTTGACCATCCCATTCACCTGTGCTGTAATAGCATTCAGGGTTGGGGCTGTCGAGAGGTGGACCCCTTTTGGCATCGAACCGTTCCCGAGGAATCGACGAGCTGACACAGAGGATGTCCTCTCAGAAACTTCTAGTGCTTTGAGATTTTAAAACTGGGGTTTGTTAACTTGGAGACCGGGATTTTGGACCTGAATGGAGGCGGACGCATCTACTTCAGTGTAGGAACCTGGCTTGCTGAGTCTCTTAACCCCGGTTGTGAATCCCCCAGTCTGGAGTGGGCTAAGATGCAGTGTTTGCAGCCGGTGAGGTGTTTTTTTTAATAATTATTATTGACTTTTTGATGTGTGAGTGTGTCTGTGTGCACATTCAAGTCTCCAGTGGCTATAATCATCTGATATATTTAGTGTATATATCTTTCTGATTTCTTGCAGTGGACATCCAGTATTATCTGCTTGTATTTTATTCCATGCATTTAACAGTTGCATTTGCTTACTTATAAGTGTGTTATTATTGCTTGTATATATATATATATATATATATATATTCACTGAAAAAACCATACGTTTCAGGCACGTTATAGTTAGAAATTAGCATTTAAAAAACCTTAGAAATTCACTGAAGAAACCATAGGTTTTAGGGAAAGTTATAGTTAGTTGCACATTTCACTCGTACAAAACCATAGAAATTCCCCCGTTATAGTTAGTTCAGCTAACTATAACTCGCGCCCCCGCAATGCACTGCTGATGACGTCACATATTACATCACTCATGACATGGTCAGTGACATCACTGATGACATCACTGATGACATCTCAAATGACATCACTGATGACATCACTGATGACATCATCCAGTGACTGTGTGTTTCTGTAAAGTTTAAATATGTTTAATATATATAGGGAAAGGCGTATTGAAGAATGAGTGGGTGTATAAGTGTCTGAATGGATGATTTAGTAGGTGCGTGACTGACTCTATAAGTGAGTGATTAAACGTATCTTACTGAATGCATGGGTTAGTGACTAAACTGTGTGAATGTCTGTATCCGTCTGTCTGTTGGTGTGTAAGCGGCTGCATGGGTTTGCGAATAGCTACATGAGTGTCTATATGGGTTATTGATTTGTTGTCTGAGTATCTGTATGGGTGCCTGAGTGTTTGTGTGGGTGGGGTGTGTGTGACTCTGTGCATAGATGTGTGAGTGGGTGATTCACTGGGTGCATGTTTTCAAGAGTGCATCTGTGATGGACTGTATGGGTGGGTGAGTGTGTATATGGCTGTGTTAGTGAGTAAATGTATATCTCAGTGGTACATGTGTGAGTAACTACATATGTGAAAGGCAGTATATATGTGT
Organism: Calotriton arnoldi; assembly: GCA_963921515.1. NCBI lineage: Eukaryota > Metazoa > Chordata > Amphibia > Caudata > Salamandridae > Calotriton > Calotriton arnoldi. Next base: position 2,220,021 of record CAWUFW010000585.1, on the reverse strand, counting down.
GTTGGAGTATATAAATGGCTATAAGTGAGAGTGTGTGATTGTGAGAGTGGCTGTATGGATGAGTGTGTGCTTGTATCAGTGATTGTATAAGAGCGTAAGAATGTGCTAGTATTTGTATGAGTAAGTGAGCTGGTGTGTATATAACTGTATAGGTAAGTAAATGGGAGTGTGATTAATTATTTGCATGACTGACTAGGTGTGTGAGTACCTCAATGGATGAGTGGCGGTGTGTGAGTGTCTATATAGGTGTATGAGTGCATATGATAGTCCTGTACTGAGTGACCATAAGTATGAGTGATTGTACGGGTGAGTGAGTAAATGTGTGTGTAGACCTAATAATCAGTGAGTGGGTATGTAGTTATTGGTGTTGGAGTGTCTATGGTTTTGAGAATGGCAGTCTGTAATTTAGAGTGGGTATATCAAAGGTTATATTAGGGTGTGAGAAGATGCATCACATTATCACATGAATGATGTCATCAGTGATGTCATCAGTGATGTCATTTGAGATGTCATCAGTGATGTCATCAGTGATGTCACTGGCCATGTCATGAGTGATGTAATATGTGACGTCATCAGCAGTGCATTGCGGGGGCGCGAGTTATAGTTAGCTGAACTAACTATAACGGGGGAATTTCTATGGTTTTGTACGAGTGAAATGTGCAACTAACTATAACTTTCCCAAAAACCTATGGTTTTTTCAGTGAATTTCTAAGGTTTTTTAAATGCTAATTTCTAACTATAACGTGCCTGAAACATATGTTTTTTTCAGTGAATTTCAAAGGTTTTTTAAATGCTAATTTCTAACTATAACGTGCCGGAAACCTATGGTTTTTTCAGTGAATTTCAAAGGTTTTTCAAATGCTAATTTCTAACTGTAACGTGCCTGAAACCTATGGTTTTTTCAGTGAATTTCAACGGTTTTTCAAATGCTAATTTCTAACTATGCCTACAGAGGTAGGACATGTGAAGAAAGAAGAAAAAACGCACAGAAAGAAGCAAAAGAAATGCAGAAAGAAGCAACAGAAGTCCACAAAGACGAAGAAAAGTGCAGGAAGAAGCAAGACATGTGCAGAAAGAACCAACAGAGGAGCAGAAAGAGGCCTTGTTGCAATATCATCCTGTGCCCACATCTTTTTCAGACGGGTACTGGTGGTAACTTACTCTGACTAACCAGGCCTAGAGCCAGAGTTATGCTAAAAGTCACTTAGAATACAGTGAAAACACCTACATACACTAGGGAACACTATGCGTTGTCGTACCCCTGTGATTAGCATGACCTCCTCTGTAAGGCCCTAGTACATAATAGGGCAGGGGGATTAAAACTACCTCTTAAAACGCCCTACGGGGCGCGTTTGCACAGTGGTGAAGGGAGGGGGGGCCTGAGGTGACGTGTGCAAACACGCCCTGTGGCCGTTTTAAGTTGGGAGATTAAGTCCCCTTGAATCCTGATGGTCCCTGGGCTCCAACTAGCCAACCAGGTACCTCCAGTAAGCGCCACAGAGCTGCGTTGCAGAGAGGTGTAAAAAGGGGCATGGCCTGGACCACCTCTCTGCAACGCAGCACAGTGGCGCTTACTGGAAGCACCTCGTGGGCTAGTTGGCCCCCAGGGGCCCTCAGGATTGAAAGGGAATGAATGCCCCAACTTTAAATGCGCCACAGGGCGTGTTTGCACACATGTCACTTCAGGCCCCTCCCCCTTCCTTCACCACTGTGCAAACGCGCCCCGTGGCGCGTTTTAAGTTGAGGGATTAAGTCCCCTTGAATCCTGAGGGCCCCTGGGGTCCAACTAGCCCACCAGGTACCTCCAGTAAGTGCCACAGAGCTGCATTGCAGAGAGGTGTAAAAAGGGGCATGGCCTGGACCACCTCTCTGCAACACAGCCCTGTGGCGCTTACTGGAGGTACCCGGTGGGCTAGTTGGCCCCCAGGGACCCTCAGGATTGAAGAGGAATTAATTCCCCAACTTAAAACGCACCACAGGGCGTGTTTGCACACATGTCACCTCTGGCCCCGCCCCCTTCTTTCACCACTGTGCAAACGCGCCCCGTGGCGTGTTTTAAATTGAGGGATTAAGTCCCCTTGAATCCTGAGGGCCCCTGGGGTCCAACTAGCCCACCAGGTACCTCCAGTAAGTGCCACAGAGCTGCATTGCAGAGAGGTGTAAAAAGGGGCGTGGCCTGGACCACCTCTCTGCAACACAGCCCTGTGGCGCTTACTGGAGGTACCTGGTGGGCTAGTTGGCCCCCAGGGACCCTCAGGATTGAAGAGGAATTAATTCCCCAACTTAAAACGCACCACAGGGCGTGTTTGCACACATGTCACCTCTGGCCCCGCCCCCTCCCTTCACCACTGTGCAAACGCGTCCCGTGGCGCGTTTTAAGTTGGGGGATTATGTCCCCTTCAATCCTGAGGGTCCCTGGGGTCCAACTAGCCCACCAGGTACCTCCAGTTAGCGCCACAGGGCTGCGTTGCAGAGAGGTGGTCTGAGGCCATGCCCCTTTTTACATCTCTCTGCAACGCAGCCCTGTGGCGCTTACTGGCAGTACCTGGTGGGCTAGTTGGCCCCCAGGGACCCTCAGGATTGAAGGGGAATTAATTCCCCACCTTAAAACGCGCCACAGGGCCTGTTTGCACACATGTCACATCAGGCCCCGCCCCCTCCCGTCACCACTGTGCAAACGCGCCCTGTGGTGCGTTTTAAGTTGGGGGATTAAGTCCCCTAGAATCCTTAGGGTCCCTGGGGGCCAACTAGCCCACCAGGTCCCTCCAGTAAGCGCCACAGAGCTGCGTTGCAGAGAGGTGTAAAAAGGGGCGTGGCCTGGACCACCTCTCTGCAACGCAGCCCTGTGGCGCTTACTGGAGGTACCTGGTGGGCTAGTTGGCCCCCAGGGACCCCCAGTATTCAAGGGGAATTAATTTCCCAACTTAAAACGCGCCACAGGGCGCGTTTGCAGAGTGTTGCTGGGAGGGGGGGCTGCATGATGGCACACCAGAGGCCAATTGGCACACCAGAGGCCAATTGTGGATATAAATAGCACGCAGGGGACATGGCAGGTATACAGAAACTGCAGCTGCTCACTCGATGCCTCAGAGGAAGGGGAAAGAATTCCCCGAAACGCGTAAGGTAAAAGGACACAAGAAACGGGATGGGAAGCTGCTTGCCTAACAAATAAAGGTTGTTACCTACCTTGCCTGGGAGTGCGGACTCGTCTCTGAAGCGACTCTTTGGAAAATATATATATATATATATATATATATATATTCACTGAAAATACCATAGGTTTCAGGGACGTTATAGTTAGAAATTAGCATTTAAAAAGCTTTGAAATTCACAGAGAAAACCACAGGTTTCAGGGACGTTATAGTTAGTTGGACATTTCACTCGTACAAGACCAGAGAAATTCGGCTGTTATAGTTAATTGAGCTAACTATAACTCGCGCCCCTGCAATGCACTGCTGATGACATCACATATTACATCACTCATGACATGGTCAGTGACATCACTGATTACATCACTGATGACATCTCAAATGACATCACTGATGCCATCACTGATGACATCATCCAGTGACTGAGTGTTTCTAAAAAGTTTAAGAATGTTATATATATATATATACGCCAAGGTGTATTGAAGAATGAGTGGGTGTATGAGTGTCTGAATGGATGATTTAGTGAGTGTGTGACTGACTGTATAAGTGAGTGATCAAACATGTCTTAGTGAATGCATGGGTGAATGACTAATCTGTGTGAATGTCTGTATCAGTCTGTCAGTTGGTGTGTAAGTGGCTGCATGGGTTGGTGAGTAGGTACATGAGTGTCTATATGGGTTATTGATTAGTAGTCTGAGTACATGTATAGGTGCCTGAGTGTCTGTGTGGGTGGGTGAGGGGGTGTGTGTGACTCCCTGCATGGATGTATGAGTGGGTGAATCCCTGGGTGTATGGGTTCATGAGTACATCTGTGAGGAACTGTACGGGTGAGTGGGTGTGCATATGGCTGTATCTGTGAGTGAATGGATGTCTCAGTGGTATATGGGTAAGTAACTGCATATGTGTACTTTTCTTTGTGGGACGTTGTAGGACCACCGGGCTGACACAAATTTCCTACCACCCAGCGTTCCCCCAGGTCTCCCGATAAAAATGGTACCTCACTCTCGTGGGTGGGTCAAGTACCCGCGACAGGCAAGGGCCCAAAACGTATAGTGGAGATATCAAAATTACCTATCACAAAACGATCTGCTTTTGTAAGGGAGGTCACATGAGTTTTTGGTCCCAGGCTTGGCGGCCATCTAGGGAAACCTACCAAACCCACACATTTCTGAAAACTAGAGACCCAGGGAAGTCCAGGTAGGTATGGCTTGCGTGGATCCCCCAATGTTTACCTACCTAGAATCCCCTGCAAACCTCAAATTTTGATGAAAAATCAAATTTTTCTCACATTTCTGTGTGGGAAAGTTGTAGGACCACTGGCCTGACACAAATTTCCTACCACCCAGCATTTTCTCAGGTCTCCCGATAAAAATGGTACCTCACTCGTGTGGGTGGGTCAAGTACCCGCGACAGGCAAGGGCCCAAAACCTATTGTGGAGACTTCAAAATTACCTATCATATAACAACATGGTTTTGCACGGGGGGCACCTCGGTTTTTGGTCCCGGGCTCGCGGCCATCTAGGAAAACCTACCAAACCCACACATTTCTGAAAACTAGACACCCTGGGGAGTCCATTGAGATATGGCTTGGTTGGATCCCCCAACGTTTCCCTACCCAGACTCCCCTGCAAACCTCAAATTTAGCTGAAAAAAATCACTTTTACCATACATTCTTGTGTGGGATCACCGTGCCGGCACAAATGTCATGCCATCCAGCGTTCCTCTTGTTCTCCCGAGTAAAATGATACCTCACTTGTGTGGGTGGGCCAAAGGCCTGTGACTGGGAAGAGCCAAAAACATAGGGATTAAAGGTATAGCACCGTGAATTCTAAGCGCTACATTTAAAAATAATTTTTTTTTTTGCGGATTCTGCATTGGACAGCCACACAAGTGAGGTATCATTTTACTCGGGAGACCAAGGGGAACGCTAGGTGGTAGGAAATATGTGTCAGCCTGGTGATCCCACAACATTCCCACACAGAAAAGTGAGGAATATGTGATTTCTTCAGCTAAATTTGAGGATTGCAGAGGATTCTGGGTAGGGAAACGTTGGGGGATCCACGCAAGCCATACTTCCCTGGACTCCCCACGGTGTCTAGTTTTCAGAAATGTATGGGTTTGGTAGGTTTCCCTAGATGGCCGCGACCCCAGGGCCAAAAAACCAGGTGCCCCCCCCCTGCAAAACCAGGTAGTTTTATGATAGGGAATTTTGAAGTCTCCACAGTACGATTTTGGCCATTTCCTGTTGCAGCCACTATGCCTACCCACACAAGTGAGGTACCATTTTTATCGGGAGACCTGGGGAATGCAAGGTTGTAGGAAATTTGTGTCAGCACGGTGATCCCACAACATTCCCACACAGAAAAGTGAGGAAAATGTGATTTTCTCTCAGCTAAATTTTAGGTTTGCAGGGGATTCTGGGTAGGGAAACGTTGGGGGATACACGCAAGCTATACCTCCCTGGACTCCCCAGGGTGTTTACTTCTCAGAAATGTGTGGGTTCTGTAGGTTTCCCTAGATGGCAGCCAAGCTCGGGAACAAAAACTAATGTGACCCCCCCTTGCAAAAGCAGATCGTTTTGTGATAGGTAATTTTGATGTCTCCACAATACGTTTTGGGCCTTTGCCTGTCGCGGGCACTAGGCCTACCCACACAAGTGAGGTATCCTTTTTATCGGAAGACTTTGGGGAATGCGGGGTGTGTGGAATTTTGTGGATCCACACAGATTCCATAACTTTCCACCACAGAAATGTGAGGAAAATTTGTTTTTTTTTACAAAGTTTGAGGTTTGCAAGGGATTCTGCGTAAGAGAACCTGGTGAGAGCCACACAAGTCACCCCATCCTGGATTCCTCTGGATGTCTAGTTTTCAAAAATGTATAAGTTTGCTAGGTTTCCCTAGGTGCCGGCAGAGCTAGGGTTCAAAATCTACAGCTAGGCACTTTGCCAAGAAAGGGTCAGTTTTCACTTTAAAAATGTGGTGTGTCCACATTGCGTTTAGGGCCGTTTCTTGTCGCGGGCACTAGCCCTACCCACACAAGTGAGGTATCATTGTTTTCGAAGACTTTGGGGAATGCGGGGTGGGTGGGATTTTGTGGATCTACGCAGCTTCCAGAACTTTCCATCACAGAAAGTTGAGGAAAATGTGTTTTTTTTTTACAAAGTTTGAGGTGTGCAAGGAATTCTGGGTAAGAGAACCTGGTGAGGGCCACACAAGTCACCCCATCCTGGATTCCTCTGGGTCTCTAGTTTAAAAAAATTATGGGTTTGCTAGGTTTCCCTAGGTGCCGGCAGAGCTAGGGTTCAAAATCTACAGTTAGGGCCTTTGCCAAGAAAGGGTCAGTTTTCACTGTAAAAATGTGGTGTGTCCACGTTGCGTTTTGGCCCGTTTCGTGTTGCGGGCACTAGGCCGACCCACACAAGTGAGGCACCATTTTTATCGGGAGACTTTGGGGAATGCTGGGTGGGTGGAAATTTGTAGATCGGCGCAAATTCCGGAACTTTCCATCACAGAAATGTGAGGAAAAAGTGTTTTTTTTACAAAGTTTGAGGTTTGCTTGGGATTCTGGGTAACATAACCTAGTGAGAGCCACACAAGTCACCACATCCTGGATTCCCCTGGGTGTCTAGTTTTAAAAAATGTATAGGTTCGCTAGGTTTCCTTGGGTGCCAGCTGCGCTAGGACCCAAAATCCACAGGTAGGCACATTCCGAAAAAAAGTCTGTGCCTAGTGGGCTTTCTGCCGCCCTGGGGAGGGGGGAAATTGGGGGCTATTGCCCCGATATGCCCCCAAGGGGGGGCAGAAAGACTATGGCTATTTTTTTGGGTGGGTGGGGACATGTGGATGCCCATTCTGGGCAGCCCCAACCCCTACGTATAAGAAATCCAGCATAATCGCTGGCACCTAGTGGGATCTCTGCCCCCCGGGGGGCAGATCAGGGGCTACTGCCTCCTGGGGGGGCAGAAAGACTGTGGCATCTTTTTTTGGGGGTGGGGGCATTGGCATACCCATTCTGGGCAGCCCCCACCCCTGAATTTTGAAAGAAATGTACCCCTTGGTGCCTAGTGGGCTTTCTGCCCCCCCAAGGGGGCAGATTAGGAGCTATTGCCCCCATCTGCCTCCGGGGGGGCAGAAAGACTGTGGTAATTTTTTGGGGGTAGGGACATTGGCATGCCCATTCTGGGCAGCCCCCACCCCTATGTATGAAAAAAACAAATCCCTGGTGCCTAGTGGGCTTTATGCCCCCGGGGGGGGAGATCAGGGACGACTGCCCCCATATCCCTCCTGGGGGGGTAGAAAGACTGTGGCACTTTTTTTGGGGGGGTGGGGGCATTGGCATGCCCATTCTGGACAGCCCCCACCCCTACATATATAAAAAAAATCCCTGGTGGCTTCTGGGCTTTCTGCCCCCCGGGGGCAGATCAAGGGCTACTGTCCTCATCTGCCTCCTGGGGGGCAGAAAGACTGTGGCATTTTTTTGGGGAGGGGCCGGGGCATTGGCATGCCCATTCTGGGCAGCCCCGCCCCGAACTTTGGAAAAACAAAATCCCTGGTGCCTAGTGGGCTTTCTGACCCCCGGGGGGCAGATAAGGGGCAGCCCCCAGCCCTACGTATATATATATATAAAAAAATCCCTGAGGTCTAGTGGGCTTTCTGCCCCCCCGGGGGGCAGATCAGGGGCTATTGCCCCCATCTGCCTCCTGGGGGAGCAGAAAGTCTTATGCCTTCTTTGGGGGGTAGGGTGGGGGCATTAGCATGCCCATTCTGGGCAGCCACCACCCCTGGCCTATAAAAAAGAATCCCTGGTGGCTAGGGTGCTTTCTGCCCCCCCCGGGGGGGTCAGATTGGAGGCTACTGCCCCCCAGGTGGGGCAGAAAGGCTGTCTCACAAAATGTAATGGGGCGAGCAAAGGCCCTTGCCCAAGGGGCCGCTCCCCCCTCCCTGGTGGCTAGTGGGTGGGTCCCTGCTTGGGGACCGCCCCCACTAGGGAAGGGTACCATTGGAAAGGGGAGATTCTCCCCTTTCCAACGATACCTCTCCCAAGTGTGTCGGTGCTCGGTGGGCTGAGATAGCCCCATGAGCACCGAAACATTGAAACTGAAACTAAGTTTCAGTTTCGTTTTCAATGTAATGACGACAGCGCACCATGCGCTCGATCGTCATTACATTGAAAATCACCAAAGGGCTGTGGGAGGTTGGGGAAGCTCTTCCCCACCTCCCAAAGCCCCCCCCAAAAAGGAAATCCCTCTGCTGTCTGCAGCAGAGGGATTTAGGGCCCCTGTCCTCATGACGGAATGGTTCCGTCATGAGCACAGGAGCACTGGTGCTCATGACGGAACCATTCCGTCATGAGCACTGAAAGGGGTAAACCACACTTTTGTGCTACAACTTCACCATTCTACTACTACTCACAGTCTTGAGCTTAGCCACATACAAAGCAACAACACCTCTTTGTTATACATCATGCATCTTCAAATGTATAAGACATATGAGAATACATATACAAGTACAGAGAGTTTACAGATCGGTCTGTGGCAAACAAAATAAACTTCCCAAAATCACGTAACCCTTGTTGTGCTCCTCCTATTAGGCCCCTAGGACTGCAGCCTATAACGTGGTTTGCATGAACCGAGTGAGAGACTGTGAAAGCCATAGAGCCATGAGCATCGTAAGTTTGCAGTTTTGTCTGCAATCACCACAGGCGTGATGACCCACCTGGGGTGAGGGTCTGTCGTAGCACCAAAAGCTCCCTGCTCCGCGTTAACCAGCACGTAAACTTCTCTAAGCGTGCAAGAGCCCTCGTCTCGGTCTGCTTGCTCAGTTGTTCTGGATCGCCAACGAGAGGGGTGGGGCGGCGCCAAACCTGCGTAATGCCTCGAACTGTATGCGCCGGTCCCGAACACGTCTGCTGCAACCCTCCCGTCTGCTGGGGGAACTAAGAGCGTGACCACATCCGTTGGGAACCCTCTGTTGCTGTAGGGAGAGTCCATGAACCGGGGGGAAGCTTTGCCCCTGGTTACGGTCTTTACGCAGCGAGCAGGGAGGATCAGGACTTCAAAGCCTTACTGCGAGCGGGGTACGTTTGGCTCTTGATGGAGATCCCGCAGTCACGGAGTCCTCCGCACTGTTTCTCCACCTTGCCCTGTTCTCGGTCTTGAAAAAGGGGGGGTTGTGGCGGGGAACATCGAAAAAAAAGTGCTGAATGCTACCTGCGCTGTAGATCCAGGTCCGCTGCGAGGGGTGAGCCGCTGTAGCCTCTCAGCCTACGTGGGGCGGTCAGATCATCATGGCGGATGTCTCACTGTATGTCTGCTGCCCGGCTCGCAATTTGTCGTGGACCAGTGGGCGAGCATTCACTGTGGATGCAGAATCGGAAGTGGGATCCTCTCTCAAGATGCCCTCGGATCCCTGTTCCGTGCTGCTGCCGGTCTGAAATGTTCGTTGGTTACGGACCTCTCCCCCTGCTCCATCGTTGCAGAGGTAAGAGACAGGAGATTCAGTCCATTAGTATAGCTGGTCCTGTTACTTCTTCTTCTCTCTTCCTTACTTGAGCTGTTTCTTCTTCTTTTCTCTTCGCTCCAGTACAAATTTCCGATGGGGCTAACAGGGATATCACGGCCAGCGATCCCAAGCAAGCAGAGCTCTCTTAGTGAGCTCCTCACCAGTCGGCCATTTTCATTATTTATGGAATACACTGTCGAAATCTTGGATCTTCAGAGTACAATCTTTTCGAGTGATATTCTGAAGCTGGAATCTGTACAAGTCGCTCATCAAATCGTCTACCTTCTCCAGTGGGGAACAGTTGTGGAAAACAAAGAGCTTCTAAACTTTTTTCCCATACACTCATGGGAGTTCCCTTTGCTTTCTTCATTTGAAATAATTCAATACTGTTTCCTATCACTTCTTTTGAATGTAGAGGATGTATAGTGTAATGTTCATAGATCTCTTCAGTCCTAGACTTGTCCACTTTTTCTATTTGGCCACCTAAAATTTCTGTTTCATCTTCTAAGCATATTTCCTGTTCATCAACATTTACATTCTTATAATAAATATTCTTCTGTACCAGATATAATGTAGCCTTTCGAAGTTTATTAACATCTACAAACTCTTGCCATATTTTTCGACTCTTTGTTGGTACACCATTAACTAGAATGACTACAGGCTCACTTTCCTTACTGTCTATACCAACAGTTTCAATATTTTCTTAAAATCTAAAGGTAAGTACCCAACTCTTCCTTTCAGACCTCTTTGTAAATCTGTTGGAGGCAGCTTACCTGTTTTAGGCTCCATACGAACTATAGCCTGAAACGGGTGCACAGATTGAATAAGAATGGACTCATATGCATTTAAATCTGCCAGTTCTGGAGGAATACCTACCAACTTTAAGTTGTTATGTACAGCTCTAGCTGGCATTTTGTTCTCTTCTAATTTGTTGTAACAATATTTACAAATACGTTGACCAGTAGCCATCTCAAAACGACCGTCCACCAACAAATAAGCACCAAATTGCTCCCACTTATCATTGTTTTCCCTTTCACTTTTTAAATATAGATCAACATTCCTAGTTTGACTTCTATAGTGAGTACGTCGACAAACATAGTTTGGTTTTTCAGATGAAACTATCTTAAACTTTGTAATTTCTTCAGCAAACTTGTCAGTACTAATATCTTCCACCTGTTCTTCAACACCTACACTTATCAAACTCTTACTTTCTCTACACTCCTCTTGTGAACCAAAGAAACAAAATTATTTATCATCACAAACCTTTTTTACATCTGATACTGAACCATGCAAAAGAGCGGTGTTCATTTCACATAAAGATAATGCAGGACTTTTTACATAGTAGAGTCTCTTTACTAACTTCCGCATTTCTGAGTGGTGTACTGCTAACATTCTTAAGTGATGAAATGTACTTTTACACACTTTTCTAGAAAGACAAGCCAGAGAATGACCCTGCAACTTAGTATATTTTCTTACCTTACATGGATCTAGTCCTTGTAACATCTTAATCTTCTGTTTAAGACTTTTTTTGGCATATTCTCGTAAAAAAACTCATAATATATCAATAGATTCCTGTTGAATACTACTACAATCCAACTTATATACTGGAGCTTGTGTACGCCTTCCTTGAACTTATTCAGCTATTACTTCTTCCACATTCCTAGGAACCATCTTTTCTTTTTGAATTGGACAACCATCTTTTATCTCATAGCAACGACCACTAGTATCAACTGCATGAACTAATGTGTTTTGTTGAAAGTAGCTTTCTTCATTAAAGAAAGGCTCAGTAATAGAAGTGTGCTTCCATTCTCCAGTAAAAGTTTTGCATAAGTTACTTCTATTAACCAGTTTTTTTCTTTTGCTTTTCTCCTTCATAAACTGCATTGTTTTATTCAATGTTTTCATACCAATATAAATAATTTTCGTTTCAATTCAAAAGCCTTTTCTACTACACTTTCAATTTGTTGCTTTTTCTTATAAAGTACTGATCTCTTTTTATATTTTTTGCAATCTTTCAATAAATTCTGTAGTACTCTACTTCTATACATTCTATTTCTTATGTCTTTATATTCTTTCAGCCTTCTTTGAACATGGATTGTTTTCCCATAACATGATTTTCCATTAATGTCTCCTTTTTTTGTTTCCTTCCGATTGGTTGTAGAATTTTCCTTTTTCTTTTCCACATCTAATTTCTGCTTTTTTCTTTCCTTTAAATAGTACTGTTTTTTTCTTGTCTTTTTTTTAAATCTTTTCTTGCCATACTCAATCTTTCTTACCAATAATGGTAAATATATGAAAAAAAAGAAAAGTTTAAATAGTTTCTAAAAATAATTTTATATTATTAAAATAATTATATACAAATATTCTCACCTCAACAAATACTTTCAATTGCATTGCAAATGTCTCATAACACATAAATATTTAGAATATTATACTTTACATATTATCAAACCTATAATAAGAACCAAACGTTTAAACAGTAACATCTCAGAGCACATGCTATCTAAATTTGAGAAGAAAAAAGTGTATGTATTCATTTCTACTCATAAAATATGGCACCTGGGTATTGAACAAGCTATGTCAGACAGTGCACAATTCCTTCATTCAGAAGACATCTCTACCTCTGCAACAGAATGACAGAGCAGAACTAAAGGATTTCTCTACTACTACCCAAATAAACCAGGTTCAGATGTATAATACATAAGACAATAGATGTAAAAGTAGACACATACGTCATTCACAACACCATAAAGTCCCTTAAACTTCACAGACTGACGTTCCCATTTCAAAATAACACTTAGAGTGTTGAGCTTACCCAAATATAAAGCAGCAACCCTTCACATGTCTCTGTTGTAAGTCTCACCATATTCCTGAAAGCATGCATGCATGTGTTTGTACCTTTTGCTAGTGACGCCATATATAAAAGAAACATACAAATAGTTGTATACCTGTGTTTTTCCACAAACTCATACAAAGTAGCCTAATCACTAATCACTCTGCCAACATTTCTTAAACCTCACTTTTGTGCTGCAGCTTCACCACTCTACTACTACTCAGGGTGTTGGGCCTAGTCAAATATAAAGCAGCAACCCTTTGCATGTCTCTGTTCTAAGTGTCACCATATTCCTGATAGAATGCATTCATGTGTCTGTACCTTTTGCTAGTGACACCCTATATAAAAGAAACATACAAATAGTTGTATACCTGTGTTTTACACATCTAGCATCTACAGATGGATAACACGTATGAGACTACATGTGCAAGTAGAGACATACCTCAGTCACAAGACCATGCAGACCTTACAACTTGACAGACTGCACTTCCCATTTCAGACACTGAAAATTATGCGGTATATTTGAAGCGTACCTTTCCACAGACTCATACAAAGTAGCCTAATCACTAATCCCTCTGCCAACATGTCTTAAACCTCACATTTGTGCTGCAGCTTCACCATTCTACTACTACTCAGGGTGTTGGGCCTAGCCAAATATAAAGCAGCAACCCTTTGCATATCTCTGTTGTAAGTCTCACCATATTCCTGAAAGAATGCATGCATGTGTCTGTACCTTTTGCTCGTGGCATCATATATAAAAGAAACATACAAATAGATGTATACCTCTGTTTTATACATCTAGCATCTTCAGATACATAACACGTATGAGACTACATGTGCAAGTAGAGACATACCTCCTGGGACCTTGCTCACTGTGCCACTGGATTCAAGCTAGCCTGGCTGAAGAAGGGTGACATACCCTGAAACCGGTCCCAGGATGCTTGTTTCCGGTCCAAGGAGGACCTGGCCTGGCAGTTCGGTCTGGAATGTCCATCCCATGGAGCACAGGGTCAAGACTGATTTGCATATGGCTGGGTCCAAACTGGGGTGGCGTAGTGGGCAAAAGAACGATGGATTTAACCCAGATTTTTTGACTGGGGGAGAATGTTTGCATTGTCAGCATTCCGTCCATCATTTGTTTGCTGTAACACCATATATAAAAGAAGCATACAAATAGATGTATACCTGTGTTTTACATGTATTGCATCTTCAGATGAATAACACATATCAGAATACATGTGTAAGTAGAGCCATACCTCAGTCACAAGACCATGCAGGCCTTAAAACATCAGAGACTGCACTTCCCATTTCAAGTAGACACCAAACAATCTGCAGTATATTTGAAGTGTACCTTTCCACAGACTCATACAAAGTAGGCTAATCACTAATACCTATGCCAACATGTCTTAAACTTCACTTTTGTGCTGCTGCTTCACCATTCTACTACTACTCAGGGTGTTGAGCCTAACCAAATACAAAGCAGCAACCCTTCACATATCTCTGTTGTAAGTTTCACCATATTCCTGAAAGCATGCATGCATGTGACTGTACCTTTTGCTAGTGACACCATATATAAAAGCATACAAATAGATGTATACCCGTGTTTTACACGTCTAGCATCGTCACCTGAATAACACATATCAGAATACATGTGTAAGGAGAGACATACCTCAGTCACAAGACCATGCAGACCTTAAAACTTCAGAGACTGCACTTTCCAATTCAAGCAGACTTCAAAAATGATGTGATATATTTGAAGTGTACCTTTCCACAGACTCATACAAAGTAGCCTAATCACTAATTCCTCAGCCAACATGTTTTAAACCTCACTTTTGTGCTTCTGCTTCACCATTCTACTACTACTCAGGGTGTTGGGCCTAGCCAAATACAAAGCAACAACCCTTCACATGTCTCTGTTGTAAGTCTCACCATATTCCTAAAAGCATGCATGCATGTGTCAGTACCTTTTGCTCGTGACACCATATATAAAAGAAACATAAAAATAGACGTATACCTGTGTTTTATATGTAAAGCATCTTCAAATGCATAACACATATCAGAATACATCTCCAAGTAGAGACATACCTCAATCACAACACTATGCAGACCTGAAAACATCACCGAACACACTTCCCATTTCAAGCACACACCAAAAATTATGTGGCATATTTCAACTGTACCTCTCTAGAGACTTATACAAAGTAGCCTAACCACTAATGCCTCATGTCAACATGTTTTAAACCTCACGTTTGTGCTGCAGCTTCACCATTCTAGTACTACTCACAGTGTTCAGCCTAGCCAAATACAAAGCAGCAACACCTCTATGTTATACATCTTGCATCTTCAAATGTATAAGACATATGAGAATACATATGCAAGTAGAGACATACCTCAGTCACAAGTCCATGCACTCCTTAAAACTTGACAGACTGCACTTTCAATTTGAAAGCGACACCTAAAATGATGCAGTGTACTTCAATTGTACATTTCCGCACACTAATGCAAACTACCCTAATCGCTAATCCATCAACCAAAGTACACATATTACTATGCACAATCTATTTCAATCATCATTTCAGTACAATAAAACAAGCTACAATACACATCTCTACATTTAATAACATATTTCAAACATCACAGTTCTTGAATAATTTCAAAAGTTTGAAAATAAAGCTTTTCAAATATAGAAATATCAATACAAACAGTAAAGCACTACTATATAATACATAATACACCTCACAAATTTTAAACTCACCTTTCAAATAGTATTTTAGAATATGAAATATCAAAAAATTCTTAAAAGATTTTCTTTTGCACACAATTAATGTAATGCACCATTCTTTCCCTCTCTTTCTCCACACAAATAAATGTAAGTAACAAATCACATTGCTTCCTACATTATTTCAAATTGTGAAACACATTTCTATTGGTTAGACATATTAACCCTTTCCAACTGTCTTCTAAAATTACCCAAACTGGTTCAGTAATTTTCTGGAGTCGCGACTCCACCGCGGTGCCTCAGTAAAGCATCGCGATGGAGCCGCTAATCAATACGGGAGTTCAAAAACCTATTACTAATAATATTAGTATTATTTTTTAACACACCACTTCTAAACATAGTACTGATTTGGGAAATCTTACTTTCATAACATATCACATATATAAATTACAATTTCATATTTTAAAACCACAGTTAAGTTTCAACCCTTCCCCCATTCTGCTTAATCCCAGTTTCCATAGTAACAGTTTCTGCAACATTCAACTGTACTGGCAGGTCACAAGTTCACCATATTTTCAAGTTCAGCACAGTAGCTTACAAATGCAAATAGCAGGTGTGGTTGACTTTTGCAAAATATAACCTTATCCTATCTACTGTACCTTTCAAACATTTTTAATAACCAATAAGAAACATGCTTCTTT
This sequence comes from Calotriton arnoldi, assembly GCA_963921515.1. Lineage (NCBI taxonomy): Eukaryota > Metazoa > Chordata > Amphibia > Caudata > Salamandridae > Calotriton > Calotriton arnoldi. The sequence goes on along the minus strand of CAWUFW010000585.1, from coordinate 2,204,118 downwards.
AGGAAAGTAACATGCATCCTATTTTTGAGTGTACAATGTTCATGAACAGCCAATCACTCATCGACTTTTTCAAAAACAGCATCTTCTCCACCATTTTAGATACCTCTCATTCTACCAACTGACTACCTCAGCTACAGACATCTTTTCATTACTTCCTGACATCCCTTCAAGATGCTTACAGTATGGATTGTAGGGCATAGCTATGTTTTCTGGTGCAAAAGGTATGCTGAACACAGAGGTATTGACAAAGACCTAGCTTTGCAAAATGTGGATATTAAATGGATTGCACAGAGAGGATTAAAGTGGCACCAATTGATGCCTTTGGTTAAAACCTTTTTGCATCTCCAACCCCCTGACCTCATGATTGTGCACTGTGGTGGCAATGACCTAGGCCCATTGACTGGAGTAGGACTGGAAATGCTCATTTGATGTTGCTTTTGCCTCAAACTGTCTTTGTATACTTTAATATATGCCAAAGACAGATATGGAAGTGGTCAAATCAATTCTGTCCACAAATTGAGAAAGCTAGAAAGAATGTCAATAAAGCTGTTTCTGCTTTCCTCAGAGACCATAGGATGGGCTCCATCTATAACAACAATCTACGTTTTGATATGGATGACATCTACAGAAGTGATGGAGTACACTTCACAGACCAAGGGAACAGAGTCTTTCTCAACAACCTTAAGCTGTGCATCCGCACTTACATGTAGCTACAACAAACTCATAATGAAAACAAGGACTCTTTTTAGAGCCACCCTATAACTCAACAGTGAATCTTATTTATTTTTTAACATACATACTCTTTTTATATTTTTTGGGGGATTCGTGAATCCGTCGCAAATCCACAAAACAAAAGCACAAATTGAATGTACTACAACACAATACACTTTTCAAGTTTAACTTTTAATTTTTATTTTTTATATTATTACTAACTCTATCAAATTTAATGTAATTATTAACTTCAATCTCACTAGCTCTATAAAAAAAGTTCACAAATGCAACACTACCTTCTAAATTACATACTATTAAATTATTTATTTGAGGTAGATCCGCAAATCCACTGCGACGTTACACTGGGGGCCACGCTGAAAGCCGCAATGGAGTTGCAACTCCTATGAGGAGAAAAAAAAATAATAATTAATGCCCCCCAGTTCCAGTACCCGATATCGGCCCCGGGGACCCCATCCCCCTGGGCCAGGCCAATTTTTTTTAAAAAGGGAGAGGGGCTGCGTGACCCCCCTCCTTAGGCCAATTATGGCCCCGGGGGACCCCATCCCCTGGGGCCGGCATTATCTTTTAAAAAAAAAAAAAAAAACGGGAGGGGGGCTGAGTGGCCCCCCTCCTGAGTCATTTTGGGCCCCTGTGACCCCATCCCCCGGGGCCTGGCCTCAATGTTGGGGACCGCGAGGGGAACGCAATGCCCCCATGGTCCCTGCCGGCACCCCGCTTCCTGCGGGAGCTGGCATTGCTTTTGGGCAAAGGAAGCTGCTAACATGCAGCTCCCTTTGCCCAAAAGCAATCTGCTTTGCTTCATGGAAGCGAGAACAGGATTCCTGCTCTCGCTTCCATGAAGCAAAGCAGTGTTTGCTATGACAGGGCGGGCGTCATAGCAAACTGCAATGTCCCGGGGAGGGCACCCCGGGATATTGCTGGAGCCGGCCCTGGGGGTTGGCGGTCCCCAGGGCCAAGGAGGGCTCCAGGAGGGGGGCCACGTGGCCACCCTCCCAACAGATTTAAAGCCCCGGGGAGGTGGGGGTCCCCGGGCCCGGGGGGCCGCAACGAACCCCCATATTTAAATGAAGTGTGCCCTGGGGAGGTGATGGTCCCCGGCCACACTTATTTTTTACAAGTAGCCCGAGGGAGGTGGCGGTCCCCCGGGGCTTGGAGGGGCCCGCGAGGCCCCCCGCCCCTAAAAAATTCAGGCCCCGGCCCACTGTTTTCTTGGCCCCCGCTTGACGAATCACACTGAAACTTTCAGGACAGGAGCTGACCAGAGCGTCCCATTAGTCTTGAAAATTTCGTGAAGATTCATTAAACGGCGCCAAAGATATTGGCAAAAGAAAAAACACTTTTCCTATGGAAAATAGGTCCTAACTATAACTACCTACTGGTGACCGCCAGTAGGTAATATATATATATATATACATATATATACATATATATATTACCTACTGGCGGTCGCCAGTAGGTAGTTATAGTTAGGACCTTGTTTCTATTCAAAAAGCATTTTTTCTTTTGCCAATATCTTTGGCGCCGTTTTATGAATTTTTGCGAAGTTTTCAAAACTAATGGTTCACTCAGTTCAGCTCCTGTCTGGAAAGTTTGGGGGTGATTCATCAAGCGGGGGCCGAGAAAAAAGGGGGCTCCCAAAACGCGTTTTCTCCATGTTAATTTCCATAGGAAATTTTGGAACAGGCTACAGCCCGAACTGCTGAACGGAATTACACCAAATTTGGTAAAAAGGTAGCTCTTGGTTCAGAAAGCGCCCTTTTTTTAAATGGTGTAAATCCGTTCAGTAGTTCCTGAGAAATTCAAAAAATAAAAATATCGATATCTGAGCACCGAGGAGGGTTCGCGAACCCTCCCGGGCACGAGCTTCACTCTGATTGGCTGCCATCACTCTAAATCAGAATATGTTGGCAGCCATCTGTGACTCGGTAATACTGAGTCACAAGAAAAAGGTAAAACAAAGATAAAAAACAAGAAAAGGGGGCAGGGTAGAAACACCCTGACCCCCTACGCCTGCTCAGGGGGTCCCACAAGGACCCCCAGGGCCAAACAAAGCATTTTTTTATAATTGCTGCTGAATTTGCGCTGGGTGAGCGAATCCGGGCCGAAATTCTAAAAAAAAAAAACAAAGCGCAGTCTCCCGCGCTTCGTTTGTTTCAAGCCCCCGGGTGGGCCAGGTCCCGGGGGCAATTGTTACCCACAGCCCCGGGGACCGCCACCTCCCCAGGGCTTTTTCATAAAAAATGCGTGGGGGGCCTCACGGGCCCCCCCAAGCCCCAGGGACTGCCACCTCCCCGGGGCATTTAATTATTTTTGGGGGGGGCCTCGCAGTCCCCCCCAAGCCCCGGGGACCACCACCTCCCTGGGGCTACATGATTTAAATGCGGGGGCCATGTGGCCCCCCGCTGCCCCGGGGACCGCCACCTCCCCTGGGCTATATTCAAAAGTGTGGGGCTGCCCCGGGGACAACCACCTCCCAGGGGGAACACATTATTTACATAGGGGGTCCATTACGGACACCCTGGCCCGGAGACCACCACCTCCCCGGGGCTTTAAAAATGCTGGGAGGGGGGCCGCGCTGCCCCCCTCCTGGAGCCCTAGATGGCTTTGGGAACCGCCACCCCCCAGGGCCAGCTCCAGCAATATCCCGGGGTGCCCACCCCCGGGACATTGCCATTTGCTATGGCAGGGCGGGAGCACGGCTCCCGCCCTGTCATAGCAAACACTGCATTGCTTCGTTGAAGCGAGAGCAGGAAACCTGCTCTCGCTTCAACGAAGCAAAGCAGATTGCTTTTGGGCAAGGGGAGCTGCATGTTAGCAGCTCCCCTTGCCCAAAAGCAATGCCTGATCCCGCAGGAGGCGGGGAGTCGGCAGGGACCGTGGGGGCATTGGGGCTCCCCCACGGTCCCCATCAAGGAGGCCAGGCCCCGGGGGATGGGGTCCCCGGGGCCAGATGTGGCCCGGGAGGGGGCCACGCGGCCACCCTCCCCTAATTTAAAATAATTTAAAAAGAGGCCAGGCCCGGGGTCCCCGGGGCCAATAGTGGCCCAGGGAAGGGGGCCCACGTGGCCCCCCTCCCCTAATTTAACAATAAATAAAAGAGGCCAGGCCCCGGGGGATGGGATCCCCGGGGCCAATAATGGCCTGAGGAGGGGGGTCACGCGGTCCCCTTTTTAAAAAAAAAAAAAAAAAATATTGGCGGGCCCCGGGGGATGGGGTCCCCGGGGTGAGAACCGAATAATGGAAGTGAGGCGTTTTTATTTTCTTTCGAGTTTGGAGTCGCGACTCCAACGCGGCTCTCAGCGCGGCCCCCGTGTAACGTCGCGTTGGATTCGCGAATTCACCTTAAATAAATAATTAAGTAGTATATCATTTAGAAGGTAGTGTTGTATTTGTGAAGTTGTTTTAAAGAGGTACTGTGATTGAAGTTAATGACAAGATTACAATTGACAAAATTGTTAAAAATATATAAAAATAAAAAATAATAGTTAAACTTGAAAAGTGTGTTGTGTTGTAGTACATTGAATTCATGCTTTTGCGGATTCGCGTTGGGTGCGCGAATCCACAAAAAAATACAAAAAAATATAGATGTGTAAAAAAAATAATAATATTCACTACCATGTTATAGGGAGGCTCTAAAAAGAGCCCTTGTTTTTATTATGAGTTTGTTATAGCTACATGTAAGTGCGGGTGCAGAGCTTTAGGTTGTTGAGAAAGACTCTGTTTCCTTGATCTGTGACGTGTACTCCATCACTTCTGTAGATGTCATCCATATCAAAACGTAGATTGTTGTTATAGATGGAGCCCATTCTATGGTCTCTGAGGTAAGCAGAAACAGCTTTATTGAAATTTTTTCTAGCTTTCTCAATCTGTGGACAGAATTGATTTGACCACTTCCATTTCTGTCTTTGGCATATATTAGAGTATACCAAGACAGTTTGAGGCAAAAGCAACATCAATTGTGCAAAGGTGTCCTTCATTAGCATTTCAAGACCTACCCCAGTCAATGTGCCTAGGTCATTGCCACCACAGTGCACAATCATGAGGTTAGGGGGTTGGAGATGCAGAAAGGTTTTAACCAAAGGCATCAATTGGTGCCACTTTAATCCTCTCTGTCCATTTAATATCCACATTTTGCAAAGCTAGGTCTTTGTCAATACCTCTGCATTCAGCATACCTTTTGCACCAGAAAACACAGCTGTGTCCAACAATCCATACTGTAAGCATCTTGAAGGGATGTCTGGAAGTAATGAAAAGATGTCTGTAACTGAGGTAGTCAGTTGGTAGAATGAGAGGTATCTAAAATGGTGGACTAGATGCAGTATTTAAAAAAAGTAGAGAATTGATTGACTGTTTAAGAAGATTGTGCACTCAAAAATAGGGTGCATGCTACTTTCTTTAAAAGCATGTTCCTTATTGGTTAGTAGAAAATGTTTGAAAGGTACAGTAGATAGGATAAGGAGATATTTTGCAAACGTCAACCACACCTGCTGTTTGCATTTGTAACCTTGTGTGCTGGATTTGAAAATATGGTGAACTTGTGACCTGTAAATTCAGTTGAATGTTCCATGGACTGTTACTATGGAAACTGGCATTAAGCAGAATGGGGGAAGGGTTGAAACTTTACTGTGGACTTAAAATGTGAAATTGTAATTTATATATATAGGTGATATGTTATTAAAGTATAATTTCCTAAGTCAGTACTATCTTTAGAAGTGGTGTGCTGTTAAAAAATAGTGGTATTTTTATTTGTAATATATTTTTGAACTCCCGTATGGATTCGGGGTTCCATCGCGTTGGTGCATGGTGGAGTCGCGACTCCAAAAAATTCCAGAACCAGTTTGGGCAGTTTTAGAAGTCAGTTGGTAAGGGTTTATATGTTTAACCAATAAAAATGTGTTTTATAATTTGAAATAATGTAGGAAGCAATGTGATTTGTTACTTACATGTATTTGTGTGGAGAAAGAGAGGGAAAGTTTGCCATTACTGGTTTTACCTTGCTGAGAGTGGTGCATTACATTGATTGTGTGCATTATAAAATCTTTTATGAGTTTGTGAAATTTTAAATTCTACAAATCGATTTGGAAGGTGAGTTATAAATTTGTGAGGTGTATTATGTATTAGGTTTACTTTTAATCTTTAAAAATTATTGATAAACTGTGTTGTTTGAAATATATTATGACATGTAGAGATGTGTATTTTAGTTTGTTTTATTCTAGTTAAATGATGTTTGAAATAGATTGTGTATAGTAATATGTGTTTATTGGAAGATGGATTAGTGATTATGGTAGTTTGTTTTAGTGTGTGGATATGTAGATTTGTAGTATGCCACATAATTTTAGGTGTTGCTTTAAAAGTGGAGGTGGAGTGTGTCAAGTTTTAAGGTGAGCATGGACTTCTATCTCAAGTGTGTCTCTACGTGTATATTTATTTTGATATGTCTTATACATTTGAAGGTGCATGATGTATAACAAAGAGGTGTTGTTGCTTTTTATGTGGTAGGCTCAAGATTGTGAGTAGTAGTGGAATGGTGAAGATTTGGGATAATAGTGTGCTTTAAAAGATGTTGACATAAGGCATTAGTGGTTAGGTTTCTTTTTTAAGTTTGTAGAGAGGTACAGTTGAAATATGCCACATAATTTTGGGTGTTTGCTTGAAATTGGAAGTTTGTTCTGTGAATTTTTAAGGTTTGGATAGTGTTATGCTACAGACATATTCATGTATGCTTTTAGGAATATGGTGAGACATTTAGTAAAGGCATGTGAAGGGTTCCTGCTTTGTATTTGGGTAGGTGTAACATTATAAGTAGTTGTAGAATGGTAAATCAGCAGCCCAAAAGAGAGGTTTGAGATATGTTTGTAGAGATTGTAATTATTAGAGTAATTTGTATGATGTGTGGAAAAATATATTTCATATATACCGCATAATTTTCAGTGTATGTTTGAAAATTGAAGTGTAGTCTCTGAAGTTTTGAGCTGTGAATGGTGTTGTGACTGAGATATGTTTCTACTAGCACATATATTATGGTATGTGTTATGTGTCTGAAGATGATAGATATATAAAACACAGGTATACATTTATCTGTATATTACTTTTATGTATGATGCTGCTAGCAAAAGTTACAGACATATGCATACATGCTTTTAGAAATATGGGGAGTCTTTCATCAAAGTTAAGTGAAGGGTTGCTTTGCTGTTAGCTATTGTGAGAAGTTGGCCTGGCATATGCTGTCCACTAATTATAGTGGGCACCTTGCACCAGTCCAAATCGACTCTTATGGTAGGTAGGTTAAAGACAACCTTATTGAAAGCTATCCTAGTGGTAGCTGTGGAGAGCAGCCTTCAGGCTAAGTCTTGAAGGAATGTAAAGCAGCTTGTTTTACCAGTCTATAATCTCTTGAGTGACCAAATGAAAGAGCACCACACCAGGTATATATTCAAAATATATGTATTTATTACTAAACACACCCCTCTAGTCTCTTTATGAGGCTAGAGTTCGAAATACATAGGTTATAAGATCTTAAATCACAGTAATAGCACAAATACACGTTTGGGCCCTAGGGGCGTACCAAACCATATACCAATAAAGTGGTATGCGAACCACGACTGAACTAGACACTAGGCCTAGAGCCTCTAGAAGTGCTTGGACCACAAGGAACCACCCAAGGTAGTGACACAGGGGACCCACGGGAGACACGTGAAGTGTAAATACACAACTGCGATACGCCGTTAACTTCTATGGAGAAAGTCGGGATCGGGAAAATAGAGGAAAGGGACACTTAAAAGAGGACTAGGACAAAACCCTTTGAGATCTAGGACTTTGAAGAGTCTCTACCCACGGGAGCACCGGAGTACTCGTGTTACCTCACCCAGGGAAGCCGGGTGCATAGGTGCCTTTCGGGGTCGGGTTTCGTCGTCGTTTCGAATGGCGATCTGTTGCAAAGTGCTGCTGGCGGCCAAGAGAAAAGTGTCCGGGTGGATCCAAGAGTGGATCGGAGTTCTGGTGAACCTGAAAGCAGAGGGGACAGAGTCTGGGTCACTAGCCAGTGACCAGGAAGGCGATGGACAGATGCCCACCGATGTCGAGTGCTTCAGGTGCATTGACGGTCATCTCGTTTCTGCAGCCACGAGGTCCAGGAGGCGTTGTCGGCGACCAGGAGCAGGATTCGGGCTGGTACACGATGTCTGTCGAGTGCTGCGGTGTCGGCGACCGGATTGGACCCAACAAGCCTTGGCAACAGCAAGTCTCGATGTAGCTGAAGATCGTCGATGGTGCAGACCAGCAAGGTCTGGGGAACTCACCCAGCGAGGGTAAGTCAGGGCAGGCCTGGAGCAACCAGGGGAGCCCTTTGGTTTCTTTAGAAAGTCTTCTGGGGACCCACGAGCCGGCTGGCAAGGGATCGCAAAGACACCTCGGGCGGAATCACTCAACAGGGGCCCACGGTCACTCGGGACGGTGTAGGCCTCTGATCTTCGGAGGGATTCCTGCTGGAGGTTGGGACCACACGTGGTCCAAAGCACAGGTTCGTAGAATGTTGTGAAGGGGTTGCACTCGACAATAGTGCACGGTACCCAGGGGTCGCGGTTCCTCGTCACTCGTGGGGTCCACTTGCCTCAGCTTCGCTGGGAACTCACGATGGCCTTGGAGAAGTCAGGAAATCCACTTCTTGGGCTGCAGGGACTTCGGACTCCGGCGAGAGCAGCGTAGTTTGCGACCGTCGTTATCGTTTTTGGTGCCTGCCAAGCAGGGGAGTCACTCCTTGACCCCAAGGGAGATTCTTCAGTCCTCTAATCGTGATGTAGAGCGTCGAAGGTCCAGGATTCAGTTTCAAAGTTTAGTCCAGGGATATCTAATCTTGCTGTGGCAAGGGTTCCCCATTTTAACCAGTAAAACAGGGAGGGACTAACTCTATGACCCCACCTATGGGAGGGTCAAGGGAGGGGTGGCTACACCCACTTCCCTTTGTCCAGTTTCACGCCAGAGCAGGGGCAGGTAGCCCCTGAGCTGGTTTGAACTGGCATATGCACAGAGGAGCCTTTTGCTCCCCCAGTGCAGGACTTCAAAGCACTCTAAGAGTGCACCCACCCAGCCCCAATACACATTATCCTGTCTGGGGAGGTGGTCACACCTCCCTGCAACAGGAAACCTATTGTCCAGGCCTCCCCTGCCGGAGTTTCGTCCAGCAGCAGGAGGCCAGACTTGTGTCTGTGGCAGCAGCATCCATTTTGTGATGCCAGGGCTCTGGAAAGAAGTTACCGGGTAAGCCAGAGTTAACATGTCTTTCCCTCTAGAAGGGTGGAATGCTACCCCTGCCACCAGAATTGGCGGGGGGGTAGTATTCCAAGATGTTTGACACCAAACACGACATGTTTAGGTGCAGCCATTCCAAAGTTAGCATTTTACCGCGAGGATATAATGCGCTTAAGAGTATATGGTCAGGCTGCACTACAAACAGCATCAGAGATGGTCTCCGAACGCTGCAGAGGGGCCCTGCTCATGCAGGGGCACCCTCTCACATAGGAACCATGCACTCTGCCTTTAGGATTGATAAGGCCTGCCTTAGGAGTGATTTATAGGTTTATATGTGTGTATGTATTTAGTGATATAGGTAACCTATATCACAGTAAGAGATGCATGCACCACCTTACCCAGGCTGCAGTAGCAGACCTGTGGTGTCAGTTTGGATGGCCTTCCAGGGGTGGCACAATACGTGCTGCAGCCCCTGGTAGGCCTCTGAGGTACCTATGCCCTTGGTACATAGTATACCATATACTAGGGACTTATAAGGGCACTCCAGATTCCAATCAGAGATGTGCCTAAGGCACATGGAAACCATTTTACAGAGAAAGCAGATAGACTGGGGCCCTGGATAGCAGGATCCCAGTCCAACTAAGTCATAAACCAGCAAAACACCATAAAAAAAGTGGGGGAAACCATATAGTCAGATTCCACCTTCCTACATAACCCCCCCCCAAACGAAAGGAGATAAGGCTAACCTTGGCCAGTTGAGCCTTCATTGACTAAGTGGTCATATAAGGAAGCACCTGCACTAGCATGGTTGCCCCCTGTCTTATGGTCCACTAAGCAATCCCTCACCCTAAGGGTATGAGAGGGTCTCCACCATGGGGAATCACTACCTGTGGTGTGCTTAGGTAAAGTACAAGGCTGGTGAGGTGTCTGAGTAGAGAAGTGAGGCCCTAGGAATGTTGGCCTCAGCTTCCTCAGATCACTGGTCACCATGTATGCCTGTCTTTCCATGACTGAGTTGCACTTTGCTCTAAGGGTCAACCTTTGGCTGCCTACAGCTGGGGGTTGGGTCCCTTTGGATGGACTACTGGAGGGGCATGGCAGGTTTGGAACCTTCTGGTCCCAGGTTTGCCCTTGCCTACCAGAGTCCTTCTGGGGGAGGTCCCTACATAAAGGTATGGGGGATCCCTCAGTGTGTAGAGGAGTTTTCACCTGGCTAGGGCTACTAGCCTGGGTGCCCCTAATCTGCTGATGGGGGGCTTCCTCTGGACAGGGGGCCCTGGGGGTCCACTGACCTCCCTGACCTCTGCAGCCCTGGGCTGACTGAGGCAGGGTAGAGAGGGGCAGGTTACCTGCTCCAGACTGGGTACCACCTTGGAAGGGTCCTCTGCCATCAGGGGTGTGGCCAGGCCAGGCCTGACTACCTCTGTGGCAGTTCCTTCACTAGGGGTAGGGTCAGTTCCCTGAGGAGGCTGACCCTTACCTACTGTCTGGGGGAAGAAGACTTTTCTTCAACCCTTGTGCTCTCTTTTGGGGGAGAGTGGGCCATTCTTTCAGGCTCCATCTCTCCAAATTCTTGGGCTGGGGCTGTGGCCATCACAGCCCCACTAACCTTTACAGGGACGCCCAACATCCTAAGATGGGTTTGGTGTTCAACTTCAGCCCAGGTTGAAATTTCCAAATCATTGCCCATCAGGCAATCTACAGGTAAGGTGGGGGACACTGCCACTCTCTTTGGGCCTGTGACCCCCTCCCAGCTGAGATTGACTATGGCCATGGGGTGATCTGTTCTGACACCATCAATGTTGGTCACCTGGTATTTAAACTCAGGTAAAAGCTGGTGAGGGGGGACTAGTTTCCCTGCCACCATGGTGACACTAGCCCCTGTGTCCCTAAATGCCACAGCTTTCTGACCATTAATTATTGGCTCCAATCTGTACCTGCCCAATGCTATGGGACCCATGGTAAAGGTGGCAAATCCTATACCACCATCAGAGTCAGAGGAGTCTGTTGAGGGGTCCCTGTCTAAACTAGGGCCCACCTCTGTTCCTCTTGCAAAAGCACCCAACTTTTTGGGTGCACTACTCCCAACTGGAGGATTACTACTGGTAGTACCAGGAGGGGTGGTAGTAGTTGTGGGAGGAACATTTTCTTTATTGCCAATCCTGGGGCAACTGGGATCAATTTTCCAGTGCCCAGGCTTTTTACAGACATGGCAATATGGTTTCTTTTCAGGAGAGGAAGGAGTTTGGGACCCACCCCCAGAAGAGGAATTTTGGGGCCCTGTAGGGGACTTATCCTTAGATTTATCCCCACCTTTCTCTTGGGACTTAGTAGAATCTTTCTTCTGGTCACCACCCTGATTTCTAGTTTTCACTCTGGTTCTGACCCATTTGTCTGCCTTCTTTCCCAATTCTTGGGGAGAGGTCAGATCAGAGTCCACCAGATACTGGTGCAAAAGCTGGTTTTGACAATTATTAAGGATCTGCTCCCTCATAATCAAATTGTACAATCCTAAAAAGTCATGCACTTTGTTGCCATGTATCCAACCTTCCAGAGCCTTTGTAGCACAATCTACAAAATCAACCCAGTCTTGAGTCTGAGCTTTTTGGGTGTCTCTGAACTTCAACCTATACTGTTCAGTGGTTAGGCCAAACCCATCTATCAGAGCACTCTTCAAGACTGTGTAATTGTCAGCATCCTCTTCTCTTACAGTGAGGAGCTTGTCTCTACCTTTGTCTGCAAAGGAGAGCCACAAGATTGCTGCCCACTGCCTCTGGGGGACCTTCTGAACTTTACAGGCCCTCTCCAGTGCAGTTATCCATTTGTGGATGTCATCCCCACTTTGGTAGGGAGGGACAATCTTGTTTAGGTTTCTATGGTCATAAGACCTGTCCCTATCTCTAGGGATATTGCTGCCACCATGGGACTCTAGTCCCAGCTTTCTTCTCTCTCTAAGGAGATCTAGGGATTCTCTATCTAAAGCCAATTGCTTCTTCCTGATCTCTAGTTGAGTTTCCTCATACTGGACCAGTCTCTTTCTTCTCTCATGAGAGGATTCCCTCCTGTGAGAAGAAACAGAGCTCCCTATGGAGGTGCCAGAGTGGTTAGACTCCTGAGAAGGAGACCTAGACTTTCTGAGCACACTCATAATCCTTCCTGGGGGGACAAAGGTGTGGTTTTCTAAATCCTCATCTTCATCTTCCCCAGAAGGGATTGGGTTTTCCAGGTCAGGGTCATTGTCACCCTCCTGGTCAGTTTCAGAGGGGGGGCTGGGGGTAGTGGTACCCCTGGCCCCTTCCTCATCTGCTGGCCCACCCTCTGCTCCTACCCCTTCAGTCTCTGAGGACTTACTAAGATCATAAGCCACCAACAACTCCTTGAGGTGTTGGGTGGTGGGACTTTGGCCTGTCCTTAATTTCCTCACGTTACACAAAGCTCTCAATTCCAAGAATGGGAGTGTGTCATACTTGGAGGGTGGAAGCTCAATGGCTTCCTGCAAGGCATCTTTGGATCCTGCTTTTAAAGACATTACTAGTGTGGTGTGGTGTATGCACTACCTACTCTAGTGTGGCCTACTAAACTCTCTTGAGTTGTAGAAAGGGTTGTGCTATCCCTTAACACACAACTCTAAGTTCAGTAGAACTTACTGTTATTCTAAGCTTAAATTATATGTACCTTAGGTACCTTTAGTGGTTTTCAGTTGATCAATTCAATTGAGATTATCTGGTAAAACAATAGCAAGCTGGAATCCCACACGCTGCACACCAATGTGAGAAGTTGGCCTGGCATATGCTGTCCACTAATTATAGTGGGCACCTTGCACCAGTCCAAATCGACTCTTATGGTAGGTAGGTTAAAGACAACCTTATTGAAAGCTATCCTAGTGGTAGCTGTGGAGAGCAGCCTTCAGGCTAAGTCTTGAAGGAATGTAAAGCAGCTTGTTTTACCAGTCTATAATCTCTTGAGTGACCAAATGAAAGAGCACCACACCAGGTATATATTCAAAATATATGTATTTATTACTAAACACACCCCTCTAGTCTCTTTATGAGGCTAGAGTTCGAAATACATAGGTTATAAGATCTTAAATCACAGTAATAGCACAAATACACGTTTGGGCCCTAGGGGCGTACCAAACCATATACCAATAAAGTGGTATGCGAACCACGACTGAACTAGACACTAGGCCTAGAGCCTCTAGAAGTGCTTGGACCACAAGGAACCACCCAAGGTAGTGACACAGGGGACCCACGGGAGACGCGTGCAGTGTAAATACACAACCGCGATACGCCGTTAACTTCTATGGAGAAAGTCGGGATCGGGAAAATAGAGGAAAGGGACACTTAAAAGAGGACTAGGACAAAACCCTTTGAGATCTAGGACTTTGAAGAGTCTCTACCCACGGGAGCACCGGAGTACTCGTGTTACCTCACCCAGGGAAGCCGGGTGCATAGGTGCCTTTCGGGGTCGGGTTTCGTCGTCGTTTCGAATGGCGATCTGTTGCAAAGTGCTGCTGGCGGCCAAGAGAAAAGTGTCCGGGTGGATCCAAGAGTGGATCGGAGTTCTGGTGAACCTGAAAGCAGAGGGGACAGAGTCTGGGTCACTAGCCAGTGACCAGGAAGGCGATGGACAGATGCCCACCGATGTCGAGTGCTTCAGGTGCGTTGACGGTCGTCTCGTTTCTGCAGCCACGAGGTCCAGGAGGCGTTGTCGGTGACCAGGAGCAGGATTCGGGCTGGTACACGATGTCTGTCGAGTGCTACGGTGTCGGCGACCGGATTGGACCCAACAAGTCTTGCCAACGGCAAGTCTCGATGTAGCTGAAGATCGTCGATGGTGCAGACCAGCAAGGTCTGGGGAACTCACCCAGTGAGGGTAAGTCAGGGCAGGCCTGGAGCAATTAGGGGAGCCCTTTGGTTTTTTTAGAAAGTCTTCTGGGGACCCACGAGCCGGCTGGCAAGGGATCGCGAAGACACCTCGGGCGGAATCACTCAACAGGGGCCCACGGTCACTCGGGACGGTGTAGGCCTCTGATCTTCGGAGGGATTTCTGCTGGAGGTTGGGACCATACGTGGTCCAAAGCACAGGTTCGTAGAACGTTGTGAAGGGGTTGCACTTGACAATAGTGCATGGTACCCAGGGGTCGCAGTTCCTCGTCACTCGTGGGGTCCACTTGCCTTAGCTTCGCTGGGGACTCACGATGGCCTTGGAGAAGTCAGGAAATCCACTTCTTGGGCTGCAGGGACTTCGGACTCCGGTGGGAGCAGCGTAGTTTGCGACCGTCGTTATCGTTTTTGGTGCCTGCCAAGCAGGGGAGTCACTCCTTGACCCCAAGGGAGATTCTTCAGTCCTCTAATCGTGATGTAGAGCGTCGAAGGTCCAGGATTCAGTTTCAAAGTTTAGTCCAGGGATATCTAATCTTGCTGTGGCAAGGGTTCCCCATTTTAACCAGTAAAACAGGGAGGGACTAACTCTATGACCCCACCTATGGGAGGGTCAAGGGAGGGGTGGCTACACCCACTTCCCTTTGTCCAGTTTCGTGCCAGAGCAGGGGCAGGTAGCCCCTGAGCTGGTTTGAACTGGCATATGCACAGAGGAGCCTTTTGCTCCCCCAGTGCAGGACTTCAAAGCACTCTAAGAGTGCACCCACCCAGCCCCAATACACATTATCCTGTCTGGGGAGGTGGTCACACCTCCCTGCAACAGGAAACCTATTGTCCAGGCCTCCCCTGCCGGAGTTTCGTCCAGCAGCAGGAGGCCAGACTTGTGTCTGTGGCAGCAGCATCCATTTTGTGATGCCAGGGCTCTGGAAAGAAGTTACCGGGTAAGCCAGAGTTAACATGTCTTTCCCTCTAGAAGGGTGGAATGCTACCCCCGCCGCCAGAATTGGCGGGGGGTAGTATTCCAAGATGTTTGACACCAAACACGACATGTTTAGGTGCAGCCATTCCAAAGTTAGCATTTTACCGCGAGGATATAATGCGCTTAAGAGTATATGGTCAGGCTGCACTACAAACAGCATCAGAGATGGTCTTCGAACGCTGCAGAGGGCCCTGCTCATGCAGGGGCACCCTCTCACATAGGAACCATGCACTCTGCCTTTAGGATTGATAAGGCCTGCCTTAGGAGTGACTTATAGGTTTATATGTGTGTATGTATTTAGTGATATAGGTAACCTATATCACAGTAAGGGGTGCATGCACCACCTTACCCAGGCTGCAGTAGCAGACCTGTGGTGTCAGTTTGGATGGCCTTCCAGGGGTGGCACAATACGTGCTGCAGCCCCTGGTAGGCCTCTGAGGTACCTATGCCCTTGGTACATAGTATACCATATACTAGGGACTTATAAGGGCACTCCAGATTCCAATCAGAGATGTGCCTAAGGCACATGGAAACCATTTTACAGAGAAAGCAGATAGACTGGGGCCCTGGATAGCAGGATCCCAGTCCAACTAAGTCATAAACCAGCAAAACACCATAAAAAAAGTGGGGGCAACCATATAGTCAGATTCCACCTTCCTACAGCTATGCTCAATACCAGATTAGTACTAGAATAGTAAAGCAGTAGTAGTAGAAAAGTGATGTTTAAGATATGTTGGGAGAGGAATTATTGATTATGGTGCTTTATAAGAGTCTGTGTAAAAGTTCACTTGAAACTTGCTGCATAAATCTAGGTATGTTTGAAGGGCCCGATTCACAGAACTAACTTAAGACAAAATCCTAAACTTACTACCATTTTGGTATTCACAGAAGGCACTTACTCAATTTGGTATTCACAGAAGGCACTTACTTACTCATTTTGAGTAACTTACTCATTTTGGTATTCACAGAAGGCACTTACTCATCAATGAGTAAGTGCCTTCTGTGAATACCAAAATGGCACCGGACCAGCATACCTGAAAAGCCGACTCAAATTCCACGCACCCCAAAGGACCCTACGATCAGCCCAGCTCTCCTACGCCGTGGTCCCCCGCACCAGAAAGACCAGATCGGGAGGCCGCTCCTTCTCCTTCTCCTTCCTCGCGGCCAAAGCATGGAACGCCCTTCCGCTCCACCTCAGACAGACAACATCGCTCCCCATCTTCGCAAGAAACCTCAAAACCTGGCTCTTCGACAGACCCCCTCCTTGATGGATGGAACCTGCACCCCCGCCCCCCCCCTAGCGCCTTGAGACCCTTACGGGTGAGTAGTCGCGCTTTAACAAACCCCTGATTGATTGATTGATTGACTCATTTTTAGTAACTTACTCATTTTGTGTAACTTACTCATTTTGGTATTCACAGAAGACACTTACTCATCGATGAGTAAGTGCCTTCTGTGAATACCAAAATGAGTAACTGACTCATTTTGTGTAACTTACTCATTTTGTGTAACTTACTCATTTTGGTATTCACAGAAGGCACTTACTCATCGATGAGTAAGTGCCTTCTGTGAATACCAAAATGAGTAACTGACTCATTTTGAGTAACTTACTCATTTTGTGTAACTTACTCATTTTGGTATTCACAGAAGGCACTTACTCATTGATGAGTAAGTGCCTTCTGTGAATACCAAAATGAGTAAGTTACACAAAATGAGTAAGTTACTCAAAATGAGTAAGTAAGTGCCTTCTGTGAATACCAAAATGAGTAAGTGCCTTCTGTGAATACCAAAATGGTAGTAAGTTTAGGATTTTGTCTTAAGTTAGTTCTGTGAATCGGGCCCCATATGTTAAGCGTAGTCTGTCAAGTTTTAAGGCATTTATGGTCTTGTGAGTGTGGTTATGTTTCTACTTGCACATGTGCTCTAATATGTGTAATGCTTTTGGCAATAGGTATAGAAAGATGCATGCATGCTTTTAGGAATATGGTTAGAGTTATGGTAGAAGCATGTGATAGGTTGCTACTTTATGTTTGACTAGGTCTAATATTTGTAGAATGGTGAATCTGTAGAATAAAACTGAGTTTAAAGACATGTTGGCAGAAGGGATTACTGATTAGGCTACTTTCTATAAGTTTGGGGAAAGGTACACTTGAAATACATTGCAGAAATGTTGGTGTGTCTTTGTAATGTAAAGTTCAGTCTATTTGTTTATTTCTGTTATATATGATGATGATTTCAAAAGGTAGACATATATGCATGTATAGTTTTAGGAATATTTTGAGATTTATAACAGAGTCATGTGTAGCTTTTATACTTTATTTTGAGTATGTTCAGCACCCTGAGTAGTTTTAGAATTGTGAGACTGCCGTACAAAAGTGTACACCATGTCATAGACCTAACTTTTGAGCTGCAGTTTCAGTATTCTGCTACTACTTAGAATGTTGTTGTCCTCTAATCACTCAGGCACTACTGTAGTACTACTCCAATCACTCAGGCAGTACACATGCACTTATAAAATTACTCAGGCACTTCCTATTTACTCCTGTAATCTCCCAGATATTATCCCTGCAATCATGGAATCACTAGGCATTACCTATGTACTCTTTTAATCCCACAAACATAACTCCTGCAATCACCAATGTTTTAGTTATACACTGGTTTAATTATGCAGGCACTAGCCTTGCACTCTTCCAATCACCCTGTCAGGATCTATGCACTCCTCCAATCTCCTAGGGATTACCTTTACACTCTTTTATTCACTGAGGCACTACCACAGTATTACTGCAAAAACCGAGGCAGTAATGATGCACTTATAAAATTACCCAGGCTCTTTCTATGTACTCCTGTAGTCCCCAGATATTACTTGTGAACTCATGCAATCACCAATGCATTAGCTATACACTGGTTCAGTCACCCAGGGAATACCCTTGCACTTTTTCAATCACGCACGCACTAATCTTGTACTTATGTAATCACTCAGCCAGTGCTCATGCTGTTATATAATCACCCAGGCACTACCTTTGCACTCCTTTATTCACTCAGGCACTACCTCAGTAGTGCTGCAATCACCCAAGAAGTACCCATGCACTTATAAAATCACCCAGTGACTTTCTATGTAGTCATATAAATCTCCAGATATTACCCCTGTAGTATTGCAATTACGCAGGCGTTACCTATGTACTCCTTTAATCACCCAGATGTTACCTCTGTACTCATGCATTATCTATACAGTGCTTCAATCGCCCTGGCACTATCTTTGCACTCTTTCAATCACGCACGCACTACTCTTGTACGTATGTAATCACTCAACCAGTACTCATGCACTTATAAAATCATCCAGGCACTTCCTTTGCACTTCTGTAATCACTCAGGCACTATGTTAGTACTGGTATCAATCAATCAATCAATCAGGGAATTGTAAGCGCACTACTCACCTGTGAGGGTCTCAAGGCACTGGGTGGGAGGGGGGGTACGCAGCTCCGTTCAGCTGAATAGCCAGGTCTTGAGAGTCTTCCTTAAGGTGTTCAGGGAGGGGGCGCGTCTGATGTCTGCTGGTAGCTCGGTCCAGGTCTTGGCTGCAATGTGAGAGAACGATCTTCCACCTGCTCTGGCCTCTGTGGATGCAAGGGGTTTCAGCCAGTGCGAGGTTGGTCGATCGGAGGTTTCTTTTGGGTACGTGGAAGTTTATTCTGTCGTTGAGGTATTTGGGACCGATGTTGTGTAGGCCATTTGTAGGCGTGGGTGAGGATTTTGAAGGTGATTCTTTTCTCCACCGAGAGCCAGTGGAGTCTCCGCAAGTGTTGGCTGATGTGTTCGTGCCGGGGGATGCCGAGGACGAGTCTGGCCGCGGTGTTCTGTATAGTCTGGAGTTTGCGGAGTAGCGATATGTTGATGCCGGCGTAGAGAGCGTTTCCGTAGTCCAGTCTGCTGGTGATGAGTGAGTGGGTGACTGTCTTCCTTGACTCCAGGGGGATCCATTTGAAGGTCTTTCGGAGGATGCAGAGGGTGTTGAAACAGCTGGAGGTGATGGCCTTGACCTGTCGGTTCATGGTGAGTGATGAGTCGAGTACGATGCCGAGGTTTTTGTCGTGGTCCGAGGGGGTAGGTGGGTTACAGAGGGCAGTGGGCCACCAGGTGTTTTTCCATTGCTGAAGGGGTGGTTCCAAGGACGAGGACTTCTGTCTTCTCGGCGTTGAGTTTTAGGCAGCTGTTGGTCATCCAGACTGCGATGTCCTGCATCCCCTTCTGGAAGTTGAGTTTTGTGGTGGTGGGGTCTCTGGTGAGGGAGAGGATGAGCTGAGTGTCGTCGGCGTAGGATACGATGTTGAGGTCGTGTTGTCGGACGATGGCTGCGAGGGGGGCCATGTAGATGTTGAAGAGGGTCGGGCTCAGTGATGATCCCTGTGGGACTCCGCAGGTGATTTCCGTGGGGGCGGAGAGGAAGGGTGGGAGTCTGATCCTCTGGCTTCTTCCAGTGAGGAACGATCGGATCTAATCCAGGGCAGTTCCTAGTATGCCGGCTTTGTGTAGTCTGGTGACTAGTGTGCGGTGGGAGACGGTGTCGAAGGCTGCAGACAGGTCAAGGAGGATGAGGGCTGCGGAGTGGTTTTGGTCCAGGAGGGTGCGGATATCTTCTGTGGCGGCAAGTAAGGCGGTCTCGGTGCTGTGGTTGCTTCGGAATCCGGATTCGGACGGGTCGAGGATGACGTTCTCTTCGATGAATCGTGTCAGTTCCTTGTTGACTGCTTTCTCTGCCACTTTGGCTGCGAAGGGGAGGAGCGAGATGGGTCTGTAGTTCTTGAGGTCGGTGGGGTCAGCCGTGGGTTTCTTGAGCAGGGGCCTGACTTCTGCGCGCTTCCAGTCGTCAGGGAAGGTGCCTGTTGGGAAGGTGGTGTTGATGGTTCGTTGTAGTTCAGGTGCGATGGTGTCCGTGGCTTTGTGGTAGATGTGCGGGGGAAAGGTGTCTGTGGGTGCCCCCTAGTGGGTACCTTTCATGGTCGTGGCGGTGTCCTCGGTCGTAATTGGTGTCCAGTTGGAGATGGTGGGTTGGCTGGAGTCTCTGGGGCGGGGGGCCGGCTGTGGCTTCTTGTGGGTGGTCGACGAAGTTATCGTAGAGTGTTCTGATCTTGTGGTGGAAGTAGGTTCCAGGCTTGTCGCCGAGATCTTGGAATGGGGTGATGTCTGTGGCTTCGCTGCGTGGGTTGGTGAATTCCTGAATGACACTGAAGAGTTCCTTGAGTTGGTGGAGTTAGCGAGGATTTTGTTGTGGATGAAGTTCCTTTTGGTTGTTCTGATTTGGTTGTGGTAGTCCGTCATGGCGTCCTTGTAGGTGGAATAGTTATCGGTTGTCTTGGTGTTCCTCCAGTTCTTCTCCAGGCGTCTGCAGGTGCATCTGGCATCTTGGAGATCGGTGGTGAACCAGGCGGCTTTCCTGGGGCGCTGCTTGCAGGGGTTGCGCAGCGGGGCAAGCTCGTCTGTGCAGTTGGAGATCCAAGTGTGGAGTCTTCTGGCTGCGGTGTTTGCGTCGGATGTCCAGGTGGGGTTGGCTCGGGTGAGGGTGGAGTGTAGTTGCTCGTCGGTAACCTTGCTCCAGTTCCTTTGTGGTGGGCGGGGGGTGGTTTCGGTGCCTTGGGTTTGTCGACTGTGAAGTGAACGCAGTGGGGGTCAGTCCATGGCGGTTGCGTTGTGCGGCTGAAGTGAACACTGTTGCCTGCAGCGAAGATGGGGTCGAGGGTGTGTCCTGCTTTGTGTGTCGGTGTGGTGACGAGTTGGTTGAGTCCGATGTTGGCGAGGTTGTCTCGGAGGGTGGTGGAGTTGGGGTCACTGGTGCTGTCAAGGTGGAAGTTGAGGTCTCCAATGAGTATGTAGTTAGTAGATGCGACGGCGTGGGGAGAAATGAAGTCGGTGATGGTGGTGGCAAAGGGTGTCCGGGGGCCGGGGGGTCTGTAGACAAGGGTTCCTCGGAGTGTGGTGTTGGGGGTGGTCTGGATCTGGAAGTGCAGGTGTTCGGCAGAGGTGAAGGTTTCGCTGGAGGTGGTGAGGCAGAGGGTGCTCTTGTGGGCGATGGCGAGGGCCCCTCCTGGGTGGTTGGGGCGGTCCTTCCTCTGGACCTTGTATCCGTCCGGGATGGCGGTGTGGATGTCGGGGGCGGAGGCGGCGTTGGTCCAGGTCTCCGTGAAGAAGGCGATGTCGGGGGAGAGAGACTCGAGTAGGTTCCAGATTTCCATGGCGTGTTTGTGTACGGAGCGCACATTGAGGAGGATGCATCTTAGGGTGTCGTCAGTGCAGGTGTCGTTGGTGTCAGAGGTCGGGGTGATGGTGAAAGTCTGATGGCAGTGGAGGCAGGAGAACTGACCGTGGGTTGAGTTCGGCAAGGCCTGTTGGCAGTCCCTGAGTTTTCCGGGGTTGAGTGCGTGGAGGGCGGCGGTGTTGTAGCAGTGGAGGGTCATGGATCCAGAGTTCCTGGCGCTGGTCGCAGTCGGGTCACGGACGGCCGCGGATGGGCTTGCCTTAGGCGCATCAGCGGCGTTCCAGCGGTGCGCCCACTGCGCGTGACTGCACAGCGGCCGCCATTAAGTAGGGGAGGGGGGAGGGACGAGCAGCTGGGAGGCGGGAGCGGGGGCGGTCAAGGGGGCGGTGGTGGCGGGAACGGACACAACACGGGGCAAGCAGAAAAATACAGCGACAGTGGGTCAGTTAGGGAAAAACGACAGTGGGGTCGATTAAAGAGAAATATGGCAAAAGAGGAGCACAAAAGCACAAAGCACACAGCAACAACGGGCAGCATGGAGTATTAAGGCAACAGAGGGCACAAGCACTAAGCACACAGCAACAACAGGCAGCACGGAGTATTAAGGCAACAGAGGGCACAAGCACTAAGCACCAAGCAACAATGGGCAGCACAGAGTATTAAGGCAACAGAGGGGTACAAAGACACAAAGCACGAAGCAACAATGGGCAACAAGCGGGCACGGGGTATTTAGGAGAGCAGGGGCTGTTGAAAAAATACCCACAGAGGAGACAGGCGCAGTCAGGGTGGTCTCGAACCCTGCCTGGGAAGGTAGAGTTGGTCAGCGGCGGAGCACACCAGAGCGGAGCTGCTGGGGAGAGAGCGGTCCCAGACCGAGGGTCACCCAGGCAGTACTCATGGACATATAAAATCACCCACTCACTTCCTATGTACTCCTGTAATCCCCCAGATATTATCTCTGCAGTCATGCAATCTCCCAGGCACTAGTTATGTACTACCCCTGCAGTCATGTCATCATGCAGGCTGTACCTATGCACTCATGTAATAACCCAGGTACTACTCAATGAGTCATCTATACGTTTAGGTGCTATTCATACACTTATCCATGCACTCAATGTTTATGTGTGCACTCATGCAATTAGCCAGTCACTATCTATGTGGTCCTGCAATTACCCAGTGACTACCTTTGAAATCATGCAATCACCCAAGCACTACTCATGGAGTTATCCATTCACTGAAGCAGATCTATTACATGTCTCATTTTCTAGATTTCACTATATTCCAGAAATATTGTATATATGTTTGTTTTAGATCTGATGATGATTTGAAAAGGTAGAGACATTTGTAAGCATGCTTTTAATAATATGGATAGACTTATGGTTGAGTCATGTAATAGTCTGCTGCTTTATATTTGGCTAGTCCCAACACTCATGCAGTTATAAAAACACCCAAGTACTACCCATGCAGTCTTCCAATGATCCAGGTAGTACATATGCACTGATGCAATCACCCAGGCATTACCTCTGCACTCATGCAAACATCCAGACACTACCTATCCTCTTATGGAATCACCCAGGCACTACCTGTGCACTCCTTTATTCACTCAGGCACTACCTCAGAAGTCCTGCAATCATTGAAGAAGTAGCAATGCAGTTATAAAATCACCCAGTTACTTCCTATGTAGTCATGTAAATCCCCAGATATTACCCCTGTAGTCATGCAGTCACCTAGGCATTACATATGTTCTGGTTTAATGCCCCAGACGTTACCTCTGTACTCATGCAATCAGCAATGCATTAGCTATACAGTGCTTCAATCACCCAAGCAGTATCCTTGCACTCTTTCAATCATGGAGGCAGTAGTTTTGTACTTATGTAATTACTCAGGCAATACTCATGCATTTATAAAAATCACCGAAGCACTACCTTTGCACTCCTGTAATCAGTCAGGCAGTACTTTAGTACTTCTGTAATCAGCCAGGCAGTACTCATGGATTTATAAAATCACCAACTCACTTCCTATGTACTCCAATAATCTCCCAGATATTACTCCTGCAGTCATGCAATCATCCAGGCACTAGTTATGTACTACCTCTGCAGTTATAGAATCATGCAGTTTCTACCTATGCACTCATGTAATAATCCAGGCACTACTGTTGCACTCATCTATTCACCTAGGCACTTTTTAGCGAGTCATGTAAGCGTTCAGGTGCTATTTATACACTTATCCATGCACTAAACCTTTATCTGTGCACTCATGTAATTAGTCAGTCACTCTCCATCTTCTCCTGTAATTACCCAGCGAGTACCTTTGGAGTCATACAATCACCCAAGCACTACCCATGGAGTTTTGCAATCACTCTGGCAGATCTAATACATGCCTCAGTTTCTAGGTTTCACTATATTTTAGAAATATTGTATATATATATTTCTTTTAGATATGAAGATGATTTTAAAAGGTAGAGACATATATATGCATGCTTTTAACGATATATAGAGACTTATGTTTTTTGTTTTTTAAACTTTATTTACCAGTTTCATGAGTATAAAATGCATCATCAGTATCTTATACATTTATATAATGACAGTGCTTATACAGCAGGAAATAAGTAACTCGTCGGTACCACACAAAAATCTAGCACTAGCAATATTTAGCTCAAAGTGAACATTCAAATCAGCTATTATATGAGCCTCACTCCGACCTGCCTTCATTACTTTCAACCTTGAAGAATTTCCAGCAATAAATACATTTAGACCTGATTATTAATTACATTTGTGTACCCTGGAATCAATATGATAACTGCTCAGCCCACCCCCGTTGGTACAAGTCCATGTTCAAGTTGTGTGGCAGGTTGTGATCGTGCTGCTGACGTGTAGTTTTTGAAAGGGCCCCAAATGTCCCTAGGGCGGGACGCTCTAGGAAGCGTACTGGAGTATAGATCATAGTTGATGTTGCAATACGCAAGACTGTTTAGCCAGCCTTTTAATGTCGGAGCAGATTTGCGCCCCCATTTAATTGCAATTTCTCTCTTGGCCAGAAGTAACTCCATGGCGGTAAATTTCCGGACTCCCTTTGGAATTTTAATCACATAGCCCAGCAGTGCCACCTCTGGGGTGGGCTCGATGTCCAAATCTACCATTTCCCCTAGTGCTTTGTAAATTTGCGGCCCAGAAGGTCTTAACTTTACCACAGTTCCAGGAGAGATGTGCGAAATCAGCATGCGGGGATCCACACTTTAAGCAACAATGGGGTCAGTCCGGGTCAATACTATGCACCATCTCGGGGGTAATGTATATTCTCCGCAGAAATATAAAGTGTATCAGCTAGTGACGGCTGTTCAGGGATTCAGGGATACCTCCTTGGTCTGGCTACAGCAAACTGCCCATTGATCATCCAGGATGGGGTGCCCCAGATCCGCCTCCCAGGAAGCCCTTATTTTAGCGTCATCTATTGGGATTATATCCACACATGCCCTGTACAACTTGGAGATTAAATGTTACCCCCAGTACTATCCAAAACAGCGGAGAGGGGAGCGAATGATTCGGGTTCCAAAGGGAATCCTGGCATAATTGCCCTCAATGCCGACCGCATGCGGTTAAGTACAAATTTGTCCATGAAGGAAGCATCACTAAATTTGACCCCTTCCGAGACAGAAAAGATTTGCCCTCTGATGTACAAATCCCCCACTGTATGTATATCTTTTCCCCTGTAATAGGGATCCAGTGGTTGTTGGGGATCGGTAGACCAGGAGAATATAGCACCGGGGAACCCGTAACTCTAATCAGCTTCTGTCAGGCCCAACTAGTGGTAGAGACTGTTTGAATGTCGTTCGGGTCCCGTGGGAAGCCCTGAAGTAGTACTGCGTTAAGGGAGTCAGGCAAGACCAAGTCTGCCTCTGGACGCATATACGGGATCCTGGCATCCGGGTGGAACCAGGAGTGTGCGTAGCTGCACTGCGCTACTAAATAGTATAGCTGAAGATTGGGAACACTGAACCCTCCCCTGTGGTAAGGCAATGTCATCACCTCCCAGCGGACCCTAGGCCTCCTGCCTCCCCAAGTCAGTCGAATGAGGTGGGTTCGCAATGTCGTGAAGAACTGATTCGTTAGCGGGATAGGGATATTATTAAACAGATACAGGAATTTGGGGAAGACTATCATCTTGATCAATGCTACTCGTCCTGCAATCGAAAGCGGGAGTCGCAGCCATTTGTCCACCTGTATTTCAAGCTTGTGTACAGCCTTACCATAATTTAATTGAATTATTTCAGAGGCATCTAAATGAAAATTTATCCACAGATGTGAGGGGGTCGGTGAGGACGGGATGTTTACCCCCCTGTCTCCTTGCTTCTCTTACCCCATGCCCACACACAGAGACTTGTACGGACCAGGACAGCAAGGGTTAATCACGCCGGCTGCCTCTCGCCTCCAGGGATGTCACGGACAGCTGGGACTTGTCCACCAATCAGACCACCGAGGGGCGGAGTCACGGTCCCTAAAGGCGGAAGTCACCGGAAAGGAAGCGTCGTCGTCAGGGAGAGAGCAAGAGGAAGAGGAGAGAGACGCCGCGCCGACGGAGACGGATCGTGAGGAGTATCGAGAGAAGAAGGAGATCGTAGGAAGCCCCGACCCTCTGGACCCGGACGAAGACGACGGAGTCGAATCCTGGACAGAGGAGTGGTGGACGCCCCCGGAGGATGCTGAAGAGCCGCCGCAGCTCTGGAGAGTTGCGGCTGACACGGTACGTGGCCTGGGAAGGGGAGTGGGGAAGGAATATAGGGGAGGACAGCAGTGAAGGCTGGACCGCCTAAGGGATTCACGGAGTTGTTCTCACTGAGTGTGTGTGTGTTTACCCCTCCACTGTCACTTCCTGCACGACGCCCGATCCCTCACGGTTGCCTCTGCTTCCAACACCCCCCCCTTCACTGATATTCGAACGCTCGTTTGGCGTGGGCAGAGTGTATCAGGTGCCCCGCGGGGTCCTCCCCAGGGGTCTGTCGGGAGACCGTGTGCCTATACATTATCTAAACTGTGCACCGCTATACTACCCTAGTCCATTCCTCTTTCCTTATCGCACCCGCCGGTGGACTGTGTACCTGGTGAAGGGTTCTGTCTTGCCCTCCTATTACCAAGGCAAGGTGTAGTAACCGCCCCTCTCTTGTGTTGTTTGTTCCCTATATGAGCCTCCCGGGTTATCCACCCCTGAAGAGAAGGAACGCACGCCCAAGAGGACAGAGGAGCAGAGGTCCCGCTATCACCTGGAGAGAAGATCACTGTTGCGCCCTACGCCCAGCCCCGCCTATCTAGTGTTTTATGTATACCAACCAATAAAGCACAACAACATTGAGCCCATACTCCGGCCTCCTCACCTTTTCTTCCGCCCGTCCCTCTCACACCTGGTGTCAGAAGTGGGATCCGGGAAGATGGAGGCCGCGATGAAGAAGATGGCGGAAGGGCAGGACAAACTGGGCCAGGTCGCGGAAGAGGACAGAGGGCAATTACACAAGACCCTAACCGAACATACCCAGACACACGAAGCCACGTTTGGCAGGTTGGCGGACACCCAGGGGCAACAGAGAGGGTTTTCCACACTCCCGTCAGTGGTACTGCAGAAGTACGTCAACGGCGAGGACCCCGACTTTTTCTTTTCCAATTTTGAGCGCATGGCCAGGGTTGCCGGTTGGACAGCAGACAAATGGGGGCAGTATCTAGGTCCCCTGTTGACAGGCGACATGCAAGCGGCCTACCAGGCAGCAAACCCCCTCGGCCTCACCCCGTATGCTGACGTGAAAAGAGACATACTAGAAAGGCTAGGTTTAGACGAAGATACCTACCGAATCCGGCTACGTCAGGTCAAGGAGGGGCTTCAGGAGACACCACGAGCTCTCTCCTACCGCGTCCGAGACCTGGCCGACCGGTGGCTGAAACCCCTAACATCGTCTAAAGAGGACATTATGGAAAAAGTCTATTTGGAACAATTCCTTTCTTCCTTGCATCCCCCTGCACAAAAGTGGGTTCGGCAACACTCCCAACTAACCTTTGAGAGAGCCGTCGAAATCGCGGGCGCCTTTCATAGGGCACAGGAGATACAGCGGGGCAAAGAGGATCAACACTGGAGACCACCAGGGGGAGGCCATCCTCGGGCGAGTAGACCACCTCTTCCCTCTCGTCGACCAGAGGCCCTGGCTGTGGTGCCAACACCTCTGTTCCCTTCTCCTCGGTTGGCCCCAACACATACTGGCCCGCAATGTTTTTCCTGTGGCGCCTACGGCCACATTGCCCGAGTGTGCCCACAAAGGGAGGAACCGATGGAGGTGGGCCTCACCCGCTCATACTACTGTAACCCTATGGGAAGAAATCCCCATATCATAGGACAGTAAGAGTAAATGGGGAGAACCGACGGGCCCTGATGGACACGGGTTGTTTGCAGAGTGTGATACGGCCTTCGGCTATACCTGGAGGGGTCACCCGAACCACGGGGGAGGTCAACATACAATGTGTTCACGGAGACAATAAAAGGTATCCCACTACCAACGTGCAGGTCCAGCACGGACCCTCTGAACAACCCGTGTCCCTGCGGGTAGGGCTGCCTGCCAGAGACTTTGGTCCTAGGGTCCGATTATCCGCACATGTCTACAGTGATACCAGAACAAGGCGTCGATCAGGCGGATTGGTGTCAGTCTGCCCCCTTTGCCAAAGAGCCCTCCTTGGCATGCCCCTCCGTGAAAGACCCCAAAAGCCGGAACCAGAAGAGGAGAGAAAAAAGACACTGGACGCATATAGCCCTAACCCAGACTAACGAAGATCCCCTATGGCAATATGATAGGGGCTTCTTTGCGGCCCAAAGAGAAGATCCAACCCTAAGAGAGGCATGGAACCAGGCCACCGACACCGAGAACCCAGACAAAGTAGGTCCTCAGTTTGTCATAAAGGAGGGGATGGTATACAGAAAAGGGGGAAGAACCAACCACTCCAACTGCTGGTACCCCAGTCCTATAGAGAGAAAGTGATGTTCCTCGCACACAGTCATTTGTTGGGGGGCACTTTGGTGAAGAAAAGACAGAGCAAGACATCCTAGGGAAATTCTTCTGGCCAGGCATTTATCAGCAGATCCGTCAGTACTGTAGACAGTGCCCCATTTGTCAGAAGAACAGTCGGTATCGACCCCCGAAGGTGCCCTTGTGTCCTTTGCCCATTATTGAGGAGCCCTTCTCTCGTGTGGGGATGGATATAATTGGTCCCTTGCTCCCCTCCCAAAGCGGGTGTAGGTACGTGTTGGTGATGGTGGACTATGCCACCCGGTTCCCTGAAGCGGTGGCCCTGAGACAACCGAACGCCCAACAAATAGCTAAAGCCATGGTGAATATATTTTCCAGGGTTGGATTTCCCTGGGAAGTGATATCCGATCAAGGAACACCCTTTGTGTCCCGCCTTATGAAGCAGGTATGTGTCCAGTTGAAGATAAAACAGATCCGTACGGCGGCCTACCACCCCCAGACGGACAGGCTGGTAGAGCGATATAACGCCACCCTGAAGACCACCCTGAAAAAAATGTTAGACCTTGAAACCCGCCGATGGGAGGAAATGCTACCCCTAGCCCTGTTCGCTATAAGGTGTAAACCCCAGAGGAGTACTGGATATTCACCTTTCGAACTCCTATACGGACGACAACCCCGTACCCTACTTGACATGGCCAAGGAAGAATGGGAAGAAAGGCCAGAAGGGACCAAACCCCTCCCCGAATATGTTATGAACCTGAAAACCCATCTCCAGGAAATACATAGCATATGTAGAATACACCTGGAGAATGCACAAGAGGGCCAGAGACGACAGTATGATAAAACCACTAAACCACGTACGTTGAAGGTAGATGACTACGTCCTCCTCATGATGCCCACTTCTGACCACAAACTCTTGGGTCAGTGGCAGGGCCCCTTCCGGGTCGTGGAAGTAGTCACCCCCATCACTTATCGTCTTGAGATGGACCCCCTGAAGAGAGGCAACACCCAGATATTCCATATTAATTTGCTGAAAAGATGGTACGGGGAACTCCCCCCCGTTCCTGTCTCTCTGGCCCAAGACCTCCCTGTAGCATACCATCAGAGCAGGGATCCTGAGCTGTCTGTGGAACAGCAGAAGTCCCTAGACACCTGCCTGTGGCCCTTCAGGGCCGTCTTTTCCTCCACCCCAGGTCGAACCACCCTCACAGAACATTCAATCACCACCCTGCCGGGGAAGCGGGTAAAGCTGCGGCCGTATCGCCTTCCTGAATCCCGCAGACAGGCGGTGGAGCACGAGATACAACAAATGCTCCACATGGGTGTCATAGAACCGTCCAAGAGCGAATGGAATTCGCCCATAGTCCCGAAGCCGGACGGTTCTATTAGATTTTGTATTGACTTCCGCGAGGTCAATAAGATCTCCCAGTTCGACACCTATCCTCTACCTCGGGTGGACGAACTGGTGGAAAGGCTAGGAAAAGCACAGTACATCAGTACGTTAGACCTATGTAAAGGGTACTGGCAGGTCCCCTTAACAAAAACCGACAAGGATAAAACGGCGTTCTCCACCCCGGGGGGGTTGTATCAGTTCACGGTATTGCCCTTTGGGTTGCACGGGGCCCCGGCAACTTTCCAAAGGCTAATGAATGACCTACTCAGACCCTGTGCCGCATATGCCGCGGCATACATCGACGACATAGTCATTCACAGCCCCACCTGGGAGGAACATCTATGCCACCTGGCTATGGTCATCCGGACCTTAGGGGAAGCCGGTCTCACCATTAATCCCACCAAAAGCCGGCTGGCTGCTCGGTCTGTGAAGTACTTGGGGTACCTTCTTGGGGAGGGGCTAATCAAACCACAGAAGGAAAAGGTAGCCGCCATAGCCGACATCCCATTTCCCCACACCAAAAGAGAGCTGAGGGCCTTCCTAGGTATTCTCGGTTATTATAGACGCTTTATACCTGAATTTTCGCAGACAGCTGCCCCCTTAACCGACCTGCTACAGAAACACAAGAACGCAGAAAAGGAGTTACGACAACCTTCCCTCTGTCTCCAACGAGCCTTCCACGCCTTGAAACAAGCCCTTACCTCCGACCCTGTGCTCCTGAGTCCTGAGTATGACAAACCATTTATCCTCCAAACAGATGCATCAGAGCAGGGACTGGGTGCGGTATTATCTCAAACCGACCCCCAGGGACAAGAACGTCCCATACTGTACATAAGTCGGAAATTGTTCCCCCGCGAAACACGATACTCCGTCATAGAAAAGGAGGCCCTAGCCATCAAATGGGCGATTGAGACTCTCCGGTACTATCTCGAAGGTAGGGAGTTCACTCTGTATACCGACCACGCCCGTTTAGAGTGGCTTTCGCGCAACAAAGGGCACAACGACCGGGTCATGAGGTGGTTTCTGGCACTTCAGCCCTTCCATTTTACTAGGTTACATCGGAAGGGCAGAGAGCAGACCAATGCAGACTATCTATCACGCCACCCCCTTGACCCGTTTCTTGCCGGCAAGAAAGTAAGAGGGGAGGGATGTGAGGGGGTCGGTGAGGACGGGATGTTTACCCCCCTGTCTCCTTGCTTCTCTTACCCCATGCCCACACACAGAGACTTGTACGGACCAGGACAGCAAGGGTTAATCACGCCGGCTGCCTCTCGCCTCCAGGGACGTCACGGACAGCTGGGACTTGTCCACCAATCAGACCACCGAGGGGCGGAGTCACGGTCCCTAAAGGCGGAAGTCACCGGAAAGGAAGCGTCGTCGTCAGGGAGAGAGCAAGAGGAAGAGGAGAGAGACGCCGCGCCGATGGAGACGGATCGTGAGGAGTATCGAGAGAAGAAGGAGATCGTAGGAAGCCCCGACCCTCCGGACCCGGACGAAGACGACGGAGTCGAATCCTGGACAGAGGAGTGGTGGACGCCCCCGGAGGATGCTGAAGAGCCGCCGCAGCTCTGGAGAGTTGCGGCTGACACGGTACGTGGCCTGGGAAGGGGAGTGGGGAAGGAATATAGGGGAGGACAGCAGTGAAGGCTGGACCGCCTAAGGGATTCACGGAGTTGTTCTCACTGAGTGTGTGTGTGTTTACCCCTCCACTGTCACTTCCTGCACGACGCCCAATCCCTCACGGTTGCCTCTGCTTCCAACACCCCCCCCCTTCACTGATATTCGAACGCTCGTTTGGCGTGGGCAGAGTGTATCAGGTGCCCCACGGGATCCTCCCCAGGGGTCTGTCGGGAGACCGTGTGCCTATACATTATCTAAACTGTGCACCGCTATACTACCCTAGTCCATTCCTCTTTCCTTTTCGCACCCGCCGGTGGACTGTGTACCTGGTGAAGGGTTCTGTCTTGCCCTCCTATTACCAAGGCAAGGTGTAGTAACCGCCCCTCTCTTGTGTTGTTTGTTCCCTATATGAGCCTCCCGGGTTATCCACCCCTGAAGAGAAGGAACGCACGCCCAAGAGGACAGAGGAGCAGAGGTCCCGCTATCACCTGGAGAGAAGATCACTGTTGCGCCCTACGCCCAGCCCCGCCTATCTAGTGTTTTATGTATACCAACCAATAAAGCACAACAACATTGAGCCCATACTCCGGCCTCCTCGCCTTTTCTTCCACCCGTCCCTCTCACAACAGGTATTTAACCGAGTCTGTACACCAGGCAAGTGGGAACTCGCAATCCCATCTCAATGTGCTTGTGGTGAGGGGAAATATCACTGACTTGTGCCAATTTATCCTGAGGCCAGAGAATCTGCCAAATCTAATAATCTCTCTGATTAGAGGGTCTAGGTTAGTCTGGGGGTCCCGGACATAGAGAATAATGTTGTCTGAATATAACAACACCAGAAGGGGCCCTGTGTTAAACTGGAGTCCTCTCTGCAGATGGCGTTCCTGAAACTGTCTAACAAGTGGATCCATCGCTAGTATGAATAGTAATGGCGATAAGGGCAACCCTGCCTGGTTCCTCGTGACAGAGTGAAGGAGCGGGACAGTGTGCCATTTATGCGTAACCTGGCAGTGGGGGCGCTGTATAGAAGGGCTGTAAAATCAATGAACCCCCTGGGCATAACCATCCTGCGCATTACCAATAGAAAAAAGGCCACTCCAAAGAGTCAAATGCTTTCTCCGTGTCCAACAGGACTGCTGCAGCTGGGATTGCCGGGCTAATTCTGTGCAGTACGGCAAACAGCGTTCGCAGATTTAAGGAAGTAGATCTATGGGGTACGAATCCCGATTGGACCGGGGAAATTATTCTGTCCAATAGTAGAGCGAGCTGCAAGGCGATCATTTTTGCCAAGATTTTGTAATCTAAATTTAACAATGAAAGTGGACGATAAGACCCGCACAGCAAGGGGTCTTTGCCGGGCTTGGGCAGCAGAACAATTACTGCTTCTCTGAGAGTGGGAGGCAGCTGTTTCCGTTCTAATGCCTCGTTATAAACCTCGAGAAGACGAGGGGCCAATAGGCCTTTGTATATTTTATAAAAATCACCCGTAAAGCCATCAAGGCCAGGAGCAGTGGAGCCATTCAGTGCTTTGATCGCGCTGATGATTTCGTCAGAGGAAAAAGGTTTAGCTAGGAAGTCTTGCATGAATTTTTCCATGTAGACCAACGCAATCTCTGAAAAGTAGTCTTCTTGATCTGCGGGATTGTGCACAGTCTTGGACGCATATAAGGTCTCATAATATGCTAAGATTTCCGCGCGGATCTCAAGCGTGTCTGTAAGGAGATGTCCCGACTCGGTTCTAAGTTCTGTAATGTACGATTTCCCATATGGGGGTCTCAGCAGTCGTGATAAGGTTCGTCCCGGTCTCTCGCCCTCGCCGTATCTGCGCGCTGTGACATATTTACTCAGGAAGTGGGTTTCCCTAAATTCCGCAAGTAATGCTAATCGGCGTTTTAGTCCCTCTGGGCTCGGAGAATGCAGCAGTGCGTTGTCTAGTGCTACAAGTTGCTGTTCAAGGTGGGCTAAGGTCTTTCTAAGGGCCTTCAGCAATCCGGCATGTTTTGCAATACTAACTCCTCTGATGTAGGCCTTAAAGGCTTCACAGAGTACTGCCCATGTGTCAACAGACCCCGTATTTAGTTGAAAGTAATCTTCTAGAGCCTCTCTGATTTCTGAGTGGAATAAGTCGTCATTTAGGGCTCAGCCTGGGAATCGCCACAGCTGCTCGTGGCCTTCTGGCCTGGGAACGCAGACTTTGATTATCACTGGGGAGTGATCCGAATATGTTCTGGGAAGAGTTATGGTAGACTTATACCATGCTGTCAGCCACGGGGTATTTAGCCAGTAGTCTAGTCTGGTCCATGTTGCATATTGGGCTGAGTAATGAGTATAACTTAAGGACGCTGGGTTGCGCCTTCTCCAGACATCAGAGAGGTGTAGTGATTCGCACATGGCCAACAGTGCTCGTCGTGAGCGTGGCTTGGTGTCTGCAGAGGCGGAGGAACAGTCTAATGTAGGATCTAGGAGCAAATTGAAGTCACCCCCATTAGGATGCAATCAGTACCCACACGTAAGACGATAGCTTGTAGATCATGGAAGTATTCGGGGCAGTCGACATTAGGGGCGTACATGCAAACAGTGTCACAACATGGCCCATCAGTTTACCCACTACTATGGTATATGGGCCTTCCCTATCGATATAGCTTTTGTGCAGAGAAAAGGAAAGTCTCTTGTGAATCATTATCCATGTGCCCTGAGCATATGAACTGTAATTGGAGAAAAAGTGATGTGGGCCCCAGCTAGCTGCAAAATGTGTAACATCCGATTTAGGCAGATGTGTCTCCTGTAAGAAGGCTACATCTACGTGGTGTCTTTGCAAATAATGCAGTACATGCTTTCCTTTTCTAGGGTTATTGAAGCCCCTGACGTTCCAGGTTATCATGGACAGGTCGGAGTGGTCTGGAAGATTAAGTACTGCTGTCATTAGAGTCATTGAAATGTATGGATAGAGTGGAATGTGCGGCAAGATGCGTCTGATTATCAAACAAACTACTGGTAATCAAGTTGTAACTAACAATTCGCTGAACATCCCCTCCCCCCACCCAGCCTCGTGTCCCAGTACGCAAGGAACCAACCCAAATAAACAATAACCAAATGCGTCCTGTAAACATCCCAGTTGGAAATGCAAATGTACAGGACGATACATTACAATCCGTGATTTTACCAATGTGCTACGCACGTGGGGGGGGAGGCAACACTCCGACAGTGCCCAGCTTTGCATAGATGTTAAGTAATATGATACTAATTCTGTCTCAACCATTGTAAGGCAGCTTACGAATTACCAAACAGCTTTTTAGTACATGCAGAATGGATTAATCATTGGAGAAGAGTTCGACACTGGCAACAGAGCCGCTGTGAGGAGGGGAAGAGCCAACCCCAGCGTCCTTTTGCTGTCTGCCGGAGTTTTTGTTGGATCTGCAGAATTCCTGGACTGCGGTAGGCGTGTCAAAAATGTGGGTCTTCCGTTAATGTCCACTCGTAATCGTACCGGGTACAGCATGCCGTACCTGAGGCTCAGGTTTCGTAGAGTAGATTTAACGCCTGTGTATTTGCGTCACGCCTCTTGAACCATTACTGTGAAGTCTGGATAGAGTGCAATAGTGGAGCCCTGCCAGGTGAGTTCTCCTCGTTCCCTGGCCAGGAGAAGTGCGGTGTCCCTGTCTCGAAAGTTCATTATGCGCGCCATGATGGATCTCGGCGGACAACCAGGGTTGGGACGAGGGCCTAGTGAGCGATGGGCGCGCTCAACAACAAAGCCAGGAGTGAAGGCTTCTTTCCCAAAAACGTCAATAAGCATTGATTCCACAAAAAGATCAATCCGTCCTGTGTTTGTCGATTCCGGGACCCCAAGAATACGAAGATTGTAGCGCCTGCTGCG
Organism: Calotriton arnoldi; assembly: GCA_963921515.1. Classification (NCBI taxonomy): domain Eukaryota; kingdom Metazoa; phylum Chordata; class Amphibia; order Caudata; family Salamandridae; genus Calotriton; species Calotriton arnoldi. The sequence continues at coordinate 2,169,140 of CAWUFW010000585.1, read as the reverse complement.
CGCCTCTAAATCTTCGTTCTTTATTGCTACGTCTTTTAAAATTTTCTCCATGCTTTCCAAGCGTTTAGTGGATTGGGCCGCACCACATTCTAGATCAGAAACTCGGCCCTCTACTGTGTCTAGTCTTCTATCATGTATATCAAGTTTGGCCCCCATTGTGTCTAGGCGCTTGTCTAATGGGTCAAACCTACCATCCAACGACTTAAAGCCCACTCTCAACTCCGACAATAAAGAGGCTTGGGTGGTGGCTGAGTCCGCCATGGCAGCTGCTTCCTGACCCCCCCTCCGCCATGTTGGTGCTTGAGTCCTGTGCCCTCTCCGCTGTTTTGCCGAATGTTAAAACCCTTTGGTTAGGGTTTTTCCTGCCCATGCCGTCTTGCATGTGTGCAGCTCGAGGATGTTCGCAGTGAATAGCTATAAAGTGACCGGTACAACCGGGTAGCGCAGCGTTACTGCGCTAAGTTTGGTAGCGTGTCTGTTCTCAAAAGGCACTCAGCGGGAGGTGTATGGTAGGGGAGCGCTGTTTAATGTTGTGTGAACGTTTGAAATGGCCAAGCACCAGTCACATCCTCAGCCTTCAGTAGCGCAGCCGCCAGTCCAGCGCCACTCTTCCCTCCTTTGCGAGAGCTAGCGTATTCAGCTGGTTGATGTGGACACTCCGTCTGCGCAGGCCTAGAGTGGCCAGAAGTAGCTTCTTGGGTGACTTTGTGCCAGGTCTGCAATGACCGGTGAGGTTCCCCTGCAATGGCGGCCGATGTTACCAGAAAACCAAACGACCTGAAATGAGCCCCTACTTCGAAAGCGAGCGAGTTTCTGCCCCGGGTTTGGGCTTGCAACTTGTCGACTTGCCGCTCAGGGGTCTGCGCTGCGTGGTCTATGCAAGCGCTGCACTAATGCGAGTGTGTGGAGTCAGGAAGCCGCTTCACGGCCGGCTCTTCACATGGTCCGCGGTGGGCGGCGGTACTCCCCAATGGCGGTGGCTAATGGTGGCGGTGTGCCTGGCAAGTTGAAATGTGCACAGGCGAGAGCCACGTCCCGCTCCCAGCAGACCCGAATGCACAGCCGAGTGGCTGCCTCCCAGGCTCTCCCGAGGACCATGTCTCCTCGGGGCCTCCAGGAGCGTCGTTGGCAGCTCGCGCGCACCCCAGGCACACCGGGAAGGGGGAGCGCGCGGCGACGGCAACTGTGGGTCTGATTAGGAGGGGGGAAGGCTCATCAAGCGCGGCACTCATCGCAAAGGCGTACTCGCAGGAGCCCCACAGCTTCCCTCGGGTCGGCAAAGGATCCAGCCCCCGGCCGGAGAGGCCCAGTTGTAAATCCGAGCTGCGTAGTGTCGTCAGCGCTAACTCTTCCCCTCAAGTGCTCCGGACCCAATTTCTGTCGTTTGCAGGCAGTTACAAGGGCTCAAAAAAGCATTGCGGCTTCACCGTCGCATGGGGGATCGATGAAGTGAGCTAAGGTGCCACTACTGTTGTATTGACGGCAGACAGATGCTGTTTGCTGGGACAGCCTGACGGAGCTTCAGAGCCGGGCGGCCATCTTGGTCTGCGGCTTAGCCACGCCCCCATATATAGAGACTTATGGTTGAGTCATGTTATAGTCTGCTGTTTTATATTTGGCTAGGCCCAACACTCATGCAGTTATAAAAACACCCAAGTACTACCCATTCAGTCTTCCAATGATCCAGGCAGAACATATGCACTGATGGAATCACCCTATGCGCTCATGCAATCACCAAGATATTACCCATGCAGTCTTTGATTCATGCAGCCAGTACTCATGCACTTATATAATCACTCAGGCACTAATGTTGTACTTTTTCAATCACAGAGGCACTAGCCTTGTACTTATGGAATCACTTAGCCAGTACTCATGGTATTATTAAATCACCCAGGCACTTCCTTTGTACTCATTTATTCACTCAGGTGTTACCTCAGTAGTTCTGCGATCACCTAAGAAGTACCTATGCTTTTATAAAATAACCCAGTCACTTTCTATGTAGTCATGTAAATCCCCAGATATTACTCTTGTAGTCATGCAATCACCCAGGTGTTACGTATGTACTCTTTTAATCCTCTAGACGTTACCCTTGTACTCGTGCAATCACCAAAGCATTAGCTATACAGTGCTTCAATCTCCCAGGCACTATCCTTCACTCTTTTAATCATGCATGCACTACTCTTGTACTTATGTAATCACTCAGCCAGTACTCATGCACTTATAAAACCACCCACGCACTACGTTTGCACTCCTGTATTCACTCAGGCAGTACTTTAGTACTCCTGTAATCACCCAGGCAGTTCTCATGGACTTATAAAATCACCCACTCACTTCCTATGTAGTCCAATATTCCTGTAGATAATACTCCTCCAGTCATGCAATTACCCAGGCACTAGTTATGTACTACTCCTGCAGTTATGCAATGATGCAGGCTGTACCTATGCACTCATGTAATAACCCATGCTCTACCCTTGCAGTCGTAGAATGACCCAGATCCTACTGTTGCACTCATCTATTCACTTACACACTACTCAATGAGTTATCTATATCTTTAGGTGCTATTTATACATTTATTCATATACTCAATGTGTATGTGTGCACTCATGCAATTAGCTAGTCACCATCCATCTTCTTTTACAATTATCCAGTTACTACCCTTCAACTCATTCAATCACCCAAGCAGTACTCATGAAGTTATGCAATCACTCAGGCAGATCTATTTCATATTTCAGTTGTAGGTTTCACTATATTCCAGAAATATTGTATATATATTTCTTTTAGACATGATGATGATTTGAAAAGGTAGGGCTGTATGTATGCATGCTTTTAACAATATGGAGATACTTATGGTTCAGTCAGGTAATAGTCTGCTGCTTTATATTTGGCTAGGCCCAACACTCATACAGTTATAAAAAAAAACAAGTACTATCTATGCAGTCTTCGAATGATGCAAGTACTACATACGCAGTGCTGTATTCTCGCAGGCATTAGTCTTGCACGCCTGTAATCATTGAGGCACTACCTATGCACTCCTTTATTCAGTCAGGCACTACTTCAGTAGTCTTGCAATAATCCAAGAAGTACACATGCAGTTATAAAATCATCTAGTTACTTCCTATGTAGTCATGTAAATCCCCAGATATTACCCCTGTAGTCAAGTAGTCAGCTAGGTGTTACGTATGTACTCCTTTAATCCCTCAGACATTACCTCTGTACTCATGCAATCACCAATGCATTAGGTATACAGTGCTTCAATCACCCAGGCACTATCCTTGCACTCTTTCAATCATGCAGGCACTACTCTTGTAGTTATGTAATCACTCAGCCAGTACTCATGCACTTATAAAACTACCCACGCACTACATTTGCACTCCTGTAATCACTCAGGCAGTACTTTAGTACTTCTTTAATCACCCAGGTAGTTCTCGTGGACTTATAAAATCACCCACTCACTTCCTATGTACTCTAATAATCCTGTAGATAATACCCCTGTAGTCATAGAATCACCCAGGCACTACTTATGTATTTCCTTTGCAGTCATAGAATCATGCAGTTTCTACCTATGGACTCATGTAATAACCCAGGCACTACCCTTGCAGTCATATAATCACCCAGACTCTACTGTTGCAGTCATCTATTCACCTAGGCACTTCTTATTGAGTCATCTATGGCTTTGGGTGCTATTTATACACTTATCCATGCACAAAACCTTTATCTGTGCACTCATGTAATTAGTCAGTCACTGTCCATCTTCTCCTGTAATTACCCAGCGAGTACCTTTGGAGTCAAACAATCACCCAAGCACTACCCATGGAGTTTTGGAATCACTCAGGCAGATCTATTAAATGTCTCTGTTTCTAGGTTTCACTATATTTTAGAAATATTGTATATATATATTTCATTTAGATGTGATGTTGATTTGAAAAGGTAGAGATATATGTATGCATGCTTTTAACGATATAGAGAGACTTATGGTTGAGTTATGTAATAGTCTGCTGCTTTATATTTGGCTAGGCCCAATACTCATGCAGTTATAAAAACACCCAAGTACTACCCTTGCAGTCTTCAAATGATTCAGTCACTACATATACACTGGTGTAATCACTCAGGCTTTACTCCTGCACTCATGCAAACATCCAGGCACTATGTATACACTCATGCAATCACCAAGGTATTACCCTTGCACTCTTTGAATCATGTAACCACTACTCATGAACTTATATAATCACTCAGGCACTAACGTTGCACTCCTTCTATCACAGAGGCACTACACTTGTACTTATGTAATCACTCAGCCAGTAGTCATACTGTTATGAAATCACCCAGGCAGTACCTTTGCACTCCTTTATTCACTCAGACACTACCTCATTACTCCTGCAATCACTGAAGCAGTACTCATGCACTCATAAAATCACTCACTCAATTCCTATGTACTCCAGTAATCCCCAAATATTACCCCTGTAGTCATAGAATCACCCAGGCACTTCTCAATGTATTTCTTTATTTATAGATGACAATATTTGTTTCTAATTATTTTAATAATATTAAATATTTTTTTGAAAGATAATAAACTTTTCTTTTTTTTTTAGAAATTCTCCATAATTATTGAGCAATATTCAGTATGACAAGAAAAGTTGAAAAGAAAAGACAACAAAGAAAACAGAACTATTTAAAGGAGAGAGAAAATCAGAAAGTAGATGAAGTACAACATGTGACGTTAAAGAAAAAGTCTTCTGGTAAGAGAACGAAAGAATTTGTTAAAAGTCTTTTAAAAAATCTAAAAGATTTTCAAAATGGTGAAAAGAGAAAGAAAAGTACTACAAGCAATAAGAAGGAAAAGAAAAAAGGAGAAATTAATGCAAAATCAGGTTATAGGAAGACAATACATGTTGAAAAATGAAAGAATATAAAGACATTAGGAAGAGAATGTATAAAAGTAGAGTACTACAAAATTTATTGAAAGATTGCAAGAAATATAAAAGAAGATCTGCATTTTATAAGAAGAAAGAACAGATTGAAAGTGTAGTCGAAAAGGCTTTTGAATTGAAAAGAAAATTGTTTATATTAGTATTGAAGAGAATGAAAACATTGAATAAAACAATGCAGTTTATGAAGGAGAAAAGTAAGAGAAAAAGACTGGTTAATAGAACTAACTTTTGTAAAAATAAATTCGAGTGAATGGAAGCACACTTCTAGTACTGAACCTTTTTTTAATGGAGAAAGCTATTGTCAACAAATTACATTAGTTCATGCTGTTGATACCAGGGGTCGTTGTTATGAGGTTAGAAACAAATGTCCAATTGAAAAAGAAAAGATGGTTCCTAGAAATGTGGAACAAGTAATAGCTGAAGAAGTGTTGTATTCCTCTTAGGGTGTCTGTACATGGGTTTTCCTGTATCATGTCCTTATATAGGCACAATTCGCCCTGCCCTTATATAGGCATAAAATCCCAGTCCTTATTTAGGCATTAAACCGTGCACTCCAAATACAGGCATGGTCTCCGACATCCGTCCACCCTAACGTCACAACGAGTTCTTGAAGAACAGACCCTTAGGCTTCGGGAGTTTCCCTAGCACAGGACTATTGATTTCTTCAAGGACTCATCTATTATGCATGAACCGTTATACCTTGAGGGTTCATTCATGACGTCTTCCGCTGTCCGATTCACGTCAATGCTAACATTCTGAGGTACCTCTCAGGTATAAATATACCTTCCCTAGCCCTTGTAAATCAGAGGAGACCTCGACTTCCGAGGAGCCCGGTTCCCGGCCTGACGCACTGAGAAGACGCTGTCATCCCTGTTATGTTATGTTATGTTATGTTATGTTAATTGATTTTGTAATGCGCGTAGCTACCCAAAAAGGGTTTCCCAGCGCAGACCGAGAGGAACCAACAAATAAAAAAGAGTAAGTACTATTGATTAAACAGCCAAGCTTTCACTAATTTACGAAATTTTAAGTGAAGTGTTTCTTTGCGGATCGCTATGGGAAGAGAGTTCCACAAGAGAGGACCAAGATAGGAAAAAGAACGGCCCCCCATTCTTGTGAGTTTGATCCTGGGAACTATGAATAATTCCTGTGTCGTAGAGCGTAACAGTCGAGAGGGCTGATAATGGCGGACCAGATTTTGCAGGTATTGAGGGGCAGTCCCAATCTTAATCTTAAACATATAATCCAGGGCTTTAAACTTAGCCCGACTTTCCACTTTAAGCCAATGTAAATCTCTCAAAGCATTGGAGATTGAGGTCATTCTAGGGATTTTATAAAGTAACCTAGCGGCAGAATTCTGCACCACTTGGAGCTTACGTAGCACATCTTTATTTGCTCCCAAAAGAAGAATATTCCCATAGTCCAGTCTAGATGTAACAAGTGCCTGGACTACCGTCCTTTGAGTAGCATTGGGGAGCATCCAAATGATTTTCTTCAACCATTTTAAAATGGTGAAGCAGGTGGCTGCAGTTTTTACCGCATGTTGTTTCATGGATAATTTATTATCCATAATGAATCCCAAATTACGGGCTTGAGCGGTGGGCGAGGGTAAGGGTCCCATTTCGCTGGGCCAATGTTGGGGGCCCCAAAGGTCCTGATCTTTTCCAAAAATAAGGACCTCCGTTTTTTCACCATTGAGCTTGAGTAAATTGGCTCTTATCCAAGATGCAATGTTGCTCAAGCCCATTTGGAGAGTTGAGGGGCCTTGCACATTTCCCGCAGATAGGGAAAAAATTATTTGGGTGTCGTCAGCGTAAGAAAAAAGAGACAACCCAGCCTCCTCTGCAATCGCAGCCAAAGGTTGTAAATAGATATTGAACAGAAGGGGACTTAAAATTGATCCCTGAGGTACCCCATAAGGAGAAAAAAGAATTTTAGAAGAAGCTCTCGATGAAAAAACTTGGAAGGTCCATTTAGATAAAAATGAAGTCAGCCAGCCAAGTGCTGTTCCGGTAATGCCAAGTGACTGCAAGGATTTGATTAGCACGGTATGAGAAACCGTGTCAAATGCGGCGCTCAAATCCAATAAAATGAGGGCCACCGTGTTACCAGTATCTAAATGTTGACGCAGCATTTCGGTAACGCCAAGGAGAGTCGTCTCAGTCGAAAAGCCCGCTCTGAAACCAGACTGGGAGTGGTGTAAAAAGTTCGAAGATTCAATAAATTTGGATAGTTGCAAATTTACATGTTTTTCCAAAATTTTGGAAAAAATAGGAAGTAGGGAAATGGGCCTGAAATTAGATGACTGATCAGGATCAGCATTAGCCTTCTTCAGTAATGGAAGGACCATAGCATGTTTCCAATCGGACGGAACCAAGGCCTCTTGAAGTGAGGCATTAAGTAGTTCCATAACAATTTCCAATGAGGGCTGCTCAAGTTGTGAAAGTATAGGGGCAGGAAGAAGATCACAGGGAGATCCTGATTTGATGCTGCCTAAAATTTTTAAAAGAAGTAATATCAAGAGGCGCCCATTTTTCCAATTTCATCGGAGGTACCACTGTAAAAATGGATTTAAAAGGGGAAGCTAACTGAATCGGCACCAAAGGCCCAATTTTATCCAGTGTCTGATATATTTGCTCCACTTTACTTATAAAAAAATTGGCAAGAGTGTTACATTGAAATTCATTTAAAATAGGAGAAGTGGGCTGCGTATCCGAGCCAGCCAATTTTTTCACCATTGCAAACAAAGTGCGAGAGCAATTTTGTGCATTGGAAATAGAAGAGGAGACATATTCCGCTCGAGCCAGTTTACATAGAACATGATATTTTTTTAGAGCAGTTTTATATATGATTTTAGAATCAGGGGAGTAGTCTCTCCTCCAAGATCTTTCCAATGCTTTACATTTACTTTTTTCAATTTTTAATTGTTCAGTAAACCAGGGAGCAGGGGGACGATGATTAGACAGTTTTTTGGCCGAAAGTGGAAGGCAGTAATTAACTGCATTAGAAATCCAACTGTAGATCGTATCCAGAGACGATAGTGATAATGAACCAATATTTGGGATATTGTTGGACAGAATTTGATTAAAAATTTCCAAATCCAGTTTTCCCCAATTTCTAAATTGCGATTGTACTTCAGTTGCAGGTATGAACAAGTTAGATGGAACTGTACATTGAAACTTAATCGCAAAGTGATCTGACCAGCATAATGGAAGAGCGAAAAAGCTTTGAATATAAGATAGATTAGAAAAAATTGGATCCAATAAGTGTCCAGCCGTATGCGTCGGGCCACTGTTGCAAAGTGATAAATTCATTGCAGAGAGGTCCGAAATTAATGTGTTGCTGATAGTACATTCCGTATTATCAAGATGGAGATTTAAATCACCCAAGATGGTAAAATTAGCCATTTTGAGTAAGAGTGGGGCAATCAAGTCTGGCAATGACGACGCCCAGGAGCCAGCAGGTCCTGGGGGCCGATAAATCAGTATACCAGAGAGAGTAAATTGCGAAGTCAAAGTAAGTTTGAATAAAGCTGCTTCACAACCAACAAAAGGCAGGTCTTCAAACTTGCAAGAGTAACATTTTTTAAATATTAATGCAATGCCTCCTCCTACTTTTAAATGTCTATCTTTTCTAACTATGGCATAATTGGCAGGTAAGGCCATAGCCACATCTGGTCCTGAACTAGCGTGTAACCATGTTTCCGTTACTCAACAGATTAAAAATATCCTCCTTATGTTTAGGGAGGGATCGACAATTAATATTCCAAAAATTAAAAGATTTGTTAGAAGAGAGACAATGATTTTGATGAAGTGGAGCGTTAACTGTAATTGTGCTATTGGATTCATTTAAGAGGTTAGTACAAAAAGTAAAATTACAACACGGACAAATAATCGTGTCTTTTAAAGGACAAAGAACGCTACAATCTAAGTGGTGTTTACCTTTAAGATTCATCAGTTGTTCAGAGGAATATAAAATCCTCTGTCCTGAAGATGCTACATTCTGAGCATAGTTTATGGCCCCTGGTCCCGTTCGGTCTCGGACGGGCGCAGACGGGCTTGCCTTTGGCGCGCCTTCGGCGCGCCATCGGCGCGCCCGCTGCGCGCGTCCGGACCATGGCCTTTAAATCAAGCAGCGGGCGTGCAGCGTGCAACGAGTGGAGCGCTGACCGCAATGAGCGCGTAGGTAGCAGGAAATGGCCGCCTGGGACCAAACGAGTCTCGATAGGAGTTTTACAGTTTAAAAGGAGTATAACACACTCCACAAATCAGAGCAAGTGACAGGGTAAAAAAAGATTAAAAATTAGCAGCAGACAGTAAAAGTAGTATCCCCAAGCAAATTCAATTCTGAACCAGATTCCCCCACCACATGTAACAGTGTTAGAGAACCTCACCGGCACTGCGCGTCCGACACAAGCCCCTTAAATCAGGCAGTGGGCGTGCGGCGTGCAACGAGTGGAGCGCTGACCGCAATGAGCGCGTAGGTAGCAGGAAATGGCCGCCTGGGAACAAACGAGTCTCGATAGGAGTTTTACAGTTTAAAAGGAGTATAACACACTCCACAAATCAGAGCAAGTGACAGGGTAAAAAAAGATTAAAAATTAGCAGCAGACAGTAAAAGTAGTATCCCAAGCAAATTCAATTCTGAACCAGATTCCCCCACCACATGTAACAGTGTTAGAGAACCTCACCGGCACTGCGCGTCCGACACAAGCCCCTTAAATCAGGCAGTGGGCGTGCGGCGTGCAACGAGTGGAGCGCTGACCGCAATGAGCGCGTAGGTAGCAGGAAATGGCCGCCTGGGACCAAACGAGTCTCGATAGGAGTTTTACAGTTTAAAAGGAGTATAACACACTCCACAAATCAGAGCAAGTGACAGGGTAAAAAAAGATTAAAAATTAGCAGCAGACAGTAAAAGTAGTATCCCCAAGCAAATTCAATTCTGAACCAGATTCCCCCACCACATGTAACAGTGTTAGAGAACCTCACCGGCACTGCGCGTCCGACACAAGCCCCTTAAATCAGGCAGTGGGCGTGCGGCGTGCAACGAGTGGAGCGCTGACCGCAATGAGCGCGTAGGTAGCAGGAAATGGCCGCCTGGGACCAAACGAGTCTCGATAGGAGTTTTACAGTTTAAAAGGAGTATAACACACTCCACAAATCAGAGCAAGTGACAGGGTAAAACAAGATTAAAAATTAGCAGCAGACAGTAAAAGTAGTATCCCCAAGCAAATTCAATTCTGAACCAGATTCCCCCACCACATGTAACAGTGTTAGAGAACCTGCGCGTCCGACACAAGCCCCTTAAATCAGGCAGTGGGCGTGCGGCGTGCAACGAGTGGAGCGCTGACCGCAATGAGCGCGTAGGTAGCAGGAAATGGCCGCCTGGGACCAAACGAGTCTCGATAGGAGTTTTACAGTTTAAAAGGAGTATAACACACTCCACAAATCAGAGCAAGTGACAGGGTAAAAAAAGATTAAAAATTAGCAGCAGACAGTAAAAGTAGTATCCCCAAGCAAATTCAATTCTGAACCAGATTCCCCCACCACATGTAACAGTGTTAGAGAACCTCACCGGCACTGCGCGTCCGACACAAGCCCCTTAAATCAGGCAGTGGGCGTGCGGCGTGCAACGAGTGGAGCGCTGACCGCAATGAGCGCGTAGGTAGCAGGAAATGGCCGCCTGGGACCAAACGAGTCTCGATAGGAGTTTTACAGTTTAAAAGGAGTATAACACACTCCACAAATCAGAGCAAGTGACAGGGTAAAAAAAAGATAAAAAATTAGCAGCAGACAGTAAAAGTAGTATCCCCAAGCAAATTCAATTCTGAACCAGATTCCCCCACCACATGTAACAGTGTTAGAGAACCTCACCGGCACTGCGCGTCCGACACAAGCCCCTTAAATCAGGCAGTGGGCGTGCGGCGTGCAACGAGTGGAGCGCTGACCGCAATGAGCGCGTAGGTAGCAGGAAATGGCCGCCTGGGACCAAACGAGTCTCGATAGGAGTTTTACAGTTTAAAAGGAGTATAACACACTCCACAAATCAGAGCAAGTGACAGGGTAAAAAAGATTAAAAATTAGCAGCAGACAGTAAAAGTAGTATCCCCAAGCAAATTCAATTCTGAACCAGATTCCCCCACCACATGTAACAGTGTTAGAGAACCTCACCGGCACTGCGCGTCCGACACAAGCCCCTTAAATCAGGCAGTGGGCGTGCGGCGTGCAACGAGTGGAGCGCTGACCGCAATGAGCGCGTAGGTAGCAGGAAATGGCCGCCTGGGACCAAACGAGTCTCGATAGGAGTTTTACAGTTTAAAAGGAGTATAACACACTCCACAAATCAGAGCAAGTGACAGGGTAAAAAAAGATTAAAAATTAGCAGCAGACAGTAAAAGTAGTATCCCCAAGCAAATTCAATTCTGAACCAGATTCCCCCACCACATGTAACAGTGTTAGAGAACCTCACCGGCACTGCGCGTCCGACACAAGCCCCTTAAATCAGGCAGTGGGCGTGCGGCGTGCAACGAGTGGAGCGCTGACCGCAATGAGCGCGTAGGTAGCAGGAAATGGCCGCCTGGGACCAAACGAGTCTCGATAGGAGTTTTACAGTTTAAAAGGAGTATAACACACTCCACAAATCAGAGCAAGTGACAGGGTAAAAAAAGATTAAAAATTAGCAGCAGACAGTAAAAGTAGTATCCCCAAGCAAATTCAATTCTGAACCAGATTCCCCCACCACATGTAACAGTGTTAGAGAACCTCACCGGCACTGCGCGTCCGACACAAGCCCCTTAAATCAGGCAGTGGGCGTGCGGCGTGCAACGAGTGGAGCGCTGACCGCAATGAGCGCGTAGGTAGCAGGAAATGGCCGCCTGGGACCAAACAAGTCTCGATAGGAGTTTTACAGTTTAAAAGGAGTATAACACACTCCACAAATCAGAGCAAGAGAGAGTCCAGCTTCCAGTGATCTGACTTCCCTCGCGGGGTGTTGGAGTTCGAGTCTGGCAAGAGATTCCCACCTCTCTCATTCTTAAGGTATGGAGCTGACTAGAAACCTAGAGGGACTCTTGGCATACTAGGCATACTAGGCGTAACATACTCTTAGTATACCATAGTAAGGAATACTCCACCTACTTCATACCTCTCCCTACACCTAGGTTAGGTTAGGTACATTGGGGTAGAACTAGCTTAGAAACGCATTGTATGAGTACTCGCATTTTTAGTCTATGTTATTTATGTAAATGAATATCTACTAAAGATCATGCTAGCGCAGTATTATTTATTTCTACTGCTTACGCTGTACATTATTTATCTTGCATACTGTCTTGTGATCGTAACAGCACATATTACTTACACAAGAAACAAGACTGTTCAATAAATCTTTTATTGAAACGCCCGTCTATTCTTTCTGTGTAACTTTGAGGAAAACTAAGTATGCACGATTGAGCTGAGTGAAATAGTTATCTATTGTTTCCACGACTCTGGGACACGTTCTGATTCTAAAAGGGAAACAAAGTTGTCATGTTTTGCGCCTGCCAGAAACTACTCCCTTCTTGTTTATCAAGGAGTTTCTATTGGCCTCTGAGCTAGCTTGCACAAGTAATTAAGTTTAATATACTCAATAGGGACATATTGACCTTACTCCTATGTCAAACCTATAGGGTATATTATTCCAATGCGCAGAGCCTATTAGGGAAATAGGAGCTACACTACATGGTGCCCAACGGTTTGGTAAGGCGGTAATTTAACGTTAGATACTGAGTAACTCAGTCATGCTTTTTCTTTCAGACACCCCTACCCATATACTCCAAAAGACGTCTGGAGTGGGCAGGGTTAAGTATCCGCCATGGCTACATAGGGAAGCACCCTATATATTAGCTGTTTGGTTTGCTCAACGTTGAAGGATACAGTGTTCCAAAATATTGTGCACCTTATCTTTGTTTCCTTGAAACTTGTTCTAGATTTTTCGAAAAACAAAATGTCCATAAACGGGGACGAAGCCACCGGAAACGGTGGAGCTGCGGCTGACCCAGCCATAGCAGTTTTTAACTTTACTGGTTTAAATGAAACTGAGGAGGGTGTTATAGACATCCCTCCAAACTTAAGAAGAGCCATCACTCTAAAACTCATAAAACACGGCCTACCACCAAGAGGAGGTAGAGCAGTTTTCGTGATAGAGGCACACGAATCCTTTCAGACAGAGGTATTCTATTCATGGGTAATATTTCCTGAATCCAATCCAGTTACAAAACTGTTTCACTTCTACAAAGAAGATGATCCACCAGAGGAATATATTCCTTTCGAGGATATTGAAATTCCACTAACATACCAGGAGCATCAGCTCTGGTTTAAAGGCACCCTAAAACATCACAGAAACATTACCAGGCTCGGTCCACTAGGCAGACCAGGAGCAACATGGCCGATTCTAGCCGGCTACACACCTCATTCTGAACTGGATATAATGTCAGATGAGGAACTACTTACTCAACTTACAGAGTTAATAAAAATCTACAGACAATTGGTCCAATATGTCATGCGGACTTTCACAGTCCAACCACCGTTGACACTTCCAAATCAAACTCCTCAACCGGGGAATACACTAAAAATTACACCACAGACTCTATACGCAGTCATGGGTAAAATGCCCACAAAACGTGAGCATATTCCATTCTGGATAGCTAAAAAAATTACTCAAATCGAAGCAGTATTTCCAAATACTAGCCCGTATGAGAAACACAGAATCCTAACAATCAGTTTACCAATGGGGATCACACCACAACTGGAAGACTGCACCACTTGGGGCTCAGTCTTTGCTGCCTTCTATACTAAAACACATGGTATTCCATCAATTGCGGTAATACCTGATGTCCTGAAACAAATTCAAAATGAATACGGGGCAGAGCCTGCTCTGAATTTAGGTATGAAATTACTGAAGAATTTCGACCAGGTCTCAACAATAATATTATCTAATATTAAAGGGGAGGCAACAGCAGTGGCGATCCGCCAACGATTAAGGGAATTCGATGTTACAGAACATCAAACTGAGCTACCCAGAATAATTGAACAGTCTTATGCAGAATTAGGCAGAGATAGTTTGGGTGGAAGACCAGTGAAGCCGAAACTATCTGAAAGTCCTGAGAAGGACTCTATTAAACAAACTCCTACATCTTCTAAAAAGAAGTGGGAGACTAATAAACAAAATTCAAACGAGAAACGTTCTCAATCCCGAGGTAGGTCTCCTCAAAAGGAGCCCTCTGAAAGGAGGTATAACCTCAGGAATAGGGATAATTTGAGAAAACCTGACAGGTATCAAGATACTGATACACGTTCCTCTCGTACCTTTCAGATCTCGTCACAGACTTCGGAAAGAAGAGGACGGTCAGAACATAGAGAAGAACGTGTGAAATCCAAGGAAGAAAAACACGCTACGAAAAATAAAACAAAACCTCAATTCTCCAAAAAGAAAGTAGCAGGTCTGAAGATCAGACATGCCGAGAATACTGAGAACACAACTCAAGAACGGAGAATGGGCTCAGACAATGCTGGACAGTGCAGCAGAAGTCACAATAGCTCGCCAGAACTTGAAGGGACTTCTGGAGATAGTGGACTTGAATGAGTACATTACAGTAGAGACTGTAGACACCAGGGTTAGTACTACACAAAAGTTATATGAAATAACACTCCGGATGGAGGGAAACATACCTAGACAGGTAAAAGGACTTTTTTGGGAAAAACTTTCAAGGGGCTATGACATACTTCTAGCAGAAAAAGACTGGCCACCACAATTTGTCAGGGAGTGCCCACACGGCGAGGACATTATTATGCCTGCCTTCTCCAACCATATTCCAATACAACTAAAATATACATATGCCAGGAAATGGGCAGTAGCCCAGGCCCCAGCATTATATAAAAATCATGTAGGATGGGATGAGGACTCACCTCACCATAAAATACATCTGAAACATGAACCAACTGCACAAAGGCAGTACCCAATAAAGCAAGAAGCTAAAAAACAGGTCAGGGAGATCTTAGATCAACTTGAATACCAAGGGGTGATTGAAACATGCACCTCCTCAATGAACAATCCTTTGTTTCCTGTCTCCAAACCAGACAACACCTATCGTCTAGTTTTGGATTACAGACACTTAAACACTTGTTCTAAAACATTTGCAGTGCAAAATGCACATAGCACAGCATTAATGAATAACATTGTGCGTAAAAAATATAAAACCACATTAGACATCTCAAATGGTTTCTTTTGTCAAAACATAGCACATGAAAGCAGGTACTTAACAGCATTCTCCATAATGGGGAACCAGCGTCAATTTTGTCGACTCCCACAAGGGTTCAAGAACAGCCCAGGGTTATTCTCAGCGAGGATAACGGAGTTACTACAAATTTATGATAATGAGGCATTGTCATATGTCGATGACATCTATCTGACAGACAATGACCTGGACAAACACTTGAACAGGGTGAGCACCATTATATTGGGATTCGCCTCTGAGGGCTACAAATTCAACTTCAAAAAGTCCAGAATTGCCCATCTCAATGTCCTATTTCTAGGATATGAGCTTTCAAGTGCAGGCAAGAGCTTGGCAGCTAACTTTCTAGAGAAATGTGCGCTGCTCCAACTTCCAAAAACGCTAAAAAACTTACAATCCATACTGGGTTTCCTAAATTTTGGAAGAACATACATTCTAAATTACGCAGAAAGGGTTAAACCTCTCTACTCATTAATAAAACCTGATTTTTCAATCAAAAATTGGACACTGGAACACACAGAAATCTTGCGTTCACTCCAGGCTAACATGTTAGCAACAAATCACTTACAAACACGCGTAAGTCAACGCAACCTGGTGATCCGAATAATTTCGGGTCAATGCGGATTCACCTACTTAACATTTAATGAGGGTGAAAAAATACCAATTGCATACAAGTCTCATTTGTATACACAAGCGGAAATGCGCTTCACTTCAACTGAAAAAATTCTGACAGCAGTTCAAACCGCTGTAGCAAAAGAAAGAGCCTTAGCCCAAGGGAAACGCATTATTGTCGTAACCCCAGTACCAGCTTTAGAAGCGGTCACAAAAGCAAGCATTCCAAATGCTAAAGCATTACATCCAAGATGGATACAATGGGTTAATTCTCTTGCTGCAACAGATGTTGAATATGTTTTTGATCATGATTTAAAAACACAAGCGTTCCTGCAATATGAACAAGAATGTCCTCTGCCCACTGAAATTCTGCCTCTCGATCAGTACGAATTCATAATTTACACTGACGGATCCGCACAGCCCGCAACAGGGGGTAAGCAAGCTTACAGTGCAGCATGTGCAATCGTTAAAGGTCGCATGCGAGATGGCATCCTCAGACCTATGGTCACAAAAACTCAATCTCTAGGAGATTGTACAGCTCAGCGAGCTGAACTACAAGCATTCAAACTGGCACTTGAAAGTACAGATCGAGAATTCCCCACACTAATAGTGTGCGATTCCTTTTACTGTGTTCAGTCGTATAATGAATATATACAAAACTGGCTTGAAAATGGTTTCAAAGATGCGAAAGGTGGCACAATAAAGCACAAAACGCTTTGGGAACAAGTAGTTCAGTTGAAAAACGAACTACCAAAGGCTCACATGATCCACACACTGAGTCATCAACGTGATGGCGTTCACGTTGCAGGGAATTCATTGGCTGACGAAGCCGCAAAGGGGGCTGTTCAGACGGCTTCCGTAGCTGCGATCACTCGTTCAAAAATAGACAGTGAGATAATGTTGGCTGTCAATGCTACAAGCAAAGGCAGTGGTGCAGCGTTACCAAAAAAGTTTCCACTCAAGTACTCTTATGTAATGGATGCGAACAACGTTCCTTTTGCTCGAATCCCTGGAGTGGGGGATAGCGTAATTCCAAACATGGAACGTAGAGCAGCTTTGATTTATGAAACACATTTGGGGGAGGGTCTGTCACATCAAGGGATCTCTAAAACAATTTTGACATTAAAAGAGATGTACTGGTGGCCTGGAATGAATACAGAAATACACATATTCATCAATAACTGCTTAGACTGTAAATTACAGCGAGAAAGCCACCAGACACCATGCTACGAATGTAGCTGCCCAGTACAGACACCATTGTTAGACAGCATTAGATTATCTATGCGCAGGCGTCCCTCTGGACGAATGCAATACCACAAATACTGAATCAAGGATCCTATGGATATGGCCTCAGCGCTCGGCTAACGCTCGAACTGTTATAAAAGATTTGCGAGTCTTTATCGGCACATACGCAATAGGCACGCTACATTCTGACCAGGGCCCTGCGTTTAGCTCTCGGGCTTACAAAGAAGCCATGGCCAGTCTGGGCGTTGCATTGCGGTACTCCTCTCCATTCCATCCTGAGGGAAATTCGGTTGTGGAAAGGAAAAACCGGGACATAAAAGGCAGTCTATAACAGCTAGGGAATTAGATTTGGGGGATGGGTGGGTCAAACATCTTTATGGGGTCCAACGCTCATTAAATAACCTGCCAAGAAGTTCTCTAGGGGGGGTCACTCCATATGAGGTCCTATTTGGGACAAGAATGTGGGTACCAGACCTCGATCACGTAGGCACAGTGGTGGAAAATAAACTGTTTGATATCAAAGATCGTTTGGCTGTTTTACAGGAACTCAATGAACTAAGATCGAAACACAGCAACGTATTCCTGCAGCCAACCACCACTGGGGAAAAACCGGCGGTCCCAGCAAGGCCTGTCTGGATTCCAAAAGTTGAGGATCTAGTCAGAGAAAAGATTGCGGACAAGAAGGAATTTGGACCTTCTTACAGACAACCAGTACCTGTCCTAGCAGTTCAAGGAACTAGAACAGTACTTCTGCCGCCCCTTGCTGGAAGAAAAGAGAAAAGATTTGTGTCCATCGACCTCATCAAACCACAGTATGTGGCCAATACTAAATAGTAGGCCTCGTGGACTCCGACCTAGTAGCAGACGCACTCCTCTCGCTAGTATCCAAGAGGTTCAGACTGAAAGACTGATAACCATCGAGAATTCAGCAGTAACAGATGAAGGACTAAGCAACAATGCAATGGAACTCATCCCTCTTGAAAATCAAGTCACAGTTCGTCCAAATACACCTGTCTACACAAACGTAGCAAGTGATCAACTGGTTCCAGCGATTTCTACAAATCCTGATGCGATTCCAACAATTGACAGAACTGCTTCTGGCTATTTCATTAACTTTGATACGTTCTCAGAAGATCTGAGTGAACCTGAAACGACGCCAGAATCATTAAAATTCAAGCAGCAAGTACAAGACTTTCTTCACTTTCTGAAAAAGACTTATCTGGTTTCCCCGTGGATTGAACTCTGGATTATTTCTGGAATATTTGTTTTCCTGCTTTGGCTAGCTTTGGTTACGACTATGAGCGTGCTTATAAATGGCAGATACATCCATGTGAACACTGAAGGAAAAGATGTGAACGTACTTTTGAAACCTCATAAATCTTCCCATCGTGAAGCAAGGGATTTGTCAACAGTGAACATCACAGCCGTTCCTATACAGGATGGTATAGTGTGGGACAAAACAGATTTTTATATTTTTGGCCCGACGGAGCAATTGAACATTCCACATTTGTTTAATATTTCACTAAGTGATCTCATTTCGTCCAGTACCTATTCTGATGATTGGGACTTTGAGACTGTTAACAACATAGGGGCAGATTTACAACTTCTGGCGCATCCCTGCAAATCAGCAGGGATGCGCCAGAATAGTTGCGACACGCAATTCTCTCCTTGCGCCACCACGGATGCGCCGCATTTACAATGCGGCGCACCGTGGCGCAAGGAAAGGCCGATGCGTGTCGCATCCTGTGGCGCAAGGGCGGCGCATTGCTGGAGTCGTGTCGCAAGCGCGACGCAACTCCAGCAATGCTCGTGGGCTGCCCATACCTAACGTGGTGCGCCACTCCTTACGCCTGCTTGAAGCAGGCGTAAGGATTCGTCGCAGCGCAGTCGGAAAAGTGACTCAGTGAAATCTTGTAGATTTCACTGCGTCACTTTTATGAGGCTTTCCTTCGACGGAACGCCCACCCTGCGGAGGAACGCCCACATGAAACCTGACGCAGGTTTCATGTGGCGCAGGGCTTTACAACGTGACGCATCTCCCTAGATGCGTCACGTTGTAAATAATGCGCAACGTGGCGCATGGTTTACGTCGCCGCTGCGTCACAAAAGTGACGCAACGGCGGCGCAAAAGTGGCGCAAGGGGCTTGTAAATCTGCCCCATAATGTTTGACCTAGAAAAATCTGCTGCATTTTCTAAAAATGAATATTTAGAGGGTTCATCGGACTATGAACAGCTGTATTGCTATAACCACTATGGTCATCATTATTTGCATAAATCTGCAAACCCTAGAAATGTGTTTATGTTTAACCAATGGGAGCATTGTCCTACAACACCAAAAGGTAGTTCAAAAACATTTGCTAACAAGTTTCCATATTTTTCAGGTTACAATACATCTGATCCAGAAACGTTTTACTATAAAAATGTAAACAAAACAGGACTGAAAATTATGTTAACTAATACAAAACAGATTTACTCTGCAACATTTATTGCCCAACTGTCTAGACAGGGTTTCGACTTATGGAAAGACACAATAGACACAAAAACTGTCTGGGGTACTAAAGATTGGCAAGTGCAGGGGATAGAAGCTTTATTTAGAGCCTGTATCATCCCTGAACAAATAATGTTTTTGAATGAAACTGTCCAACAAACATCTTGTCTTGGACTAGCCAAGATCAAAGAGATGAAAACACCTTCTGTACCAACACCTGCATGTGATAACAATACACAGGCAGCGGTGACAGTTGACAAAATACTACAACTCTATCAGATCTAATCCTGATTGGAAGAAATGGTTGATCTGGCCCACAGACACGAACAACTGTCAGGAAAGATTCCTGAATAAAACTCAGGGCTTTACTATTCATAGGCCAGACCCAAGATACGTCCAAAGACAGCTTCCGGGGGTAGTAGCAACATACAGTGTAGGAAAATTATGCCTCGATTGGCTGCAGAAATCTACACTACAGGATGTGAAACAACACTTATCCTTACTTAAAGAAGACGCAGACCTTAGGGAATTCTTGCTTGGACCAAGAAAACCGCGTCAAAAACGTTTCATATATGCCGGCATTTATGCTGCCTATAATGAAGCATGGAAAGTGTCACAGATGGAGGCCGCAGAACGAATACGTGAACTAGATCGTATTAATTTAGAAAAAACACTCACTGTGGTCGACAATGGGTTAACAACTTTGTCCTCCAGAATATATTCATTGGACAACATTGTATCCTCTGCTATCGACATACTAGAACAAGATTTGGCGATGTTACAGCAAGGCCAATCTCAATTACGTTCTATTGTGTTATTAAGCTGGACGCTGCAATCTTTGCGTGCGGGCTATGTGCCTTGGCGTTTCATCAACACGTCGGCTCTGTTTGCAGAATACAATCTAACTGATAAACAGATCGAACTGGCACAAAGAGGAGCAAAGTATACAGTGCTGAGCATTGAAAAACTGGAAAAGTTACCATTCACAGTGGCAGAAAAACCAGCTACAGAATGGCTCATTCATGGCAAAATCACACTACCTGTGACTACTTTTCAGTTTCAGTATTGCCTAAAACAAATGCAAGCAGGCAAATATGAAAGGTTGGGTAAGGAATACATTAAGACATCTTGGAATTTACCGTATACATTTAGATGTTGGAGTGGGGATCGTGAAGTGTTTTTGAGCGGTACACACTGTAAAAGTGCACTGAGCGGTTCACTTAAATGTCAGGACATTTCCTTACACGGGGCTTGCAATGGTTCTGTGGCAAATTTGTCTTGCCAACAGCAGGGTACACCAGCTGCTGTGATTAATCCAACGTTTGGACAACTTTCTAATGGGAGTTACCTCATGTTGAATGATCAGAGTTGCTGCGGCATGTTGCCAGGCATCCCATATCTAGTAACGGTCAACTCCAGGGTCACTTGCTGTATGCAAGTATTGTTTGCCCCAATAGACACAGTCAGGGAGTCGCCTTTGTGGCCTTCGCTGAACGTCTCTTTTTATAAGTTTTGATACTTTAAGCAGAATGAAAGCCATGCTTTTACAACAAACAGTGCCTTTGACCTCGGCCAAAGAAACCTATGATCTACAAGTAGCAAGGACTTCGGCTGAGATACAGACTTTAATACGTACAAACTGCCCTATACATTTCGTGGAAATGATAGGACGTATCTTTAACATGTCTGATACAAGCAGAATTGTACATGTATTTAAGAGCATCTGTTCCGGTCTGTTAGCACCTTTCCAGGCAATACTCGGAATCATCCCGAACTTTGCACATTCGGTGTTTGGTGGCATACCATTAATTCTAGCACTTGTTGCCGGAATTCTATTTCTCTTCCTGCTATTACGCTATGGCCAGCCTATTCGCAGACATCACTCCGAGCGAAATGGAGAAAGCTCTCCTTGAACGAAAGTGCCGTGAGCTAATAGTACAGCTTTTGGGCATGACTCGTCTACGGGACCTTAATACCACGTGGTTCCTGTCATTCAGACCAATCTGGCAAGATTGCATCTTACCTGTTCTACGATGCCTGCTATGCGGTGAAGAATGCGTGTTAGACACCTGTCTAACATTTCCATCAGCAACGCCAACGGATATCGATACTCTGCTGGACCCGATAACGGCCCATGCTCTGTGTTGTCCCCAGAGGCTACCAATCCTGATGACGGCATTCATTGAGATCTCACAGACGCTTCCAGCTGCTGCTGAGATACGAGATGGATCTACAGGCACACAGGTAACAACGGACTCGAACATTGCTGCGGCATCCTATGCTGAGAGCGATGCTTCACATCTCTGTGCAATTAATCTACTACACGAGGTGTTCCAACTGACACCAACTTCAGTGGACAATATTTTGTCTACAGAAATAGATGATCTCATGTTTACACCAGACCCGAACACTGACTCAGATTCAACCCACAGTGTACCAGAGACGCAGTAAAATTTGGCCTTCATATTTCAAAAACTTGGAACTCTTCCCAAATTGAACTTTTTCGAACTAAATGGCAATTCAATCTGCTTGAAGTAGAACTAGTCTTATAGTACGGACTTCACGGTACTTCCCCAGACACTTTGTCATCTTATTTGTCTAAAAAGTTCATTAATCTTCATGACATGAAATGACTTTGATTTTGAACAACTTATCGATCATTT
Organism: Calotriton arnoldi; assembly: GCA_963921515.1. Lineage (NCBI taxonomy): Eukaryota > Metazoa > Chordata > Amphibia > Caudata > Salamandridae > Calotriton > Calotriton arnoldi. Next base: position 2,146,936 of record CAWUFW010000585.1, on the reverse strand, counting down.
TCTGTCACATGTAAATATTACTGCTTATTTCATTCAAACTGCATTTTATTTCCAAATATATGCCGGAACTGAGAAAAGCAATGCTTAAAATGTACAGTACCTTTTGCATTTTAATAGGTTTTTAAATGCTTTTTAATGCTTTTAAGAAATGTTCTTAGCAATATGCGGTACTCCATTTTATGTTTAGCATATTAAATGTTTAGCATTTTATTATTATCGTACACACGAAAGTGGAGTGGGTGTTGTATTCCTCTTAGGGTGTCCGTACATGGGTTTTCCTGTATCATGTCCTTATATAGGCACAATTCGCCCTGCCCTTATATAGGCATAAAATCCCAGTCCTTATTTAGGCATTAAACCGTGCACTCCAAATACAGGCTTGGTCTCCGACATCCGTCCATCCTAACGTCACAACGAGTTCTTGAAGAACAGACCCTTAGGCTTCGGGAGTTTCCCTAGCACAGGACTATTGATTTCTTCAAGGACTCATCTATTATGCATGAACCGTTATACCTTGAGGGTTCATTCATGACGTCTTCCGCTGTCCGATTCACGTCAATGCTAACATTCTGAGGTACCTCTCAGGTATAAATATACCTTCCCTAGCCCTTGTAAATCAGAGGAGACCTCGACTTCCGAGGAGCCCGTTTCCCGGCCTGACGCACTGAGAAGACGCTGTCATCCCTGCACTCAGAGAGTCCAGCTTCCAGTGATCTGACTTCCCTCGCGGGGTGTTGGAGTTCGAGTCTGGCAAGAGATTCCCACCTCTCTCATTCTTAAGGTATGGAGCTGACTAGAAACCTAGAGGGGCTCGTGGCATACTAGGCATACTGGGCGTAACATACTCTTAGTATACCATAGTAAGGAATACTCCACCTACTTCATACCTCTCCCTACACCTAGGTTAGGTTAGGTACATTGGGGTAGAACTAGCTTAGAAACGCATCGTATGAGTACTCGCATTTTTAGTCTATGTTATTTATGTAAATGAATATCTACTAAAGATCATGCTAGTGCAGTATTATTTATTTCTACTGCTTACGCTGTACATTATTTATCTTGCATACTGTCTTGTGATCGTAACAGCACATATTACTTACACGAGAAACAAGACTGTTCAATAAATATTTTATTGAAACGCCCGTCTATTCTTTCTGTGTAACTTTGAGGAAAACTAAGTATGCACGATTGAGCTGAGTGAAATAGTTATCTATTGTTTCCACGACTCTGGGACACGTTCTGATTCTAAAAGGGAAACAAAGTTGTCATGTTTTGCGGCTGCCAGAAACTACTCCCTTCTTGTTTATCAAGGAGTTTCTAGTGGCCTCTGAGCTAGCTGGCACAAGTGATTAAGTTTAATATACTCGATAGGGACATATTGACCGTAGTCCTATGTCAAACCTATAGGGTATATTATTCCAATGTGCAGAGCCTATTAGGGAAATAGGAGCTACACTACAGAAGTTCAAGGGAGACGTACACAAGCTCCAGTGTATAGGGGGGATTGTAGTAGTATTTGTAGTATACGACAGGAATTTATTGATATATTACAAAATTTCTTATGCGATTATGCTAAAAAAAGTGTTAAACAAAAGATTAAGATGTTGCAAGGACTAGATCCTTGTAAAGTGGGAAAATATAGTAACTTGCAGAGTCATTCTCTGGCTTGTCTTTCTAGAAAAGTGTGTAGAAGTACTTTTCATCATTTAAGAATGTTAGCAGTACATCACTCAGAAATGCGGAAGTTAGTGAGAAGATTGTACTATGTAAAAAGTCCTGCATTATGTTTAAGTGAAATAAACACAGCTCTTTTGCATGGTTCAGTATTGGATGTAAAAAACGTTTCTGATGATATAGAGTTTCGTTTCTTTGGTCCTCAAGAGGAGTGTAGAGAAAGTGAGAGTTTGATAAGTGTAGGTGTTGAAGAAGAGGTGGAAGATAGTACTACTGAGAAGTTTGTAGAAGAAATTACAAAGTTTAAGGTAGTTTCTTGTGAGAAACCAAACTATGTTTGTATTTGTTGTCGACGTACTCACTATAGAAGTCAAACTAGGAATGTTGATGTGTATTTAAAAAGTGAAAAGGAAAACAATGATAAGTGGGAGCAATTTGGTGCTTATTTGTTGGTGGAAGGTCGTTTTGAGTTGGGTAGTGATCAACGTATTTGTAAATATTGTTACAGCAAATTGGAAGAGAACAAAATGCCAGCTTGAGCTGTACATAATAACCTAGAGTTGGTAGCTATTCCTCCGGAACTGGTAGATTTAAATACATATGAGTCCATTCTTATTCAATCTGTGCACCTATTTCAGGCTATAGTTCGTATGGAGCCTAAAACAGGTAAGCTGCCTCCCTCAGATTTACAAAGAGGTTTAAAAGGAAAAGTTGTGTATTTACCTTTAGATTTTAAGAAAAATATTGAAACTGTTGGCGTAGAGGGAGAGGAAAGTGAACCTGTAGTTATTCTAGTTAATGGTGTACCAACAAAGAGTCGGAAAATATGGCAAGAGGTAGTAGATGTCACCAAACTTCAAAAGGCTATGTTATATCTCATAGAAAACAATATTTATTATAAAAATGTAAATTTGGAAGAACAAGAAATATCTTTAGGAGATGATAGAGAAATTTCAACTGGCCAAATCGAAAAAGTGGACAACTCCAGGAGTTAAGAAATTTATGAACATTATAGTATACATCCTTTACATTCAAAAGAAGTTATTGGAAACACTATTGAATTATTTCAAATGAAGAAAGCGAAGGGAACTCCCATGAGTGTTTGGGAGAAAAGTTTAGAAGCTCGTTGTTTTCCACAGCTCTTCCCCACTGGAAAAGGTGGATGATATGATGAACGACCAGTATAGATTCCAGCTTCAGAATACAGTTCAACAAGATTGTATTCAGAAGATCCAAGATTTCGACAATGTGTTCCATATTTATTTCATCTTCTGTTTGAAAGTGACCTGTCTGGACTTTCATATGCAGTGAACCACATATTAAAAACAGGAGTTCATCTTACACATCTTTCTGCAAAGGAATTTTTGGACAAAGTTCAACAAAGAGACGATCATTTAGAATCTCAGTTAATTAATTTGATGGCATGTCAACGTAGTACCAATGAGTATTGGTATCATCGTCATGGAGAACTTAAATGTATGTTAAGGAACTTAGGAACCCCTACGTGGTTTGTTACGCTTAGCTGGGCTGAATACGCATGGGACGATTTACTTGAATTTCTACGAGAAGCAAATTCAAATATTAAAAAAATTGAATTGAAGACAGCTGGAGAACTGTGTTCCTTGGATCCTGTAAATGTGTGCAGATATTTTAATCATAGGTTTCAAGCTATGATGTCTTTTATCTGCAATAAAAATAATCCTCCTCTTGGAGAATTTATTAATTTCTTTTGGAGAAAGGAGTACCAAGCCAGAGGTGCTCCTCATATACACATGCTATTATGGATCAAGTATGCACCTAAATTTGGAATCGATTCTGATGAAACTGTTTTGTCTTTCATTGAAGACTATGTTACCTGTGATATTCCAAAAAGAGGAGGAGAAAATAGCTTAAGACAACATCTTTTACGGTTTCAAAGTCATCGATGTGGGAAATATTGTAGACGGAAATACAAGTCAAAGGGAAATTTTATACAAAATGTCATTTTGGATTCCCACGTCCAGTAATTTCGAAAGGAAGAGTCAACAGTTTCATGTCAGCAGTAAGGCATACTATAATTCGGAAATCTCCGAAGACTACTTACAACATAAAAAGAAGTGAAGATTCAAAGTATATTAATGACTACAATCAAGTGATTTTGACGATGTGGAATGCAAATATGGATATCCAATATGTTGCAGATCATTCGATTGCTGTTGCTCGCTATGTTACATCATATATAACCAAATCTGAAAAGACGGAGTTGAAAGAAATGTGGGAAGAAATTTCACAAGAGAAGACTCTTAGTAACAAATTGTACAGCTTTAGTTTGAAGATGCTTTCCAATCGAGAGATTGGATCGTACGAATGTTCGGATCGGTTGACCTCTGCAAGTTTATATTCAAAGTCAAGAGGAATCATTTGGGTAAGTCTAGGTCTTGCTGCAACACGAAATCGAGTATTGAAATCTGTACAAGAAATTGAATACTTAGCTTTGAATGAGCCGGAAAGTACAGATATTGTTAAAACAAATATGTTGGATACGTACTATCCCAAAAGGAGTCCACATCTGGAAAACATATGTCTCTATGAACAGAAAATATAAATGAAGAAAAATATGCAGTAATTGGATGTGATGGATGTTTGGTAAAACATGCCAAAGGAAATCTTATTAATCACAGGAAACTCAGTTGTGATAGTCCAGATAAAAGGGAATTTTCAATTTAGTACTTCTGCAACTGTTTAAGCCTTGGTGTAGTGAAATGGAATTACTTGGAGATTTTGACTGCTATGAAGATTCTTTTAATGCATGTAAAGATAGCATTGAATGCACAGTTTTTACAAAATATTTTCAAATGTTGAATGAAGAGATTGAACAAGAAACTACTATTGCAGCTGAAATCGCTAGAGATAGTTCTCAAGATAGTCAAAGTTCTGCTCCACTAAGTCAAGATCCACTAGGACAACCAATTCTTGAAAATGAAGCAGCAATCGCTATGAATGAAGTAGAAACGGCAATGCAACAAGCACAACAGGATATTATTGAGTTGGGAAACTTGGAAGAACAACTAAATATTGAACAAAAAGAAATATATCAGCAAGTTACACAACAGATAGAGCATGGTTTACTGCATGAAAAAAAAGAATGCCAAAGCACATTATTTAAACCTATTCGAATGTATATCAGTGGGCAAGCTGGAACAGGAAAAAGTTTTGACCAGTTATCTACACAAAACCACTCAATCACATTTATCTTGTGTTGTAACCACTCCAACTGGGTTAGCAGCACATAACATTAAAGGGATTACATTACATCGATTACTCATGCTACCAGTTGAACATGAAAATAAGTTGGAATATCACAAGCTATCTGGAGAAGCTTGTTATGAAGTTTCAAGAGTACTAAAGAAAATGAAACTTCTGATCATTGATGAGGTGAGCATGGTCTCAAACTTAATGCTTTCCTTTGTACATTTAAGAATGCAACAGATTTTAAAAACAGATTATGATGTTTTATTTGGAGGAAAACATGTAATTGTATTCGGCGATCTACTACAACTTACTCCTGTGAAAGGACAACCAGTTTTTAAAACACTTGTCCATGAAGACACTAAGAAATCTTTGGGAAGTATTGGAAACATTTGGTCTCTTTTTGAATATAAAGAACTTATTAAGAATATGCGACAAGCAAGTGATGAACATTATGGAAACATTCTTCAAGATATTAGAATTGGTGTTTTGACAAAACATGGTAAAGAAGCTTTACAAAGTCGACTACTAACAAACTTGTTTCCAAATAAAAATATTGCACCTGAAATAATGTTAAAAAAATTTGGAGAAAATAAGTCTATAGTTTGTCTAATGCCAACACTGCAAGAGTATTCTACATTCAATCAAGAACTTTTGAAACTGGAGAAAGAACCAATAGTGAAAATGGAAGCCATTGATAAAATGGAACATGAAGGGGTTACTATTCTTCTCTCAGAGAAATTAAAGTCAAAATTGGATTCTTTGGAAAAGTCGGTGTTTAAGACTGCAGGTTTAGAAAAGACTTTATATGTATGTGTAAACTGTCGGGTAATATTATGGCGTAATTTAGATGTAGAAAAAGGTTTAGTAAATGGAGCAATGGAAAAAGTTGTTTATTATGTAAATTTTCAGAACAGAGATGGAATTGAATTTTTGAAGATTACATTTGATCAGATTGAAGAGGTAAAACAGATTGGACGTTGTGCTGTTCGTTTTTTGCTTCTAAAAGACTTGTATGTTCGTAGCGAACAGTTTCCTCTTTCTTTAGCATATGCAGTGACCATTCATAAATCTCAAGGTTTAAGTGTAGACAGTGCTTTGGTAAATATTGGAAGTACAGTGTTTAAAGAGGGTATGGCATATGTTGCATTGTCTCGAGTAAGAACATTATCTGGTTTGTATTTGATTGATTTTGATGAGAAAAAGGTTAGTGCTGATGCAAATTGTGTAAGAGAGTATAATCGGTTAAGAAGACTGTATGCTCCTAACTTAGGTGAATATCCCATACATGAAAAACGTGTAGTATGTCCAAAACGAAAATATGACAAACATTCTAGTGAGGTTGGAAAAAAGAAACAATTCAAGAGAATGATGAGGCTGCAAAGAAAAGAAAAATGGACACTGTTGATGATATTGTAGGATACCAGTTAGAAAATAGTTTGTGTATCAACTGCTATGCTAATGTAATTGTGAACGTTGTGTTTTATCTAGAAGATCTTCATCATCAAATTATGGAAATTCGAGAAAAAAGATTCTGCTCTTTGTTACATTATATTTTTGAAAAGTTGGAAACTGACAGAACTAAAATCCATACTGTTTCTGGCATACAACATCTTTTGGATATATGTTCTGGTTCTTCACAATTTACACTTAATGTACAACAAGATGCACAAGAATTTCTTATGTTTATGCTTGCAGTATTGGAAGATGAAGGAATAGAAATTGAAAATTTGTTTGGACTAAGTTACAGATGGGATCATGAATGTGAAGAGTGTTCATTTTGTTCTACCACTCAAATAGACACTGAACGATTCATATATTTGACAATACCAAATTGCAAATCAGTGTCTTTTAACAAATTATTAAAAACAGCCAATCAGAATCAGAATCAGAATCAGAAAAGAGCTTTATTCGACTGTAATTTTACAATCATAAAAGCATATCACATTCATAAAAATTCAGACAATTCCTATTATTTCACATAAAAAGAAACATATATAAAAACCTATACAAAAATTAAGAACAGGTAAGGATAAAAAACATTCTGATAAAATACAACTGCCCAATTTATATCGAGGGGTTATAATTACAGTTCATCATTTATCATACTTTTCCTGGAAAGCAGCACTTTCTTCAAAAACATTGCAATACCCCAGGCTGTGTGTTCGTCCTCCAAGAACTGAAGTTTGACCAGGGCCGGCCGACATTGCCTTAATCCTAATTGTTTTAACAATGGCACAATCCACTGTTTCCTAAAAACAGTATAATATTTACAAAATAAAACTGTGTGTATAGTGGATTGCTCGGCCTGATCATCACACGGACAGGGTTTTAATATCCGAGACCAATAATTTTTTCTAGGAAAGGTCACTAATCTATGGACGATGCCCAGCCTGAACCAAGTTAAAAGCCGCCTGTCAAAACCACCCGGGACAAATGTCAAGTATGGTTCTATGTCGAAAGAAGTTAACAATAACTGATGATGACGCACACTTGGTTTTACTAATTCTTCCGACAATGTTTAAGGCCCTCCATTCTTAAATCCTTTCTTGAAATTTGTTGCATTTTGATTGGGTTGGTGAAGTATTCTTCATGCCCTATGTCCTTCATAAAATTATGGACATACCTAACCCAAGGAATTTTTAGCGCCCCCTCTAATTTAAGGCAGTCTTGTAATATCTCTCTATTTAGCTCGGTTTCTTCTTTTAACCACAGTCTGTGCCACAACAGGATGGGTTCCATTTTTATCAAATCCGAAATGAATGGAAATCCCAACTCTTCGTGGCAGGCAAAAGAAGAAGTGCTACCCGGGACTGATAAAAGATACCTTGTAAAAGAATTTTCTACCACTTGAATTGGGTGAACGTTAACAAAGCCCCACACTCCCGCCCCATGCATCGCTGATGTAATACATTTTGCCTTATAGATCTGGATTAATTCAAGTGGGGGTTTCCTACCTAACTTCTTCGAAAAGGAGGTAAGGGCGGCTATAGTCTTTATCAATACTAGCTTTCTCGTTAATACTGCCTCTGACCAGGTATCACTTTGATTAAATAAAATACCGAGGTATGCAAAACTCTTGGTGGTTGCCAACTTCTGCCCATCCACAAACATAGCCTTTGGTCTTATGCTTCTCCCACCGCAGTTAATAATATATGTCTTTGACTTATTAATTGATAGCCCAAAATCCCTCCTAAAATTTGTGTAGGTGTCTAGGGCCCTTTGCAAACCATTTTGAGTTCTAGACATTAATACCGCGTCATCCGTGTAGAGAAAGGCCGGTATGGGTCGGCCACCTACTGAGGGGAAATCCTGGTTATTCCTAAGTAGTGCATGTTCCAAACCATTTGTATACAAGTTAAAAAGAAAAGGGGCCAGTACGCAGCCTTGTCTGACCCCCCTTTTGATAGAAAACAAAGCAGTACGCTCACCCCTTATGCCAAAGCGCACTGTAGCTGAGGCACCAGTATACAAGGAACGTAAAAAACAAATAATATGGGGATCCACACCCGCCAGATTAAGGGTATCCCACAGTCTATCATGTATTACAGAATCAAACGTCGCCGTAAGATCCACGAATGCCAAAAACAGTGTTCCCTTCTTGGCTTTAATATATTTACCCATCAATAACGCAAGGTTAACACTCTGCTCAGTTGTCCCAAGACCCTCTCGGAAGCCATACTGTATATCCGATAGGATTTGATTATCTTCTGCCCAGGTCTGAAGACGTTCCAGTATGACTCTACCTGCTACTTTTACCAGGGAGTCCAGGAGCAAGATAGGGCGATAACATCCCGGGTCATTACGATCCCCTTTTTTAAATATAGGGACTATGATCGACTCCCCCCAGGTCTTTGGCATCGCGTCCTCACAACTGGCGTTAAAAACCTGGGTCAGTATTGGCCCCCATAGGGGGATATTTGACTTAAACAAGTCCACCGGTATTCCGTCGGGGCCAGGTGCTTTACCTCCCTTACTTGCTGCGATTGCTCTTTCCACTTCCCCCAGGTTGAATTTCAGGTCTATGCTATCCCCCTCCTCTCGTGAAATTGCTAACTGGGGTACATTAGTAAGTTCCTCTCCGGCATAGATCCTTGCATAATGCCTAACCCAGGCTTCTTCTGATACAGCAATTTCTATAGAGGGACCCCCCACTGGTTGTAAATATGGGGTTTTGACTGCACGCCAAAAGGCCGCACTGTCTTTATGCAGTGCCGCCTGATGGAGCGCTTCCCAAGCTTCATTCTTCAAAGCATCTTTCCTGCCTTTGAGTGCCAATCTATAATCTGACCTCGCCTTCTTGACATTATCACCAATTCTCGGGTACCTATGCAGCTCTATTTTAAGATCATTGTAAGCTCGCGTGCACTGCTTGTCGAACTAGCCTTGGCTCCTAACTTTAGTCTTATTTTGGACAAGTAATAATTCCCTTATACCCGCTGTTATTATCTGAAATGCAGCTAGTAGGCCTGTTGGTGGTACCGTCTCGCTCAAGCAGGTAACAAAATCAGTTTTATGCCTCATGAGTAGTTGTTTCAAGGTTACTTCCGGGTCAACCGTAGACCACTTTAATGTAAAACCGTTTAATTTATCCAATTTTAGCGTCCCTAATTCTTCTATGCTGCTATCTACCCTCTGTGACCTGAGCGATGGCAATATAATCGTTAGGCAGAGGGGGAAATGATCACTCAGGGGGCTATCCCCAACTTTAAGGGAATGTATTCTTGCTGCATCATTACGAGATGCAAGTATAAAATCAATGGTTGATGATAGGCCCCTCCCGTTAAATGTTGGCGGCATGATATTTGTGTTATCCACTAGGTCATTTACAAAACCCAGATCGTTACTAGCCATCAGGTCATTCAATAATTCCCCCACCATATTGTGGGAAAAGTGGATGCCACATATACCTTCTTCATCGTCTAACCCACAGATTCTGATGTCTCCATGAGTACACAACGAACAATTAAAATCCCCCGTTATAAGAATCATGGTTTCCTTTGAGGTAACCCGGCTTGTCACAGTGAGGTCAGTGGAAATTTCTTTTAATACTTTTCCAAACTCGTCTAAGGGGATATTATTATAAAAATGTATCAAGATAATAGAATAAGTCCTGCTTACCCCTAGTTTAATCAGCTGGTAGTATCTGTTCCCCCACTTTGACTCTATTTTGTCTATCATAACTTTATTTGACACATATACACAAAGCTCCCCCTTTGCTCTACCCATTGACCCCTTCACTGCGGGCATATGAAACGTTTTATAATCATTTATAGAGATTGGGTCTACTGTCCACGTCTCTTGTAGGCAAAGTATATCATAATTTAAAATTAGTTCGCACCATATCTGATTATTCATCTTATTACATAAGCCCGCAATATTCCAAGATATGATCTTACATAAAGTACCTACACTCTTGGGTTGACGTTCAATGTGTTCTGAAGGATTGAGATTTACACTCAATTTTACCATGCTTGGGCTTATTTGTGTTTGGATCTCACATGTATCAGGTGTTAAAGCAGTGTCGCTAGGACTTTTCCCTCTAACACGTGATTCCAACTCGAATGCTATGGACGGTAAGCTAATTTCTAACTCCTCTGACTCTATGATATTACCCTTGGAAGGGAGTACATCAGCACAAGGAATACCAAGACCCTCAGCCTTGTTCGGGGAGCTATTTCTGAATGGGAGTCAATCGATATCCTCTAAGGTATTAAAAATGTCATATCGATTGCTTACCGGGACCGCAAACCTATTTTGCCTTACACTAGTTGGTTGGTCCTCCTTTGACAAATGCTGGGGTAATCCGGGAGGTCGATAGAAAAAACCTAGGGGTAGAATATTTACCCCCCCTATATTACACTCTTGGTATCCCCCCCTTCCCAGTATAGTTCTCACCAGCGCCTGTGACCTAAAAGTTAAGACTACACAGTCTCCCTCTGCAGTCTTTACCGAATTGCCTACCCAGCCAATCCGCCGGACCATCTTAAATTCAGTAAATAGGGGATTGGCAATACCTGTTCTGGCTCTTAAGAAATGTAAGGACTTGTTTCTTAATGACGACCAGTGCTCCAACTCCCCTAGTGGCAGAGGAGGGACATTGGCCAAGACGACCGTGTATGTTGTGGCTTCGGGGGGAAGGTGCAGGTTGCTTTGATCGGCCATATGTCTCCTGTTTAAGGTCTGGTAATTTAGATCCGTTGGAGTCTGAGCTCCTTGTCTATTATTATCTCTAATGGAGACATTCTCTATTTGCCTGATTCGGGCCTGCTCGCCACCTGCAGTCTGACAAAGTGGAAACTGTGTTTGGAATGGAGTGCGTAGTTGATCTCTTTGTTGCACTACCACTAACCCCTCTGGGGCACTAGGTTTGCTACGGAGATCTAATAGATGGTCCCTCAACATCCCCCCATTCCCCACTTTTATATTACCAACATTATTCATACTGTCTGGAATGGCTGGTATAGCAGCCCCTGCACAGACCTGACAGATAGTTCAGGGGGCCGTGTGAGAACTATCTGCCCACTTTTCCATTTTTATTACACTAGCCTCCAGAGCCGATAATTTAAGGATCAGTGGGTTTAGGAGAACTGATACCACCGATTCCAACTTATTCCAAAACTCCATGTCCTTATTTTCTTTATTTAAAATCGAGGGTGGTTGTGCTAAGACCTTCGGTAAGGGTGGTTGCTCTGTACAAACCTCTGTCACCACCATATCACGTTTACGCCCCCTTAATGAGGGGAGATTTTTCTTAATGGATCCTTGGGCTTTTCTTTTTTTTAATGGGGGTGCTAAATTTGACCCTTGATTGATTTTTACCTTCTGGCCCCTGGTAACTACGTTCGGTCTTGTGGCAACATCCATTACTTCCATGCTATCCAATGTCTCTACCGCAAGAACCCCAGGTGTCAAGGAATGGTGATCTACTGGTGGAGATGGAGGTGGAGGTGGGTTATCCGTAATATTAGTACTGTCCAGGGGGGGACTAGCATTTGCGTGGCGGAGGGAACAGGGGGGACGACTGGGATCCAAAGAAAGCCTCCTTTCCGTGAGTGCGATTTCATGGATTAAAGCTGGCTCTGCCCTTAGAAGGGAGGCATCTAGTGTCCCCACCACTCCCTGCCCTGTGCGCTTACTCATAATGCCCTCTTTAGTACCCCCAAACAATACTCAAACAATGTTTGGACAATGCAATCACTGTAGTGTCCGCCCGTTGTAGTCCGTAGCAATCGACAATGTTAGGTATAGGTGGCCGCAATAAATGATAGTCCCTGTACCTTTGAAGAATGGTTCAAATCCAGTCGAAATCAGCCAAATGGCTCCACACCACCCCGAATCCGTGGATGTATGTTTCCTGGCCCAGCCCGGCCTCCTTCGGCCTCTGACGGGCTCGGACGGCCCGCCCTTGGCCCGCGCGCGCCCCGTGCTGCGGGAGTCCGCGGGAGGTTTTGTTGGTGCCTCCGGGCACTTGTGGTGACGTCTCACAGCAACGGCCATGCGGGAGTCTGGGACTGGAGGTCCCTGTGTGGAGCTGGCAGCCTCAGCAGGTTCTGGCGGTAAACAGGCTTCCCGCGCTGCGGGAGTCCGCGGGAGGTTTTGTTGGCGCCTCTGGGCACTTGTGGTGACGTCTCACGGCAACGGCCGTGCGGGAGTCTGGGACTGGAGGTCCCTGTGTGGAGCTGGCAGCCTCAGCAGGTACTGGCGGTAAACAGGCTTCCCGCGCTGCGGGAGGTTTTGTTGGCGCCTCCGGGCGCTTGTGGTGACGTCTCACGGCAACGGCCGTGCGGGAGTCTGGGACTGGAGGTCCCTGTGTGGAGCTCGCAGCCTCAGCAGGTACTGGCGGTAAACAGGCTTCCCACGCTGCGGGAGTCCGCGGAAGGTTTTGTTGGCGCCTCCGGGCGCTTGTGGTGACGTCTCACGGCAACGGCCATGCGGGAGTCTGGGACTGGAGGTCCCCGTGTGGAGCTGGCAGCCTCAGCAGGTATTGGCGGTAAACAGGCTTCCCGTGCTGCTGGAGTCCGCGGGAGGTTTTGTTGGCGCCTCCGGGCGCTTGTGGTGACGTCTCTGGCAACGGCCGTGCGGGAGTCTGGGACTGGAGGTCCCTGTGTGGAGCTGGCAGCCTCAGCAGGTACTGGTGGTAAACAGGCTTCCCAGCCAATCAAGATATGAAATGTTCTCATTGTAAATCAGAAATGTTGTCAACATTATATAGAGAACAATTAGGAAAATATGTAATTTTAATGCTACAACGTTGTAGACCAAATGGAAGAAAATTGGAAACAAAAATTAAAAATTTTGTGGCAAGTCAAGTGTCAATTTCAGGAAGAACTTTTAAAGCAGTGGCTATTATATTCCATGATGGACCTACTACAACATCTGGACACTATACTGTGTATTTAAAGTGCAATAAAGGATGGACACATTGCAATGATGGCCATTTGGAATTCAAATGTAGATTGCCTTACGAATTACCAGATTCATATCTGATATTTTTTATGCCAAAATTTTGAAAACATCATTCGGCCTATTGGGAAGATGTGAACACAAAATAACGAGTTTATTTTGGATATTATCAATGTCAATGGTTTTGGAAACATTATTCGGCCTATTGGGAAGATGTGACCAATTAGTGTTTGGATTATTATTTCTCCTTTTTTTATTGAATTTGCAAAATTGTGTTTCAAGGAACTAGTTTATATATTTGATCTTTGTATTATATGCGATGTAAATGAGAGTGTATATTTTAGAAAATGTACTTCAGAAAAATAAATAACTTAATGTAGTTGAAGAATATAATTTAGAAACTGTAGATAGGTAAACAGATAGTTGAATTTGTTGTAAATATTTTCGACTTAGATTTGTTTTTTTTTTACAATCACATTGATTGTATTTTTTTCCCTGCTGTTATATGATGATCTATGTTGAAATCACTGTGTATAGTGAAATTCAATAGAATCTGAGAACGGCAAAAAAGGGAAACTGAATATGTTATGTAATTCTAAAATTATGTTGTGTTTTAAAAACCATAATATTATATGTAATAACAGTTTTCCTTCTTTTTTATTACAGATGTACAGTAATAGTAAACCTTGAAAAGATTTTAAATTCAATTTACAACAAAAGAACTGTAAAATAGTTTCACTCAGTTTGGTATGTATTTGAATAAAGAAGGTAAGATGAAATAATGTAATAAGCATAATAATATGAAGTAATGTTTACAGACATTGTTATTGCATTGATCCATTTTTTCAAATACTACTCATGCACTGATCTATATAATTAGATACTATTCTAGCCGGGTCTGGTGGCTCAGTGGACTAATGCGTCTACTGCAGGGGCCTGTGTTCGACCTCATGGTCACAGGTTCAAATCCCGGCTGGTCCACTCAGCCTTTCATCCATCTGAGGTCGATAAAATGAGTACCGTTGGGTAACAACAAACATCTGTTATTCAGCGCCAAGAAACCCGTAGTGGTGAACGTGCGCTTTACAAATACACGTTATGTTATGTTATGTTATGTTATTCTCATACTACTATCATCACCCACTCACTAGCCAAGCATTTCTCCATTCACCTAGCCTGAATCTATATACTTATAATATCACCCAGAGACTACTTATGTAATCACCCAAACACTACCCATGCAGTCTTCCAATCATGCACGCACTACTCCTCACTCATGCAATCACCCAGGCACTACCCTTGCACTCCTCCAGTCATGCAGGCACTATCCATGCACTCCTCCAATAACCCAAGCACTACCTATGCACTTATAAAATATCCAAGGCACTACCCGTACACTCATTTAATCACTCAGGTACTGCCCATGCAGTCCTTTATTCACCCAGACTTTACTCCTGCCTTCATGCAATCACCCAGGTATTACCCATGCACAGCTTCAATCACTCAGGCACCGACCATACAGCCATACAGTCATACATGTGCTCAGGCACTTCTACAGCACCCATGGAATCAACCAAGCACTACCCATGCAGTGTTCAAATCATCTATGCAGTACTCCTGTACTCATGCAATCACCCTGCTACTACTTATGCACTCCTCCAATCATTCACGAACTACCCAGGCAGCCCTACACGCAGCTAGGCACTACCCATGCACTCTTCTATGCACCCAGGCATTACCCATGGACTCCTTCAATCACCCAGACATTACTCCTGCACTCATGCAATAACCCAGACATTAGCCATGCACTCCTTCAATCACTTAGGCACTACCCCTGCAGTCATGCAATTACCCAGACACTAGTTATGGACTACTCGTGTAGTCATGCAGTCATGCAGGCACTACTTATGCATTCATGCAATAACCCTGGCACTATCCTTGCACTCGTCCAGTCATCCAGGTAATAGCCATGCACTTGTCCAATTACCCAGGCACTACCTATGCACTTATGAAATCACCAAGGCACTACCTATACACTCATCTAATCACTCGGGTACTGCCCATGCACTCCTTTAATCAACCACACATTACTCCTGCATTCATGCAATCACCCAGGCATTACCCATGCACTCATCCAATCACCCATGCACTATCCATGCACTCCTGCAATCACCTAGACACTACCCATGCACTCCTCCAATTACCCAGCCAGTACTCATGCACTCCACCAATCACCCTGCCACTACCCATGCACTTATAAAATCACCACGCACTACTCTTGCCCTCTTCCAAACACCTAGGCACTACCCTAGCATTCATGGAATCACAGAAGCACTACCCATGCACTTTTCCAGTCACCCAGGCACTACCCGTGCAGTTATAACATCACCCAGGCACTACCTATGCACTCGTCTAATCACTCAGGTACTACCCATGCACTCTTCCATTCATCCAGACATTACCCCTGCATTCATGGAATCACCAAGGCATTACCTGTGCACTTCTTGAATCACTCAGACAGTGCCCATACAATCCTACGTGCACCCAGGCACTACCCATGCACTCTTCCATGCATCCAGGCAGTACTCGTGCACTCCTTCAATCACCCAGACATTACCCCTGCACTCATGCAATCACAGAGGCACTACTCATGCACTTATAAAATCATCCACACACTACAGCTGCACTCATCCAATAACTCAAGCAGTGTTTTTGCACTCATCCATTCCCTCAAGCAAAACCTATGCACTCTTCTATGCACTCAGACTCTATCCATGCACACATTTAATCAGTCAAATACTACTCTTGCGCTCATCCATTCCCTCAAACACTACCAATGTACTTATCCATGCACTCAGGCAGTACCAATGCACTCTTCCAATCACCCAGGCACTACCCCTGCACTCATGTAATAAGCCAGGCAGTACCCATGCACTACTTCAATCACTCAGGCACTACTGCTGAACACATTCATTCCCTCAAACACTATCCGTGCACTCATCCAATGACTCAAGCAATACTGGTGCACTCATTCATTCACACAGACAGTACTTATTCACTGATACAATGACTCAGACATTACCCTTGCACTCATTCATACAACACATACAAGTTTGTCTATTCTAAACCAATTATCCGGTTCTAAAAAGAACAATTTTTTTCTTCTTTTTTTGTTTTTAATTTTTTTTAGTTTTTTTAACTCTTTTATTAATTTTTGGGGTGTTTTTTTAAAGAAAAGATTGAAAAAAACGAGGAAATGAACTAAAAAAACTTTTCAAAACATTTTGCAATTACAAACTCATTGCAAAAATAAAAAATTAACAATGATGACTTTTTGCAGCCACAACAACAGCTGCAACAGATTGTTCACCTGCACAAAGCAGTTTTTTGCACTTTATGCAGTGCTGTTCCAGTCCTGAAAACTCGGGAATAATATCTGTGGATGTAGTGGATCCTCCAGAAGTACTAGATCCTGCGACCTCATCGTCTTGTTGGGACTCTTACATCTTGCGCCGATGTTGTTCGCGTGCAAGACGGTTTGGGTGCATGGTCTGAAGGTGTTTTAGCATAGACGATGTCCCAGACGAATATTTCTTTTCAGACCCACGAGATAGTATTTTCTGGCACAAAGTGCAGGTCACTTTGCGCGCATTTACTTTCTTATCTCCTTCTAGGATAGAGAAGAAAGCCCACACAATGCTCTCCTTCTTTTTCTTTATCGGTTCTTCCAGCTCCTCTTCATCAGCAGGAATCTCCTGTGGTGCATTTTGTGATGCCATTTCCTTTCTTGGAAAAAAACACCAAAAAAATGTAATAAAGAGGGACAGAAAACACAAGAGGTGTTTCTTCAAAAGATGCTCCTGGAAGAATGAAAAACCAATGATATTGTTTCTTTTAAAGACACATGGGATTCGCGCACCAGGCGCTCAACAGGCGCGCACCCGGTGCGAATTCTGAAAAAGATATAAAAAAATAATATATCTTTATTAGAATTACAAATATATGATATTTACATTAATATTAAGTAACCTCTTGGTATATGATATATAATAAAGTTATATACATATAGTTTTAAAACTTATAGATTTGGGATGGATTAGTGCACCCGGCGCGACCCCCGGAAATACGTACATGACGTTACGCGGGGCCGAGAACCGCGCACCCATCACCTACCGAAAGCGCATCGTACACGACTTAACCAATATGGCGGCAAAATTCTTGGGTTCGTGCAACCACCATGACTGATCGGTACGCGAATCCAATTTAAAAATAAAAAAAAAAGATTAAAGCATATTTTAAAAAGGAGTAATATCACATTATTTTTATAAAACTTTTATTTTTTTGAAAAAGTATTTTTTGGACACTATAATTAGAAATTAGCATTTAAAACACCTTTGAAATTCACTGAAAAAACCATAGGTTTCAGGGACATTATAGTTAGAAATTAGCTTTTAAAAAACTTTAGAAATTCACTGAAAAAACCATAGGTTTCAGGGACGTTATAGTTAGAAATTTGCATTTAAAAAACCTTTGAAATTCACTAAATAAACCATAGGTTTCAGGGACGTTATAGTTAGAAATTAGCATTTAAAAAACCTTGGAAATTCACTGAAAAAATCACAGGTTTCAGGGACATTATAGTTAGTTGGACATTTCACTTGTACAAAACCAGAGAAATTCAGCCGTTATAGTTAGTTGAGCTAACTATAACTCGCGCCCCCGCAATGCATTGCTGATGACGTCACATATTACATCATTCATGACATGGTCAGTGACATCACTGGTGACATCACTGGTGACATCACTGATGACATCATCCACGTGATAATCTGATGCACCTCCTCACACCCTAATATAACCTTTGATACACCCACTCTAAAATACAGACTACCATTTTCGAAACCATAGACACACCAATACCAGTTACTATATACCCACTCACTGATTCCTAGGTCTATACACACATCCACTCATTCACCCATACAGTCACTTATACATGCAGTCACTCATCAAAACAGCACTATCATATGCACTCATACACCTATACAGACACTCACACACCACCACTCATCCATAGAGTTACTCACACACCTAGTCAGTCATGTAAAGAATCAATCACACTCCCATTTACTCACCTATACAGTTATACACCTATACACACCACCTCACTTATTCATACAGATACTAACACCACCTCACTTATTCATACAGATACTAACACATACTTACTCTCTTCTACAATCACTGACACGAGCACACACTCATCCATACAGCCACTCTCACAATCACTCACTCTCACATATAGTCATTTATATACTCCAACACTCACATATACTGCCTTTCACATATGTAGTTACTCACACATGTTCCACTGAGACATCCATTCACTCACCAACACACCCATTCACACACTCACCCACCCATACAGCCCTTCACAGATGCACTCTTGAACCCCTACACCCAGTGAATCACCCACTCACACATCTATGCACAGAGTCACACACCCCCCTCCCACCCACACAGACACTCAGGCACCCATACAGATAGTCAGACAACCAATCAATAACCCATATAGACTCTCATGTAGCTACTCCCTAACCCATGCAGCCGCTTACACACCAACTGACAGACTGATACAGACATTCATACAGTTTAGTCACTAACCCATGCATTCAGTAAGACACGTTTAATCACTCACTTATACAGTCACGCACCTACTAAATCATCCATTCAGACAGTCATACACCCACTCATTCTTCAATACACCTTGGCGTATATATATATAAAACATATTTAAACTTTACAGAAACACACAGTCACTGGATGATGTCATCAGTGATGTCATTTGAGATGTCATCAGTGATGTGATCAGTGATGTCACTGACCATGTCATGAATGATGTAATATGTGACGTCATCAGCAGTGCATTGCGAGGTTGCAAGTTATAATTAGCTCAACTAACTATAACTGCCGAATTTCTCTGGTTTTGTATGAGTGAAATGTCCAACTAACTATAACGTCCCTGAAACTTGTGGTTTTTTCAGTGAATTACTAAAGTTTTTTAAATGCTAATTTCTAACTATAACGTCCCTGAAACCTATGGCTTTTTCAGTGAATATATATATATATATATATATATATATATATATATATATATATATAACAATGGAGGCAGTATCAATAAGGGGGAAGGGCTCATCAGACACGGTTGATATAATTGTATTTTACAGTGATTTGTACAGGTCTGATTACATTGACCGTAGGGTCCGTGTAGAGATGAACACGTTTCATAAGATCAGCCACAGCCTATTCCTCACGTATGAGACAAATTGTCCATGGTTTTAAGCATATGATTTTATAATTCAAGAAATCTTCTATCAGCAACAACACAGTTTTATAATGTTAATTTTATGGATTTTAACATAACTTGACTGTTGATGAAATTGCTATCGGTTTTTCTATGTCTATTACCGCATTTTTCACGTTGCACGTTGCACAAGCACTACTCACTTTAAAAACAATGGTTGAAGCCTCTGAGCCATGTCATGTGATCAAGGCTCGTTCAGAGCCGAAACGCGTAATGGCGACATTGCAATAAACCAATTCCAGCACCTACTTTGTGGTCCGTGTCCGTGTGTGGGATGTATCCAGGAGGCGACGGAGTCTTTTGATATATATATATTTATATATATATATATTTTTTTAATTCCAACAACGCTCAAAAGCTTGAGGGCGCACTCGACGGCAGAGGAACCATCCGATTTTAACACAGTTTTAACGCAGTGAACTTGCATCGTTTCTCCTGTACATTTCTGGACCTGACACGTTTCAAGGTAAATCCTCTTTTTCGAAGGTCACTTTTCATGTTGATTTTGCAGGAAGTTCTTGCATGCTGTTCCATTATATACGGCCCCCAGTGGGCCCCGCCCCTTGCGTGTCTCATTTTCAGCATGCTGGGACTTGTGGTCCCATGTAGAACAAATCTCTCCCTTTAGTAAGGCCTGGGCAAAAAAACAAAATTTTTAAATGTTGTTACGCCCACAGTGGGGGATTAATTGATCCAAATGGGACTACAAGCCCCTGCATGCATTGCAATGTGACCGCAAGTTGCGTGGCCTACTAAAGGTGAATATTTAAAGTAGCGTGCAGTTTTGGATGATCTGTGCCGCACTTTTCAGCTGCCGAAGAGGCGGAAAGTGTTGGCTAAAAAGCAATATACCTGGAATACGAATGCCGGCTCTTCACTTTTAATGGAACCAGAAGGTTAACACCAGCTGAGAGTGCACCTTCAAGCTTTCGGGCCTTTGTTTTGAACTATTGACTACGCGGCTGCCCTGCCGCTGGAGGTTGCACCATCTTGGACGTGAGAGGCTGCGCGGCTGGGACTGTGCCGAGACCGCGAGCAGCACAGTTGGTGATGAACACTATTGAACCTGCTAGATATCCCGGGGCCCACTGATGGCAGATAAGGACAATGAAAAGCTGTGAACAATTTAAAGTGTTGGACAGAACCCACTGTGGGGGATTAATTGATCCAAATGGGACTACAAGCCCCTGCATTGCAATGTGACCGCAAGTTGCGTGGCCTACTAAAGGCGAATATTTAAAGTAGCGTGCAGTTTTGGATGATCTGTGCCGCACTTTTCAGCTGCCCAAGAGGAAGAGGAGGAAAGCCTCGAAACACGTTGGCTAAAAAGCAATATACCTGGAATACGAATGCCGGCTCTTCACTTTTAATGGAACCAGAAGGTTAACACCAGCTGGGATTGCACCTTCAAGCTTTCGGACCTTTGTTTTGAACTATTGATTAAGCGGCTGCCCTGCCGCGGGAGGTTGCACCATCTTGGACGTGAGAGGCTGCGCGGCTGGGACTGTTCCGAGACCGCGAGCAGCGCAGTTGGTGATGAACACTATTGAACCTGCTAGATATCCTGGGGCCCACTGATGGCAGATAAGGACAATGTAAAGCTGAGAACAATTTAAAGTGTTGGACAGAACCCACTGTGGGGGATTAATTGATCCAAATGGGACTACAAGCCCCTGCATGCATTGCAATGTGACCGCAAGTTGCGTGGCCTACTAAAGGCGAATATTTAAAGTAGTGTGCAGTTTTGGATGATCTGTGCCGCACTTTTCAGCTGCCCAAGAGGAAGAGGCGGAAAGCCTCGAAACGCGTTGGCTAAAAAGCAATATACCTGGAATACGAATGGAACCAGAAGGTTAACACCAGCTGGGAGTGCACCTTCAAGCTTTGTTTTGAAATATATATATATATATATATATATATATATATATATATATATATATATATATATATATATATATATATATATATATATATCCAATCGAAAACTGCTCAACAGTGAAGACGCCACACGTGATGTCAAAACTTCACCTTTATTGTTTGGCAGGCAGCAGCACAATCAGTCATGGCCTTCCAGCGCGATATCTGCCGACTTGCCATACGTGTTTCAGGATTCTTCCCTTGGTCACTGGCTCGGCTTGTGGTGAGATACAGCTTTGCAAAATTTTTCGCATCTGTGATTTCTGTTTATATAGTCCCGCCCATCAGGGCGTGTTCTCAAGTGCATGCTGGTTCTTGGAGTTCGTAAGTATTGCCATAGTGGTGCCGCTATGTTTTTCCTCCATCAATTAAAAACCGTCGGGTCGCTGTTCAGTGCATGACTGTCATGCTGCTTTTCTTGTGCCAACCAAACCGGCAACATCTCTCTTTAGGTGGCATGAGAGTGAAAGCGCAAGGACCTGCTGATACACAGTGGGGGTCTTCGTGGCCAGAGCAGGCCACTATATATCCAATCGAAACCTGCTCAACAGTGAAGACGCCACACGTGATGTCAAAACTTCACCTTTATTGTTTGGCAGGCAGCAGCACAATCAGTCATGGCCTTCCAGCGCGATATCTGCCGACTTGCCATACGCGTTTCAGGATTCTTCCCTTGGTCACTGGCTCGGTTTGTGGTGAGATACAGCTTTGCAAAAATTTTCGCAAAGCTGTATCCCACCAGGTACCTCCAGTAAGCGCCACAGAGCTGTGTTGCAGAGAGGTGTTCCGCGTTTGCAGAGTGGTGTAAAAAGGGGCGTGGCCTCGGACCACCTCTCTGCAACGCAGCTCTGTGTCGCTTACTGGAGGTACCTGTGGGCTAGTTGGCCCCCAGGGACCCTCAGGATTGAAGGGGACTTAATCCCCCAATTTACAACGTGCCAGGGGGCGCATTTGCACATTTGTTATGTCAGGCCCCGCCCCCTCCCTGCACCACTGTGCAAACGCGCCCCCTGGCGCATTGTAAGTTGGGGGATTAAGTCCCCTTGAATCCTGCAGGTCCCTGGGGGCCAACTAGCCCACCAGGTACCTCCAGTAAGCGCCACAGAGCTGCGTTGCAGGGAGGTGTAAAAAGGGCGTGGCCTCGGACCAGCTCTCTGCAACGCAGCTCTGTGGCGCTTACTGGAGGTACCTGGTGGGCTAGTTGGCCCCCAGGGACCCTCAGGATTGAAGGGGACTTAATCCCCCAATTTACAATGTGCCAGGGGGCGCGTTTGCACACTTGTAATGTCAGGCCCCGGCCCCTCCCTGCACCACTGTGCAAACGCGACCCCTGGCGCATTGTAAATTGGGGGATTAAGTCCCCTTGAGTCCTGAGGGTCCCTGGGGGCCAACTAGCCCACCAGGAACCTCCAGTAAGCGCCACAGAGCTGCGGTGCAGAGTGGTTTAAAAAGGGGGCGTGGCCTTGGACCACCTCTCTGCAACGCAGCTCCCTGGTGCATACTGGAGGTACCTGGTGGGCTAGTTGGCCCCCAGGAACCCTCAGTATTCAAGGGG
Source organism: Calotriton arnoldi (assembly GCA_963921515.1). Taxonomy (NCBI): domain Eukaryota; kingdom Metazoa; phylum Chordata; class Amphibia; order Caudata; family Salamandridae; genus Calotriton; species Calotriton arnoldi. The sequence goes on along the minus strand of CAWUFW010000585.1, from coordinate 2,123,789 downwards.
AATTAATTCCCCAACATACAACGCGCCAGGGGGCGCGTTTGCAGAGTGCTGCAGGGAGGGGGCAGGGCCTCCAGCGCAATGCCGGCTTTTTTTTTTATAGAAGGGGGGCTGCGTCGCCCCCTTCTTTTCCCATTTTTGGGGCCCTGGGGACCTTATCCCCCAGGGCCTGACCCCTATTTTAAAATAAATAAATAAATAAACGGGAAGGGGGCCGCGTGGCCCCCCTCCCGAGGCCAATTTCGGCCCCGGGGACCCCATCCCCCGGGGAATGGCCACATATTTATTTACTTTTTTAAAATATTTTTTAAGGAGGGGGGCCTCTATTAGCCCCGGGGACCCCATCCCCCGGGCCTGTGCCTCTTTTTTAAAATTGTTATATTATTGAGGGAGGGGGGCCACGTGGCCCCCCTCCTGGGTCACTTCTGGCCCCGGGGACCCCATCCCCTGGGGCCGGCCGTTTGCGTTGGGGACCGTGGGGTGAGCCCCAATGCCCCCACGGTCCCGCCGGCTCCCTGCCTCCTGCGGGAGCCAGCATTGCTTTTGCACAAGGGGAGCTGCAGGTCTGCAGCTCCCCTTGTGCAAAAGCAATTCTGCTTTGCTTCATTGAAGCGAGAGCAGGTTTTCCTCCTCTCACTTCAATGAAGCAAAGCAGAGTTTGCTATGACAGGGCGGGAGCCGTGCTCCCGCCCTGCCATAGCAAACAGCATTCCGGGACACTGCAGGAGCCGGCCCTGGGGGGTGGCGGTCCCCCGGGCATTCGAGTGCTCCAGGAGGGGGGCCACGCGGCCCCCCTCCTATGTGTTTAAAGCCCCGGGGAGGTGGTGGTCCCCGGGGCCAGGGGGTCCGCTACAGACCCCCGCATTTTTAATTAGTATGTGCCCCGGGGAGGTGGTGGTCCCCGGGGCGTGTGGGGGGGGGCTCTTTCCGCTCCCACACATCATTTTAATTTTTTTACTGAGCCCCGGGGAGGTGGCGGTCCCCGGGGCTGCGGGGGGGCCGCGTGTCCCCCCACATTTCATTCTCAAAGCCCCGGGGAGGTGGCGGTCCCTGGGGCTGCGGGGGGCTGTAGAGCCCCCGCATACAATGAAATAAGCCCCGGGGAGGTGGCGGTCCCCAGGGCTGCGGGGGCCCGCACGGGCCCCCGCAAATTAACTGCCGAGTGCCCGCACTTCGTTTTTTAAAAATGTTCACGGCAGGATTCACGACCCCTATGCAAATTCTGCCGTTTAAAACAAAAAATGCTTTTTTTGGCCCTGGGGGTCCTTGTGGGACCCCCTGAGCAGGCCTAGGGGCTCAGGGTGTTTCTACCCTGCCCCCTTTTCTTGTTTTTCAACCTTTTTTCCACTCTTTTCTTGTGACTCGGTTACCGAGTCACAAGATGGCTGCCAACACTTCCTGGTTTGGAGTGTTGGCAGCCAATCAGAGTGAAGCTTGTGCCCGGAAGGGTTCGCGACTCCTCCTCGGTGCTCAGATATCGATATTTTTCTTTTTCTCATTTCTCAGGAACTACTGAACGGATTTACACCATTTAAAAAAAAAAAAGGTCTCTTTCTGAACCAAGGGATACCTTTTTGCCAAATTTGGTGTAATTCCGTTCAGCAGTTTGGGCTGTAACCTGTTTCAAAATTCCTATGGAAATTAACATGGGGAAAACGCGTTTTGGGACCCCCCTTTTTTCTCAGCCCCCACTTGACGAATCACCCCGAAACTTTCAAGACAGGAGTTGACTGGAGCGCCCCACTAGTTTTGAAACTTTCACGAAGATTCGTCAACCGCCACCAAAGATATTGGCAAAAGAAAAAACGCTATTTGAATAGAAACGAGGTCCTAACTATAACTACCTACTGGCGACTGCCAGTAGGTAATATATATATATATATATATTATCTACTGGCGGTCGCCAGTAGATAGTTATAGTTAGGACCTATTTTCCATAGGAAATCCGCGACATTCTATTTGAAATAACTCTTGCGTCGGTTGACGAATCTTCGCGAAATTTTCAAACTTTATGGCCCGCTCCGGTCCGCTCCTACCCTGAAAGTCTCAGGGTGATTCGTCAAGCGGGGGCCGAGAAAAAGGGGGTCCCAAAACGTGTTTTCCCCATTCATTTTCCCATAGGAAACTTTAGACACGGCTACAGCCCGAACTGCTGAACGGAATTACACCAAATTTGGCAAAGAGGTAGTTCTTGGTTCAGAAAGAACCCTTTTTGTTAAATGGTGTAAATCCGTTCAGTAGTTGCGGAGAAATTAAAAAATAAGAGTCAAAAAATCAATTTCCCATAGGAAACTTTATTCAAGGCTACAGCCCGAACTGCTGAACGGAATTACACCAAATTTGGCAAAGAGGTAGTTCTTGGTTCAAAAAGAACCCTTTTTGTTAAATGGTGTAAATCCGTTCAGTAGTTGCTGAGAAAATCAAAAGTAAAAACACATATATATCTGGGCGGAGCCTAACCACACATGTCATCGTGAGATCTGATTGGCTGTCAGCACTTCATCCTGGAATTGCTGGCAGCCATCTTGGGACCAATATAAATGATAGTACCATTGAAATGCTTGTAGTGAATCGAAGATTTTGAGGGTTACCAAAAGGAGAACTATAAAGGGTGATAACAGACTTTAGTTACATTAGAATTCATTTGTTGATGGTACCATACTAATTTCAGGAATTGTGGTGTGTTCTAAGGTGATTTTACCCTGTGAAAAACCTTCTGCTGGGATATCATGAATCATGTTTGAGAGAAAACTATTTTCACATGCTTGTCCCATACAGTTTTGGAAGGTGCCCCAGAAGCTAAAATGAGAGCATATTTTCTGTAAATTCACATTATCTTTCTCAGTCATGTGAGAATGAAGTCTGACATTCTCAGTAAAACATGTACATCTAACAAGGGCAGAGACTGTCAGTTGATTCCTTTGTGTTCTACTGCAGCTTCCCAGAGTGTTCTAAAGTACAACTAGAGTGCTAACAGCCTTACTTATGACAAAAGTATGGCACACCTGAAGCCATCTTGATTGGAATAAACTGGTAACACTTAAAACATTTAATTTAAAAAGGAACAAAATGATGGGGTTCATCTTGTCATAGAAATTATGGTTAGTGCTCTGGAAAGAAAAATTAGGACATGTTTCAAGTGTGATCTCAAATATCTTCCTGTTATATTTCAACAGGAGCAGCCTGTCAGTTGATGCCTTTGTGTTCTACTGCAGCTTCCCAGAGTGTTCTAAAGAACAACTAGAGTGCTAACAGCCTTACTTATGACAAAAGTATGGCACACCTGAAGCCATCTTGATTGGAATAAACTGGTAACACTTAAAACATTTAATTTAAAAAGGAACAAAATGATGGGGTTCATTTTGTCATAGAAATTATGGTTAGTGCTGTAGAAAGAAAAATTAGGACATGTTTCAAGTGTGATCTCAAATATCTTCCTGTTATATTTCAACAGGAGCAGCCTGTCAGTTGATGCCTTTGTGTTCTACTGCAGCTTCCCAGAGTGTTCTAAAGAACAACTAGAGCGCTAACAGTCTTACTTATGACAAAAGTATGGCACACCTGAAGCCATCTTGATTGGAATAAACTGGTAACACTTAAAACATTTAATTTAAAAAGGAACAAAATGAGGGGGTTCATTTTGCCATAGAAATTATGGTTAGTGCTGTAGAAAGAAAAATTAGGACATGTTTTAAGTGAGATCTCAAATATCTTCCTGTTATATTTCAACAGGAGCAGCCTGTCAGTTGATGCCTTTGTGTTCTACTGCAGCTTCCCAGAGTGTTCTAAAGAACAACTAGAGTGCTAACAGCCTTACTTATGACAAAAGTATGGCACACCTGAAGCCATCTTGATTGGAATAAACTGGTAACACTTAAAACATTTAATTTAAAAAGGAACAAAATGAGGAGGTTCATTTTGCCATAGAAATTATGGTTAGTGCTGCAAAAACAAAATTTAGTGCATGTTTTAAGTGAGATCTCAAATCCTCTTCTATTTCATTAGAAAATTCTGACATGCAGACTGAAACAATCACTTTCAATACCAGCAGTAGACTTCCAGTTAACTCCTTGGTGAGCAGTAGCTTTACTACAGTGATCTAATGAACAACTAGAGTAATAACATTCTGAATTTATGGCAAATGTGTGACACATCTGAATGCCTTCTTGATGGAATCAAAGTAAAAAACTGAAAGCATTTCCTACTGAGGAGACTGCAGTAAATGAGGAAATTAGGAAACTTCATAACAAAGAAGTCTTCCAAGATGGCCACCAGTGAAAAAAGAGCCCAAATGTAGCACAAATATTACCCAGATGTAGCCCACATATAGCCCAATGACAAAAGTGTGCAAAACACTTTTTATTTTTAGTTTTTTGCAGTTTTATGTAGTGCAGACTGGTCAGGTATTGGAGCGTTGCATCTTAAAACATGACCCCCTACACTACAAAAACACCACTGCACTACCCTAAACCCTAAAACAGTACCCCAGCACGACCCCCTACACTACACAAGCACCACTGCACTATCCTAAACCCTAAAACACTACCCCCAGCATGACCCCCTACACTACACAAACACTACTGCACTACCCTAAACCCTAAAACACTACCCCAACACCACTGCACTAACCTAAATCCTAAAACACTACCCCCAGCACGACCCCCTACACTACCCAAACACCACTGCACTACCCTAAAACATGACCCCCTACACTACACAAACACCACTGCACTACCCTAAACCCTAAAACACTACCCCCAGCACGACCCCCTACACTACAAAAGCACCACTGCACTACCCTAAAACCTAAAACACTACCCCCAGCACGACCCCCTACACTACACAAACACCACTGCACTACCTTAAACCCTAAAACACTACCCCCAGCACGACCCCTACACTACCCAAACACCACTGCACTAACCTAAATCCTAAAACACTACCCCCAGCACGACCCCTACACTACCTAAACACCACTGCACTACCCTAAAACATGACCCCCTACACTACAAAAACACCACTGCACTACCCTAAACCCTAAAACACTACCCCCAGCCCGACCCCCGACACTACACAAGCACCACTGCACTACCCTAAACCCTAAAACACTACCCCAGCACGACCCCCTACACTGCCCGAACACCACTGCACTGCCCTAAACCCTGAAACACCAGCCCCTGCACGACCCCCTACACTGCCCGAACACCACTGCACTGCCCTAAACCCTGAAACACATACCCTAGCACGACCCCCTACACTGCCCGAACACCACTGCACTGCCCTAAACCCTGAAACACCACCCCCTTCACGACCCCCTACACTGCCCGAACACTACTGCACTGCCCTAAACCCTGAAACACCACCCCCAGCATGACCCCTACACTGCCCGAACACCACTGCACTGCCCTAAACCCTGAAACACTACCCCCAGCAAGACCTCCTACACTGCCCGAACACCACTGCACTGCCCTAAACCCTGAAACATCACCCCCAGCAAGACCCCCTACACTGCCCGAACACCACTGCCCTAAACCCTGAAACACCACCCCCAGCACGACCCCCTACACTGCCCGAACACCACTGCACTGCCCTAAACCCTGAAACACCACCCCCAGCACGACCCCCTACACTGCCCGAACACTACTGCACTGCCCTAAACCCTGAAACACCATCCCCAGCACGACCCCCTACACTGCACGAACACCACTGCACTGCCCTAAACCCTGAAACACTACCCCCAGCAAGACCCCCTACACTGCCCGACCACCACTGCACTGCCCTAAACCCTGAAACACTACCCCCAGCAAGACCCCTACACTGCCCGAACACCACTGCACTGCCCTAAACCCTGAAACACCACCCCCAGCAAGACCCCCTACACTGCCCGAACACCACTGTCCTAAACCCTGAAACACCACCCCCAGCAAGACCCCTACACTGCCCGAACACCACTGCACTGCCCTAAACCCTGAAACACCAGCCCCAGCACGACCCCTACACTGCCCGAACACCACTGCACTGCCCTAAACCCTGAAACACCACCCCCTGCATGACCCCCTACACTGCCCGAACACCACTGCACTGCCCTAAACCCTGAAACACCACCCCCAGCACGACCCCCTACACTGCCCGAACACCACTGCACTGCCCTAAACCCTGAAACACCACCCCTGCACGATCCCCTACACTGCCCGAACACTACTGCACTGCCCTAAACCCTGAAACACCACCCCCAGCACGACCCCCTACACTGCACGAACACCACTGCACTGCCCTAAACCCCGAAACACTACCCCCAGCAAGACCCCCTACACTGCCCGAACACCACTGCCCTAAACCCTGAAACACCACCCCCAGCAAGACCCCTACACTGCCCGTACACCACTGCACTGCCCTAAACCCTGAAACACCACCCCCAGCACGACCCCCTACACTGCCCGAACACCACTGCACTGCCCTAAACCATGAAACACCAGCCCCAGCACGACCCCCTACACTGCCCGAACACCACTGCACTGCCCTAAACCCTGAAACACCACCCCCAGCACGACCCCCTACACTGCCCGAACACCACTGCACTGCCCTAAACCCTGAAACACCAGCCCCAGCACAACCCCGTACACTGCCCGAACACCACTGCAATGCCCTAAACCCTAAAACACCAGACCCAGCACGACAGCCTACACTGCCCGAAAACCACTGCACTGCCCTAAACCCTGAAACACCAGCCCCAGCACGACCCCCTACACTGCCCGAACACTACTGCAATACCCTAAACCCTCAAACACCAGCCCCAGCACGACCCCCTACACTGCCCGAACACCACTGCACTGCCCTAAACCCTGAAACACCAGCCCCAGCAAGACCCCCTACACTGTCCGAACACCACTGCACTGCCCTAAACCCTGAAACACCACCCCCAGCAAGACCCCCTACACTGCCCGAACAGCACTGCACTAAAGCCTGAAACACCACCCCCAGCAAGACCACCTACACTGGCCGAACACCACTGCACTGCCCTAAACCCTGAAACACCATCCACTGCACGACCCCCTAAACTGCCCAAACACCACTGCACTGCCCTAAACCCTGAAACACCACCCCCTGCACGACCCCCTACACTGCCCGAACACCACTGCACTGCCCTAAACCCTGAAACACCACCCCTCAGCATGACACCCTACACTGCCCGAACACCACTGCACTGCCCTAAACCCTGAAACACCACCCCCAGCATGACTCCCTACACTGCCCGAACACCACTGCACTGCCCTAAACCCTGAAACACCACCCCTGCACGACCTCCTACACTGCCGGAACACCACTGCACTGCCCTAAACCCTGAAACACCACCCCCAGCACGACCCCCTACACTGCCCGAACACCACTGCACTGCCCTAAACCCTGAAACATCAACCCCAGCAAGACCCCCTACACTGCCTGAACACCACTGCCCTAAACCCTGAAACAACACCCCCTACACTGCACGAACACCACTGCACTGCCCTAAACCCTGAAACACCACCTCCAGCAAAACCCCCTACACTGCCTGAACACCATTGCTCTGCCCTAAATCCTGAAACTCTAGCCCCAGCATGACCCCCTACACTGCCCAAACACCACTGCACTGCCCTAGACCCTGAAACACCACCCCCAGCACGACCCCCTACACTGCCCGAACACCACTGCACTGCCCTAAACCCTGAAACACCAGCCCCAGCAAGACCCCCTACACTGCCCGAACACCACTGCACTGCCCTAGACTCTGAAACACCAGCCCCAGCAAGACCCCCTACACTACCCGAACACCACTGCACTGCCCTAAACCCTGAAACACTAGCCCCAGCACGACCACCTACACTGCCCGAACACCACTGCACTGCCCTAAACCCTGAAACACCAGCCCCAGCACAACCCCCTACACTGCCCGAACACCACTGCACTGCCCTAAACCCTGAAACACCAGCCCCAGCACGACCCCCTACACTGCCCGAACACCACTGTACTGCCCTAAACCCTGAAACACCAGCCCCAGCACGACCCCCTACACTGCCCGAACACCACTGCACTGCCCTAAACCCTGAAACACCACCCCCTGCATGACCCCCTACATTGCCCGAACACCACTGCACTGCCCTAAACCCTGAAACACCACCCCCTGCAGCACCCCCTACACTGCCCGAACACCACTGCACTGCCCTAAACCCTGAAACACCACCCCTGCACCGCCCCCTACACTGCCCGAACACCACTGCACTGCCCTAAACCCTGAAACACCACCCCCAGCACGACCCCCTTTACTGCTCGAACACCACTGCACTGCCCCAAACCCTGAAACACCACCCCCAGCACGACCCCCTACACTGCCCGAACACCACTGCCCTAAACCCTGAAACACCACCCCCTGCACGACTCCCTACACTGCCCGAACACCACTGCACTGCCCTAAACCCTGAAACACCACCCCTACACTGCCCGAACACCACTGCACTGCCCTAAACCCTGAAACACCACCCCCAGCACGACCCCCTACACTGCCCGAACACCACTGCACTGCCCTAAACCCTAAAACACCACCCCCAGCATTACCCCCTACACTGCCCAAACACCACTGCACTGCCCTAAACCCTAGAACACTACCCCCAGCACGACCCCCTACACTACCCGAACACCACTGCACTACCCTAAACCCTAAAATACTACCCCCAGCACAACCCCCTACACTACCCGAATACGACTGCACTGCCCTAAACCCTCAAACACTCCCCCAGCACGACCCCCTACACTACCCGAACACCACTGCACTGCCCTAAACCCTAAAACACTCCCCCAGCACGACCCCCTACACTACCCGAACACCACTGCACTGCCCTAAACCCTAAAACACTCCCCCAGCACGACCCCCTACACTACCCAAACACCACTGCACTGCCCTAAACCATAAAACACTACCCCCGCATGACCCCCTACACTACCCAAACACCAATGCACTACCCTAATCCCTAAAACACTACCCCCGCATGACCCCTACACTACCCTAAACCCTAAAACACTACCCCGCATGACTCCCTACACTACCCAAAGACCACTGCACTACCCTAAACCCTAAAACACGACCTCCTACACTACACAAACACCACTGCACTACCCTAAACCCTAAAGCACTACCCCTACACTACACAAACACCACTGCACTACCCTAAACCCTAAAACACTACCCCCAGCAGTACCCCTACTCTACCCAAACACCACTGCACTAACCTAAACCCTAAAACACTACCCCCAGCAGTACCCCCTACACTACCCAAACACCACTGCACTACCCTAAATCACTACCCCCAGCACGACCCCCTACACTACCCAAACACCACTGCACTACCCTAAACCCTAAAACACTACCCCCAGCACGACCCCCTACACTACCCAAACACCACTGCACTACCCTAAACCCTAAAACACTCCCCCAGCACGACTCCCTACACTACCCAAACACCACTGCACTACCCTAAACCCTAAATCTACCCCCAGCATGACCCCCTACACTACACAAATACCACTGCACTACCCTAAACCCTAAAACACTACCCCCTGCACGACCCCCTTCACTACCTAAACACAACTGCACAATTTGTTACAGGCCGTTGCAACGCAGGCCTGTGGTGCTTACTGGAAGTACCTAGTGGGCTAGTTGGGCCCCAGGGACCCTCAGGATTCAAGGTGACCTAATCCCCCAACTTAAAACGCACCACGGGGCGCGTTTGCACAGTGGTGAAGGGAGGGGCGGGGCCTCAGGTGACATGTGCGCAAACACGCCCTGTGGTGCGTTTTAAGTTGGGGAATTAATTCCCTTTGAATCCTGAGGGACCCTGGGGGCCAACTAGCCCACCAGGTACCTTCAGTAAGCACAACAGAGTTGCGTTGCAGAGAGGTGAAAAAGGTGCGTGGCCTCAGAACGCCTCTCTGCAACTCAGCTCTGTGGTCCTAACTCTAGGTACCTGGGGGGCTAGTTGGGCCCCAGGGACCCTCAGAATTCAAGGGGACTTAATCCCGCAACTTAAAACGCGCCACGGGGTGCGTTTGCACACATGTCACCTCAGGCCCCCCCTCCCTTCACCATTGTGCAAACGCGCCCTGTAGCGCGTTTTAAGAGGTAGTTTTAATCCCCCTGCCCTATTATGTACTAGGGACTTGCAGAGGAGGTCATGCTAATCACAGGGGTACCCCAACGCATAGTGTTCCCTAGTGTATGTAGGTGTTTTCACTGTATTCTAAGTGTCTTTTAGCATAGCACTGGCTCTGATTAGTCAGAGTCAGTTACCACCAGTACCCGTCTGAAAAAGTTGTGGGCACAGGATGATTTTGCAACAAGGCCTCTTTCTGCTCCTCTGTTGGTTCTTTCTGCACATCTTTTGCTTCTTTCTGTGCGTTTTTCTTCTTTCTTCACATGTCCTACCTCTGTAGGCATAGTTAGAAACTAGCATTTAAAAAACCTTTGAAATTCACTTAAAAATCATAGGTTTCAGGCACGTTATAGTTAGAAATTAGCATTTAAAAAACCTTTGAAATTCACTGAAAAAACCATAGGTTTCAGACACGTTATAGTTAGAAATTAGCATTTAAAAAACCTTTGAAATTCACTGAAAAAACCATAGGTTTTAGGGACAGTTATAGTTAGTTGGACATTTCACTCGTACAAAACCATAGAAATTCCCCCGTTATAGTTAGTTCAGCTAACTATAACTCGCGCCCACAAAGCACTGCTGATGACGTCACATATTACATCACTCATGACATGGTCAGTGACATCACTGATGACATCACTGATGACATCTCAAATGACATCACTGATGACATCATCCATGTGATAATTTCATGCATCTTCTCACACCCTAATATAACTTTTGATACACCCACTCTAAATTACAGACTGCCATTCTCAAAACCATAGGCACTCCAACACCAAAAACTACATACCCACTCACTGATTCTTAGGTCTACACACACATCCACTCACTCACCCGTACAGTCACTCATACTTAGTCACTCAGTACAGGACTATCATGCACTCATACACCTATATAAACACTCACACACCGCCACTCATCCATAGAGGTACTCACACACCTAGTCAGTCATGCAAAAAACTTAATCACACACCCATTTACTCACCTATACAGTTATACACACACCAGCTCACTTACTCATACAAATACTAGCACATTCTTACGCTCTTATACAATCACTGATACAAGTACACACTCATCCATACAGCCACTCTCACAATCACACACTCTCACTTATAGCCATTTATATACTCCAACACACATATATACTGCCTTTCACATATGTAGTTACTCACACATGTACCACTGAGATATACATTCAATCACTAACACACCCATACACACACTCACCCACCCATACAGTCCATCACAGATGCACTCTTGAAACCATGCACCCAGTGAATCACCAACTCACACTTCTATGCACAGAGTCACACACACCCCACCCACACAAACACTCAGGCACCCATACAGATACTCAGACAATCAATCAATAACCCATGTAGACACTCATGTAGCTATTCAGAAAGCCATGCAGCCGCTTACAAACCATCAGACAGACGGATACAGACATTCATACAGTTTAGTCACTAACCCATGCATTCAGTAAGATACATTTAATCACTCACTTGTAGAGTCAGTCACTCACGTACTAAATCATCCATTCAGACACTTATACACCCACTCATTCTTCAATACGCCTTTCCCTATATATATTAAACATATTTAAACTTTACAGAAACACACAGTCATTGGATGATGTCATCAGTGATGTCATCAGTGATGTCATTTGAGATGTCATCAGTGATGTCATCAGTGATGCCATGTCATGAGTGATGTAATATGTGACGTCATCAGCAGTGCATTGCGGGGCCCGAGTTATAGTTAGCTGAACTAACTATAACGGGGGAATTTCTATGGTTTTGTACGAGTGAAATGTCCAACTAACTATAACTGTCCCTAAAACCTATGGTTTTTTCAGTGAATATATATATATATATATATATATATATTCTTTTGAATCTTGTTCATTTGACATCTGGGAAAGCCTTTTTGTTAGAGTCTGTTGCATAAATAAATCCCCATGCTTTATACTGAAAACAGTCTTTTGATGTGCCTTGTTTTATGAGAGTGTAATCCCTTTCCAGGTGTTTTTATTGCTTTGCTGTGTTTGTGCCTCTGTGTGGGAGAGCGGTATTTCTATTATGTGGGAGGGTGAAGCAATACACTACCCCACTCCAATCTACTCCAAACTACCCCTCTCTACCCCACTACAGTCTACCCCATTCCAATGTACCCCAATCTATCCCCTTCAGTCTACCCCAAATTACCTCACTCCAATCTACCCCACTTTAACTACTACAGTCTACCCAATCTACCCCACTCCAATCTACCTCAACCTACCTTACTCTAATCTACCCATATCTGCCCCAGTCTACTCCACTCTAATCTGTCCCACTCCAATCTACCCAACCCCAATCTACCCTTCCCCAGTCTACCCCACCCAATTTACCATACTCTAGTCAACCCCAATTTACCCCACTAAAATCGGCACTACATCAATCAACATCACTCCATTTTACTCCAATCTACTCCAATCTACCCCACTCCAACTACTCCAGTCTACCCAATCTACCCCACTCCAATCTACCCCACCCAATTTAACACACTACAGTCTACCCCGTTTACCCTGCTCCAATCTGCCTCACTCCAATTTACCCCACTCTACCCCACCAACATCTACCCCACTCCAATCTACTCCAATGTACCCCACTCCCATCTACTCCAATTTACCCCACTCAAATCCACCACAATCTACCCCTCACCAATCGACCCCACTCCAATCTACCCCATTCCAATATACTCCAATCAACGCTTCTCTACCCCACTCCAATCTACTCCTCTCTACCCCACTCCAATCTACCCCATTCCTGTCTACCCCATTCCAATGTACCCCAATCAACCCACTCCAATCTACCCCAAACTATCCCTCTCCAGTCTACCCAAATCCAACTACTCCACTCTACCCAATCTACCCCACTCCAATCTACCTCAACATACCCCACTCTAATCTAACCCAATCTGCCCAATTCCAGTCTACCCCACTACAATCTACCCCACCCAAATCTACCCTTCCCCAGTCTACCTCAATCTCCCCCACCCAATATACCTTACTCCAATCTACCCCTCTGAATTCACCCACTCCAATCTCCCCCAGTAGGACTTAAAGCATGCAGCTATTTTCTTAAACAAAGAAAAATTTCTGAGATGAAGCATACACAAATGCTACTTACCATGATTGAAATGTGCCTCACGAATAACATCTTCTGTTTTAATAAGGAATTTTTTAAACAGTTGTGTGGAACTGCCATGGGCATTTCGTTTTCTGTGAATTACGCTAACATCACAATGGGGTGGTGGGAGAAAACAGTGGCCTGGGATGTGGACAACCAAGATGATCTGGATAGGATTATACTATGGGTTCGTTATATAGATGACTTGTTTTTAATATGGAATGGAACTGAAAAAGAATTCCAAAACTATTACAACAAATTGAACACTAATCAAGTTGGTCTATCTTTTACATACAGCATGAGCAGAACTGAGATCCCTTTTCTTGATACCTTAATATTCATCAAAGATGATGAAATACAGTCCACGCTCTATAGGAAAGAGACAGCCACAAACAGTATCCTGCACGGAACTAGTTTCCATCCGAAACCCCTATTGAACAGTATCCCTATGGGGAGTTTATGCGGATGAAACGTAATTGCTCCCAAACAGAAGACGCAGAGGAAAAAATCCAGGAAACCATGGAGAGATTGAAAGAGAGAGGATATAGAGAAACCACACTGAAGAAAAATAAAAGAAGGATTGACCTCAAATCAAGAGCAGAAACTTTAACATCGAAGGCAAAAAGGAACATAATGAAGGAGAACAGGTTCCAAGATTCATTACTACCTACAGTAAAGAAAGTGGCATAATCATGAATAAAATTAGAAAACATTGGCATTTGATTGCGAAAGATCCGGATATAGGACAATTGATTGGGCCAAAACCAACAGTAACATATAGAAAAACAAAATCCTTGAAGGATATGCTTGTGAACAGTCATTTTAAACAAAAAGAAGAAACCAATTGGCTAGTGGAACAACGAAATGGGTTCACAAAATGTAATTCATGCAAAGCCTGCAAGATTGGAAAAAATATGAAGACTATTACCGAACCCAATGGAAACGCAATAATGCTAAACCAGAAAATCACATGTACCACACAATATGTGATCTATATCATTGAATGTACCTGTGGCCAGAAATATATTGGCAGTACGATCTGCCCTTTGAGGAAACGCATTCTTGAGCACATTCGGGCAGTCAAGAACAAAGACACTTCATATGCAACTGCGAAACATATGATCCTATGCCAAAATGGAGATTGGCGGGCAATGTGCTACTATGGAATTGATACCATCATGCCAGATGAACGTGGCGGAAATAGAATAAAAACTGCGCCAACTTGAGTCTCGTTACATCATTAGACTTAAGACTAAGACCCCGAGAGGGATGAATAATGATGAAGAACTTTATGTACATCTAGAGTAAATATTCATGTAACCCAGAATAGGATACTGATGGACTTTTCGAATTTTCAAATTCTTAAAACTAGGGTACCAGTCCCTCCCCCAAAAAACCTCCCAAAACCCCGCTCTCCCCCCCCCTTCTAAATAAACCTCTTCCATCTATGGTCTTTCATTTCCCTTTTCTCCCTTTTTTCCCCTTTCCCTTCTTTTGTCTTTCTTTCTCTTCTCCTTTCTGCATGTTCTCCCTTTCGTTAAATTGAAAGAATTGATCGCACATCTCGAAGGAATACTCAGCCATTTAATGACAGTATATGAACATATTCCCTGAAGTATGACGGGGCACTAGTCCTTTCTCTAAATTAAATAAAATCTTTTTCTTCTCTCTTTACTCCTATTTTTTTAATTTCACCCCCCTTTTTCTTTTCTTTTCTTTTCTTTTCTTTTTCTTTCTTTCTTCTTCTTTACTCTATGTCCCCTATTTTCCTATTGCCGCTAGCAATTAATGATTAGCCGTGTACTACACAAGAAATGAGGAACCATATTTAATTGATTATGGCATTAGTAGGATGAAAATTACTCTGTCTGATACTATATCAGCTGATTATAAAACCTCCAGAATAATTGTCTTGTTTTTAACAGTTGAAATGTTTCCTTTCTTGTAAATATTGTAAATATACATTTTTATATGCACTACAATTCCCATAATGCCACATTAAGGCCACATGGGTGTATATATAGTGCAATGGAGAAAGGACTCACTGACCGTGAGCAAGGCCGTGAGAGGGCTGAAACGCGTTGGTTGAGCCGTGCAAATAAATGCAATTTGAAAAATCTCTTCCTGAGTGCCGCGTCAATGGTTTTGTAAAGTGGAATTTTGAGGCCAGGATCCGGCCCTTATGCAGAGCACCCGCTGTGAGTGTGCACCGGAGATTAGGATCACATTGTGGACATATATATATATATATATATATATTCTTTTGAATCTTGTTCATTTGACATCTGGGAAAGCCTTTTTGTTAGAGTCTGTTGCATAAATAAATCCCCATGCTTTATACTGAAAACAGTCTTTTGATGTGCCTTGTTTTATGAGAGTGTAATCCCTTTCCAGGTGTTTTTATTGCTTTGCTGTGTTTGTGCCTCTGTGTGGGAGAGCGGTATTTCTATTATGTGGGAGGGTGAAGCAATACACTACCCCACTCCAATCTACTCCAAACTACCCCTCTCTACCCCACTACAGTCTACCCCATTCCAATGTACCCCAATCTATCCCCTTCAGTCTACCCCAAATTACCTCACTCCAATCTACCCCACTTTAACTACTACAGTCTACCCAATCTACCCCACTCCAATCTACCTCAACCTACCTTACTCTAATCTACCCATATCTGCCCCAGTCTACTCCACTCTAATCTGTCCCACTCCAATCTACCCAACCCCAATCTACCCTTCCCCAGTCTACCCCACCCAATTTACCATACTCTAGTCAACCCCAATTTACCCCACTAAAATCGGCACTACATCAATCAACATCACTCCATTTTACTCCAATCTACTCCAATCTACCCCACTCCAACTACTCCAGTCTACCCAATCTACCCCACTCCAATCTACCCCACCCAATTTAACACACTACAGTCTACCCCGTTTACCCTGCTCCAATCTGCCTCACTCCAATTTACCCCACTCTACCCCACCAACATCTACCCCACTCCAATCTACTCCAATGTACCCCACTCCCATCTACTCCAATTTACCCCACTCAAATCCACCACAATCTACCCCTCACCAATCGACCCCACTCCAATCTACCCCATTCCAATATACTCCAATCAACGCTTCTCTACCCCACTCCAATCTACACCACTCTACCCCACTCCAATCTACCCCATTCCTGTCTACCCCATTCCAATGTACCCCAATCAACCCACTCCAATCTACCCCAAACTATCCCTCTCCAGTCTACCCAAATCCAACTACTCCACTCTACCCAATCTACCCCACTCCAATCTACCTCAACATACCCCACTCTAATCTAACCCAATCTGCCCAATTCCAGTCTACCCCACTACAATCTACCCCACCCAAATCTACCCTTCCCCAGTCTACCTCAATCTCCCCCACCCAATATACCTTACTCCAATCTACCCCTCTGAATTCACCCACTCCAATCTCCCCCATTTATCCCACTCCATTCTACCACACTGGAAATGACACTACTTCAATCTACACCGCTCCATTTTACTCCAATCTACCCCACTCCAACTACTCCAGTATACCCAATTTACCCCACTCCAATATACCCCACTCAAATCTACCTCAAACTACCTCTTTCCAATCTACCTCTGTCTGCCCCAAATATACCCGCTCCAATCTACCTCACTCTAATCTACCCCAATCTACCCTACTACAATATACATTACTCCAATCTACCCCACCCCAATCCACCCCATCCAATGTCCCCCACTCCAATCTACCCCACCCAGTTAACCCCACTCCAATCTACCTCACTCTTTTCCACCCCACTCTAATGTACCCCACTCCAATCTACCCCACTCCAATATGTTCCAATCTACCACACCCCACTCTACCCCACTCCAATCTAACCCAATCCAGTCTACCCCATTTACCCCACTCTACCCCACTCCAATCTACCACACTTCAATCTACCCCATTTCAATGTGCCCCAGTCTACCCCATTCCAGTCTACCACCCTCTAATCTACCCCAATCTATGCCACTCCAAAATACACCACCCATCCTACCCCAATATACCCCACCCCAATCTGCCAACAATTTGCCCTTAATCTACACCACCCCAATCTACCACACTCTGGTCTACCTCAATCTGCTCACCCCAATCTCCCCTACTCTATCTGCCCACCCCAACCTAGCCCACCTAATATAACCTAATCTTTCCCATCCCAATCTACCCCAACCTACCCCACCACAGTCTACCCACCCCAATCTACCACACCCCAATCTACCACATTCCAATCTGCCCCACCCCATTTTTTCACCATCTACCCCACTCCACTCACTTTTAGCCATGCTGAACAGCAGCCACACTGGAGTTCAACATGAATAAAACACATTGACAAAGCCTATAGGTCTCGCGTAGGCGAGACTTATTGGCTTTGCCAGTGCTTGTTTTTTTTAATTGAATTGTCTATTTGTTGAAATTTCTCAACTGGGGGTGACTTTGTTAGGGAGAGTTAGTCCCTTTAGTGAACTGTTTTGGTGGCTGTTTCTGTTGCCTTTGGTCCAGAGGAAGACCCTGTCTATTCCGCTTTGGGGTCAGTGCTCTAACCGCACTTCTGCTGTTACTTTACCATGTTCATATCTTCAGACCTGTGGGCCCTACTTAGTCATTGCCAGTTTCTACTCTTCTTTTGCTAAATGTCTTACAGTTTCATGTTTTGCATGATATATCATGCTCTTCAGTTATAAAATCTATTCAGTGGCATCCTTGCTTAAGACTAAGACCACTGCGCTTGACAGGTCGTGTATATGGTCTCTTCTGTGAGTGTTGCTGTCCCATCCTCTTGCATGTCAATCCAGGTGTCTTTCTGGGACTTGTGTCTTCCACCTGTGGTCTGAAAATTCCTGCGTGTGTTGTTATCTTGCTGCAGTTATTCACATCTTATAATCATCTATGTGTCGACTTGCCATCTTTTTCTGACCAGCCATTCATGTGCTCATTCTGGATCTGTACAGAAATCGCTCTCTCTTTATATATTACTTAAAATTTAGCAGGGAACACAATATAATATATTTCATTGACATTTCTCAGTACCCCACTGTATCACACCAAAGCTACATCTCTGCTTTTGTTCTGTTTGTCTACAATTTGTGAACAACATAATGTCTTTCTACAAGATTATCCTCATGCAAGCAGCCCACAGAAGCCAATAATTAGTTAATGCTATTAGGCACTGTCTCACCTCTCTCGGACCCACAAATCCTACATTCAGTTATCAAATGCAATATCACCAACTCTTTGCCAAGAAGATAAAAATCAGATCCTACTTCAGCAAGAAACAGAAAGCCACTTTGCTTCCAGCTCCTCATTGCGCCACCCCAAAGTGGAATACCTTTGGCTCTCCCCACATATCGAGCTCAACGACTTCTTCAACTTACTCAAGAATACATCCTAAAAGATGACCTCTCATCTGTGACCGAATCTCTTCATGGTAATATCCTTACACCTGTTCTTAAAAACATCAGAGCCTCCCTTAGCCAAAGTATCTTTGTGGATAACGTATGGGGCCTCACTCCCTCCAGACTCTCTCCTCCTCACAGAGGCCACTGGTCTTGGCAGGCAGACTGCTAGTGCTCCTGGCACAGGGCAAGTGTTCTTGGCTCTTGGGTGGTGGCCCCTCATCCAGATGGGAGAGTGTCAGACCTTGCTCCCCAGTACTGGTTCCTGCAGTAAACAAGTTCTGGTGATCTTCCCTCATCTTATGAGATTGTGATGTTCAACATAGTATGAGGCACAAGCTCCCACCTTTATAGTCCATATCCAGACACATACATTATTTAGTGTCTGTCCTTTGAAATTCGTGTTGGCGTGTCACCTCCATTGAAGTGCCCTCTCCTCTGCACAGCAGGAATGGATCCAACTCTGAGTGATCCACATCACAGGTCAAGGGAATAATGAGGGATCCCACTTGGCTGTCAGGCTCCACTAAAATATGCCCCATAAAGGTTCAAAGGACAAAGCCTTCCTCTCTATCAGATTCCCTGGTAGTGGTAGCCTTATCAGTTCCACCATCTCCCTGACAATGAGCCTAGGCTTCACAAGCCAGTAATGCTTCCTGGAATCAAAAGGCCCCTTGATGTGCACAGAGGATGCTCTTCTCCTCTCTCGTCAGTGTGTCTGCCCCCGCACTCAGGAATGGTAGCAATACACATCTCCTGTCTGGGGTTTGCAGTCCTCACCTCTCCAGCCTCTGCAGGCCCTGTGCTTTCAAAATGGAACCTACAGGCTTACATGTTATGTACTATGCACAGGCACACACATGCAGCCCTGCACACACACTCTAGTTTCACAGGCTCTTGTAGCATGTGCACACAAGTATCATGCGATGTCAGTTGCTGCACACAACCCATGCAGGCCAAGGGTGAGTTAAGTACACAGCCATGAAACTTTACACGAGTGGGCCAGTAGGCCCCACTCCTGTGAACACAAAAACAGATATACTGCCACCTGCATGGTTGTGTTGCTTAAATCTAAGTAAGGGCAGTAGCCCTCTACCTTTATGAAAGTAGCACTTGGTGGGCACCTCCCAGTCTAAACAGACTGCATTATCATGAGACAGGCCTAAGTCGTGGTGCGCACCCACATGATCCATGTTTGCCCATGACCAAAAATGAGTACCAGGGATCAATATATCATTGCAGCTGGGCACTCATGACAAGGGTGCAAATCCGTCATCATACAAGAGACTCCTGTATTTCAGCAGACGCCACTCTTAACCTGGAGAGATTGGGTCATCGGATGCACAAAAACCAACAGAAACTTCAATTTACATTCCCGTGGTTTCATCCGGCCTAGTACTCCAAAACCTAATCCTTGTGTGATATTGACCATCTCAACGACTTGGTATTCTCTCCCTTCACATCCATGAAATACTTCAATAGTCAGTGATCCTTTTGCAGTACAAACCTATTGCCAAACAAGTGCGGGCAGAACTTCTGCAAGGTCCACACTATTACAAAACACTCCTCCTCAATTGCCACCAGTTCTTCTCCCTGGGTAGTAATCTCCTATGAATAAAGGCCACTGGACGCTCTCTACAGTTGTCATTCAGTTCAGCTAAAACCGCTCCAGCTCCTTGGTCGGAGGCATCCATCTGAACAATTAAAGACTGACTGTAGTCCTGTGCTTTTAGTACAGGTCCATCATTGCATAACACCTTCTTCAGATCCTCCAACTTCTTTTGACCCTCTTCAAACCAGATCACTTTCCTTTACTGCTTCTTGGAGGACAATTCAGTCAGTGGGCCAACTATAATTCCACAGTTCATCACAAATTTCCTGTAATACCTGGTGAGTCCTAAAAAGGCCTGCAATCCAGTCTGGGTAGTGGGCACCTCCCACTCCATCACAGACCATATCTTGGCATCCAATGGGCAAACCTGCCCATGATCCATCTCATGCTCTAGGTAAGTTACAGAGGGCTTCCCAGTATGACATTTAGTTGCCTTGATAGTCAGTTTTGCCTCCTGTATCCTAGCCAAGACATGTCCTAGAGACGTAAAGATCCTAAGATCAGATTCCATTTGAGCAGGCAGAGACTCCCATTTTCTGCCTGGTCATCGGCAACCCTACATTTGACCTAGATACCATCAGTTCCTATCTTTCTAAGAATCTGTGAAGGTGTCAAGTTATCCCGACAATAAAATTGATAAGAACACCTAATGTGACATCAGTCTGGGACAAGCATCTTGAAATATTTATATATATATTTCAAGATCCACTAACATAAATAGCAAACAATGTAGTCTTAATTAATGTATGTTTCCCATATTTGTTTATACTAATGCATCTAAGGCTAGCATATTGAAGGACACAGGTTATGTCAGAAACTCCTTAGAAATCCCCCATATCAGATTGGATCAGTGATCAACAGTCAAAAATGCTCATCAAGTGGCCATTGGGTTAGAAAGCACCTTGGCACCAGATTATCGCTCACACTAATGCCAGAAAATCCTGAAAGAGACTGCTGTACTGTTGAAGCACCACGTTCTACGTGGAGAGCTGATACAGAGCCAAGCCTGGGAGGAAAGTAACTGAGCCTAGATGATGTTTGTTTCCCTTTGTGGGAACACTCTCTTCCGGCTACTGACAACTACAGACTCTTGCTGTAAATGGGTATGCAGTGCAGTCCTAAGATACTCTAGATACAAGTTAAGCTTTTCCATGCTTTCATAGTATGGCACATAGAAGTAGGCTTTAGGGTGTTAGGCTGCTAGATGATATTTCCACTATGCTAGAAATGTTCAGATTATTTTCGTTGTCATCAACATGCATTAGTGTTGTTTTAATAATATTCTGTGTGGTTATTTTACATGTGCTAAGCAACAAGGTCAGACTGAAATTAAACACTTTTAAGCATAAAGTGTCTTTCCCTTATTGCAGTGCATGTGATAGTGTAAAGAACAAAATTGGGTTTTAATTGCCACTGCATCCCTGAGCCCTTAGAAAGGGACTGTTAGTAACCCAGAAAGTACAGACAACACATTTGCTATGTATTAAGTGGAGGTTGTGTGGGACTACAATAACCTGTTTTTTCACATTCAAGCGTTGATACACTGAACTAAGTTCAGGCATCCTTGGGTGTGAAAACAAACCTTATAGAAGATAAGCCAGAATCTTAGTTTATACAACATGGGGCTCAGCGTTGGCATTCTTACTATTTGGACCTTAGAGTAGTCTTTTAATATGCACACACAAGAAAACCATCATTATGGATAAGTCTGTAGTAATCATGGTTACCTCCTGCAGGGAATAAAGGAGCACCTATTGCTGCAGGTTTATCAAGACTGGCTTTTAAAAGGTTATTGCCCATCTGTGGATTTTCTGTGTCTTTCAAATCTGTTTGGTTAAAATTGCAGCTCCTGTTATGATAGAAGTAAATTATAGAGAGGCAGTCACTCAACATCTCAAGAATAAAGGTGTCCCCAATGCTGGTGGGGCGAGGGTGGTGGGTACATTTGCAATAGCTGCACACACAGCATATGCCTTTGAGGTACATTTTAATGTGGAGAGTGTGGAGTTTGAGGCTACAGACACTGCCTCAGGGCAGTTTCAGGCTTATAAACCAGCAGCACCACCTGCACAGTATAGGGCATACCAGGATCTGGAATTCCTTTTAACTTACCAAGAGCACCAAAGTTGGTTTGCTGTTCAGTTACCACACATGCACAGGAATGTTAGGTTGGGACCCCTGAGTAATGAAGGGGCTACATGACCAATACTAGCTGAATGCACACCCTTTCCACATCCTGAGACCCTACCCATTGCTGAGGTTGTAGGAATACTGAATTATACTGTTTATGTATGTGCTACGAACCATGAACATTAGACCAGCTCTAGCGGGACCAGTAGTACTGGGACAGGTTGCTTTACAACCAATCAGTTCATAGACAATAAACGCTATCATGGGAAAGATGTCCTTGAAACATGATGAAATCGCCTTCTGGAATGCTCGCCAGACCAACCAGTTGGAAGCAGTTTATACTCACACGACACCCCAAGACAAGCAAAGAATATTGACTATATGTCTTTCCCTTGGAATAGTGCACCCGAAGAGTAGTGCAACACCTGGGAAAGTATATTTGCATCCATTTACACTAACATGCATGGCATGCCTTCATTCGCAGTTCTCCGTGAATTATTAAAACAGGTACAAAGTGAGCAAGGGGCTGCACAGGTTCTAGACTTAGGTATATAGTTAATGGGAAACTTTTTTACTGTTTCCTCGATCATCCTAGGCAACATTGAGACAGAAGTACCAGAGGCTCGCAGCAGCTTCAGTTCAAGATCGTGAACGGGAACTACCAAGAATAATTTTGGAAGTTTTACACCTTTGTGGGCCTTGATACACTTGGTATACAAGCCACTAAACCGCATTGAAAACCTAAAAGTGATATTAAAGCTTCCGTTAAGGATAATCCTGTAATGGAAGGTAAAAAAAAAGCAGAGGTGTAGAGAGAAAAGATGGACCAGATCTCTCGTATCTTGGGAGTCTTTTCGGGAGTGGTTATAATTTAAGGGACCATGAAAAAATAAGAAAGCCAGAACAGTATCAGTATACTGATAACCGCTTTTCCTGTTCTTTTCATGACTCTTACAGTAAACAAGCCGAGAGAGGGGAGTCAGATGAGTACGGAAGAAAAGAAGAATATAGCAAGCAAAAAGGTGTAAACAGGACGAAACGCTGATATCAGCTTAAAGAGGGCAGATAAAAGTTCAGACTCTAAAGTGTAATTTAAGAAGAAAGTGGCAGGACTTTTCAAGAGTCATGGCTATTCAGTTATGAACACTTCTGCGGAATGGGACTTGGGTGAGAATGCTTCTAGACAGTGCAACAGAAGTAACTATGGTGCATCAGACTCTCCAGAGGTTTCTGGTGGCAAGCCCAACTGATGAGTTCATAAGGAAACTCCAGATAAACATTTAAATCCTCCTGATAGGGTTTAAGATTTAGATATACATGTTCAAGGGGATATACCACGCACTATTAAAAAAGTCTTCTGGCCGCATTTATCTGAAGAATAAGACATCATACTAGCAGAAGATCACTGGCCTCCAGTCTTTATTAGAGAAGCACATAGAGGGGAGGAAGTAATAGGAGTAGCTTTTTCTCTCATAGTACCTGAGGATATCAGGGAATCTTATACCATTGAGTGGGCTGTTATACAAGCTTCGGCCTTGTACAGAAACCAAGCAGGGTGGGATGAACACTGTATTCCACATGTCATTCCCTTATGCAGTGAGCCTAAAGCACAGGTTCAATCTCCCTTGAACCCCGAAGCAAAGCGCAATATAAGAGCAATATTAAATCAATTACTATATCAGGGCATAATAGCGCCTTGTTTTTCACCAATGAATACTCCTCTTTTTTTCTTCTCAATACGCAGTGTAAAATGCTCACAGTACGTGTTTAATGACAAATCTAGTATGCAAAATGTACAAAACAACCTTTGACATCTCCAATGGGTTTTTCAGTAAGAATATAGCACCTGAATGTGAGTATCTAACTGCCTTCAGTTTTTTACTAGGTGCAGTACTCGTTCAAACATTTGTCTCTGGGGTATAAGAACAGACATGACCTATTTTCAGCACATATCATGAAGATCTTACTGCCAGATCCCGAGGCATTATCATACATCTCTCACCAATGACGATTTAGACGCACACCTAGCCAGGGTGGACTGGATAGTGACACTAGTAACATCACATGGTTATAAAATCAACTTTAAAAAAATTCCTACCTGTAGCAGAGCAGGGGTGTGGAATTCTTATAGCCCGACTCCCAGGACATATTGTTTGGGGTGAAGGACAACAAGTTTTCGTGTTTATTTTGGCCTTGAGACAAGTATGCCCAACCCCCTGCAGCACAACCCCTTTGGCTGCCTGCTTACAGTACCACATTATGTTTCAGGGAAGGGCATTATTTGCAGTTAAGGTAATATTTGTGTTCATATGTTAATTCTGTTTGAACTTGTATTTATGGTTCATTAATACAAAGTCTTTCTTATTAGGGTGAGTGCGCTAAGGAAATGTTGTAAGCTCAGACTGCACTACTGACAGTTTTTCTGATGTCAAAATGGGTACACGTGTTTGCAAAGTGTAACAATATGATGCTACATACAATGCTCCCAGAATGATGTCTAATTAGATGTAAATATCTTGGAAGCAAGATTGATGATTGTAGGAAAGTAGGATCTCCTTTCATGGTTACCCCCACTTTTTGCCTGGTGTCAGTGTGTTTTTGACCTAGTCTGCTGGGATGCTGCTAATCAGGACCACAGCAACTGTGTTTTCTCCCCTAAATTGACATGGTAAGTACTTTGGTACATTCACAATTGGCTACTGCTGTACCCTTGTAAGTCCCTAGTATATGGTACTAAGGTACCCAGGCATGGGTACACCAGTGGTCTCCCAGGGGATGCAGCATGTATTGTTCCACCCAGGGGAGTCCACTTAAACTGTGACTACAGGCCTGCCATTGCAGCCTGTATGAGTTGGTGCTTGCACCTCTCACGACAGATATAATTTTCCTTATATCTGAGGTCACTGCACTTAAAACCTATAAGTCAGCCCTATGGCAGGCTCTTTAGTCCTGAGGGCAGGGTGCTTGGCTGTAAGTGTGAGGGTGCCCCTGTATGAGCAAGACACCCCTACAAACCCCGGAGTCGATTCCCCAGGCTTTCTAAGTGCAGTCAGCCAATTTCAGAGATATAGTGGACATCAGTCATTACTAGATGTCTAACTATATAATGGCTGCACCGAACCAAACATTGTTGGTATCAAACATGTTGGAATCATACCCCAACACTGATTCCGGTGCAGGAAGTATGATCCCATGTACTGGGGAGCTCCTTAGGGGGCCCTCCCCTGTGTCCCGGTAACAGCCTTTCAGGTCTGTGCCGACCACAGACACGATTCTGCCCTCCTGCTGCTGAGCCAAGCTCGAGCAGGGGAAGGTAGAGTAAAAGGTTTCCTGTCACAGGGAGGTGTGAACACCTCCCAGACAGGACTTAGTGTATTGGGCTGGGGTGGGGGCGCTTGCCAGCGCCACCAGACTGGTTTGAATGGCACATTTGGTGCCCTCCTTGCATACTGCAGTTTGAACCAGTTCAGGAACCCTTGGTTCCCGCTCCGGCACAAAACTGGACAAAGGACCTGGGATTGTCCTCCCCTCTGTCCAGCCCCTACTCTGGGATGGACCCCCGAGTCATCCCAACCCTTTCCTTAGGGTACTTAAGGGCTCCCCTGTGGGTGGGTCCTCAGATTCGTCGTGGGACAAGACTCAATGCTGAAACTACGTCACTCTTCAATCATCTGGACACTTGGACTTGGTTGGACTTTGACTGGAACCAAGACTGCACCAAGGAAGACTCCTGCTCCTGGTCTTTCTGTTCTTCAAGTGTTCTTCGTGGTCTGTGTCTGTGCTTCATCCAGGTTCTCCAGAAGACCTGTGGGCGTCAAGGACATCCAAAGAAATCTCCCTTGGAGTGAAGGAGTCACTCCCCTGCATCTGTAGGCCCCGCAACGAAGCTGACCGGTCTGCTGCTCCTATCATCCTAGGGACTTCCCATGGCCCAGCAACACAGGTGGTAGGCCTGCAGCTCCCTAGAGGCCTGACCTGTCTTCTCAGCAATTTTGAGGACAGTATCCCTCGGCAGGGCCACTGGGACCCCTGTGCACCATGTCGATTTGCCATTGAGAAGGCTTATTGGCTCTACACTCCAGAGATCCTTGGGCAACAAGAAGCTCCAGCCTCCAGCACCTCATCCATTGAAGATCAGCATCCTCACTGTATCCTCTGCACTGCGGGCCTCCATCTTTGTTGAGCTGCTGGAGGTCCTCTTGCGACTCCTGTGCCTTCTGCCTGTGGGTCTTCTATTGCTTCAATGGGCTCTGCTGCTTGCTCAGGGTCTAATCTGACTCTCCTGAACTTGGTGAGTCCCTTGGACCTTGCTGGTCCAAACGTTTGTTTCTTTTCGTCTTCCAGGCCAGTTGCAGCTACCAAGGCTCGTTGGTGCTCCCACCGAAGACCGACCACCTAGACTCCAACATACTACGTGGGATTCCAGCAGACTCCTTCACAGTCTTCTCCAGAGACATCTTCTTCGAAGTCTCCCATTGTTGTTTATGGCAGGTTCCAGCATCAATTCACCCCTATGCACCCGGCTTCCCTGGTGCAGGTAACCTGGTTCCTGGGGCATCCACAGGTGGGGTGGCTCTCCAACCTTCTGTCTTCCAAAGGGTTTCTTCAGGGTCCTCCGGGAAGGGTCCTTCTTCTTTAAAACTGCAACCGCGAATTCTCCATTGACTTCCATTGGGTACGCGGCTGTGTTTCCACTCTGCACACAGCCTCTGTGGGGTTCCTGGGTACTTACCTTGGGTAGTTCCTTGTGTCCCCAGCTCCTCAGAGACTTCTAGTCCAAATACTGTTCTCCTTTGCAGTTCGCATTCCACGTTCTTATAACATGGTTTGGTCTCCTCCTGGAGACCAGTGTATATTTGTGCTACTTACCTGATAATTGCAAAGTATTCTTGTGTATTGTGTTGATAGCTCCAGGCAGACGATATACCAATGTGTTAGTGATTGTGTCTTAGAATAAACAGACTTATTTTTACATAAACACTGTGTGGTTCCTTTTCATTTAACTTACGCTATTGATTAAAGTTGGTACAACAAGCTGGTTTACACTCCTTCCAAGATAATCCTGAAGGCTGCTCTCCACAGCTACCACTTTGAGTGCTTTCAAAGGTTATCATATACCACTAAAATCACCATAAGGGTTGTCTGGATTAGTGCAAGGTATATCACTTAAATAAGTGTGCACCATATACTAAGCCAGCCTCCTACAATGATTCCTTTGCTTTCAAAATAAAATGTTCGCAAAAAGAATGCAAGTAGGAAGAAAAAAAAAAGTTTTACTAAACTAATGTGAATTTGTAGGTAACATTTCTTTGAAGTATCATTTAGTAAAATGTGTTGATGCATGCTAGTATTTCCCCCAAAAATTCATAGTGGAAAATTAATACAACCAATTTCAACAAGAAAATGGGAAACATGAACTAGCATTGGCAGCCTTTTAGTTTTGTCAATGCGTATCTTGTTTTGATATGGTTTTTGTAAAACTTTGTGGAAGCTGCCGGGCCCTCACCATTATAACAAACATTGACATAAAGCAATAATATTTTTTAGTGTCAAAAGCACACATTGCCACAGTAGTCCCTGGCACTGAATAAAACTACTTTGTGCGCAGATATGCTCCTTGTGAAAGAGCGGAAGCCAGTCAAGTGATAGATAGCTAGGGAGAGAGAAAAGATAGACTTTTTATCAAATCAAAAGGTCTTGGTTAACTCCAGACCTAATTTGGGGCCCAATTCTAAAAGAAAGTCACAAAATTGCCCCTATGGTATATGTCCATGCACTAGTGCAGCTTTACGGCTTTCATAAATTCACAAGAATTTACAGAAGTAGGCCAGAAAATCGTACTCCTAGAAAATATTTGTGAACTGCTTTTTAGCACGAGCAAATATGCAGGTGTAGATTTGCTCATTTGTTGAGGGGTTACAAGTTCACTTTCCCTCCAACCACTTTTTTCCCAACCCTGGAAGATATTTCACTTCTGCCATGGTCAGGAGTAAATTTCCAACCTTTCTCAGTATGGGAAAAGATTAGAGAACAGCTGGTGAAAACCCCTAAAACATGCAATTTAGTAGGTTTGCACAGACTCAAAAGGGCATTCCAACACTTGAGCAATTGCTTAACGCTTCCAGCCCCAGTATGTAGATCTGTGGAAAGGTGGCAAAATAAGGAAATTGCTAGAATCCAGATCCTACTATAGTATGAGCACTGGCATTATCAGAAAGGCTAATATCAGCGCTCATATATAATGAGATTGCTGTCATAATTTGTCGCTGCACTATGTGGCACCAAAGGGACAAGTGGATATTTTTTACAGGACAAGTAGATTTATAAAGCAACCTGTCCCATGCACAAGTAGATATTTTATTAAATTCCAAACTTTTGACTGTAGGTGACTTTTTGTGGATATGAGCTATCCAATGAGGGCAAAGTTTTGGCACCTGATTTCCTTCAGAAATGTGCTACCTTGCAGCCTCCCAACACACTGAAGAAGTTACAATTCTTGCTGGGATTCCTTAACTTTGGGCGTACTTGGCACGCTATGCTGCACGAGTGAAGCCCTTCTGTGACTTGATTTCTCCAATGTGTTCTGCAAAACAGTGGAGGAACAAAAACACTGATTTCTTGCGTGTGCTACAAGAAGACATGCTAGAGACAAAATATTTTCAGACTAGGGATAGCAAAACAAGTCTAGTGTTGAGAGTTGGGCCAAGCCAGTGAGGTTACACATATGTAATCTACAATGAGAAACAGACAATTCTCAAGCCTACAAGTCACATAGGTATTCTCCAGGTGAACCACATTTCCTTCCACTGAGAAAATCCTTGCAGCGATGCAGACAGCTGGTTTGCAAGAATGCCCATTGGTGCAGGGAAAACTAATAATTGCGGTTTCTCTCTTACCAGCACTAGAAGCAGCCACTAAGGCAAGAATTCCTAATGCTTGAGCTCTACACTCGAGATGGGTGCAATGGGCCTCTTCTTTAAGTGCAGTGGATGTGAAGTTTCAGTATGATCTGACTCTTCAGACACAAGCTTTCCTCCAGTGTGAACAGAATGTTACTCTAGCTACAAAAACCTTACCCATTGAGTCAAATCAGATCATGTTCTACACTGAAGGCTCAGAACAACCTGCGGTAGGAACCGGATATAAGTACTCGGCAGCCTGCGCAGCAGCGCAGGGTGTAGTGAGTGATGGTGAGTTCCACCCACAGCGCAACTACACCAAAATCTTAGGTGACAGCACCGCACAACATGCATACATTAATGCTGTGGTACTTGCATGATCTGTCAGTTCCCACACTAATAGTGTCCGATTTATCTTATTGTGTACAGGGTTACAATGTAGATTTGAAACATTGACACCTAAACTGACTCAAAGAGGCAACCCATTAAGAATAAAAGAGCAATGGGGAAAGGTAGGTGTCTTACAAAATAAGCTTCCATTGGTCCATGTGACACACACTTTGGGCCATCAGGAGTGGGAGACAGAATAATTCCTAGTAGACTGTCCGGAGTAGATTTAATCAGGGAAGCTCATGAGGGGTTAGAATCTTCCCATGAAGATGACCCTGTGTTTATCAGTGTTTCCAGCTTTAGGAATCCTCTAAGTTATTCACTACTGTGCTATTCAGTTTCGTTGCTTGGGATGTGTAATTCTTTGATGCCTGGGTTGAATTGTGTCCTATCTATTACTCCCATTTCATTTATCCCCACTCACCACAAGCTGATAAATAATGGTTCTTATTTAATGTTGACCAGTATCATTTGCTCCGGGCTGGAACTCGAACAAACTTATGTAATTACGGATTCTAAAACAATACATTGTTGTGTAAGAACCATGTATCCACCGCCTCAACATGTAATCAAAGGTATTACTGTGCCTAGTATTAATATGATGAGCATGCGTTTTTGGAGGATTTCCCGTTATGCTTCTTCTCATTTTGCTGTGGTATTATCATCTTTCTCATATTCTGACAAGGAAATTGACAACATGGAGTACACTTATCCAGCTGAGCAAAAGTGCTGAAAGTGCCTACCTCGCTATCACAGACATGCTTGGCTTGCTGAACTCCGTGAAAACTGGATGTCTTTTTTCCAAAGACAAGACTCGCTCTGCAGATGAGACCCGTCTTTTAGTGCATGAACTTTCCAGCTGAAATAATCTTGGATCTACATCTGGAGCAGTCCCCAGTGGCCTTCCTAGACGTGGACCTGCTCCTTCAACTGTGTAATCCCACCAGAGACAGTGCCAAGCAATGCATTTGGCACTACTGCAAGATGCTACTTATGATGGGTCAATATCAACAGTGTCACTTTTTGACTTTCACCATCAACCATGTTTTAGAGCTGCAACCACTTCTTGGTCCATCCACTTCCTGAGCAAATGACAACATGCACGCATTAACAGACCTTCTCTATGACCACGTGTATGCTGCGTGTTAACCCAATGTCATCGAAATATATGAGGGTGACTGTTGGACTTGACCCTCTCTGCAGGGTCACTGCAAATTGTTTGCTTTCATCCCTCCTGTTTTCCTAATTTTGTTTTTGTTGGCATTGGGACTCTGTGTACTTTATCACTGCTAACCAGTGCTGAAGTGTTTGTGCTCGCTTCTTAAAACATGGTACAGTTAGATTTCACCTGGTTGGTATATTTAATGTACTTAAAAGTCCCTAGTATATCGTACTACATGTACCCATGGCCTCTAAATTAAATGCTACTATTGGGCTGGCAGCACTCATTGTGCCACCCACTTAAGGATCACTTTAAAACATGTCTCAGGCCTGCCATTGCAGCCTGTAGTGCAGTTTTAAAACTGCCAATTCCACCTGGCAAAATAAAAACTTTGCCATGCCTAAACCATGCTTTTTAAAACATATGTCACCCCTAAGGCAGGCCCTAAACAACCCATAGGGCAGGGTGCATTGCATTTAAAATGTAGGAGATGTGTTTTAAGTTTCACATGTCTTGGTAGTGAAAAACTCCTGAATTTGTTTTTCACTACTGCAAGGCCTATCTGTCCCATAGAATATTATTGGGTTACCTTATTTAATTTAATAACTGCTACCATTTGATTGGGAACAGATTGGGATGTCAAGTTTGGACTCAAATGAATTATAATTTAAAATCCTCTTTAATGGGAAAGCCAGATTTTAAGTCACAATTCTGCAAATGCCACTTTTAGAAAGTAGTCATTTTCTTGTCCTAACTATTTGATGCCTGCTGCCTGTGTCCTGGATCACATGCCTGTGAATAGCTTAGCTGTGACCTTTGTGTATTCCTCCCAGACAGTGAGACAAAGGGGGGCTAGGTGTTGGCAGGATGGGCCATCTTGCCAGGATGGTTTGGGCGGCGCTGTTCCCTGCCCCACTTACATTTCAAATGGCAGCCTCCAGCACACACACAGAAGAACCAGGCACTAGTCGTTTGTCACGTCAAACTACTTGGAGTCTTGGCAGGTGAAGGAAAGAACTTTCCAGAACCAGATGTGGGGGCAGCCAGGGTGTTACCCCCACTTTAAAGGTTGGCAATAGGTATAAATATTAGACCTCCTGAACCACCTCTTCGGTACATGTCTGGGCCTGTGGAAAAATTAAGAAGTGCTCAAGAGGACTGCCCTATTGCTTAAGGCCTGCCTTGTTCTCCAGAGGACTGCCCTGCTGCTACCAGAGACTACCCTGCATCATAAGGTTTGCCTTGCTCCCCAGGTACTGCCCTGCTGCTTGAGGCCTGCCTTGCCGCTGCTTGAAGGAGAAAGGACCATCTCCCTGAACCTAGGACTACCACAATGACTCCAGGGACTAGTTTGATCGCCTCCTGTGTGAGCTACAGGGACATAACAACATCCAGAGACCTTGAACCCTGCACCTGGCCTCTGCTGGAGTGAGTTCTAACCCTCCCAAGTGGTGCCCCCCAGATCCTGGACCCTTGGAAGGGGTATTGGAGGTGCTGCTCCTGCCTAACCCTAAAAGTTGGGACTTAGAAACTTTTTCATCAAAAAGTGCCAGAAGGACCGACAGAAGACCTGGAACTATCTGCCAGCCAATCTGCCCAAGGTGCATTGCCGATTGACCTGACTTCACTGTAGTTCTCTGCAGTGTCAGATCCTCTCCAGCTAGACCTTCGAGCAATGGTATCCCGCCTTGTGGAGCCCTCTTTGGCTACGGTTTACAGCTTCATCCCGCTGGATGTTATTGTCTTCCAAAAGGTTGTCTAAGTCCGAAGTTAAAAATCTGCACTGGGCTCGATGGCGACAGGCTCTCCATCGACGATGATGACCTCCTCAGCTTGGAAACCCAGCTTCTCGCACTCTTAGCCTTTTCCAGCCATCATTGACAGCTTCACCGAGACCTCCTCCAACACTCCCAACGACGACGACAACTCCTTGGACACAGCCTGAACTCTACCTTCTCATGGAATTTTCTACAAAATGTCTTTGAAGTCCCAAGGTAAGCCGATACGAGGCCCAATTCACCTTGTGCATCTAAACCACACTTCATTGTGGTCGGCCTTAACTTTTGACTTTGCACCGGTCTCGCCCGACCAGATACCCCGATTGGCGCTTTGATCGTATAGGTGCTATTTTTCACTAAAAACATTTAAAATCCATAACTACAGTTCTACTAATTGGATTTAATTAGTGTTTGTGTCATTTTATTAATGAAACCTTGGCCTCCATCGCTCTCACCCACTCATTCCAGCCCTGCAATACACCATTAATCTTTGTTGCAAACAAAACATCATCTGTTGTGCAAATCAACCTTGGTCTTTCTCCATTAGGAACAATCCAGCCCTATCTGCCAGGCCAGATTCCTTCTGAATAGCACCCGCAGACTGGTCTTGGTCTATTTTGACCTCATCAGTAGGGTGCTGCTTGAAGCCTATAGCACAGTGAACAAGATTCCATGTGTGGGAAAAGCCATCACACTTAGGGTGTTGCACTGAAGAAAGCACAAACGTGATGAGTGGAATTCTTCAATTAATATCAGACACTTGTAATTACTTGGAGCAACATTCCAATCCATTGTTGTTGCTCACCATGCCTCCTCAGTTGCAAACCAACCATATGTAAAACAGCTTTGGTCCTGCTCGAATATGAATAGTCTACTCTGAGCTGCCAAGACTGGTCCCAATTGAGCTAGAAAACAAGCACCCCAGACCGATTTCCGACAAGAATGATTTGCCTATAGCTTATCTCAGTCTAGAGTGCACAGTCGGTGAAAAACAATGGTCTGGGACACAGCCTGCAGCCATCATTAGTGACTGAGATCAATTAAAACATTTCTTCTATTACCTTGTTTTTGTTGAAAAAGTTTTGTCTGGTAAGCAGGTATGCAGCATTCATAACATGTTGACACTAGAGACAGCTCTTCTAACTTGGTGGCTCATCCAAATGCGCTGTTTCAGTTTGGGAGGATGTGTGCCCTAAACTTTGGACTGTTAGGGATGCAATAGAAAGCATTCACTAACACCAGATTCAGTATAGGTTTCATAACAAAGGTAGGAGCATTGAAGATGGGGTTGAAGTAAGTTTGTTGTGTTCTATCAGTCTTGATTTCAAGCATGGTGTTACAATTTTCTTCTAAATACCAGAGACAAAAGATGTGTAGGTATTCCGCATTCCTTTTCAACTCTGTCAGCAAGAATAGTAGGACACGGGATTCTCTTAAGGGGAGCTACATGTAGCAGCTATTACACTAGCCTTGCTCTTTGGACCTCTGGCACTGCCTTTCTTACCCCTGGACTGTTTATTTCCTCAGGAAAGGAGAGGAAATAAACAGATTTCGAAGACCCATGTTTGCTTTCTTTAGTTCTACTCTTTACCCTTCTACTAGCCCCTCATCAGCAAATAAGAGACAGTTGAAGGGAATGAGATTGGGGATGTAAATTGATACTGTAATGCTAAGGTCATGCATGATGCCACTGCTGGCATCCCTTACTTTTTGGTGCATTAACATACATTGTACCGTCAAGCTTGGGTAATGCTGGTATTGGTTGGGAGTAGGCAATATGTAGTCACGCAAGTGAAAGCAAAATCTTGAGCGCCTGGGACCAAAGTGTTTGCCTTATCCTGAAATAGCTACTTCACACGGTGGATGGAACCATATGCTTCATTTTGTAAGAGTTGCAGTTGGTGTTGATATCAATGACTTTAAATGATACTTACACAGCAAAGGGAATTTCAGCAGTGCCATAGCAGTAGAGGAAGTTTGTGATTCAGAAAAACATAGGCTTCAGATGTCCACCATGGTTGTTCTGCAGTCCACACCCTTCCCAAATGTTTTCTAGTTCTTTATTTCTGATACCAAGTGTTTTGCCTTAGTGTTCAACTAATTTATATGATTCTATTTTCTTCCAATGATATCTAATACAGACATAATGAAAAATCTAAGCCACTTAGCTTATAATAACACACTCACCCCTTCCAATGATTATGTAAGGTCTCTGTGCCAGTGGACTTGGTCTTCAAGAATGAACAATACTGGCCTGGCCCAGGTTTACTGCTTTTAGCAAATCTAGGTTTGCGTCAAAATACATGGATGGATGCATGGGAACGCCCATGCTCAACCCATGTAACTCCTACCTGACGCAGTGTGTTGCAATGCAGCACAAGGCGCTACATTGTATTTTTTTTTTTTTTATCACGTAAGGCGATGCAAATCAACCCTTGTGTGCCTTTGTAAATCTCAACTTGCAATTTGCATTGGGGCTGCGTCAAAAATGT
This sequence comes from Calotriton arnoldi, assembly GCA_963921515.1. Classification (NCBI taxonomy): domain Eukaryota; kingdom Metazoa; phylum Chordata; class Amphibia; order Caudata; family Salamandridae; genus Calotriton; species Calotriton arnoldi. The sequence goes on along the minus strand of CAWUFW010000585.1, from coordinate 2,088,529 downwards.
GGCACAACCATGATGCAAAATTTTAGTAAGTCTGGGACTTTGTGATGTTCAGAGTCATCTCTACTAGCTTACTGGCTGGCAGAAATGGGAGAGCAAATGCAAATTTGGCCTCCAGGAACTTCATGGCAAAGAAGAGGCAACTTTCTAAAAGTTATGCTTTCTTAATATTTATTAAAAATCTGATTTCACCCTTAAATTGGATTAATAATAACTTTTAAAAATAGTTATTTAATTATTTTTCTAGCCAGTTCCAGTCCCGAGACACACTGTTAGAATTTCTAGTTTGTACTCTGGTTTTCTACTTAGGCTAGCTATCCCTGCCACAGTAAAAATAACTTTTGAGAGCTAGTCACTGTAAGGACATGTTAATATCACATTTCAATTCAATTCAATATATCTTTATTTCGGTTCACATAAAACCATAAAAGATGCATCATAAACATTTTTATACAATTATTTGAATATGAATATACAAGTATAGCAGCTTCACCTATATTTAATGGTACTTCATCGAGTTTAGGGCTATCGTTCAAAAAAAGTATATTCCGTTTCCTAGCCGCAAAAAGCAACAATATGAAATGTATAAATAATTCAAACTTGGCATAATAAAATATTTAAAATTCATTTACATAAACAATTAGAGATTAGTGTCCATTACTCCATGTGGGCTCATCATCCATTATATATAGCTCTGAGTGATATTCACATTTGTTTAGCACAGGTTACAATACTTTGAAACAATCAATTGGTGCTCAAATTTCCTTATATCACCATTAACCTATGGTGCCTATACAAAAATTACTAGAGTCATTAACTTGAGAATACATATTCTTAAATTATTGGGCCTTACAATGTTAGCCCTGCTTTTGCCCTTATAAGACTTACATTAAACAAAAATCTGCTCACACTAAAAACGATTTTTTGTGAAGTATCGGTTTTCAATATTCGTCCTGCCTCTAGGTAATGTCTAGTATTTATGTTGCGACAAATGGGTTTAATCCATTTGTTCCTCGGTTTGGCATACGCCAGGCAGGAGAATAGTATGTGTAGATCATTTTCCTTGGACGTGTTTTGGCATAGTTCACAACATTCATTACTGTTTCCATCTTGGTTTGTAGCCCAGTTTAGTGTATTCGTGTTAGTTCGTAGCACTCCATATCTAAACATCATGTATAAGGATTTGGCCAATTGTGGACGAACTTCAGCTAAAAAAGACTCAAACTGGCTACCTCTTTAAACAGAAGGAACTTAATTGTTAATGAACCATTGTCCCTAGCAAAAAACACATTGTTTTGAATGTGAGCCCAAAATGTTGATTTTAGCAGTGCCCTAGATGATGATGTTAGCTGTGTCGGATACTCCCAAAAATGGTACAGGCCCAGTTTCTCTAACCAAGAAGAGACGTGTTTGAGCCAGAGAATGTTCTTGCTCTGGTCAAAACTAAGTATCTCTTCTAGATCTTCCTTATAGTATATCAATTCTGAAGTTGTCCAGAGCCACACCCAATATAATAAAGGTCTTAATATTGCATGATGGTCTGTTCGTTTGATATTTAGATCCATAACGATCGGAATTAGGGGTGTACGTACAGGCAGGCTTAGCAATCTTCTAAAAAATGTATTCTCTTCTGGTTCAAAACTCTTTTTACAACTAGGCCCCCATATTTCTGCCCCATAAAGAGAAGCTGCTTGAGCTCTGTGTTTAAAGACCTCTAGGGCGGGAGACACTGCCTTTGAGATGCTGCTTCCATGTTTCTTTATAATGGGCAATGTATTCTGAAGCAGAGTAATCTTATTTTTTTCTAATTGTGGCTTCCAGGACAACTTTGTGTCCAAGGTTATACCCAGATAGTTAAAAGATTGGACATATTCTAATTTTTGATTGTTAATTACTAAGTTCTTTCTAAAAGACTTATGAGGGTTTATTGCCATGTTTTTCGTTTTGCTGGCATTTACTTCAAGGCCCTTAGTCTTACAATATGTATTAAAAGAATCCAATAAGCACTGTAGGCCTTTGGGGGTTTGTGATATTAATATTGTGTCGTCAGCAAATAAAAGTGCTGGCACCAGGTTTGCTTTCTTTAGTTCTACTCTTTACCCTTCTACTAGCCCCTCATCAGCAAATAAGAGACAGTTGAAGGGAATGAGATTGGGGATGTAAGTTGATACTGTAATGCTAAGGTCATGCATGATGCCACTGCTGGCATCCCTTACTTTTTGGTGCATTAACATACATTGTACCGTCAAGCTTGGGTAATGCTGGTATTGGTTGGGAGTAGGCAATATGCAGTCACGCAAGTGAAAGCAAAATGTTGAGCGCCTGGGACCAAAGTGTTTGCCTTATCCTGAAATAGCTACTTCACACGGTGGATGGAACCATATGCTTCATTTTGTAAGAGTTGCAGTTGGTGTTGATATCAATGACTTTAAATGATACTTACACAGCAAAGGGAATTTCAGCAGTGCCATAGCAGTAGAGGAAGTTTGTGATTCAGAAAAACATAGGCTTCAGATGTCCACCATGGTTGTGCTGCAGTCCACACCCTTCCCAAATGTTTTCTATTTTTTTATTTCTGAAACCAAGTGTTTTGCCTTAGTGTTCAACTAATTTATATGATTCTATTTTCTTCCAATGATATCTAATACAGACATAATGAAAAACCTAAGCCACTTAGCTTATAATCACACACTCACCCCTTCCAATGATTATGTAAGGTCTCTGTGCCAGTGGACTTGGTCTTCAAGAAAGAACAATACTGGCCTGGCCCAGGTTTACTGCTTTTAGCAAATCTAGGTTTGCGTCAAAATACATGGATGGATGCATGGGAACGCCCATGCTCAACCCATGTAACTCCTACCTGACGCAGTGTGTTGCAACGCAGCACAAGGCGCTACATTGTATTGTTTTTTTTTTTTTAATCACGTAAGGCGATGCAAATCAACCCTTGTGTGTCTTTGTAAATCTCAACTTGAAATTTGCATTGGGGCTGCGTCAAAAATGTGGCACCACCATGATGCAAAATTTTAGTAGGTCTGGGACTTTGTGATGTTCAGAGTCATCTCTACTAACTTACTGGCTGGCAGAAATGGGAGAGCAAGTGCAAATTTGGCCTCCAGGAACTTCATGGCAAAGAAGAGGCAACTTTCTAAAAGTTATGCTTTCTTAATATTTATTAAAAATCTGATTTCACCCTTAAATTGGATTAATAATAACTTTTAAAAATAGTTATTTAATTATTTTTCTAGCCAGTTCCAGTCCCGAGACACACTGTTTTAGTTTGTACTCTGGTTTTCTACTTAGGCTAGCTGTTCCTGCCACAGTAAAAATAACTTTTGAGAGCTAGTCACTGTAAGGACATGTTAATATTACATTTCTACATTTCCTACTTTTAAATACCATGCATTCCGCCTTGTGGGTGAGAAGGCCTACATAGAAGTGACTCAGTAATATTTAAAAGGCTGGTTTTGGCCTCTCAAAGGTATTTATTTTGATAGGTTGAATTGCAATTTGTACACTGCTTCAGTCAGGCTATAATGGTAGGCCTAAAGCCATGTTTACACTGCCTCTCTAGTGGATGGCACAATAGATTATGCAGTCCACTAGTGGCATGAAACTTTCAGGCCCGGAATACTCTTGGTACCTTATACTAGGGACTTATAGGGAAGTTAAATACATCAGTTAGCAGTATGCTGGTCTGGCCATGTTAGAAGAGGGAGCACAGGCACTTTACTATTGGTTACCAGGGGTAATGTGCACAGAGTTCTAAAGCCAGCAAAAATATAGGGTCCAACAAAAGGCTGAAAATCTGGAGTGACCACACAGAAAAGCAGATTTCTCAAAGGGATTGATAAAGCTTTGCCCTACCAGACCCTCACACAATGTTAGTTATTATTCAGAAGCACAGGTGGGTTTAGATAAGGCCCTCTTGCTAACATTAATTGAGAGATGGCCATGCTAGGGTATAGGCAATAAATTAGCACGGGGCAACTAATTATTTTAAAAGGCATCGGAGATGAATGTGTAACACGTATTGCATAATTAGATGTCTTTTACCTTTCAACACATAATTAATAACAAGCATTGGCAAAGCCAATGGGTCTGGTTTTCTTGTAGTAAGGAAAGCAAACACTAGTGGAAGCAGATAAGGAGGTGATGGTAATGGCTCTCACTCGAGCCATGACAAAAGCCTTTTAAAAAGCCCAGTTCAGTAAAACAAAATGCTAACTTTACTGTTTTCTGTATAAAATTCATGTAAGAGCTGAAGAATCAAAGGTGTGTTGATTGAGTGCAATTTTCAGATGTAAAATACTTCCTTATGCATGGTAAATCAAGCAACCCAAGGTAGAAGAATGATTCACCAGCCAGTAGTATGAGGTGGGGAAGTGATATACCTTAGGGCTGAGTCAAGCTCAAACTCTATGCATATTTTAAAGAATTGGTAACAGTGTGTCTGACAGACAGCTGCACTGCCAAGCCAGACCTAACAATTATCTAAAGATGAAATCCAAAGGGCTGTACAACATATTTTGAGGTTCCTCAGCAGCCCTATTATCAATGGTTGAGTATATTTTTACCAGGTACATATATAACGGCAGTGAATAGGACCTGAAACATGACCTGCCTGAGTGGCCAAAGATGCAGAATTATGGCATAGATTAAACCCACATGTAGGGTTGTCTTCTGATACTTTGAAGGAGGTTCTCTAAACCAAAGTGAAGAATCTAGTTACTTAGTTTTATGTAGAATGAATCTAGCGAAGCTGAAGTTGCCGAGAGGAACTTAGATTTAAAACACATACATAAATACCACGTTATAATAGCAATTGCAGATGGGCAGAGCACGCATGAAATATCTTACTCACACCCGTTTCTAGAAGGATTAGTTAGCAAAAATTGTAATTGTTGAAAAAAGCCTGATTTCTGTGTTTTAGGAATAATCCAGTTAGTCTTTTGGAAAAAATGACAGCAATAACAGTAGTACAAAATGATATTAAATTCCTCTGAAAGAAACATGGTCTGTTTGATACAGTCCTACTAAAAAAAATCTGTCTGCATATTGGGTACTCACAAATATTTTCCCAGGTGCCAAAAAGTATTGTCTGCGCTGTGACTGAGGGCAGGGTGGAGGCTTAGGGTGTTTTAAGGTGGGCATATGGAAAGTGAAGTACATGGTGCGGTCATTGAGTCGTGGAGTTACTTTGAGTGTATCATTCAATGCTGCCATTTAAATCAAAGCCCTAGTCTCTAGAAGAGCCGTAGAATTCACAATGCTGTGTTATGTTGTATTTGAGTAACTATCCCTCTACTGCACCTTTGCATAAGCCTTCTCTGCTTGCTATCTCTACCTTTGACTAGTCAAGTGTACAAAGGAAGTAATTAGCTTATTTAATTGGAATAAAATAGAATCTTAAGCCTCACAATCTCCTTACGTCTTTATTCTTTTTTCTGTAGACATTGAAAATGCTAAGAAGCAGCCTCTAGCAAGGCAACAAATGCTCTAAAAAATCATTAATGAAGACCCCCCCAACAAGGTGTGGAATTCACTAAGGTGGCCAGACACGAACACCCAACCACCACCAATAAACATTGTACAGTGAGAAAGGTTTAGCCATGGCAATATGAGACTTCACGTTTAATCCTGGTTTTACCACTTTGTTGTTCGAATATGAATTTACCTTGAAAAAATGAAACACAAGAGTCATTTGGCAAAACGGGAACAGTTGGTTTAATTAAACGCAGAGGCTGGAAGAACAGGCAACAGAGTTGGGGGTCTGAAAACTGTCTCAAAGCACATTCGTTTCGGCCGCCTTTTTATACATTACATGAAGCATCATAAAGCTATTTGTATATTCCTTTTGAGACAGAAATCTGGGACTAGTCATGGGGCCATAAATCTCTTCATTTGATAAGAAGTGCAGGTGGGTCTCGACCTTGCGTGGACACAATGTGGGGCCAGTGGGTACATGTCCAGATGTCCACGATGGGGAGCCCGTGATCACTGCGTATAGTGTGCATGCTGTGTTCTGATTGGCTGAGTGTTCCTAACTTATTGTGGCATCTGACTTTATGGTGTTTTGGGAACACGCACTCCTCCGGCCAGCTGTGTTTTATTGGGGCCAATCTCCTAAGACCATTGTGGTGTCGCAGCCTATCTGTGGGAATGATTAGGGTTTTCATGTTTGTGCGTTTGTCTAAGGGTTGTGTCACCCCACCTGTGATCTGTGAATCGGTTGCTTCAGGCCAAGGTCACAGGGCCTGCCTCACCATGTATTTCTAACTCAGGGTTGATGGGGAGGTCATTTCGGGTGGATTCGACAACAGCGATGTGAGTTTGTTGTTATACATACACATATCATGGCGTACATCGATATCGTATATTAACAACTTTGCCAAAATATGCTGATTGTGAACTCTGTATTTAAAGCCTGAGTAGGTTCCACAGCGCAGTGTAATTTCTTTTGATGAGAGTAGTCCATGCGTCTGATCATCAGAACTACTCACAGTCCTGTTGTAGGGATTCTGCACATATACAGAGCTATGCACAGGATAATAGGACCTCGGAGTATAGTGGTGAACCAACCATGCACCTTAGTACCCACAATCCCAATCCGACTAGCTTTAGCGTCTCATTCGCAGCGAAGCTACCAATGATTAGACAACCCAGAACACGGTCTCTCTCAGGACTCGCGGGAGCAAGAACACCCTTTCATAACTCACTCATACTTGTCCACAACGTGCGTAATAAGAGACACAGTATAGTTTAAAATGTTTATTTCAACTATCATGCTCTAAGATACAGTACACGTGCCAGTACTATCAGCATAATGCATAATGATAAAATAAGAAGCATAGTTACAATTCCATAGAATACAAACGGGGACAGCATTTTATAAAGACAGTGGATATAGGGCTAAATGGCCTTACCACCCTCCCCGTGCTATTAACTAGTTTATTATAAAAATAGAAGACCTCTGGGCTTTGTCAGGCAGACCCTCATACCTCAATATCTAGATGCAAGGTTTACATCATCAGACAAGCACAGCTCTTCTCCCTGGAAAGGTTTTCCTCCGAGTGTCACAAACAGCGAGATCACAATATTAAAAGCACACAAATTTCTCCAGTGCAGCTGTATTCTGTGTCTAAGTGCGAGGGGCTGACCAGATCAGCAAGAACAGCAAGAACAAGGGACGTTGCTTTTCGACCTTGTACATGATGTGCAGACGAAACCCACAGGGCACAGGAGAAAAGGTGAAAGGCAAAAAGGCAGACAGTTCTAAAGCAGAGACTGGAAAAACAAAGTCACAAAGTAACGTGTGCAAAAAGGCATCATGGCAGCCAGGCCTAAGCTAACTTAGCAATGTAGACAATGAGGCCACAAACCACACTACACCCTCCCCTGGTCAGTCCATAGGCGAAGACATAGGACGAAAACAGAGTTCAAATAGATGGAGCAGAATGTAAACGTCTATTGAGCTGTAGTCCTCAATGAAGGACAGCGAATGGGAAAAAAATTGCAGGACGATGAAAGCAGAGGCCCCCTAATCCAATAGAATATAAGTGCAAAAAACCGCCACACCTTCCAAGAGGACATCGTTGGAATCGTCTGAAAAAAGAGACGCCATCCAGTTCAACAAATCAAAACTGCATTCATGGTCCTCACAAGAGGGAGCAGTGATCAGCATTGCGGGACAACTTGCGTGATACTCAACATAACTTTGTTGTAGGAGAGTCCGAGCAGCCGCCCAGATATCCCATTGCGCCAAAATCCCAAGTGCTGCCGAACGCGCCATCAAGCCATTGCCGGAACAGTCCCGTTCATGGGCCTCTAAGGGACCCATTAACTGGCCAAAATCCGGGTCCGACAGAGACGTATTGGAGAGGCAAAAATCCAAGGACCAAGAGAAAGGACATCGGATGCAAGACATCACAGGTTGTACGCAAGTGAAATACGCAAAGCGAAAAGAAAGTCTATAGGACACACTGAGTGTCGCCAATGGTAGGATGCCGAAGCCGATGAGCATGCGTTCACGGAGCATCCGGAGTCGACCTTGGTCGTGGAGGCCCCCAGGAAGTGCAGCCATTGTGTAGCAAACAGACCAAAAGCAATATACCAGCCGCTAAGGCGAGGAGCAACGGAAAGCCGCCAAAGACGCTGGAAAAAATAGAATGAATAAAAGCCAGTATTACACCAAATATAGATTGAAAGGAGGTAACAAGGCCAGAGCCCACAACTTTAAAAAAGTGCACAAGACCTTCGGTGCTAGACGCATTGAAAACACGGTGAATCAGCTCACCGAAATGTTGTGGGAGGTTTGTGTTCAAAAGGGCCTGTATCTCACTGTGGGTACTAGCCACCTGGAGGATGAAGGTCTGCCGTGCGGATGTGAGCATAACCTCCTGGTTCAATAATAGCGCCTTTATTCTGCTCAATTTATTGAAATCCGCCTTCAAAGTCGGAATGGAAGGCCAAATGGAACTATCTATTATGTCGTGCGGGGGAGGAAAAAGCACATTTTTGCAGCACGCAACCCGGTGGGAACCTGTTACAATACAGGGGATGCCGGCCAGCATTCCACAGCAGTTCTGATTATTCAGAAGGAGATAGCTACCATTTGCAAGCACAGTGAAAGTAGGTGATATAACAGGAGCAGGAATGCCCTTTAAAACACAAGCAAGATTCGGAGCTGAAACATTACAAGCCCCGTGCAATTTAATGTTTTTAAAAATTAGTGAATGACCCACTGTAGAATCGCAAGACTCCCCTGTGAGAAAAACTTCTTTTCCGTCCCTAAGGCATCTATACATGAAAGGCAGGGACCAAAGTTCATGCAAGAAGGCACTGCCAAAAGGCTGAAAACGGCCAACAGGATAATGTTTCATGCAGGAACTGAACTCAAATAAAGAAAAAGGCAAAGCGATAACCCCGTGAACTAGCCACACTGCAGAGTCCAACTCCGCCACAGAGAATGGTAACGGCTCTATCTTCTCGATATGTAAGAGTGTATGTTGCATCTTTCATGGACATGAATTGCTGTTTTTCAGTTAAATTAAACGGCAAGAATAAGGCAGACGTGTTTAAAAAATGCCAAGGAACTTTACCCATTTTTAGTGTTTGCAAAGTCCATGCAAACTGCATTACTGAACACAACTGATTCTGACCATGATATAACACAGACACATCATACTGTACAATATCAACAACAGAGGAAACAATATTCTTTAATGTGTAAATGCGGGAAGACAGGGTATTAATACTATTGTCAACAACAGCAAGCACTTTTTCAAGATTTGCTTGATCGATTTCCCGAAGACGGGAAGCAGCTTCAATTTGCGAAAGCTTCCAGAGTTCATTGTAAGTTTCATAAATGAATCTCTTAGGTCGAGGACCACGAGGCCGCAGAACAAAATCGGACAGATCAATGTTGCCTGATAGGAGGGATAAATGTTGTTTTACAGAATCCAATGAAGAGTGCTGCAACCACTGTTTACACAATTTGCCAACAGAATACGTTGTAACAGTACGGGAGTCAGAAAACCTCGGATCTGGCTTATCCTGTTTGTAACCAGGAGCCGAGTCATGAAAACGCAGTTGGCAGGCATTTGATGCTATGGGCCAAGCCAACCAAGGTGACTGAACAAGTGAAGAGATATTAAACGAATTGTTTTGAAACAAAGCTTGCAAATTGGCAAGGGAAATATTGAAATGCAAGCTCTCGTTGGGAGTGGAAGACAATGCGGGAATGGAGGGTGCATTCAATTGTTTAGAAGTAGCCAAACCCCAACAGGTCGTTTGATAGATCGTACGATTTAAAAACAAAATTTGGGCTGGGATGAGGCAAGCACGGTGTAAGGCTTCCTTGCCTCGGACCTGCTACGATTTGGTGCCCCAAATAGACTTTAAGTCAATGGTGTCTTGCCAGTGTTCATAACCACCCACTGCTAATGCGTTCAAGAAGGAACCCAAATATAGCAATTTGGTGTGGGTCAACATGATCTTCTGAGCGGACGAAGTGTTCAATTTAAAATAATAGGACCCAGGGTTTGATCTATCAAAGTCTGTAAAGTAAGTAAATTTACTTCTAAGAGTTTGGGAGCTACCTGGCAAAGGGGTCGGACAATGTTCCCATTGGGTGTAATTAAAAGGACCCCGAACAGTACTTGGTTTATGGAGAAAGTGGTTGCCCCAATGCTGGTAACAATATAAGTCAGCATAACTTGCAGAATTTAAATACAGATCTTCAGCATTAAAAGCAGCATAATATTTCAAATCAGTAAATAACGATTCAACGGCATGCACATCCCAATCGTCAGAATGAATATTACTTTTAACGACATCACCCATTGAAACACGGAGGACATTTGGTACATTAATAATCTCGGTTGGTCCATGAATTTGGAAATTTACCGCATCCCATACGATGCCATCAGCGACTGGGAAAGCTGAAATGTTCACAAATGTGTGGTCACGCTTCATGATGTGAGAAGAAGAATGCGGAGCCAAAGTTCCAGCGACACAGTTCACTGCAGAGCGTTCTGGTAAATAGTGACCATTAATGAGCAAGAAAAAAACTGTCACGAAGCCAATGGACATGAACAGAAAAATCAGGAACAGTACCAACCAGATGTACGTCCCCGGTGGGACTAAAAAATTGTCTCTGAACCAGGATATAAAAACACTGAAGCTGGATGGGATAAGTGATGAGGTGGTAGCCGAATCAAAGGAATAACGGGCTGGGCTCAGTGGTGTTGTTGGTAAATGAGCCACCGATTCGGTGTCAGGATAGGCATACTCGGTCTCCTCGTTGCAGGAGGAATCCGGGCAGTCGAGCAGGCGATCAGGCAAATCGACAATCTCAATGGCAACATCAGTGTCCGTGTAGGCTGGAGGGCCACAACCATGAGTCCTAGAAATGGCAGGACAGGAGACCGCTGGTGTTACGCTATTCAGGATCGGCCAGATGTTGTAGCTTGACATTGTCCACAGAGATGTATCTGTTGTCTTTGCGACCAGGACGCGGTGGTAAGATGACTGTACGAGTACCCTTCAAGCCAAGGACTGGAACCGGTGCACGATAAGAGGGGCCAAATTCTTTTTTGTTCTCCACCTTCTCTCGGACCAGATCTCCAACCTTCGGAAGCCAGCCGGCAACCGGAATCTGCAGCGCAGCGTCTGTGGCTGAAGGTAAATGTTCGTTTGCAAGTTTGTCACGGGCTTCTTGTAAGTCCTGCAACATAGTAGAATGATTATCTACGTCAAAGATTGCGGTATTCGCCGCCATGTCTAGACCATCAAGGTCTGGCACAAACATTTGGATGCCAAAGAGCATTTCGTATGGGGTCCGCCCACCCATAGATCTTCTAGGGAGATTATTAAGTGCACGTTGTATGCTATACAAGTGGGCCAGCCAGTTCCCGCCAGTACCTAAGACTCTAGCTGTCAAGGATTGCTTTAAGTCACGGTTCATTCGCTCCACAATCGAATTACCCTCAGGTCTATATGGAGACGAAAATTGCACCGCACCCCCAGTGACCCCATTGCGTCCTTGTACGCCTTAGAGGCGAACGCCGGACCTTGGTCGGAATGGAAGGTGCCACAGGCAAAAATTCCCACAAAGACACGCAAATCCCTTATGACATTTCGAGCGTCAGCACTCCGTTGTGGCCAGACCCAGAAGAAACGTGTGCACGAATCCACTGCAACCAAGATGTATTTATATGCAGTGTCAGAAGAAAATGGACTGCAGTGATCCAGGTAAACACACCCAAAAGGTCTGTTAGAAATGCAGAGCTGTGTTTGTGGTGGTCATGTAACCGTCGAAGGCTTAATTTGCTGACAAACGTCACAAGAAAGCACATAAGTACGGGTCTGTTTATATAACCCACGCCACCAGTAACGCTGCTGCAAAATGGAAACCGTCGCAGACACGCCAGCATGGGCCGAAGCCAAGCCTTCGTGTGCGGCCGTTATCAAGGAAGGTCTGCGGTCCGCGTTGGGAATCAGCCGATCACCAACGTCGGGAATTCTTACGTAAGGAACCTGTTCGGGACTTAATTGATAAGAGTACTTGGAAGGGAAACACCGTGGGTAAATAGCACCTTCCTTTGTTGCAGCAATAGCTGCCAAAATCTCATTATCTATTTTAGTCATGGATCTTGAAACTGCTGCTACTGAGCACGTGGCTACTGCTGATTTGGCAGCTTCATCTGACAAACTGTTACCGACCGCGTGTGCGCCCACACGCTGGTGGCCAAGGGTGTGAATCACCTGTGTGAGAGGCAAACGTTGTTTAAGATCTGCCACTCGAACCCAAAGCATCTTATGCTTAATTGTGCTGCCTTTAGCATCTCTATAGTCGTTTTGCGACCAAAAGAATAGGTTGTCATTGAAAGATTGAACACAGTAGTAAGAATCGCATACAATAAGAGTCGTCACGTCTGGATTCGTGAACTCAAGTGCGAGCACAAAGGCACGCAGCTCGGCCAATTGTGCAGTACTGTCTCCTAGTGCCTGTGTGTGCACTACATTCGACTTGAACTCTCCGTTCACCATATTACCTCCAATAGCACACGCTGCGGAATAAGCATGCTTTGAACCCGTGGCCGGTTGTGCCGAACCATCGGTGTAAATAATGCACTTGTACTCCTCAAGCGGCAGCAAAGACAGAGGAGGAGGATGAACAAATTCATACTGTAAGAACTCCTGTGTCTGAAGAGAGGAATCAAAGATAAAAGTGACATCCGGGGACGTCAGAGATGTAGCCCATTGTATCCAACGGGGGTGCAAAGCCTTAGAGTTCGGTACACTTGCCTTCGTTACTGCCTCAAGGGCAGGGTATGGTGTTACCACCAAAATGCGTTTTCCCTGTGCCAGTGCGCGTTCTTTAAGAATCGCCATTTGCACTGCAGTCAAAACTTTCTCCACAGAGGAAAAGCGCAACTCCGCTGAAGTGTAAAGATGTGACTTGTATGCAATCGGTACTGTGTCACCTTCGTTAAAGGTAAAGTACGTGAAACCCACTGCCCCTGGCACAATTCTAATCACCAGGTTTGTGTGGAGTCAACAAGAATTTAGATTCAAGTAGATCAGACTGCAAAGAGTGCAGTATAGAGGAATGCTCAGGAAGCCAGCATGACTTCGAAAAGTTGGGCTGTATCAAGGCATATAGAGGCTTGATACGCTGGGCATATTCGGGAATGTAAGTACGCCAGAAGTTTAGAAAACCCAGTAATGACTGAAGCTTCTTCAGGGTGGTTGGAGGGCGCAAAAGTGCGCACTTCTCCAAGAAATGGGGAGCTAAGCCCCTACCTTCATTGTTGAGCTCATAGCCCAAAAACAAAAGGGTAAATTCAGCAATGTGAGATTTGGCAAAATTAAATTTGTATCCTAAGACCGCAAATTCAAGAATAATGCGGTCCACTCGGGAAAGATGCGGCCATAATTCGTCGTCTGTCAGATAGATATCGTCAACGTACGAACACGCATCTGGGTCTATGCTGTCCAATAAAGAGACAACACGGGCGGCGAAGACACCCGGGCTGTTCTTGTAGCCCATGGGCAAACGCCGAAATTTGATTTGTTTTCCACCGGAAGTGAAAGCGCTCCATTGGCTGCACTCCGGGGACAAGTTGTGTGTGGAAAATCCATTGGATAGGTCAAGTGTCGTTTTATATTTTTTACGAACAAGACTGTCTACAAGCGCAGAACTGTGGGTATTTTGTACCGCAAAGGTCCGACAATGAGAGTTCAAATGTCGGTAATCCAAAACTAGGCGGTACGATCCATCGGGTTTAGAAACCGCAAAAAGGGGATTATTCATTGGTGATACGCATTTTTCAATTACTCCTTGATATTCTAACTGTATCAGAATGTCGGAAACGGGACCTTTAGCTTCCCGCAAGGGAATATCATGGGGGGGGGAGTCTTCATCCCAGCCCAAGTGATTACGGTATAACGCCGGAGCCAGGGCCCCAGCCCATTCAGCTGCGAGAGCCTCCGCTTTGTCCTTGGTGACATGACGAGAAAAGCTCGGAAGGATTACCTCCTCCCCTCTACGAGCAGCAAGTACGAATGGGGGCAGCCAATCCGCCTCTGCCAACAAAATATCGTAAGAAGAGGTCAGATTCTCCCAAAAAATCCCTTTAATAACACGCTCAATGTCACCTTCTATTAAATAGTCTGTCAGGGGGTGCCACTCGGGTGTCAGCTGTCTCGACAGTAATGAATGTATCAGTTGCTGTCGTCTCCACATGAGGACGCAGTGCCTCCCGCACTATGGTAACTTCCGCGGCGCTGTCTAGTAGCGTCACTGCCCACGTCCAATTCAGGAGTCTCGTTCTCACCGTCTGTGGCATACCTCGCTGTTAAAGCTGCAACTTTTTTCTTCTGAAACTGTGGGCAAGAACGTGGAAATTCTTCTGGTTTCCCTCGGACTGGTTGTCGAGGTTGGTCTCGTCCCTGTGGGGCCTCACGACCCCTGCCTCTATCTTGGCGATCTCCTCCACCAGTCTGGGAGGTCGATGGTGCCTGTGAAGAATGAGGAGAACGCGGGTCAGGGACTTGAAATCTATCTGGAGATTTAATTCTCGCTCTGTCGCGCAAATCATAAGTGCGTTCAGAAGATATGGAAACCGGGGACGCGGCACGCAACCCTGTTTTTGACTGTTGCTTACCCTGTTTCTTCAACCTCCAGCTCTTTTTTAGTAAAGAACGGTTTCTCATCTTTCTCAGACTGAGTTTTTTGTTGTGGCTGTGATTGAGTTTGCATTTTAGCAAAAGGCTTAACTCCCAGACTATTGCGGCCAATGGTTTTATAAGCCTGTGCAATAATTTTCGGTAATTCGCGTGGCTTGTCCGGTTCCGGGACCAAAGCCAAAGCATTAGCGACTTGAAAGTTGACTGCATCACCCTTGACGTTCGCAAGGATTAGATCAGCCACCACATCGAACACTCCCACCAGTCTCATCCCCAATTCCACAGCCGCTTCAGGGCCATGTTCATCCTGCACTCGTTTAATTACAGAGGGGAGTACTGTCATGAAAGGGGTGCCGAAACACTTCGCATATACTGCTGCGAATACCTTGCCCCAGTTGTTGCATTCTGCCAACTCGGGAATTAAGTCTTTCGGCAAACTAATCGTTAAAATCCTGTGTTTTTCCACAGGAGAAGTATTTGGAAAAACTGCCTCCAGCTGGTCAAATTTTTCTGCAAGCCAATAAGGCAAATCATCCTTATTTTGTGGGCGCTTGCCCATCACCGAATTAACCATGACGGGACTTATGGTTACACCGCCTGGTCCAGCTGGATGCGCCGCAACTCCAGGAGGGGCTCCCTGGATGTTGCCTGTAACATACTGTACTAGAGCTCTGTGAACGCGTATCAAAGACGTATGCAATGCACGCAGTTCATCAACCGCAAGCGTCAAATAACGCGGATGTGGGGTATACCCGGCCAAGACTGGCCAAGTGGCCCCGTCTATTGATAAGGGGCCTAAACGAACCGGGGTGACCGGATGTGGGAGGGCGCCATTAAACCAAATATGGTGTTGCCATGCCGTAAGTGGTACTTCAAGAGCCTGATAAGGCCGATAAGCATTGGGTAGGGCAGTGAGAGCGTACACATGAAACAAATTGTCCGCTCCGTCCACCGCCGGAAAAGTGACCCAAGAGTAAAACACCTCAAAGTGGTGAGCCGGGTCAGCCTGCACCACAAAGATGAGTGCGACACCCGCGTCGGGCACTCCATAAGCCAGTAAATGGGCCCGGAGCGCAGCGCGGCTATGTGCCAGTATATTTATATCCGCCATTAAGACCAGAAATGATCGACAACCTAATGTGAGGCAGCGCAATATAGGGTTAACATAAACACCTTTTAATAACTTCAAGCTTGAAAGAACCTATAAAAACATCAATATAGGAGGTATCACCCTCACACATGTTTCCGGAAGAGTATGCGAAGGGTGTTGTGGACAAGCACAAGCACTACTCAAGCGTCTCGCAGATAAGAAGCCCACCACGTTGGTGGCGCCATGTTGTAGGGATTCTGCACATATACAGAGCTATGCACAGGATAATAGGACCTTGGAGTATAGTGGTGAACCAACCATGCACCTTAGTACCCACAATCCCAATCCGACTAGCTTTAGCGTCTCATTCGCAGCAAAGCTACCAATGATTAGACAACCCAGAACACGGTCTCTCTCAGGACTCGCGGGAGCAAGAACACCCTTTCATAACTCACTCATACTTGTCCACAACGTGCGTAATAAGAGACACAGTATAGTTTAAAATGTTTATTTCAACTATCGTACTCTAAGATACAGTAAACGTGCCAGTACTATCAGCATAATGCATAATGATAAAATAAGGGGGGGAGATAGAGGGCGCACGGCAAGATGGCCGCACTGTAGTGCAGCTCCGCCGGCCGCCTTCATTATCCTACATTTATCCTGGGCCCTGGTGATCATCCAAGCCTCACATGCTAAGACAACGCTTTCAATACCGCTGTACAGAGCTGGATACCTGTTTGACTGCTTTCGATGTGTCGCTGCTGCCCATCTAGTGGATTCCCGAGACACAGGCCTTCTCCCAACATGGCGGCGCCGACGCAGCACTGGGTCTGAAGGAGAGTGTGGCGCGGACCTGGAGCCCCTGGCTCATAGCATCCACTGCACTCGGCCTGGCGGCATTGCGGGGGTGAGCCTGGACAGCCGATTGGGACCGCGGCATCGGTGACACAGGCGACGCGAGCTGGTGAGTGCGCCGGACATAGAGACGCCGCCTGACACTGCTGGCGGCCGGCTCCGGCGGGGGAAGCCGCGCACGAGACATCTGCGTTCGGCGCGCTGGGCGTCACTTGGTACCTGCTGGAGTGGCCGGTTGAAATCGGTGGCGGCTGCCGCATCGGATGATCGGCGCGGCCGCTGCGACTCCTCTGCTGCTGGCGGGACCTCCTGCCGCGACCTAGGTGCGCTGAGCGTGGCGTGCGCGCTCTGAGAGGCTGGACGTGCGGCTGATGGGATCGTAGCGCCTATACTGCAAGCGACCTGATCAATTTTGGCTGCGACTCGCTGCGCCCTGCGTGTGTGGTCGTCCCTGCTGAACTGACATCTGCTTAACCAGGTGGGCCCATAGCTACACGCCGCATGTGAATCTGCTCTTGCGGAATGTCCGGTTGGAGAGCTACGTGAGTGAGAGTGGTGCCTGGACTGGAGTGTGGCCTGCTCTGCTGACCCTGCGTAGCTTGGTGTTATTTGACTGTAAGGCCTGGGACAACTGGATGAACTGTACAGCTCCTCCACTAGACGCATGCCCAAGCCTCTGGTTGTCTCTGAAGAGGAGCACCCCTATTGGTGCAGAGTACTCACCTACCGCCCGCTCTGGTGTTTTCTTACGATTTACTGGCCATCACTCGCCCCCATCTTCCATGTGTGGTGGATCCCCATAATATTGCCTTTGAACTCCGGTTGTTTTATGTGCGCACCTCGCAATGGGTAAACCGGACAAGACTCAGCCGAGGCTCAATTTCGAACTGAGGAAGTCTGGCAAGCAGGGACAAACCGCGTCATCTGACTCGGAGTTGGACGCTGCATCCGCGCTGCAGACTGCCTTAGAGAAAACACTAGCCGCAATTCAAGCCAGCTTACAATCTATAGACGGCAATATTGAGGCCCTAAATGGTCGGATGGACACCATATCCGCCAAATTGGACAGACACGCCGCCCACATTGGGGAGGCAGAACAACGCATCTCTAACGCCGAGGATGGGCTGCAACAAGTTACCACGAAGGTCACTGACATGGAGAAGGTCCTTGCAGTCATCCAGGCGAAGAACTAAGACCTCAAAGCGCGGTCGCGGCGCAATAATGTGCGCATTTTAGGGCTGCCTGAATCTACAAGCGTGAGCAAGATGGAAACGTATGCGAAGAACATGCTCCGAGAAATCTGCGGTGCCGACAACCTGTCCGACATGTTCATCGTAGAGAGGGCACATCGCTCTTTGGCTTCTCGTCCATCCCCGGGCACCCCGCCCAGGCCGATCATCGCCCGACTGATGAACTACAGGGACCGGGATACTGTGCTACGCATCTCCCGTCAAAAAGGCACCGTCTCATATCGGGAACTACGTTATCCTTTTATCCGGACTTCACAGCTACTGTTCAGGCAGCGTGGAAAGAATTCCAAGCGGTGAAGAAAATATTGATAAATGAACGCATCCCATATGCCATGCTATATCCGGCCCACCTGCGTATAGGTGTGGACGACAAGGCCCGGATCTTCAACACCCCAAAGCAGGCCATGGAGTTCACCAAATCACTATGTCGCAAGAAGCGTAGACCTTCTGCTGAACTGGATAACGATGACTGAGACTGAGGCTCGTCACTGCCTATAACCGATAAGTACTTTGAGACTCTGCTCTATAGTCCTCACACCTGGGCTTTTGTTGGTATGCCAGCTGTTCGGGGCTTTGCGCCTGCTGGGTCGCCTCTGTTAGTCGCCCCTCCTGCTAATTTGCTATGTTCCATTGATATGCAGATAGTGCTCATACACCATAAGAGCTCCCCAGCTACAGCTGCATATGGGGCATGATTATATTGTGTATAGACATTCAGCTCAGGGCTTGGGTTATAGAAGGCGGCCACCTCCCGGCCACATCTGGGAGTTATCGTGCCTCAGTGTCCCCAACTGGGTATACCCCATACCAAAGCGATATTTGTTTTCTCACATGTTGGGGGTTGATGTACGTGGGGAATCTGGCTTTAGAAAATTGGGACTGCTGAAGTGGGAGGGGGTGGGGGTACTGTTGGTTTTTATGGGAAATGTTTGTCTGTGATTGTATTTACACGCCTTTCATTCAGCACACCTACCACTGCTAATATCAATGCCTTGACTCTGCACTCGCCTCAGCTTCATTCCATCATCTTCGTTAATGTGTGATCCATACACCTGTCTGACATGGAATGTACGCGGGCTCAATACGCCCAAGAAAATTCGTCAGGTGCTAGCATACCTAGATAGGCACACAGTGCAGATAGCCCTCCTACAGGAGACGCATCTTACCAAATCGTCTGAAGCCCGAATAGCTGTCAAATGGGCTGGGTACAAGGTGGCGTCTTCGTATTCCTCATACGCCAGAGGGGTTTTAATCCTATTTAAAAAAGGTCTACAATTCACACCACTTAAAACATATGTAGACGAGGATGGGCGCTGCGCTATGGTCCATGGGAAACTGGGGGTGTCCATGATCACGGTTATTAACATATACAGCCCAATTCAAGACTAACCACAGGTTTTTATCCGAATGCTGAGCACCCTGCGCACCTGGCCGGAGGCTGCTATTCTGTGGGGGGGGGATTTCAACACCCATCTGGACCCTGCTCTGGATAAGTCCAACCCACAGGGAGCGCGCACCCCAAAGATTGCACAATGCATTTGTGATCCTATGATGGAGATGGGACTGATAGATGTCTGGCGGGTGCGCAATACTGACATCAGGAGTGGCACGCATGTTACTCCCGCACATAATAGCTGGTCCCGACTGGACTACTGGTTAGTTAATGAAGAGGCTGGTGACTGGGTCATGGATATAGGCCCACTCCCACGCACCCTGTCCGATCACAACCCAGTGAAAATATGTCTTGGTGTCCCCACCACCACACACCGACCGTTCACCTGGAGATTTAGGGCTGAAGCATTATTAGACCCCCTTTACAAGGACACTATACGGCAAGCTATAATACGCTATTTTGAAATAAATGTTGGCACAGTGGAGAGCGCTGCCACTTTATGGGAGGCATTTAAAGTTACCATAAGGGGGGACTGCATAAGCACGACTGCGGGCATACTGCGGGACATAAGAGGCCAGCTCTCCAAAATAGAGGCCACGCTAGCGGACCTTGAGCGGGAATACAATGTGAACCCAGACAACACCATTTTAGCACACATCCAAGAGCAGCTGCTGGAATACAATAAAATGGCGGACACTGAAACACGCTACATATCGCGTCGCCATGTTGCGCGTACATACGGTGAGGGAGGTCGCCCGGACCGACAACTGGCTAACAAGCTAATATCTAGAGCGGAACATCAACATATCACAAAAATAGTCGACTTGCAAGGGGGGGAGCATTTCACACCTCAGGGGATAGTGGAACAATTTAGGTCCTGCTATTCGGAGATGTACATGTCGCGAGGGAGCTTGGATGAAGCCGCTCTGGGGGTCTACCTTTCTGATATAGCCTGCGCCTGGCTGTCGGATGGGCATTGAGAATACCTCAGTCAACCGATCGACGAGGCCGATATTAAGGCAGCGATCGGCGCCTTACCCAATAGTAAGGCACCGAGGCCGGATGGCCTCACAGTGGAGTTTTACAAGGAATATGCTGATCTGTTAACCCCCTACTTATTGGCGGTGTACGCTGAGGCCCATGACACTGGCACACTGCCGGCGTCACTAAGACAGGCTCTAATTATAACATTGCTTAAAAAAGACAAATCCCCCTCGCACTGCGATTCTTATCGCCCTCTGTCGCTAATAAACCTAGACGCCAAAATATTGGCTAAAATACTTGCCACTAAGCTCCAACCGCTGATGACGTGTTTGATACTGCCTGATCAATCCGGCTTCATACCGGAGCGGTCTACATCTTACAATTTGAGGACTATTTTCGCCATGTTTCATATCTTATCTCCTGACCTCCCGGCTGCTGCGATCATGTTGGACGCGGCTAAAGCATTCGACTCCATCGAATGGCGTTATATGTTTTACATTTTAAGGCATATGGGGTTTCCTAATGTTTTTATAAGATGGGTGCAACTTCTATACACCGACCCGACAGCTAGAGTTCGGGTGGGAGGTCTTACTTCCGAGCCCTTCTCCATTAATTGGGGCACCCGACAAGGCTGCCCCCTCTCGCCGCTTTTATTTGCCATTATGCTTGAGCCGCTGGCGTGCGTTATCCGTCAACGTCATAGAGCGGCAGCACTAAATTTTAACCATCGTCCCGTCGGCATCTCTCTATGCGCGGACGATATGGTGCTCTTCATTCGTGAACCTCATACATACCTGTCACCGGTCCTTAGGGAATATATTAGATTTGGCTTGTTCTCTGGGCTGCTGATAAACTGGGACAAATCGGTGGTGATCCCCTTGACGCCAACTACGATACCCCCGCCAATGGAATACCCGCTGATATGGTCAACAGACTCGGTAAAGTACCTGGGTGTGTGGGTTCACCGTGACCCGGAGATAGTAGTGAGGGAAAATTATGGCAGGGCGTGTGTGGAGCTAGAACTTCAAGTTGATAGATGGGCCTCGCTGCCACTGTCCCTGGCCGATCGTATCGCTATCATAAAAATGATTGTGCTACCGCGGTTCCTTTATCTATTCAACAACATCCCCATCAGACTATCGACACAATTTTTTCGCACACTTCGCACTCATCTACTTCGCCTTATCTGGAATGGCAAACAAGCTAGAATAGGCTGGCATACACTCACGCTGGATTACGCTCAGGGTGGATTCTGTGCGCCCGATTTCTATTTATATTACCTGTGTGCGCAAGCGCAATACGCCTATTTTTGGTTCAAACCGCACGCCTTGACACCACACGTGGCGGTGGAAGAGGGGGATGCACACCCCACTCCGTTATCCGGTATAATCACGCATACACGCAGGGGTACGCCGAGGACAGAAATTAACACGATAGACGCCACCATAGCTGCCTGGAAAACTATAGGTAAGCTGGCAGCCAAACTCCCGATCTATGCTCCAGCCCTGCCGATTGCGCACCATGCCTCCTTATCCGTCATGCAAGAAGCTGGGACGATTCGATCCCTTCAGGCGGTCGGTATTCAGTACATGCATGATGTCTATGTAGAGGGCCATTTTCTCACACCCGAGGATCTTCAGTACATTACTAACCAAACACCACTGTTTCAATTCACGATACACCGCTTAAAACTTGCGCTCAAAACGCATTATGATGCCTTTCCAGAGGAGCCTCCTGCACTGCGATCATTGCAGCTTCTGCTGGTGGCGCCTTCGAAGCGTAAATTGGTAACAAAGCTGTACAGGGCAGTGCGAGCTGAAAGGGTGAGAGGGGAAGATCGCAGCCTAGCGAGGTGGAATGCCACATTAGATCCTCCACTAACCCCCCTGGATTGGGAACACATATGCACACTCACTGGCAGACTGACCCCTAATGGTAATCTCCGAATAATCCATTTTAAATATATTCACCAGATATATCATACTCCGGCTAGGCTGCACAAACTAGGTCTCCGAGACACAAGCAACTGCAAAAGATGTGGTAAACCAGACGCAGATTTCTGGCATTTAGCATGGAACTGTAATCTCGTTGCACAATACTGGACAGGAGTTGTCAAGTGTCTGGAGCGCATGTCCAATCAGACCCTTCAATGTGCGCCGGCGATATGTCTGCTATGTTTTGTACCCCATGTTAAGGGTGCACTGGGGAAGTTTTTGCGACTCGCCTTGCTATTGGCAAAGCGCCGTGTGTCACTGACCTGGGAAAGCACGTTGGCCCCCAAGGTGGATCACTGGATAACGGACATGGTGTATTGTAAAGAAAAACTTGAGCTGTATGCTGAAGAATTGCCGACCTCCTCTAAACCCAAAGACATCTGGGAGCCATTGCAACACTATTTGCTAGCGAAGAGTCAAGGTGAGCTCACCACAGATAACTAACTGGTATGCCTTGGTACAGTGTATGTATTATCTATTGGCGGACGATTGTAAGTGGTACTTCAAATTCGATGAGTAACCATGCGACAAAATCAATCACAGCTGTTGTGTTGTGTTTTTGTCTTGGGGGTGCTATTCTGGCCTGCGTGGCAGCATAGGGACTTGTCTTTTCTTGAAAATTAACAAACAGAATTATAAAAATAAATTCCTGCAATTTAAATAAGGGCCATAACAGTCTGATTGAAGCCTTTCCAACACCATTACCACTCAACAAATAGACTAATGGCTGGTACTCCTTTAAAGATTTCAAATTTGACTCCCAATGTATAATTCTTAAATTTCTCCATGGTCCAGGAACATGCAAGAGCCTCTCTTTTTACTGCACTGTAATTTCCTTTTGCTTGTCCTAAGGTATGTGATGCAAAAATAACTGTTTGCTCATGTCCATCCATGATTTGACTTAGCGAGTACCCAAAGCTCGAATAGTAGTATCTACTGTAATAATGCATTTCTTTGTCTGCTGCAAAGGAACTGAGCTGGTGTATCCACAATATTTTCTTTGACTTTCATAAATGCTTCTTCTAACCAAACAAACTTAGAGCATTTTTAACTATAGGGTTCCACCGTTACGTCAATATATGCAGCAACTGACTGCCAATGACTCACAGAATGTGTAAAGAAGGTATTACTGTAATCAAAATGGTGTATTGCCACAAATCTAATGGACACTGTTGATGTGCAGATCGCTGGTACTGTGCTCTTTATTTGTGCAAAGGTAAATCACAGAATAGTTGTATGGTTTGTTATTGTTATACTGCCTTGCAAGGCAGAGAAATTGCATTTATTACCTGAAATGCCAATAAACAGAATAAAAAAAATAAAAAAAATGATAAAATAAGAAGCATAGTTACAATTCCATAGAATACAAACGGGGACAGCATTTTATAAAGACAGTGGATATTGGGCTAAATGGCCTTACCACCCTCCCCGTGCTATTAACTAGTTTATTATCAAAATAGAAGACCTCTGGGCTTTGTCAGGCGGACCCTCATACCTCAATATCTAGATGCAAGGTTTACATCATCAGACAAGCACAGCTCTTCTCCCTGGAAAGGTTTTCCTCCGAGTGTCACAAACAGCGAGATCACAATATTAAAAGCACACGAATTTCTCCAGTGCAGCTGTATTCTGTGTTATGTCTAAGTGCGAGGGGCTGACCAGATCAGCAAGAACAAGGGACGTTGTTTTTCGACCTTGTACATGATGTGCAGACGAAACCCACAAGGAACAGGAGAAAAGGTGAAAGGCAAAAAGGCAGACAGTTCTAATATAGCCGGGCACAAGCAGAGGCTGGAAAAACAAAGTCACAAAGTAACGTGTGCAAAAAGGCATCATGGCAGCCAGGCCTAAGCTAACTTAGCAATGTAGACAATGAGGCCACAAACCACACTACAGTCCAGTTGTTATGGAATGAGCAAGATGGAAACAACGGAAGCAGAAGTCATTTTCTATTTATCTATGCCTTCCCTTATAATAAATTGTGTGGCTTTGGCTACTCACTTTCTGATCATGTTTCTCTGCTCCTTTTTTAACAGAGATAGGAAAAACATAAATCAAACTAAACATTGATAGTAAGCGGGAGGGGAGAGCCCGGAGCCCACCAGGGCGGAACTCATGGCGGCCATACAGGGCTCTAGGAAGGCACTAGAAGATAGGATAGATCCTGTCTCTGTGGACGTGAACCTACTGCGTGTGGATCTCCAGAAGGTAGCTGATAAGGTCACGAGTGCCGAGGGGGATATCGCAGAATTAAAAGGAGAGGTGGTCACCCTCAAGCAGCAGGTGACGCAGATGACTGTGGTCACGAAAGCACTGGAAAATCGTGCTGAAGAGGCGGAGGGGAGGGCGAGACGCAGCAGTATTCGAGTGCTGGGCATCCCGGAACGGGCGGAACTGGGGGCGCCAGAGCAGTTCCTTGAGCGCTGGATTCGTACCCAGCTGTGCCCCGAGGGTCTGTCGGATGTGTTTGTGATTGAGAGAGCGCATAGGGCTCTCGTCCCCCCCCCCGGGGGCACAGCCATGAGCTATCATAGCAAAAAATCCTCAACTATCGGGATAGAGACTGTATCCTACAAGCGGCAAGGGAACACCAGACCCTTCAGTATGAAAACAATAAAGTGACTATCTACCCGGATTACACTAAGCAGGTTCAGGAACTCTGCAAATCCTTCCTGGGTGTGAAGCGAAAGCTGCGAGACATGAACGTGCAATATATGCTCCTGTATCCAGCCAAACTGAAGGTGATTTCGGGGGTAAGGCGCAATTCTTTGACTCCCCGGAAGCCGTCTGGGAGTGGTTGGAGATCCGTGGTGATGGATTGCCGCCTGGAGAAGCAAGGAGTCAGAAGCGACGATGGGGGACATGGCCGGAAGGAGGCCGGCGAGGGCAACAGAATCGAATGGACTCGCAAAACGCCCCGGATGTGTCACAGCGGAGGATAACGGTGGGAGATGATGGAACACTGCAGTCTGGTTCCCTTGTGGAGAATGCTACGGAGGTCGAATTGCTGGGAGATGCCTCCGCTGAACCGGATACGCAAGATCAGACTCTGCCCCTAACGATAGACGTTGTGCCCGAGACTTTGTTGGAGGATCTTCCTGGGGATGTCAGTGAAAGTGTTTAATCTTTGACTGTTGGACTACAACACTACTTGTTGATACAGGCCTATTACGCAGGAGTTGGTAATGCTGTCTGGTGGTGTTTGTTGCACTGGGATTTTAGGGGGAGTACAGCGCTATGTGTGGGCCTGATGGGACCTAGGGGAGGGGATGTTGCCTGGACTAAGCATATATGCAGCGGGTGTATTTCAGAATGGCAGCGGGATCATAGATCTGTGGCGGGCGGGGGTATGATGTTCTCTTGTTGCCCCTGTTGGGCTTAGTGGGATGCTGTGCACGTCCTGGCACGAGCGGTGGGTGGGCCAAATCGTCTGTGATGGTTGTCGAGTATTGTCCGTGGGTGGGGGGAGGTGGGGTTTTTGTTGGTTTAGTTGTTCTTTTGTGAATTTTTGTGGGGTTGCGCCCAAGAGCGAGTCATTGCAGAAGAGAGCTGAGTCCTGGCGCGTCGCCAGACAGAAAATGCGAATGTATGATTATGGCAGACGCAGTAAAGTTCCTGAGTTGGAATGTTAGGGGTTTAGGCACCTGCACTAAACGACACATGGTCCTTTCATTTCTTAAGCGCCATGGCATAAAGATTGCTTGCCTGCAGGAGACACATTTGGATGATGCTGCGGCGGGGAGCGTAGCCAAATATGCCGAAGCAGATGTAGAGGGTCGTTATGTGCTATTGCGGGGCAAGCTGGATGGTAAAGACATCAGAGTATTAAACACCTATGCCCCTAATATCGATGACCCAAATTTCTTTGCGGCATTACAGAATTTGATTACTGTGGACTTGGACACTCCTCTATTATGGTTGGGTGACTTTAAATGTGTGGTGGATCCGGAACTGGATAGATGCCCCCTCGAAGGGGTACCAAGCCACGCATGACTAAGCAGTTGCAAAAACTAATGAGCGACCTAGGCATCCAGGATGTTTGGAGGGAGCACCACCTGACCCAGAAAATATTCACCTGTTTTACACCCACTCACAATACGCACAGCCGTCTAGATAGGGTACTAGCGACAGAGCATCCAGCGTTTATGGCAGCGTAGATTATACACCTGGCGTGTTTTTTGTCTGATCATGCACCGGTGTGTTGCACGTTGCGGTGGGCGGCGGGGGAGCAGGGCCCTCGTAGATGGCGGCTTCCCGTTGATATTCTGGAGGATCCGATTGGTAAGGAGGCAATTTCGAGCGAGTTAACGGAGTATGTATCCCTTAATTGGGGCACTGCTAGCAATAGAGCTTACGAGTGGGATGCGATGAAAGCTGTGGTTAGAGGGGTGGCGATGGGGCTGACATCTGGCGTCCGGAGGCAATTACAATCTGAACTACAGGACACGGAGAAAATGCTGGCAGAACTTCAGTCAGGGTCGCAAGGGCAAGGTGACTCTCACTAACGGGAGCGTGTATTACGGGAACAGGTCGCCGATACTTGGGATAGGCTGGATAAGTATTCCCTTACGAAGTATCGCCAGTGGTTACATGCAGAGGGTGATAAATCTGGTCGGTTTTTGGCTTGGATATTGCAAAGGGATCAGTCCCCCCCCATGGTTACCAGTCTTCGAGCACAGTCGGGCGAGCTGGTTTATTCTCGGGCAGCTATGCTGGAGGTATTCCGGCAACACCTGCAGACAGTGTATAGGGCAGACCCCCTGGTGGGTGCAGATCATTATATCCCCTTTTTTAGAGGGACTACAGTTGATGCAGATATCTGATGAGGTCAAGACGGAACTGGATGCGCTGCTTACTGAGGAAGAGCTCAGGGAGGCGATAGCCGACATACCTAGGGCCAAAGTCCCAGGAGGGGATGGGTTACCCATTGAGTATTATCAAGCATATTCAGCAATACTGACCCGACCGCTATTGCAAACTTTTAATGAGTCCTTTGAGAGTGGAATATTGCCCCCTACGATGAGTGAGGGTGAAATTTGTCTGATTCCAAAGCTGGGTGGCAATGTCCAGGACCCGGCAGCATACCGACCCCTGACGATGATTAATTCGGATGTAAAAAATGTATGTAAAGTGCTGGCAAAGCGGTTGGGTCCACATATGTCCCATCTAGTTCTTGAGGACCAGTGCGGTTTCATCCCGGGCCGTAGTACGTCAATGAATATAAGGAGACTGGCGCATGTCTTGCATGAGACGCAGGGAACCCCATGGGGAGATGGCATTGGTGTCCATCGACCTTGAAAAGGCATTCGACACGGTGGATTGGGGGTACTTGCTCGAAATACTTGGGAAGTTTTCGTAGATGGGTTAAAATACTATATACAAACCCAGCTGAATGTGTGCAAATGGGTCAAACCAGATCGGCGGAGTGGTTGTTGGGGCGGGGCATGCGACAGGGGTGCCCACTTTCGCCGCTGCTGTTTGCTCTGGCCATTGAGCCTATGGCAATATGGGCAAGACAGGAACTGGGTCGCTGGGGCATACAAATTGGGCAGAGTACGCATCTTATCTCACTCTATGCGGACGATGCACTGTTTTATGTTACATCTCCGCGTGCAGCCATACCGCGCCTGCTGAAGCTGATGGATAGGTTCGCGACTTATTCAGGACTGCGCATAAATAGACGTAAATCCTTGGCGTTCCCTCTAGCAGGACTGCTCGATAGGGAGGTGGAGGACTTGCCTAGTCTGGGATTGAGATGGGAGACGGATCACTTTAGATATCTAGGGGTGCAGGTGGCTCATGGGGACGCTAGGCTGCTCCAGCTGAACATGAGCAGGGTGGTGGAGTCGCTGAGGCACTCCGTAGAGTTCTGGAATACGCTGCAGCTGTCCTTAATGGGAAGAATGACGGTGGCAAAGATGGTGATGCTACTGAGATGTCTATATGCTTTGCAGAGCGCACTGTGCCCGATTCCCGTGAAAGTGTTTCGACAACTGAATTCTCTTTTGGTGACCCTGCTTTGGGCAGGGAAGCGTTGTAGGGTTGCGCTGCAGGTGCTCCAGAAACGGTATGAGGAGGGTGGTCTTGGAGTACCCAGGTTTGATCTATATTATTATGCGGCGCACCTTCAGTATGCGGTGCAGTGGTTGGATGAGGACGATCAATGGGAAAAGCGTCTATTAGCCGGACGAGTGCATTCAGAGGATCTCCCTACGCTCTTGATGGAGGGTGCAGGGGTGAGCGCGTAGTTGCCATATATTGTTAGACAAACGGCCTATATATGGCAGAAAGTTGTGGAACGAGTGCTGGGGCGGGCTCCCTTCCACCCGGAATTGTCAGTTTGGCAGTTGGTCCCTGTGCGCAGGATAGCGGAAAACATGTCTTTCCAGGCATGGACCGAGGGTGGCTGCAGGTTGTTGGCTGATCTATATATAAATGATACCTACCTTACATTTGAGCAGGCATGTGAAGGGTTCGGTTTGGGACAGGGGCAATATTTACAATATGCTGGTCTAATGGAAGTGGCCAAGATGACATGGCCCACATATCCGGGTATGCCCCGGACCACTGAGACCTTGAACATTTTGTTAACATGTGGAGGAGGGCGTAGTTTGGTGTCATTGTTGTATAAGGCTATGAGGGCGGACTCGGGGTCTTTGGCGATTAGGGCATGGGATGCTTGGAATGAAGATTTGCAGGCACCGTTACTGGAGAGGGAGTGGGTCAGAGCATGTACACTAACGCGCAAGGTGTCTTGTAATGCCCGGCTGAAGTTACTGCACTATAACTTCTTGCAACCGGTGTATATGAGGCCGGCGAGGCTCCATCGTATCAATGCCTCCCGTTTGCATGAATGTCCTAGATGTCATGGAGCCCATGCTGGGTTCATGCATTTGGCGTGGGAATGCCCGGAAGTGCATCAGTATTGGCTTGAGGTAGTAGCACGGCTCCGTGGAAGGGCGGGAACTGCGTTGGAGGCTAAGCCTGAGCAGTGCCTCCTAGGGCTGGTGCCACACCGAAAGAAGAGGAAAATGGCCAACAAGCTATTGCAGCTAGCGTTGGTATTAGCTAAATGGAGGGTAGCCATTTGCTGGATGGGTGAGCGGGCCCCCTCTTTTGCAAATTGGATGAGAGACGTGGGGGAGTGGTTCCTGGCGGAGGAACTACACATGAAAGCCTGCCGCAGGGATGAAAGGTTGGATGAGGACATAGCAACCTGGAGAGAACTATGCAGAGAATTGTTGAACTCAACAGGGACAGAAAGTGATCAGACTGACGAGACTGATAGTGAGGATAGTATGTAAACGCAGATGCGTGTGTCTCCCTAACCGTATATGATGCTGTGCCTGCTACTAAGCCATGAACAATGTAAAGCGTATCTAGCTGTGCTATGTGTTCGGGGCTCTAATATGTGTAATGTAAACAAGTCAATGGACATTGTCTCGGAGGATTCTGTATATGACCGCTCAATTTGTGGTGAAAATGTATAAATAAAGTTAAAAAAAAAAAACATTGATAGTAAGCAAAAAGATAACAGGACTGTCATCCAGAAATCGTTCGATTTTACTCATGGGGGAGACATGCAGTCTCATATTCCACTAAACTATGGTGTAGTGAGAGATCTCTGAACTTTGAAACAAGGAGTCCTGCACTGTGGTGTTGGTACTACTGCTTCACCAAATTTGTTGAGGGTAATCCAATCCCACCCTTTTATGCCTCTGACCCTTAATTGCTGTTATGTGCATGCCACTGAAGGATCGAGTAGGATGCCTGGCTCTGACTCAGCTTGATTTTGTCATGGATCCTCTAGCACAAAGTAAGCTTATTCTTCATGTGGCTTTTGTCTCCCATCCATGTTCTAACCTCATGCACCAAGAATTAAAGACAAAGCATTAACTTTTGATGTAAAAAGAGAGAAGAAAGAGATAACCATTTAACGGCTGTTTTACGCAAAGGGACACAAGAAAACCTGGGATCAATCCTGCCTTTCCCACTTGACCAAATTGTGTGATCATAGGTAAATATTTTATTTCACTCTGCCTCCTTTTTCTTCATTATCACATATAAGAAAACCTTGAAATGCATGATTTCAGGATGTGCACTGTAAACCTTCTCATGTGTTTGATTTAATAAATTATAATGTTGTTTCATTGATTATAACAACCTAGGCCACCCAGAAGGTTCACGTAATAAATGACTTGCAGCTTGGTTCACTAATGGCATTGTTCTCAGGACGATGGATGCATGAATGTTTCTAAGTTCAAGTTTGCAAACTATCACTTTTAATGAACGCCTCTCAATGTAGTGATATAAACTGATGCACTAATGTGAAATGCTTCTGCATGTTAATCAAATTTTTTAAAAATTTAGTTTGAAGAGACTTTATCATATTTTCTAGTATTTGTTGCACAAAGTGTTTGACAATTAAGATGTTCCTAAAGATAGATGGCACAAAACACCGTCTTTGCTTCTTTTCCTTTACTTCAGTTAACATGTATAGAAATGTTTGCCCTTTTAACAGCTTTCAGAATGACAGTGCTCAGTCAAGCTAACAGCAGCCTAGTGCTGCATGTAAATATCAGGAGGGCCGCTTGCCCCGGCCCTACTTTGAGTATTCCTGCTATATTTTATATGGGAAAATTAAAATATTGAACACTTTCCATGTATTTGTAAGTTTCATGTTCATTTGACATCTGCTTGTTCTCATCTGTATCCTTTCTGTAGAAGTCAGGCCTGGCCGACTTCACGCTCGGGTCAAGGCTAGGCCTTAGGCTTGAAGAGCGCACAAAGGTGACACACACACTTAGTTATATTTTACGAGCCAAGACCCCGAGCGGTCTTGAGCTCTTTTATTTATACCCTTGGGCGAGCCCGCCCTCGGGGTGCATGCAGATAGCTACACTGTTTAGTGTGGGCCGGGTGGCGCCGACACTACATCCCTCCAATCTTTTAGATACTGCATCAATATAAAGTTCACTAATTACCACCCATGGGTATGGCACACAAAGTCTCGGAGTCTTTGGCTGGGGACAGGATTCGGCCGAAGACCATACCTCTGAATTCGGGAGTTGATATCAGTTTGTGTCCCTTCAGCGCCATTCTCCGGTGAAGGCAAACTCACACTTGATGTTGTTGGAGTAACACCAGGCGGTGTTTCCCCTTCCGCTGAGTGAGGCGGCACCACGCCCCAGTCGCTCCGTGAGGTGCCGGGTGAGGCCAATCCTTCACTCCATTCTTCTGGTTCGGCCTCGCCACCATCCACTTGAGGCCCTGTATCCACTTTCTTTAGCCACAA
The DNA here is from genome assembly GCA_963921515.1 of Calotriton arnoldi. Lineage (NCBI taxonomy): Eukaryota > Metazoa > Chordata > Amphibia > Caudata > Salamandridae > Calotriton > Calotriton arnoldi. The sequence continues at coordinate 2,056,974 of CAWUFW010000585.1, read as the reverse complement.
TATGTTGCGCGTCACCACTCTGGTCCCACATTTTGCTGACACCATGGTCCCGTGCACCGTAGTGACCTCCCACACTTCAGGCTCATAAGGGGTACGATACTTCCATCCAGGGTACCGATCTTTCACAATGACTCTGTCCCCCACTTGTATGTCCGCCGCCTTCGCCCGCCGGACTTGGCTGGCCTTGTCGTTGGTTGCCTGTCTTCGAGATTGAGTCGCGGCCAGATCCAGACGGGTCTGTGGGGATGCTATCTCCAGGTGCCTTTCGGAACAGCAGGTGTGCGGGCGCTCATTTCGTTGTGCAATGTGGTGTCTGGCAGTATGCACTTAGGAACTGTTGCAAACAGTGTTCTGCGTCGTCCCCCTTTTCCATGCCAATCCTGAGAGCCCTGTTCAGGGTGCGCATGAAGCGCTCTACCTCTCCGTTCGCTTGCGGCCATTGCGGCGTGATTTTGCGGTTGCGGATGGCGAGAGATGACAAGTACTCCTGGAACTCTCTCCCTTGGAAGGGTGGCCCGTTGTCCGTCTTGATCTCCTCCGGGAGTCCCATCTTTGCAAAAAGCGGTCCAGTGTGGTCTTGACTTGGGGGAAAGCTGTCGACGAGACTACCTCCACCACTGGGAACTTGGAGTGAGAGTCAATTAGGACAAGTGTGCTCCATCCATCCGGAAACGACCCAAAGTCGAGACTGACCTGAGTCCAAGGCTCCAAACACGGTGCTTCAGTGATGACTGGGTGAGGGGCCTGATCGGCGCTGGTGATGTTGCACAGGTGGCACGTGCAAATGATTTCCTCGACCATCGCATCCATGCCCGGGAACCACACTTTATTCCTGAGACAGGCCTTGGTCTTGGCGATCCCCTGATGTCCCTGATGTGCTAGGTCGACCACTCTCTTCTGGAGGCTCCGAGGTATCACCAGAGTGGTGCCGCGCAGAACCACCCCATGCAGGCCTTCGCTTAGTTCGCTGCGAACTCTCCAGAGCTGCTGGCGTGCCATTCTCTCCCCATCTGTGAGGGCTTGCGTGCCATCAAGAAAGTGCTGCCAACTCCAGTCAGACAGTGTTGCCTTGACTTTGGACAGGCCTTCGTCGGCTTCCGTGGCGTTTCCGATGTCTCCCAGAGTGAGTGCATTCGGGCATGCCTCCTGAGAGACCATTCGTACGAATTCTTCCGTGTTGTCTTCGTCCACTAGACGCTCTGGTGGGGCACCTGTGACAGGATGACGGGACAGGAAGTCCGCAGGGTTATTGACTCCTGGGCGAAACACCACCTCAAAACGGTAGGCTTGTAGTTGTACGGCCCATCTCTCGATCCGCGGGGGAGCCAGTCTGTGGGTACCTGCGAAGAGAGGGATTAGTGGTTTGTGGTCCGTGACTACACGAAACTCGTGCCCATAAAGGTAAAGATGAAAATGGTGACATGCCCACTTTATGGCCAGTGCTTCGCGCTCTATCTAAGCATACCTCATCTCCATTGCTGTTAGAGCTCTGCTGGCGTAGGCCACCGGGACCCAATCCTTCGCTGCCATTTCCTGTAGGAGCACTGCTCCTAGCCCAACTGGGCTGGCATCGACCACTACCTCCGTGCGTTGGCTGGGCTGGAAATACGCCATGGCTTTCTTGTCCATGAGCGCCTCTTTCACAGCGTGAAACGGCGTGTCTTCGTCTACCGACCACTTCCACGGTTTCCCGGACTTCGTGAGGTTGCGTAAGGGCTCAGACATAGAGGCCAGATTGGGAATAAATCGGCCACAATAAGTGGCCATGCCCAGAAAGCTGCGTACCTCTGTTGGTAATGTGGGTCTCGGGGCGGCACGTATGGCAGCAGCTTTCTTCGGGTCGACTTGGAGTCCATCTCGCGAGAAGATGTATCCGAAGAATTCAACAGATTCTTGATAGAACAAGCACTTGGCTTTGTGGAGCGTCAGCCCATTGTCAGTGAGTCGCTGGAGAGTGCTCTGCAGGTGTCCGTGGTGCTCTTCGAGTGTCTTGGAGTACACCAAAATGTCATCGCTTAGGTTGATGACACCTTGCAGTCCCGTGAGTGTCTCTCTGATGGCATTCTGAAACACCTCAGCGGCAGACGACACGCCGAAACTTAGCCTTTTGTACCGGCGTAATCCCACATATGTGGAGAACGTTGTTATATTTGTGCTCTCCCGGTGTAGTTCCAACTGGTGGTAACCAGCATTGAGATCCAGTTTGCTGAACCATCTGGCCCCGTTGAGGTCTGCGACAATGTCATCCATGGTGGGCGTGATGTGCCTCTCTCGCTTCACCGCTTGGTTTGGAAGGCGCATGTCGACACACAGTCGAATGGCTCCAGGTTGCTTTGGCTTAGGGGCAACGACCAAGGGTGACACCCATGGGGTAGGTCCCGATACCTTCTCAATCACTCCCAGTTTTTCCAGCTTCTGCAGCTCTTCTTCCACCTGGGGACGTAGGTGAAATTGCACTCTCCTGTGCCTCAGGGCCGTGGGCTTGACTGTCAGGTCCACAAGCAATTTGAATTGTTTCCCCAAGAGACACCCAAGGCCTTCAAACAACATGGGAAATTCGTTGAGGATGTCGCGAGCATGCAGGTCGTGAACTTGGTTGGCGAAAAAGACCAGTTCCAAATCCTCAGCTGTGTGGCAGCTCAGAAGGGTCCCTCATTTCCCTTCCGTGAGATGGAACCGAGTGTGAATGTGGCGTCCTTCGCTGGCCACCTTGACTTCCATCACGCCCCGTAAGGGAAGTGGCTCCGTTCCCCGTACGTGTAGATTCTGGCTCTAGATGGCGCGAGCGGTGGTTTCGGGGACAGTTGCTCATGCTGGTCGCTGTCCATGACATTCACGGATGCCCCTGTGTCTATAAGTGCTTGGACTGAGGAGCCTGCCACTGTGATTGAGCACATGGGTGGAGGTCGCCGTTTTGGCCCATCGCGGCTCACGAATGACACCACGAATACGTCGTCGTCATCTGCTCCAAGGCCATACCCTGGCGGGGTGGTGTCCGTTTGTTCCATTGGATCCTCCAGCGTCAGCTGTCTGACTGCAGTCGACAATCCACGTTGTCCTGCGTTGTTGATCCTGGGCCGGCCTCCTCGACATACTTTCGCGAAGTGGTTGAGCCTCCCACATTTCGAGCAGGTTTTCCCTCTGGCGAAGCATTGACCAGACGGTGGATGTTCCAGACCTCAGTTCCCACATGCGGTCTTCTGCGCCTGCTTCCAACCTCCTTTGGGCGTTGCCGGTCGTCGTTGAATAGCGTCGACCCTTTCCTCTTTGATCACTGGGGGTCGAGAGGCCCCTGCCAGGGATACTTGCCGGTTGAGGGCCGCTTCCATCTCGTCCGCCCGGGCGTTAGATAGCTCATGCGACCTTGCGAGAACCAGAATTTCATCCAGGGTTATGCCCGGTTGCCTGAGTATCAGGCGGCGTAGTGTCACTGATCGGCACCCTTGTATGACTTGCGCCCTGATCTCTTCCCTCTGGTCATACAGTGTGCACGAACTCGCCAACTTCCGGAGCCGGGCATAAAAGACGTCGATTGTCTCTGCCTCTCCTTGTCTCGCCTGGCCGAGCTTGAACAGCTCAAAATCAGGATTGATCTGAGGATCAAAGTGCCTGTTTAAGGCTGCCACCGCCTCTTCGTAGTTGTCGTTGGCCCCCGTGTTCGGCAAGGTCTTGAACAGATCGTATAGCTCTCCGCCTCCATAGCACATAAGGAGTGACCTCTTCACCCTGCCATCCGTCTCTCTCATACCCACAAAGTAATGGTCCAGTCGACCAATCCACGATTTCCATCGTGCTGCAGCTGTGGCAGGGTCCGCCAGTTCGCTGAAAGGTGGCAGGGGGCAGCTGTGGCGTGTCCCGGCTGTGGTGGCGCATGCTGGGGTGCTGGTAGCGGGGCCTGCTGCGGCGGCAGTGCGGGGCACCAGCCCCATCTGGGTTCTGGACACTCATGGTGGCACGCACAGTCGGTACGTGGCCTTGTGTCCCGCTTCTGCGCAGTAACGCCGTGAACCAGGCTTGCTTTGGTGGGAACCACGCTGTCGGGCAGTGTCTCCGGGCGTGGCTGGCGTCGCGTGCACTGGGGTGGGGCCAGGTGCGGTGTGCGTGAAGACCCCCTGTGCACGTGTTCTGTGCTTGCGTGCACTTGCCTGCGTCTGTGCGGGAGCTGCTAGCCTCAAAGTGGTGGTGGCACTCTTGCAGTTGCCACTGCTTGTTTATGGCACTGTGTTGCCTCTGCTCCAGTGTTGTATGTGCCAGTGCTTGATGGTGATGGCTCACGCTGCCTGGACTTAGATTTGGCTGTGCCAGTGCTTGATGGTGCTGGCTCACAGTCACTTGTCCCTGGGCTTTACGCGGGACGGGCAAAAGGGCTCCCTCTCTCTCTCTGAGCAGTGTCAGTAGGAGCGCTGGCCCGGGCCGATGCAGACGTGCGCGCGCAGGCTATTTCTCACCTTGCACGCGGCGCAGATGCTGGCCATGCTTCACCGCCTCTCCAGCTGGGCCCCTGAGGCTGATTCGGGACTCCGCTGCTGTGTCTCGTGGGGTGGGCACCCGCCGAGCAGCCTCCGCCTGATTCTTCGCGGGGTGGGCACCCGCCTGGACAGGCTCGCTGGAGTCTTCGCAGGGTGGGCACCCGCTGGCCGCACCGCGACAGAGGACACCACGGCGGCGGCCACACGCTGGGGTCCGGGTCGCCAGGGACCCGCCGGACGAGGTGAGGCGCGGCAGAGGAACGGGTGGGACCCGCCTCGTCGCCAATGTAGAAGTCAGGCCTGGCTGACTTCACGCTCGGGTCAAGGCTAGGCCTTAGGCTTGAAGAGCGCACAAAGGTGACACACACACTTAGTTATATTTTACGAGCCAAGACCCCGAGCGGTCTTGAGCTCTTTATTTATACCCTCGGGCGAGCCTGCCCTCGGAGTGCATGCAGATAGCTACACTGTATAGTGCGGGCCAGGTGGCGCCGACACTACACTTTCCACAACATATAACAACATAACATAGGGGAGGGGAGACCATGGCGGGAAGTTAGAGAGCCGGTCGCATGAGTGCTTCGTTATGGGAGAGCTGAAGGGGAGGCCGCAGGCTGATTCCTGAAATGGGCTAACCTGTGACAAGTCCCGGTATCACCTAGCACAAGTGGGGGGCTGTGGCTCCTGCTACTCCCCCATGGGCAAACAGGGCAAGAGCTCCAGAGTTAGGGAGGCTGACTCTGAGTGCTGGCTGCGGGCCGCACAGGAAGTGCAGATGGGTCACTGGGTGACACCACGGATTCCCCTCCGGCGGAAGGGTGGAAGCGGCAGCACAGGAGCGCAGTCAGCTCAGTGGAACTCAGGAAGTAGGCAGGATGCAGACATTGCGTGCATTCCGACGCTGCCAAGCATGTCCAAAACGAGTGGAGGAAAACCCCACAAAGTGGGAAAGAAACATAAAGAAGGTAAACTCTGGGCAGATTACCCAGAAGGGGGGAACAGGCCAGAAAAAAGAAACAGGAACTTCTTAAGGAGTGCAACAAAAGCTCAATTTAGGGCCCCACAGGGCGCTAGCAAACATGCACGTGAGCCTACCATATTCACCAAAATCAAGGCAAGTAGTGGTTGGGTAAAAGGAGAAAATTGATTGAGCCGGTATAACATGACCCCGCTCATGATTAGATCAGACGTAAGCATAATAGCAGCCCTCACTCAAGGGAAAAGGGGTGGGTTGCAAAACAACAGCTGATGAGAGTAACCCCTTGCTTGAGGACTTTAAAAAAAATTCTGCCGATATCTATTACTGAGGGAGAACTGGAGGAGCAGGTGGGTGTCTGTACTATTGAGAGGAGTGAGCCTACCAACCTAAAAAGCAAGATACCCAGCTACTCCTCCTCCCAGCAGCCGGGGAGGGGGTGGTGAATGCCTGCGCACCGTACTTAAACGTGGAGGATGGATGAGGCAGCACAAAACAACAGGTACCAAGCATTGGCCGAGATGGAAGAAAATGAGAGGGGAAACCTAGGAGAACTCACAGAAGAGGCTGAAGAGGGGGCAAGGATGGAGATAATGTACTCACAATGAAAGAGGCAGTTCAAGCCACCCCCAGGAAACTGCAACATCGGGATATCACCCTCTAGGGGAACCTAATCGAAAGTATGTTACAGTCTCTGGCGGCAAAGGTCAAAAATGGGTTTGTCACTTCCTCAACAAATCAGAGGGAGATCCAAGGTATGTGTAAATGCCTGGTGGAAAAAATAGACTCTCTAGCTCTAAGAACTTGAGTTGTAGAGGATACAGTGGCAGAATTGAAAGCTTCAGCCATAACGGATAGAGAAGAGATGAGGGCAGTAAAACACACAGGGGCGAATGTTCCAGGATGAACTCAAGTCATTAGAGAATGGTGCAAGGAGAAACAACTTAAGAGTCTTGAATGTGCCAAAAGGGGCAGAAGGGGAGGATGTCAACAGATTTATTGTAACCCTTCTTCAATCAGGGGGTCTGTCAGAAGACTCAGAGGAGGTCCTCGCCAGTGATATCCAATGGGTACAGCTGGATCCTTTTAGGAAACACCCCAGTAGAAGCAAGTCAAGTAAACTTCCTGACAAACTCCATAAAAGAGCAGATCTTGGCCAAAGCACTGAAGCAGAAATCCCTGAAAAGAAGTGGTTTCACATTTGAGGTTAGGTCGGATCTCTCCCGCACCACCTGTATCTCCGGTACGAAAGCAGTGGGGAGGAGGAGGGCGTGGGGAAGCCATACATCCAGTGGAGCACGAGGTCCGTGGCACATCAGATATTTGCAATTTTAAAACATGAGCTCAAGCTATAGTATTCCCTAATTGTACGGTCCTGTCCATATGTTTAACATCCATTTTCCGCTAGGTGCCAACAGTTTGGGGGGCCTGCAGTTCATTTGTGTCATCCTTGAGCAATGTGGGTGTTGTGGTAGCAGTGTGCACCCTTCAGGGTGAGTGTGTGTCATTCTTGGCCTCAATGTTCACGATATAGGTGTCTCAATTTTCACCCCCTAATTGTGCTGTTCTCTTGCCATGTAACGCTTTCAGCACGCTGAATTCCGCAGGGTACACCTTTCATAACAATTAATATGACCACTTATCCAGGTTAGACTTTATATTAGTGGATCAAGGAATATGTGAAGATATTATGGATGTTAAACATGTAACAGCTCACCTTTCTGACCATGCAATAGTTATTTTAGAAATGAAACCTGCTAACACGTAAGAATCAAGGAGGTTGACCTTAGACCGAACTCTATTACTAGATCAAGAGGTTACTGAGCGCTTAAGAATGGAAACAGAGGAGTTCATGAATATAAATGTAGGCTCAGCTCTCCTGAGCATGGTTTGGGATGCCTGTAAGGCATTTATTAGGGGAAAGCTAATCAGCATTGCAGCCCAGGAGAACAAGAAATATAGATGAGATGTTGAGGCATTAGAGGAAGAAGTGAGTCAGCTAGAGAGTCAACTTTTAGCTCAGCAGCAAGTACCTGAAAACAAAATATAAATGGAGAAAGAAATGCAGGAGAGAAAGGATCAACTGTCGCTAATATTGGAGACAAGAGTGAACAGTGAAGGCAAGATGGGAGGAAAGCAAGTTGGCACATTTTGAGTATGAGGAGAGTGCCGGGAAGTTGCTGACTTGGAAAACAGGAATGGATCAGGTCAGGAATGTGGTGAAGGAAATAAAGGATGAAGGGATGAGATTACATTTCTCAAGCACTCAAGATATCAAAAAGGCCTTCCCTAACTTCTACAGGGATCAATACTCGGAGTATTTGAAAGTCACAGAGGAGATGGTGGGGGAGTGGCTGGAGGGGAATACATTAAATAAATTAATGGAGGATCAGAAAGTACGACTATATTAAGATATTGGGCAACACAGGTCAGGCAGGTAGTTAATTTGAGGGAAAAGAGGGAAAGCAACAGGTCTAGGCTACCTTCCCAATGAACTCTATAAGATTTTGGGAGAAACAATAACCCTCATCATGACCAGGCTGTTCTGTGAAATCTTAGAGAATGGTGCAACACTGCCATAATCATGGGGAGAAACTGTAGTTCCTCTAATCTTAAAGCCAGGGAAAAAATGGAAGCATTGCAAATCTCATAGCCCTATATCGCTTTTAAATAGTGACTATGAAATCTTCACTAATATTTTAGCCAAAAAATTCAGTCAGGTAGCGGGGGACCTGGTTCATGTAGACCAGAAGGGATTTATTAAGGGAAGATACCTTTACGAACTTACACATGAGTTGATAGGTGCAATTGATTTAGAGACCACATTTAGAGCCCCCTAGCTGTTTTGACACTTGATGCCACTAAAGCCTTTGATTGGGTAAATTGGTCCTATCTGAATGCTGTACTGAAACTATATAACATAGGAGATAACTTCCAGAGAGTAGATCTAATATATACAAATCCCTCGGCCAAAATCCTTATAAATAGTAGACTAACAACAGAGTTCAAAATCATGAGAGGGACGAGGCAGGGATGCCCTCTCTCCCCACTGTGGTTTAATTTATATATTGAACCACTGGCAAGGAAGCTGAGGGGTGAGAGTAAGATACGACCCTTTAAGCATGACATATGGGAAAAAAAAGTTCTTCCTGTATGTGGACGATCTGATGATATATACAGCAGACTTGCAACCATCCCTACCAGCAATTGAGCACATGGTATCAGATTTTGGGGAAGTATCGGGATAGGCAGTACATTCGTCAAAGACTGAAATTATGGCCTGGAATATGGAAGGGGTGAGTCAAGGAGCTAAAAGAGAAATGAAATATCTCAGGATAGAAATCACATGGGGATATAGACAGGATCGCAGAACTCATCTTCAAAAACGTGATGAAAGATACCAACTATCTTTTAGCTAGTCGGTCTCATCTACCGTTAACTATCTTTGGTAGGGCCAACCTGATAAAAATGACTATTCTCCCACAATTCACCTACCTTTTTAACTCTATTCCTATGTATTTTTTAAAAAGTCGCTGCGGAGGCTGCAAGGAACCATTAACTACTTCATCTGGGCGTCAAAAGAATCGTGAATCTCATGGAAGAAGCCCCGCAGAAGACGAGAGAAGGGGGGTCTCACTGCCCGACTTTCAGATTTTCGCATGGGCTTTTCAGTTGTAGAACTGCAGGTGCTTACTCAAGGAAACAGTTGTAAGGGGAGCCTACTCAAAGTTATGCTGAAGAATGTTGAAGGGGTGAATTTCAGTTCCTGTACAAGTTTGGGGGTGTAAATTGTACAAAAAAGTAAAATTGAAAGTGTTACAGGCAATGGCTTACCTCTAGTCGCAGATAAGAAGGGCTACGAAGCTAGCATAATATAGCAAATGTGAACTAGTGTGGGAGCCCCCTGACACACCCGACTGCCTGAGAGATCATTTGGCAACCCCTGTTAGGCAGACAGAAATACAATACTGGGGGCAGCTAATACAGGATCACCATTTCTCTCCAAAACGCTGGAAAAATATGTCAACTCGGTCACCATCACCTTTGTGGAAACTAACCACATACTGCATCAGAGTTAATCCGGGTTCAGGCCAAATTTCAGCACTGAAACGGCGCTCCTAGAAATATCGGAGGACATCAAGGATGTCCTTGACAGGGGAGGCAAAGCCGTACTGATACTGTTGGATTTATCGGTGGCCTTTGATACTGTCCCTCACGACGGACTCCTGTTGAGGCTCCAGGAGTCCGGTTTCGGGGGACGGTACTCAAGTGGTTTGCCTCTTTCTTGACAGACCGTCAACAAACAGTTTGGGCTCCGCCTTTCTCGGCTTCCATTCCCCCTTAAAGGTGGGAGTACCGCAAGGCTCTATTCTCAGCCCTACACTGTTTAATATCTACATGTCCCCCCTAGCGAATCTGGCCGAGACCCATGGAGCAAAAATAGTGTCGTATGCTGACGACACGCAGCTGTTCTTTACCTGCGACAAGGACGCAGACTTCAGAGGCGAAGCGATCAACTCCTGTTTATCGGAGGTGTTTGCCTGGCTCCAGCTAAATCAACTGAAATGCAATTCCAAAAAATCTGAAATTACATTTTTCGGCTTGCCCCCAACAATATGTGGCGCAACTGGTGGCCACAGGACATGCATCCGCCTTCAACCTCGGTTAGCTTAGTTAAAAACTTGGGGGTGAAAATGGAGGACACCCTAAGCATGAAATCACAGATTCGAGGCGTAGCCGGACAATGTTTCGGCCTTCTAAAAATGTTAAAACTGTTTTTACCCCTCCTTCCGGTCCCCCACAGGAAAACAGTGGTCCAGGCCCTGATCGGATCCAGGTTGGACCATGTTAACATCCTGTACCTAGGACTACCGGAAAACTTACTTACCCGCCTACAGGTGGTCCAAAACGCTGCAGCCAGGGTGATACTCTTACTCGGCCCGAGGACCCGGATGTCCCCCCATCTGAAATCTCTTCACTGGCTCCCGATCCGCAAGAGGATCCACTTTAAGGCTCTTGTCTTGGCCTTTAAGGCCCTACATGACATTGGAGCCCCTTATCTTAGGAAAAGAGTCCAGTTCTACCACCCTCGGCGCACCCTGCGCTCCTCGTCTTTGTCGCTAGCACGCACTCCCGTGTTCCTCCGCTCTCGAATTGGAGGCCGATCTTTCCAGGTGCAAGTTGCCAAACTCTGGAACTGTATGCCGTCAACTCTAAGACAGATGCATGATCTTCTCTTCTTCAGGAAGTCCCTAAAAACTTGGTTGTTTCAGCAATAGCCTCTGCATCGTCTTTCTTAGTCAGACCTGCCACATCCTCCTAGCGCCGGGACACTCTTCCGAGTAGCTGCGCGCTCTACAAATACCCTGTTAACATAACATAACAAGCGTCTCCCGAGGGAAGTTACACAAAGGGTAGCCCAGCTTTTAAATTGCTGCAATTAAAAAGTTGGTCCCGAGGTCTGAGAACTGAGGATGGGCACTCAAATGATCTTGAAGAGCAGCTACAAAAGGTGAAAATAAGAAAGAGAGAGATATCACGCTGGTATTGGCTGATTCTGGACAGCATGGATGGAGACTTCGTACTTCCATAGGAATTATGGGCAAGAAGCTTGCCGCAGCTACAGACTCAAGACTTATGGCAAGTATCAATGTGTACACTTTATAGTACAGTAAAACCTGCATATTTAAGAAAGAACCATCTCTTCTCCTTTCATGGAGCTTTTGGTCCCTGAAAAGGATTTTGAAAATGGGGAAGAGGGACCAGTGTGTTAATGAAGTGTGGCCTGGAAAAAGCTGACAATATTCTTCATGTAGTGCTCAAAGATACAACAGTATTGGGAAGACGTGAGTAGGAGCATAAATCAGATGCTCTGAGTGGATATTAAGGTGAGCCTTGGATTCATAATTTTTAAGAAAGCAGCAGAAGCTGTGAAATTGAACAGAGGAAACAGCAAACTGGTGTTTAATTTGATTTTCTTGGCAAGGCGGGCGATTTGCAGGAAATGGGTAGCAAATGTTTCCCCTTCTAAATCAGACTGGCTAAACGCAGCGATGTATACTTTGAAACTGGACACCTCCTCTAAAGTGCCAAGAACATCATATGTTTGGGGACCATTGATTGCATGGCTAGGGGAGAATTTGGCGGAAGGGCAGACTTAATGTCCCATGATTACACCAGACCTAGAACTTGAAAACCCAGATGGCATCAAAGGGGCTGCAGGTTGGCAGCTGGAGGTGAAAGAGGTGAATGAGGACAAACAAACAAAAACACAACAGAACATAAAATAACATAATACAAGCTGTATTTGTAAAGTGCATGTTTGTAATGGTACGCGTTGTATTGGTACGTTTTGTAACGAGTGCTATTCGTTGAGCGATGCCCACCACATATTAAGGATTGTTCCCAAATATTGTTTGGACGAGCTTTTGGACGCTCCTGATTTTTCATCCCGCTTATTTTTGTTTAAACATTTTCTCTTGGTCGTCTTACAGCAAGAACTTTGATTACACAGTATTACGAAATGTGTACACTTGCAATTGTTATACATACCACAATGAGACAGAACACATGTTTCTGTCAATAGAACAATACTAAAACTAATCGCATCCCAGGACTCGGCCCCAAAATGCAGTTCACTGTCAACACATGTGGGCCCAAAGTGCAAGTGGAGAAGAACAGCTCTGTAAATGTCAGGATATGTCTGAGTATTATCGATTCAGTGTACTTGATGTCAGTGTACTTGTGCTGCCCATTTTTCTTCTTTCATTCGCCGAGATGACTGAGATCGCAGTCAACAATCAGCTCACTCAACATTTAGAATCACGGATGTTACAACACAATGCTCAATCAGATTTCCGCAGGTTCTCTCCACAGAGACTGTGTTAGCCGGAGTCAACGAAGACATTAGAAGAACTTTGCATGGCATGGAATGGTGGCTCTGATATTGCTAGATCTATCAGCGGCCTATAATACCATCTCCCACTCCATCCTACTGCAAAGGCTTGCAACAGGAGGGGCATCAGGTACAGTCCTTGCGTGGTTTTCATCTTTTTGCAGGACTGGACACCAACGGGGGCTCTTGTCAATGTTAGATCTGCACCAAATCCTGTTCTGGACGGGTTTCCTCAGGGCTCGGTTCTGATCCCTACTCTTTTTAATCTCCATATGGCGCTGCTGAGGTGCATGATTGAGCACTTTGACATTTCAGTTCATACCTATGATGATGAGACTCAGCTGAACGTCAGATTGGAAGACAACCCCAGGGAAGCTGTCCTGAATCTCAGGATATGCCTTAAGTAAGTGTTGAAGTGGATTAATGTCAATTCACTTCTCCTCAACAGTAGTAAAATGAAGATAGTGGTCTTTGGAGCAGCAGGTAGCTTGTTTGGCCTGTGGCACTAGGGGCCATGCCATCCCCCATATACCAGGCTTGAAACCTGGGAGTGATTGTAGACTCTGTTCTGTCTTTTGTGGAACACATTAAGACTGTGTGTTCCATTGGTTTCCACCTACTGAGCGATATTATAAAAATTCTCTTTTCCTCATGGATGTCAATTAGGGGTGCCAAGAGTCGCAACTGTGACCCCTAAGCCACCCGTTGTGACCCCTGCCACCTTACTTATGACCCCAGGCTGTTTGCCAGCCTTGGCAAGCGCTCTGGTGGCATAAATCAGGCAGTGTGAGAAGCACTTGATTGCACTGCTGCGCTGCAGCTCGACCTACAGAGACATCATGAGGGCCAGCAAGCTGGGCTTGGGTGGGGGAAAGAACTCGTCTCACTCCTTGTTGCTGTGGTGACCCCGGGCTGTCAATTTGGTAGTGCACATAAGCGCTACCAATGATGATGGCCCTGGCAAAAAATGTTGTCCAGCCCCCGCCACAGTAAAAAAGCGGCGCTGGCGGCATTGCCACAGAGTCGAGTTGGACTTGTGCCTGCTGCATGGGTGTTGGGTGTGACTACTCTCTAGAGTGACTGACTTCAACGCAAGTTTGGGAACCGATTCCCAGCCCTGACCAGGCCGTGAGTGACTAGCTTCACTTAATTGTCACTCTCTGACTGAGTTGGATGGTTGGACCTAGGGCGGGCCGAAGGGCAAGTAGTGTGAGAGTTAGGCTGAGTCATCACATCGACTCGACTAGAGTCTTGACTCTCCGACTGACCTAGTGGTGGTGTCAGTCGTTTTGACTCCTGTGAGTTACAGACACTGGGCAAACCTCTAATAGAGTTGACACAAGATTTTCAAATGCCCTGCAAAACTTCAGAAATGATTGTTAAAGAGCGCACATTTCAGGTTCAACCCTTATAGCGCTCTAGCCATAGTTTAGGTACTGTGAATAACACATTAATTGCCATTGTTTTATGTCCAACAATGCATCATGTAGCCACAGCCTGCGCACGCTGGTCAGTGCTGGTGGACTGGCCAACAAGACATTGTCTATTTTGAACACCACCAAGGCTGGAATGGCCATACCGGTCATCGGGCAATGGGTGGGTGTTTCCCCGGGAGACCAGAAAGGTGGGTGGCTGGTTTTGTTAGTGGGGCTGGTTTTGTAGCAGTGCAGCAGTTTTAAATGCACTGCAAAGTTCCTTGTATATTCAGCAGTTTTTGGGCAACAATAAAGTGTCAAGTTAACTCTGGTGATTTATTAATGTATAAATATTATCCAGAGAGAGGAGGGGGACTAGGAGCGGTTACGAAATGGACGGTCCTGTACCAATGCTCCTAAAGAAGTCATCGATAACAATGTGGTATCAGTTCCTAAGTGAGAAAGAAGAGTACTGCAACCTATTCTGGTTGTGAGTCAGTATATTGGTCTCCAAAAACGGTTTGAGTGTGCTTGTAGTGGAGGTAAATCTCCTATCTATTCTTGTGCCCTCATACACCCTTGCGAGTGCATAAACAAACCTAAAATGCCATTTTGTAACTTACATGTGTGCTGCTTCATGCAGCACACATGTAAGTTACAAAATGGCATTTTAAAAAGGTTTGTTTATGTACAGGAAGGGACACCTTCCTGTACATAAACATACCTTGGCATTTTGCTTTTTCCATGTGTGCTGCACAAGGCAGCACACACAGAAAAGCAAAAACGAGGAGAAATGAAGCATTTCTCCTCGATTCTCCACCTTAAGACCAAGATTTTCCTGGTCTTAAGTTCGGCGTTGCCACCTATTATCGCCTCTCTTGATAATAGGTGGCAGCGTCGAAGTGAATGGGTGTTGTGGTGGAACACCCACCGCAACACCCACTGCACGCCCCTTTCACGCTAAGTTTAGCGTGAAAGGGCACTATTACCAAGTCAGCGTTAAGCCACTAAACGTGGCTTTTAGCCACGTTATGTGGTTTAACGCTGCCTTGGTAATAGGGCGCTGACTCTATCGCCACCACAATGTCACAAAAAGTGACGTTGTGGTGGCGATAGAGGCTTGGTAATATGCCCCTTAGATTGCTAATGTATAGAAAAGACCAATTGAGATTATTTCCTGAGCATCAGATACGCATGTTATTGTTCTGTATTGCAGCAACGGAGCTCCTTGTTGGTTTAATTCTTGCTCGACTAAACGTCTTCAGGAGGCTTGGCCTCCCTGTTGCCATCTTGTATCTCTACAGTGTGATCTTAAGAGTGATATATTTGAACTTAATTACTAATTTGTAATAGATACCCTTGAACTTGGCTACCGATTCCTGGTCTTCATTCTGTAGCCAAATTGGTTGCACTGTTAACTGTAATAGAGTTGATCGGACAAGAATTACTAAACCTCTTTCCTCTCAGTGCGACTTATAAAGATCCATTGGAGGACCAAGTTAGAAAGTAAGTTAGAGTTTGTGATCCAGTAAAGGAGTGAAACCTAAAACTCCTGCCGTGGTCCCAAAAACTCTGGATCAAATCTGGTAGCATGTCAGATGGTTTTGTCCACTGACATGAGAGAGTTAGGTTGTTTGATCAAGAAATTGCCCAAGCCCAATCCAAACTCCAAATGCCCATGGTTCGGTCGGAGGATTGATGGAGTATCACCGAAGCAGCAGAGGAGTGTATTAATAGAGTTGGGCGTTGTAATTGCTTATGCTTAGATTGTGGTGTTTAGTAATGGCTGTGTGTGTAATGCAGAGTTGATTTAAGTCGATGTGTGAATGTGGAGCTTAATGCAGAGAAGTTGAAGTGGTAATTGGGTCCGTCGTGGCTTAAGATCCTGGGATACATACACCTACGTGGTGCGTCATAGTGTAGAAGACACTGGGTGTAGTTGTCTGCTGTGTTGTGGTGCTTGATGTGAAACGTCGTCGACAGCACCTTTACAATAGGGATTTAAAAAAAAAAAGTTTATTTATTAATTTTTTCAAAAGGTTACAACATATAAAACATACACTGTATGAAGACAGAAGTATGGGCGAGCTAGTGCATGGTATATCATGACATATATTATAGCACTGGTGGTTATGACAATGCATTGGGAAAAGGAGGGTGGAGGGTGGTAGGAAAGAGATAGGATAGAATTGGATATGAAATATGCAATACGGGAGACTAATAGGGAAATGCTTATTAAGCAGGCACAGTACAATTCAGCCAGGGGTGTCTGCTTCGAGGGTGAGGAGGTAGTCTCGCAAGAGCTGCCAAACATCCTTCGGGCTGGAAGTGAGAGGCTGTAATTGTGCTAAATCTTCACTGACTTTGTCGCAGTGTGTCATGTTTCTGAGCCAAGCAGAGTTCGTGGGGACCCAATCACTGCCCCAGTGCAATGCAAGCTCCCACTTGGCTAGTAATAATGCCATAGAGGTGAATCTGAGGGTAGCTTTGGGTATGTCGAGTGAGTACCCCAGTAGTGCCATCAAGGGGTCGGGGGCGATTTCAATATCTAACATAGTGGAAATAAGAGTGAAGATAGTGGTCCAATAATAGCCCACCAGGAGGCAAGACCAAGTTAAATGCGCAAATGTGGCATCCGGGGCATGACTTTTTGGGCACTGAGAGGAGCGTGCTAGTTCAAAGCGTGCGATAGCAGTGGGGGCTTGTATGCCCAGTGCAGGAATTTAAAGTGTATGAGTTTGTGTTTGACAGGCACAAGTTTCGTTTGGGAGCAACCGGAGGACCACATTTTATCGGAGAGCTGATAGCCCAGTTCAGTACTCCAGGCTTCCTAATGCACCTGGTGGAGTCAGGTTTCATGGCCAAGTTAGAGTGGTACAGTCTGGAGATGAGATGATCTACGTCTACGTCAGATATGATAAGTGTTAGTGGCGGGAAGTCATCTGGGGCAAGTAGGTACATGAGTATTTTGGAGTACAGACTGTTATGTAGCCGGCGGAGTCCAAAATGATCCATATAGGAGCCGTTTGGAAGCGAATGTTGTCAGTATGTGTAACGAGATGGCCATCCGGAAATACATCTTCTAAGGTATAGAGGTTATGATAATGTAGTGTGCGTTGAACAAGTTTCTCTTGCGTGAGAGGGAGCCAGGGGTTATCAGTCAGCGGGAGAGTAGTAAAGAAGATCCCCACCCAATATGCAGTGGAGTTTCCACCAGGCCAGCAGGTGGTGGACAGGGTATGAACATCGGAGGAGTTCAAAGGGATACCCTTCGGGTGTATCAACGAGAGAGGTAGGTGCCCGAGCTGATCTCTTTCCGGTTTGAGATAGGAGATGCATGCATCTGGATGATACTAGTGATGTGCGTACTGGCATTGTGCAGCCAAATAATATAGTTGAAAATCTGGAACCCCGAAACCTCCACGCTCTTAAGGGAGAGTTAAGGTGTCCCACTGGATAAGGGGTTTGCGTCCGGACCTCATGAGGCATAAGAGGAGGCTGTGGAGGGGGTTAGAAAAATGTTGTGCGAGTGGTATTGGAATATTTTTTTAAAGATACAAAAATCGGGAAAGGACAGCCATTTTAATTATCACTACTCGCCATGCCATTGAAAGTGGAATTTTGATCCAGCGTTCTACCTGTGTTGACAATTTGTCCATGGCCAGTTCATAATTGAGTTGAAGTATTTGATCTTTATCTAAGTGCAGGTAAACACCCAAGAATTTAATGGAGTCTGTGTTCCATGATAGGCAATATTTGATTTCTACAGGATGGGTGCTATCAGTTAATGGAAAATGCTCAGACTTGGCCCAGTTTATAAGGAGGCCCAAAAGACTACCAAATCATATATTCTCACAGATCAGAGGGGGGAGATTGGCAGAGGGATTCCGAATGAACAATAATATATCATCCACATACAGGGAAAGTAGGAGAGGGCCATACATGAATTAAAGGTTGCGGTGCAGATGCCACTCCTGAAAATGGCGGACCAGAGGGGCCATTGCGATGATGAACAAGAGATGGTAAAGAGAGGGCAGCCCTGTCTTGACCCCTTGGTGACCGGAAAACAATCAGTGAGGGAGACATTCACCCTTAGGCACGCCACTGGGTTAGAGTAGAGGGGCATAACTGGGGATTCAAAGGATCCTAGTACACCCACCTTTGTTAATATCGCTCTCAGGAACAGCCATTCCAGGGAGTCGATCGCCTTTTCGGTATCTAGCAGTGCTACTACTGCAGGGGTAGTTGGGGAGATCCTATGTAGGACTACAAATATTGTCCTCAGGTTAATGGAGGTGGACCCATGAGGTACAAAACCAGACTGGACAGGGGAGGTGATTTGCTCCATTAATAAGGATAATATGTGGCGAGTACTTTGGCGAAGAGTTTATTATCAAAATTCAGGAAGGAGAGGGGCGGTATGAGGAGCAGAGATGTGGGTCCTTGCCAATTTTCAAGGGAAGCGTGAGTACTGACTCCTGCAGTGTGGGCGGTAGAGAGCTGGTGACAAGGGTCTCCATGTACATGGTTAGGTGGTGAAGGGCAAGTAGATGTTTATATGCTTTATAAAATTCTCCAGTGAAACCATCAAGACCTGGGGCTTTGGAGCCATCCAGGGTGTCTATTGCCTGCATAATTTCCTCACATGTTATAGGCTCGCTCAGGAAGCTTCGGTGGTCATCTGTCACCCATACCATGGCAATCTCAGCTAAAAAGGCCGCGAATTTGGACACCCTATGTTCGTTGTCTCCGCAATACCCAAAATGCGAACATTGTTCCTTCAGGAATGTGCCTCCAGATCTTCGTTCTTGACAGCCACGCCTTGAGGATACGTTACACTTTTTCAAGGTGCTTCACTGTGGACGTAGCACCATCCTCCAACCTCCGCACCGTACAGTCTGGCGTTCTGACGGTCCAGGCGCTCGCCCATGCAATCAGGGTGGCCGGCGATGGCATCGAAATGGCCGTCTATTGACCGGAACCGGGCCCTGAGCTCTGCCATTAAGGCAGCCGTACCTTTCCTAGCATCCGAGCATGCCCCCTGTCCAGCGGTTCATTGGTATCCGAATGAGAACTCCATTGGAACGCTGGCTTAGATTGCTCAAAGAGAATCTTGCATTGTTTAGGGTCTCCTCTGCCCATCGTGAGGAACAGCTGCGGCAAAAGGTAGGATGATGTGATAGGGAGAGCGGGGAGGATTATGAACTTGAAACCGTGCTCTCAACTAGGTATGTAGGCTTTCGCGTCTTGCTTTCAAGTGCCCCTTAAAGGGCAGGGTATATGCAGTGCGGATGGCTGTAGGTGAGAACTGCTAATAACTGCCAGGTATGAGCACAGAGATGTTCAATGAGGTAAATAAAGGCACAGTTTCAGAATCTGGGAGGACTACATGTAGAAGTTGCCCAGTGCAGCGCCAGTATTGCAAGGGTACAGCCGCGGTCCGTGTAGGTAACAGCGGTGGGGCCGTGTAGGGGGATTCCGAGGACGATGTGGAGGGAAAATTAAATAAATAAATAATTTTCCCTCTGTATCGTCCCTCGGAATCCCCCTACACCACCCCATTGCTGTTACCTGCACGGACCGCGGCTGCAAGGGCATGACAAAGTTTGCAATGGAATTTTAAAAAGGGTCGTTGGTGTGTGACCTGATGTCTCTCACCACAATTGGGCTGGGCCGGGTGGGGTTGTCTGAGTCCTCACCCTGTGCCGCCATGCCCCAGGCCAGTGGGGGACAGTATCAGCATAAGTCCCAGTGAAAGGCAGCCTGTGTGAGATATTTCTATGGGGCCACCGGGTCCTGCTCAGTCACTTCTTTGGCCACCAGGATCCTCGACTGCCACTGCTGTGCCCCTGCTGATGAAAAAGAAAGATGGACCAGCTCCCAATGGAGTCTGGTACACAGAGGGCCCAGGTGCTGATAAGAATAAATGGTGTTGGACCAAGGCAGCTGTAGTCAGCAGTGGCATTGAGGCAGGGCCCTCTCTGCATCTATGGTGGCGACAGGATGTCAGAGAAAAGGGCCGGGCAAAGCAGGGTTACATTAGCAGCTGCGTGTCATGGGCCATGAGGTGGCAGGAAGTGGCAGAGAATAGCACACGATGTGGCGCAGGCCAGTCAGCTTGGCAGTCTGGATATTAAGAGATCCCGACACCTGCAAGAATCTCACTCACCAGACACTGCAGCGTCGTTGCCGAGGGGCCCTCAGAAGTCGGGAGGCCGCTCCAGCAAAATGACGGCCAGGTAGCAGGATAGTGCTGCAGTCAGTCGTCTGCAGATGCAATTCAGAGCCAGGATGTTGCTACTACAATCTCGCAGGTCGCGCAGTTCCTAGGCAAATCAGGAGAAGGGGCTTGCTGCTTCGGCGAGACACGTCGGTCCTGGCCTCAGGCTTGCCCGTGGCCCCTGTCACCGCAGGGCCTCCGAGGCAATGCCAGGCAGCATGGGTCCTACGCAGCAATCATGGACATATTGTTGTGTTTCACCCCGAGAAAAACAGCCGCTTGCAGCACACCCCAGCAATAGCACCATTCCATGGGTCAGATGGGGTTAGATGTCACTAATAAGGGGATCCATGCTGAGTAACTGCCCGCAGCCGCTGGAGCTTCACAGGCAGTCGGCCATCTTATTCACCACGGCGGCCCCCTTCCCCTTAGATAGGGACTTGATCTTTGTGTGGTTGTGAGTTATGGTTGGTATAGTTGATCTCAGTGCACAGGGAATAACTGTATCAATCTGAGCAAGACCTAGCTGGTCAAGGTTCCACTTAGAGCGAGTGTTAGAATAGGTCAGAAGGTATTGTTCAGAATTTTCTTGTGTGTTTGGAAATCAGTGTAGCAGACAGACTTAGTTGTTGAAGTTGCTTGCAATGTTTTGTGTGTATTGCTTAGAAAATGCGCTTGAGAAGAAAATTGTAAATGAGGGTGAGTTACTGAGAGTAGTGAGATTGACGTCACAGTGTGCTGTGTTGTTATAGGTCGGTTGGTGTGAAGCCACGCTGGGATTGGTTGTATATGTCATAGAGAGCTGCACTGATATTGGTTGTAACCACCAAACAAGAGATTTGTGGGAAAAATTAATTTACTGGTTTCAATGGAAAGTCCTTTGTGAACAGTGTATTAAATTGAATGAAAATGAAATTCCTGAAAGCCATACAACATATAGTAAGGAGAGATGTAACTGTGCCCGTTAGAGAAGGAGAAGAAACACCACCTCAAGGTACACCAGGTCGCATTTTGGTGACAGATGAGGGCTTTCACACGTCTTTGGCTCGCACAATGGCATAAGATCACTGAGAAAGATGGTGCATTACGTTACGGAACATTCAATTTGAGAATTATTGAGAACTTGAGGAGGAAACTGTACAAAATGAAACCGCCTCCTAGACCTACCCAATATGAAGCACTTAATGCTTGGGGACATGTTTCACGTCTTGAAGAGTGAGATATCAGGGAAGAGTCACGAAAGCCATACACACTTGTGCGGATGCTAGGTGGGATGCACAACAGAAAACCAGGAGAATTTACATAATTGAGGGAACCCGATTATATCCTGTACTGACAACTGAAGGAGAAGAGAAGGACACATGCAAGGAAAAGAAAAAGCATATAGAGGCAGAAGGGAATGGGAATAATCCTGAAGATAGTGACAGTGAATTAGATGAGGATTTTGTGACTGAATGATTGTTAAATCGTCCTCCTCCATATAATGAAATACTGATCGCTGAATCAAGTAATGCATCTGTTAATGGAACGTATTATGTGCCTTCTGCATCATTCAGTGGGAATCCAAATTTAGTTAGAGAAAATTCAGAGATAACAGTTCCTTCCACCTCACATGCTCTAAATGCCCCAGATGCACTGACAGTTCCAGTCACTATAGGTCCTGTAGTCCTTTTATATGAGGCTGGAGCAACCGGAAACACTACACATACTTTGGCTGTTCCTACTGGACACCCGCTGTAGTTGACAATTCAACTGGTTCAATGACGAGACAAGTTCCTCAGACTCCCATGGTTCTGACACCAGGGAACTCTTTAAGTGACCGTAACCCTTTTTCATGCCCAACTCAAGTGCCCCACCAATGATGAATTACAGTCCCCCTGGGCAGAAGTGCCTATGGGAACGCCAGCTTCTGACATGTCCCTTTTGCATTCACCACCTACCTTAAGCAGTGGTACCTACAGTGGAGAAATAATTCTAAATACTCCAGCAGAACAGCCACATCTTTCTGCTCCAGAATTCAATGATTGGCTCAGAGGTCTGGATACTCCGACAAATAATGGAAATCCTGGAACGAATGGAGGAGCTACTGCTTAAACTCCCAATAGAAAGAGGGTCATGGATGTGGCTAATTGAAAATGAACATGGAACAAATGATAGTTGGAACTCTTAGCCCAACTCGATTACAGGTTTACCAGGATTATGAACTATTGTTCCCAAGTAAAGACATTACTAGACGCACAGGACAGCCTCATGATAGACTTGCAAAACTAAAGCAGAAACATGGGATTGACATCTAGAGATCCAAAGTCTTACAGAGAAGTTACAGGTTGAGCTTTAGCGACAGAGACATTGCGAAAATGCACCCAACCAGAATGAAATTACAGATTAGAGAGTTGATACCATATGTACACAAATGTAGCGAGCTAGATAAGTGGAAAGGATGATGGTCAAAAAGGAGACAAAGTAAGTCAGGATACAAATGCCTCCCTCTGGAACAGACAGGGGAGGACGATGAAAACGTACACATGCTTCCCATGGGAGAGGTGCCTGGTGGAGGGTATGTACTGTATGAGTTGGATAAGTGGGAAGGTAGATTGTTAGAAATGGGGGTCTCTAGTTTGCAATGGTTTGTACCGATGTCCAAGTAGGGACCCTTCTTCCTAGTCAGGGTAAGGGGGATACATTCCTAAGGTAACCCCTGCTCACCCCCTTGTAGCTTGGCACGAGCAGTCAGGCTTATCTCAGAAGCAGTGTGCAAAATATTTGCACATAACCAACTGTAATACAGTGAAAACACTACAAAAGGACACCAGACCAGTTTAGAAAAATATCCAATATTTTTATATATCCAAAACAAGACCAAAAAGATAAGAATCCAACATACAGTACTTAAAGATATATACTTTGCAAGATATCCTTTAAAATTGCAGAAATATCTCAGAAACACAGTTCTTCTGAGTCAGTAGCTCTGTCCGGGGCTACCGTGATACTGAAAACAACAGAATCCAACAGTTCCATCTGACCGCGTCAGTCGTGGGTGTTAGCAGACACGTAAACAATACCTTTTTCGTTGTGGCGACACATGGGTGTGAGCCGGTCGTGGCAACTGTCGCGGTTTCGATGTGAAGTAAAGCGGTGCAGCTTGCAGTGGCGTCAAGGTGCGGTGCTGGCAGTATTGTATTCCGCTTTAGGTGTCCGTATATAGGTTTTCCTGAATCATGTCCTTATATAGGCACAATTCGCATTGCCCTTATATAGGCATAGAATCCCTGTCCTTATTTAGGCATTAACCGTGCACTCCAAATACAGGCATCGTCACCGACATCCGTCCACCCTAACGTCACAACGAGTTCTTAGAAACCAGACCCTTAAGCTCCAGGAGTTCCCCTAGCACAGGACTATTGATTTCTCCAAGAACTCATCTATTATGTATGAACCATTATACCTTAAGGGTTCATTCCTGACGTCTTCCTCTGTCCGACTTTACGTCAATGCTAACAATCCAAGGCACCTACCAGGTATAAATATACCTTCCCTTGCCCAAGCAAGTTAGAGGAGACCTTGATTTCAGAGGAGCCCGTATCCCGGCCTGACACACTGAGAAGACGCTGTCATTCCTGCACGCAGACGAATCCAGCTTCCAGTGTTCTGACTCCCTTCACAGGGTGTTAGAGTTCCAGATCCGGCAAGAGATTCCCACCTCTCTCATTCTCAAGGTATGGAGCTGACTAGAACCTAGAGGGACTCTTGGCATACCATACTTGGCATACTATACTTAACATACTCTTAGTATACCAGACTAGAGAATACTCCACCCACTTCTTACCTTTCCGTACACCTAGACTAGGTTAGGTACATTGGGGTAGAACTAGCTTAGAGACGCATCGTATGAGTAATCGCATTTTTAGCTCATGTTATTTATGTACGTGAATATATGCTAAAAGATAATGCTAGCGCAGTATTATTTATTTCTACTGCTTACGCTGTACATTATTTATCTTGCATACTGTCTTGTGATCATAACAGCACATATCTGTTACACGAGAAACAAGACTGTTCAATAAAACCCTTTTATTGAAACGCCCGTCTTTCCTTTCTGTGTAACTCTGTAGAAACTAAGCATGCACGATTGACTGAGTGAAACTGTTATCTATTGTTTCCACGATTCTGAGACGTGTTCCGATTCTAAAGGGAAACAAAGTTGTCATGTTTTTCGGTTGCCAGAAACTACTCCCTTCTTGTTCTCAAGGAGTTTCTAGTGGCCTCTGAGCTAGCTGGCACAAGTAATTAAGTTTAATATACTCGATAGGGGCATACCGACCTTAGTCCTATGTCAAGCCTATAGGTTATATTATTCCAATGCGCAGAGCCTATTAGGGAAATAGGAACTACACTACATGGCGCCCAACGTTTGGCAAGGCAGTAATTTAACTCTAGATACTGAGTAACTCAGTCGTGCTTTTCTCAGAGACCCCTACTCACATACTCCATAAGACGTCTGGAGTGGGTAGGGTTAAAATATCCGCCAAAGCTAAATAGGGAAGCACCCTATATATTAGTTGTTTGGTTTGTTCAACGTTGAAGGATACAGTGTTCCAAAATATTGTGCACCTTATCTTTTTGTTTCCTTGAAACTTGTTCTACATTTTTCAAAAAACAAATGTCCAACCGGGACAATGCCACCGACACCGGTGGAGCTACGGCTGACCCAGCCATAGCAGTTTTTAACTTTACAGGTTTAAATGAACCTGAGGAGGGTGTTATAGATATCAATCCAAACTTAAGAAGAGCCATCAGTCTAAAACTTATAAAACATGGCCTACCACCAAGAGGCTGTAGAGCAGTTTTCGTGATAGAGGCACACGAATCCTTTCAGACAGAGGTATTCTATTCATGGGTAATATTTCCTGAATCAAATTCAGTAACAAGACTGTTTCACTTCTACAAACAAGATGAACCACCAGAGGAATATATTCCTTTCGAGGATATTGAAATTCCACTAACATACCAGGAGCATCAGCTCTGGTTTAAAGGCGCCCTAAAACATCACAAAAACATTACCAGGCTCGGTCCACTAGGTAGACCAGGAGCAACATGGCCGATTCTAGCCGGCTACACTCCTCATCCTGACCTCGAAATAATGTCAGGCGAGGAATTACTTACTTAACTTACAGAGTTGATAAAAATTTACAGACAATTAGTCCAATATGTCATGCGGACTTTCACAGTCCAACCACCATTAACACTTCCAAATCAAACCCCTCAACAAGGGAATGCACTAAAAATTACACCACAGACTCTATACGCAGTCATGGGAAAAATGCCCACAAAACGTGAGCAAATTCCATTCTGGATAGCTCAAAAAATTACTCAAATAGAAGCAGTATTTCCTAATACTAGCCCTTATGAAAAACACAGAATACTAACAATCTGTTTACCAATGGGGATCACACCACAACTGGAAGATTGCACCACTTGGGGCTCAGTCTTTGCTGCCATCTATACTAAAACACATGGTATTCCGTCAATCGCAGTAATACCAGATGTCCTGAAACAAATTCAAAACGAATACGGGGCAGAGCCTGCTCTGAATTTAGGTATGAAATTACTGAAAAATTTCGACCAGGTCTCAACAATAATATTATCTAATATTAAAGGGGAGGCAGCAGCAGTGGCGATCCGCCAACGATTAAGGGAATTCGATGTTACAGAACATCAAACAGAACTACCCAGAATAATAGAACAATCTTATGCAGAATTAGGCAGAGATAGTTTGGGTGGAAGACCATTGAAGCCAAGACTATCTGAAAGTTCTGAGAAGGACTCTAATAAACAAACTCCTACATCTTCTAAAAAGAAGTGGGAAACTAATAAACATAATTCAAACGAGAAACGTTCTCAATCCCGAGGTAGGTCTCCGCAAAAGGAGCCCTCTGAAAGGAGGTATAACCTCAGGAATAGGGATAATTTGAAAAAGCCTGACAGGTATCAAGATACTGATACACGTTCCTCTCGTACCTTTCAGATATCGTCACAGACATCGGAAAAAAGAGGACGGTCAGAACATAGAGAAGAACGCGTGAAATCGAAAGACGACAAACACGTTCCGAAAACTAAATCAAGACCTCAATTCTCCAAAAAGAAGGTAGCAGGTCTGAAGGTCAGACATGCCGAGGATACTGAGAACACAACTCAAGAACGGAGAATGGGCTCAGACAATGCTGGACAGTGCAGCAGAAGTCACAATAGCTCGCCAGAACCTGAAGGAACTTCTGGAGATAGTGGACTTGAATGAGTACATCACAGTTGAGACTGTAGACACCAGGGTTAGTACTCCACAAAAGTTATATGAAATAACACTCCGGATGGAGGGAGACATACCTAGACAGGTGAAAGCACTCTTTTGGGAAAAACTTTCAAGGGGTTATGACATACTTCTAGCAGAAAAAGACTGACCGCCACAATTTGTCAGGGAGTGCCCACATGGTGAGGACATTATTATGCCTGCCTTCTCCAACCATATTCCAATTCATCTAAAATATACTTATGCCAGGAAATGGGCAGTTGCCCAGGCCCCAGCATTATATAAAAATCATGTAGGATGGGATGAGGACTCACCTCACCATAAAATACATCTAAAAAATGAACCTACTGCACAGAGGCAGTACCCAATAAAACAATAAGCTAAAAAACAGTTCAGGGAGATCTTAGATCAACTTGAATACCAAGGGGTGATTGAAACATGCACCTCTTCAATGAACAATCCTTTGTTTCCTGTCTCCAAACCAGACAACACCTATCGTCTAGTTTTGGATTACAGACACTTAAACCCTTTTTCAAAAACTTTTGCAGTGCAAAATGCACATAGTACAGCATTAATGAATAACATTGTGCGTAAAAAATATAAAACCACATTGGATATCTCAAATGGTTTCTTTTGTCAAAACATAGCACCTGGAAGCAGGTACTTAACAGCTTTCTCAATAATGGGGACCCAGCGTCGATTTTGTCGACTCCCACAAGGGTTCAAGAACAGCCCGGGGTTATTCTCAGTGAGGGTAACGGAGTTACTACAAATTTATGATAATGAGGCATTGTCATATGTCAATGACATCTATCTGACAGACGATGACTTGGACAAACACTTGAACAGGGTGAGTACCATTATATTGGGCTTCGCCTCTGAGGGCTACAAATTCAACTTCAAAAAGTCCAGAATTGCCCATCTCAATGTCCTCTTTTTAGGATATGAGCTTTCAAGTGAAGGCAAGAGCTTGGCAGCTAACTTTTTAGAAAGGTGTGCGCTGCTCCAACCTCCTAAAACGCTGAAAAATTTACAATCCATCCTGGGTTTCCTAAATTTTGGAAGAACTTACATTCTAAATTACGCAGAGAGGGTTAAACCTCTCTACGCATTAATCAAACCTGATTTTCAATCAAGAATTGGACACAAGAACACACAGAAATCTTGCGTTCACTCCAAGCTAACATGTTAGCAACAAATCACTTACAAACACGCGTAAGTCAACGCAACTTAGTGATCCGAATAATTTCCGGTCAATGCAGATTCACCTACTTAACATTTAATGAGGGTGAAAAAGTACCAATTGCATACAAATCACATTTGTATACACAAGCAGAAATGCGCTTCACTTCAACTGAAAAAATACTGACAGCAGTTCAAACCGCTGTAGCAAAAGAAAGAGCTCTAGCCCAAGGGAAACGCATTATTGTCGTAACCCCAGTACCGGCCCTAGAGGCGGTAACTAAAGCGAGCATTCCAAATGCTAAAGCATTACATCCTAGATGGATACAATGGGTTAATTCTCTTGCTGCAACAGATGTTGAATATGTTTTTGATCCTGATTTAAAAACACAAGCGTTCCTGCAATATGAACATGAATGTCCTCTGCCCACTGAGATTCTGCCTCTCGATCAGTACGAATTCATAATTTACACTGACGGATCCGCACAACCCGCAACAGGGAGTAAGCAAGCTTACAGTGCAGCGTGCGCAATCGTTAAAGGTCGCATGCGCGATGGCAACTTCAGACCTATGGTCACAAAAACCCAATCTCTAGGAGATTGTACAGCTCAGCGAGCTGAACTACAAGCATTCAAACTGGCACTTGAAAGTACAGATCGAGAATTCCCCACACTCATTATGTGCGATTCTTTCTACTGTGTGCAGTCGTATAATGAATATATACAAACTTGGCTTGAAAATGGGTTCAAAGATGCCAAAGGTGGCACAATAAAGCATAAAACGCTTTGGGAACAAGTAGTTCAGCTAAAAAGCGAACTACCAAAGGCTCAAGTGATCCATACACTGAGTCATCAACGTGATGGCGTTCACGTTGCAGGGAATTCATTGGCTGACGAAGCCGCAAAGGGGGCTGTTCAGACGGCTTCCGTAGCTGCGATCACTCGTTCAAAAACGAGAATAGACAGTGAGATAATGTTGGCTGTCAATGCTACGAGCAAAGGCAGTGGTACAGCGTTACCAAAACATTTTCCACTCAAGTACTCTTATGTAATTGATGCGAACAACGTTCCTTTTGCTCGAATCCCTGGAGTGGGGGATAGGGTAATTCCAAACATGGAACGTAGAGCAGCTTTGATTTATGAAGCACATTTGGGGGAAGGTCTGTCACGTCAAGGGATCTCTAAAACAATATTAACATTAAAAGAGATGTACTGGTGGCCTGGAATGAATACACAGATTCACATCTTCATCAATGACTGCAAAGACTGTAAGGTACAGCAAGATGCAGAACGCCACCAGACACCATGCTACGAAGTAGTCTGCCAGGGACAGACACCATTGTTAGACAGCATTAGACTATCTATGCACAGGCGTCCTTGTGGACAACTGCAATCCCACAAATACTAAGTCAAGGTTCCTATGGATATGGCCTCAGCGCTCGGCTGATGCTCGAACTGTTATAAAAGATTTGCGAGTCTTTATCGGCACATACGCAATAGGCATGCTACATTCTGACCAGGGCCCTGCGTTTAGCTCTCGAGCTTACAAAGAAGCCATGGCCAGTCTGGGCGTTGCATTGCGGTACTCCTCTCCGTTTCATCCTGAGGGAATTTCTGTTGTGGAAAGGAAAAACCGGGACATAAAGCAGTCTATAACAGTTAGGGTATTAGGTTCGGGTGATGGGTGGGTCAAACATCTTTATGGGGTCCAACGCTCATTAAATAATTTGCCAAGAAGTTCTCTAGGGGGGGTCACTCCATATGAGGTCCTATTTGGGACAAGAATGTGGGTGCCAGATCTAGAATGCAGAGGCACAGTGGTGGAAAATAAACCCTTTGATATCAAAGATCGTTTGGTTGTTTTACAGGATCTAAATGAACTAAGATCGAAACAAAGCAACGTATTCCTGCAGCCAACCACCACTGGGGAAAAACCGGCGGTCCCAGCAAGGCCTGTCTGGATTCCAAAAGTTGGGGATCTAGTCAGAGAGAAAATTGCGGACAAGAAGGAATTTGGACCTTCTTACAGACAACCAGTACCTGTCCTAGCCGTACACGGAACAAGAACAGTACTTCTGCCGCCCCTTGCTGGAAAAAAGGAGAAAAGATTTGTGTCCATCGACCTCATCAAACCACAGTATGTGGCCAATACTAAATAGTAGGCCTCGTGGACTCCGACCTAGTAGCAGAGACACTCCTCTCGCTACTATCCAAGAGGTTCAGACTGAAAGACTGATAACCATCGAGAATTCAGCAGTAACAGATGAAGGACTGAGCAACAATTCTATGGAACTCATCCCTCTTGAAACTCAAGTAACAGTTCGTCCAAATACACCTGTCTACACCAATGTAACAAGTGATCAACTGGTTCCAGCGATTTCTACAAATCCTGATGCAATTCCAACAATTGACAGAACTGCTTCTGGCTATTTCATTAACTTTGATACGTTTTCTGAGGATCTGAGTGATCCCGAGACGTCGCCAGCATCAAAAACCTTTAAACAGCAAGTACAAGACTTTTTTCATTTTTTGAGAAAGACTTATCTGGTTTCACCATGGATTGAACTCTGGATTATTTCTGGAATATTTTTCTTCCTGCTTTGGCTAGCTTTGGTTATGACTATGAGCGTGCTTATAAATGGCAGATATATCCATGTGAACACTGAAAGAAAAGAAGTGAACTTACTTTTGAAACCTCACAAATCATCCCATCGTGAAACAAGAGACTTGTCTGCAGTGAACATCACAGCCGTTCCTATATAGGATGGTATAGTGTGAGACAAAACAGATTTCGATATTTTCGGCCCTACGGAACATTTGAACATTCCACATTTATTTAAGATCTCACTAAGTGATTTTGTTTCATCCAGTACCTATTCTGATGATTGGGACTTTGAAACTGTAAATAACATGATGTTTGACCTAGAAAAGTCTGCTGCATTTTCTAATAATGAATATTTAGAGGGTTCATCAGACTATGAACAGCTGTATTGCTATAACCACTATGGTCATCATTTTTTGCATAAATCTGCAACACCTAGAAATGTGTTTATGTTTAACCAATGGGAACATTGTCCTACACCACCGAAAGGTAGTTCAAAAACATTTGCTAAAAAGTTTCCATATTTTTCAGGATACAATACATCTGATCCAAAAACATTTTACTATAAAAATTTAAACAAAACAGGACTGAAGATTATGTTAACTAATACAAAACAGATTTACTCTGCAGCATTTATTGCCCAACTGTCTAGACATGGTTTCGACTTGTGGAAAGACACAATAGACACAAAATCTGTCTGGGGTACTAAAGATTGGCAAGTGAGGGGATGGAAGCTTTGTTTAGAGCCTGTATCGTCCCTCAGCAAATAATGTTTTTGAATGACACGGTCCAACAAACGTCTTGCCTTGGGTTAGCCAAGATCAAAGACTTGGAAACTCCTTCTGTACCAACACCTGCCAGTAATAACAATACACAGGCAGCGGTTACAGTTGACACAATACTACAACTCAACAGAACAAATCCTGATTGGAGAAAATGGTTGATCTGGCCCACAGACACAAACAACTGTCAAGAGAGATTCCTGAATAAAACACAGAGGTTTACTATTCATAGGCCAGAACCACGATACGTCCAAAGACAGCATCCGGGGGTAGTAACAACATACAGTGTAGGAAAATTATGCCTCAATTGGCTGCAAAAATCTACACTTAAGGATGTGAAACAACACTTATCTTTACTTAAAGAAGACGCAGACCTTAGGGAATTCTTGCTTGGACCAAGAAAACCGCGTCAAAAACGTTTCATATATGCCGGCATTTATGCTGCTTATAATGAAGCATGGAAGGTGTCACAGATGGAGGCCGCAGAACGAATACGTGAACTTGATCGTATTAATTTAGAGAAAACTCTCTCTGTGGTCGACAATGGGTTAATAACTTTGTCCTCCAGAATTTATTCATTGGACAGTATTGTATCCTCTGCTATCGACATACTGGAACAAGATTTAGCCATGTTACAGCAAGGCCAATCTCAGTTGCGTTCTATTATGTTATTAAGCTGGACGCTGCAATCTTTGCGTGCGGGCTATGTGCCTTGGTGTTTTATCAACACGACGGCTCTGTTTGCAGAATACAATCTAACTGATAAACAGATCGAACTGGCATAAAGGGGAGCAAAGTATACAGTACTGAGCATTGAAAAACTTGAAAAATTACCATTCACAGTGGCAGAAAAACCAGCTACAGAATGGCTTATTCATGGCAAAATTAGTCCACCTGTGACTACTTTTCAGTTTCAGTATTGCCTTAAACAGATGCAAGCAGGCAAATATGAAAGGTTGGGTAAAGAATACATTAAGACATCCTGGAATTTACCTTACACCTATAGATGTTGGAGTGGGGATCGTGAAGTATTTCTAAGCGGTACACACTGTGAAAGTGCACTAAGCGGTTCACTGATTTGTCAGGACATATCTTTACACAGGGCTTGTAATGGTTCTGTGGCAAATTTGTCCTGCCACCAGCAGGGTACACCAGCTGCTGTGATTAATCCAACGTTTGGCCAACTTTCTAATGGGAGTTACCTCATGTTGAATGATCAGAGCTGCTGTGGCATGTTGCCAGGCATCCCATATCTAGTAACGGTCAACTCCAGGGTCACTTGCTGTATGCAAGTATTGTTTGCCCCAATAGACACAGTCAGGGAGTCGCCTTTGTGGCCTTCGTTGAATGTCTCTTTTATAAGATTTGATACTTTAAGCAGAATGAAAGCCATGCTTTTACAACAAACAGTGCCTTTGACCTCGGCCAAAGAAACCTATGATCTACAAGTAGCAAGGACTTCGGCTGAGATACAGGCTTTAATTCGTACAAACTGCCCTATACATTTAGTAGAAATGATAGGACGTATCTTTAACATGTCTGATACAAGCGGAATTGTTCATGTATTTAAGACCATCTGTTCCGGACTATTAGCACCTTTCCAGGCTGTCCTCGGAATCATCCCAAACTTCGCACATTCGGTGTTTGGTGGTGTGCCGTTAATTCTAGCACTTGTTGCAGGAATTCTGTTTCTATTCCTCCTACTATGCTATGGCAAGCCTATTCGCCAACATCACTCAGAGCGATGTGGAGAAAGTCCTCCTTGAACGGAAATGCCGTGAGCGAATAGTACAGCTTTTGGGCATGCCTCGTCTACGGGAACTTAATACAACGTGGTTCCTGTCATTCAGACCAATCTGGCAAGATTGCATCTTACCTGTTCTACGCTGCCTGTTTTGCGGTGAAGAATGCGTGCTAGACACCTGTCTAACACTCCCATCAGTCATGCCAACGGATGTCGATACTCTGCTGGACCCGATAACGGCCCATGCTGTGTGTTGTCCCCAGAGGCTTCCAAACCTGATGACGGCATTCATTGAGATCTCACAGACGCTTCCGGCAGCTGCTGAGGTACGAGATGGATCAACAGGCACACAGGTAACAACGGACGCAAACATTGCATCTTTTTCTGAAGGTGATGTTTCTCATCTCTGTGCAATTAACCTTCTGAACGAGGTGTTCCAAATGTCACCAACTTCGGTGGACGATATTTTGGCTACGGAAATAGATGATCTAATGTTTACGTCAGACCCATACACTGACTTTGATTCGGCTCACAGTGTACCAGGGCAACAATGAAATTTGGCCTTCATATTTCAAAAACTTGGAACTATTCCCAAAAATTGAACTTTTTCTTTTTAATTTTTTTTTTTTATATATAGATATGACATGGCAAATGAACAATCTGCTTACAGTAGAACTGGTCTTATAAAACGGACTTCTTTGAATACTTCCAGGGACACATTGTCACCTTACTTGTCTAACATTTCATTTCATTCCATGATATGCAATGGCTTTGATTTTTGAAAACTTATCGACCATTTCATCATATGTATATATTTCTGTTTATTCATTCGCGTTGCATTTACTTCCATTATATGCTTAGAATGAAAAAGATGCTTTAAATGTACAGTACCTATTGCATTTCAACAGTTTTGAGCTTCTTTTAAAATGCTTTTAGAAATGTTTTTAGCAACATGTGGTACTCAATTTTATGTTTAGCATTTAAATGTTTAGCATTTAGTATTATCGTTCATTCGAAAGTGGAGTGGGTGTTGTATTCCGCTTTAGGTGTCCGTATATAGGTTTTCCTGAATCATGTCCTTATATAGGCACAATTCGCATTGCCCTTATATAGGCATAGAATCCCTGTCCTTATTTAGGCATTAACCGTGCACTCCAAATACAGGCATGGTCACCGACATCCGTCCACCCTAACGTCACAACGAGTTCTTAGAAACCAGACCCTTAAGCTTCGGAAGTTCCCCTAGCACAGGACTATTGATTTCTCCAAGAACTCATCTATTATGTATGAACCGTTATACCTTAAGGGTTCATTCCTGACGTCTTCCTCTGTCTGACTTTACGTCAATGCTAACAATCCAATGCACCTACCAGGTATAAATATACCTTCCCTTGCCCAAGCAAGTTAGAGGAGACCTCGACTTCAGAGGAGCCCGTATCCCGGCCTGACGCACTGAGAAGACGCTGTCATTCCTGCACGCAGACGAATCCAGCTTCCAGTGTTCTGACTCCCTTCGCAGGGTGTTAGAGTTCCAGATCCGGCAAGAGATTCCCACCTCTCTCATTCTCAAGGTATGGAGCTGACTAGAACCTAGAGGGACTCTTGGCATACCATACTTGGCATACTATACTTAACATACCCTTAGTATACCAGACTAGAGAATACTCCACCTACTTCTTACCTTTCCCTACACCTAGACTAGGTTAGGTACATTGGGGTAGAACTAGCTTAGAGACGCATCGTATGAGTACTCGCATTTTTAGCTCATGTTATTTATGTACGTGAATATATGCTAAAAGATAATGCTAGCGCAGTATTATTTATTTCTACTGCTTACGCTGTACATTATTTATCTTGCATACTGTCTTGTGATCATAACAGCACATATCTCTTACACGAGAAACAAGACTGTTCAATAAAACCCTTTTTATTGAAACGCCCGTCTTTCCTTTCTGTGTAACTCTGTAGAAACTAAGCATGCACGATTGACTGAGTGAAACTGTTATCTATTGTTTCCACGATTCTGAGACGTGTTCCGATTCTAAAGGGAAACAAAGTTGTCATGTTTTCCGGTTGCCAGAAACTACTCCCTTCTTGTTCTCAAGGAATTTCTAGTGGCCTCTGAGCTAGCTGGCACAAGTAATTAAGTTTAATATACTCGATAGGGACATACCGACCTTAGTCCTATGTCAAGCCTATAGGTTATATTATTCCAATGCGCAGAGCCTATTAGGGAAATAGGAACTACACTACAGCAGCGGATCGGTGACGGTCGTCCAGCGTCGTCAGTGAGACCAGGGCTAAGATGCGGAGTGAGGCGGTGCTCGTTGCGGTGCTGGCAGGTCATGGTGCAAGCGACAGAGCCGGTTAGCGGGAGCTGGCGTCGGTCGGCCCCGACTGCTGTGTGGGACGAGGCGGTGTGTCGTGAAACTTACGAGCGGTGCCTCCAACCACGATGCGGTCACGGATGTCTAGGTCAGCAGGCAGCGACAGCGTCGATGAGACCAGGGCGGCAAAGTGAAGTGCGACGGTTCGGAGTGCGGTGCCCACAGGTCACATCGCAAGCAGCGGCTCGGTGGTGGCAGCGTCGGTGAGACCAGGGTTGCGGTGCGAGATGCGACGGTGCCTTCTGCGGTGTCTTCAGGACATGGAGCCAGCGACGGAGTCGGTGACAGAGTCGGTTGCTTTTCCCTTCTCTGTGGCAACTGAAACAACTGTTCCAGCAGCAGTACCCAGAGGTTGGTGAAGTCTTTGTAGTCCCCGAGACTTCAGAACAGGAGACAAGCTCTACTTCAAGCCCTTGGAGTTACTCAGCACAAGTAAAGAAAGTTCAGTCCAGTCCTTTCACTACTCAAGGCAGAAGCAGCAACTGCAGGCCAACCCAACAAAGCAACAACACAGCAAAGGGGCAGTACTCCTCCTGGCAGCTCCTCTTCTTGGCAGGTTCCTTGATTCCAGCGAGTTCTCTGAAGTCTTTTATCTCCCTGAGATTTCCAACAGGAGGCAAGCTCTACTTCAAGCCCTTGGAGAAAACTCTAACAGCAGGATGATGAAAGTACAATCCAGTCCTTCCCTGCCAAAGACAGAAGCAGCAAGCAGCAGGCCAACACAGCAGAGCACGCAGCAAAGTGGCAGTTCCTCCTGACAGCTTTTCCAGCTCTTCTTCCTGGCAGGTTCCTTAGTTCAGCAGTAATCTAAAGTTCTGGGCCCCAATATTTATATTCAGTTTCTCTTTGTTCTTTTGGGCAGAGAGTGTCTGTGTTCAGCCCAAACCAGTTCTGTCCTCTCGGGTCCAGCTTCCCGGCAGGAGGTGGAGACAGCATTGTCCAAGGCAGACAGGGCCTATTCAGGTGCCAGGGAAATCTCCTCCTACCACTCTAAATGCAGACCAGGCCTATTCAGGTGCTAGTGAAAACTCCTCCCACTTCTCTGAATGAAGCTCAGGTCTATTCAGCCCAGCCGTGACTCATTCAGGAAAGGTAGGACACACATCAAACCCCCTCTCCCCCCAGTGGCTGTCTGAGAGAAAGCCCCTTTCACTCCAAAGCCAGCCAATCAATCCACAAACCAGCAGAGGCACACAGGATGGCTAAGCAAGAAAATACCCACTTTCTAAAAGGGGTATTTTCAAATACACAATATAAAAATCATCTTTACTAAAAAATGCATTTTTATATTCTGAGTTCAGGCATACTAAACTCCATCTTTCTATCTTGTCCCAATGGGAAGTTATATTTATACGATGTTATAAATAAACTCCCATTCTATCCTAAGGGACAGATGGCCTTTCAATAGTGAAAAACAAAATACACTGTATTTCACTATCAGGACATGTCACAAACCTCAGTACATGTCCTACCTTTCACATACACTGCACCCTGCCCATGCGGCTACCTTGGGCCTACCTTAGGGGTGTCTTACATGTAAGAAAAGGCAAGGTTAGGGCCTGGCAAGTGCGCACACTTGCCAGGTGGACATGGCAGTGCCAAACTGCGCACAGACACTGCGGTGGCAGGTCTGAGTTACATTTACAGACTGCTCATGTGGGTGGTACAATCAGTGCTGCAGCCCCACTAGCAGCATTTGATTTACAGCCCCTGGGCACACATAGTGCACTATACTAGGGACTTAAAGGTAAATCAAATAAGCCAAACATGGAAATACCAATCCATAAACACAATTTACCTGGAGAGCGTATGCACTTTAGCACTGATTAGCAGTGGTAAAGTGCCCAGGGTCCCAAAACCAACAAAAACAGGGTCAAAAACAGGAGGCCAAAAAGCGAAAAGTCTGGGGCTAACCCGCTGAAAAAGCCAAGTCTAACATAGACGGACAAAGAAAAAGGAGACAAAGAAAGTCAGGATACGAATGGCTCCCTCTGGAACAGACAGAGGAGGACAATGAAAACGTACACATGCTTCCCATGAGAGAGGTGCCGGTAGAGGTTGCACATGCCATGGAGCAGGGCTGATCTTACATCCTTCTCAAATGACTTCCCGAAATTGAGGAGAAAATCCAGTGGAATGATACAGACCAGTTGAGCGATTTGTGAAAATATCCAAGGTTTTTTTAAATTGTGGTTCCTAGTGACTTGTGGGTTGAATGACAGGTTGCTGTTGAGTGGCCCGACGTGGAGCCGATGAGACATCCCTAAGAACAGGTGCCATCCCAATAGTAATAAAAAAATATTATCAGGTAATTACCCATTTGAAATCGAAAATATCAACTGGGTCAAAATTGACAGGACAACCCAAGAATCCAAAGAGTCAATTCATGCTTACTTTGAAAGATTGTTGCAGGCATTCAAGCACTTCAGCGGGACAGAGAATATCTCAGCCAAGGAGATGGGACATTTTGTTTACAGGTTCATGCATGGGTTGAGACCTGAGGTTAGTTCCATGATTCAGCAGCATTTGATTTGTTGGCAGAGTAAGCCTATTGATGAGATCCTGCGATATGCAAAATATTGCAGCAATGAATTGGAAATGAATCATAGAAAGTTAAAAGAAAAGTTGATGATTGCACAAATCAAGGCAGCACAGAGAGGTTAGAATCAGCTGTTCACTGACAATCCAGGTCCAGTGCAGGGAGGATATCAACAGGTCCCTATGATGCAAGGTGTTAATGGTTTTCAACAGCAAGGGTTTCAGCCACTGGAAAGACAACAAGGTGTGCCGATTGATCCAAGGACAGGTGTTGATGTGCCAATTTTAAAGAAAACCAACCCTTGCCACGTCTGCGGCAAGTTGGGGTATTAGAAGTGCGAATGTCGATTTAATACAGGAAATATGGTTAATGGAAATCAGGTTCAGAATGGTAGATTTGTGCAGTCTCAGGGAAATAATATGGTTCAACCACAGCAGGTACAGAGACAAAGAATTCAAAATCCTAATGTACCCCAAGTGATGCAAGTTCCACAAGCCCCGATGCCACAACAAAATGCGAATGTCCAGAGATACAATACGAACAGGTCCCCAGTGCAAACACCAATCCCTTTGTGAATCATAACATGTCCCAACAATATTCTATGCTTCAAACAGTTGATTTCAACTCAGACCTGTCACATTGATGGGGCCTGAGAGGGGAGGAGGATTGCATACTTGGCGCAACCTTAGCGGTAGACCAGAGTGATCCCTACGTGGATAGTGAGGTAAATGGGAATCCTGTCTCATTCGTTGTCGACACTGGTGCTAACCACTCTACTGTGAGAGCAGCAGAGGTTCCTAACCTACCCCTCTCGGGAGAAAGAATCCAATTTGTAGGAGTTGCCAATAAACAAATGACTAGCCCAGTTTCAGAAGCGGTACCTGTCAAAATAAGGTCTTTTGAGGCTCATTTGTTGTGTGTGATTCGAGTCTTGTCAATCTACTTGGACGAGTCCTTTGATGTAAACTAAATTGTTCCATTTACTGTACCCCAAATGGTACTGAGTTCTACACTCATGATGAGTACATTGTTTTCAAACTTGCCTGACAGAGGTCGAACATTGGAATGTACCCTTTACTGACTAAGGATGATTTGCCCTTGGAGCTGAGAGACACAGTGTTACCTGAAGTCTGGGACTTTTCAGGTATAAACATCAGACTTATAAAAGGTGTTGAACCAGTCCGCATTACTGTAAAGCCAAATGCTGAATTTCTGAGAATCCCGCAATACAATTTGACTCCTGAAACCACTGCTAGGCTTACTGTGATTGACTCAATGATTGAACAAGGCATTCTGACGGAGATTATGTGGAGTCCATGTAGCTCACCCATCATGGTTTTGCAGAAACCCAATGGCAAGTACCCTCATAGTTCAGGACCTTCGAAAGATAAATTCAGTAGTGGTTCCTTCTTATCCTGTGATACCTTATCCCACTGTGATTTTGCTTTACATTCCATGTGAGGCTGAGGGATTCTCTGTCATTGATTTGTGTCAAGCTTTCTTTTCTATTCCACTGCATGAGGATAGCTAGTTCCTCTTCACTGTCCATTTCAGCAGCTGTGTCTTGCTATGGTGCCGAGTCCTACAAGGGTATATGGAGAGTCCTTCAATCTTTAATCAGATACTAAAAAAGAATCAAGAATCTTTAATGATGCCTCAGCATTTAGTCCGAGTCCAGTACGTCAGTGACCTATTGGTGGCATTGAATACCCAAGAGGCTTGCAAACGTGACATTATTGCTTTCCTGAACCACTTAGCTGAGGATGGACATAAACTGTCCCAAACCAAATTGCAGTTCTGCCAGAAATAAGTCCTGTATCTAAGACACCACATTGAGAAAGGAGAAAGGAAGGTGTCCCAAGAGAGAATCTCTGTGATTCTGAAAATGAATCCAACAACTACCCAGAAAGAAGTCCGAATGCTCTTGGGAATAGAGGGCTACTGTCAACAGTGGATTTCCAACTTTTGCCCGATGACCAAACCTCTTCAGAGGTTGACACACAAAGACGTGTCAGAACCAGTACTATGGGATGACAGCTGCATGCGTGCCTTCTCAGAGCCGCGAGAATGTTTCTGCCGCACCCCAACCCTGGGAATGCCTGATTACAACAAATGTTTTGCTTTGTTTTGCAGTGAGAGTGAGGGTTACACTACATTAGTGCTTAACAAAATTCACGGCAATGCTCAGAAGCCAGTGGCTTATTTTTCTGCCACACTTGATCCTGTAGCCGCCGCATTGCCCAGTTGTGTTAAAACTGTTGCCTCAACCTGTGTGAGTCTCAAACAATGTGAGAGCATAGTTATGGGTTACCCTTTAACTGTCTTTGTACCCCACTCAGTTGAGCTGTTGCTTACCCGTACTCAGACACAGCACCTTACAAATAGTCGGCTAACCAGGTATGAGCAAATCATCCTGGGTGCCGAGAATGTCATCCTTAGGAGGTATACTATTCTAAATCCTGCTACCATGTTGCTCCTTCCTGGAAGTGAAACAGTGGGTGATGAAGCTGAACATGACTGCCTAGATGCTATGCACAAAGCCAAGACCTGACGTACAAGATGGGCCACTACCCGAATCAGATCACATGTTGTTTGTTGATGGCTCCTGTTTACATGACCATGATGGAAATTTAAAAGCTGTCTGTACTGTTGCAGGTGTGGTCGAAGCCTCCTGGCTTCAAGGAGTGTTGATTGCTCTTCCTATAGCATGCTGTGTTTCAGACCAGCGGACAGTAACGATTTTCACTGACAGTCAATACGGCTTTGGTGTCGTTCATGACTTTGGGCAGATGTGGTCCCAACAGGGATTCATGATCTCCTTTGGGTCACCAATCCATAAAGGAGAAAGCGTTCAAAACCTCCTGTCCTTACAATTGCCTGCCCAAATTGCTGTGGTAAAGTGTGTTGCCCATAGGTCAGGTACAGATTACATGACAGTGGGCAACAAATATGCAGATGAAACTGGCCAGTACTGCACACTACATTCTTGAACCTTTAATGAGGAATATATCAATGAAAGTTCAGATGCCACAAATTGCACTCTGTTGTCTGCTGTTGATACTTGGGAGGAAGTTAAGAGATTGCAGGAAGAAGTGCCAGAAGCAGAACAGCAAGGTTGGATAAGAGCAGGTTGTGTCAAAAGAGATGAGGATGAAGTTTGGGTTTCGACAGATGGAAGACCAATTTTGCCAGACAGTTTGTTACCACCTAAGGTCAGACGTTACCATGGTCCTGCTCATGTAGGGAGAGATGCAATGGTTCAGATTAATGGCTGAAAGTTTGT
This sequence comes from Calotriton arnoldi, assembly GCA_963921515.1. NCBI lineage: Eukaryota > Metazoa > Chordata > Amphibia > Caudata > Salamandridae > Calotriton > Calotriton arnoldi. Next base: position 2,016,177 of record CAWUFW010000585.1, on the reverse strand, counting down.
GTCACAGATGTGTGGTGTGTTAACAACAAAATGCAGGCAGTAAAACACAAGTAAGCATGACTCACATAAGTAGATCAGGAGGTCCCTTCAACAGAATGCAAATGGACTTTATAGAGATGCCCCTCTGTAACACACTGAAATATGTCCTAGTGATTGTGTGCATCTATTCACGGTGGGTGGAAGCTTCTAAGCTAACAGTCGGTCACTAGTGAACTAATGGAGCCTAACACAAAATCCCTTAGACGCAAACGCTTATGTGTAGGAGTATTTGCTATTGCAACCATAGTACTAGTTGTTTCGCTTGTAATTCTGAGTTTGGTGCACCACTTACATGATGAAGAGGTTAAGTCTACCCGCACACCCCAAAAGCCCAATCCTACTAGTTATAGCTGACCTGCATTAGACAAGAAGGACTTGCACATTGATGCTTCTAGAGGAGGTTACTCACTGAGGGGCTTATTTACAAGTCCATCGCGCCACCGCAGCATCACTTTTTTTGATGCACCGGCGGGGCAGTGTGCCTGGCCATATTTACAAGGCCAGGTAAAGCCTCTCTGCATGGCTTTTCATGGCCTTTTAAATATGGCCCCCTTTCACGCATTACTCTGCGTGAAAGAGGTGTTCCATGGGTGTTGCTGTGGTTGTTCCCACACATCATCCATGGAACCTGACACATCCCCAGATTTACAAGGTTTAGTAAACCTGGGAATGCGTCAGAGTCCTACACCTCCCCAGGGGAGGTGTAAGGGAGGCCCATTGAGGAGAAATACCTTTATTTCTCGTGGCTTTCCTTTTTCTATGTATGCTGCATTCTACAGCACACATAGAAAGAGTAAAACACCACTTGTGATTGTTTTTGTGCAGAAAGGCGTCTTTTCCTGCACAAAAACAATCACCCCTACAACGCAGACACCATTGCACAATGGCACAAGAGTGCCTGCATTGGCGTATGGGAGCCCATTGTGCACCAGTGCAGGGGAAAAGGACATGAATGCGCCTTATCTTGTAGATACGGTACATTCCTGCCCTTTTCTTTTGATGCACGGCAGCACAGCAGGAAGGCTTGCTGTGCGTCAAAATATTGTGAATGAGGTCCTGAATGTATATACAAAGCTGCTATATGAATACGTCAACACTATGGATGCTAGGGATTGCTATATATGCATGCAATTACCTGCATGAGTTGCTAAGGGAATCACATATCACCACCTTCCATTGACATACGGAGTTACTTGTAATTTGTTGCCGAGTCTATTCTATGAGGAAGGTAATTTCCAATATTATTACTCGAAACAAGATGTAGTTATTTCTGAAGTTCCCATGCTGAAGCACTTGAACAGACAGTCAGATGCTAAGAATGCCGAAATAAGGGGACATTTTTGTAGACCTGTTATGTCACTGGACACTGCCTATGCACACAGGCACAATTTAACCTGTTTTTTAACCAGTTTAGAAAAGAAATTAATTGACTCTGTAGAAGATAGAAGAAGAGATCTCTTAGTTAAAGGTACTATTTATTTTAAAGTTCCACCCTGGGCAAAAGAAGAGAGTGAGCATAGAATAGTGGGAAACATGGCTGCACTTGCTCTAGATTGGCAACATAAAGGGAGATTATGTATTTCCATTAGAAAATCCACAACTGACACACATTTTGTAGGGATGAGTGAATGTGATCATACATTTGAAGTCCGAGGAAATTAGGCATTGTATTTGGATGGAGGAGATCCTGTGTTCCCTGGAGTTTACTATATTTGTGGGAAAACAGGTTATCCAAGCGATGGTATGGAACGTGCTATTTAGGAGTAGTTTTTCCAAAAATGTATCATGTGGACCAAATTGATGACTCCACAAGGGGAAAACATGTGAGAACCAAGAGGAGAGCTAGTGAAATAGTAGGCAACATTTTTGGTGCTTTGATTCCAACTGTAGGAGTGATACTCAACTCACACGTGATTAGAAAGCTTTCTACTGTAGTTGATATATTCGCTACTAGTACAGTTGGAGGATTTTGGGTTATTGACATGGAAATGGTTGCAATTAGATCCATGGCTTTGCAGAATAGACTTGCTCTATACGTCCTTCTCGCAAAGGAGGGAGGAGCCTGCTGGATGTTAAAAGTTTAACAATGTTGCACTTACATCTGAGACGAGGGTAAAGATCTGAAGAAATACATAAGCAACATTACTGACCTGAAGAAAGATTTGACAGGGCTGACAGCAACAGGTGCTTGGGAAGCAATAGGGAATGGATTTTCTGCTATTGGCAGATGGTTTGGTAATCTAGGGAGTGAAATTGTTGGAAACATCTTGAGACCCTAAGGGCCCGATAACGACTATGGCGCCAAAGCCGTCGTCAGACTACCCGTCAGATTAGGAGTTTCTTGCTGTCTGGCAGACTATGTTTTTGATGTTCCCACGGCGGTGCCCTGAAAATGGGCACCGCAATGGGAACGCCAAAAACAGTTCCTGCACGGCATGGATGCAGGAACTGTTGTGCATACACAAAGGGGGGCACATATTGGGCCCCCTGCCCCCTGTGTGCATCCACAGGGTGTGAGGCCCCCTATGCTTCTCCTCAAACTACGTTTTTCATGGCGGTGAACCGCCATGAAAACTGCGGTTGAGAGGAAACTAGTAATATGCAGAGCGGGACCGTGGCAGTCCCACCAAGCATATTACTGCCACCTGACTGGCCAAACATCGCCATGGAACAGCAGTTCCCTTGCAGCTGCGGCGGTCCTGTGCGCATATCATAATAGGGCCACCGTCACTGCCATGTCCCCATGAGTCTTGCGGTCCGTGGACTGCCAGACTCATAATCTGGGACATAGTGATAGTTGCTCTTTGCGGATTACTTTTGTTCATGATGGTAAAATGTACAAACGTGCACAAGTGAAAAAGCGAGTGAAGAGAAAGAGAACAGATGTATAACTAGAAAGAGAGACAGAGTAAACTTTATGATCACACGACATTTCTGGAGGATCCCAGAAGGAAAATGATGAAGACAGCAAAGCTGTAATCTGAACATCTGATATGACATTGATGTGATGACTTGATTCGCCATTGGTGCAGCGCAACACTGCCCATTCTTTTCACGTCTCGAAAACCTAAATACGAATGTTACCTGACACCCAAAATTAGCGTGCACTTTTCACATGAGCCTTACGTGTTATAATGATTCATGCAAACATTGCATCTGACACTGCAGTTGCAGAATAGTCTTTACTGTGGAATTTACAGTTCTCATTTAGAATGTTTACTAATGCTGAAAGAAAAACATTTGATGTTTAACTTAGGAACCGTCTTCACTAAATAGAGATGCCATTAATAAAAATGATCTAGAAATAATCCTTTGACGTTCATTCATAAAGTGACTGACATGCAATAACAAAACATATATGCTTCATTGCAACTAAAGGAATTTACAGTTATAATGTGTGCTACATTACAAAGATGGAAATTAGTAATGTCTAATTGTTTAAAAAACCATCCTCTTTACTTCACTGCTGAAGCATTGCTCATGAATCCTAAACATGTGCTATATTGTCTGTGATCCTTATATGTGTGCTATCTTAGTACAAGTCAAACGACAAAGGTTATTCAATGTATGCATTCATGATACATGTATGTACTTTCAACATAGTTCTCAGTCATACTATTGTGAAATTTGATTATTCACTTATGATTTACGCAATATGAACTATAAGTACTGAAGAAATATCATATTAATATATGTTTATATGTGCACATGCATATTAAATGTGCACCCTTGATATAATGTCTTAAGTTAGCAATTACTCTAAAGGCCTGTATTTCACGTCATAATTTACTGTGCTCCTGTACTTTGCTACTTGATTTTCTTGCAGGTGTGCTCATGCATTGCTAGTAAATAAATACATTTCTTGTAACAGCAATAGGTACAATCCTGGTAAAGGAGCTGTGACTATGAGCACATGAGAAACCTGTGGATGAATAAAAGACTGTTATGCTCTAGCCTGAGCGTATGACCAAGACGATGTTCCCATGTCCAGTGTGGGATTTTTCTCTACTATTGCACTATGTACCATGTGAATTTACACAGAAAATGAAACAAATACAATGGACTTCTATTGATGATTCACACAAAGGGGAGTTCTTAATGAACTCTATGGATCTAACTTACCGTTTGCTCTGGCTGATGCACGCAGATGACTTTGAGCTGTCTTGCAGACTATATGCTGGACTTCTTTGCTGAACCCCTTTCTGCAGAGCCTATGCAGACCCTTCCTTGGACTGTTATGCAAACCATTTCCTGAATCCCCACTGCCTTTTTAATGGACTCTTTGAGAAATTACCCTATGTCCCGTTGCTTTTCCCTAAGTGTGCATTAGACTGACACTTATTTCCAACCTACTGCAGACTCTTGACCGAGCTTCTGCAATGCTACTGCTAGTGTTACTCATACTCTTGTACCTTATCCCTATTGTTTTCTATAGAGCTCTTTGATTCTGAACTCTGAGCATTCCTGTACCTTGGTCTGTGCTTGGAAGACTTAGATTGCTCATGCATAGAAAAGACCAATTGAGATTATTTTCCGAGCATCAGATTCTCATGTTATTGTTCTGTTTTGCAGCAATGGAGCTCCTTGTTTGTTTAATTCTTGTTCGCCTAAATTTCTTCAGGAGGCTTGGCCTCCCTGTTGTCATCTTGTATCTCTACAGTATGGTCTTAGGAGTGATCCATTTGAACTTAATTACTAATTTGTAATAAACACTCTTAAACTTGGCTATTGATATCTGCTCCTCATTGTGTAGCCACATTGGTTGCACTGTTAACTGTAATAGAGTTGATCGGACAAATATTGCTAACTCTCTTTCCCCTCAGTGCGACTTAAAAAGGTTCAAGGACTAAGATAGAAAGTAAGTAAATGTTTTAGTGATCCAGTAAAGTAATGAAACCTAAAACTCATGTTGTGGGCCCAGAAACGCTGGATCACTAGTCTCTAGAGTGAGTGACTGACTTCAACGCAAGCTCGGGAACAGACTCCCTGTCCTGATTGGGCCATGAGTGACTTGCTTCACTTAATTGTCACTCTCTGACCGAGTCAGATGGTTTGACCTCAGGCGGGCTGCAGGGCAGGTAGTTGTACTGCCAAGCGATTCTTTGCACAGCTGCAAGCACCTTGTTTAGGGTTAATATGGTTAGCAGAATAAAATTGCTTTGGATGACCACACTGGTAAGGCCATAAACAATACCATTAATAAGTGCCAGTTCAAGAAAAATTATGTTTGATTGTGCAAGCCACACGTGAGCGTGAGACAGACTGTGACGTCAAATCGACTCGACAACAGTCTCGACTCAGCGACTCCCCTTAGTGGTGCCGGTTGTTGTGACTCCTATGAGCTGCAGGCCCTGGGCAAACCTCTGTCAGAGGGGACAAGTAAAGTAAGATAAGATTATCTGTTTTTGGATTTGACACAAGATTTTCAAATGCCCTGTAAAACTTCAAAAATGATTGTTAAAGGGCACACATTTCAGGTTGAACCTTCTAACTCATTAATTGCAATTAGTTTATATCAAACACTACATCCGTGTAGCCACAGCATGCGCATGCAGGTCAGTGCTGGTGGACTGGCCAACAAGACATTGTCTGTTTTGAACACCACCAAGGCCGGAATGGCTTTACCGAGCATCAGGCGATGGGTGGGCGTTTCCCGGGAGGCTGGAAGGACGGGGAGCAGGTTTTGTTAATGGGGGCCGGTCTTGTAGCGGTGCAGCAGTTTTAAAAGCACTTCAAAGTTCCTTGTATATTCAGCAGTTTTCAGGCAACAATAAAAGTGTCAAGTTAACTCTGGTGATTAATGTACCTGCTGGAGAGAAATGGGAGTTTTGTCTAGTGGCAGTTTTCACTTATCTAAGGTAGTGCAGAGGGTTAATATGCTGCTGCAAAGAACGTGTACCATGCATATTAAAGAACAATATTTTATGTGGATAGCTCTGTGGGTTACTGCTTTTGTCACAGAGATTCTGTTGTTACGGTTCAGTTCATAAGTTACATTCGCAATATAGCACAGTGAGCCAGAAACTGCTATCTAAGAGCTGCATGCAAGCTGTGTGGTACAGGTTAGAAAGTTATGTTTTTTTCCCCAGCCAGTCTTTCTATCCTGATGTTGCTAAGAAAGGTTTCTTTGGGTAGTTAAATTCTGATTATTAAAGTCAACCCTAACCACTGTGTTATGTTCTGAATCGGGAGTTTGTGCATCTCAGGACCAAGCACTCTTAAAAAGTGCCTACCAGTATGGATAACATGTAAATGCTACACCTTGTAGTCTCCTTTGCCTTATGTAACATTTTCTAAACACTGATTTACACATGTATGATTCATTGTCTCTGTATGTGTGTGTGTGATGGATTTTGAAAATGTGGAAAGTTTTGCTTTAGGAACAGTGATGAATGGAGTCATTTGTAAATGCGGACTGTAAAATCTGCATTTGGGCATTCTGGCTGATAGATAAGATGTTTGCTGCTGGTAAGGTATCTTCCATACAAGACTCACTATTAGGCACACTATGTTATGCTGCCATTAATTCTGATCTGCTTTTGAGGCACCATGTTTGTTGGAGAGACTGAGCGTGGTGAGACAGCACATACAAAGACGGTGGGGCAGTTTCTGACAAAGGGTAGGGTGTTGAAAATGCACTGGAGAAAGTTTAATATCACACATTTCGAATGAATGCATGATGATGCAGACAGGGCATATATAAGATGCATAAAACCCTAGAGGGCTGATGCTCAGTGGACTAATTCTGGAATGCTATGTGGGGTGCATGTTGACAGCTTGCTAAATATTAGAGCGAAGTGTTGTACTTTCACTGAAAAGGAAAGTGTATCATTCAACAAAAGGGTGTACACTTCTTTTGACTAAAATTTTATTTTCTAGTATTAATGGTTTAACAACTCACAGAGTATAAAAATAACTTTAATCTGCCATATATTGGTTGTATTTTCCATGCTTAGGCTAGGATTCATTTTGTGGTCTGTACTGGATTAAAAGAAACTGCTTTGAGAGGGCAGGAAGGAGGATCAACAGATGTGCTGCATCAACAAAGGAGAAAAGTACAAGGATGTATTGTTCTGCAAGGCCCTGTTGACCTCCAAAGTCCAGGGCAGAAGTAGCCCACTAATACAGGTTTACGGGTAGTGAGGGCCTCATTACAGCTAGAGGAGACAGGAGACTGTCAGGCTGGTCTGCTGCCTTTTACTGCAAAGTCTTCAACAGCAGTAGAATAGACTACAAGTATACACTGGGAATGCTAGATGCCCACTTGCGTTTCACCTTTATCTAGCATGCCCATTGAGTAAATATCTGAAAGGCAGTAAAAAGAGCAGGTTGTGCTTTAAATCCATTAGTTAGGGCTGTTAATACATTGTAAGTTGATGATGGAGCTAATGTAGCAAATGGTATCTTTGCATGTTAACACCGACATTATTTTGGGATTTAACAGGACTCCTAGTGTAAATGCAAAAGGACAAACAAGATTTGGCCTGCTTCTCACAAACTTGAGCCCGCCATGAAAAGTTGAGAAAGTATGAGGGGTAGTCCATTAAACTTGAGAAAAACCTCCCACTTGACCTCTATTTCTTTATGCTCGGGCAATATCTGCTCCAACCGGGCTATCACAAGAAAAACATCTCAAACGTGATATTTCCATTACACCTTCCTTTTTTTAAGGTTTGTACTTATTTCTTTTATTGTATCAAAAAGTTATAAAATTTCTTTTAAAAGAATATTGCCCGAGCGTAATGAAATAGAGGTCAAGTGGGAGGTTTTTCTCAAGTTTAGTATTCTGTTTTTTTCCCCCTTTTCTCCCAGACCTTACTTTCCCTCAGAGGGGGGTCCCTTATTTAGTTGAGGGGTAGTCCATTAACATATATACATTTTTTTCTGATGCCACTAACCTGTTATTGCTTTATTATAAAAACAGTTTGAAAGCTAGAGCATACCTCTCAATTCACCCTGAGTACGAGGGAGTCGCCACCCTTTGGCTCTTCCTCCATTTGAAAATATGACAAATCTCACTGAAAGACTCATGTCTGGATGGACTGCTGCTTCTAGGACTGCCAAAAAAACTTTTAAACAGAGTGCAAATGCTCCAAAATGCGGTGCCCAGACTGACTTTGGGTTTTAAGAAATCTTCGTCCATCTTCAGTTAGCTCAAGAAGCTACACTGGATTCCTGTCAACAACAAAAGACCTTTTAAAAACTTTGGGGCATATTATCAAGGGCTCTATCGCCGCTTTAGCGGGACTTTTTCCCGCTAAAGCGGCGATAATTCAAACGCCCTATTAGCAAGTTGTCGCTAACTGCTGTTAGCGACAGCTTCTAGGCGATAGCGACCGGGTTGGGTGCCGCTTTGCATGCCAGCGATATTTATCGCTAATGGCATGCAAAGTAGGCGTTCCCAACCTAAAAGCGACTGGAAACAGCCGCTAAGGTCACTATCGCCTATTAGCGAGGCAGGGGAGGTGATTAACGAACCAGCGCTAAACACGTTTAGCGCTGGTTTGTTAACGCCTGGTCTAAACCTGACTTAGCCATGTAATCCAATGGGAGGTGGATTACATGGCTAAATCCCCCTCGCCCTATCGCCAAGCTAACACTGGTCACAGTGTGAATATCGCTTGTTTTCAAGCGATATTCACACTGTTCTCCAGGGTTTCTATCGCTTTGGAGATAAGCGTTGCTGATAGCACGCTATCTCCGCGATAGAAACCTGCGATAGCCGGCGATAATTATCCTAGCGCTAACTGCGCTTAGCGATAATTATCGCCGGTTATTGCTAATAGGCCCCTTTGTACCTTTGACCAAAAATGTGGGACAGATTTCTTATATATCCTCGTTGTTCTCCTAGTATCAAACCCCTCGTCCAGTTAGATATCACTCTGCTTGTCTGGTAAAGGTCCCGAAATTGAAGAGAGCTAGAGTATGGTGGGGCGCTCCTTAGCAGTGGTTATGAGCGAAGCTTGGAATGCACTACCACCACTTTTACATGCCGAAAACAAACTTATTGTACTTAGCCAACAACGGAAGTCCTTTTTACTCACTAACAGCGTATAACATCCTGTGAATCATCTTGAGCTGATGTTAATCTCTGCTATTTCTTTCTTTTAGAGTATTAGGACACTTTCCCGAAGAAGCTGATTGTGCTTTATAAATTTATCAATCCAAAAAAAAAAAATATATATATATATATACACACATATTAAATATAGCTATACATTCTGTCTATATATGTATGTCTATATGTATATATGTATATGTATATCTATATGAATAATTGAAAACATATTAGGTAATTGAAGAAGGTGAAAAGAAAGAAAGGAAGATGAGGCAAGACATTATGCATTGTCTTTTTATTTCTTTCAAGAGTTTTGTTTATATTGGCATTCTATCAAATATGTGAAGGTTCCATGTAAAAGAGAAAATGATCAAGTAGTCAAGGATAGTGCTTGAGAATTCCAAATAGTTCATAAAAAGCCCAAAGAAACTCCCCCAAGGAGTATTTAACACCACTGTTAAATTTCCCTTCCAGTTTTCGAAGAACCTCCAGAGGGATCTCTGCAAGAAGGGACCATACTATTAACATAATAATTGTGTTGAGAATTATCAACATTTGGTAGATAACAAAACATACTTGAAAGGTCACGTATGAATATACGCACAGAATATTTTGCCAGCATTAAATAGATTAACCTGTATTTCAAAGTGAGTATGGCGAATAGTTTTCTGTGGATAACAACATGGTTTTTTACGTGAATTCTGAGATGGAAAATCATATGGATGCATTGGATTTTCCACCCTTTGTTCCATATCTTATCTTGCTTTAGTAGCCATACTGATTTTTGACCTGTGGGCGCCCCATCACATATGGCTTAGAGGACCATTGTGCAAGGTTATTTGAGGGATATGCATTGAGCTCATAGTCTTCACGTGGTAAATCTGGTACGCCGGATTTCTGTAAAAGAATAAAAAAAAGAAAATCACAATTTTGACAAAAAAAGGAAGACATCAGTAAGTTTTAATTTTCGTCACTTAACATTAGATCCAAGCCGATACGTGTACATTTAAAGCTCCACAATGTATTTACTGAAAGATGTAATATGTATTCTCATATCCCGCTTGCTTTTGAGTGTAGTACTGCATTCACCTTATTTCCTCATCACAGGGCACCATTACATTTATAAAAATGACTCAAAGGGGGAGATTTACAAAAAAGTTGCGCAGCACAGACCACCGCAAGGCTGCGCTGCGTTGTGCGACAGGGAGGGAGCAGGTGAGCGCCATATCTTCAAAGACATAGCTCTCTCCTCCCCTTTCCCTTGCGCCGGCGCTGATTACAGCTGCCATGCGCCATGCACACTCCTTAGCGCCGCAGCTCTAGGGTGTGTGCATGAGTCCAGCATAATACTATGCTCGACACAAGGGAAAGCTTTTCCCACTTTGTATGCGTGCTGCACAGTGCAGCTCGCATGCAAAGTCGAAAAAGGAAGGAGAAATTAAAGCATTTCTCCTTCCTTGCGCCTAGTTGAAAAGGGCGCAGTTTTCTCACGCTAAACCCAATCTACTGTTTTTAGTAAATTGGGTTTAGCGTGAGAAACCTTGGGTGGTTGCATGGGAACGCCCATGCACCAACCTTGGCACGCCCCCATGGCATAAAGTAACGCGAAGCAGCGCAGTGCGCTGCTTTGCATTACTTTTACGTTATTTCCAGCGCGCTGGAAAGTAAATTACATAAAAAAGATTTTGCGTCACTTTTGTGATGCAAACACGGCGCAAAAGCTTAGTAAATCTCCTCCAAAGCGTCTTAGATGTTGCTGATCATCTGGATGAATCCTACAGCTACTCCTTTTATCATATCTCCCCAGCCTTTTCTTTCCATGCCTAAATCTAGTTAGTAGGAAATCCAAAGACCAAAAGTCAACTCCAAACTAGTCTTATTGTCTTTGAATTGCAGCACCCTTGCAGCTCTGTTCATGTCCATTCACATATCCAGCTCTTACCACCATCAGAATAGTAAATCGTACTTACTTAATATATACTTATAGGGGCTTTCAGTCAGCTCTCTTCATTCATTGGTCTGTTGTTGTGCCATTCACATTTTTCTTCTGCCCACTACAGCCTTAAGCGTCGGAGCTTCCGGGCAGGTGTGGAGGAGCCTAGCAGTATTTGTGGCCCGCTGGACGTGCTGGCGATAAATTGCTGCATGGGCTGCTATCTGACGTGAAGCAGCTGATTGGGCCTGTGCGCGCTAAAGACTACCTCTCCCCCGTCGGTGATAGCTGGGTGTGCGACCTGGTGGGGAGAGGACATCAACGCTGTTCCTATGGGCCACGTGAACGTAGTGGTGAAGATGGTGCACATAATAGACTACACGGAATGCGCTTGGTTGTGGGGGAGTTTGGAGCTGTTCTTTGGCTTGCATTTTCTGTTGATCTGGGGGCCGCCATTTTGTGTCGAGGTTGTTGTGACTGTTATTCTGGGCCCACCATCTTGTTGGCCTCGACCGATTCCTGGATCACTGCTTGCCGCCGGTCCACACCTTTGGTCGCCTGCCTGACCATTGCCCCTGGATGGCCCCCTCTGGGAGGCTCTCTCCCCCCCAGACATTAATGGCCACTTAATGAGGCTCCCTTATTTTCACCCCCGCCTTGAGGTCCCCCAAATTACCGAGATGACCCAAAGCGGTGATTGAATTTGGCACCGGACTTAGTGACTATGTGACCCCACCTGGGTTTGGGCCCGCTTACTCTAATCTTTTTGGGCTCCCATGAGGTACTTGTCTTCCACTGCCGGTCTGCCAGAACTGATCTGCTTCCCATCCCCCTGTTTCTACTCCCCTCCCCATTTCCATCCGTCCTCCATTGGGGACTTGTCCTTATATGTTTGTCGATACATTTAGTTACAGTTGCAACTATGCATAACTGTTACTCTTGTTATCCCTGACCTCGGAGACCTGAGCAACATGGCTGATGCCCGGTGGAGCTGCTAGACAGCTATAGAGGAGATCGACCCTGGTTTTCCCCCTCGGCTGTCACCTACCCAGCCGGACACTGGGCACAGTTCTCCTTGTCTCCCTGCTGTGTGTCCTTCCTCCCCCTCCCTCCGACGAACTACTGTAACATTGTTTTTTGCCTGTGTTTTTACTATGCTCTTGAAACGGATGTAATTTGTATCTTGTAACTCAATGTTCCTCATGTAAAGCGCTCTGATACCTCCGGGTCTAGCCAGCGCTATATAAAACTCTTCAAATAAATAAACAAATAAGCATTGGCCAGTGTGTCAGCCCGCTTAAGTCATTGGCTAACTTCACCGTGAGTGACGGAAATCTACCCTTTCACAGAAAGCACATGTACACACTACACTAGTTCCCTTCAGTGGTCAAAAAATATTTTTGCTTTAGGCATTTTTTTTGTATTGGAGAAGGCCCAGCAGGACTCCAACAAAAAGGTTTGATTAAAAAAAAAAAAAGGTAAACTAAAACAAGCATTGACAAAGCCAGAAGGCTGACAGCCAATGCCAGACCTTTACTTGTTCTTTCTGTAAGGGTGATGAAGAACAGACCTCTACGCTGATTTGTCTTGTTATTTTCCCAGCACTATAGGAAGCAAAGCTTTAAAATGCTTTATAATACTCAGTTGGTTTGTCTGCTTTTCAAAGAGGCCTCAAATATTACTTGTAGTGCCTACGGCAGTACCACAGTATGATTAGATTAACAAAAAAGGTTATTACACTTGCAAGGAACTGGAAGGTCTCACACTTCCAAAAGCAATCCACCCACCTTGTGCATCAGAATAAAATGGCCACAGAAACTCTGTAATTAGTTAAATATTTTTTACTCTTAGAAAATTAAGAATATTTATGTAGGTATTGCTTTTCCTAAGCCACCTATTTATAAGATCACTCAATGCCTTTTTATTTATATGTAGGCAATGAACTTTCCACTGACCCATGCATCAATGCAACTGGAACAAGCAATCAGTTGGCTAATTTCTACTGATCTCTGACTGTCAAGCGTGCAACTCCTTTAATCACCATAAGCCTTTGAGTTCTCCTAAAGACCTTCTTTTGACCTATATACATTAACAGCTGCTGATATACCAAGACCCAACAGCATTATGCTGTTCCTTATTACCACCTCTATAGAATTGACTCTGTAAGTGGCTATTTTGAAATTACACTGACATTTAAATTGGTAAGTAGGAAGAAGCTGCATATTCAAGCTGAGGGAGATGGAAATTTCTCATGGTAATGTATGCAAATCAGCCCAACTATGTCTATGGTATTTCTATATCACAAACCTAGCCAAAAGGCAGTAGAGTGCTGGACAGGGTCAAAGACAAGCATAAAGTCAAAGAGTGATAGGAGAAGTCGCTGGCTTATGGATGGTTAATTAATTGATGATATAGGGTTCTTTAAAGCGATGAGTCTAGAGGTGAGTCTTCACCCATTTCCTAAGTTGGAGCAGCATTAGGGTAGTTCTGATGGATACGGGCATGTTATTCCAGATCCTGGTGTATTGAGGGAAAAGGCCTGCTGCCTTGCTTTTTTCTTTTTACACTTCTAATCTCCAATCTTATAGTATCCTGGCTGCACTTGTTTCAAGAACCACCACAGTTGATGAACTTGTCTGAAAAATAAGAGGAGGTGCTAGTCATAATGGCTTTGTAGATGATGCATATGATTTTGAAGATGGCGCGGGCCAGCAAGGGGGGATGAAGTCATCATATTTCTTCAAGCCCTCGATGAGTTGTCCTGAGGCATGTAGGATGCCCATAAGGGGTGTCATCATGGAGCCTGGTAGGCCATGGTGCAGGGCGTTGTCACCCTCCAGCTGTGAGATTACGAGGGCTTGATAGCAATTCTTAAGTGCATTTGTGGTAGAAACAATTTCATTTTCTTTAGAAGAGGGAGCTGGTACCAAGACGTCTTTGTTTTTTGTGGCAATGTATTTCTTGAGGGTGTGATTGGTGTGAAGGATGAATCCAAGTGATTCGGCATTCGGTGAAAGTTGTGATTTGAAGCTGCACAACATGAGAGGCATTCATGGGAGTGGTATTTTTAGACAGAATTACACCTCAAACATATAAAAGCAGTCTTACAAAGTCCCAGAATAAAAAACTGTTCGCTGTTGCTAGGGCATGACAGTGTTGTTCTTATTCTCTCAAAACGGAGTACACTGTGGGACTCTTTTATGAGGTGTGCGACCCTTCTGCTTGTGTCTGGGGAAGACAACAATCAATGTGCTATTTACATAGCCAAATGGTGAGTTCTTACTTCGGTTCACATAAATAATAATAACTTGCTGACAACGGTTTCTGTGGTTTTTCTATATTACCCTTCAACATATATGCAGATAATGGTACAACTAATCACATAAGTGCAGGCGATGCAGTGCTCAGGTGTGTGAATAAATACAAAATATATACAAAAGACACAAAACAACATTCACTGGTTATAAATGATGTAGATCAGACAAACGTGCGTATGGCATAGCAACATGTAGATTTGTAGCTAATCAGATAACCAAGTGATATACTGTCGACGTTTCGACCCCTTATAATTTACAGGGTCTCCTCAGGACAATAGTGGTCTGGCTTAGTACCATCACATGGTATGCCAAGGATGTGGCAATACTACCTCCTTAACAAGTCAAAGTCACTAACAAGGTGGGGAGGACAGTCTTTGCCCCAAAATCCTCAGTGGTACAAAGATCCACTCATTCAAGGCACTAGCAAAGTTGCCAACCAATTCACTCAGCATGAGTAAATCAGCCGATGCATGATTCTCCATCTGGGATCAGTAGCTGCGCTACAGTTGCTTTATGGAACATTGTTCTCGACGGCAGTAAGTGGAGATGGACATTCCAGCTCCACGTCCATGACGACTAATCTTAAAACGTGACAAGGTTGGATCGAGTAAAGCAATTTTAGCGTTTACCCTGGCCCCGTGGGCATATAGGGTTGTCTTTGTGACATTATACACATGGTTGTGCTTATGGCAAAAATAGTGAAAACAAATGTAGCTTTATTAGAATGCTGCCCTGGGTGTGACACATGAAAAAACATAGAGACACTTTATTATTCATTGCCCTGCCTATAGCCCAATATAGAAACCGAAAATAACCAAAGCCTTAGAAAAAGTTGCATTCAGGACACAAAATAATGCCCTGATATTTCCCCTAGCTGACAGCATTCCACATATCAGAGACGGGTCCTTGATGTCTGGTTTCCACGTAACTACAGATCATTATGATACCGGCTCCAGTCCTAAACATTTCACCTACAATTCATAAATTTCAAGCATGTAAATCTAATTAGTTAAATGGAGGCAAAACTAGACTACAACACCCAGAATGCATTAGGCTATGACACAAAAGCCAGGACTGGAAAAAGCGTCTGTAATGACATGGAAGAGGTGGTCACCCTACCTTGATAGTCCTCGAAATATGGCTCCAATGTGACTTTAACCATCTTCTCCTACACCGCACCGTTTTATGTACCGTTATCATACCTCAAAAGCGTTTGTAAATAGAAAGGCATTGAATCACTCAGTCCAACGAAGAAGCTTATTTATCTTGAATGTTTTTATCCAGAAAATGTTGTTATTTTGGGTTCTTACCCCCATAATTTTGTCCACTGATTTCTTGAAACGTTGCCTCTGTAATTCTATGTGCAAACTTTAACATTACTTTAGCTTGCTTTGCGATGGACATTGTCTTGTAACATTGACTGATGTAATATTAATTAATGTAATATGCCCAAGGGAAAAAAAAAACTATCTATATAAGTTAATCAGGTATCACAGCTCTCCTTTTTTCCAAATTTTTGAGTCATCTTCTAGGAGATGGAGCATGGGAAGATGCTGTTTACTTTCAGTTGCAGCTGCTGCCTAGTAGCAGCAGTGGAGCGGGTGGGGGCGAAGGGGAGGGGAAATCGAAGAAAAAAAAATCACATACTTCCCGGCGGGCCGCCGCCTCTCCTGTGTCCCGTCCCGTCCTCTTCCTGGCTTTTTGTGAGGAAGTAGGAAGCACCAGGACTCCCTCACTCCCCACAGCCAATCACAACGCTGCCGTTGTGATTGGTCTGTGCGCCATGACACGGCACTCAGCCACGAGCTGGAGGGGTGGGCATGTTCTCTGTATTGCAGCCTGCATGGAGAACCGGGAGGGCCGACCAAACAGTCATTGCGCACATGAGTGTTCTACCACTTCTCCCCTGCTCTGCAGCCCCGCCAGCCCCCTCACGCACGCTGCCACAGCAGAAGGACAAAATAAAATGATAATAACATTACGTTATTATCATTTTATTTTTTCCTTTCTTTTGCTGCTTTCTGGCAGTGGGGCGATGCTCCTCCGCCTTAGCGGAGGAGCCGCCACTGTTTACTTTCTCTCCCTGCCTGCAACCCGGCCTCCAGCAACACCCTTCAGCAGTACAGTGGGACTATGCTGCCCCCAGAGAGTGCACTACCTCCCCACCTCCAAGACGCTGTGCCTGCTGCCCCAACCAACCTTCCCGACCCCACTGCGTCCCTCGCACATGTTTATCACCAGCTCAGAGCTGGTGGTAAATATCTGTGTTAAGAGCCAGGGCAAACTGTGGTAATCAACAAGATTTCCCCATTCTGGGGAGTTTAACTTGTAATTCCAACTAACACAGGGGGTTGATACCAGTCGGTATTGTTAATTCTGGAGCAGGTATCTCCCTGCAGAATTAATGTGGAACTTGTAATGAGGGACTTCTAGAGTGGAGCTTGCACCTCTTCAGCAGAATGAACACTTAAAAAGCTCTTTGCACCTTTCTCAATAGTGGTTGTGCTTTTTCTTACAAACCAAAAGTACTGATAAAAATTGTCATCTTGCAATACCTCTTTAGAGCAAGGTGTTTGTTTTACTGTCGAAGTTCATTCATCTTAAAGAAAACCTTGGATCAGACAGATGCCAGAAATTATCCCGTTATCTGCCTTTGCCTTTCAAACAAATGGTGAAGGCTGAGGCAGACATCAATAAGAATGAATCCCATTTAGACAAAAACAATTTCATGGACTCCGCGGGATGTAGTCCACGAGGAGAGGCTGACTCAGCCTTGGTGACCTTTGACCTGCGGTGGACTTAATTGTCTCCTTTTGGGCCTTTCAGCGATGTTCAACACTTCTACCATGGTGTATTTTTCTCTTGATTAGAAGAGTAGGTGATAGGTCACACCATCTTCAGGCAGTAGTAGCTGGCACGGATTGAGAGTGGCGGGCGGGGGGTTCTGAGGATCAGAGGATGTAAAAATAAAAATGAAAAAAAGGTACCTGCTCGCCGCTCTCCTGCTCTCTCCTGTGTCATATCAGTCTCTCTTCTCCTCTCCGGGGCCGGGACAGGAAGCAACCAGGCTCCCTCCCCTAAGCCAATGACAACGCTACAATGCAGCGTTGTGATTGGTCTGAGCGCTGTGGATCGGCACTCAGCCAGGTAATGGGGGCCTGGGCATGTTCACCACGCAGGCTGCAATGCAGCCTGCATGGAGAACATGTGAAGTGCGCATGACTGTTTGACCGGCCCGAGAGGGCCGGCCAAACAGTCATGTGCACTTAGGAGTGGGCAAACGACTCCTCTCCTGCTCTAAAGCACCCCCCCCTGCTCTGAGAGCAGAGCAGCCCCACCCGCCCCTCAAAGCTGCGCAGCAGGAACAAATCGAGTTATTATCATTGTATTTGTTATTTCTTTCACTGCTTTGCAGCAGTGGGGTGACGCTCCTCCGCCTTAGCGGAGAAGCTGCCAGTGTAATCAGGTGCATTAATTCCTTTATTTCTAAGCGGGCAGTGTGTGCCACACATATTCCAATCCAATCATTTGTGACCAGGGTCTCTTATTTTTTTTTTGTTTACATTTCTTTATTTGCATTTTTGTTACATTATTATTGCAGAAGTCACATGACACATGGGAAAAAAATGTATGATGAGATTAGACTAAGGCATCTGAACATATTTAACGTAATATCTAGACATGACAGCTTGAACACATCAGCAATGATAGGCATGTGTTTATATTCACAGTACGTTAGCAACAATTACAATATGGCCAATGTACCCACCGAAAATGGTGATAAGTGCCACCTGTTTCTATTATGTGCCATGTCTTGACGGAATCAAGAACCGATCTGCCCACTGCGACCCGGCCGGACCTGTGCTATCTTTATTACAGGCAATAGCGTAATGCATATTTAACATAGAAAACAAATTACAACAAACCAACACATTAGGATCATTTCAGGCTATTATAGGTGCTTGCACCATGCGAATACCCATCCCTCAGTCTCGAGCCCCACCACTATAAGATACAGAATAGACAAAAATCTAGGGTCATCCCAGTTTCCGAATACAACCACAGTGCACATTTATGTAGTGCCAATATCAAGTTGTTATGTGCAAGGTATCTGAGTCATGGATCATTCAGGCATTTACATTTGATCCAGTCCTGCCGCCGTTTGGCGAAATATTACCATCTGAATCCGGGTCTGTTTCTTTTAACTCCGACAATATCGTGTCCCAGTATTGCGCAATGTGGTATTTACGCCAACTAGCTATCTCCTCCGTGTGCAGTGGCGTGCTTTCGGCCTGCGCCCATACCACTAGCAAGTTTTTTTTCTCCAATTATTGAGGGCAGGGGGGTGTTTGCTTTTCCATCGCTTAGTGATTAGCCGTTTAGCTACAATAAGACCTAAATCTGCAAATCTGGAAGTGACTTTGTGTTTCTTGAGTATGGGAAATAAGCCCAATATGCATTCCTCCCATGTGCGCAATTGGGGTCTATCAGTGTAAGACGCCAACGCCGCCAACACCGCTGTCACCTCTTGCCAATATAACTGTAGCGTAGGGCAGGACCACAGCAAGTGTAATAAATTGGCGCCCACCTGCATGCATTGCGGGCAAGCGGAGTTGGTTAGTTGGAAATAGCTGTTTAGCTTGTCTGGAGATAAATAAGCTCTGTGTGTGATGTAGGTCTGTATAACACGAAATTTGGCATTTCGAAGTATCTGCGTGTAGCTGGCCAGAATCTAGTCCCACTCGCTATCCTTCCATGGAGTACCCCTGTCTTCCTCCCACCGCGAGCGCAGTGACGTCAGAGGTTGTGGAGTGTGTGTTAGCAAAGCCTCTGTCAGACAATGTATAATTTGACTTCCATTGCCCATAATGTGTAAGTACTGGATCAGAAGGTGCATCTCAGGTTCGGTGTTCATGTTCCCCCATGTTGTCGTAAGTGATCTGATAATTGATTTATGTAATAGGAATTGACCTGCTGGCAATTCATACTCACAAGACAGTCTGACAAAAGGAATCAGAGTACCGTCCGCGTATAGATCGCCAAACGTGTGTATACCGGCGGCATGCCAGTGTAAGAGCGTATTATTGGTGGTGCCAGTTTTGTTCTCGGGGTTCCCAAGAGGGGCAGCACTGGGGCGTATGGAGTTTTGCTCCTGGTGAGGTATAGACTGCGTTTGTGACAACGAAGAGCCAAGGCTAGGTAGGTCGGAGATGGGATGGGCGGTCGGGCCATCGGGTGAAATAGATGATAAATCCGGGAGAGAGTCCATGGTGGTAGTGTTGAGGCTGTGTACGCTAAATTAAGACCTGCAAGCCATTTCGCCACCCATTGAAGCTGTGCTGCTAAAAAATAGAGCACCATGTTTGGAACAGCTAGTCCACCCTTGTTTGGGGGTGCATATAATTTCCAGAGTGCTATTCTGGGACGGCTTGAACTCCAGATAAAGTCCTGAGTCAGCTGCTCCAGTTCACTGAACATTTTGGTTGGGACATAGACGGGGAGGTTGGAGAAGTAATACAGGAGCCTAGGCAATATCACCATTTTGGTCAAGGCAATTCTACCCATAACATTCAATGGCAACGTTTTCCAAAATTTCACTTGTGACCTAATGGAGGATATGGCTCTAATCAGATTGCCCTCCAAAATGTTGGCAGGACTACGGTAGATGAAAATACCGAGGTATCTGAAGGTGGAAGGTTGCCAGTTAAGAAGTGAGTTGTTTATGAGAAACTATGGGTTTCGGGTCTCACTTCTAAAGGGGTAAAGACACGACTTAGTCCAATTCACCTTCAGGCCTGACCTCACTTCAAACTGTCCTAATGTGTCTGCTATAAAACTTGGTATACTATGTACGTCCATGAGATATAGTAGGAGATCATCCGCATATAGCGAAACCACATGTAAACCGTTTCCCAGTTGAATACCCCAGTCCCTTCCTCCGCCACGCAATTGTGTTGCTAACGGCTCCATCGCTAGCGAGAAGAGCAGTGGGGACAAGAGGCAGCCCTGCCTGGTACCTCTGTTAATGGTTATGCTCTCCAACGTTATGCTACCTGTGCGGACCCTGTGTGTAAAGCAGTCTGATCAGTTGGAGAAAGTCATCTCCAAACCCGTATTCGCGAAGAACCGCAAAAAGATAGGGCCACTCAAGTGAATCGAAAGCCTTCTCCAGGTCCAGGACCATGCAGCCCGAATTGGGCCAGGCGACTGTGGCATATTCCTGAATTCTGTAGAATCTACGTATGTTCAGGGAAGTGTTCCGGGTGGGGACAAAACCATTTTCGTCTGGATGTACTACGATTTTTACCAGTGGAGCTAGTCTAGCAGCAAAGATGGACGCTAACATTTTATAATCCGTATTAAGTATAGCCAGCGGCCTGTAAGATCCTAATAAGGCCGGATCTCTGCCTGGTTTGGGGAGGGAGACCAACAAAGCCTCTCTCTGTGTGGTTGTGAGAGTGAAATCTGCAAGTGCAGCGTCATATACTCTTTTGAGCTGCGGCGCTAGTATATCGACGTAGGCTTTGTAGAATTCGGATAGAAATCCATCCGGACCTGGGGTTTTCCCTGTGGCTAAGGTGCGCATACTTGCCAGTATATCCTCCATGTTTATTTTGGCTTCAAGTTCTAGCCTCTGCTCCGGGGTTATTTTGGGGATGGCAATGGGAGCCAGGTACTGGCGAATCTCATCCGCCGTTATATTGACTGTGGATTTGTATAATGTGGCGTAGAGAGATGTGAATTCCTAGTGAATGTCCTGTTGTGAATAGAGTAATGTGCCTGTGTGGGAGCGAATAGATGTGATGGGGGACCTGGCATCATCCTGTCTGATGAGCCATGCGAGAAGCTTGCCAGCCTTATCTCCGGTATTGTGTGTGCGTGTTGAATGCGCTGTGTAATTAAGGCAACAAAGTCTTTCCAATAGGAGGGTATGTTCTGCCTTGGTATCATGTAGTTTCGCACCGAGTCGTGGGTCAGTGGTAGCGCGTTTTTCAAGGTGTGCTAAATCGTTTTCTAGCTTGGTGAGCCCCGCCTCAAGTGTCTTGCGCATGTCGGCCTGCGTACCTAAACAGTGTCCCCTGATTACCGATTTAAAGGCGTCCCATTCTATTAAAGCAGTTGACGCGGAGTCCGTATTTTCAGCAAAATAGTTTGTCACGGCATCCCCCAAGGAGTCCCGGAATGGTCTGTCCTCTAATGTTTCAGTTTGTAAGCACCATATAGTGATTGGTGGTGTGTCATTACCCCACGTTAGTACCAACTTGTGTGGATTGTGGTCGGAGTGAGTTCTTCCAAGATATTGCGGTTCTGCTATTACTGGTAGTAAGTTTTCCGAGACTAATATTCTGTCTAGTCGGAAATATAAATCATGCGCTCCGGAGTAAAAAGAGTAGACCTGATCTGTGGGGTTTCTGTGCTGCCAGGCATCTGCTAAGTGCCATTGTGTGATCCAGATGTTTAATGCTTTCATGGCCGCAACAGTGGGTGCCCTGGGTAATGGGGGAAAGGAACAATCAAGGGACGTATCAAGTACGCAGTTGTAATCCCCTCTAAGTATCAACGGAATGCCAAGCCTACTCAATAATTTGCTTGATAGGGAACCTAGACATAATGTTTGTTCAGTATTGGGTGCATATATTGATGCTATTACGACTGGATTGCCATTTAATCGACCCTTTACTGTGGGGGAACGGCCATCAGCATCAATGAGCGAGTCTTCTGCTTTAAATGGGGTGCCTGATCTCACCCAAACCAATGTGCCCCTTGCGTAGGCTGAATAACCTGTGGCATGCAATTGCCCCCTCCACCTCCTCTGTAGGTTCATTACTTCAGATCTAGTTAGGTGAGTTTCTTGTAAGAGGGCGATTTGGACCTGATGGCGTTTAAGGTAGGAGTAGATCAGATACCTCCGGGAAGGAGTGTGTATCCCCCTTACATTCCATGTACATATCTTAATGTTAGACATGGTGTAGGTGGGAGCATAAAGTCAGTACACATGAAGGGTATTGGGACAACTATGAAATTCAGAGTGAAGCTCGGGAGTGACGCCAGCTGGTGCATGTCTACTATGTCAACCCGCATAGTGTGCCGATCCAGTGTGTGTTAGGCAACTAATCTAATAAAACATGAAACATATAATGCCAGTAGGGCGAGAATGCAACAAGCAGTCATCCAAACCATATAACAGATAGGCATATCGTCAGTGATCAGGGGGCGAGGTCACCCAGATGATGTGTGCCAGTGGATGTAAGGGAGATGGTGATCCCCTTCTTGAACGTGTGGAAAGCTGCCCGTGGGGCCTAATAGGTCATATGTGTATGGGGTAACAATCTTGATTGGTCTGGTTACACTTACATTAGTTATGACATAGGCAAGATGCAGTAAATACCATGACTGTGAGATGAGCGTATGCAACAACAACCATATATGAGTCCCATTATACTTGCGTAGTCGTCGTAAAGTCTCTCGATCTGAGTCCATCCAACAGCATTCGGCGAGCTAGATTATGTCGTCTGCCATCTGGGGTGTGACCTGCGGAAGAGTCTCTGAGTTCTGCGAGTTCAAGGTTTCATCCATGGATTCAGCATCACAGGTTCTGTCTGGTATGCTGATATCCGACAGCGAGTCGGCCTGCAAATTTCCTATTTTTGCTGCTGCTTGTAGCGCATTGCACTGATCCATCCTCAATTGTTCCAGATTCGGCCATAGGGTCTGTGACAATGTTTGTTTTCTGCACCTTTTTTCCCCTCTTAGCTGCCTGGGCTCACCGTTCAGATGGGGCTTCTGTGTACTTGCGGTAGGTGAGCCATCAACTGCGGGATTCAAAGCATCTAGCTACTCCCATGCCGCAATGGGGGTATCAAAGAAATGGGATTTGCCTTTTGCGATTATTCGCAGGCGGCCAGGGAATAGCAGAGAGTACTTGAGATCTAGCTGACGAAGTCTGCGTTTCACCTCCAAAAAGGAGTACCTTTGTTTCTGGACTGCCGCAGTGTAGTCTGGGAAGAACATTACCGTGTTGTTCGCCACTTGTATCCTCTGCAGTTTCCTGGTCTCTTGTAATATCGCGTCCCTATCTCTGTAGGTTAGTACGCGAAACAGGAATGGCCTCGGGCCCATGCCCAGAGGTGGAGGTTTGTTCGGTACTCTGTGCGCTCGGTCTATGACAAAGTGTTGCAACAGTGATCCCTCAGGCAACAGGCTCCGGATCCAGTTCTCTGTGTAGGTAGTTGTGTTTCGTCCCTCTTCGCCCTCCGGCAGGCCTATGACGCATACATTATTTCATCTGGAGTGACCCTCAGAGTCTTCTGCTCGGTTTTCAAGGTCTTTGAGGCATTTTTAGGCGCACAGCGCCCGTGGTGAGAGCTCCGCAGTTCAGGCTGGACTGTTCACATGAGGCACAGGGTCAAGACTGATTTGCATAAAGCTGTGTCTGGGGTGACAAAGTGAGACAAAGTGAGCTAAAGAATGATGATGGATTCAACCCAAATCTGTGACTGGGGGTGAGTGTCTGAAAAGTTTCAGCGCTCCGTCCATCATCTCCTTGTGTTTGCTTTGTTCGCCCTAAGTTAGCAGGGTATGCCCAGACGTGGGTCCCTTGCTCACTTTGCAACTGGATTCAAGCTAGCCTGGCTGATGGGGGCTGTTAGCCCGAAACCGGTCCCAGGATGCTTGTTTCCGGTCCAGTGAAGACATGGCTTGGCAGTTCGGGCTGGACTGTTCCCATGAGGCACAGGGTCAAGACTGATTTGCATAAAGCTGTGTCTGAACTGGGGTGGCAAAGTGAGCTAAAGAACAATGATGGATTCAACCCAGATCTGGTACTGGGGGTGAGTGTCTGAAAAGTTTCAGCACTCCGTCCATCATCTTCTTGTGTTTGCTTTGTTCGCCCTAAGTTGGCAGGGTATGCCCAGACGTGGGACCCTTGCCCACTTTGCAACTGGATTAAAAGCTAGCCTGGCTGATGAGGGCTGCTAGCCCAAAACTGGTCCCAGGATGCTTGTTTACGGTCCAGTGAAGACATGACTTGGCAGTTCGGGCTGGACTGTTCCCATGAGGCACAGGGTCAAGACTGATTTGCATAAAGCTGTGTCTGAACTGGGGTGGCAAAGTGAGCTAAAGAACGATGATGGATTCAACCCAGATCTGTGACTGGGGGTGAGTGTCTGAAAAGTTTCAGCGCTCCGTCCATCATCTCCTTGTGTTTGCTTTGTTCGCCCTAAGTTGGCAGGGAATGCCCAGACGTGGGTCCCTTGCTCACTTTGCCACTGGATTCAAGCTAGCCCGGTCCCAGGATGCTTGTTTCCGGTCCAGTGAAGACATGGCTTGGCAGTTTGGGCTGGACTGTTCCCATGAGGCACTGGGTCAAGACTGATTTGCATAAAGCTGTGTCTGAACTGGGGTGACAAAGTGAGCTAAAGAACGATGATGGATTCAACCCAGATCTGTGACTGGGGGTGAGTGTCTGAAAAGTGTCAGCGCTCTGTCCATCATCTCCTTGTGTTTGCTTTGTTCGCCCTAAGTTGGCAGGGTATGCCCAGACGTGGGTCCCTTGCTCACTTTGCCACTGGATTCATGCTAGCCTGGCTGATGAGGGCTGTTAGCCTGAAACCGGTCCCAGGATGCTTGTTTCCGGTCCAGTGAAGACATGGCTTGGCAGTTCGGGCTGGACTGTTCCCATGAGGCACAGGGCCAAGACTGATTTGCATAAAGCTGTGTTTGAACTGGGGTGACAAAGTGGGCTAAAGAACGATGATGGATTCAACCCAGATCTGTGACTGGGGGTAAGTGTCTGAAAAGTTTCAGCGCTCCGTCCATCATCTCCTTGTGTTTGCTGAGAGCTCCGCTACTGTTGCCTCGAGAGTGGATGTTCTGTCTGTGAGCTTCCGATGCTCTTCATGTGAGAGATTAAGGTCCAATGCCACCTTATCAATTTTTCTTTTCAAGCGAGGTTCGTGTCAGCTCCATTGTGGTGCTCAGTTTCTCCACTGCGGCCAATATTGCATCTAGTTTGTTAGACATAGTGTCTGTAGGTGACTCACTAGGCATCTTATTTGATTGGGCGCGGGACGGCGGTGGTGGGCCCGGCAGACCTCCAGCACCCGACCTGAGACGACCCATGTGAGTCATATGCTGTGGGTGGCTGGCGTGATAATCCCAGCCATTTAATGCGCACCTATTCCACGTTATTCCAGTGCGTGGTCGCTCTAGCCAAAAATCAGCCGCCTGGGTACGCCGTGCGTGGGACAGAAGATGATATCTGCAAGCGTTACCCCCAGCGCGTTGGCACAAAGCCCTCTTGTGATTCTGCGAAGTCAGTTCCTGCTAAGTTGGCGATGATTGCTGTATTGAAAGTCCACCTTGATGATATGCAGGTGCGGAAAATGATGTAACTGCAACTGAACAGTATTAGGCGGCCCGCTGACGTAATGTTTTGTTGGCTGCACCAACTGATGTGCCTACTCTCCTTATTGACAATAGATCCACCCCATATGTGACAGAGGGTTTCTTCTCATGCACCCAGGCCATGCACACGCCAATGGGCCCAGCGCAGGGGAGGCAGTCATGTGGACAAGGAGTCCTGCTCACTGCCCTTCACCAGAACACCTCCGTGTTAGCTGCTTCCCCCGTGCAGCCCGAGGAGCCATTCATTTGTGGGGGCCGCTTCAATCCCAGATCAGTATTTATTGCGATGGGGGGTTGTAATTTGCAGCTTTGTCTGGTGAGCCCCCAGCCCTTCAGGGTCTCACTGCTGAGTCACTCTGTCGCCGCTCTCCCTACATCGTTCCCCTTCACTGGTCACAGCGTGGCTCACCAAGCAGCTTCAATGGCGGGAGCCAGACTTCCTCTTTCAGCTGCGGAGTGCAGGGGCAGCACCACTCCCCTCGTAGCGAGGCTTACCTCCATTTCGTCCCGCGGGGGCAACGCCAGGTGGCGCAGCCCGGAGACATCCAATTCTCCCTTGACTGTGGAGCAGGCCATAGGCCCAAGGCGCTGCCACCAGGCCGCAGCTCCCGAAGACAGGCCCCGCCCGATCTCAACGAGCGGCCAGCCGATCACGTCGCTCAGTGCTCCGGGAAGGCGAGAGGGCTCCGTCTCCTTCCCCCTCGTGAGTCCACCGCGACGAACTCACTGGATCGCGGCAGGGCTCCGCTCCCCACAGCAGCAGCAGGCCGCGTCTTGCACGGCACAGGGCCACGTCTCATCAGGTCCGCCGCGCCGACACACTATGGCGTGCCAATAACCTCAGGCCACAGGGATCGGCCACAAGCTCCCTCGGACCTCACGGGGCTATCTGGCGGTCCCAGGACAGCGTGAAGCCGGATAATTTGCGGGATCTCGGGGGATGAGCGGCGGAGCTCTAACAGAGCATGTCCGCCATCATCGCCTGCGTAGCCATGCCCCCGTGACCAGGGTCTCTTATGGGGGTGCCGGTGGATGCATCCCTATTGCCCATCTTTTTCAGTGCACAATGCTAACAGATTTCCTGACTGTGTAATTTGGATTCTTGTATATGATTCACCCCACTTATACAAAAATTCTTCTTAGCAGAAATCTTCAACTACCAGGGATGAAACCCTGATTTACTCTGCCCAGAGAACATATGTGTGGAAGAGCTTGTGCATGTTATAAGGGTTCCTCCACAATAGAGACATACACAACGGATTGGGCAACGTACATCAGGCAGGGATCTTTAGTCCTAACAAAAGGAGTATGACCCTGACGGGCAACTAAACCAAGTCGTAACATGTAGACCTACAGACTTATGATGCTGGACTAATTATTATCTCTACACGTAACCTCAATTTCTAACCTTATCAGAGAACGCCGCCAATAAAGACATTATTGAGGATTCCTATTAGGTCATTTTATTCCTAGCTAGATTCCTTATACTTGTCACATCAAGTGCTCCTTTCAAGGTTGAGCCCATCCAAATGCATTGTCGTTCTTGCTGTAGGACTCAATGATAATGCATGCCACAAAATATGAGTGAGTGTCCTTTTAAAACACAATTATAGGTTTTAGTATGGGTGTCTGCATTTTGGATTAATCTATCCTTTAGATTTATTATGGTTCACTATATCTTTTTGATATGCACTTATATTAGGACAGGAAGGTGATATAGCTATCTGCAATCCTTCTGCCTCCCTCTATGTACTAAGACCTATGCCAGATGCCTATGAGCGATTGAACGGGGTACAGAGATAGATAGCAATATTGACTCCATAAGATGGGCAAGACAGAGATCGAGGTGTGCTGAAAAAGTAAGAAGCATTTAGTTACATCATCACTTCCTGGGGGGATAATGGACTGGGATGTCGAACAAGAAGGGGGAAGATCACTTGGTCGATGAAGATTTTCTAGCACTAATCTACAGTGGCGAGATCACAATTAGTCCCAAAAGAAGCAGGAAAGGTAATCTCATAGTTTTTCTTAAGGAGTGAGGGGAGATTGTAGACAACAAGAATTAGTGAATTCTGAGACAATTGTAAATAGTTCAATGGATATGTTAGGAGAACAGACTTTACGGTTTGTATAATGACTTTTTTGACAACCTTATGGTCTCTCTAAATTATTGTTTTTTTAAATTTGGTCGGTTTGGAATAGCTTTTTCGCGAACTTCTTTTCGGCTCTACAGGTTTCTAACTTTAGAATAACTATGTCCTCCATCGACCAACAATTTTGATTCAATTTCGGAAAGAGAAACACTTGATGATAACTTTTGTCTGAGGTTATACTATGCTGGAAAACTTTGGAAGGAAAGACAAAGCGGTCGGACTATGTACAGAGGGGCATTCAGACAAAATATCGAAACAAAAATATCGTTCTACCAAAATATTGTGTCGAAAATATCGTGATATGGAAATATCATCTGCAAGAATATCGTTATCTAGAATATGGATTTGAGGTAAATAATAGCGATTTTGAAAATATCAAAGTCATTAATATCGTTTACAAAATATATAGTTAATAATATCGTTTTTTAATTATTATGCATTTTAGCATATAATTTAAATGTATATGTTGTACATTTTTTGTATAATTATTGTTTATGTTTTTTAATATAGTTGTTAAACTTTTATTTAGTTTTTTAATTAAATGTAAAAAAAAATTGTGATTTTTAGTACCGTAGTGGGTTGTGGGTTTATTGGGGTACAGGGTAGGAAGTAATTTAATTATGATTAATTAATAATTAGTTTTTAATTAGTATTAATTATTTAATTGATAATTCATTATCTTAATTGTGTAATAAAAAATTTTTAGTTACATTTTAAGTGTGGGTTGTGAGTTTATAGGGGTACAGGGTGGGAAATCATTAAATTATAATTAATAATTCGTTTTTAATTAATATTCATTATTTAATTGATAATTAATTATGTTAATTGTGCAATTATTTTTTTTAAGTTCAATTTTAGGTGTGGGTTGTGGAGCATATAGGGGTACAGGGGGGAAGTAAATTAATTATAATTAATTAAATAATAGTTTTTTATTAACAATTACTTAATTGATAATTAACTATGTTAATTGTGCAACACATTTTTTTAAGTTACATTTTAGGTGTGGGTTGTGGGTTTTGTAGGGGTATAGGGGTGGGAAGTAAATTAATTTTAATTAAGTAATAATTAATTTTTAATTGATATTATTTATTTGACAATTAATTATGTTAATTATGTAAATACATTTTTGTTATTTTAAATTTTAGGAGTGAGTTGTCGGTTTTGTAGGGGTAAAGGGTGGGACGTAACAAAATAATAAATGATTTATTAATTAATTTTTTGTTCATAATTAATTTTTAAATAATATTAATTCTTTAAATGAATAATAATTATGTAAATTGTGTAATATATTAAATGTTTTGTTTTGGGTGTGTGTTGTTGTTTTTGTATGTGTAAAGGGTGTGTAGGAAATTAATTATACTAAATAATAAATAAAGTTAATTTATAAAAACTAAATAAATGATAACTAATTATGTAAGTACATGCTGAGTATATGTCACTGTGCTTACTATCTCCAGGGGTTGCCGGGTAATGCCCTAGTGGCAGTCATGTCACAAGTAAGTGGCACAGTGGCTCCCGACTCCAAAGGTGAGATATACAGATACCAGAGACTGGTGTACGCCCCAGTCTCTGCTATCTGATAGTAAGCACAGTGACACATACTCAGCATGTCTTGATTCCCTCCCATATGACCACTGGGATAGTCGCACGTCGTGTTCTTTTGGCACTACGCCTGTACTGACATACAATGGGTTGTCAGGATTCCCTCCAACATGACCAATAGGGCACTATACCTGCACTGACGGTAGGTTTCTACGGACCTACGATGAGGGAGCATCATCTACCCGTATCCAGGTACTACCGTTACCAGGATGCATCATACCATCTGCAATCACCACGGCGGGGTAACAGGCGTATACGCCCATCTTGCCTAGAGGCTGTTTCTCCAATTTTCGATTGGAAATAGACACCAGTCTCCGACCCTTAGCTACATATATTGGGCATTGACATCTGCCGTTTGTCTACTCGCATCTCTACCGAGCGTGCGAAATTACAGATTTGCATTCAACTATGGTGGAACACACCTGAGCGGCAGCATTGGCACTTTACTCTCTTCTCTCGTTTTTAGACCACAGCATTAGGGATACAGTGGTTAGCTGCAAACCTGACTTTTGCACATGTAGGCACTTTGTTTCTTGCACTTTTTCTGTTTATACTTTACTATTCCATCATGGCTGCCATGTTTACCTACGATATGCAAGTACATGTGCTTAGTCCTATGTTAATTTCCACTTACAAA
Source organism: Calotriton arnoldi (assembly GCA_963921515.1). Taxonomy (NCBI): domain Eukaryota; kingdom Metazoa; phylum Chordata; class Amphibia; order Caudata; family Salamandridae; genus Calotriton; species Calotriton arnoldi. Next base: position 1,986,032 of record CAWUFW010000585.1, on the reverse strand, counting down.
GTGTATGTAAGGACCCGAGAATTTGTGCTCCGGTGTGTGATCAAGACCTCCTCTGGTCGAAACGCATCACAGAGGATTTATGCTGTTAATAAATCCCCTTTTTGCTGATTGAAACGTTTCCTGAGTCGTTGGCCTGAGAGCGCGTACTTACTGGTATTTCATGCATGATATATATATATATATATAATATTATTAAAAACATTAATGAATTATAATATAAATTACAATTAATAGTGTAATAATACATTTTTAACTAGATATATGTAAATATATATGTGTTTAACTTTATTAAAATAAGTATATTAGATTTGTTTAAATAAACATTAAATATATTTTATTTTTATTATATTAAAATATTATTTAATATTTTTGATATTTACAATTTAAATATATTCAAACACAATATTGTATACATCGATATTAGTGAAAACAATATTTTTTGCTGATATTTTTATACTTACCATTAGAAGTATAGAATGACAATATTTCTGACTGTTTAAATGTTTGAAGCAACAATCAAGGCTTGTCCATTTCAAATTTTGGTTGTCCATCTTGTGTCATTGTTGTACCTGTCTCAAATTTCTGAAAACCTATTTCCCTCTTGGATCTCACAGCTCCTTATGACTAGACCCCTGTGGCTAAAGAATGCCACCACCAGCCTTGTAACAGGCAGCCCCAGACTGGCATATATTACATAAGTGTTAGTTATCTGCATTAGCCGCTAACTGAAAATATTTAGAAGTCACAGTTCTTTACTTTTTAAGTCACAAAATTCAGGCCTACACACCAGCTCACATACTTCGATCACCAAGTTCTCACTTGACAAAGGTACCTGTTTCTGTTAGATCGTGGCTCACTTTGTGGACTGTCATGTTAGATCTTGAAAGTTTTCCTACAAGCCATTAGCAGCAATTTGAACCTGCTGCTCTTCCATAAGCCCTTGACAACCTGGCCAAATTTCCCTTATCACCTAAGGCTCCAAGCTTATATAGCTTGATTTTACCAACGGTTTTCCCTCCACACAGTGTTGGTCTTAGTAGTCATTCGTAGATTCCATCTAAAGTGAAAAATGTTCCCTTCTGGGGGTATTGAGATTTACATGATGTCATTTAGGACTTTTCGTGCTCCTTTTACTTGCTTGGTATCTGAAAGTGGTGCACATCTTAGAGGAGATTTGGGACCACTGGCAGTGTTTCTGAAGTGCATCTATATTCTGAGGCAGCGCTGCTGCTGATAATCAGAGAAAGCGAGAGGCCTCTAGCCTAATGGCTTGCACTGACTCTGGGTTCTGGCTTGGGGCATGAAGCATGGAGGTCTAGACCATATGGGGAGCTGGCAGTAGAGACATAATAAGTGGTGCATGTAGGAGAGTAGGATCTGCTTCACATGGGTATCCCCACTTTTTGCTGATGCTTCACTGTTTTTCGACATTAGTCTGGCTGGGGCCCTGCTAATCAGAACCCCAGCCTAGCTGCTTCCTCTCTAAAATGGTTTCCATGTGCCTTAGGCACATCACTGATTGGGATCTGGAGTGCCCTTATAAGTCCCTAGTATATGGTATACTATGTACCAAGGGCATAGGTACCTCAGAGGCCTGCCAGGGGCTGCAGCATGTATTATGCCACCCCTGGAAGGCCATCCAAACTGACACCACAGGTCTGCTACTGCAGCCTGGGTAAGGTGGTGCATGCACCTCTTACTGTGATATAGGTTACCTATATCACGAAATACATACACACATATAAACCTATAATTCACTCCTAAGGCAGGCCTTATCAATCCTAAAGGCAGAGTGCGTGGTTCCTATGTGAGAGGGTGCCCCTGCATGAGCAGGGCCCCTCTGCAGCGTTCGGAGACCATCTCTGAGGCTGTTTGTAGTGCAGCCTGACCATATACTCTTAAGCGCATTATATCCTCGCGGTAAAATGCTAACTTTGGAATGGCTGCACCTAAACATGTCGTGTTTGGTGTCAAACATCTTGGAATACTACCCCCCCCACCAATCCTGGCAGCGGGGGTAGCATTCCACCCTTCTAGAGGGAAAGACATGTTAACTCTGACGAGTCCGGTAACTTCTTTCCAGAGCCCTGGCATCACAAAATGGATGCTGCTGCCACAGACACGAGTCTGGCCTCTTGCTGCTGGACGAAACTCCGGCAGGGGAGGCCTGGACAATAGGTTTCCTGTCCCAGGGAGGTGTGACCACCTCCCCAGACAGGATAATGTGTATTGGGGCTGGGCGGGAGCACTTTCGGGTGCTTTGAAGTCCTGCACTGGGGGCACATTTGGTGTCCCTAGTGCATACCCCAGTTCAAACCGGATCAGGGGCTTGCAGCCCCTGCTTTGGCGCGAACTGGACAAAGGGAAAGGGGTGTAGCCACCCCTCTGCCCTGACCCACCCATAGGTGGGGCCACAGAGTAGTCCAACCCCTATTTTTAGAATAAAGGTAGGAACCCAGTCCTTAGGACTTTAGATTATACCTGGACGAAACTCTGAAACTGAATCCTGGACCTTCGACGCTCTACGAGAAGATTAGAGGACTGAAGAATCTCCCTTGGGGTCAAGGAGTGACTCCCCTGCTTGGCAGGCACCAAAGAAGCATCTGTCCGGTTCGCATTTCTGAAGCTCCCGTCGGACGCCGAAGTCATCGCATCACCAGAGGTGGATTCTCAGACTTCCCCGAGGCTACCCTGAGTCCCCAGCAAAGCTGAGGCCCATGGCTATCGTGGGTGACTTGAGACCGTGACCCCTGGACACCGAGCACATTTGCAAGTGCATCATCTTCTGGGTCTCCCAAGAAGTCGTGCTTTGGGCTCCGAGTAGCCCTAGCCTCCAGCACCACCTGCACCGAAGATCACTGGCCCCCACTCCACGAGTGTCCTGTAAGCCAGATCCACGTGCGGCGTCACGAGGCTCCTTCGTGGTCGCTAGCCCGTTGGCTAGTAGCCCTTAACGAAGGCCAATCCTTTTCTTACTTGGCATCCTGGTTGCTCCACGCCTGCCCTCACTTACCCTCGCTGGGTGAGTTCCACAGACCTTGCTGGTCTGCACCATCGACGATCTACATCTTCACCGAGACTTGCCGTTGCCAAGGCTTGTTGGGTCCAATCCGGTCGCCGACACCTTAGCACTCGACAGACATCGTGTACCAGCCCGAATCCTGCTCCTGGTCACCGACAACGCCTCCTGAACCTCGTGGCTGAAGAGTCAAGACGACCGTCAACGCACCTGAAGCACTCGACATCGGTGGGCATCTGTCCATCGCCTTCCTGGTCACTGGCTAGTGACCCAGACTCTGTCCCCTCTGCTTTCAGGTTCTTCAGAACTCCGATCCACTCTTGGATCCACCCGGACACTTTTCTCTTGGCCGCCAGCAGCACTTTGCAGCAGATCGCCATTCGAATCGACGACGAAACCCGACCCCGAAAGGCACCTATGCACCCGGCTCCCCTGGGTGAGGTAACACGAGTACTCCGGTGCTCCCGTGGGTAGAGACTCTTCAAAGTCCTAGATCTCAAAGGGTTTTGTCCTAGTCATCTTTTAAGTGTCCCTTTTCTCTATTTTCCCGATCCCGACTTTCTCCATAGAAGTCAACGGCGTATCGCGGTTGTGTATTTACACTGCACGCGTCTCCCGTAGGTCCCCTGTGTCACTACCTTGGGTGGTTCCTTGTGGTCCAAGCACTTCTAGAGGCTCTAGGCCTAGTGTCTAGTTCAGTCGTGGTTCGCATACCACTTTATTGGTATATGGTTTGGTACGCCCCTAGGGCCCAAACGTGTATTTGTGCTATTACTGTGATTTAATAACTTATAACTTATGTATTTCGAACTCTAGCCTCATAAAGAGACTAGAGGGGTGTGTTTAGCAATAAATACATATATTTTGAATATATACCTGGTGTGGTGCTCTTTCATTTGGTCACTCAAGAGATTATAGACTGGTAAAACAAGCTGCTTTACATTCCTTCAAGACTTAGCCTGAAGGCTGCTCTCCATAGCTACCACTAGGATAGCTTTCAATAAGGTTGTCTTTAACCTATCTCCAATAAGGGGTTGTTTGGACTGGTGCAAGGTGCCCACTATAATTAGTGGACAGCATATGCCAGGCCAACTTCTCACAGTGCAGTGGTACCCATTGTGGCTCTTTATCATGCATCAAGGTGCTTGCAAGCAGCTTGGCGGCAGCATGGGAAAAGCAGTGCTTGTTATGGTTGGAGCCACGAGGACCACAGCTCTTGAGTGTCTAGTCATGCTTGGTCTCTGACATCAAGGAAGAGATTGGAGCTTGCCTGAGTTTGGGGGGGAAGCTCGCAACTTGAAGTTCAGTATACTGTACTTGAATGAAAAGACATAGTACAATATGGGCAAATAATGTGCTCTGAATTTCTCTCTAGAGAGAGCAATGTTTTCCAGGCACTCCTGCAATACAGTGACGGGTAATCTAAAGTGCAGTATTTTCTGCTGGGTAACTCTTATCTGAAGAGTGAACGTAATAATTGTTGTGGCCCATCTGGCTGAGTACATTATAATATCTAGTTATAGGTGCAGTGTTAATTTCTATCATGTCTTGAATCCTGAAACTTTGGATAGACCCCTAAAGGGTCTGCCTATTATCAACCTATAGACCTTATTTAAATGCAAACGTTGGCTCAGAATATTTGTACTTACAATTCATCCAACATTTTTGAGTTCTGGAGATAGAGGAGTTCGGGGGTCCGGCCCATGTTAGTGGCATCTGTAGGATCAGGTAAGGGAAGCATATATGTTCTCAAGATAGCATGTTGCCTTTTGGAAGTGGTTTTCCAGCCCTAAAGATATTGTCCTTTTGCCACTATCCTACATTAGTGATGCATGGCAGATGTCAGAACTCCTGGAGTACATAATGTCTCCTAGTGACACTTGCTGTCGATCTGAAGTTTTACATCTGAATCTGATGGAGCGATGCCCACGGTGATTGGCCAGAATCAGCACGGGAGTCGTGGTATCTCCACCCACAGTCCATGATTCAAAAGCAGAGTAAGTTGTAAATCCGCTACAATTGGATACTGCTGTTTCTGAGCCTCAACACATCACCACACTGGGACTACTTCAAAACATATACCACACGGAAATGGCTGAGCTGAAACCCAGACAGGGATAAACTGGCCATTAGCTCAATTTGGCTAATGCCAGATCACGTAGTTGTAAGGTTGATTGATGCTGCTTCGCCACATGTATTCCCATTATTAGCATCTCTAAAGGTAAACATGTTTTTAAACCCACGTTTCTGCTCATTTGTTCAAGTAATCTTGTAAACAAGCAAGCGCACATGGGGCAGCAAGAGACATCCTGCCAGGCTGCTGAAGGCATCCCCATCCACTCCTGAACCAGGGTCCCTAGAACCTGACAATGTTTGGAGCATCTGGGTTAATATGACTCCGTGCAAGTGGTGTCACGAAAGTGGTGGAGAGTGTTCATCACATCACTAGACCAGCTGACCCAGGGTTTTAAGCAGCACAATAATGGTGTCATCCATTTTCTCGGATCATTCCAGCTCTCTTGTGGAGAGCATACAACATACTATACTTTTAGAGGGGTTTTCAGGACTGTATAAACCAACTGGGAGTCGTATATGTGCTCCAAATATGATTTCAGGATCCTTCCACTCCATTATGGATTTCTATGATATGGATGTTGACTTCTTAGCCATTAATCCAAATGTGTTTCACTAGACTGATATTCCTGGCAGACATTCTCCCCTCTCCCCCCCCCCCCCCCGTCCTGGACATTAGGACTTTTTTTTATAGGTTGTATTATACAATAAAATCTATATGCTAACAAGACTCCTCTTGCTGCTGCTTCCTCAGCTTTAGATCATCTACATGTGTGACTTTGGAATACTGCAATCTAAATTCTCCTTCTGAAAATGTTCTTGCATAGAGTCCAGGACAAGTAAATCAGGTCCCATTCAGAGGCCATGGGCTAAGGAGGGGCTGCTTGGACCTCAACTATGGGGGTTAAGATAATTTGCCCTTGATGCCCTGGGGTCCGTCCTACTATGGCTGACAAACTGTGAAATGTACAACCCCTTCAGTACTTGAGTCTCAGTGGTAGTGATGGCGAACAGGCTCCCGAGGGATGTAGTGCAGGGATGCTCAAGGTCAGAGCGCAATAATCACACAACAACACAATAAATGAATATCCAACACAGTGCTTATGTTTTAAAGAAAGAGAAGTACTTTTTTGCACAGTAGAACAGCATACTAAACACTATTATAACAAGATGGAATTTAGTATTCTTGGTGCTATCAGGCAGTACTGCGCCTTTGTCCACTATTCCCTCAAACTTTCCTGCTTCATCCAAGCTCGGAGACCCTTGGGTCTAGGTGCCATGGTCATGAATATGTCTCTTCTCTTCTGGGTATCTCCCTTTTTGAGCTGCACGTGCAAATCAATCAATCAAAAGTGAATATGTGTGATTAATAGAATACACATTTAGTTTATTTGTTTCTGCAATGTGATAATCAAGTTTGATTGGATATGTTTGCTGTATTTAATCTAAATGCTGACTTTTCTGTTTTCCATTTTTTGTTATTGATTTCTGAAGAGTTTCCTAAAGGTTGATTACTGAGTGTTCATTTTTTTTATTATTGTTCAAAAGAACACAGTCTCACAGAATGAAAATAAGTGAAAGGACATCAGACCACTCTGCTAATTGTTTAGTCTGAGAGTTTCAACAGCAATGAAATAATGCTATAAAAGCTGAACACAAAGAGTGAGGGGATAGAGGTGAATCTTCCCTCAGTGGGACTGGCTATGCAGGATCATAACACCACTGCTGAACTGAAGGCTAAAGGGAAATGAGGTACTTAACCTTCGCTCGCTGAACTTATTATTGCCGCAGGCCTTGCTATTACATTGAACATAAGCCCTATTGGGGCATATTAGCAAGACCGGCGATAAAATTATCGCCGTTTTAGCGGCAGGAAACTGCCGCTAAAACGGCGATAATGGGCTTGCTAATATGCGTTATAGAATTCCAATAGAAGCCCAGGTTAGATGTGCAGGACATCTAACCTGGGCTTCTATTGGAATTCTATAACGCATATTAGCAAGCCCATTATCGCCGTTTTAGCGGCAGTTTCCTGCCGCTAAAACGGCGATAATTTTATCGCCGGTCTTGCTAATATGCCCCATTGTTTAAACAGGTATGCGGATGTGTGAATCATCTATGAAACTCGAAATAGGTTTTTCTTTTCTGCTAGAATTAGCTTACTGTTTAGAAGTAACAGAATGGGGGTAGAATTGCTATGAATGTAAAACAGTAAACATTTTGGAGTTTTTCCTTTTGATCACGCTTTTGGTAAATGGCGCTGCTGCCATTAAATTTGTCTTTCTTGTAGTTACAGTTCATATTTTTTTAGAAAAATCTTTAAAATGAATCCATTGTGTTCTAGTGTTCTTGGGTGTGTTATTCATTAATGAAACAGGATTTGGGGTTCCACTAACTAGCTTTGTAATGTCCCATCGGATTGATCATTAACTAAAGCACATCTCACTCAAATATTGCTCAGTTGGTTGTGGGGTGGTTGCAGTACCACAGATTTTCTGTCTCAGCTTGGCATATTGACTGAGTCCTCAGTGCCAGGAGGTCTAGAAAACCGAGCTCTGTGTCTCTAGGACAATGTAGAAAACGTATCCCCTTTTGCCCCTTCTATGTGGTATGAGGATGTAGTGAGATTATTGCTCAAGTGCAAGTATATCACTCCTGAAATCAGTGTGCTCAATTTTTAATTGTGAGTCTTACCACATGTTGTGGCTTAATCCCCTCAGCACCAGTCCTGAAGGGATTAAGCCACAACATGTCACACAGCAGTCCTCTGAGTATTTAGCTGAAAACATCCTTCTTTGGGCAGGACCTGAAACGGGAACAAGTGAGATAGGGAGGTCCCCCTTTAATGCACTAAACTCAAACATGAGATGTGTTCCCATTTCTGTAACTGTGGAACCAGTTTGGGGTTCTCCTTTCAAGGGTCCTTTCCAGGATACTCTCCAAACACAGCGTGGGATGATGCTTGTCACAGCAGGATTGTCTCCAACCTGGAGAGCACACAACAGAGGCACAAAGAGGTATGAGGTTTCTGCACCTGGCTGTCAACAGCCCCTAAAAGAGTAGTCCACGAAAGATAAATGGGCAGTCCTTTCCTAAAGGTTTCCTCAACTCTGCAAATAAAGGCTGCAGTCTTCCCCTGTCTCTCCAACCTCCTACTATCTATCAAATTGCAAACTCCAAGAAGGTTAATCAGCAGCTTCTTTCTAGCAAAAGACCTAACAAAATTTGTAAAGAAACCCTGTCTCCACTCCCCTTACTTCAGGGTCTAGGTCTCCTCCCTCTAGCTTCAAAAATGTCAGCATGCACTTACACTGTCTATGAAAACAATCCCACCTCCATCTTGTGCCAAGGCTAGGCCTGGGGTATCCAAAATAGATCCCAAAGGCCTCCATTACTCTGGCGGCTCACTCACACATTTGCATTCTACATTCCACAAACATTCACAACATATACTAGGGGCGTCAGGTCTATGGACTGGGAAAGTGAATATAAGTAGAACTTTACATGAGAGGGACAGTAGGCCTTCACTCCAGTGACAACGATAATATCAGGTATTACCATTGTTAGATTTGGGGGTCTCTAGTTGGCAGAGGTAGGTACCTTTGACCAAATAGGGACCCTTGCGTCTAGTCAGGGTAAGGGGGTACACTCCTAAAATAACCCCTGCTCACCCCCTTGGTAGCTTGGCAAGAGCAGACAGGCTTATCTCAGAGGCAGTGTGTAAAGCATTTGTGAACACATACAGTAATCAAGTGACAACACTACAGATGGACACCACACAAGTTGTATATTAAAAATAAGTATCTTTTATATAGATTTAACACAAGACCACAAACGACAAAAATCCACAATACTGTACTTCAAAAATGGTAGAATTAGCTCAGTTCTCTTGAGATGGTAAATGCGACACTTTGAGTTCAATGTACCTTAGGATGCGTAACGCTATACAACGAAAGTGTTGCAGGGAAGGTGATGCGTCGGTTCCTTACACGCAAGAACGGTGATGCGTCGGGTCCCTACTGATGCGTAGGGGATGCGTTGGTTCTTCTCTTTGAGGGGAGGTGATGCGTCGGTTTCTTACTGCGCTTTCGTGGCGATGCGACCAGCAACGCCGTGATGCGATGAAGATCCGTGCAATGAACAAAGATGGCGTCTTCTTCTTGATGCGACACGATGCGTGCATGCCCGACGGCCGTGCGGCGACTCAACGATTCTTCTGAGCCGCGACAGACACGCTTCCCGGTGGTGCGGCGTCGTCTGATGCGACGTCGATCCTCTTCTCCAGCGATGCGAGGTGCTTCGGCAACGATGCTTCTGAGCCGCGACATGCCCTGCGACACGCTTCCCGGTGATGCGGCGGCGTCTGATGCAACGTCGGTCCTCTTCTCCGGCGATGCGAGGCGCTTCGGCAACGATGCGACAGCGGCAGCGGTGGCGACACTCTTCTCCGTTGATGCGGCGGCATCTGATGCGACGTCGATCCTCTTCTTTGGCGATGCGAGGCGCTTCGGCTGCGGCGACGACGCTTCTTCTTCGTGAGTCGCGCTTCCAGCTCCTTGCGACACGCAGTCCCTCAGAAAGTCCAGCTCAGCAGCAGGCACTTTACAGAAAGACTCTTGGGGAGCTGGTTGGTGAAGTCTGTTGTCCCTGAGACTTCAGCAGGAGGCAAGCTCTTCTCTCAAGCCCTTGGAGATCTTTTATAAGTTGATGAAAGTACACACAAAGTTCCTTTCTCCTTTCTTTGGCAGTCAGGCAACCACTGCAGGCCAATCCCCCAAACAGCACTCAGCTTAGGGATGGTCTCTTCCTCAGTTTCTCTGGTTCCTCTCCTCAGCAAAGGTTTCTTCTTGTTTCACAAAGTGATCTGATCTAAAATTTTGGGGTTTGGGTCCCCTCTTTTATACACATATTCTCTTTGTTCTCTGAAGGCAGAGAGGCCTTTGCCTAGTCCAAACCAGTTCTGGTCAGTCCTGGAGCACTTTGTTGACAAGACTCCTTTTTCCTTTCACAGAGTAGGCCAGGGACATCAGACACACCACAGGAGGTGGAGCCAGCATTGTGGAGGGAAGGCACAGCCCTATTCAGGTCCCAGGTGCAACTCCACCCACCTATCTCCATGCAGATCTCTCTATTCACCCTGTCTTCTGGAGTCCCCCAGCCCCTGTCACTCACAAACCCAGACAAGGAATACACACCCTAGCAGAGGCAGGCTTGGATAGTTAGGCAAGAAAATACCTACTTTCTAAAAGTGGTATTTTCAAACACAGAATGTTAAAACCAACTTCACTAAAAGATGTATTTTATCATTCTGAGTTCAGGCATACTAAATTCGTTGTTCTACCATGTTCCCTGCGTCAGTTAGGATTATAAGCTGTAATAATCAAACTGCCCATTCTGGCCTATGGAGAACAGGTAGCCTTGCACCTTATACTTACTTACAATGCACCCCACCCTGCCCTTGGGCCTACCATAGGGGTGACTAATATGCAGAAAAGGGAAGGTTTAGGGACTGGCAAGTGGGTGTACTTGCCCAGTCAATATGGCAGTACCAGACTGCACACAGGCTCTGCAATGGCAGACCTGAGACACACTTTTACAGGCTGCTTCTGTGGGTGGCACAACCAGTGCTGCAAGCCCACCAGCAGCATTTGGTTTACAAGCCCTGGGCACACTCAGTGCACTGTACTAGGGTTTGACAAGTAAACCAAACCAACCAATCATGGAATCACTAATCCATACATCAATTTACCATAGGGAGCACTTGCACTGTGGCACTGAATAGCAGTGGCACAGTGCCCAAAGCATCTATAACCAGCAAAAACACATGAGGCAACAGCAAAAAATGGAAGGGAGACCCACGCCAACAGTGCCAGGTCTAACAACCATGGATTCACAAAACACAGTATGGCACCAACACCTCTCATTGTGCTAAACCCAAGACAGGGTCAGTAGCCCTATGTCAATCAATGAGGGAACACTTGCCACGCACCTCAAGAGCACAGGACAAGTCCAGGACCATACTCATGTGCGGGACAAGCCTAGGCCTCTGCACACACACAAGATTAGTAGGATACCAGGGTCAAAATAAAAGAAAAACAGGATACCAAATATATGCACTGTGGCAATCAGGCAGCGGAACACAACTGTACATCATGCAGGGGACATTCCCATCCAAACAAAGCCTTTCCCCACTTGTTGGTGTGGCTGTGTCCTCAGCCATCTTCTCTATATTCAATTCTCTAATTCTTATTCTGGCTGGAGATTGGAGAGAAGAAATGCTTATTTTTGAGTCTCTCTTTATTTCTCATTTACATTATTTGTCAAAACATAAAAAGGTGCAGACCAGTCTATATGTGCAGGTAGTGTATGACTACAAATAAAACTATCTGCTGTATAAGTTATGCTGTTGTACTTCCTTGATTCAAGAATGGAGGAATACGGGGGGCGTGGCTGCGCGGCGTAGCAATATGGCCGCTAGCTAGAGTTGCCCCGATCTCACCCACCCCCTACATATTAATCCGTGACACTGATCCGAGATCCGAGGCGAGAAACAGCCGTCGGAAGGTCCGCTCGGTCGAACGAGCCCAGCCTGTAGCCTGGGTGACCGCGCCAGCCGAAGTTAGGCCGGGGTGAAGTTGCGGCCTGTTCCGGCGTGCAAAGCCGGGCGCTGGAGTGGAAGCTGGGCCGGAGGAGAACACGACGAGAGCGGAGGCCGCCGGTCGATGCCCGGAGCAGAGACTCGGCATACCACACCACCGGGATACACCTTCGGCACAGCGCCGGTGCACAGCTGAATGGTAGAGCCCACACAGAGTACGGTGGAGCCCTGAGAGGCGGCAAAGTCGGCGGAAGGCGAGGTTCCATCGAGACCCGGCCAGCGTGAAGGTTGGAACTCCGGGGACCAGTGGCCCAGAAGCGGGAAGATAGTTGTGCGGGGGGGCCGCCTGAGCACCGCAGGGCGTCAGAGATCCATGCGGTGCCGGGAGTGCCCACGCAGTCTGCACAGGCGCCTAGGCGGTGGATATCCGGAGGAGGCCTGGTGACGGTGGCCTAGAGCAGACTGCGTGGCATGGTGGAGGCGCATTCGCCGGCAGGCCCGTAACAGCAGCAGTGGTGGACGAGGTGGGAGAGCGACGGTATCTCTTGGTTCCCCCTTTCTTTCCCCCCCCCTCTCTCCTTAATGGCACAGGCACCCGTTTTGGGGGTGACGGGCCCGACCCCGCAAACAGCGCGCCTCGCTCGGACACAGTGAGAGGGCTCACGCAGGACGTGGAAGCTTGAAGATACCTTTGGGGTCGTATTGCTGCTTAGAAGGTGCATGGGGCGGAGCAAAGGCATTTGAAGTGGCGTCTGGCCTTCGAGCAGGGGTCTGGGACTGCGGACACAGGTCTATCGAAGGTGAGCAGAGGTGAGGCCGGGAGGCCTGCTCACAGCTGTGATCCTAGCAGGGCAGCGACGTGAGGCCGTGCTACCATGGCCTCCAATAAAGGATCCAAGGCGACCCAGCAAAATAAACTTGATCGCTACACCTGTTTGAGGGCGGCGGTTGATCAGCAGCTGCCTAAGCCAACGGCAGCCGCTGAGAGTGAAGGACCGGAACTAACGCTAAAAGACGTCATGGCGGCCATCACCGGAGTCAGAACATCGATGGAGCAACGCATGGACGCTATTTCCTCGGAGGTGATGCTGATCCGAGCAGACCTGACCACCAACAGAGAAAAGGTCAAGCAACTTGAAATAACTACGGCCAGCCTGGTGAGTGATACATCGGAACTGCAAAGCGAAATCCAAGAGCTGAAGGCCTTTCGGAAGTTTGCAGAAGACAAGCTCGACGACTACGAAGGGCGCACTAGACCAACAATGTGCGCATTTTGGGGGTTCCGGAGAGGGCCGAAGGGCAAGCTACAGACCTATTTGTAGAAAACCTTATTACCGCCCATCTGCAACCTAGGGGCCTATCCAATATGTTTGTAGTTGAAAGAGCGCATAGAGTCCCAGGGGGGCGACCGAAACCGGGGGCACCTCCGCGCCCGATCTTTGCCAGACTGCTCAATTACAGAGACAGGGATGCTATCCTGCAAACATCTAGAGTGGCCCCCCCGCTAAAGTTTTAAAACTCCGTGATAACCTTTTTCCCGGACTTCACCCAGGCGGTGCAACGACAGCGACGAACTTTCCTGGCAGTAAAAAAATGTCTCAGAGACACAGGCCTGAAGTACTCAATGTTATTCCTGGCCCGGCTCAGGGTGGAGGCCGGGGGAAGATCCCGGTTTTTCGATTCATCAGAATCTGCAGCAGAGTGGTTGGATGGCTGGAGAGAAGCGTCGAAACACACAGAGCAGGAGCACTGAACTCTCGAGCGCACACCTGATGACACATATGCCGACAGAGTCAGGAGAAGGCCACGAGTGACTGCACGGTCTGACACATGCCGGGTTGGCACCAGGTAGAGCGCCACTCAGGCGATTGACTTTTACGGACCCGATCTTGCACACAGCATAAAGCATTGTTCATCTCCCTCGGCAACTTTCAATGGGTATCTTTGTGGGTGGGGGGTGGGGCGGGGCACATTACCCCCTAATTTTCTTCTCTTAGTTAAGTTATGGGGCGACAGGCACTCTGCATTAAAAGGAGAATGGGCAGTTTTAAGCCCAGAGTGCAGGGAAGCAGGGTGGGGGGAGTTGGGTGGGGTTTTCAGTTTCTAAGTTCGTAAGTATGAATCTCCAAGGTACCGTCACTCGTGTGCATGTAGGGCTAGCTAAAACGTAGGATGTGATGATGACTGCGTGGGAGAAAAGCATAAAGGTGATGAGTTGGAACGTGAATGGTTTGGGGGATAAAATCAAAAGATGCGTGGTACTACAGAATATTAGGAGACATGCCCCTGACGTTGTTATGATTCAAGAAACGCATCTCATAGGCAACGCCTGCAGAGCCCTCAACAGATGGGGGTACAAACTAGTGGCACACTCTGGATTCGCCTCGGGCTTGAGGGGGACGGGGATTCTACTCAAAAACTCATTCCCTATGACTACTAACTCACTTTGGACAGACACAGGGGGGTAGATACGCCGGGATCAAGGGACAGTGGGAGGGACAGCTGCTAACCTTAATATCGGTATACGTTCCACCTGGTCTCCAGAGCCTGGCGTTTCGGGACCTCAGCGCTCTGCTACTGTTGGTCCCCGATGGCCCTTTACTGGTGGGAGGGGACTTCAATTCAGTGGGCTCTGGAACGTTAGATCGGCATCCCCCTAGAGCGCTGGGCTCAGCACACCAATGGCTCCCGGATTTTTGGGAGACAATGGGACTGGTAGACGTGTGGCGGACCTATCACCCTGGTAGCATCCAACACACATACCACTCGGGAGCACACAATAGCTTGTCGAGAATCGACTATTTATTGGTTCCGGCATCACAGGTATCACATATACAAGAAATACGTCATGGGGCACGGGGCATATCAGATCACTCTCCAGTTTGGGCTCAAGCAGTGGTTGGGCAGCACAGAGTGGGTAGGATAGCACCCATTAACCCCTGGTGGCTCCGTAACCCTCTGGTCCGGAAAGAACTACACAGGGGAGTGGAATTATACTTCCAGGAGAATGAGGGATCGGTTCACTCCCCTCAGGTACTGTGGGAGGCATTCAAAACAGTGATAAGGGGACAGGCCCTCTCACAGATAGCCGGGGTACGGAAAGAAAAATCACAAGCTATAGTGGAGGCAGAGAACGAAATTCTCCGGCTGGAGGACGAACAAGGGGAAGACAATACACCGGACAAAATACACCTCCTGCAACTTAAGCGGGACAATTATAGGGCAATAGTGACAGATAGGGCAAAAGAGCTGGGAAGGGAGAAGCAAGGAAGAATTTACGACCTAGGAGATAAGGCAGGGAAACTAATAGCATGGCTAGATAGGAAGGAACTCGCGAGCAGACTGGTCCCAGAATTGATTAATGAGGCAGGTCATACGATTAGAGACCCACAGGATATTGCCAACGAGTTCGCATCTCACTATCGTAAGATATATAGTTCACACACAAACTACACAGCAGAAGACTCCCGCCAACTGCTGGAGGACATCACACTCCCCTCCCTCTCCGAAGACGACGTTAGGCTGCTGGACAGCGACCTCACTAATGACGAAGTGGCCCAGGCCATCAGAAGTCTACGATCAGGGAAGGCCTCGGGGTCAAATGGCTTACCCATTGAGCTGTACAAACTCCGACCGGATAAACTAGCCCCGTATATTCGTGCGATGTGGGAAGAATGCAGGGAACAGGGAGTACTCCCCCGGGATCAGAGGATAGCAACGCTGGTCACAATTTACAAGGAGGGGAAGCCTAGGACAGACTGCGCCTCTTACAGGCCAATCTCTCTGTTGAATGCGGAGCCTAAAATTCTGGCGAAGCTCCTGGCCACCCGTTTGACCAAAGTCATTAGCGGACTGGTCCACCCGGACCAATCGGGCTTTATGCCACACCGCAACACCGCAATGAACCTGCGAAGGGTCCATGGTGTGCTGGGAAGGGCGGGAACGATCCAGGAGGAGGCGGTAATCGTGTCCCTGGATGCCACCATGGCATTCGATACCCTTGAATGGCCGTATTTATTCGCGGTTCTCGCCAAGCTAGGCTTCGGCCCGCACTTCACAAAATGGGTACAGCTTCTATATTCAGCCCCGCTAGCCCAGGTGGTGGTGAACAACAAGAAGTCAGAGGTCTTTCAGCTGCACAGAGGGACACGGCAGGGCTGCCCGCTCTCGCCTTTGCTATTCGCTCTGGCGTTGGAGCCGCTAGCCTCTTGGATCCACAAAGACCCAGTGTTGCGGGGACTGAAATGGGCGGAGACATGGGAGGACCGCATCTCACTGTATGCGGACGATATTCTCTTATTCCTGGCCTCCCCGAGAGCGTCCCTCCATAGAGTGCTGGATATATTTGCCACATTTGGTCGTTACTCCGGTTACTCGATTAACTGGCAGAAATCCGTGCTTTACATGCTGCACGGGCCTCAACCAACTCTCACGAGGGGATGCCCGATCCAGATCACCACAACGGGTTTCACATATCTAGGGATATATGTCACTATAGATCCAAAACGCAGGTTCGATCAGAATCTCCTCCCCCCCCCCTTCAGCGACTGAAGCGAGATATAGTGGGCTGGACAGCACTCCCGCTCTCGATGCTAGGTAGGGCAGCATTATTTAAAATGATGGCATTGCCCAGATTTCTGTATATATTGCAAAATACCTTAGACCCAGTCCCAGCGAGTTATTTCAGGGAAATAGAAAGTCTGCAGAGAACGCTGCTGTGGAATGGAAAGGCCCGAATAGCCCTTGCCAAACTTACACACGCGTGGTACGATGGGGGAATCAGCCTGCCAGACCTCAAGCGATACTACTGGGCTGCCCACCTGGCTGCCATAAATCACGGTACTTACAGGCGGGCTGACGACCCTGGATACTCCATGGACCGCTGGACGCTCCCCGGGGGGAACTATAACAGGGCACTATACTCCAAGACCGGAGGGAAATGACTGACAGGACCGACCAGACACTCGGTACGGGTGTGGAAGACAGCTAACCGTAGCTTGGGATGGGAGAACAAACTCACATTAGCCACCCCCCTGTGGGACTCTGAGATGCTGGGCAATCTATGGACTTCCAAGGGGTTTGACAGGTGGGATCTGATCGGAATCTCTAGAGTGGGAGATCTCTGGGCCAAAGGGGAAATTAAATCCTTTAGTTCCCTGCAGAGGGAGTACGAACTAGCCAGTACTGAATACTTCAGGTACATGCAGGTGCGGCATGCACTACAGACCCACATACCGAAGGGTGTCACACCCCGGACTCCTCCCCACTGGAGGACAGACTGCTGGACGGGCACTTACCCACTAAAACTATCTCCCTCATTTACAAAAAACGAATCAATCACACGAGTGACCCTCTCAGCCGCACAAGAGAAAAATGGGAACACGACGGTATAATTCTAGACGATGAAGACTGGACAGAGGCAGTGACGTCCCCGCGAGAGGTGGCAATATCAGCCAGGCTACGCCTAGTCCAGTTGAAAATTCTGCACAGAGCGTACATAACAGGCCCCTGCCTGGTGAAAATGGGGAGGGCAGAGGGTGGGGAATGTAGGAGGGGGTGCGGACAGATGGGAACATTCCTACATATACTATGGGACTGTGATCTCATACAACGATACTGGCGTGAGGTGCACGCAACCGCAAGTGCCGCACTGAACAAGATTATCCGCCTATAGGCCAAGAGATGCCTCCTTAATGTGTGGGAGCCCACAGACCTTACCACAGCACAGAAAACATGGGTGACATTAGGCCTAATGATAGCCAAGCGCAATATCGCACAACTTTGGGGCGCTGACCATGCCCCAGTAGTGGGGGCCTGGACAAGGGACATGGACTGGTGCATGTTCAGAGAGAAAACGGTTTACCTGGCAAGGGGCTGTCCCCGGAAGTGGGTCTCCCTCTGGTCGGCTTGGAATGTGTATAGAGGAAATATTTGTACCCCCCCCAAAATGCCTGAAAGAGATGTCCATGATTCACCGTAATATGTTGCAAAGCTAAAATGTAAGACTGTTGAATAACTAAACCCTACATGTGTAAATCTGAATATCATAACCACCTGAGGTACCTATGTAATTGTTTCAATGTTCAAAAAAAGAATTATTAAAAAAAAAAAAATGGAGGAATACGTTTATGGATGCAGATTTTTAACCCACTCAATAAATTTGTCAAAATAGACATTTTGATATTTGTTTCATTTCTAAATGTTTTAAAGAAGCCAATGTATACTGCACCTACCTTGTGACTAATCGTTTTTATAGTTTCTGTTATAGGGGTAGGTCAGGTGTTTGTGGTTGGATTTTTACATTTTTATTGTATTGTTTTTAAATAACTGAAAATAAATACCAAGTTGAATTGAAAAGCTGATAAATTCACCAAGGAGGGGTGGGGAACAACTGCACCGCTGGGTGAAAAATCATTTTCTCAAATGTAACCTTCTGGTAGGCAATAATTCTAGAAAACCGGTTATCCACAACTTCTTCTGCATCTCCCGGTGTCACGGTGTCCGCAACTTGCTGGACATGCAACCACAGACCCGGTCTAGCTCTAGTCATCTACACAGCAAGATCAACACCCAGCAACCTCCTAACCACGAGCCTTCCACTACGCCTGTCTGGGTCCCTGACATCTCATCCTCCCTCGTAGTGCCTTTGGGCTAATAAGCCTGATGCCTTGTGCCTCTGCCCTATCCCCCTCGTTTCATCAGCATGTATTCTATTGGTGTCCCTCCACCTGTCTCCTTTAGACAGTGCTTAATTTGTGAAAAATAAATGTGTGATTTCTTAGTAGCCTGCTGACGAATATCAGGGTTCCCGAATGCCATGGCTGCCAGTCTTGATGCCACCGCTTGCCTGTTTTTCCACCACCCTTCACTTGTTACCTCACTCTTACAGGTGCCTTACTCCTGCAAACAGTGGCACACATTTAGCACTGCCTGCTGAATCTTTTTTTGGTTCTCTGCCAACCTCCTGAGAGTGAAGTCACAAACAGAGCCCCAAGAATGTGTGACAGATCCAGTCTCCATACAACATTCCACTCCCACTAATTTTCAAGGCTGGATTTCTTTTCTCATCCTCACCATTTCTCTAGAAACATTGCACAAGAGCTTGTAGTGTAAATTTAAAATCCTGTAACATCAAACATTGTTCAACATATCATACAACATATGAAACATATAGGACACATACATAAAGTACGCTGTTCTATAAAGAGTTATCTTTTGTGCAGAAAATATAAAAAATTTACTACATACAGGTCTGGGAATCTTGGCTAGCGGTAGAATGGTGTGCTCTGGTATCCTCTCCACATAGTCCTGGCCAGGCTGAACTGAATCCTCATAGGAAAATTCTTGGTTCTGGGAGTAGACTTTGTAGGACATATTTGGTTTCCTTGTGACGTGTGGGAATATTGCTTCCTGATGCGGGTAGCTGTTAAAAGTAAACATATTTATTCAAATTGTGTTAGATAGCATTAATGGAATGAGTAAACAAACAAACAACAACTGCAATTCAGTAAAGATATGCAGCTGGTTCAGTGATAATGCTGGACTCACAATAATTCACCACAACACAGTTTTCGATACTATCATTAAAACTAACCACTATTCAGCTTGCAGCAGGTTGGATTCTGCATGTTCTCCATCTTGCCACTTAACTTTGGGCCTTGTTCTGAATTGGAATGATGTCCTGTCCACTGTATTACAAGTGCATTGATGACACTGGCACTCTTAATATGGTGGACAGGACAGATATACCGCAGTAGCCCGACTCTAAGTAAGCCCATTCGTTTTTAGTCAAAGAGCAAAAGGGTTTAACCTCGAAATTACTCTTATGCGGTGATGTAAGGTGCACCTGCCCACTAACAGTCTGCTTTCATTTTAGAGTCTAAGGTTAGAGTTTGGAGGAAAGAGTAATGTCCATCAGGATGATGGAGTAAATTACTCCACCACCCTGATCGACATCCCGTCCCCCAAATTTAGGGCTGTCCGCTGCCCCCAGCACATTTCTTAACATCGGCAGGAACTGCTATCACAACCCTTCCTATCAATGTTGTAAAAGTTTGACAGATGGCTCCGTCAAACCTGATGGCGAGCTGTCAAATTTTCACACATTTTTACTTCTTTTCAAAAACAAACTACCAAAGCAGGAGGTTATTTTTGAAATAAGTAAAACTAAGGACCCCTACAAAATGGGAGTTTTTTTCCATGGTGTGGGGGGCATTTTTTATTTTTACTGTCGCTCACCGCCAGGTGACAAAACAGAAAAAAAAAAAGCCATCCAACTGCCCACTTTAAATGGGGCAGATGGTTGGATGGCTAACCTCTGACGGCCTGTACTCTGTTGGGGTGGCGGAGGAATATATCTTCGGCAGAGCTAGAGTAGGCTCTGACAAAGTACCCTGTCCGCCAAACTTTAAATCAGCCCACAGGTTACATAGAAACGTTTTAAATGTTCTTAAGCAAATATAGATGTGTGCCAATGAAAGTAGGGAAAACTTTGCACATAGCAAGTTTGCAAATGCAGCTGTGGATGTTCTCTTGATTTCACAAATATTGTGCAAAATGGGGCATGTAAGTGCATCTATTGAATTGTATCCCCGTTTCACGCACCCCAGTTTTTCTTTGGAACCTGTGTCAACTTACACATGCAGGTTAATGCATATGCATCTTTTCACTTGCTTGATTCCCCACTTCATTTCAAAGCAGCGCTTATGCACTCACACCATAAATATATAACTAGCCATAGTCTCAAGAAACAAACTTGAATTTTATTGGAACCCTCAGAAATTGTGACAACGCCTCAACTTATCATCTACATTTGTGTGGTTGTGACAATTTCTTCCTTTAGATCAGTGGTCTTAAAACATTCTGGATCAGATTTATCAAGATGTCAAGCAACAAAACGCAGCAAGACAACTTGCTGCGCTGCAATGCGTGACAGAGAGAGAAGGAATGCGCCATATCTAATAAAATGGACTTAATATTCTAGGGTCATATCTGCTCAGGCAGATATGTCCACACATGGCATATAGTGCACTCTGCCTTGGGACTGGAAGGCCTGTAGTCGGGGTGACTTACTTATACCTCATGCAGTGTATGGGGGCATGGCACACAGGGCTGTGTGCCATGTTGACATTTCGGTTTTCTCTGCACCAAGACACGCATCCCTCAGTGGCAGTTTGCATAGTCTTGGTGAGGGGCCTCTGGGTAGCACAATTTGTGCTGCAGCTCTAGTGGACCCTCTACAGCACCTTGCCCTAGGTACTATGGGTACCATTTACTAGGGACTTACAGGGGTGGCTGAAGTTGTGCCAATCGTGCTACAGTTTTGGGAAAGAGATCTGGCACTGGGAACCTGGTTGGCAGGGACCGAGTGCATTTACAGTTTGAAATCAAATTAGGCATCAGGCAAAAAGTGGGGGCTAGCCATGTCAAAAGAGGAACTTTCCTGCAGGGACCCCCCCCCCCAAACGAAAGAGTATAAGACTAACCTTTCCCTAGAGAGTCTTTATCTTCTAAGTGGAAGAACCTGGAAAGGCCATCTGAGAGGTCTGTGGTCAGTTTGGATGAGGATGTGGAAACCAAACAGGTATGGCCTCAGCTTTTTCAGGACCAAACCACAGCAAAGGCTTGCCTCTCAATGGCACGCCAATGCTGCTCTCTGGGGAGAAGCCTCCTGCTTATGAAAGCAACAGGTTGGTCATAGCCCTCATCATTGTTCTAGGATAGGACCGCTCCTATCCCATATTCAGAGGCATCTGTCTGCACTATGAACTGCTAGGTATAATCTGGAGCTTTTAGAATGAGTGCTGAGCACATTGCTTCCTTCAGGGTGTCAAAAGCCTTTTAACAGCTCACTGTCCAGTTAACCTTTTTGGGCATTTTCTTGGAGGTCAATTTTGTGAGGGGGCCACAATGGACCCATATCTCTTCACGAACATCCTGAAATACCCAGTGAAGCCAAGGAATGTCCTGACTTGAGTCTGGGTGGTTAGAGCAACACAGTCCAGAATAGTCTGGATCTTGGGTTGTAAGGGTTGAACTTGGCCTCCACCTACAAGATGGCCCAAGTATACAACTGTGCCCTGCCCTATTTGGCACTTGCTTGCCTTGATAGTGAGACCTGCACTCTGCAGAACCTTCAGGACCTCCCCAAGGTGGATCAGTTGATCCTGCCAGGTGGAGCTAAAGACAGCAATATCACCAAGATATGCTGCACTAAAGGACTCCAGCCCAGTAAGGACTTTGTTCACCAGCCTTTGGAAGGCAGCAGGGGCATTCTTAAGTCCAAAGGGCATCACAGTAAACTGATAGTACCCATCTGGGGTTAAGAATGATGATTTTTCTTTGTCTCCAGGGGTCAGACCTATCAGCTAGTACCCTGATGTGAGACAAAGGTACTCAGATATTTGGCTACCCCCAACCTATCAATTATTTCATGAGCCCTAGGAATTGGATGTGCATCCGTTTTTGTCCCAGCATTTAGGCCCCTGTAGCCCACACAAAACCTAATTTCTTTCTTTACACCCTGGGAGTGAGGATTGGGGACTAATACAACTGGGCTGGCCCAGGGACTCTCTGAGGGCTCAATGACACCCAATTCCAGCATCTTGCTTACTTCAGCCTTGATACTCTATTTGACATGAACAGACTGCCTGTAGATATTATTTTTGACAGGAAGGCTGTCACCATTGTCCACATCATGTGTACATCAGTTAGTCTGACCAGGGGTCAAAGAGAAGAGCTCAGCAAACTCATTTAGGGTTTGCCTGCAATCAGTCTGCTGTTGGACAGTGCGGGTGTCTAACAAGACCACCCCTTCAACTGACCCATCTTTAGGGTTGTTTGAGAGGAGGTCAGGGAGAGGTTCGCTCTCTGCTTCCTGCTCCTCATCTGTGACCATGAGCGTGGACTAATCAGCCCTGTCATGATAGGGTTTAAGGCGGTTTACATGTATGACCATCTTGGGGTTCCTGCATGTGCCAAGGTCCACCAAGTAGGTGACCTCCCCTTTTCTCTCGAGGATGGCATAGGGTCCAGTCCATTTGTCCTGGAGGGCCCTAGGAGCCACACGCTCCAAAACCCACACCTTTTGACCTGGTTGGAACTCCACCATGGCATCCTTCTGGTCATGTATACAAATAAAGGGACAAGGGAGGGGCTTATTACTCATGTACCAGAGTAAGAGGTCCGCCGACTGGTGGCCATCCCATCTTGGCCTCTGTCCCACCCCCACATCGACGGTGCGGAACCTAGGTTTCCACATGGACAACCAACTGTCCATGAAGAACCAGGTCAACCATATCATTGGCACGTGTTTTGGAGTAATGCGTAGCCTTCGGAAGGTTTTTAAGTGGCTACCAGTGGAGGCCAGGAAACCATTAGTTCAAGGGCTGATAATAAACAGAATGGACTATGGAAATTCCCTACTGTTTTCAATTAACAATAACCTTCTGGACAGACTACAGATCTTGCAGAATGCTGCGGCTAGGCTGGTCTTGGATCTTCCACCCAGATCGCCCTCTGCACCCTGCCTAAGATCCCTTCACTGGCTACCGGTCAGGAAATGAATTCTTTTCAAAGTTCTCTGTCTAGTTCACAAACAGTTGTACGGAAAAGGTCCGAGATACTGGACCAGGAAATTATGCTGGTACCAACCTCGCAGGGTGCTTAGGTCTAGCAATCAGTTTTTGCTCACTCCTCTTAAGATACATACTGCCAGAAAAGGAGGTCGATCTTTCTCCTTTCTTGCCCCATCATCCTGGAATAAAATTCCCATCCATCTGCGAAATGTCCCTGACCATAACTCTTTTCGCAAGAGGCTGAAGACATGGCTTTTTGACATCTAAGCCACTTCACTTCCTTTCGGAGCTGTTTGCGAGCGCCATGAGACTTTCGAGTGATGTGTGCGCTGTATAAATGCCCCTGATTTGATTTGATTTGAAGAGGTCCAGCATAAAGGCCCCAATCAAGATTCAAAAATAGATTATGCTGTTCCCCAATGTCAGTGAGTAAAAGATAAGGAAACAAGATCCAACTAATCCCTAGGCAGGGTTAGAAGTTGGAAATCCATGTATTGGATTTTAATGCCCTCACACACCCTTTCAGGTGTCATGCTTCATCATCTGGGCTGCTCCTCGTCGGGCCGGCGGTGCAATGCCCGACGGGCTCCCTATAATAGGGGCACTTTTCGGAGATCTTTTATCCAATAGCCGTATGGTGAAGTGCGGGTGTAGGGCCAGAACTGTGTAGATGTGAAGAGGTGATTAAAATAGGGTTCAGAGTACTTAGAACGACAAGCTTTATTCTGGGGTCTTCTACCCTAAGTAAAAACAGACAACAAGGCTCCCATCCAAGCTTAATGTCTCAGATTGTAGTGTCCTTGTTGAAAAAATGTGCAGGTCAACATGTTTCTCGCTCAAAGTGTTTTCCACTTGCGATTCTTCAGGACCAAAAAAGTGAAACTATCTACACTAATATTTGTGACATGGAATTACCTCACAACAAGTGTTTTACTATTCGTGTACCTGTTTGAACCTGGATCTACCCAAATCTGTATGTGAACCAGGCTTCAACAGTACCCGGTAGGCCACGTATAAGGCTTTGCTCTTATATGTAACTAAGGTTCAGTTTGTTGTGCTTCGGCTATGACCTACCCACCCGGTGCACAACAAACTGAACCTTAGTTACATATAAGAGCAAAGCCTTATACGTGGCCTACCGGGTACTGTTGAAGCCTGGTTCACATACAGATTTGGGTAGATCCAGGTTCAAACAGGTACACGAATAGTAAAACACTTGTTGTGAGGTAATTCCATGTCACAAATATTAGTGTAGATAGTTTCACTTTTTTGGTCCTGAAGAATCGCAAGTGGAAAACACTTTGAGCGAGAAACATGTTGACCTGCAAATTTTTTCAACAAGGACACTACAATCTGAGACATTAAGCTTGGATGGGAGCCTTGTTGTCTGTTTTTACTTAGGGTAGAAGACCCCCAGAATAAAGCTTGTCGTTCTAAGTACTCTGAACCCTATTTTAATCACCTCTTCACATCTACACAGTTCTGGCCCTACACCCGCACTTCACCATACGGCTATTGGATAAAGATCTCCGAAAAGTGCCCCTATTATAGGGAGCCCGTCGGGCATTGCACCGCCGGCCTGACGAGGAGCAGCCCAGATGATGAAGCATGACACCTGAAAGGGTGTGTGAGGGCATTAAAATCCAATACATGGATTTCCAACTTCTAACCCTGCCTAGGGATTAGTTGGATCTTGTTTCCTTATCTTTTATTCACTGACATTGGGGAACAGCATAATCTATTTTTGAATCCTTCTGGTCATATCAGAGCTTCTGGAGCTCTTGGCTGGCCTCAAGGTTTTTATTTGTTTTTTTCCTGGAACGAAGACCAAGCACATAATCCACAATATCCTGCTTAGGTTCTTTGAGAGGTATCTCCCATCCTTCCTTCACAAGACACAATGGTCCCCTCACAGGGTTTCCAAACAAAAGTTCAAAGGGGGAAAACCCTACTCGATTTTGGGGCACCTATCTGTAAGCAATAAGCAGGCGGGGTAGCAAGACATCCCATCTCCTTCTGAGCTTTTCAGGGAGTCCACTAATCATGCCTTTTAGGGTCTGGTTAAATATTTTAACACGCCCATTTGTTTGCTGATGGTATGGGGTAGTGAATTTATAAGTTACTCCACACTCAGTCCACATGTGTTTTAAGTATGCATACATGATGTTTGTACCTTTGTCTGATACTACCTCCTTTGGAAACCCAACCCTAGTAAAAATACCAAGGAGGGCCTTTGCCACGGCATGAGCAGTGGTAGTCCTCAGGGGAATTGCCTCAGGATACCTAGTGGCATGATCCACTACCACTAGTATAAATCGGTTTCCTGATGCTGTTTGAGGGTCAAGGGGATGAACAATGTCAATTCCAGTCCTCTCAAAGGGTACCTCAACCACTGGAAGTGGTATTAAGGGGGCCTATAGGTGACTACCTGTCTTGCCACTGGGTTGACAGGTGGTACAGGAGTTACAAAACTCCTTTACCGTCTCAAACATTCCTGGCCAGTAGAAGTGATTCACCAACCTACTCCATGTTTTGGTCTGGCCAGGATGCCCAGCTAGGGGAATGTCATGGGCCAATGTTAGGAGAAACTCTCTGAACTGCTGAGGCACTACTACTCGCCTGGTGGCACCTGGCTTGGGGTCTCTGGCCTTAGTGTAAAGGAGTCCCTCCTACCAATAGGTCCTGTGGGAACCACTGACACTTCCCTTTTGCTGATCAGGAGCTTGCCAGATTTCAAGAGCGGGACAGGTTCTCTGTCCCTGGCACAGATCTTCCCTAGAGGGTCCCCCTGGGCCCAAAATCTCTGCTGTGAAAGGTCCACGCTCCTGCGGCTTAGTTCCCTCTGAGGCTGACAGGTCTTCTACCTGAGAAGAGGGGACTTGATCTGGTGTCTGAATAGAAGTTGGTTTCCCATACTTCTTGGCCTTTCTCTTTGAAGGTTTGTCCACAATTTAAGACTCCCACACTTCTTTTTCACCCTGGGTTCTACACTGTGCTCTGGTTTTCACACACACCGATTCAGGTATCTCCAGCATTGCTGCATGGGTTTTCTTTGCTACCTCAGCCCATGCTGAGTACTCTAAATCATTGCCAAGCAGACACTGTACAGGAACAGCAGAAGACACCCCTACCCGTTTGAGGCCAGTAACCCCTCCCCAATCTAAGGACACCAATGCCATTGGATGCACATTAGTCTGATTGTCAGCATTGAGTACTGTATAGGTCTCTCCAAGCAAATATTGGTCTGAGGACACCAGTTGCTCAGTCACCATGGTGATACTGGCACAAGTGTCTCTCAGGGCTTCCACTCTAACCCCATTGATACCTGGCTCTTGTCTGTACCTCTCCAGGTTGTTGGGCCAGACAGCCAGGGTAGCTACATCTACCTCTCCCTCTAAGACTAGAGTTGCATCAGTGAGCACCTTGACATGGTCTGGGCTCACCTGTGATCCCATCTGGAGACTCACTGCTGCATTTACTGCAGGTGTGCTAGAGGCATTCTTTTTGTTTTTACAGCCAGGGTCTCCAGTTCGGAGTCCAAGAGCCTTACAGTCATGACACCAAACCTTTTTGGGATCCCAGTTTTTACCCTGGTACTCACCCTTGGGCTGTGAAGAGTTTCTGGGTCCTCCCTCCTGATCAGATTTGGGGGCATGTAGAAGACTCTTTGTTTTCATCTTTTTGGTCACCATCTTTCCCTTGGGGCCACTTTCTTTTGATCACCCCTACCAGTGGTAGTTTTGGTCACCCATGTTTTGACCCAGTGGTCTGTCTTCTTTCCCAACTCTAGAGGAGAAATTGGTCCTTGGTCTACCAGATGCTGACGTAACTTCTCATTATAACAATTACTCAACAGATGCTCTTTCAAGAATAAATTGTAAAGCCCTTCATTGTCATGCACATTGTTACCTGTTAACCAACCGCCTAGTGTTTTCACTGAAAAGTCAACAAATTCAACCCAGGACTGACTCAGGGTTTTTCTAGTCTCCCTGAATTGAATTCTGTATCCCTCAGTGGTGAGTCCAAAGCCCTCACTTAGGGTACCCTTCATGAGGTCATAAGACTCAGCATCTTTCTCATTCAATGTCAGGAGTCTATCTCTGCATTTTCCTGGGAATAGTTACCACAAGAGAGAGCGCCAGTTCTTTTCGGCTACCCTCCTGGCTGTGCAGGCTCTCTTGAAAGCAGTGAACCATTTGGTGATGTCATCACCATCTGAATATTTAGGGACAATCCCTTTGAGGAGTTTGAGTCAAAATAATCTTCTCTCTCGCTAGTTACACAATTGCTGCCACCAGGGATAAGTCCAAGGCCCATCTCCTTTCTTTGGCTTTCTACGTCCAGGAGTTGAGCTTCTAAGTTCACCTCCTGGCCAACCTTTCCAGCATGAGTTCCTCCTCTGAGGGCTCTTCACCTGTATATGAGTGGAGGGACTCAGCTACCTCCTCAGAAGTATTTCCTTCAGTAGCCTCATCGCCTTCATATTGAGCTACTAGTTCTGGGTGGTCTCTCTCAAATTTTGCTATATGCCTTCTAAGCTTTTCTTTTTTAGCATGAGAGCCAATCTTGATACCCTAATCTTTACAGAGGGCCCTGCATCTGGCATAGGACAGGTCCATGTATGTAGCCAGGTCGAGCTCCTGAGCCTGGTTATCAGTATCACTCATTATTGTTACTAAACTTGGGTAACTTTTTATAAGGTTATAAAAAAATTCAACACTTTTCTCTGACCCAACTAAAGTAAAACATTAAAAAAATTCAAACAACTGGATACAAGGACTTAACCAAGGCCCTAACAGTTAATTTTAAAATTTGGAAAAATAGACCAATCAAAAACATACAACTGGCTAAAGGCAATTTTGGATTTATTCGAGTGGTCACTTATTGACAGAGTGGTATCAACAAATGCAAAGTCGTAGACCCCACCCCTGATCCACCAATGTAGGGCGCTGTCTCTGTATATAGTGCACTAAAATGAAGTACACTGCAGAGAGTCCAGTGAGACCCAAATTGGTTTACAGAGGCAAAAGTAGATAATACTAACGCTCTATTTGTGGTAGTGTGGGCGAGCAGTTAGGCTTATCAGAGGGTAGTGCTAAGCATTTGTCATGCTCACAGAGGCAAACAATGAGACACACACTCAAAAATAAATCCGAGACCAATTTACAAAAATAATTTTGATTTTTATATCATTTTTCAGACCAAGAACTTTGTTCTACAGTAAGCACATTAAAAGTTATGAATTTTTATAGTTCGCAATATAAATCACTTTTATGTGCAATTACGTACCATTGAAGTCAATGGGGTAAAAACAAAAAAGCATATAAAATCGTACAGTCGACTCTCAAGGTTCACCTCTTGGAATTCGGTAGTTAGCACAGCCAGGTCAAATGTTACACCAGAGGATACTTGAGGGCATCCCGGATGCGACCAGGAGCAGAGTGCTGAGGTCGTTGGTAGCTGGTGCGCCACGAAGAAGGGGGCCACCTGAAAACACACTGCACAAGGAGAGTTAAGGATAAGTCTGGGGGGGTCCCACTCAAGGGAGCAGGTCACAAGGGCCTCAGAACCATGGGAACACAGCTGGACCATTGTTACCAAGGCCTGTCAGGCCCGGGTGTAGAGCAGATAGGTCAGCAGGCTGGCGTGCATCAAGATGTCCTCGAAGTAAGGAGCAGGCAGCTTGAGGAGGCAATTTCGGGACAACTGCGCCATTCACAAAGTGGTTCTCAGGGGTTGTGATGTCCCTTGATGGATGCTTGCTTCCTGGGCAGTTGGATTTCGGAGTGGACTCTTTGTCTCGGTAAATGCTGCAGAAGGTCTGGTACCCTGGGTATTGGTGCGGCACGACTCCAGTAGGTCCTGGTGTCCACAAACTTGGTGGGGGGACAGATCTGACCCTGCTGAGCTGATCTACCACTTTTGGTCCAGGAGCTGCGTCGGAGTCGCCGGGGTGCAGCAAGTCAGTGAAACTGGAGTCTGCGGTTTGGTGCCTGCTGTCACAGGGGAGCAGAGCCTCTACTCCTAGGGAGGTTCATGGACAATTTGCCAAAGGCTGGAGGTGCTCCGCGGTTCTTGGAGGTCTAACAGTTGCAGGATGAGACAGCACACCATAATTATCGAGTCCTTAAGGCAGCAGGCACGGTTTGACGCCAATTTTCTGCAGCAGGGCTTCAGTCCTCGGGTCAGCAGCTCTTCTTTGTCCTTTTCTTCTTTGTGTCTGCTAAATCTAAGTTGGAAGGTCCAAGGATGCTACCTAAATACTAAATCTAGGGGCGTTAAAGGAGTAAACAGGTAGTAGCCAATGGGCTTCCTACCTTTAGGGTGTGCTGTGGGAAGGGGCACTACCCAGACCTGATAGGCTGTTTACCTATCATTTCAAGATGGAGGATTTGCAAAAATGGGGTCCACTTCACCTGCCACACCTTAGGAGTGGTGTTGGCTGAATGTGGGCACACCTCTTCATCTAATTTTCCTGCCTTTCCTCCCACCAAAAGTGGAGCAGCAAAGGGGGTTGACATCCTCCACTATCTGGAGATGCCTGGGTCGCATTTCAAACACAGCTTCACCTTTGAAGCTTTCTGTCTCGGAAGGCCATCCTGTCCTGGGGAGGTGTGCAGCATCTCTGCCCAGAGCAGGCTTTGTTCCTGGCCTCGGTGAGCGCTGGCCATCACCCCATGAGCTCGGAAACATGTTTGGTGGTGACAGGCTGGCTAAACGTAGACAGAGACCACACCAGTGCTTGGTAGGTTTTCAGGGGACCCTCTAAAGGGTCTTCCGTCTCCTGTGTACATTTAAAAATAAATCCAGCACTGGCATCAGTGAGGATTGATTAAGAAGAGATGTTTGGTACCAAACATCTTAGGGTACAGTGGAGCCATCATGGAGCTAGGAAACTCATAATGACAAGTATCCAACCCATGTACTCTCTATGGCTTCCCCGTGCACTTAAAATATCCAAGAGTGGACTTGATATTGTAGGGCCATATCTGCTCATGCAGATATGTCCACACATGGGATATAGTGCACCCTGCCTTAGGGCTGTTAGGCCTGCAGTAGAGGTGACTTATTTATACCTCATGCAGTGTATGGGGGCATGGCACACAGGGCTGTGTGCCATGTCGACTCTTCGGTTTTCTCTGCACCAAGACACGCAGCCTGCAGTGGCGGTTTGCATCGTCTTGGTGCGGTCTCTGTGGTTGCACAATTTGTGCTGCAGCCCTAGTGGACCCTGTTCAGCACCCATGCCCTAGGTACCAGGAGTACCATTTACTAAGGGCTTACAGGGGTGGCTGAATTTGTGCCAACCGTGGTACAGTTTTAAGAAAGAGATCTGGCACTGGGGACCTGGTTGGCAGGGATCCAGTGCACTTACAGTTCGAAATCACATCAGGCAAAAAGTGGGGGCTAACCATGTGAAAAAAGCACTTTCCTACATATGGTGTACCATTTTGACACAATCCAAGGTTTACTACAGTATGTAAATCTGGGATTGCATCAAAATCCACTGGTGGATGCTGAGTAACACAAGGCAGTGATTTGCACTACCTTGCAGTACTCTGGATTTACTAAGCCTCGTAGAGCCATGCAAGGTGGGTTTGCAAATCTCACCTAAGTCCTTGAGCTGCCTTGCATCGCTTTGCGCGACACATGGGCTTAGTAATCTGGGCCTTTATGTGTACCCCTCTTAAGTAAAATAAATAAATAAAATATCAAAGTGGTCCTGGCCCTTATAACTGCTAAATGTTTGAAGGTGAAAATTTAGTAATCTTTTGTGTGGTTAAACTCTGAGATATCAAAACAAGCATGCTACGCAGTGGTGCATGTTACCTCGCTCTCAAACATTCAATGTGAAGTATGCCCAACATTGTATGCAGCACAGTTAGCAGCTACATTTCAAGCTTTATTCATTCACATTGGTATGCAAATCACAGTCTCAGGCATAGCATAGTCAGGAGTATAGCATACATTTTAGGACATCTTC
The DNA here is from genome assembly GCA_963921515.1 of Calotriton arnoldi. Classification (NCBI taxonomy): domain Eukaryota; kingdom Metazoa; phylum Chordata; class Amphibia; order Caudata; family Salamandridae; genus Calotriton; species Calotriton arnoldi. The sequence goes on along the minus strand of CAWUFW010000585.1, from coordinate 1,954,782 downwards.
TTCCATTATTCATCATCCACCATCTATCATCCCTCATCCATCATTCCTCATCCATTTCCAAGGTTCCACATCCGTTACTCCCCTCCATCATCTATCATTCCACATTTCTCAGCTGTCATCCATCATTCTTCATTCATCCTTCCTTATTATTCATTTCTGATACTTGTTCCAGCACTCCTCATTCATTACCCATTATTTCTCATCCCCCATGAATCATTCCTCAGCTTTCATCCCTTATCCATTATTCTTCATGCCTCACCGCTCACTTCTAATCCACTAATCCACACCCCTTGCTCCTCATGCCTCAGCTCTCATTCCTCATTTCACCCATCTACAGAGATAAGTGAAAGTACCCTTGCTCCTCATGCCTCAGCTCTCATTCATCATTTCACCCGCCTCCAGAGATAAGTGAAAGTACCCTTGCTCCTCATGCCTCAGCTCTCATTCTTCAGTCTTCCCACCTCCAGGGATAAGTGAAAGTGCTAATGTTAGTAGTTGTGCCCAGAATAAACAAGCAGGCATAGCTGGAAATGATCTACATACACACTAGCATGCACCCTGAGTCTGCACACCTTCTTCTGATCAATGTGCCTCATACAAAGAAAGTGCAGTTAGGAGCACACTACTTTTGCCATAACAATTTTCACCTCACACACCAAACAGGTACAGCACAGGTTACAGCAATGTATCCTTACTTCACAGGCAGAACAGGTGTATCATGGGGAGAAGACAGTAACCCTAAAGTTTATACCGGCATATGAGGGTTGGAGGAAGAGACGTGTCACTGGGTCCTTCTTTCCCTGATAATGTGTGCCAGGGAAGGGGTGGGAGCAGGGGCCCATTTCAGGGTACTTCTGCCCCAAACATTGAAGATAGAAGGGTATGCTGGGGTGAGGTCCTACTACTGTTGACACCTCTGACATCCCACAGAACTCCACTACCTTTCACTAAAATCTCTCCCCATATCTTCAAGCCATTAAACATCGACTGGCCCCTGAGAGTCACAGGGTCTGCACTTATTGGCTCGCAGTGGAGCTTTTAAGAGGACCATCACCTTGCTACCACAGATCATCCACTATCTCTCATGGGCTCATAGCTGGTTTTGAAGTCATCCAAGCTACAGTCATAAACATTCAGAAAGGCCATACAGACCAATAGTTAAGTCTAGGATGTCTAAAGTGAGACCACAATCCACCATATGCCAGTCTGCTGCCACCCTGAGAAGTCCTCTAATAGTTCTATAATGCCTCTTTGAGCACTCAGCATGTTCTTCAGACCTACTCTGATGAAGCACTGTAAACTCGGCCTCAACTGGGCGATTTAGTTTTCAGAAACGCCTTCAAGTTGACTTCAGCACACCATAAAGTCCCCTCTGTCTCCTCTCAGATGGCTAGGACACTTGAAGCTGGATTGGTGAGACCCGTACCTAACCCTAGGAATCCATGAACTGGCCCTAAAATTCAACAACATTGATTTATCTGTCCATTACTGACCACCTGTGGCCCTATCATACCCTCGCCCTCACCATGTTGCGAGCCACCAGACCCGCGGAGGCTGTCTTTATTACCTGCTACAGCCTGTCACCAGCCCTGAAGAGCACTTAATTTGGCTCATGGCCCCTCTCTGCTTACCTACAGATGTTCTCAAGGGACCTTTGCTAGCCTCTAGACCTTGAAGAGTTCTAAAACTCTCAGTCGCTCCTCTATTCCCCAAGACACCTTTAGACATTTTCAATTAGCCCCAGGTCCCTTCTTGCTGCCCTCAAAGCCCATGACTCCCTGTCAGCCTGCTCTCAGTTTTCCAGCCTACTGATTTGCTATTCATGTCATTCACTATCCACATAGTCTCTTCTCTAATGTGCTGACCCCTCCCATGGTACCACATTTGCTTCAGGGAAAATCTGGAGTTTGTTGACACTTTTGTAGTAATTGATTGTTGTGCAGCAATGTGTTGCTATAATCAAGTTAGCAAGCATACAGCAAAGGACCAGGTGAACAGAATACGATATGTTTATTTTACAGGCCTCGGAATCTAAATTCAAGATGGATTCCATGTCACCATGCGAACACATATATTTTCATTATATCAAATAAAATAATGTATATAGGGCTTAGAAATATGATTTACATATATCGTCTCTATACGAAGTAGCAATTGGTTTTGAATTATAAAAATGAACCTAGCTTGGCTCTGGAAAATGACAGTATTTTTCAAACTTCTAAAGCAGGAAAGCCTCTGTTAAGCAGAAATGTTTCTTAAAAAATAGTGCTTAGTTCGATATAGAAGTGAAGGTTGTCGGGGGAAGCTTCTCACAGACTGCAATGATGTGTGCACATCTAGGCTATGGTGTCAATGATAGATCAACATCAATTTTAGCAGAGCTGGCTGGCAAGTGTGTACAAACTCCTTACAATTCAGCTAAACCCGTAATAAGCCACAGTGCTCCCTTGTTCCACAGTGCTCCACTCTGTTATCTTGTCTGATAATGTTGCTAAGACAGATTGTGTTCAGACGCCTGAAGGACAAAGTCCTTCAGCGGCTCAAAGTCCTGTTCCAGACACATTAGACAGTATTGCAAGTTTATTGTCAACGGCTCATCTTGGTGGAATGCCTGGCAGAGGTGAAGAACCCTATTGTATCAAATCATTCACAGAACTAAGCAACTCTCAGTTGCCAAAGATGTCCCTCGTTCAATTTAGTGACCGGCCTGAAATGGTTGGATAAGAACACTATATCAAGAAACAGGCAACACGCTACAGGTAGGCATTTTGCTTGAGATGGTGATGGCGGCTCTGTTCTTATTCTTCTGATGATTTTCCTGGATATGGGTCCCTGCGACTGTCTGTTGCCTCCTGGGATCTGAATTCTATTTGACATTGCCAAAACAGGATTCCTGAGTGCTGCTTTACCAGCCAGAAAAAAGAAAACTATATTCCCAATTAGGATAGGCAAATATCAAAACAGCTGTGAAATGAAAATGTTTTATTTGTGAATAATTCATGTTTAATGGGAGGACTGTTTTTATTAATGTCTTTTTGAAAACAAAATCCCAGTTTTGACTTGCCAAATATTCAATTTGTAAATGTCTAACATATTTCTTTAAAGAAACATTGCACATAACGATATATTGACAATCTCTAGAATGTATTGGTGTGAAATTGTCCATCTTTTTGAGTAAAAGCCCCAGGCACATAGAGTTAAATTGTGAAACTATTTTTAGCTAACCCATTTTTGTCAGCTATGTAACTGACTATTCTTTTACCCATGTGTGCGTCTCAACAGACCTGTAGCTTAAGCTAAAATTGAGATAATTGTATTTGAGATGATCTTTTAATGGACTGAACGAAGGATGTGGTTTATGTTTCAAGAGATGGAAAGATTCAAGAACGCTTTGTGTGTAATGTTGGGGCATATTTACAAGCCCCTTTCGCCACCACAACGTCACTTTTAAAGACATTGGGGTGGCGATACGGGCTTCGCCTTATTTACAAGGCGGTGTTAAGCCACCTAACGTGGCTTAACGCTGCCTTGTAAATAAGGCACCCTTTCACGCTATACTTAGCGTGAAAGGGGAGGGCAATGGGTGTTGCTGTGGGCGTTCCGCCGCAACACCCATTGATTTTGACACTGCCCCATATTTACAAGGGTGTCGTAAATATGGGGCAGCGCCAAAATTAAGACCAGGGAAAACCTGGTCTTACCCTGGCGAAACGAGGAGAAATGTTTAATTTCTCTGCATTTTTGCTGTTTCCATGTGGGCTGCGTTGTGCAGCCCACATGGAAACAGCAAAACGCCTTTGATTGTTTATGTGCAGGAAGGTGTGCCTTCCTGCACATAAACAATCATTAAAAAAAATGATGTTTTGCAACTTCTATGTGTGCTGCTTACACATAGAAGTTACAAATTGCCATTTGAGATTGGGACACCTTCCTGCACATAAACAATCACTCTCCTCAACGCAGGCACCCTTGCACTATGCTGCAAGGGTGCCTGCGTTGGTGCCAGGCAGCTAAATTTAGTGCCAGTGCAGGGGGAAACACAGGGCTGCACCATATTTATGTAAATATGGTGCAGCCCTGCATTTCTAAAGTGACGGAACATGTCTTTAGCCTTGATGGCGCTTAAATTTCACCTATAGATTTAAGCATTACTAAATGACAAAAGCTGCCTCGAGTTGCAGACTTAAACCTGCATTTAAAAAGTGGCACACAGGACATTCAGTGCATGAACCATCTTTCGATGCTTGAACTATCTGTGGTAGTATCTGTTCAATCATCTGTGAATTCTCAGATGATGTAATTACTCCTTCTGCAGCTCTTTGAACTTTTTGAGTAGGGACCATATTAATTTGGACAGTCACAATATGTCTAGGCACTTTCTGTGCAACTGCAGCTTGTAGTAATTGTACTGAATCTGTCGCAATTGAATCAGTAATACCTGGAGATATCACTGTCAGTATTGCATCAACAGGTGGTGGGTCAATCTGAAATGTCTGTTCAGTTCTCTCAATTTGTATTTCTCTTGGTTTAACACAAGCAGTAGCCACTGTAGTACTTACTGGTACACTATGCTCAGTATTTGTAGTGGGGACCACATAAGGCGGTGGACACTCAGTTAATAATGCATCCAATATTTCATCCCCTAAATAACTATTCATTTGAAGCTTTTTGTCATCATTAATTCCCTTCTCCTGTATCTGATCCTTTACCTTTTTATCCTCTCTTTCTTTGTCTCTTGCTGTCTTTGCCCACATGCTTAAGGCTTCAAATTGTGTAGCTCTAGATGGTGCCTTTACTTCACATAACATTTCCCTTAATATGTCAATAATTTGCAATTCAAAGGTACCATATTTTGGAAACTTCAAAGGACCCTCTTTCTCAGTAATCTTGCACCATTGGTGAACCCACAAACATGAATTCTGTCCCAAATTGGTGGACATAAAATGCATAGGTGTTCCCTGAGGGGCATCACCAATTAAAATCTAATTTTTCACATTACCTCCCAACAGTTTCTTAAACACTTTAAACAATTTCATTTCTGCAATAGTTCAATGCAATTTCTTTTCTTCAATCCTGTCACAGTTTCAATTTCAGTCAGTTTTTTTCTCTTCTGTCTTTTAGACAAACTTCCACAAAAATAAACACAACATAAAACAACTTGTCTGCTCAACTAAAAGGAAAAAAAACGATAGAACTATTCACTCTGAGGATTTCATTTACTCCCAGCAAAATCTCGACCAGAGCGATTTTACCCTCACTCAAGTGAAACTCTCGGGACTTCTCCAGATGCCCTTTCTGAAGTGACCTAAATAAGCCTCACTATTCACACATCAAGATTCCCTATGCAAGTACCGACAATACGACCATTGCTCAGCACTGCATCAACAGCAGACAACACACTTAGGGGTATATTCACAAGAACGTGTGCTAAACATCTCCAAAAAATGTTAACGCAACTTTACACATCGCAGCCCATCGCGGGAAAATAACCCCATGTTAACGTGGAATTCACAACACGGCGGTACCATGCGATAGTCCGCCGAAAACGCGGCCAATGTCCGCGATACAACTACCGCGACGGAGATAAAAACACAAACCCCAACGTGGAAAAAGACGCAATGTGCCCAAACGCGATAAGAAAACAGTGCAAACCAGCGAGAGCCAACAATACCCACGCATAATGCGGGAAAAAGCACAAGAACAGCATACGGAAAATGCCACTAAAAAACAAAATCAACTGCGGAGTACAACGGATGCACCCTGACCGACTGCAGAGGACAACATGAACTCCACAATCCCCACGGAGGAACACCCAGGAATACAGGGCTCGTGGAAGGGCAATGAGAAGAGGAAGACGGGGTACAGTCGCCAGGAAAACCTGATTATCGCCACGGATGAGCCAGAACACCACCACCAACTGTACGTCACCTCCAACGTGTCATTGGCAACAAAGAGGCAAAGATGGCGCACCACCTCGGACCATGTGAATGCCGTCGCATGGCAGAGGAGGACAATGGAAGAGCACAAGAGGCTCTGGACTGATGTGAATGGCAAAACCAAGCAGAAACTCGCTGCCAACACGAAAGCAGCAACGCACCCCGGAGGAGGGGGGCCAGCAGAACACCAGGAGCTGAATGACATGGAGAAGATGGTGGCCACAGTCACCAGTCGGGAGACGGTGACATGAGTTGGGGATCTGGACACTGCCCAACATGACCCAACACTACATCAACATGGTGCGTAGCGACCTGGGAGTGGGGGGACGGGGGGAGATGGGCATAATGGCACACATGCACAACCAAGCAGGGCACACTGCACACCCACAATGACTCTGGATCATGTCCCTGATCCCACGGGAACACTTCAGCACACACACAAACACCAAGTAGTCCCATGAACACCATGTGCCCAAAGGGGCACCCACCCAACACATCAACATTCACACAACCAACACATGCACACGTGCGAAACACAGCAAACATGTATATATGTCAGCCACACTGACAATGCAAGAGACACCACATGACGAGTAGCTTGGCTGCAGTCCTATCATCATGGCAAAGTACACGGCACGACACTGAGGTGGCTGAGTGCGGACAACACCCGAAAATGAGCAGGTCACACTCGGACACAACTACCTGCACAAACAACCCCTGACGTTGATGGAGCAAGGTAAATAAAATAAATTTTTAACTCCCCATAATAGGGATAATAACTTAACGATATTAATTGTTTGCCAAATTAACCAACAATCTGCACTTTTATAAACATTTACACAAGTGGTAATCGCTATTTATGTGCAAAACGAACTTATTTACAATTGTAAAGTAAATTAATAATTAATATAGTAATTTGCGTACTAATTAGAGCAAAATCGCATAATTTGTGCTATGTAGTAAAATTGTATTGTGGCAAAGAATGCGGATGGTAAGTAAACATGGCTTTAAATGTCGCTTCTGCTAGGTAACACCTAACTTGGGTATTTAGAATGACGGGTGGGAAAACAGAAAGGCTTATTTTCTTTGTTTTAATTATGATTGTGTTTGTTCTTATGATAGTTCGTTTGGGCCTGCTAGGCCATGCTGCGAAAATGGCTGCCGAGGCAGATGAGGTCATGCGCAGACACAAAGATGGCCTCTAAGCGGAAGAAAGCAATAGAGCTAAGCCACGTGGGTACAGCTCGAGCCCAGAGTGAGAAGTGTCAAGGTCAGGCTGACCTGACTTGAGGAGAATGCCAAGAAAGACTAAGCACGCATCCGTGAGAATGGAAGCTGAACCCAAATGAATTAACAATGGACTGCTTTAAATGTGACCAACAAGAGTGAAACATTTAGTGAACTGTCAATTGGGCTGCTATTACCCAAAGGTCGTGTGAAAATATAATCCTTAAACAATTTTAGAACCGGTTTGAACAAGGAGGGCAATGAAGTGATTCTAGCCACCCCTCCAATGGACCAATTAGCGTGATTCTCGCCCCCAAAGAGTGCAACTTTTTGTTTAGTAAGCTAGTAGTAGGGTATAAGAGGACCTACTCTTAAGTAGGAGGAGCGCTATTCCTGCATAATTTTGAACTCTGAGCGTGATACTGATGAAGTTGCTGCCATTTTCTATAGGCCGCTTTTCTTTGGAGAATTTTTCTTCTGAACTTTAAAACTTGATTGGGAAAGGAACGAGACCGATGCGGGAAATCTGTAAGGGAGGTCCGTCGAGGAGGCCTTTAGCGGGACAGTCAGTCAGTTTTGGGAGTTCAATGCTGTGATCTGCTTTTGGTGAATTTTTCCAAGCCGCAACAAATGGGTATGCATTTAATCTTTTATAAAATGTATTTCTTATATGCTATTGAAGTGTATTAAAGTGATTAATAAACTAAGAATCTCACTCATGCAAACTGAATTTAGATAAAATCTATTTCTAATTAATTCAGAGTCTGTGATTCTTTAGTTTATTTAATGAATTTAACATGCATTAAGGTTTTAAAGGATTGAGCTGGTCTTAATCGCCATCAACTTATTCTACTAGTTGGTCCATCGACCAAAAAGCGGAATACCTTGATGTTTTAGAACCGTCAGGATTAAACTGAAATAAACATGGTTGTTTAAGATAATATCCTGTTAACTTCAATAAGGTATTCCATTCTTCCAGCAATTTCGTTCATCTCCTTAGTGAAAGGGGATGTGATCCAGGGAATAACTGAGAGAGTGTATGGTTATGTGGTGTTATGGGCCCCACCGTCATATGGTATAGTTGTTGTGAATGATCTTTACCTGGATATTATGTCGAAAGGAGAAGAATTTATATTATCCGCGCTGGATCAGATTTCTTGGTAGCAGCGTTATGGTTACTATAGATTAGTTTGGTGATTATTGGTTATTGATTATTGATTATTTCATGTCTAACACTTCATGTCAAATTGTACCATGTTATATGTAAGTCGGAAATTTTGAAGCTTCCGAAAAGTGGGAAGTGGACACGTGTGGCAAGAGAAGTCACATGGAATAGTGCATTGTCTGATTTTCAAATTGGTGATAACACAGGTTGTGTTATGATAGGGACATTTCATGTATAAAACGTGTATGAGTGAAATAGCAACCGGTTTTCTTGTGAAACTCTGGCCTTAATTCTCAGGAGCAGTGTAGTCTCCACATGTGTTTTATCCCCAGAGAAACGGGTTTACCCCTTGCTTGAAAGAAGGGTAAGGTAGAGGGAAGTGCTACACTTATCGAACGAAACAGTATTCTTGCAAGATAGAGTAAGCTATATCCTTTGTTTAGCGAAAACAGGCAATGGAAATGTGTTTTATGTTGTAACTAATAAGATCGGTCAAATGAAAAATTGCCGATATTTTTTGTAAAGGAGGGGTCAAGAGTAGGACTGACGTTGACAAAAGACCGCGCTGGGATTGGCCAGTGCTTGGAAACACGAAGAACGTCCTGATTGGGGCGTTGGTGTGAGACGCGCTGGGATAGGTCCGTGGAGAGTGACTTAGAAGCTTACGGATTGGTGCGCTAGTGTGAGATTCGCTGGGATAGGTCCGAATAACACACAGTAAACAGAGTCGAGTTGTGAGTTTGCCAGAAAGGAAGAATCGTGAAATATGGCTTATTATGAGTATTGTAGAGAGAAACCGTCATGGATGGCGAAAATTAAGAACTTTTTCAAGAAGGACAAAAAGGTAGTGACCAGGGAAGGACAAGTAATTCCTCCGTCGAAAACGCCAGCTTCCCATATGATGCTGAAATATGGTTATCATACTTGCATTTGGTTAGAGAATTGGACAAAATATACTCAGAATGATGGAGTATTGGCTTTTCCAGAAAATGGTTCATTTAGCACAGCCGTACTTCGGAATTTGAGAGAGAAAATGATGAAACTTGAGCCAAGACCTAGACCGACACAGTTTGAAGCGTTAGGTGAATGGGAAGATGAGATGTATGAAAGAGAAAGACACAGAGGTGCAAAGAATTATAGTTTAGTTCATGGAAGAGTATGGGGAGTGAATCATGAAGACAGGATGAGACGTTGGAGATATGCTAATATGACAGATGGTTTGTTTCCAGCCATAACAGTTGAAGAGGTTGCAGGAAGGAAGTGTACAGAGAAAAAGAAACATACAGCTACAGAGAGGTACGGGTATGGAGGTAGCGAAACGGAGGATGAATTGCTGGAAGATATTTTAAACAGAAAACCACCTCCATATCAACAGAATTCTGCAGTGGTGACACAAAATGAACCGCCAATGGAAACTGGGAGGAATAAAAGCCCAGAACGAAGATACGATATAAATAGGTCAAATGAACAGTTAGAAACTCCACAAAGTGAGAAGTCCGACAATGGCAATGCAGCTGAGTTAGCAAAAACCATAAGAGAATTGACTGAGAAAATAAGAGAGTTAACAATGAACATGGAAGCTGTGACTGTGCCAGTGAAAATAGGACCTGTAATACCAGTTTTTGAAAACCAAAGAATAGATGAGCATTCCTTAACCATCCCAATGAACTCGAATATGCAAAGAATGAGAGAAGGGATAATTACAGAAACTAAAGAGACCAGGGATTTGGTCGGCTGATATAGACCGAGTCCGCCTACTAACCTGACAGTAAATGAGAGTGAGATAAAAAGGATTCCTATGGGAACCGAGTCAGCATCTGAAATGCCAGAGAGGAATAAAAATTGGATAGAAATAAATAGTACACCTGTAGGTCCAACTCCAGAAGAATTAAATGAATGGATGAGAAATTTGAAAAAGAAAGATACAGAACCACAACCATTGGATGTAATCAGGCTAAAGATAGATATGGAAGAGTTGATTTTAGGGACTATTGGTACAGAAAAATTGAAAACATATCAGGATGAAGAGATCATGTTTTTATGCAAGAGTATTACTTGGAGAGCTAGAAATTTACATGAAAAATTGAAAGAGACAGCGAATGAACTAGGAGTAGAATTTGTAAAAGTCAGGAGTTTGCAGAAACCATATAGGGTAGATTTTTGTGAAAAAGATATAGAAAATCTGAACACATCAGGACGATTAACCCAGATAAAAGAACTGATCATTTTGTTGAGAAAATGGGGAGATGTGGAAAGATGGAGGAGCAGGTGGACCAAAAGAAAAGAGGGAACAACCGACAAAGCGTCTTTGGCTTTTACGGTGAAAGACAGGGAATCAATCGTATGGGAGTATCCAATGAGAGAAACTCCAGGAGGTAGCTATGTACATGTTCCATGGTCCAGACAAGATATATTGTCATTTACAAATGATTTTCCGAAATGGAGAGAAAAACCTGTAGAATGGTACAGACAAGTGGACAGGTTTGTCAAAGTTTCAAAAGTGTTGTGGGTAGACTTGGATGGATTGTTTGACATTGTAGTACCAGCAGATTTATGGACAGAATGTAAGATTACCATTGATTGGCCAACAGTAGAATATCCTAGAGATGCAAAGACTGGAGCGCCAGGTCCAGAAGTAATGAGAAAATATGAGCAGGTTATTACATTTTTGAAAAACAAAATTCCACCCAAAGAAACTGATTGGGTAAAGATTGACAGAACTACACAGGAGAGTAAGGAATCTGTACACGCCTACTATGAAAGGCTACTTTTGGTTTTCAAACAGTATAGCGGTTATGAGACTTTGAGTGAAGAGGACATGAGTCATTTTGTATATAGATTTGTTTATGGATTGAAACCAGAGATAAGTGAAATGATTAAGCAGCATATGTTGTGTTGGCAAAACAGCACTGTGGACGAAGTGTTGAGATATGCTAAATATTGTAGTGATGACATTGAGTGTAGACAGCGTAAATTAAAAGAAAAAGCGATGTGGGCACAAGTAAAAGTTGCAGAAAAACAAGAAACTCAAATGAATAATCAGACTGGAGAGACAGGACAGACTAAATCCAAACCGAATATAGGTAAAGGTAAAGGTCAAATGAGTATAGAAGAGGCCAAAAAGAAATGGCCTTGCCATAACTGCGGAAAATTAGGGCATTGGAGAAACAAGTGTAAATTTCCTCCAAAAGCTAATACGGAAAATCAATCATTAAATCCACAGGTGCAGAGTGAGGTGAGTTACCAACAGCTGCAACAACCGCAGGTAGTTACTCAACAGAGTCAGGTGCCACAACCACCTCTTCCCAAGAGTGTAAACCCCCAGAGATACAGTGCAGAGACAGGATTCTACGGAGGAGAGCAGGTAACAAAATTGCCGCATGCAGCTGCAATATCGCAGTATTGGTTGCGACAGGATGGGAATGAATCGGATGAAAGTTTGTGACGGTGCCTAGGAGAGGAGGAAGAGTGCGTACTTGGCGCAACTCTAGAGGTAGACCAGTCAGGTCCATTTGTGGATGGAGAAGTGAATGGTGCAAATGTTACATTCCTTGTGGACACTGGAGCTACCCGTTCTACTGTTAGATCAGTAGAAATTCCAAACCTTCCTCTCTCAGGTGAATATATCCAAGTCGTAGGTGTTTCAAACCAACAGATTAAGGCGCCTCTTACCAGATCAGTAGAGGTGAAAGTTGGACCATTCAGAGAAATGCACCGATTTGTGGTGTGTGATTGCAGTCCTGTAAACTTGCTAGGACGCGATCTGCTTTGTAAAATGAATTGCACCATTTATTGTACCCCGGATGGGATTGCATTTCAGACACCAGATGAAGATGTACTATATAAAATGACAATGACAGAACTAGAGCCAGGAGTAAATGACATGTTTCCTGTGTTTGATGTAGAGAAAATCCCAATTGAGTTAAAAGAAACAGTCAGATCTGATGTATGGGATTTTACAGGCGAAGACATTGGGTTAATGAAAGGAGTAGACCCTGTAAAAATCACTGTAAGAGAAGGAACAAATTACCCAAATACTCCACAATACAAATTGACGCCAGAAATTATTGAAGGAATAACACCCGTAATCAATAAAATGATAGAACAGGGAATTTTGAAAGAAATAATGAGCAGTCAATGTAATTCACCTATAATGGGACTGAAAAATCCAAATGGGACATATAGGATAGTGCAAGATTTACGAAAAATAAATAAAATCGTTATTCCTAGTTGTCCAATTGTGCCAAACCCCGCTGTAATACTGTATCAGATTCCACATGATGCAGAATAGTACACAGTCATTGATTTGTGCCACGCATTTTTCTCTATTTCATTACATCCAGATAGCCAGCCATTATTTGCGTTCCGGTTCGGAGAGCGTATTTTGGCATGGTGCCGAATTCCTCAAGGGTATACAGAAAGTCCCTCAATCTTTAATCAGATCCTAAAGAAATCCTTAGAAGATTAAAAAATGCCTGAAAAATCTGTGATGGTTCAGTACATTGATGACCTGTTGGTGGCATCAAAGACCAAAGAAGCATGTGTTACCGACACAATTGCTTTGTTGAACCACTTAGCCGAAGGAGGACACAAAGTGTCTCCGTCTAAATTACAATTTTGTCAGCAGGAAGTTCAATAGCTAGGTCACAAGATTGAGAAGGGGATGCGGAAGGTAACGACAGAGAGAATAAAGATTATCCTAGGAATGAGAGCTCCAATGACACAGAGAGAGGTGAGAATGTTCCTTGGAATGGTTGGGTATTGTCGACAGTGGATAAGTGGATTTTCATTGATTGCAAAACCTTTACAGCGATTGACAAAAAAGGATGTTAAAGATCCGTTTGAATTGAATGACAAAGAAATGAAAGCCTTCAAAGAACTAAAAACAAGGTTGTGTGAAGCACCAGCACTGGGAATGCCTGATTATGAAAAAGAATTTGAGCTGTATTGTAGTGAGAGGGATGGATGTGCACTTTCAGTTTTAGTGCAAAGACATGGAAAGATGAAAAGACCTATTGCATATTTTTCAGCTGTTTTAGACCCAGTGGCAAAAGCGTTGCCTGGCTGTCTGAAAGCAGTAGCTGCTACTTGTGTAAGTCTGGAACAGAGTGAAGGCATAGTGATGGGATATCCATTGAGAGTATATGTTCCACATTCTGTTGAAATTCTTTTGACAAGAAGCAAAACTCAATTTATGACACATAGTCGGCTGACTAGGTATGAAAAGGTGATTTTGAGTGCAGACAATGTAACCATTGACAGATGCACAAGTGTGAATCCTTCAACATCATTACCGGATGAAGGGAGTGTAGGAGACAAAGATGAAGTTGATCATAAATGCCTGGACGTGCTTGAATTCTGTACGAAACCTAGGCCGGATATAAAAGATGAGCCCTTAAAAGAATCAGATTATGTGATGTTTGTGGACGGTTCATGTCTGAGGACGAGTGAAGGAGTTTTGAGTGCGGCGTATGCGGTGTGTACAGTAGCTGCAATAATGGAAGCATCTTGTCTGAGAGGGCTACGTTCAGCCCAAGTGGCTGAGCTAATTGCTCTGATTCAGGCGTGCAAACTGGGAAAGAATGTTCGAATTACGGTGATCACGGATAGCCAGTATGGCTTCGGAGTGGTCCACGATTTCGGACATATCTGGTCTCAGAGAGGTTTCTTGACGTCTGCAGGAACTCCAATTAGAAATGGTGAGTTTGTGAAGAAATTGCTTGAGGCGATACAGCTGCCTAAACAGATCGCAGTGGTAAAGTGTGCTGCACACAAAAATGAGGCGGATTACATTACCGTGGGTAATAGGTATGCCGACGAAATAGCCCAATATTGTGCTAGAAATATGGTTTCGTTAAACAGAAGGAGAGAAAGAGAGAATGTTTCATGTCCCTTGCTGTTTACTAATATTGTTGAAACATGGGATGAAGTAAGACAATTACAGGAAGAAGCAAACGATGAGGAAAAAATTGGTTGGATAAAAGCAGGATGCAGAAAAAGGGAGGAAGATGACGTTTGGGTTTATAGAGATGAAAGACCAGTTATGCCTGATAGCATGATTTCTAACATGGCACGGATGTACCATGGACAAGCTCATATTGGAAGGGACGCCATGATCCGACTTTTCAGACAAACCTGGTATAATCCAAAATTCAGAGCTATAGCTGAGAGTCTTTGTCAAAGATGTCTTACCTGCCAACAGATAAATCCAGGAAGAAAAACAGTAGTGAGTCTAGGAACCATAGGGCGGGAAGGAGGTCCTTTTACTAGAATGCAACTAGACTTTATTGAAATGCCCCCAAGCAATAGACTGAAGTATGTTCTTGTGGTCGTTTGTTTGTTTTCTCGTTGGGTGGAAGCCTATCCGACAAGAAGGAATGATGGAGTTACTGTAGCTAAACTCCTGCTGAGAGAATTCATTCCAAGATATGGTTTTCCAGTAACAATTGAAACAGATAGAGGAACACATTTTCAAAATGAACTAATTCAACTGATATGTGAAGCTCTTGACATTCAACAGAAATTACACTGTGCTTACAGACCAGAGGCTTCTGGAATAGTAGAACAAGTGAATGGAACAATAAAGAAAAGGTTAGGGAAAATGTGTCAAGCCACAGGACTCAAATGGCCAGATGCCCTACCATTGGTCTTAATGACTATCAGAAGCATACCTGACAGAAAAACAGGTCTAAGTCCCCACAAAATAATCATGGGACGAGCAATAAGACAAGCACATGTACCTGTCAACAAACTGCTGACTATAACTGATGATCTCGTATTGGATTATTGCAAAGGATTGGCTGATGTGGTACATTCTGTGTTTCATCAGGTTGGACCGGATGCAACCACTCTTGAAAGAAAACCAGCCCATGATTTGAGTCCAGGAGACTGGGTCCGCATAAAAGTCCACAGAAGAAGAAACTGTTTGGTTCCTCGCTGGGATAAGCCACGTCAAGTGATCCTGGTGACAACAACTGCTGTCAAATGTACTGGAGTGAAAAACTGGGTGCATGCCAGCCATACTATCAGAGTTCCAGATCCTGAAGCTCGACCTGTAAGTCGACATCTGGAGATATCTGATACCAGTTCAGCATCCGATGTAGAAGTCGAAACAAGCAGGGTTCCAGATCCTGAAGCTCGACCTGTAAGTCGACATCTGGAAGACCCAGGTACAAATTTGACAACAGAAGAAGAACTTGAAATAACAAAAGTTCCAGAACTTGAAGATCGACCTGTAAGTCGACATCAGGAAATATCAGACACTAGTTCAGCATCTGAAACAGACCAGTCAGATTGTGATGAAAAGCAAAAGAATAAATGGAAAACTGACATTATAAACGAAGAAACTGAACTAAGAGACAGTGACAATGATCAGCCAAGCACAAGTTATTGTAGATTTCCTTCAAAGATTGTCGAATTAGTTGAGGGAGGGTTAGATTCAGATAGAGAGATAGAAGAAGAATCGGAAGAACCCCGATGAGCAATAGGGACAGACCAACAAATAGAAGAACAACAGGGAAATTTAGAAACAGACAGAGAGACCAACGAGAATCCGGAAGAAACACGAGGAGGGATAGAAACAAGTGTCCCAACAGAAAAGACACAAGAAGGTTCAGATTTAGACAATGAAGGCGAAATCATAAAGTTCAAAATAAGAGGAAGTGAAATAAGGTCTGAAACAGAATCAGAAGAAAGTGAAGGAGAGAGAAAGCAGAGATTAGGACCAAGAAAGAGGACTTGGAGAACTGAACGAGAGGAAAAGGAAAGTGAACCAAAAAGGCCAAGAAAAGGAGACAATTGGCCCCACGAAGTCAAAAGACTAAGATACAAGATAATAAACTTAAATATAAATAATGCAGAACAGGTAAATGAGATAACAAGTCAAAAGGAACAAGGAAAACAAAGTGGAAAACAATTGCAGAAAACAAAGAGAGTGAAGAAACCTAATCTGAAATATAAGTCACCTAAGTGGCTATACATCGCATTGACTGACATCAAAGAAGAAGATAACACTCACGAAAGCCCAGAAGAAAGCTGCAAACCAATGGGTGAGAGTGAAGTGCAACAAGTCTAAAAAGGTAAAAAGAAAACCCGGACTGGACATCAAAACCTGAATGAGACAAGGAAGAGTTCTGAAAAGAACTGAAGAAAGTACCAAACGAGACAAAGTGAAAGGGTAGAGTGGCTGATACGTGATTCTGAGGTGTGGTGACACATTTTCTGTACATACATATATATAGCTAGGTGATAGAACAGAATGGTAGAGACAGAGAATAGAAAATCTAGATGCGAGTTTTTACGTAGATGGTGTAGAATGTGTTTCTTTTGTACAGGTTTATTAATGCTTATCTGGCTTATTTTAGCAATCACCATTCCAATTAGGATAGCTGTAGAGGAAAAGTCCATATTAGGGAATAACACGAAAAAGGACAAAGAAGCTAACACACAGAACACAGCAACATTAATAGATAGTACCGAGTTACATAAGGATAGATCCATAACTGATTTTTCTAAGAACGTTTTCACAAAATTGTTATATGAGTATGTAGAAACAATGGATGTGAAGGATTGTTATGTTTGTATGCAATTACCTGCGTCTGTCACAGAAGGTGTGACCTATCATCACCTTCCTTTGACGTATGGGATAACATGTAGTGTTCTAGCCAGTCTATTTTATAAAACAGGTAGATTAGAATATTATTATACTGACATAAATAAGGTTTTTGCGAAGGTTCCTATAATCCCTGAATTGAACAAGGTGAAAGAAGCAAGAATGTTTGGTGAATTTTTCCTAGAAAATAAAGATTTAACATTAGAATATGTAGTTAGGCACAATCTTACCTGTGAATTAAAGAAAGAAGAAAAGGTATTTTTAGAGATGGTAGAAAACAGAAGAGTTAAGTTTCAAAGAAAAGTAATAGAAGAAGAGAAAAAAACACCCCTTTGGGCGTTTGAAGAGGAAAATCATGATAAGAGAGAGACAAATGCAGCTATGACTTTGGATTGGCCCCAACAGGGAAAGTTATGCATTAGTAGAAATAGGACTAGGTACGATAACTATTTCGTGGGTTCCAGTGAATGCCGAGACACTTACAAAATTTTAGGAGGATGGGGATTCAAAGGAGGAAAAGATCCAATATTTCCAGGGATCTATTATATTTGCGGAAATAGAGCTTATTACAGGTTGCCGGATCATTGGTATGGGTCATGTTATTTAGGCCTGGTCTTTCCAAAGATTTTTCATGTGGAGAGAGGAGAAAAAGGAATGCACAAAATGGGTGAAACATTAACACGTAGGAAAAGGGAA
Organism: Calotriton arnoldi; assembly: GCA_963921515.1. Classification (NCBI taxonomy): domain Eukaryota; kingdom Metazoa; phylum Chordata; class Amphibia; order Caudata; family Salamandridae; genus Calotriton; species Calotriton arnoldi. The sequence goes on along the minus strand of CAWUFW010000585.1, from coordinate 1,937,147 downwards.
AGTTTTTCAGAAATAGTTGGTGACATTTTTGGAGCATTGATACCAGCAGTGGGTATATCTTTGAATGCATTTAAGATTCGGAAACTGTCCACAGTAGTAGATCGTTTATCAACGAATACTGCTGGAGGGTTCTTGATGGCAAATACCGAGATGGTTGCCATGAGAGCTATGGTGATGCAAAATCGACTTGCCCTTGACATTCTTTTGGCAAAAGAGGGTGGAGTCTGTGGAATGCTGAAAGTCCAACATTGTTAAACTTACATTCCAGATAAAAGTGAAAATATACAGAAGTATATAAAGAATATTACTGATTTGCACAAAGAGCTTGCTCCACTGGAGTTTGAAGGTGCCTGGGAGAAACTTGGTAAGAGTTTTTCCTCAATACAAAAATGGTTCACTGAAATAGGTGGTTCTATTATAGGGAAAGTTTTAATATCAGCAACAGTAGTAATATTAGTAGTGTTATTAGTGAAATTAGTTTATATATGTATTAAAAGGAGAAAAAGACAAAATAAAATAAAAAGAGAAAATAAGATAAATAAAGAAAGAGAACAAGAAATGGGAGAAATAGAACTAGAAGAACTAAAAGAAAACATGTATGAAAGAACAAAAAGACAAGATGAAAGGGACACTGATGTGTGAATTAACAAAAGCAAGTGGACAAGAAACATTTTATCTGAAAATTGTGTAACATGGGTTTTTGTGGTGATATTAAAAATCACCAAAGGGGGGAATTGATGGAGCAAGGTAAATAAAATAAATTTTTAACTCCCCATAATAGGGATAATAACTTAACGATATTAATTGTTTGCCAAATTAACCAACAATCTGCACTTTTATAAACATTTACACAAGTGGTAATCGCTATTTATGTGCAAAACTAACTTATTTACAATTGTAAAGTAAATTAATAATTAATATAGTAATTTGCGTACTAATTAGAGCAAAATCGCATAATTTGTGCTATGTAGTAAAATTGTATTGTGGCAAAGAATGCGGATGGTAAGTAAACATAGCTTTAAATGTCGCTTCTGCTAGGTAACACCTAACTTGGGTATTTAGAATGACGGGTGGGAAAACAGAAAGGCTTATTTTCTTTGTTTTAATTATGATTGTGTTTGTTCTTATGATAGTTCGTTTGGGCCTGCTAGGCCATGCTGCGAAAATGGCTGCCGAGGCAGATGAGGTCATGCGCAGACACAAAGATGGCCTCTAAGCGGAAGAAAGCCATAGAGATAAGCCACGTGGGTACAGCTCGAGCCCAGAGTGAGAAGTGTCAAGGTCAGGCTGACCTGACTTGAGGAGAATGCCAAGAAAGACTCAGCATGCATCCGTGAGAATGGAAGCTGAACCCAAATGAATTAACAATGGACTGCTTTAAATGTGACCAACAAAAGTGAAACATTTAGTGAACTGTCAATTGGACTGCTATTACCCAAAGGTCGTGTGAAAATATAATCCTTAAACAATTTTAGAACCGGTTTGAACAAGGAGGGCAATGAAGTGATTCTAGCCACCCCTCCAATGGACCAATTAGCGTGATTCTCTCCCCCAAAGATTGCAACTTTTTGTTTAGTAAGCTAGTAGTAGGGTATAAGAGGACCTACTCTTAAGTAGGAGGAGCGCTATTCCTGCATAATTTTGAACACTGAGCGTGATGCTAATGAAGCTGCTGCCATTTTCTATAGGCCGCTTTTCTTTGGAGAATTTTTCTTCTGAACTTTAAAACTTGATTGGGAAAGGAACGAGACCAATGCGGGAAATCTGTAAGGGAGGTCCGTCGAGGAGGCCTTTAGCGGGACAGTCAGTCAGTTTTGGGAGTTCAATGCTGTGATCTGCTTTTGGTGAATTTTTCCAAGCCGCAACAAATGGGTATGCATTTAATCTTTTATAAAATGTATTTCTTATATGCTATTGAAGTGTATTAAAGTGATTAATAAACTAAGAATCTCACTCATGCAAACTGAATTTAGATAAAATCTATTTCTAATTAATTCCGAGTCTGTGGTTCTTTAGTTTATTTAATGAATTTAATATGTATTAAGGTTTTAAAGGATTGAGCTGGTCTTAATCGCTATCAACTTATTCTACTAGTTGGTCCATCGACCAAAAAGCGGAATACCTTGATGTTTTAGAACCGTCAGGATTAAACTAAAATAAACATGGTTGTTTAAGATAATATCCTGTTAACTTCAATAAGGTATTCCATTCTTCCACCAATTTCGTTCATCTCCTTAGTGAAAGTGGATGTGATCCAGGGAATAACTGAGAGAGTGTATGGTTATGCGGTGTTATGGGCCCCACCGTCATATGGTATAATTGTTGTGAATGATCTTTACCTGGATATTATGTCGAAAGGAGAAGAATTTACATTAGCCGCGCTGGATCAACGTCAACGACACATCTGCGGACAAACCATGCCCAAGAGTCACAACTCGACAAAGAGCACAAGTTACCCAAGTCTGCAACATCTCAGCACCGTGGAAGCACAGAACTGACAGGCACACCGCAAGAAAGGGATCAGTGGCAGACAAATCAGAGCCGCAGGAGCGAATCACCCACCGTGCAGCATACGCACATAAGTATAAGTGCACCTCGACATTGACAACATCCCGGTACAAACAGCAACACCTCCACAACAGAGCACAGGACACAACTGGTGCCGCAAATGTGCACAACATGGCAAATCACATCTGGCACAGCAGGAAACTGTGACATGACAATGTACAAGTACAACCTGTAACCTGCAAATATGTCTTATTCACACATGCTGTGCTTGTGGACATTTTGTACTGTCCCATCATTGCCAGGGAAGGCCACAATGTGACGTTCTCATGAGAAGAAATTGTTGATGATGGTGTTCCTAAGGGCCATTCCTGCCGCAGCTGCAGTGGGATTTGGGCCACCTGCCCCATCGTCCCCATCATCGTCCGGTACTTCTGGAACTGGGATCCATGGGGCATTGGTGCGTACACAGATGTTGTGCAACACACAACATGCAACAATCATCTTGCACACGATGTCCGGGCTGTACAAGAGCTTTCCACCTGTGCCGTCCAGGCACCTGAAACGTGACTTCAACACGCCAAATGTGCGTTCAACGATGCCCCTGGTGCGTATGTGGGCCGCATTGTACTGCCTCTGGGCGGGTGTGTTCGGGTCTCGGAAGGGTGTCATCATCCAAGGGCAGAGTGCATATCCTTGATCACCTGTGACAGTGCAGAGAGAAAAGAGTCAATGCTTGGTTCGGCATGATGTGATGGCAGGCCCACTAATCCAGTGACGCCTGTGCTGGCTGTGTGTGGGGTGAGTGTAAGCTAGCCCTCAGGGAGTAGCTGGTGCTGGCAACAACTCCAACAGTCATCAGGCACTCAGAAATGCAATGTCAGAACAACAAGGGAGCATGACTTGAGTCGCACAGGGTTAGTGGCCCCGGATGCACAGCGGCCGACACGGGCCTACCGCCACGGGACGCTGACCTGCGGGAGACTGGGGTAGGGTCATGAGGGCAGAGCAGGGTCTCGTATGTATCATAGGTGCCTTCCGCGGAGTGTCTCGGGGGAGAATGGGAGGTCTACCTCCAGGGCATGATGTAGAGGGCACATGCCAGCTGTGTCCGGCAACATGGCGGATATGAATGCCACAGACTCATGCCAGACACCAAGTCCGTACCTGCCCGTTGCTGATGACAACCCCCAGGCCACAGGCTCAGACACCAACAATGTTCCGCCGGAGGCTGACGGTCACTCACGGCACACAGGGTTAGTGGCACCAGGTCAGTTGTTGATAGTGTTCGATCACCTCCGTGACTCTGATCTGGCTTTTGTCTGGACTGAGCCGCATCTTCCTCTTACTCCTCTCCGTGCGTTCACTGGTGTGGACTCTGCCATTCATGATTCGCGACTAAGTGCTGGATGTGGGACCTACTGGTCCGCAGGGTAGGCCTGAGCCCTCATCCACGTGTCGCCAGCTTGCGTTGAACAGGGTTAGTGGCACCACGTGTCGCCGGCTTGCGTTGAACAGGGTTAGTGGCACCACGTGTCGCCGGCTTGCATTGAACAGGGTTAGTGGCACCACATGTCGCCGGCTTGCGTTGAACAGGGTTAGTGGCACCACGTGTCGCCAGCTTGCATTGAACAGTGTTAGTGGCACCATGTATCGCCGGCTTGCGTTGAACAGGGTTGGTGGCACCACGTGTCGCCGGCTTGCGTTCAACAGGGTTGGTGGCACCACGTGTCGCAGGCCTGCGATACGGAATTATGCTTCACTGATCGAAGGGAGTCTGGTCCTGTGGCCGCTGCCACGGACCTGGGGTCACTGCCATTCAAGACTCAGGACACAGTTCCACATGTGGGACCTACTGGTCCGAAGAGGACGCCGGTGGAGTATGTCAATGAGAAAGGAGTAATGTGGGCCAGCGCCTTGGGGGCCAGCGATGGTCTGCGGAGGCTGCAGAGGTCGCGGGACTGGGGCTTGGAGCTTGCACCGGCATGTGGTGTGCCCTCTTTGACACACGCCGGTGTAGGCAATGAGCGGAGCCTCGTTGGTGTGCTGGGGCAGGCATGACGGGTGTGGGGACCAGCGGCCCGGGGTGCAGCAGGCGCACAGGGACGCAGGCCCCGCCGCGCTCTGCGCAGGACTCGTGGCGGGCTGAGAGGCGCCGCCCTGGCAGACGCGTTGTCCATTCCGAATGAGAACCACGCACAGTGCGACGGGCTTTTTGTTCACACCCCTACGCAGGCCTGGCATACGCAGGTCCAACCCACTCCGCCCGCACATGCAGGGGGGGACGTAACGTGTGACATTTCCGCGTTCTGCCCCACAGCCTGTGGGGACATGGTAGCGTCCACTGGCCACTACACTCCATGCACCAGCAGTTGATCTCCACATGGCCATTTCCGTGGTTTGCACACTGTGGTGTGTCCCGCACCTCCACGCCACACCTGGCATTGGGTAGGTTTATTTTCCTTAGTCACTTGCTGCTCTCGCACATGCCTGCTCCATGCCTCTCCTCACATCCTGCTATTGTGTGTCTGTGGTGCCATGCCGTGGCTGGGTTGTGGGCATGGCAAGGCCAAGTTCCCAATGGAGTCGTGTTGTCGTGTCTGGTAGGTTGGCATGTTGTGTGGCATGTTGAATGTAGTTGTGCTGCGTGCCCATTGCCAGTGTCGTGAGTTGCATGACTGTGGGCTGGAGGTGTGTGGTGTGTTCATTTTGGACTTACCAACGAGCACTGCATTTCCATGGGTGCCATCCTGGGAGCGCTGGGTGATGATGGACTGTCGGGAGATGTGAGAATCATGCACTCTGCCTGGGGAGTTGACCACGACATTGTTGAGGAGTCCCGGGCGGGCCACTATTGCCTGCACATTCATGGGATGCGTGTGCTTTCTGTTGTGGTAGTTGTGTGCAGTGTCGGCAGGGGGCACGAGGGGTACATGTGTGCAGTTGATTGGCCCCAACACATGAGGGAATCCAGCTATGGCGTAGGGGCCTTGCTTGGTCTCCAGCTGCTCCTGCGCAGTGTGGGTGAAGTGGAGGTGCTGGGGTACCAGGCTGATGTTGGCATCCAGGACAGGTGTGATGACCTTGGATGGGGCTGGCTGTGTGACTCCTCCGACTCTGGCAGTTGTGGGTTGGATGGTACCAGAAGCCGACATGTGCAGCGCAGCCGGCAGCTTTGTCTGCGGAGGGATGTTGGTTGTCCGCTGGGTTGGTACCGTCAGCAGGTGGGGGATGTGGGTCAGGATGCGGGGGATGGTTGTCCTTTTGGGCCTGTAGTGGGCAATGTCCTCCTCTGGCGTTGGGTCTGGGCGGCAGGTGCGTTTCAGGTGGGTCCGCTGTCTTTGTGTACGCTGCCTCTGTGGTGTTCCCGGGGGGGGTGGGACAGGTCCTGGGGTGGTGGCGGGCCTGGGGTGGGTGGCGGTGGGTGTTGTGGCCCTCATGGGTCTCGGAGCTGCATGATCACTGTCTCCATGGCATCTGTGGGTCTTCAGATGTGGCTCTTGGCTGGGCTCCCTTTCATGCTGCAGGTAGTCATCCTGCTGAACACCAGCAAAAGGCAGGTGTTAAATCCCTGCTGCTACCGCGGCTTATCGCGTGGTTTTGACTCGCATCGCAGATCTGGCAGTTCGTTGTGAAAGTGGTGTTGTGGTTTTTTCGTGTGTTTTTGCACGGGAACGCCTACTCTGCATCTCATTAGGGTTAGTTGGTGGTGTCCATCGTGGAGATGAGTTTTGGGGCAGTTATCGCGGGAATACTGGCGATGTCTGCAGTTTGCACCCGCTTGTGAATGGGGTGTTAAATCCATCTCCACTTTTGATGGGTGAAGGTGGAGATAAATCGGCAGTAGGTCCTTGTGAATATGCCCCTTAGTGTATGCTACACTAAGACTCGCCCTTAAGCGTTATCCCAGAATCTTTGACCAACGACGGACCCGTTACTTCCATTAAGGCCAACGACGGACCCGTAACTTCCATTAAGGTCAACGACGGACCACAACATAAAACACAAATAAACAAACTTCTTTGTAGTGTCACAAGTCCATTTCGGTCTCTGTCAAGTCTAATGAGCAAAATTCCATCATCAGTCAGAACCTTACTATTTTTTCAACACTACTAATAATACCTTCTAGCACATTAGCAACATTTCACAACCCTATTGATACTCACACCACTCCAGCAATTGCCTTCTCGCATTACCTTCTAGTACCGCTTTGCCAGTCTTCAAGTTCTGGGCATTCGAACCAGGACTTTTTGAGGATTTGGACATTTACCTAACTTGGGCAATTATTTTGTAGCTCCTTTCAGGACATTAACCTAAATTCGGCTCCTTTTGGTCAAGATGTATAACCCTAACTCTGCTACCAAACTGATGGAGCAGAAATTTCACGGTAATCTCTCAAAGCAAAACACCACTACCCTTGTTTTCCGCTCAAGGCGATGGACCTTTGCCACTGTGTGATGACCAAAAAGGAGACTTTGCATAAAGATGAGCAAATCAAATGCAAATAAGTATTTAAGGCAATAATGAGAGTTGTGAGTAGTTTTAAAGGGATTTATTTTCCAATCAAAATTTATGTTTCTCTGACTCTTCATTCATTAGTCAGATATCAATCAGGTTACAGCATTGGAAATAGGAAAAAATAGAAATCAATACAGAACATATTATAGATTGCATACAAAGCGCTCCATAAAGGAAGAAATCCCTATTTCTATGGAAAAATGAGGCATAAATGTCCGTCAGAACTCATAAAGAGTTCAAGAAATATAATGCAAGAGTGAGCTTAGCATGAAACTAAATCAATAATTAATAATTGCAAAATCTGCCATAAAGAGAAATAAATGCATAGGTCAAATAAGTCTTTGCAAAACCAGTTAGTCAAAGCATAAACTTGGGGTTTTTAGTAAAAAAGTCTGCATCTAAATCTGCCCTCATACAGCTGATTCCCTCTCTTCACGCTGAGCTTCATCTCCGTCTGCCTCTTTGTGTCTTTCCCAGAGGCTGCCCACAGCCCCTCCTTTCTCTCTCTGCAGAACTCAAAAAAAGCTGTGTGATTCTGCAAGCATCCAGCTAAAAAAGAATAAGCAAAAGCCCACACCCCTCAGCTAGGAACGAGTATATATTTCAGCAAAACATGTGACTTTTTGTCTTCATACTACGTCCAATTGAAGTTGAAGAAAGTTTCACGTCATCAATCAGGACAGTTCTTGTAACACATTTTAATTTTGAACTAAATGATTTCATCTCCTCTTCCTGCTAAAGAAACAATTTATTTAAACTAAACAGAAAACTTTTAATCCAGCAAGAAAGTATTATTTTAGGCAGGAACTGTGAAGACATTTTACAATAATAATAAGAAAAACGTGTGCTTTGCAGTTTCACTCTACGTTATGAAATGAATAAGGCTTTGTTTAAACAACTGAATACTGATAAAAGCAAGCTACAAGCCGTAAATTATAAGAAACGTCTTTCATGAAGAAATAGGAAAGGGGAGGCGACATTCCATTCTTATCTCAAGGACTTGTGCTGAGGCTTCCCAAAGCAAACTAAACCACGAGCTGTTTATTTCATATTTCTCTACACTTTAAAATGTGTGTTAATTCAGCACAAATATATATGCTACTTTGAAAGTTCAAAACACATTTTCCAAATTAAATGTACATTCTATAGTGAGGTCAAATCTAAACCAAACACATTTAAATCAAACATGAATTAATTGAGCATGGTTTTACGATATTCATTAGACTGAAAGCATCTGACTAGGCCTCATTAATTTTTTCACTTTTCATGCACCGATTGTCCTGCGTGCCACTTTTTAAATGCAGGTTTATGTCTGAAACTCAAGGCAGCTTTTGTCATTTAGTAATGCTTAAATCTATAGGTGAAATTTAAGAGCCATCAGCCTTCTTGGCTTAATGACACGCTTCGCCACTTTCCTTGCAAATATGCCCCTTGGAGCGCACAGTCACGCCAGTGCAGCGCATCATTTTCAGAGGTTAGAAAAAATAATGAGTGCAATTTTCTTTTGAACTTATTTCTCTAAATTTGTCTACAGTTTGAACTGAAAGCACATTTCAAAACCAACGAGTTAGTTTGCAAGATTTTCGTTACTAAGTACACATTGCATGGCTTGAGAAATCAACGTTTTGATGCATATAAAAACAAAATGCACCGTAGAGGAAAATGTTCAATTGAGGTTTTATGTGACTGGAAAGGATGCCACTTCAGTGTTTTTCATTCAGCTATTGTAGCTTCAAAAGATTTTTGCCTTAGAGCAATATATGCAAAATTAAAGGCATTATTTTAATTTGTTAATAAATTAGAGGATTGTTTCAGAGATATGGCTGGCCTACTGGTTTCATTCTGTGGGTTGATGCTCATTTAGGGCCTCATTTACAAGGCCCCTTGTGGCACTTTTGCACCAGTGGAGCGTCACTTTTTTGAGGCTCCGGTGGCGCAATGTGCTGCAGCATATTTACAAGGCCACGCAAACCCACTTTAGGTGGCTTTTCATGGCCTTGTAAATATGTGCCCCTTTCATGCAGAACACTGCTTGAAAGGTTCTATGGGTGTGGTTGTGGGTGTTCCCACGCAACACCCATGGAATCTGAAGCATTCCCAGATTTTTGAGAAATCGGAAATCTGGGAATGCGTCAGATTCTAACACCACCCCAGGGGTGGCGTAAGGGAGGCGCAATGAGGAGAAATGTTTTCATTTCTCCTCATTTTTCCCTCTTTCTATGTGTGCTGCATTCTGCAGCACACATAGAAAGAGGAAATCACTCAATTGATTGATTTTATGCAGGAAGGTTTCCTTCCTGCACAAAATCAATCAGCCTCGTAACGCAGACACCCTTGCACCATGGCGTTAGGGTACCTGCGTTGGTTGCACTGTAGCCCATTGTGTGCCAGCGCTGGGGAAAACGACAGGAATGCAATGTACCACATAGATATGGTGCATTCCTGCCCTTTTGTTTTGACGCAGGGCAGTGCAGCAAGATTCCTTGCAGTGCTGCCTGCGCCAAAACCTCGTAAATGAGGCCCACAAAATGTAAAGTTTCTTGAATAACGGAATATGCATGAGGAATATGCCTGTTGTTATATATGACAAAATGCATTCACAATCAGTCGCTGAGGGCGTGAAATATCAAGGTAGACAGATCGCTCGATTTCCCCCAGGTCGGAGGAAGAGAGGTTTTGAAAATAATCCATATATTTATTGCAGGTAAAGACATAATAGTCCCAACAATAAATAAACAAAATAAATGTATACGTTAAGTGGCTAACGAATTTCAGGATTAACTTTGTTTATTGATTTTTAATACATAAAAGTCCACCTACAGCCCAAGGCGGTGGGGACCACTAACAACGAGGAACATGTGTAGGTCATCATTAAACGTCAGGTTGCTCTCAATCGCTTAGAGTCAATATGCTGCACCCAGAATGATTTATGCTGAGAGTCTTACATTTGTATCCCATATAGTTGATCGACCTCATTTATGACCTCTTCCCAGTATCATTGGAGCTTGGGACAATGCCAGAGTAGGTGAAGCATAATCCAGCATTACCACAATTCCTCCAGTAGAGGTTGCTTTATTGGCGGCGATCCAGCTATGTACTCCACATAGAGTGTAGTACCAGTAATTTGCAATCTTTGTAAGCGTCTCTCTCATTGATGTGCTAGTGGCACCTAATTCATCTTTCGCTAATATATCTGTCCAGCCTTTATGTGTGAATGTCCTCCCGATTTCGGTTACCCATCGAAGATGGTCTGCTGTCCGAGCCGAGGAATGGCCAGAGTTAAGGGCCTACTATATATCAGAGATCAGTCAACTGTCGTCGGTCTTGAGCCTAACAAATTTTTAAGTCAAATTACTTTCCTAAAAGGGTAATTGACCATGTTTGAAACAAGGATAGTGTCCCTGAATAGAGAATAGCTTTGAACCTTGGTAAAGCCCTTAAAATTTACCCTAAAGCCATTTTAAGTATAAATCCTTTCTCATATGAAAGTGACTTGGCCATTTGCAGAGCTCCTTTTTACATACATTGCTTACATTTATCTCTGTGTGTATACACACATTTGTACTATTTCTTTTACATTGAGCTTGTTTCGTCCATCATCCCCTTTTTGTATCGCTCTGTTTCCACAGTCTAGCACCTCAGTGACATGGTTATTGTAACTTCTGCGGACCACTACGTGTAATCTGCAGATTAAAGGTTAAAATCATAATTCAGTTAGTTCTTGTGGATGTTGCAGGGATACTTGTGTAACCTGCAGGTCATAAGTTCCAATCCTAGGGAAAAGGCCATCTAAGTTTTATCTGCTTGTCACAGGTTTCCATTCGTGAAAGAAACAATAAAAACTTTAGTCTTCGAATGTTGATAAAATGCAGAATATTGAGTAGGTTAGTGTTAATAAATGTAAAAAAACTATTAATAGTTAAATTAAAGATGTGCAACTGCATACGTTACATTTCATATGATTGAATAGTCATGCTTCTTCCCATGTCTATAACGAACAACGGCTAAACGCTCTATCTCTCTCTCTCTATTTCTCTCTCTACCACTCTGTCTCTTTCTATGTTCTTCACCCACCTCGTCACCTCTCTCTTGGCCATTTTGAGAAGTGATAAGATGACCTGTTAATTCTCACATCCAGATGTGAATACCCAGCTGGCCTGCACTTCATGACTTGTACTGAGACACTCATGTTCAGTATGTGATTAAACAGTGTGCAGGGGAGGCTCTCTCTATCTTACAAATTTGAGTTATCCTTGACAACAGGTCCTTTAATTCTACAAGAGGAGCTGCATATAGTTGGCACAGGTAGGTTTCTTTTTGTAGGTCTTTTATTTTCTGACTTGACACAGATCTATCAAGGTTTTGTGTTGCACTTGCACCACGCCTGGCTACGCAGGGCAACGCAAAACCTAGAATGAGATTTACCATGCTAAGCAGAGGCACCTTGCGTGGTATGGCAAATCTAGTGTAACGCAAGGCAGCACAAGTCACTGCTTGAGTTACACTGTGCCAGGAAGGTGTAACATGGGTGGAGTGTGGGTGTTCCTCGCATCCAGCAATGCAATCTGATGCATTCCCAGATTTACCAACACTGCTAAACCTGGAAATGCAAAAAGGAAAAGGAGGAAATGAAAATACCTGGTCAGAGTATCACAAAGGAAAAACACAAGGTTTGTTAAAAAATTGCCCTCACCCACTATATACTACCTCTATATATATGTATGTATTGTCTTCCCCATGTCCCTTTGCTCCATCCCAAGCATTGGTCTGCGCAGGGATGTCGTTAGCAAGCCCTATGATTTAGCATGCCACTATTAGTGGGTGAGGGCAATTTTTAACAAACCTTGTGTTTTTCCTTAGTAATACTTTGACCACATATTTTCCTTTCCTCCTTTCCTTTTTGTGTTTGTGTGTTTAGTGATTTAGGGAGGACGGATTAGGAAAGGTACCTCTATCCCCTTTGTTTTCAGTGAGATAAACCTGGGAATGCGTCAGAATTGTACGCCATCCCATAGAGACGCAACGTTGTTTCCTCTTTCCAAGTGTGCTGCATTCTGCAGCACACGTGGGAAGAAGAAAATGCCTCTAAGTATTGCTTTTGTGCAGGAAGTTGCCCCTTCCTGCACAAAAACAATCCGGCCTTAAACGCAGGCACCCTTGCTCCACAGCGCAAGGGTGCCTGCATTGGCGCTAGGCTGCACGGAGTGCACCAGATAAAGAAGAGGACACAAATGTCCCATATCTTGGTAAATAGGGTGCATTCCTGCCCTCTCCCTGTCACGCAGAGCAGCGCAGCACAGCAAATTGCCTTGCTGCGCTGCGTGACATAATGATAAATCTGAGCCTCAGTCCCCCATCGGGTGTGCTTGCCCCACAGATTGATTTACATCCTTTACCTGTAGAATGGCCACTCTCGTAAATATAAAAATAATAATTCCTTTTCAGAGGTCTATAATGTGCATGTTACTTTTATTGTATTATATCTATAATGTTATCACTATATATATGGTGTACTTTTGATCAAACTGTTTCACGTGCCACAAAATCGGTCCAGTGGAATTCTTCCTAGTCCCATAAAGTTACTTTTTGTTTTCTATCCTTCAATTGCCTGTTGTGCATTTTGTTTTGGAATTCTTTGGTGTCTCGTAAAACTCCATAGCATGCATATTTGTAGAGGACACGTTCCCTCCTGAGGAGTCCCTATTTACAGATGGCAAACGTTTATTTTTACCCAACTCTGGTTTTGAGCCTCTGGCTATGAAGTCAACATAGATCCCTGTAGTGCATGGACCACAGGGTGCTACATTACCCCCTCATGGGTCCTCCTTGTCCCAGTCCTAACAAAGTGAGGCAATCCTGCCTCACGACAGTCAATCAGAACGTCATATTATATTTTCTATGTAACATAAGCCCCTCCCACCCACCGCCATGCCTGCTTTTTCTAATGTCTGACGTCGGTCGGAACGCTCGTGAGCTCCGTGGTTTCCTGATGCCGGTTCTCGTGCTGGACGGGCTGGGGCTGCGGTACTTTTGCATGGATCCCTGGTGTCCTGCGTTTTTCTTCTTGTATTTCTGCTTGTTCCTCACTTTGTTAGGACTGGGATGAGGAGGACCCATGAGGGGGTAATGTCTTGTTACTTACCGGTAATCTTCATTACCCCGAATAGGGTCCTCCTCGTCCCAGTACTGTTCCCTCCCTCCCTCTCAATGTGTTTGTGTCTGGGCTTGTTGATAACAGGCATGGCTGTGGGTGGGAGGGGCTTATGTTACATAGAAAATATATCACATGGCGTTCTGATTGGCTGTCGTGAGGCAGGATTGCCTCACTTTGTTAGGACTGGGATGAGGAGGACCCTAATCGGGGTAATGAAGATTACCGGTAAGTAATAAGACATTTCACATCAATGTCTGTGTATTCCTTCCCTCCATACTTTTTCCTTTGTCCTATATGAATACTCTTGTAACTTTTGCGCATTGTAGTTGGGTGCCTTTGATGCCTCAGTGCTCACTTGTTTATATATTTTCTAGTTTTCAGTTTTAAATAAGTTGCTAATTTGTGTTATATATTTTTTACTAACATCTGTATGGGTAATATTTCAGAACCAGTGTATGCTTTACAAATAGCCAGTGCTACTTAGAGACTGCTATCGTTATGCAGCGTTAACCCTAGGCAGACAAGTGTCAGCTCTATATATCAAGGATTTTTCCTGACTCTTATCACTTGTCTGTTTACCAACTCTTTTTCCCTATGTCCACAAGTGTTTTGTCCCCTTGCAGCTTTAAATATCACGTTTGTTTCTGACTGTTTATCGATTTGCGTGGTAACCATTGTTGTCAAGAATGAGACGGTTTATCGATAGTTGTTTCTCTGTTGTGCGGTTATATTGTAAATTCCTTGTTCGTTCTCAGCACCTATAATCAGATTGGTATGACGTGGAAGAAAAGGTAAGGTGCGGAGAATTACAGTACACCGAAGGACAAACAATTCAATTACTTTTTTAGAGACTATGAAACACTTTAATAACAAATGTACAATATATGATGACAAATTATAATTATTGGACAATAAATTAACATCTGAAAAGGAATAATATTTTTCACAATGACTAGTGCGCACAATCACCAAAAATATCCTCAAGATACGGTGCAGGTGTTCCACGTACAAAGAAAAATTTAACAAACAACATGCATTTGACCTTCTATGGGAGATAATGAACAACAAGAAAAACCACCACCCAGAAGGCTATCTCAGGACTACTGAGAGGTATGGGGAGGAAGGGCACATAGAAATATTAAAACTCTGTTATACATAAGCCATGCCTGAGGAGCTCAGAGAACCATCTCTCAGGGGTGTAACTTCAGGGAGGGTGTTTGGGGTGTTACACCCCTTAATAAATGGATTCTTTAATAAATAGTTGGGTTCAGGTTCTTGAAGTTGGGTATGGTGAGGTGTTTGTCGGATTTCACATGGGATTTTTACATACACACACACAGACACACACAGACAAAAACACACGCACACTTTCGTGTCTGTTTTGAAGGACTTTACAAATGGGTTATTTTACATTAAACCTTCTCCGTTTCCACAGCTCCTTAAGCACCCCATGCCCTGCTTCTCATATGTTATATTTTAACAAGATATGCGATCTAAAGCAAACACCCCCCAATCTTACCGACCAAGCTACGCCGCTGCCAACCCTCCAACCATAAATTGAATGAATTACACACACAGAATATAACTTTTTAAGGTGGTCTAATCTTGGCTGCTCAGTCTACGTCGTGCTGTTGGTATGCTTATATGTAAAGACATAGAGCCCTAATAATAAACGTAAATTGGGTCATAAACATAAGTTTGTGACCGAATTTACATTTTTTACGCCTACCAGGAATTCACTGAGGGATTCAAGGCTGGTGTAACTGGTTTTATGATAGAAAGTGTCACTTGTAATGGGTGTTTTAAAGGAAGTTTGGAAACGCCCACAAAGATGTACATTTATGGGTTTTCCAATATTCCTCTCCAATCTGTTCCCATCCTGGAAATGGTTGGAAATTTACTAATCTCCTCTTTGAGTTTGGGAAGGGGTGAGGATCACACCAACATTTGGTGGGGTATAGGGAAAAGGCTTACTCCACAGGGAAAAATGTTTTAGCTGTGGTGGGAGAAAAAAAGTGGAATTGCACAGAAAACTCATATTCCTCTCGTGTGGAGCGCTCTCATGTGAGGAGCTCCGCACATGGGGAGTCTGAGCTGTGATAAAAGTCACATGACATTTCTAGAAGTATGCATGGAAACCTTCGCCTGGCACAGCTTTCCAGGCATACTTCTGGGAATGCTTGTGAATTACAAAAAGTAGTAAAGCTGCACCTGCACGAAAACGCCAGTTTGCGTGTTCTGATTTCCTACTTTTTTGTGAATGAGGACAATACTCCATTCCTTCAAGCTTCACACTGTGTTTGGTCCGAAACCATAAGGAGTATAAAGACTGGCTGCAATGGCATTATTTTTAACAGCGTGCATCTTCTGCCTTCTCAGTTGTGGCACTGTTGTACATAGAAAAGTCAATTCGCCAAGTGTATAAAACAAGTTAGCTTTATTCACGCTTAGTTCCAAGTTGAGTAGAAGATAAGAAAAGACAAGCCCCACCAGGAGCAGCCTCCCTGCCGCTCAGCCTGCCTGCCATCAACTGCCACTCCACACACCAGCCAGGCACTCCAACATTCCATGAGGTCATCAGGCATTCTGACACTCACACTAGCTGAGCAGCAGAGAAGTCACGGCCAGGGAAAAGAGAGACGCAAGTCAAATATAACATATCCCCCTTCCTTAGGGAAACAAAACTGAAGTGAAGGAAAGGAAAACGTTTACATTGCATTTTTAAAGACATTGAGATTGGCCCCAAATAAAGACATAGAGATTAACCCCATCCCCCTCCCTTGGGGAAAATATAGAAAAACGAGCATTGCAAGGGCAAGGCTCAAAACTAAGAGCATTGGGCACTAACCACCCAACAACATACCGTAATAGGGTACTGACCAGCCCACAACCTCAACACAACAGGGTACTCACCACCCTTGAAATCCAGAACTGGGACACCCACCGCCCCACAAGCACAACCCAACAGGGTACTCACCACCCTTGACCATAGGACTGGGGCACTCACCACCCCCAAAACCTTTCATAGCAGGGTACACACCACCCTGTGAAACATAACTGGTGTACATACCGCCCCTCAACCTACACATAACAGGGTACACACAACCCTGTGGAACATAACTGGGGTACTCACCACCCTACGACCTGTCTTAACAGGGTACACACCATCTTGTGGAACATAACTGGGGTACTCACCACCCCCAGTACTCACCACCCCACGACCTCTCATATCAGGGTACACACCACCCTGTGAAATCTAACTGGGGCACTATACTTCACCACTCTGCAACCACCTCCACCAAACAATAACACAGTGATGAAATGAAAAACAAAAACAAAACACATTTTAAGCATTAAGAGCCCTGACCGCATAGCAGAGTAAAGATCTCGCTATAAAATCTTGAGCTCCGGTGAGCTGTCTCTCACCCAAGATCCTCACACAAAGTGAAGCACTTGTCCATAAGTTCCATGTAGCTATCGCTGTGGCGCAGTTCAAAAATAATGTGCTATGTTGTTAAGCAGACCCCCAACTGCAGGCAAGGTTCCATGTCCTCCTGCCTCTCAAACAGAAGAATGCCACATTCCATTGCTCTTATTTTTACAAACATATACACAGGCCACTGAGGTGCTCCTCGCAACCACGAAGCAGGTAAGCAATACATGCATTACCCGTCTCGCGCACTTTTAAAAACAACTTGCAGCGCTGCGAAAAAATAAAGTGGTAACATAAAAATTATTATCACACTAAATTCTCCACACAGTACCTCAGTAGACGGAGAAGGTATGCTCCAAGTCACCCAACACCTCAATCGTGGTACATCTCCAACCTCACACAGGCTGCGGCTTAAGAGACATCCCCAGCCTCTACTCTATCAATCAGCACGGTGTGTAGGCTCTCCTCACACTGCCAAAACATCTCACCAGGGGTGTCCATCAGCTGTCCCAGAACAGCTAGCTGCTGGCAACTCTCGCGCACCACTCAGCACCGCCAAACCAAACCAGCAGGGCCTGTGGCAGGGACAGCTGGGCAAAACAACTCCTCCCATGTTCTTGTGGGCTCCTTCGGATTGTGCTCATAAAATCCTCTCTCTCAGACCTTCAGTGCTCCTAAATTCCTCGTAGTCTCCACACATACACCAGAGACAGCTCTAAGAAACGCTGTCGACTCTGCTCCACTCTGAAGTGAAGGAAAGGAAAACGTTTACATCTTCTCCCAAATTTCTCGTATTCTCCACACATGCACCAGGGACAGCTCTAGGAAAAGCTTTCGACTCGGTTCCACTCTGAAGTGAAGGAAGGAAAAACATTTAGAGCATTGGGCACTAACCACCCACCTAAATTCCGTAATAGGGTACTAACCACCCAAGACAATGGCAATCAATAGAACTGGGGCACTAACCACCCCACAACCTCAACACCACAGGGTACTCACCACCCTTGAAAGCCAGAACTGGAACACTCACCACCACACAACCTCAACGTAATAGGGTACTAACCACCCACCCCACAACCTACCCATAACAGGGCACACACAGCTGGGCAAAACAACTCCTCCCATGTTCTTGTGGGCTCCTTCGGATTGTGCTCATAAAATCCTCTCTCTCAGACCTTCAGTGCTCCCAAATTTCTCGTAGTCTCCACACATACACCAGAGACAGCTCTAAGAAACGCTGTCGACTCTGCTCCACTCTGCTCCACTCTGAAGTGAAGGAAAGGAAAACGTTTACATGTGCTCCCAAATTTCTCGTAGTCTCCACACATGCACCAGGGACAGCTCTAAGAAACGCTTTCGACTCGGTTCCACTCTGAAGTGAAGGAAGGAAAAACATTTAGAGCATTGGGCACTAACCACCCACCTAAATTCCGTAATAGGGTACTAACCACCCAAGACAATGGCAAACAATAGAACTGGGGCACTAACCACCCCACAACCTCAACACCACAGGGTACTCACCACCCTTGAAAGCCAGAACTGGGACACTCACCACCACACAACCTTCCCAAGAAACTGGACTGGGGCACTCAACGCCCACAACTTCACACACCACCCCAAAACATTCTGGGGCACTCAACTTCACCACCCCCCAACCTCCACGCAACAGGGAACACACATCCCTATGAAGCACAGTGGCACCAAACACCTACAACACCATAAAAGAGTACTAGCCATACTAGAAGACTGAACGGGGGCACAGATCACCCAACCTCATTGTAATAGACTCTGCAACCATTTTGCAACAAACCCACACACCAATACACAAGAAATCAAGCATTACAATAAATAGCAATGGAAACAAACACAAGGAAAGTGTTATACTCCGGTGGACGATCTTCCACCCGAAGTCCGCATCAAAGGTGTTCTCTTATCGTGATAGTTCAATGTTGATGTTGCCACCCGATCCACGGTGGCGCAGTGACATCCTCTTGGTTATCGTCCCCATGGAGTGTGAATAGTAAACGACAATGTAGTGTGTCCCGCGATTCAGTTCAAAATGTTTCCCATACCATTTTTCTCAAATGGAACATGCGACATGTTCTGTCACCTTGAATGACCTTTCTAAAAAACATATTTCAACCAATGACAGGGCAACACACAGCTACGATTGATCTTCGTTTTTTTTTTTTTTTTTTCGAGCCCTCCCAGATATCCACTGTGGAGTACAAGCCTGCTCTCCCACACGAAGATCGGAGATGTTGGTGCGCTCCTCACACGGTAAAGTGCTTGACTATTCTGCCTTTAACAGCGCATGCCTTGCCTGTTAGATCCTCTTACAACTCTCGACGCTTGGCTTGAGTTAAGAGCTCCCAGTTCCCCATGGCATCTCCTACCCCCGCAGTGCTCTCCTCACAGCGCTACTTTCAACAACAGCTCACTGCCCGCTGCGCCGTCCTTAACACCTCTACTTTCCACCGCTTGCTCCCCGCAGTACTCTCCTTACCACTATGGCTTCCCTCTGTGTTGAAAGCACGTCTCATTTTCCCTTCAGCTCCGACACCCGCTCCATGTCAATCATGCGTTGCCTCACTGAACGACTCCTCCAGCACCTTTTCTCTTCCTCCCACAACCTACAGGGTGTTCTGTGTGTCTCCTCTTTCAGCCAAGACACAGCGTTTCGACCTTTCCCTGCACATCGCTCATGCAAAGATGCGTGGTTGGCAAAACAGGACGTGGTTGGGGAATCAGACAGGAGTAACCAGGTTAAACAAAAGACGCAGATAGAATCAAAGTAGCCGCCAACCACAAAATGGCGGCACGCTCAGTGACGCTGCGCCGGATGGCTCGCAGCAAGTCCATTCTGCAGAACGTCCCTTTCCAGTCCTGATATGTGTAGAGTCAAAAGCATGACCGGTTCAAGAATGGAGGCGTCACAGGAGAGGTAAGGCTGCGCGCGCTATGCACAGCTCGAGAGATGTTTGAATGACTGCCAGCGGCTCAACTGCCATTGCGCAGCAGCAACAACACTAGGATTCCAAAACGTGAAAATCCATAAAAACTGCCACACTCACTGAATAACACCCGGTCAGCAGTCTCCGCCCTTCCAAAGAAGTGCATAGGCTCTCCAACAGTGCCGTTTCACTCTCAACAAGCCGTTCCTTGCAGTGCCTCTGGGGTGGTAACAAAAAAAAAATCATTCTCTCCTTACCAGTACGGCTTTTCTCTTCGTTTTTTTATATGCGCAGCACTCCTTCTCATGCCTTACGCGCTCCTCAGTCTCACGGCGTCTCTTCCACGCCCGCAGCACTCTCCTCTCTGCGCTACTCACTCTGCGCTGTCTCTTACGCCTCCTCTCTGCACTGCTTGCTGCCCCGCCGTACTCTCCTTACCGCTGCGCCTTTCGTCTCTTTACGATGCAGTGTACTCCATGCTCCTAGTCACTCACGCGTTTCCTCTCTGCACGACTCCTCCGTCAGCTTTTCCCTTCTCACAGCTTGCAGGGTGTTCCGCGTGTCTCCTTCTCCTTTCAGTGGCAGCACCCCAAAAGCTCTTACCCTCAAAGACAGAGGGAGACTGCTTCTTCATCAATGCTGTCTGTTCTCCAGACGGAGTGAGGGAACCTTGCTCTGCTTGACTCAGGGGACACTCTTGCTCAGAGTCAATCATGCGCCGACACACAGGCACCCCGAGCAGAAAACTCCAAACAAAGCTTGCTCACGCAAAGGCAATACTGTAGCTTCCATTAAGTCACCTTCGCCCCCTTTCAGCTCATTTCAAGGTGTCATTCTTCACTGGCAAAACACAGGCTCCGATCTTTGACAGGGTTCATTCTTCACTCACAAGCATGTAGGTATTAATCCCGAAGTCTTCCAGGTGACAGCTGTTTGCCAAAGCAGCAGTTTCTACTGCCAAAACAAAACCTGCTGTCTGACCATGACATTTCTCATGCAGGTTCAAAGTCCAAACGCCCAGGCTGCAGGCTGTCTAGCTGTTATAGGACACTGGTGGGGCTTACCAGGGCGTTTCTTTAGTTTCAGTTGACAAGTTTCACAGTCCTTAATTAAGTCCTTAGTTCCTTTGCTCCCGTCTTCCTTCCTCAAAGCGTAGGTTCGTTTTAAATCGTCGCCAAAAATGTTGTACATAGAAAAGTCCATTCGCCAAGTGTATAAAACAAGTTAGCTTTATTCACGCTTAGTTCCAAGTTGAGTAGAAGATAAGAAAAGACAAGCCCCACCAGGAGCAGCCTCCCTGCCGCTCAGCCTGCCTGCCATCAACTGCCACTTCACACACCAGCCAGGCACTCCAACATTCCATGAGGTCATCAGGCATTCTGACACTCACACTAGCTGAGCAGCAGAGAAGTCACGGCCAGGGAAAAGAGAGACGCAAGTCAAATATAACAGGCACTCATTTGAGATCAAGTATGGGCACTTTCCTGCCATTCAATGTCGCTGAATTGAGACCTCCCTGCAGCTGTAGTTACCACCTCAAGCCAGTACAGATCAGAAAATGTTACTAAAGACTGGCCTATTCAGGCTCTCTTCTTGTCCGTGTCCTCAGTGCAACGTAGTTACTTTGGTCACCGTTGCTGGACCCTGCCTGCTGAAACTCTGTACTGATAAAGCTCTGCATCAGGCCTCAGTGTCTGCACAGTGTCACCAAAAAAGTCACTAAGTATTCCACTTTTACTTCCAACTGAGATGTTGTTGACATTATTGTTGTCAGACCCTTTCATCGGGGTCACAAGACATGCAGGGGCTACTGGGCCTCAACTGTGGGAGTTGAGGTCATTTGGCCCGACCAGTGATTAATTTGAGCCGGTTGTTGCCGGTGGGGCCACTGGCAATCATTTTTGGGGACCAGCACTTATTTTCCCACATCAGACATTTCCCGAGAGAAAAACACACAAAGGGAGAAAGCAGAGACCTGCAGAAGTGAGATAAAAGGGCAGGGTGTGTCTGGTATTGGATTAAAGAGGCATCAGGCGGTTCCAAGACTGTGGAGCCTTGGTATTTGGCGCACCAACATTTAAAGGGTAGTCAAGCCAGTCACTAGGTAACAGCAGCATGCATGGACTGAGCCTTGGTCACAGTTCTTCAGGTCACAGTGGCCTGGGAAGAGCTGTAGTCACACTTCTTTGGGTCACAGCGGCATAGGATGGGCTGTGGTTGCATTTGTTCGGGTCACAACGGCACAGGTCAAGCCACGGTTGTAGTTCTTGGCATAGTGGTACTTAGCAGGCGTGATTCCATAGTTCCTATCTGGCACTGCAACCAGGAAAGTCTGGTACCTGCAAATACCTAGGGCAGGCAGATCACTCTTCTCTGTCTTCTTCCTCTGGCAGACCCCACCAGAACCGGGGTCTTGCTGCATCTAGCACTTTCTGGACAGTCACACCACAAAGAGGGTTGGCAGGCTGCTTTCCCCTCATAGCAAGCAGGATGACTTCTATGTACCTCAGGTCAGTTGAAGAGCTTTTTCTAGCAAGGCAAGCATCCAAGTGATGTGCCCCACTTCTAGGAAAGTGGCTGTCAGGTAGACACCACCCCTGGTTGCATAGCAGTCATCTATGTACGCTGTGAAGCACTCCCTTCCTTTATCATAGAGAATTTGGAACTTTGAATAACAGAGACTGCAGTCCCACCCTTCACCCCCACAATCTACTAAATGGCAGTGCTACATGAAGACTAATCAGAAGCTCCTCTTAACAGAAAGCCTAATTTAATTTCTAGCATAGCATTGTCTCCTTTCTCCCCGCAGCAGTGTCTAGGGTTCCCTCTCCTCGCTTCATTGTCTCAGTTTCCTACCGGTTTCCTACCCTCAGCATCAGCAATGTTAGCAAGACACTTTTTGGGAGAACAACCTCACCTCTATGTATTGCACAAGACCAGGCCAGGGTGCACACAAAATGGATCTCACTGGTCTCCATAACTATGGTTCACTCATACATGTAATGCATGTGCCGAGTAGGCCACATACAAAAGACGTACAACATACACTTGGGATGTTAGTGCTAGGGCCTTGGTAGGCGCATTGAAGTGGACCTTTTTTGCAAGTGAGCCAGTAGGCTGCCACTCCAGAGGCATGGATAAAAAGATGTGATCCCAACTATGGATTTAGAGAACATGGTATTCTGCCACCACCACTCTGCATTCTCAACCAGCGACAGGGAAACTAATCCTGTCAGTGAAATGAGGGCATGACTGGTGTACCCGTCCAGGTCAAACCATCACCTCACTGATGTTAAGGAACACAGCAAAGTGTGAGGCTAGTACCAAAATCAAAATCCAGGATCACAGATACACTGCTGGGCAGTTAGGGCAGGGGAACATGACTGTACACCGTGCAGGAGGGATTCCCTTACCAACAACACTCATCCTGGAATCCTTGTCTTTGCTTCAGGGCCTCTAGTTCCTGAAACCTGGATTACAATTTTTGAGTTTGGGTGTCCAACCAGTTGACTAGGATTTATTCTTGGCAAAACGATTATGAAAATCCTTTCTTGGACTCCATGGCATCTATCTTTGTCTCTTATCAATTGTATGTGTCTTTAATCAACTAGGTCATCACATTTTGCAAAATAATCTTGCACCCAGCAGAGACCCTCTATGTACAGAATTTCCCCTTCTCTTTTTGCCTTTTTGTTTTTTATTCTAACTGGAGGCTAGAATGCACCATGGATGCAATGACATTCTCTCAGGAAAGGATGTTCTTGCGCAGAAGACCCACTTCAATGCATCACCATAATTACAATTATCAAGGTAGTTGATCTGCTATCATTCTGTAGGAGGAAGCAAGGGAGGAAGGGAGGAAGTGCTGTAGGTCTCATCTACTACACTTACACCCAGAAACTTCTCACCACTGTGTCACAGGCCAGAAATCTGTCTACCAGATCCACCCAAACTTGTGTCTTTTCAAACAGCCTCAACCTTCCTCAGGCCTGGTGCTTGATGTGGTGGATGTCTGCAGCTTCTAGTAGCAGAGGGTTATTCACTTTTGGTTCTCAACACGACCTGCCAGCCATCTTGAAAGCACTTGTTTGATAATGGGCCAGGAGGCTCCAAATAACTGCTATTCTTTGGGGAGGCAGCGGTCCTGCAGCCTTAGATAGCTCACCAATTCCGCTATTGGGAGCAACACTCGGCCACCTCCGGTTGCATCGCTGGCCCCATTACACAGCAGTGATAAAGATACGTGCAAAAGCATCCTAAAATGGTGACTGCCCCAGTGTGCAGCTAACTACACTCCCAAGACAGGCCTTTAATGCCTTTCCTGAAGATCTGAAACTCCATTGCTCAAAGGGCTTTAACACTGATCCATAGAGAGTGGAGTAGCCAATAAATATGTAGGATGTGCTCTAGCCTGCCTTCTTCAAATCCATTCATGACAACTGCACAGTAACTTGCAATTCAACAATGATCAAGCCATGTTTGCAAACTGCAGTGCACCCACTTAATCTGTGTTACCTATTAGTCTGGGTTCTTTCTCCACAAGAACACAGAAATTGAACATTAGGTGTCTGTTACACATTACAGAAAATTGCTACACATGGAATGGCCTCCCCTTGGTGGCAACAATAGATATTGGACTAACTAGTTGAGGTCTTAGACCAGAAATTCAACAATGTATAAAAGTGTTATATGCAAATCCCACAACCAGGGTAATAAACGGGAAAATGTTCCCTTCATCCTTTAGGATAGAACAGGGCACATACAAAAGGTGCCCACTGTCTCCACTTCTGTTCTCCATAGTGATGGAACCCTGAGCAGAAATATTCAGGTCAACTGAAACACAGCAGGGTATTCAGATATGGACTACGACCCACATTATGTCCCTCTAAGCATACAACATCTTACATTATTCACGTATTATCGAGTGGAATCTAACTAAAACTCTAGAATCTCTGGAAAGGTTTGGCGACATTTCAGGGCAAAAGGCAAATAAGAGAAAGTCTTGCCTCCTTCTGTTGAGGCTGACACATGATTTGATTTAATAATCCCAGACCTGCGCCCCCTCCTACAGCAAACAAATCAAAACACATTCAAGTACTTAGGTGTCAAGATATATTGCCAAAAAGTGGATCTGATTGAGGATAATCTGGTTAAGTCATTAACAAGTATTCAGTTGTCTGTGGCATTCTGGAACAGGCTTGCTGTAATGGGGAGAATAGCAGTAGCAAAGATGATTATGTTACCCCACGTTTTATAATTTTTTACTACGCTGCTGGTAATTCCACCATATTTTTTTCATATAGATACTGTTGCAGTGCTGAAAGAATTGATATGGGATGGGCACAGACACAATCTGATGTTAGCCATACTTTAGAGTCAATTGAAGGAGGAAGGATGTGCAACATCTGAAATTGAGAATTTCTTTTTGGCCGCCCAGTTATAATGGGTCACTCGATGGGTGACAATACCGCCCTCAACAAAGTCCATTCATCTCTGAACTGTCGAAGGATATACCCCTTTTCTCCAGGGTAGTATCTTCATTGAATCAGAGAGTCCAAAATCCATCATTAATAGGAGTGAGAACTGGTGCTGCCTCAAGGTGATGAGTAAAACTAAACAGACACCTGCATATGCTCAGTCTCTCCCATTGTCGTGTATGCCTGAATTTAGGCTAGTAGCACACAATATGACCACTCAGATTTGGACGAAGGCTGGTATCATGATGGAGGGGATTTTTTTGATAATTCAGAATTGCATATGTTTTGGAACATACAACAAGAATTCCTTACCCTGGCAGGTCAGTCCTAACATTCAATACCTTATTCAATGAAGCTATGTCCACTGAACCCAACTTGGACTGACCCTTGTCAACACATGCAGTTCTAGAACCAATTTAAGGGCTACATTCTCCTAGGTAAGAGGTGACAAGATTGTACTAGGCTTTATAGTTGATGACTCTACCAGACCTGCAATCACTAAAAGCAAAATGGACAACAGACCTTGTGACAGATATAACTTATAGTGAATGGGTACAAATCCTTGCACACCCAAACACAATATCAATGAATTGCAAATTTAAACCAATACAACATAACTCCCAGAAGACTCTGCATGATGGGGCACAATGTCACTGTTGTGTCAAAAATATCGCATGACAACAATATTGTGGTACAGAATATTGCAGGTAAGAATCTCATGGGTTTAAGTGTTAATTTGTTTTAATATGGCTGTATATAAGATCAATTTTGTACCACTTTGGAATGTTTTATAATTTTGTGTGTTTTAAGTTATTAATGAGTTAATGTTTATTGACTGCAATTTTGTGTAGTTGTTTTATAGTTTTGACAGTATTTGTAAAGTTTTTTTCTTTTAATTGTTGGCATGTTATTGGATTTGTACCAGAGCAGAGTGAGAAGATATTTTAATATATAGTTTGATTTTCTAAAACTTTTTTTACAATTTGGTAAGTTAAATTGGTTAATTAGATTTATAATTATGCTAATTATTTAATTGTAATATCATGTAATTAATATTTAAAAAATGCAATGTTTTCAGTTGGTTAATTAAAGTATTATGGTAAATGTTTTAATTTATCAATTATTTTTCTTAATTATTAATTGATTAATGTATTTTAATTTGATAATTAGAGTATTAATTACATTACATTAGATTTTGAATTTAGATTTGTTAGGCGCACAAATCATCCCCTAGGGGATCTGTCGGCGCCGGAGCAGTCAATACAGGTCACAATTACATATGATGATTAAAGATCAAACAACCATGTTTTAAGGGATTTCCTAAAAGAGAATGAGTCTGAGCAAGAACATAGAGGTAAGGGTAGCTGAGTCCAGTGTTTTGGAGCTAAAAGGAAAAGGAACGGCCACCATATCTGGCAGTACGAATACGTTTGGGGTGTAGCAATAGTAGCTCACTGTATCTAAGCAGGCGTGCCGGGATATATATGACTGCAACTTGTTTTTAAGATAACATGGTCCCTTCCCATGCAATGATTTAAAAACCAAACACATACGTTTGAAAAGAGTTACGCTTTTTTATGGGAAGCCAATAAAGGGAACGTAATAAAGGTTCCGAGGGAGATTGTGGGGAAAGATTACAGACAAGGTGTGCTGCCGTGTTCTGGACCACTTGAAGTCTGGAAAAAAGGCCTTCATTCATTGCAACCATAAGGGAATTACCATAGTCCAGGCGGCTCACTATCAATGCCTGGTCTAGGGTTTTCCTAGCATGCAAAGGAACCCAGTGAAAGGCTTTCCTAAGCATGCGCATCAGTCCGAAACAGTCCCAGAGATAGATTTAACATGCTCACTCATGGGGAGATTATCGGCCAAGAAGACACCCAAATCTTTTACCAGTTTTTTAGGAGTCGGGGAGAACCCCAGTTCAGATGGCCATCAGTCGGTAAACCAGACTGGGTAAGCCTTCCCAAAGAGTAAGAGTTCTGTCTTACTAGTGTTGAGCTGAAGAAAATTAGCCGTCATCCAGGAGGCAATTTTTAGCATACAATTTTTAAATTTGATTTTGCTAAATTCCAGATTAGAATCCATAGTGATGACAAGTTGCATGTCATCGGGGGGCGCTAGAGGGCGTGCAGCGTAATGGCCGCACGCTAGTGCAGCTCCGCTGGCCCAGAACCATCATCAGCTGCAAATCCTTGGTAGATGACATCGGAAATATGCCATCCCTGTAAAAATGGACATCGGAAGCCTGGCGCACTTGTATAATGCCGGTGAGCAGTCTCTATCAGCAACGTGGGGGCTGTAAATTAACCTTGTAGCTGGCGCGCGCGAAGACCGGAGCGCTCAACAAAATGGCGGCCACCTTTCTCACCGGACGGCGGAATGACACACCTCGATTGTAACCAGCTCACAGATTATCCGATAAGCAAACGGTGAGTGTGGTGTTTCCTGCGAAGGGACGCGGTGCATATGGGGAGCACAGAATAGCATAAACACACTGCCGGGATACTCAGATGCGACTCAACCCGCAGTAAAATGGCGGATACCGGCAGACGAAACGCGGCGGAGCTGCAATAGATTAGCCGAGACCCTGCGCTTCACTGTAACGCACAGAAATAGCCTCAGCAGACCAACAATTAAATTGTCAAAGCGAAATATTCAGGCAACGGGCGGTGCGGCACTGTACTCTGCCATAGTGGACGGGGAGGACCAATACGCTGCTACATACCCTCGCATATCCACACACAAGTGCCTGTAGACACACTCTGGGGCCCATTGCAGTGTGCTGACACCAAGCATTGTGGGGAAAAACCACTGCAGCGCTGCTGAACTGGCGGATTACACCCCATACCTGACAACGCTGCAGCACCGCTGGATGCGGAGCGGAGGCGATTGACCTACCTACAGGGCAATAACTGGGGAATCGCTGCCGTATCACCGTTCGAAATCTCAGAGATCCCCTCCACAATCACCAGTGCGTTTTTCTGAGGCAAGCCCTCCAAGTCCCCACGTGACAAACTGTGTATCTACGACCACCATACCGGTCCCAAGGGACGGCGACATTGGCTAGCAGCTCGAAGAAATTGTGTATATCGCAGTGCGGTGACGCACTCTCATACACATCTCCTGCGCGACGCCCTCACAGTTAAAAACCTCAAAGCCATGGGCAAACCTGATAGACAACAACCTAAATTGTCGTTTGATACACGACGCACGCATAAAACAACGCAGGCACATTTAGATACCGAATTAGATACAGAAGGCGCCAGAGGATCCAATATGGAAGCTACCTTAGCCGCCATCCAGCAAAGTCTGCAAGCAATCGACGGGAAAATCGATACTCTAACGCTGAGAGTAGATCATATGGCCGCCAAACTGGACAAACAAGGCGAACGCCTAGATGCAGCGGAATTACGAATTTCAGCAGTGGAGGACGAATCCAACGACACCGCCACGAAATGCGCCGCCATGGAGAAACTACTAGTGACTATACAAAATAAGAACGAGGATTTGGAGGCGAGGTCCCGCCGCAATAATGTACGCGTAATGGGAATACCAGAGAGTGCAAATACTGGGAAGCTGGAAACGTACATAGAGAAAATGCTAAAAGACTGTTTTGGAGAGGAAAACTTCTCACCACTACTCATTATAGAAAGGGCGCACCGATCCATGGCTCCCCCACCACCTCCAGGAGCTCCGCCACGACCGATAATAGCACGTGTGTTGAACTATAGGGACAGAGACAGCATACTACGGTTGGCGCGCGAAAAACAACAAGTCAAGTATCAAAATTATGATGTCTCATTCTATCCGGATTTCACACAATCTGTACAACTAGCGCGCAGAGAATTCACAGAAGTAAAAAAGAAGCTCCGGGACCTGGAGATTCCATATGCTATGCTCTACCCCGCAAGGCTGCGAGTCACGCACGATGGCCGAACAACGATTCTGCACACACTGCAAGCTGCACAGGATTTTCTAAAGCACGTCTCAACCAAGCGAAAGCCTAAGGTACACACTGCATCCACTTTGCAATCTGACGGAGGCAGCGGCTAGTGAGATATAAGATGACTACTGCAAGGTAAGACTATACTATGGGGTAAGACGACCAATATTGCAAACTTCACATCAACGTTACAAACTGAACCTAGCCGGATGTGCGACATGGCATACTGCACAAACTAAATTCACAGCTTACATGAACATTGAGACATTGCATATGCCCGCATGTATGACTTGTGCAGCTGGCGGTAAACCTCCATCAGGGAATAAAAAGGGGATGAGGGGGAAGTCTAACCATGCAACGGACAGAGAAGTAGACAGATAAGAAACTGCGCCAGCATAAACGCATAATTACACATCACTGGTACCTGGATTTATAGATGTAACACAAACAGGTCTGAGGGCGGGAATGTACCACTTTATACTCTTGAGGAGGACTACCGTTTCAGTACTAATCTATATTGTGTCAAACGGAAAATAGTTATATACCAGGGTTGAAGTGTAATATAACTCAGTCTACCAATATGCCCAGATTGTGTAATGAACATTGCAAAATGCACTAACATGAGCTTAAGATGTCGATTCATGACTGTATGGATACTGATGGCGCAAAATTGTAAATAGGGTTATATCTACAACAGAATGTCCATATGAGCATGGTAGGGTAACCTCCAATGAAGGGTGTCTCAGGGGAGGCGGGTATACACATGCACAAATTGTATGTCCTCTACGCATATACTGCTGGGATGTATTGGCTCAGCTGCCACCCCACAAGACTGTAATATCTCCTTTACGAGGTTTTTATTTTTATGGAACCTACACTGTAGTACTATTAGTTCTATGCACGATGTCCGCATAAACAGACTGTTCCGGCCACATCCGCTACGCGGATGTTAATGCGTGTGCTTAGCGGGCCCCAAGTGGGAATTCCCCGACAAAGTTGGAATGTTTCTATTTTGGGTTATAGGGGTATGTCTTTGGCATAATTGGGATGCTAAAGTGGGTGGGGGTAGGGGGGTTGTTACAGTTTTCCCAGACACAGACATAAAATGCAAAAGTCGCCCTCTGTACACCAATGGTACTCTGGGCCATCACACAAGATCACAACACTCGTCACAGACAGTATGTACTGCGTTACGCATACTAGAAGATATGTTAGTCAGGTACAGGACCTACAATGGAGAATAGAAAAGATACACCACCCATACGTATATTAACATGGAATGTTCGGGGGCTGAATAACCCCCGGAAGATACGGCAAGTATTTGCGTATTTAGACATGCATCACATTGCAATTGCACTGCTCCAAGAGACTCATTTGGCAAAAGACGCACCGTGCTCCATAGGTAACAGATGGGCCGAGGCGGCACTAACATCTTCATACTCCTCATACGCGAGAGGTGTCCTTATACTTATAAAGAAAGGCACACAATTTGTTTTAGACCAGACGATCAAAGACAGTCAGGGGAGATATTTAATAATCACAGGTCACTTACGAGGCACACGGGTAGGCCTGATCAATACGTACGGCCCCAACATAGATGATCCGGATTTTTACCAGGACATATGGAATAAACTGCGACAGTTGCCGCCACTGCATATACTTTGGGGAGGGGACCTGAACCTCACACTAAATGACGAACAAGATAGATCGGGCACTACTAAAGAACCGCATAAACAAGCTGTGAGAATGATGAAGGATGGCATGTCTGAATTTGGAATGCTGGATGTCTGGAGGCTACACAACCCTAGTAAACTAGAGGGCACACATGCATCTGTGTATCATAAAAGTTGGGCGCGTATAGATTACTGGTTAGCCACAGAAACTGCTACTACATGGATTTGTGATATACAGCACCTTCCCCAGACTCTATCGGACCACAAACCGATAGTAGTCTCATTGGAACTCCCTCATTATGTGCCACCTCCATTTATATGGCGTTTCAATGCTAAGGCACTACTGGATCCCTTGTATAATTCCACCAAACATGACACCATTGTGGAATACTTTGACAATAACAAGAACTCAGTGGATGATGCTGGCATCCTATGGGAGGCCTTCAAAGCCACGATACGTGGAGTCTGCATTGGCACCAACGCAGGCATCCTACGCGACATACGCACCCAATTAGAAAACTGCGAAAACAAAATAAAACAACTTGAAATGGAGTTTGAGACTACGCAAAACGCAGCCAAACTGGGGGACATAAAAGAACTATTAGCAGAATACCAGAAGCTGGCAGACAGTGAGGTTAAATACATATCACGCCGCCAAGTAGCTCGTGTATATGGGGAGGGGGGCAGGCCAGGGCGTAACCTAGCGCAGAAAATATGTAACCCACGCACTACACATATTGTTACGACCGTCAGGGATGCACAAGGTACACAGCACTATGCCACTCCGAATATACTGAAAGCCTTCATGAACACATACGAGGAACTGTATGCCACACGTAACACTGCTAACACTCAGGAAATCCTTGTATATTTAGAAGATATAGCCATTGCATGGCTCTCCGATAACCAACGAGAATATCTAGCACAACCAATCACTATTGAAGAAGTCACAGAGGCCATCAAAACACTTCCCAATGGTAAAGCACCAGGACCGGACGGATTTACTGGGGAGTTTTACAAGGCATATGCAGAACTCATCTGTCCGTATTTAGTGGAGATGTATGGTAACGCACATGAGAAACAGATCCTCCCACCTACACTACGGGAAGCACTAATTATAGCACTTCTAAAACCAGATAAAGATCCCACTAACTGTGAATCATACCGTCCGCTATCATTAATAAATACAGATGCTAAACTTTTAGCGAAAATCATAGCTACAAGACTACAACCACTGATGCAAAACATAATTCTGCCAGATCAATCAGGGTTTATCCCCAACCGCTCCACCTCCCATAATATACGTACGTTGTTCGCACTATCTCACCAAATCAATCCAGAGTTGGAGGCGGCGGCGGTGCTACTGGACGCCGCCAAGGCGTTTGATTCAGTAAAGTGGGAATATTTATTTACTGTGATGCAGAAAATGGGGCTGCCGCCCACATTAATGATATGGATAAAAATTCTATACACTAGACCAGTGGCGCGTATAAAAGTCAATCAATATGTCTCAGACTTAATACAAATACAACGTGGCACGCGGCAGGGGTGCCCATTATCGCCTTTGCTATTCGCTATAGCATTAGAACCTTTGGCATGCAAGATACGTCAAAACCACGCTGACACAGCATTACGGTTTATACAGCGCCCTATAGGAATATCCATGTACGCAGATAACATGGTGCTATATGTCAGGGAACCCCAAACACATTTATCCCCACTTCTGCGTGAGTATATTAAGTTTAGCAGACACTCTGGCTTACAAATAAACTGGGGCAAATCCACCATTATACCCCTCACAGCTAAAACTACACCACACCAAGTAGAGTTCCCATTGGAGTGGAGAACAGACCCGGTTAAATACCTCGGTATCTGGTACCATAGGGAACCTGATGTAGTAATTAGAGAAAATTATGGCACCACAATTACTAAAATAGAAGACAAAATAGATAGATGGATCCGCCTACCGTTATCAATAGCGGATAGAATAGCAATTGTAAAAATGGTGATACTCCCAAAACTCCTCTATTTATTTAACAATATACCAATCCCGCCGCCTACAGCGGTGTTTCAGAGACTCACCGCAAACATCACCAGACTCATTTGGGCTGGGAAAATAGCTCGTATAGAAATAAGAACATTGACATTGCCATACAACAAAAACGGATTTGCGGTACCAGACCTATTGCTATATTACTTATGTGCACAAGCACAATACGCGCATTATTGATTCCATCCGGTGAAATACCTACCCCACACCGCATTCGAAGATGGGGACGCATCTCCCATCCCACTACGCTGTATACTGCCTTATCAACGCCCCCATGTGGCCAGAAATGAAATTAACACAATAAAAACCACAAACTCTGCATGGCAGCGCATGGGGAAGATGTCACAGAGATTGCCGCTCTATGCCCCAGCATTACCCCTACAACATCATCCTGCGCTGACTGTGACACACACTGGCAATGCTGCAACAAATTGGCATCACTAATATGGGAGATCTATATACCGAAGGCAGATTCATCGATGAGGCAGACCTAAGCTACATAAGTAACCAATCACTCCTCTTTAAATTTACCTATCATAGACTGCGATCCATAAAGGATCTATATCCCAATTACCCGCTGGAACCACCGACACTGGCGGCACTACAGATGATCATTACCACTCCGAATAATGCACATATGGTCTCCAAATTATATAGGTCACTGCAAGAGGATATGGCGAGGGATACCAATAAAGCTCGTGAACGATGGGAGGTTCAGTTGGGGATACCGTTAAGTGAGGAGGAATGGCAAAATTGCTGCACACTAATATCCATATTGACACCAAATGGTAACTTGAGAATAATCCACTACAACTATATTCACCAAACATACCACACTGCACTCAAGTTAAAAAAATGTGGACTGCGGACAGATGCTAGATGCCGTAGATGCGGAATAGATAATGCTGATTTCATGCACTTAGCATGGCAATGTGCAAAAATAAGCCAATACTGGGAGGATATAACGGAAATCTTAAGCAACATGTTAGATATAAAAATATACTGCATGGCGAAAATATGCCTATTGGGCATAGTGGAAACAGTAAAATCTATGACACGCAAACTATGTGTTATTGCATTGTTGATGGCCAAGAGAAGGATATCCATGTATTGGGACAGTAAGAAATCACCCAGTAAGAAACAATGGCTAACTGATTTGGTATATTGCAGAGACACTTTAAAAACGTATGAGGAGGAACTACCGATAGCCTCTAGACCCAAAGAATATTGGACACCGCTGACAGAATATCTGAGACCTCATCCAGACATATTGTTGCCGGTCGCTGTATAAATTGTAAGATGTAGCGTGCCAAAATTGATAATCAATTTTTTCCGTAATGTAATTTTGTGGTTAACTATGCTGTGTCGAGAGTGAGTTTAATGTCGGATATGTACATGCTGACCATAGAGAACTGATGTGTACTGGGATGGTTTGTAATTTCGTGTTTTGTTCTGAAGCAATAAAAAACCTAATAATTTTTTTTTTTACAAAAAGTTGCATGTCATCAGCGTATGGAATCGTGTCAAAGCCACATGACCTGATAAGCTTGGTCAGGGGAGCCACATATATGTTAAGAAGAGTAGGGCTCAGAATCGATCCCTGAGGCACCTCTTTATCCAAGACCATAGTTTTAGAGTTGTAAGGATCTATTTGTACTGTATGAGTTTGCTCCGATAAAAAGTTTTCCACCCATTTCACAGCTTTTCTGTATTACATTAGCTTTACATTATTTAATTGATGACATTATTTTTTACTTTAAGGTGTTTTTTTAAAAGATTTGCTATTTTTTAATGGGAATTGTTTAACTTTTTTTAGTATTATTTCACATTATTTAGTGTTTTGAATTGGTAAATAATGTTTAAATTAGTCATTTTTTAATAAGGTAATATTTTAGATTTTTTAAGTAATGTTTTACAGTTGTAGGGTGTTTATACAAATATGTTTTGTAAAAAATAAGTAAAGTTTTAATATATTATATTATATATTATTTTTTAATGTTGCGATTTAAAAAATATATATATTTGTTATACTTTTTTCTCAACAATCTCTCTACTGTTGTTAATTTGTAGTAGGAATAGAAAGTCTCGCCACCTTCAAAGTTCATCACTTTCCCTATTGTTGCTAACGTTGGCATGGGTGAGGTAAATCTGGCCCTTCCAAATTCTAATACTTTCACCGATATTGCTTAATATGGGGTTGGAATAGAAAGTCTGACCCTTCCAAAGTTTAAGGCTTTCTCTACTGTTGCTTAGTTTGTAGTGGAAATATTAAATCTGATACACCCCACCAAAGTCCAACACTTTACTTACTATTGCTTAGATTGTTGTGGGAGTAGTAAGCCTGACCCCTCCAAAGTCCAACACTTTCCCTAATGCTTCTTGGGTTAGAGTGGGAATAGTACATTTTAGGCTTCTAAAGTGAATCGCTTTCTTTTTGGTTTGAAGTGGGATTGATAAATTTTATTCCACCAAATATAATTGAGTTTAATTGTTTGTTTAATATTTATTTCAGTTTTTATGTTTATTATTTTGGATTTAGAATTTATTTATTTATTTTTTGCTGAAGATATATATATATTTTAATCATTGTTGTCATTTTTTAAAAATATTAGTGTGTATGAGTTTTGACAAAGAGTCCTATAAGCTAAGCCTTACCCTCTATAAGAAACTACTATTTAATACTAAAAGGACGTTTTTCACTGAGCAAATCACTCAGGCAAAATCCTCCTCTAAAGAACTCATTAAAACAATAATAAAACTAACTACCCCCGACACCTCCAAAAATCAGAGCAGTCCTGAGCTATGCGAGAACATAGCCACCTTCTTTCAGCAGAAGGTAGAAGCAATCTTTTCGTCACTTACGCCCACCCAGACAGTGGAGACGGGGGTTTCAGCCGGGCACGCGTCCAGTGAAACCAAGTCAGTATCCATTCTAGATAGATTTTCATCACTGGAGGAGCAAGACTTTATTAAACTCCTGGCCTCCATTCGATCAGGATCTCCCCATGACCCCTGCCCTGTGTCCGTGATCAAACAAGTCCCAGAGCTCATTGGTGAGGCACTCACCCCACTGTTGAATGCCATATTCGAATCTGCCCAGTTTCCCAAAAGATGGAAAATAGCATCCATTCTTCCGCTGCTTAAAAAACAAAATCTTGATCCTAAGGACCCTAATAACTACAGACCTATCTCTCGCCTCCCCCTACCGGCTAAAATAATCGAAAAAGCTATGAATGCTCAACTCAGCATGTTCCTCCAAACAAACAATATATTAGACCCAACACAATATGGATTCAGAACAGAGCACAGCACAGAGTTGCCCTGATAAAATCCACAGAGGAAATAAGAGAAGCTCTGGACCAAGGAGGTAACGCAGTATTGATTATGTTGGATCTCTCAGCGGCCTTCGATACGGTCCATCATAATGTTCTGATGGACCGGTTATCAGAAGGCGGGGTACAAGGCAGCACCTGGCACCTCCTGAAATCTTTCCTCACAGAAAGAGTTAAAACGGTGGACATAGACAAAGTCCGCTCTAAACCTTTTTCCCTTCCATGTGGAGTACCACAGGGCTTGTCCCTCAGTCCCACACTTTTTAACTTTTATGTGACACCTTTGGCGGCCCTGATCAGATCTTTTGGGTTCCAGCTGACATCCTACGCAGATGACACGCAAATAGTGCTGTAACTCCGGGAGGGGGAAATGGCTGAAACAGGAAGAAGATTCCATGATTGTATGAAAGCGGTCAGGTTGTGGATGTCATCAAACTGCTTGAAACTCATTTCGAGCAAAACGGAGGTCATTATATTTAGGAACAATACAAACCTCTGGATGCCAGACTGGTGGCCGGAAGAATTGGGAACCCTCCCGAACCGACTAAGAAAGCAAAGAACTTGGGGGTCATAGTGGACAACAAACTTACCTTAGGGGACCAGGTAAATGCGGTTGTCTCAGCGACCTTTCATCTTCTTAGAATTATAAGGAAGATAAAGTCTTTTCTACTGGCAGACAGTCTCAGGATAGTGGTCACGGCACTCATCATGTCACGGTTGGACTACTGCAACAATCTTTACCTGAATATCCAAAGAAAGCACCTAAACAGACTGCAAATCGTGCAAAATGTGGTGGCCAGATTGCTAACGGGGACACCCAAGTTTGTCTCTGTTAAGAAAGAATTAAAACAGCTACATTGGCTCCCAGTCAAACAACGGACTCAATTTAAAGCCCTCTGCACTGTTTTTAAGGCCCTCCAGGGAGTTGGCCCCGACCATCTGAAACAGCGCTTTCAATGTTATGTTCCCAGAAGGCACCTTCGCTCCATGGGAGCAAAAGGAGTGATCGTACCCCCAGCCAAAAAAGCGAACTGGGGTGGTAGGAGTTTTATTACAGGTGCCGCAAAGGCCTGGAACGAACTTCCATTCCATCTTAGAAACTCAACCGAGCTCCTCTCATTCAGGAAAGGTCTGAAAACTTGGCTTTTCACCATATAGGTACCATACACCTCAGCAAACCGATAGGCAGTGATCAGCGCCAGGACACCCTATGGTAACCGTTGCGCTTTAGAAATCAAATTAACATAACATTATGTTTTGATTTTATTTTTTGTTGTGTTGTTGTGTTTTGTTATTTTTGTTTTTGATGATTTTATTCCAAAATGTTTTTTTATTGTAATTGAAGATTTTATTTAGTAGGTTTTTTGAATAATATGGGTTTTAATAATTGTTTTTAAAATGTAGTTATAGTTATTAAGAATTATGTTGCATAATTGTAATTTTTTTCAATGTTGTATTATAAATGTATATTGTATCTATTTTGTGTTTTTAAAATTGTGTTACTGTTACGATTTGTTTTAATGAATGTAAAAATATTTTTATTATATATATATTGTTTATTATATACTTTATTATTCAAATTCACTTTAAGTCTTAGGAGCTGATTCACAGAACTAATCTGAGACAAAATCCTAAACTTACTACTTTTGGTATTCACAGAAGGCATTTAGTAGTAGTAAAGTTAGGATTCCTAACTTTACTACTTCTAAACTGAGACAAAATCCTAACTTTACGACTTTCGGTATTCACAAAAGGCATTTAGTAGTAGTAAAGTTAGGAATCCTAACTTTACTACTACTAAATGCCTTCTGTGAATACAAAAAGTAGTAAGTTTAGGATTTTGTCTCAGATTAGTTCTGTGAATCGGGCCCATACTTATTACAACTGTATTACCTTTATTTTTATTACATATATAAATGTTAGTTATTTACTAAAATATATTATCATTTTAAATACTTTTAAATATGTATGCTTACATATATGATCTCGATATTTACTACAACAATATTTGTGTAGACCATCATTTTGTAGATTACATCGTAAGTATATAAACTTGATATTGATCACTGCAATATTTCTGCTACAATATCTGTGTATTGCAGTATTTTTGACATTGATATTATATCATAGAAGCTCAAAATCTATCAAGGGACAAGTGTCCTAGATGCATGACTGATCAAGCATTCTTGCTTCATATGTTCTGGTCCTGTGTCGACTTTACGGAAGGGTTCATACAGACAACTAAAATAGTCACCGAAATTAAATTTGAATTAAAGCTGAAAACCTGCTCGCTAAGGTTGTTCACACAAACAAAAAAGAATAAACTTGAAGACAAATTCATCAATCTAACATTCATACTGATTAAGAGAATGATGGCTCAAAATTGGAAATCAAACTCTCCTTCACTTTTAGAAAGCTAGAGATGAGAATTGATTAAATGGAGAGAAGCAGAATTGCAAATCTTAACCATACAACAAACACAACAAACCAAACCAGTAATAGTAAGTATCTGGGACACTGTGCTGAAAGAGCTTAAATCTACAATGATAGCAGACACCTTGTAGTATACTGCTAACAACTATAAAGCTACACCGGTTTTGATCCAGGTATTACACATATATAGATCTGTGCATCATGATATATAACCTTTGGGCACAGATTTCAGAACACACATAAGGCCATATTATATCTTAAAGCAGATAAGACCCTCTCTCAGATGGAATGTAGTTGGTTGACCTCAGCAGTCTACAGCACAATAAAATCCAATTCATATTATTAAGTGGTGGGATTCACGGGAGGGACATTTATATTGATATGAGTATAGGTGTTGTGAATGGCCAGTTACAAGTGAAGCCTAGTTACTAATCATATAATGGATGGCGGTTTCCACTGTTTCTCTTAATGTTGTTTACTGTTTGAGTAAAAATTAAAAAGCATTTTGTATGTAACAATCGCGAACAGGCGTATGCAATTAATTCTCCCGATTACTACTAGAACTCAATAAATATATGTTAAAAATATATATATATTAAAAAACACCCACAGTGCTACCATTTTATTGTTGGTATAAGTCCTTGCACTGGACAGCTAGTTTAAAGAGCACACGGAGTTGTGGCTACTTAACAAAAACACAGTTTAATTTATCTTGAATCATTTGCATGAATTACAGACCTTGGCCTCTGATAGCGTTCTGTTTCAGCGACCTCTGGTGCAGTTCTATGTTTCGGTAGATGTGACAGAGTGAAATCATCCTGCATTGTTGAACAAAAACATCAATAGTTGTAAATGAGGATGTAACGTGAATAATCTAGCATGCACAATGATACAAACACTTTTGTGGTTTCTGGGAACAACAACATTTGACAATAAATGATAATTGTTGCTCGATGTACATGGATTTTAAAAATACAGTACTTGCCACCTACCATAGACATCTCAAGTACCCGATGTTTTGTGTATATTGAAACAACAAACCGCATATTCAGCATGTGTTCGGTTTGCATTTATTTTTCATATAAGTAATTCGCTACTGTTCAGAAAAGGTAAGTAAAAGGTGCGCCTCAGATATTTCCTGCAATGCAATGCTAGACTGAGATATCACATCTCATGTCAATTTTGGACACACTCAAAAAGGCTCCCCTTTCCTTCTTAGCACTGCCTACTCTAAGATGGAGGATCATCTCTGATCCTCCCACGTGTTTACAACCTTCTTTCAAAAAGGGTCTATATCCCCCCACTTCTTTTTGGAGGATGGGAACATGCGAATTGGGATTTAGCACACTCATTAGATCTACCTTGACAGCGCACTTTTCATAAGACCTCATGTGACCAACAGAAAAGAGCTTTAAGAGGCACTATTGGGAGAGAGGCTCTGGTTCTGCCCACATGTTGATCTTCCCCTGTGCTGGTTTATTTGGGCAGAAGTTGTGTGCTCCCACTGAAACAGAGTACTTTTATTGCACAGATTATGCTCAATACACTGGGCCTGAGGTGGCTGTGTTAGCTCACCAATGAGCAATGCTGTAGGCCTAACTGGTTCATTGGGAAAAGTTATGTCAGATGGGTCTGATCTTTTTATTATGAAACATTATGACAAAGGCAGTGTGCCTGGATTATTTATGGTAAACAGCACATGTTAATGCCAATAGGCCTTACAGGGTGAATTGTTAAAGTTTTTTTTTTATTTCTTTATTAGCATTTCAAGTAGTAGGACAATGTACATCTTATTGCAATACTTATTTCTAGCATAGAAAAATAGGTTTCAGCTCCTGACTGTACATTGGTAGTAAGTTACATTACTTTGGCTGTCAAGAGCATACTAGCACTACAGTCATCAATAACAGAAATAATAGTTTATACTAATTTACATAACTAAAACGGCACTCCCTCCCCCCTAGTTTCCAATCATCTACTGGACCACACATAAAAGAGTACTTTCGGTTGCCAACTACAGGTCCTCTGGATTTTTAACACAATACGAGCATCCACTTATTTTCTGGTGTCTGCTCACCCTTCCTATTTAACAACTTTACTGTATAGCTTTATATAATCAGCTAATTCCGGATTGGTCACCTTCTGGAGGTTTCAGCAGCGCTTGCGTCATAATGCTCCAGGAAAGCAGATCTTCAGCCATCCTCTCATCCTGGTGGGTTCTCCTGATATGTGCCTCTTCCGCCGCAGCCCATTCCAGCAGGCCTTTCTTCCATTCCCTTTGTGAGGGGGGGAGGGGTCTAATACTTAGCCTGCTAATTGCAAAGTGTCTCTTAGCTACTATGAGTCTCCGTACTGTGAATCGCCTACTTAATTTTTTCTTTGGATTGTGAGGGAGCAGGCCCAGCACGCATTGTTTAATCATGTCTGGTATATCCCACCATGTCACATCCTTGATTTGGGTTAGTAACTCCTTCCAGTAGGTTGTAATAATTGGACAGTGCCATATGACATGAAGGAAATCTGCCACAGTAGCACCGCATCTAGCTCTGGTGGGGTATATAGTGTGCAGCCTCTTGGGGAGAGGTAGGCTATGTATGCTATGTTGTACAAGTTTGAATCTAGCACTGATCGACACTGCACACTCCCGCGTGTATTTTAAGCCAGTCCCAGCAAAAGAACTGCCCCTGATGGACTCCTAAGGACTGCCGAGGACTTCGCGGTTGACATTGCACCCTTGCTGAGCTCTGGTTGGGAGCTGAAGAAAGGATTTCCCCCAACCTCCTTCTGAGGAAGGTCACATCTTCACGAGCTGGAAGCTGCTCCGATAAGTGGAAAACTCTGGCAGCACCGCTCAGGGGAGAGAGCCTGTGCCACCAGCTGTTGCTGCGTGGGCAGCGAGCAGCCCAACTTCTTTGAGCAGGATAAGAACTCGCAGGTGCCCGCGCTGAGGGCATGCACTACATCGCTGAACGCTTCTGTATGCAGGAATAGCTAAGACTTGAAGTGGGGCTTGCTAGGCCCTGAGGAACTCGCTGCAGCACCATAGACACTTCAGACTCGTTTCTGAAGTGTCAAAGTGGAACGCTTGAGTAAGGCTTATTAGTAAGCATTTCCTTGAGGTAACCACAAGTGAATGGGGAATTACCCCTGTAAGACATTGGGTTACTGGTTGAGGGAGGTGAAACCCTACTCAAGCAGCAACCACAGTCCTTGTTAGGGTGAGGCCCAAGCAAATCCCAAATTAACCTGTGCTCAACCCTGAGGTAGCTTGGTACAGAGGAGTCAGGCTTAACTTAGAGGCAATGGGTAAAACATTTATACAGCACTCAAAACAGTATTAAAGACTAAACACTACACAAGAAAAATCCCACACCAATTTAGAACAATAGAGCAAAATGTAATAAATAAATCAAGAACAAAACAACAAAAATCCAATCAATAGAACCAGAGACATACAGTTTTAAAGATTTAAGTGAAAATAGCGCCAAAAAGCACAAAGCGCCACTCTCGGCTATCTGGTCATGCAAGACCAATGAAAGTCACAAGTACAGGCCGACTGTGATGGAGCGTGGTTCGGATACAGGGACCAGGTTAATCCAGCTGAGTCTAGTGCAAAGAGTATGCTTCACGGTGGAGAGGGCCGCGAGAAGCAGGGAAGCGTCACTGACGGTCATCGATGTAGAATGAAGAGCAGGTCCAGCATCGCTGACGGTCATCGCTGTGCACAAAATTCCTATAGTCGCAAACAGTCATGCCGGAGTTTCATGGTGGTGCTCCCCATGAGCTGTCAATGTTGTTGTGCAAAGAGCCGGGTTGATGGAACTTCGCGTTGGCGGGCAGTACGAGCGACAAGGTTTTGACGCCAAAGGGCCAGTTTGTAGATGCGAAGAGCCCACAAACTTCAATTCAGCTCCACTGAGGCCACACCTAGGGTCCAGAACCTGAGTGGCACCACTTGGGGGTCAGGGGCTGGCCCCATCTGGGTGCTGGCTCAGGTAGGTGGGAGCCTGTTATGTCCCTGAGGCTCTGAACACCAGGCCAACAGTCTAGCCCTCGGAATTCCTATGGCCATCCTGTTTTCAGATGCAGGCCCAATCCCTCTGACTCAGGCAGAAGGGCAACAGGGCAGCAATCTAGCAAGGCAGCAATCCAGCAGGGCATCAGTCCAGCAGAGTGGCAGTACTTTCAACAGCACAGCAGTCAATCTTCCGGTCAGAGTCTCCACAGGTCCAGAAGTGTACTGAAGAGTCTGTGTCTGAGGTCCAATATCTTCTAGAGGTATCCCTTTGAAGTGCATGGGCTTCCTGTCTCCCCTGTCCTAGCTGCAGTCTAACTACAGGGAGCATGCAGCCCTTTAGTATACAAGCAGGACACAGCCTAATCAAGTGTAAGTAGGACTGTGCCCAGCACAACCCTCCCATTCTGCCAGTGATGGCCCATGCAGGCACACCTAACCTCTCTATTCTGTGTGGCTGTCTAGGAGGAATACACAAAGTCCAACTGTCAGCTACACCCAGTCATGTGACCCAGACACAGGCTGCTAAATGGCTAGGGCAATTAAACAAATTGAAATTTAAAATCCAACTTTACCATAAGAGGGGACTTTTCATAACAATTTCAAATACACCAAACATGAACTGCTTACCTGCTCCCATTCGGAAGTTACAGTTTATTGAATGTGATTAGGTAACTTCGGTGTTATCCTATGTGACAAGTAGGCCTTGCAGTAGTGAAAAAACAAGTCTAAGGGTTTTTCACTACCAGGGCATATAAAACTTAAACATGCATGCCCAACTTTTTAAATACACTGCACCTTGCCCTCTGGACTATCCAGGGCCTACCCTAGGGGTGATTTAAGGTTTGGGCCTGGCAAACTATTTCTGTTGGGAAATGACCCTCTCTGAAGGGTCACCCCAAACTTTTTACCTTCCTCCTTCTCTTGTTCTGACCTTTTTGTTGGCTTTGGGACTCTGAGAACTTTACCACTGCTGACCAGTGCTAATGTGCATGTGCTCTCTCCTCTAAGCATGGTATAATTGGTTTACACCTGTTTGGCATATTCGATTTACTTATAAGTCCCTTACAAAGTGGTGTACCATATACCTAGGGCCTGTAAATTAAATGCTACTAGTGGGCCAGCAGCACTGATTGTGCCACCCACAGAATTGGCCTTTCCAACCTGATTCAGGCCTGCCACTGTAGAGCTTGTATGCACAAACACAGGAAGGTGAGGATAATCTGCATTCTGAGCACTCATCTGCATTCATCTGCATTCTGATGGATCTTCCTGGGTAGGGAGGAATAGGAGGGGCTGACACACTTAAATGGTTAGTGTCCTGTCCACACACAAAGCACTGAATTACCCCCCCCTACCCCTCCACAGATAGCCTGGCAGACAGGACTGGGTTAAAAGAATCCATGTGTACTTCAGAGCGCTGCTTTGAAGTCACCCCCTACATCAAAGGCACTTTTGGGTATAAGTACTGGGTCTCTATCCCTATCAAATTAGACAATTCTGCATCTTGACCTGAGACTCTGTCAGAAGGACTGCAGTATTGCTTAAAAGACTCAACTGGACTGCTTTTCTGGAAGGACTGCTTTTCTGCTTGTTGCCCTGCTGCTCCCTGACTCTGATGAAGGAGAGCTGGACTCTACCTTCCCTTCAAGTGATCTACAAGGGCCTGCTGGCTTGCATCCTGTTTTCTGAAGTCTCAGGGACACAAAAGACTTCCTGCAATTCTGCTGGTTTTGCTGGACTCTGCTTTCTGTAAGTCCTACCCTTGCCTATAGTGTCCTCCCCAAGTTCTAGGCCTCAGAAGTGGGTTCTGCAGCTGTTTTGCTACAAAATTGACATATCGTCACCACTGCGCTGTGTCATGACTCTGACTGGCCACAAGGGCAGGAATTCGAGATAGGCATGAAAGTGGTTACGAGTGAATGAGAGAACTCCAAATCCCAGAATGCCTGAAAGAGGAGGGGCATAGAAGAGAATCCGGTTTCCAAGGTTTAAAAACCACCAACTGCGATTTCTCCAGTGCTTGACAATTCGAGTTGGAGTACGGAAGGCGGCTGCAGTGTTTGCCTTCCCTCGGAGACTCCTATCATCTGAGAGGAGCCTTTATTATTCACGTCTCTTTGTTTTCAGC
Organism: Calotriton arnoldi; assembly: GCA_963921515.1. NCBI lineage: Eukaryota > Metazoa > Chordata > Amphibia > Caudata > Salamandridae > Calotriton > Calotriton arnoldi. The sequence continues at coordinate 1,892,526 of CAWUFW010000585.1, read as the reverse complement.
ACGGTGCGCGACGAAGACTTGAGACATTGTAGCAACTTGTTTCTGCCCAGCTGGACTCAATGCTTGGGCGAGCGTATGCACGTCTCTGTGTTTCCGCACTGAAGCGCGACGAAGAGCGAAAACATTGTTGCCAGGAATACAAGTACAGGCTGAAACGCTCGGACGAGTGTATCCTTGGTTCTTCGTTCCAGCGCTGGGGCGCGACGAAGACTACATACTTTTATTCGTAAATTTTTTAAAGCTGGAGTAAGCGTTTACCGTGTTCTACCTTCCCGCGCTGGAGCGCGATGAGGAAGGATGGAATAAGCACTTGAAGGACAAGTAATTAGGCAACTAAAGTATCGGGTTGTTACTTTGCAGAGTACTTTGTTTCTGCGCAGGAGCACATGGAGACTTACATAGCTACAATAATGGAAGAAGTTAATTCCTTTATTTGTGACCAGTACTAGCACTGGAGCGTTAGTTGCTTTTGAAGGAACTCTGAAGGAGACATTTCAGATAAGTACATTCCTCATTCTTTTACATTTACAAGACTCAACTATCGTTGGCACACATGCTTGTATGTAGACTATGCTACAGTAAGCCAAAGAACTATTTCTGTTTCCAAGTAGACACAGGACTGTCATGTTTTCCGAAGTCCTGGTGGTCATGTATATGTGGCGTGAATGCGGCAGTGTAGAACGTAAGTGCTTGCTCAGGCATTCTACAGTAGACTGAATTATTGTTTGTTTGGCACGTTAGTATTAGTCTCTCTCTCTCTCTTGTTTACTGCAGGTCTCTCGAGGCTAGCCATCTGGGTAGAGAGGCTAGTGCTGTTGCTCCTTCTACCAGGGAAGCACGCCTGACGGGTAGTCGACACAGCTGCATCTTCTTTTGGGTTTTGTTTCCTAAGTCCCTTTATTCCCTTTCCCCTGACTGGTGTTTCTTACCGGAGTGGTATGTTGAGGTACTCTTGGAGGATACCAGGAAAGGGGAAAGGGTTGCATATCTTCAGACATCGCCCCTGCTGTGCAGAGCATCTCAGGTTAGTGGTATTCCGATCTGTACTTTGACACGCTGATACGAACCGATGAAGTGCCCTTCAACACTGATGCAGTGCCAATCCGGAACCAGCCCCCGTGGCTCGACGACGACGCAGGACGTGAGTGCAAGGTTTGACGATGACGCAGCGCTGGTTCGAGGTCCCGACCGCGAGGCTCGACGCATCAGCCCGACTGCGAGGTTCAATGACAAAGCAGTACCGACCCGAGGTCCCGACCATGAGGCACAACTGCGATGCATTGATCTGACTGCCTGATTTGGAACTGATGCATTGCCTTCATTGCGAGGAGAAGATTGAAGCATTCCTTTGCTTGCGACCAGAAAAGGTACTTTGTTCACCGGGGCCTGCATGGGCCCAAAGCAGGCCTGCGCGGGCCAAAGCCATCCTGCTCTTCCAAGAGGTCGGCCGAACTTTGACAATGTCCCGGTCCAGCACAACCTAAAGTAACCTTTTTAGTGCTACTGTCTTCTAAGCGCTTCACTGCATTTATTCCATTCAAATTCAATATCTCAACTTCTATACATTGGATTTTTGTTGCTTTGGTCTTGTTTTGTTTATAAAAATAATCTATTTTTATACCCTGTGTAGAGTCTTTTTGTGGTGTATTCATTGTGTTACTGTGTGTGTTGCACAAATACTTTACACATTGCCTCTTTAGATAAGCCTGGCTGCTCTGTGCCAAGCTGACAGGTTATCTTTTAGTGTGTATCTAGCTTACCCTGACTAGAGTGGTGGATCCTGCCTAGCCTTGGTGCATACCTCATCCAACCAGGAATCACATGTCTAACAATTTCTTTTTCCAGGTCGAAATGGCAGTTTAAAAGTGCACAAATAGGCTGCAATGGCAGGCCTGAGACAGGTTTAAAGGGATACTCAAGTGGGTGGCACAATGAGTCCTGCAGGGCCCCTAGTAGCATTTAATCTACAGGCCCTGGGTACATACACTTTACTAGGGACTTACAAGCAAATTAAATAGGCCATTTGGGGATAAGCCAATGTTACCATGTTTTAAGGAGTGAGCATATGCACTTACGCACTGGCTAGCAGTGGTAAAGTGCACAGAGTCCTACAGCCAGCCAAAACGAACTCAGCAAAAATGCAGGAGGAATGCAAAACGTTTGGGGGAAGCCCACCCTATGGCTGACAGGTCTAACAACCTTGAAAATGTTACAAGGAAGAGGGTGGGACAGGCATTTGTCTGACAACTGCTAGAACCACAACCTCAAGGGGATTGTATTGTTGCTTCTAAATGTCGTTATTCTTTTGCATGTGCAGAGTTGAAAATAAAATACTTTTTCTTATAAAAGCAAGTATTTGACTGGACATTGATTTTGAGTTATGAGTCATGTTAACTTACCTGTATCTACACATACCCACCGAGAGAGCCTTTGACTGCTCATCCACAGCTACCACTGAGAGTCAAGTGCAGAATGGGTACTTGCCCAGTTGCTGAGGGTCCATAGCCCCTGCATGCCCTTGACCCTCTGAAAGAAGTTCCGACAGTTATCCACTGTTTTCTAAATTTAATTGTTTTTCAGTCCTGCCTTGACAGGAATGCTGTCTGCCGGGGTTTATGGGATCACCAGATAAGGCGCTGTAAGAAGCAGTACTAAGAGAGGAGCTGTGGCGCTGATCAAATGCTGATCTTCTTTACAAGCATTTGATTAAAAAATAGTTGTGTTAGTCCACCTAGAAAGCAGTTCCATTGCTCATAACTAAAGAGAAAATATTAATGCAGACCTCAGGTCAAATACAATAGAAGGGGTTTCGCATAGGGTAACACTGTTATAAATTCTGTACGAAGAGGTTTCAGATTGTGAACTTTCTGAGATATACTTTGTGGCACATGGCATAGGATGGGGTTTTACATTGTGGCCCCTCCTTGCCAAACACTCTAGGCAGAGATTTACATTGTGAACACTGTGACAAATGCAAAAGAAAGGGAGTTTACATTGTGAATTCTGTGACACGTGATAGGAAGGACATTTTTGTTGTTAACTTTCTGATCAATACATTAGGAAGGAGCTTTACATTGTGAGCTCCATTACAAACATCAAAGGATGAGGTTTTATATTATGTACCCTCTGACAAATGCAATACGAAGGGGTATTACATCGTGAATTCTCAGTCAAATGCAATGGGAAGGGATTTATTACATAAATACCTTTTTAAGTAAAACCACAGTAAATACTTGGGGGCATATTTATGCGTGGCTGTAAGTGGTCTCATACATCTGAATAACGCAACACAGTGCAAAACACGGTGTTGAATTACTCTGCTCCGGGAAGGCGTTCCAAGGGCGTTGTCTGGATGTTCTCACGCAACTCACATGGTCTTTGATGCATTGCCAGATTTACCATAACTGGTAAATCTGGGAATGCGCCAAAAAGATACAACTTCCCAGAAGAGGCATAACAAGGAGAAATATCGTTATTTCTCCTTGTTACTTCCTCTTTCTATGTGTGCTGCAGAATGCAGCATACATAGATAGAGGAATATGCCTCTCAGGATTGTTTTTTGCACAAAAACAATCCTGCTGGAAATGTTTTCTTCAGTACCAAAAATCTTGTGTGGAACATAATGAAAAGAAGTCATCAACTGTCACCTGCACACAGAGTTACTCTTCAATACAAAGATATATAACGTGTTCAATACCTCTACACACCTAGGGAGCATTAGGAGCACATGCGTTTTTTAAACACATACTGATTAGCTGCACACAGGCTGTACAAAATTATGTTGAAAAGTAATATGGTAGTTACCAGCCACTATGCAAACTATAAAACAAACTAACACACTGATTGGATGATGTAATCAGTGATGTCATCAATTATGTTATTTGAGATGTCATCAGTGATGTCATAAATTATGTCATAGAACATGCCATGAGTGATGTAATATGTGAGGTCATAAGCAGTGCATGCCGGGTGCGAAAGTTATAGTTAGCTCTGCTAACTATAACTGGTGAATTTCTTTTTTGTTTTTTTTTAGAACCTTTATTTGTCATAACAACAAACAACAAAACTGCAACTCAAGAAGGTGGAGTACAATAACGGCAGAGCCACTCTGGACCCACATCAATTTCCATTACAGCAATAAGATACTTTAGGGGAAACAAAGACACATTCCGTCATCATAGAAAACATCACAAAGCAAATACATTCAGTTATTAACACCCCAACACACCCTCACCCCCCACCGCTATATTGGCTCATTAGTAGCCGTGGAATCATCCCTCACCTCTCCTCTTTCCTGGTCCAAAAACATTTGACATAGCAAACCCCAAGCTTCTAAGTCAATTGGAAGTTTGGCATCAGCTCTAATGCGACAAATTTGAGTTTCCTCTGCCCCTGCCCATTCTGTGACATCTCTAACCCAAAGCTCCTCCAGTAGCGCCCTCACCCCCATCCAAGTGATGGCAACTCGCCTCCTTGCCAGCACAAGTGCCAGCTGCATGAACCTGATCATCATTTTATGCTTCTTGGGGAACACTAGATGACCCAGCAGGCACAGCTGAGGTTTGAGCTCACAGGTCAGGGCAGCAGCCCGATTCAACCGTGCAAATACCTTCTCCCAGAAAGCCCCCACCTGCCAGCAACCCCATGCTAGATGCAAAAAATCTGCCTCCCCTGCTGCACAACGGAGGCACGTCGAGGCGCACTAAAGATTAATTTTATTAAGGTCCACAGGAGTCACATAGGTGCGATACATGAAGTTAAAGTGAATTATTTCGAACCGGGCTTTACTGGACACTGTCTTCAATAACTCACACATCTGAGCCCAATTCATATCTGAGATATTGGTCCCCCCCCTCAGATCTAACTTCCAAGCATTCCGCACCCTCAGCGCTCCCCTAATTGTATCAGTCTGCAGTCCTTTATAAATCAGCTAAATAAGATATCGCACTCAAAGTAGCTGAGGCGGATGGAGCCACAGGGTAAGATGGCCAAAGCCCCCTCACTGTGTTAGATACACCCGCATAATGGAGGAAGTGCCCCTGGCCTAACGCAAACCGATCTTGCGCTTCCTCAAAAGGCATAAAAACCTCACTTGCTCCCACTAACTCACAGCCACCCTCATGCCAAGAGTGGTAAGACATAGTCTCTTCCTTCTGATGAAACAGAGTCAAGATCCATATTGGCAGTCCCTTATGAAATCACCACCGTCCCCAAGCTGTGCCACACCACCGCTGTCTGTCACAGCACAAAGGGAACATCCTGAGACACCCCAATACCTGCCATCAGATATGCAGGGAACTTGTTCCCCTCACCAACCCCGCTAGAAGATCCTTCTCTTAATTACCCCCTCATCCATCCATCTCTCCACTTGCTGCATGTGAGAAGCATCATAATATTCCAAATTTGGCACACCACGTCCACCATCCTCATACCCTTCATCAACATCAGGTGCACTACTCTAGTCCTTTCCCCAGTCCAGAAAAGCGATGTGAGGAGGGAATTCAACTAATGGAACGACCCAGCGCGCAGGGGATACAGTGAATTTTGAATCACGTATAGACATCTAGGCAAAAACACCATCTTGGAGACTGTAACTCTAACCATCATTGATAATGGTTCCAAAACCGGACAGAGGCCCACGGGGAGCCAAATAACCCTCTCAATATGTGGCAGTTTCTTGCACGTATGCGCAGCCATCATACCAAGGTATGGAAACTTCCCTGTCTCCCTCCGCAACCCCAGATCCGGCAACCGTTCCCTGGGCACACGAGTCAGTGCCACCAGCAGAAACACCAGGGACTTTTGTTTGTTAATTCAGATGCCAGATATTTTACCAAACTCACGCAGCAGCTCCAGTAATGCCGCCACCGACATACTAGGCTCACTATGATAAAACAACGCATCATCAGCATAAAGAGATATGATATGAGTGTGCCCACCTATTTCCCCACTCATCCAAAATCTTACGGACCTGCACCGCCAAAGCAAAATGCAGGGGCGAAGGAGGGCACCCCTGTCGAGTACCAAGTCCAATATCCCATAGAGCAGATCTAAGCTGGCCCACCCTCACCCGTGCTCCAGGACCAGTGTACAACAACTAAATCCATGTTGTACTTGGGGATTTTAATTACCACGCTGAACTCCTATCGGACCCCCACACAATAGATCTCATCACCAGTCTAAACACATTGGGCCTACAACAACTGGTGATAGGCCCCACCCATGTCGCCGGTCACTCCCTAGATCTTTTATTCACGAACTCGCCTAACATAGAGATCGACCAGCTGCTCCCAGTTCTATGGTCTGATCACCAAGTAATAAGGTTTCTAATTCACGGGAAACCGACTCAACCTTATTCCAAGAGAAAAACAAAGTTAAGCAGATCCTGGAACAAAATAAACTTAGATTCTTTTTCCACTAACTTCATTCCCCTCTCCCCCTCGGAGATTGCCCACCCAAACAAGGCAGCTAAAGATCTGGAACTTGCCATTAGCACAACGCTAGACACAATCGCCCATAAAAAGACAACTAGGTGCCCGAATAAACTCTCCCCCTGGTTCACCCCAGACTTAAAAACCGATAAACTCACCGTCAGAAAAGCTGAACGCAAATGGCGACATACAAAAAACGAAATAGACAGACAGCACTACAAAACAATGCATCGGCTCTATATGGACCATATAGCCGCGGCCAAAAAGTCTACCTGGGAAATAGAATAAATCAGGCCTCCAATTCCCATAAAGAGCTGTACAAAATAGTAAAGGAATTCACCAATCCTCTTCATGCCAGCAATCGCTTACTGCTTCCCAGGAGTGGGTTGATTCCCTTTCATCCTTTTTTGTAAACAAGATAAATGACATTTATAAACTGTTCCCCCAACCAGCAGACATACCATCTATACAGGCCGGCAATAAATCTCCTCCCTTGCACACAGCCTCCCTCAGAGAATTTCATACTGTCACAGAGGAAGAAGTAGCCCTAACCCTAAATAAAATTAAATCCGGATCACCAGCCGACCCGGCCTCCTCCCAGATTCTATCCAAAATTGCACCGGCTCTTCTCCCCAATCTGACTAAAATTTGTAATCTCTCATTTTCACAATCCACCGTACCCTTACACTGGAAGGAGGCCATAATCAGACCAATCCTAAAAAAAACAACAGCCGACCCAAAACAGCTTGCTAATTACCGACCAATCTCCCTTCTGCCCCTGTTTGGCAAAATCATGGAATCTCTGGTCAACAGTCAACTATTTAAACATCTGGAAAGCAATAATCTGCTGGACCCATCTCAATCAGGGTTCCGGGCCTTTCATAGCACCGAAACTGCCCTACTCGAGATGGTTGACAATATCAGGCTGTCTCTGGATGCAAAACAATCTGCCATCCTGATTTTACTTGATTTGTCGGCTGCCTTCGACACCATCTCACATGACATCCTTTTGGAGCGCCTATTGGAGTTTGGTGTCGAGGGTCCAGCATTGAGCTGGATCAAGAGCTACCTGACAGATCGATCTTCCAAGGTCCAAATAGGAGATATCTTATCCAAGAGCCAGGTAATTGATAAGGGAGTCCCCCAGGGATCCATATTAAGTCCCACACTCTTTAACCTATATGTGTCCCCAGTGGCAAAAATAATCCTAGCACATGGGTTCGAAACCGTGTCATACGCCGATGACACGCAGCTACTAATCACCCTTGGACCAGACCCCATGGACACCAAACTTAGATTCAAACAGTGCATGATGGCCATAAACGACTGGATGTCAAGAAACCACTTATTACTCAATGCAAGCAAAACTGAAATCATGCTTTTTGGTGATGCTCAGAAATTGTGGACAGATGACTGGTGGCCACCATCTTTGAGATCCTGCCCCCCACCCAAGTCAGCAGCCCGAAATCTGGGAATAATAATAGACAATAAACTCTCCATGGCTGACCACATTAACAATGTGGTGCGTACCAGCTACGGTTTAATGCGTAATCTCAGGAAAATCTTCAAGTGAATTCCCCTATCGTCCCGTATGCCTCTAGTACAGGGACTAATCATTAGCCGTTTAGACTACGGAAATGCACTGCTGGCCTCCATTAATGAAGAGCAGCTGTCAAAACTTCAGGTCCTACAAAACACTGCGGCCAGACTGGTCCTAAACCTCCCTCCTCGCACCCCCTCTACGCCTAGTCTGAAGATTCTCCACTGGCTCCCCATAAAAAAGAGGATCAACTTCAAATTATGTTGTCTGGTCCATAAAACCCTTAATGGCAAAGGGCCAAAATATCTAGCCAAAAAATTGATAAAATATCAACCAACCAGAACTTTGCGCTCCACCAGTAAACAACTCCTAACAGTACCAAAGGTGCGCACAGTAAGGAACGGCGGCAGATCTTTTTCCAAAACTGCCCCTGAAATTTGGAACACCCTGCCTCTACCACTCCGATTGGAACCCGATCATAAGAGGTTCCGCAAAACTCTTAAAACCTGGCTCTTTTAGCTCTTTAGCTCTGTCAAGACAGCTCTCTTGGTTCTCTGAGTATCTGCTAGCGCTGTGAGACCTATGGGTGATACACGCGCTTAACAAATCCCAAATACATACATACATACATACATGTTCAAAACTGTGGCCCAAGCCCTATGACTCTCATAACAGCCAAAAGGTACCCCCAGTCCTCCTGCCTGCCCTCGACCTCATGCATGACATGCACTAGGTGCCTCAGATTAATTGTTGTGCTACAGCAAGGAATGAACCCACACTGGTCTACATGTACCAGACCCGACACCACTGGGCCCAGACGACAGGCCAGTAGCTTACAAAGTATTTTAATATGGGTGTTTATCATTGTGAGGGGTCGGTATGAAGCAGGATCAGAAGCGTCCCCCCCAGTTTCAGCAGTACACATGTAAGGCCCTCACTCATACTAGGCGGGAGCTCCTCTTTCTCCTTAGCTTCCAGAAAAAGCCCCAATAATGGCTGCATCAGCACAGCTGTAAAACCTTGATAAAAGTCTGCAGGGAAACCATCCCCCCTGTCCCTTGCTTTTTGGGACCAACCGCAGGGCAGCCCTGACCTCCTCCAATGTAACTTCCGTATCCAGTTCCTCTGCATCCACCTCGCCCAGCAAAGCAGCTCCAGTGGGGTCAAAAAGCAACAAATCAGATCCTCGGAGCTACAAGTACCCCCAATATCCCCTTTCAGGTGCTGCTGAAAGGCTGCTACCACTTCTACACTTGAGGATGCAATCCACTCACCTGGCTCTACCAAATGTATCACATGGTGCTGGGCACTCTCCCTCCGGAACAGCCAAGCCAGCATCCTACTCGACTTGTCCCCCTCCCGATACAAGCCTTGCCTATGCTGTGTAACCTTATACGCACCAAACCTATCCCACTTTTCTGCTATACTTCAGCGAGCCCTTAACTCTTCCTGTTGAGTCTCTGGATCGGCCAGTTCCAGCATCTGCAAATCCGCTAGCTTCCCCTGTGCATGCAACTCGAACAGTAGCTGACTGCGCATCCTGTATGTCAAGCCCATGCACTGCCCTCGAATCACTGCTTTCATGGCATCCCACTCAACTGCGTGGTTACCGGTGGAACCTCAAGTAGTCTGCAAATAGTCCATCACGGACTGCGATAGTGTATCTCTGCCCACCACGTCAGCCAAGACATCCACTGGAAAGCACAAGTTCGGAGCCCGTGTACCTGCTTCCCCCCACTCCATCTCCCCAAGTACCGGTGAATGATCTGACAAGAAACAGGCCAAGTGGTACACCCTCGGCATGACCTCTACTGGGAATCCAGCCCCCAGTATCCTATCCAGCTAACTGGATAAAACCTATGCCCCTCTACTCCACTTCCCTTGTACCTCAACACCCTGCCAACGCTGGCTGTGCGCGGCGGGGAGTTGGCCGCAGGGATTATGACAGATTGGCCTGAGGCTAGGCCCTGCGGCCAACCTCCCACATGCAGCCAAACCCATGCTGTGCTCGGCCTTTGGCCGTGTGCAGTGACGTGTTGGTCACAATGCCTGGCCTGCGGCCAGGTCCTGTGATCAACCACCGTAAAGCAGCAAACCCCACACAGCGCAGGGCCTTCGGTCATGCATGTGGGGTGTTGGCCAAAGGGCCTGGCTTGCAGCCAAAACCCTGCATGCAGCCAACCCCACACTGGGCACGGCCTTCGGCTGTGCGCAGTCGGGCTTGGTCACAAGGGCTGACCTGCGCCTAGGCCCTATGGCCAACCTCCCCAAAGGCAGCCAACCCCACACTGCACACGGCCTTCAGCCACGCACTGTGGTTGGTTGGCTTCAGGCCTTGGCGACCCCATCTGCTGTGGCCTGGTGTGATATTTAGGAGGAGGAGGGCAGTCAGCCCCCCTCCCCGGGCTGAATATAGCCCCAGGGACCCAATACCCCAGGGCCCGGTGACATTTTCAGGGGGAGGGAGGCATGCAGCCCCCCTCCCCAGGGCGATTTCGGCCCCAGAGACCTCACCCCCGGTGTTATTGTTAAGGGGAGGGGGGCATGTGTCCCCCCTGGAGCAATTTCAGCTCCGAGGACCCCATTTCCTAGAGTTAATGTTGGGGGAGGGGGACACGCGACCATCCTCCCCTGGCCTTTATGGGCCTGGGACCCCATCCCCGGGATCCAGCATTATTATGAGGGGGAGGAGGACACACAGCCACCCCCTGGGACGATTTAGGCTCCGGGGACCTCATCACCTGGGGCCTGGTATTATAATTAGGGAGAGGGGGCACGTGGCCCCCCTCCCCGAGCCGATTTTTGCCCATGGGTATCCCATTCCCTTAAAAGGGAGAAACTTGAAAGGGCCTGGCATCTGTCCAAATCTTCCTGGGACAAAAAGGGTTATGAACTTGCCCTAAACACCTATCATAAACATACAAGGAAGGCAGGAGTTTCTAGGCTGCTAGGATTTAAAAGTCAGGTAACTCTGCGAATGAACTTTTTAAGACCTTGAATGGAATTGTACAACTTGATGTGGGTAAGATATCGGTACTAGCCTCTCCTGAAATATGGGATTCTCTCTCCACTTATTTTCATGATAAGATCATCTAAATGTACGAGGGTTTTGAATACCAATCAGTGCTTTTGATCATTGAAGCACGGCACCGGGTTCCACCTTCAGACTCTTAAGCTCAGTTGGGAAGGTTTGATCCTATTGTACCCGAGGAGATTCGAGAGCTGTTGTTTTACAGTTAAGTCTGGATTTTCTGATGACCATTGTCCTGCACATTTATTTTCCTCTCTCTCAATGCTATTGGTGCCATATTTCACTGATCTGTTTAATTTGTCTTTGAATATGGCTAAGATACCAAAAGCTTGGAAACGTGTCTATGTCTCTTCTATATTAAAAAATCCCACAGCAGACCTGGACATTCTTTCTATCACCCGATCTTGTTGTTGCCGTTTCCAATCAAAATCATTCAGAAATTCATTAATTGATGTCTCTCTCAATATTTAGAGACTACTCATATACTGGACCCCTCGCAGTCAGGGTTCAGGGCAGCTGACAGCAGGGAAACAACTCTTTTGGCAGTAACCAGCACTGTGAGGACCAGCTTAGATGAATGCAAATCAGCTGCCCTTATATTGCTCGACCTTTCGGCAGCGTTTGATACAGTGTCACACTCAGTTCTGATAAAAAGGCTGTATGACATTAGGGTGCATGCACAGGCTTTGGCATGTTTGGTTTTTTTTAAACGTATTTTTATTTGCATTTGTAAATATTCGACATACGTTTCATGGTTCAAACAACAGCATATTTAGGAACAAGCCATCCGGCAATAGTGGTAATACATTACAAAGGGGGTACCTATAAGTCTGAGCATAGATCCATAGAACAAGCCCAGCGGCATCTCTAGCAAACCCTGTGTTCAGAGGGTTACCCCCCGATAATAGTCTGACATATAACTGTTACTTTCAGTCAGTGAACATCGTTCTCAATATACGTCCCACCACAATTTGTTCGCAAGCAATTACAGGTGAGAGTCACCATTAACAGTCCTGGATATCAATATAACTTGCACGCATACCGCAATGCTACTCCGTTTGTTTACATACACATCTAATTAAAAAGGAAAAGAAAAAGAAAAACAGAATGCAAACAACACCAGAATAGGTGAGCTGTGTGCAGAAGGGGGAATAATATCACAGTTAGAATAGCATGTGTTGTGGGGAGTTGCGCCAGAGTGGGACCTCCCACGTGTACTGGGAGGATGAAGGTGGGGAGCCCCCAATAATCAGCAAACTCTGTGTGAGGAAGTGATAAGTTACTATCGTTCGTATTCCCTCAGTCGAACACCCATCTGGCGAGCACCCGACGCCATCGAATGGCTCAAGGGTGGGTCTCAGGTTATGTATCGGCGGAGCGGGGTCCCTGTTCTGAGCCGGAGTCTGTCCCATGTGACTCACACCCCGCTGGGTTTTCCCAGCTCGTCATCACCTCCGCCATTGCCCTGCTATTGGATGCTTCCTCATGCCCTTAGACTCTTCCCAGTTAAGTGCCCTACCTTCTGCCCCGCCCACATAATGACATCTCTATTCCAGGCCTCAAATCGGGGTCCTCGTAAGGATTTCAATTCCATCGCAATTCGACGTTTAGCCAGAGCCAGCGCCATATCTACCAGCCTGTTCCCAACTTTACGCTTTGGCGGTCTGGGGAAGAGACCTAGTAAACAAGCCTGCACTGTGGGGGGCAATGTTCTGCCCAGAACCTCTCCGAGCTTACCAAGTATAGCCTCCCAAAAAGGCCGCAAGCTTTGACATTCCCAGGTCATGTGGCCGAAGTCCGCATCTGGGTGCATGCATCTCGGGCAGTGGCGGACCTCGCCCCCATAAGTCACATTAAGGCGGTGCGGTGTCATGTATGTCATGTGTGTTTAGTTGAATTGTATGTATTTTAGGCGTGTATTGCGAGAAATCATTTTAGGGTAACGCAAGACCCTGCACCATTCTGCGTCCGCAAGTACTCTGCCTCCAATCTTATCCCACTTCGCCCGCAGGTCACCCAGGGGACTGACCGATGCTGATTGCAGAGCTACATAGAACCATTTCACTAAGTGCCCCGCAGTCCCAAGCGTAAATAGAGCATGCAATACTCAGTGGGTCTCTGGCTCACCTCTCCCCTTGTTCCATATCTGTGCAAATGTGCGAACCAGGGCCTCATAACGCAGAAACTGGCCCGGAGGAAAGCCGCAGTCCTCCACCAGGTTGAGAAACGGGAGGAGGGACCCATCCAGGAAGCAATACCCGACGCTATCTAACCCCACTTCCATCCAGCAGGCCAATTGCTCGCCCGTGAATGTAGTCTGGGGATCGCCATGTGGCAGACCTACAAGCGGCAGCACGGGGTTGTACTTTGTAAGTCACCGCTCCCTGCCCTGGCATCTACCCCAGGTGTGAAAAGCTGTACGCTGTAACAACGAGCAATATGGGGTAGGCGTTTTTGATAACAGTAATTTTGCCATCACTAGACTAGGATGAGATTCCGGGTGCGACAGAAATGTTCCATCCTCATTCACACCTTCCACCCATTGCGCCAGCCATTGCAACTGAGCAGCGAACATATAATGCTCAAAGTTTGGTACCCCTTAAGCCACCCTCAGATATTGGACGCTGTAACGTTTGAAGAGACACCCTGGGACGCCCATCACCCCACACCAGCTCACGCAGCAGGGAGTTCAGGGGTCGGAACCAACTGCTGGGCATTAAAACCGGGAGATTGACGAAGAAGTACAGTAAACGCGGGAGCATGACCATTTTAGAGAGGGAGATCCTAGCCATAATAGGTAGTTGCAATGTACGCCAAAAGTGCACGCATGAACGCAACGAACGCAGCGTTTTACCCAGGTTACCCTCCTTCCAGTCCTCCAGGGAGTGAAATACCTGTATACTTAGGTATTTAAACGTATTCTGAGCCCATATTATATCAGCCATCAGGGCATCGGGTCTATGCGCAGAGCCTGCTAACGGGAACAGATACGTCTTGGCCTTGTTAACTCGCAGTCCCGAGAGGCACGCAAAGTCCTCTAGGATATGTATGGCTGCCGAGGTACCGTCGACTGCATCCGATAAGTAAAGCAGCAGATCGTCTGCGTAAAGGGAGACTTGGTGCGTCCGCCCTCCCACAGTCAATCCAATTCCTTCCCTATCCCGGCAAAATGTCGCAGCAAGGGGCTCGATAGCCAGGGCAAACAGGAGGGGTGACGGAAGGCACACCTGCCTAGTCCCTCGAGCTACCTTATATTCTCTGGAGATCGTTCTACCCGTTCTGACCCTAGCTGTGGGCGCCGCATATAAAAGCCGCACCCACCGCACCCATTCCTCTCCCAGGCCCATACGGAGCATCACCTCATACAGGTATCCCCACCCCACTGTATCAAAGGCTTTTTCTAGATCTACAGAGAGCACTGCTGCCTGGTGATTGGTCGGGGTTTCAACATGATAGAGAACAGCCGGCGAAGATTATACGAGGTGTTGCGGGAAGGGATAAACCCATGCTGATCAGGGTGGATCAACGCCTTCATGTGGGGAGCTAACCTACCGGCCAGAACTTTACTCAAGATCTTGAAATCCGTATTAAGCATGGAGAGGGGTCTATAATCTTTAACCCCCGCCTCCGGTTTCTTGGTTTTCGGGAGGGGGATCACCAGGGCTGGTCGGGTGGAGCCAGGCAGCTCCCCAGATTCATATGCATCAGCATACAAACGAACTAAGTGCAGGGCTAACAGATCCACATATCGTTGATAAAATTCCGCCGGGAGGCCATCTGGGCCCGGCGTTTTACCAGTGGCCAATGCATGGATGGCAGCCTTAATTTCCTGCAGGGTTACCGGCTCCCCCAGTTCTTCTCGATCCTCCTCTTCCAGCACCCGGAGCGGTAGTGGGTCTAGGTACTCTATTACGGCCAGCCGGGTAGCTGCTCCTGGGGCCGTGTATATTTGTTCATAATATGTTAGAAAGGAGTCATTAATCTCATCTGGGTCGTACACCGTCTCCCCAGTGTCCAAGCCAATTTGCGTGATTGGGGAGCCTCCTAATTCAGGTTTAATTAACCTTGCTAAAAGACGGCCCACCTTTCCCTCCTCCCTCTGCACTTTATCGAGGTATTCTTTGTGGTTATAACAACGCAGTCGCCCCAGAGCCTCGTTATACTTTGCCCGCGTTTCCTGTAGCGCCACCCGGGTTGCGTCGCCAGTACCCTGGATATTATCAAGTCTACGGATGTTCCCTTCTAACTCCAGTATTTCCCGCCAAAGCTCCCTGTAGGCTCCTGCCGCTTGCCCCATGCAGTGACCCCGTATCACTACTTTAAATGCCTCCCATTCTATCTGCGAGGAGGATGCTGTATTGGCGTTGATGGGGAAGTATGAATCTAGGAGTGTTAGCAGTGATGCATGAAAGGGGGCATCGTCAAGCAATGCCGGGTTAAATCTCCATGTGGGGATCGGAGGGCACCGTCCTAGCGGTAGGTGTGTCATTACCAGGGGACTATGATCCGACAATGTACGACCTAAGTATTCCGTGTGTGTAATGAAGCTGTTAAAGGCAGGGGAGCATAAGAACATGTCTAGGCGCGTGTGTACTTGGTGCACTGGTGAAAACAAAAAGAAAACTCCCTTGCACTATGATGCTGTACTCTCCAAGTGTCTTCAATACCCCAGTGTGTGGCCCATGTTCGAAATCCCGAGGCCGTGCGGTGTGGCTGTGATCCCAACAAGGGAAGGTGGGACCTGTCAGAATCCACGGCTGCTACACAGTTGAAATCCCCCACAAGGATCAGGCTACCCCTCAGGCCATCGGCCAATACAGCAGAGAGGGAGTCCAGGAAGCCAACCTGATCTTGATTAGGAGCGTAAGTGTTACCCAAGGTGACCACCTGACCCGCCAATCTCCCTGTGGCCAACACGTACCGGCCTCCCACATCAAGCCACGACCACTCTACAGCAAAGGGGACCCCCGGCCTGACCCATATCAGCACCCCTCTGGCAAAAGCCGAGTAGGTGGTCGCGAAAACCTGGCCCCTCCATTGTCGTTTCAACTTTGCCACTTCCTCACTATTTAAATTGGTTTCCTGAAGGAACGCTATATGGATGTCTCTGCGCCTCAGATATGAATAAACGTTATGACGCTTTACCTTAGACCCCATTCCTCTGATGTTCCATGTTAGGAACCGTATAACATTACGGGCCTCTGCCATGTGCGTACAGTGTCACCAACCAGGCCAAAAAGCGGGATCCCCCCACCCCCCCAGTGGCATCCCCGGTTCCATACCATCCCATCCCTCTGCAAGCTTCAAAAACCAAACAAACCCAACAAAAGGACCCTTATGATGGTCAACTCCCCGACCCCAGGGCAGTCTGACAACGGTCAGCCGCCCAAACATTATCTGAAACATGTGATATCAAATGAGGCCCTACCGCAGTACGGCTCTCAACGGGGGCTAGCAAAGGAAACTTATGGTAGGACACTCTCACCAATCAGAGCGCACCAGCCCCATGTAGAAAAAGAGAAGCAGAAGCCGGGGCCTAGAATCGCCAGCTATCGGGCAGTGCCCCTCTGTGAGCCATAGGTCTCTTATCTCACCAAGGGAGTCAAATAATATCGTCTGTCATGATCGGAGTCACCACCGGTAGCTTCACACCATCACTGTGGGAGGTGTCCGTATCATTGTCCGCTGTATCTTTCGAGGAGCTGGCCTCGACCTCCGGAGTAGGGCTCCGACCCTGCATCAGCGCTGCGACAGCCTGTAGTGCTTCAGCTCTCTCTTTCTCCATTTGCGATGAAGACGGCCTCTTCGAGGTCCCCCTGCGAAGACGTCGTCTCGGGCGTTTCCCAAGTTCAGTGACCTTCCGTCCAGCTTCACCAAGGCCCCCATCACGAGGCGTCTCGCCCTTGTAGGTCTCCAGCCAGTCCCAGGCATCTTTGGAACAATCAAAGTAGTGGGTGTCCCCTCCAGCATTATATCAATCAATCAGGGGTTTGTTAAAGCGCGACTACTCACCCGTAAGGGTCTCAAGACGCTAGGGGTGGGGGGGGGGTGCAGGTTCCATCCATCAAGGAGGGAGTCTGTCGAAGAGCCAGGTTTTGAGGTTTCTTGCGAAGAGGGGGAGCGATGTTGTCTGTCTGAGGTGGAGCGGAAGGGCGTTCCATGCTTTGGCCGCGAGGAAGGAGAAGGAGCGGCCTCCTGATCTGGTCTTTCTGGTGCGGGGGACCACGGCGTAGGAGAGCTGGGCTGATCGTAGGGTCCTTTGGGGTGCGTGGAATTTGAGTCGGCTGTTCAGGTATGCTGGTCCGGTGCCGTGGAGGGCCTTGTGTGCGTGGGTGAGCATCTTGAAGGTGATTCTCGCCTCGACAGGGAGCCAGTGGAGGGTGCGCAGGTGCTGGGAGATGTGGCAGTGTTTTGGCAGGTTGAGGACCAGTCTTGCGGCAGCGTTCTGGATGTTTTGTAGCTTGCGGGTGAGGTTTTTGTTTATTCCGGCGTAGAGTGCGTTGCCGTAGTCGAGTCTGCTGGTGACCAGGGCGTGAGTGACGGTCTTTCGGTGTTCGAGGGGGATCCATTTGAAGGTCTTACGAAGGAGGCGGAGGGTGTGGAAGCAGGAAGACGAGACAGAGTTGATCTGGCGGTCCATTTTGAGCTCGGAGTCCAGGATGATTCCCAGGTTGCATGCGTGGTCCGTGGGGGTTGGTGGGTTTCCGAGGGCGGGGGGCCACCAGGTGTCGCTCCAGGCATCGGGGTTTGGGCCCATGATGAGTACTTCTGTTTTGTTGGTGTTTAGTTGTAGGCAGCTGTTTTTCATCCATTTGGCGACGGCTTCCATGCCTTCTCGAAAGTTGCGTCTGGCGGTGTTGGGCTCGTTGGATAGGGAGAGGATGAGCTAGGTGTCGTCTGCGTATGACACGATGTTGAGTCCGTAGGTTCTGGCGATGGGGGCGAGTGGAGCCATGTAGACGTTGAAGAGCGTCGGGCTGAGGGAGGAGCCCTGGGGGACTCCGCAGGTGGTAGGTGTGGGGTCCGAGAGGAAAGGGGAGTCTGACCCGCTGCGTCCTGCCGGAGAGGAAGGAGCGGATCCAGTCGAGGGCCTTGTCCTGGATTCCTGCGTCGTAGAGTCTGCGTATTAGGGTGCGGTGGGAGACTGTGTCGAACGCCGCTGATAGGTCGAGGAGGATGAGGGCTACTGTTTCTCCTTTGTCCAGTAGGGTGCGGATGTCGTCTGTTGCGGCGAGGAGGGCGGTTTCCGTACTGTGGTTTTTTCTGAAGCCGGATTGGGAGGAGTCGAGGATGTTGTGTTCTTCAATGAATGTGGCGAGTTGGCTGTTGATGGCTTTCTCGATGACTTTCGCTGGGAACGGGAGCAGGGAGATGGGTCTGTAGTTTTTGAGGTTGGTGGGGTCCGCTGAGGGTTTCTTTAGGAGGGGGTTGACCTCGGCGTGTTTCCAGTCGTCGGGGAACGAGGCGGTCGCCAGGGAGCGGTTGATGGTGTGGCGGAGCATGGGTGCGATGGTGTCGGCGGCTCTGTTGAAGATGTGGTGGGGGCAGGGGTCCGTGGGGGCCCCTGAGTGGATTGACTTCATTGTCTTCAGTGTGTCTTCGGTGGTGAGGGCTGTCCAGTCGTCAATCGCTGGTTTCCGGGTTATACGCAGGCGGGCCGGGAACATCAGAGAGTACTGGAGACCCTCAACGCTTTTTTGACCTCCAGGTAGGAGGCCCGCTTCCTCTGGACCTCCAGTGTATAGTCCGGGAAAAGGGAAACCTTGCTATTATCTATGAGGAAGGGACCCTCCGCTCTCGCCTTTTGCAGGAGGAGGTCTCTGTCACGGAAGTGAAGTAATCGGGCCACCACAGGTCTCGGGGGCCACCCCGGGGCCAGTGGCCTAGCCGGCACCCTGTGGGCCCTCTCCAGCGTGTAAAAGGTGGACAAGCCCTCCGGCGCCACTACGCTCCTGAGCCAGTGCTCCAGGAAGGACACCATGTCGCTGCCTTCCATCCCCTCCGGCAAGCCCAGGACTCTGATGTTGTTTCGTCGATTCCGCCCTTCAGCATCCTCAGCTCTGCGTTCCAACAGGCATACCCTGTCCGTAAGAGCCCCCATCTGCTGCTCCATCGCCCTCTGCGCTGGCACAAGGTCTGCGACATTAGACTTGGTCACTTTAACCCTCTCAGACAGTTTCTTGTGTTCCTCCCGCAGAAAGCCAAGTCCCACCGCAACAGTGCTGATGTCCTGGTGGAGGGTAGCCTTCGTGTCCGCTATGGCCTCCAGAATTTTGCTAAGTTGTTGTTGTATTGGGTCCTCCAGGGGAGGTTGCGATTGTTCCTGTGCGCTGTCTTCCAGATCTTGAAGAGCCCCAATCTGGTGGCCCCTAGGCTTGGCCATATTGTCAATGTCCCACCGGACCGTGGCAATGCCCTCCCAAGGTAATGTAGAGAGAGGTTAGGGCACCCCGCAAGTAGGGCCAGTAAGAGGGCCAGGCTTCGCGCCTCAAACCAGTGCGTGGTGCAGGTCTCTAGAGCGGCCCATCCAGGTCACCCCCGTCTCACAGATGGACCTCACAATATGCAGTAGACCCCAGGCATAAGCAGGTCCTCGGGACCGATATCCCAGCCCAGGCCTCGCCGGGATGCGCCCGTCCACTCTGGCCACGATCTGTGCCGTCTATCAGGCCGTGAACCTATTCCCAGTCCCAATGTCTCTCCGGGTCACTCCACCTGGCGAGCCAGCGTGCCGTCGCCCCGGGCCGAGTCCATCGCTCCTCTCCGATCCCAGTGAGGGCACCGCAGGCCGCCCATGCCCTCCACCTGCAGGCCCTCTCTCAGGGCCCCAGCAGGCACTCAGTTCAGTCCAGGCAGTATCTTGTAGTTCCAGGGGCCTCCCCGCTTGCAGCAATCAATAGGGCACCATAAGGGGACCCCCAACGCCAAGGAACAGTCCTGCAGCAGTAATGATCAGCCACTCAGGTGGAGACTCACCCAAGGGGGACACAGTCCAAAGGGGGCTCAAACGCACCACAGGGCTGCAGCCGCCGCCGCGGATCCCCACTGCGGCTTCACCGCACTCCTACGAGATGCACCACGTGCTCCGGGGGCCCCCACAGGCGTTGTCTCCAGGACTACCTCACCGTATCACCAGCCATTCGAGGCATCAGAGGGGGCCACTGCACAAGGCCCATTCCCAGGCAGGATCAGGCCAGGACCAAAGCTTCTGTGGAGGCGCCTCCAGAGCGGACCAGCGCCGCCCCCCACCGCATGCACTCCAGGAATCACCGCAACTCAGCCCGGTCCAGCCACATCCAGCCCTCCCCCGGGTCCCCACCCAGGCCGGCAGTGGGATCCGCGGAGGGCAAGGGGGATCCACCACTGCGGCCAGCGTCGCTGCGTCAGTCTCGCCCCCGGGGCGCTCACCAGCCGCCACGTGTCCAGGTTCTCCCGCGAGTCTCCAGCTGCCCACACAGTGTTACCGGTGGGCCCTCAGGCGCTGCCGCTACCTGCTGGCGCCGTCACACTCCAGCAGTGATCTGGGGAGCAGGCAAGCCCCCCAGGCGGAGCCCCAACGGCAGGACCCCCCATCCGGCAGCACGCCGGTATCTCCGGTCGCAGCGTGAGGCCCGCCAGCTCCGCGCCAGCACCGCTCGGGGTCCGATCCCCAGTCGCAGTGTCCGCTCCGAATGCTGGAGCCTCTCTCGTCGTCATTCCGGGCCTCTCCGCTGGGTCCCACAGGCTGCCGGGTCACCAGCAATTGCCCCCCCAGAGCCCACCGCAGTGCACGGCGCGGCACCCGGGCAACCCCACATCAGTCTTGGCCGCCGTCACTCAGGCCGGCAACACACACTTCTCCCTCAGCAGAGCGCGGCACCCAACGGGGCCCCCGACCGCCGGAGATCCCCCCCCGGGGGCACCACACGATCCCCGGTCTTCTGAGGGGCAGTTGTACACCCCCAGGGCCGCCCCGGCTGCCAAGATTGGAAGGATTAAATGCAGGCTGGTGCGGACCTCACTGCTCATGCGTCCGCCTTGATCCTTGGCCAAGCCACGCCCCCCGGCTTTGGCATGGTTAAGGGACTTTTTACTAGGTAGATCCCAAGTGGTAACTATTCCCCCTTTTTAAATCAAGAATTGTAAACAACACCTTTGGGGTGCCCAAGGATCGCCTATGCATCCCACCTTTTTAACATCTATGTGGCCCCACTAGCAAGAGTTGTTGGGTCTTTTGGTTTTGAAATTTGTCTTATCCTGTCAACACCCAATTGGTGATATCGTTTGGGAAAAAACGTGATGTAGCAAAGGCCACGTTCCATGACTGCTTGCACGCTGTGGCTTCATGGATTAAGCAGATTTGTCTTAAACGTAATGGGGGAAAGACGCAGATTTTACTATTTGGCAAAGCTAACCTGGCCTGGTTGGAGGACTGGTGGCCTTTGGAACTGTGATACCCACTTGACCAAAAATGGTGGTAAAAAATCTTGGTATTGTACTTCCTGATAAGCTTACTGCAGCTAACCAGGTTACTGCAATCTGTGGTTCCTGTTATGGCATCTTTTGCGTGCTCAGGAAATAATTTTTCCTGGCTTCCTTTGAACTGCGACAGACCTTCACGTAGGCTCTTATAACCAGTCACCTGGATTACGGAAACGCTCTCTTAGTTGCATGAATAAATCTCTTCTGTCACAAAAGCAGGTGGTTCAGAACACAGCTGCCCAACTGATATATCATCTTCCATCGGGAACACCCTCAGGTCCGGTGTTGAGATCATTACAATGGATACCGGTCAGGAAGCAATGTATTTTTAAACTTCTTTGCCATGCCCCTAGAGCCCTGAATGGGGCAGGTCCTGCTGATATCCGTTCAAAAATTAGGTTTTACCACCCAGCTAGGAGGCTTAGATCATCTGATACTGCCCTTGCTACACCCCGAGATATTCTAACAGCTAGAAATGGGGGTCGTGATTTTTTTTTACCTTGCACCACATCATTGGAATAAGCTGCCAATTCCATATCCACACTTGCCAAAATGTTACAATCTTCATAATATTGCTAAAAACCTGGTTATTTTAAATTTTCTTTCTACTGGTTTACCAGCTATCTGTCTTCTAGGCCTAGGGCTTTAGCGCCAGGATACTACTGTTGGAGTGAATTGTTTGCGCTTTATTAGGTACCCATAACATAACAAATCTATTTCCCAACCTCCTCTTCTTGAGCCTAGGCACTATCTTCATTAAATACACCTCAGGCCTTTTAAGGTCCAGTTTGTCAAAGTGGACACCAAATCTGTTACCTCCTTCCAGTATTCACTCAAAATCTTCAATTCCTAACCCAAACCGTAGGATAGAAGTGAGCTTGCATCTCACTGCAGCTAAAGTCATTTGTAACTGACTCCTGAGTGAATTTTACATTGGAGTGCAGTAGACTTGATGTAAATAGTTACATTTTAGAAGCCTGAAACAGACATCACTAGAATCCCCAGCGGTGTACGCCAGCAGTGTGTCCTATTCCTGATCTGTTAATGCTTATCCCAGTTTCCTGCCCATTTCTTCCTCAGCGCTTTCAGTCAACATCCTGTATAGCAATGTGTCAGTCTTCTTACTATTACCCATGACCACTGAAATGGTTAGGACCTCGTTTGTCATTGGCTCAAACTGTTCTGAATTCCAGGTCAATTTTGCAACTTTAGTCAGGGATCCAAATATTATGAACTGGCTCTTGAGTACTTTGTATTCCTGTAGGATATCATCAGATGAGCGGATTGACCCCCAAATTATACTAGTCCCAGAGAAATCTGGAGCTTGTTAGATCTTGATCATAGATTTATACTGCATCAATGACTTTGTCAGTGCACTTCTTTGTCAGTGCAATTTATTGGCACTCCTTTAATTTTCTTGGTGCCCCCTCCCACCTCACCCGACACAAACCTTTGTGGTGCAGTTTCGGGAATTTATTTTCTCATACGTGGACTGTTTTTTGGGACCAACTTGGTCTGTGGATTCTGTGTTTCCTTCCCTGCTCAGACGAATATTCTGCTCCCGTATTGAAATGTTACAGGTTGGCACATTTTCTTCCAACTGAGCCATGGTGCTTGGAATCCAAGTTTGATTGTCCTGGTGATGACCTCCAGACTAGTTTAAAGAGGTCAAAACACCACTGACACAGGGATTGATAATGTATGATAAACAGTTATAAAACATCCATAATTGTGAAATGAGATACTTCCTCATCATTGCTGGCCTTTATTATTCCTTCAGCTCCTTTCTGAATGTACACGTTTCCTACTTCGCTTTATAACACTGTGTGATCACTGGAGTACTGGGCACTCTGGCTTCAGTTATGCATTTCTTAATTGTGCATTAAATATCTTTTCTGGAGATAGTTTTGTTAGGAATTTTGCTTTTTGCTTTCTTATCTGATTGATTGAATTTGGAGAGAAGTTCTCAAATCTCCTAACGATACCACTGTGAACCATTGTTGTTTTTAATGTCTAAACGTTCCCATTGATGCTACATTACCCGTGTATATGTCAACATAATATGTAGTGAAAATGTCATTGATTTCTGTATAAGAATAGGCCAAAGTGTGATCCTCTATATATGGAGACATCACAGTATTCCTCTGTGTATCTACCCTCCTGTGCCATGCCTCCTCATTTTGCTAAGGGACATATGCACTGTAATTTAATCAGTGTAATCTCCCTATATGCATTCCTTATTGCATTTTATCCATGTGTCAGTGCTGTCAAGATTGGCAGACACTGCTAACACTTTCTCCATTGGCCTGATTTTGTCTTCTAGCTGTCTCACCTCCCTGTCAAACAGCACTTTTGCCCACTCAATGTTTTAATTCACACACCACCATAACGCGCCAACTGCTTTCACTCTGATCAGTGCTCAGGGCATATATCAGCCCCTCTGAGCACCCATTAAAGAGGGAGAGGTACTGTTGAAATGAGAATAATATCTCCTTTCCAAAAGTACCTCTATGTGGTGGATTCACGCTTGGGAATTGCTCCAGGAGAACAATCCCCAAACAGAGATACACTAATTAGACTCCGGGGAGAAGGAGAGTGCCTCCCAGGCATGGGCAAGGCCCCCCAAAACAAAATCACCATTTCTGCCCCCCTGGGGAGGGAGATTTACCCCTAACCTGCCCCCTAGGGGGCAGAAAGTCCACTAACATTAAGGATTTTTTTCTTTTTTAAAGAACAGGGTGTGGAATCCACACTCGCATTGAGCCATACCCCATAATGGCCCTAACAGCCTTTATATCTCCTCTGGGGAGAAGATTGAGGGGTTTACCCCAAATCTGCCCCTCCATGGCTGGTGGGCAGAAAGACACCAAGGATTATGTATGAAAGAAGAAGAAAAGGGTGGAGACGGCCCACCCTGGCATCAGGACTGACCCCCACCAATGAAGGCATTAATAGTCTTCCTGCGCTCCTCAAGGGGCAGATTGGGGCCTTAGCCTGTCACAATGCTTGTCAACTATGCTTTCGCATATGTCTGTGGCATTCTATTTAGAAATGTACCTCTCAGAATGATACACTTCAGTGGAAAGAGGGAGATGACTGGCTGGAGGCAGAAAAGCGGCTGGGTTCACTTGGTGAGATGAGGTTTTTTTTTTACTTGGAATAAATTGGCTTTTATATATTTGAGGACTCCAGATCTGCCTTATTTCAGTCTGCTTTAATAGATGGTCTTTCTTGTGTGGTTTTCAACCTTGTCACGTCAATCTATTTTTTCCTTGTCTTGTAGGTTCCTCCTGGTTGCTGGCTGCTCCTCCAGTCCTGGTTGTTCATGCCTTCCCTTCCACTTTGAACTGAATAAGTTTTCTTTAGCTGTGTTTGTTGGATGTTTTTTTCCTGCTGGATGTTTTTTTTCCTGCTAACGTTGCACGGCAGTTAAGAGGGAGGCCATAGAGAGCTGATGTTTTTTTATAGATGCGGTCCAGTGACAATGTAATGTGTTTTTTCTTTATTGCTTGTGGATGAGGTCAACAAAGGATTTTTGGATATTACTCTGCCTTCTTGTCTTTAGTAAAATCTTACATTTCACTTTGCACAGAAGCTAGTAATATCTTGATTATCAGACTATCTGATAGAATACTTTCTTATGCATCAATTTGCACTATCTTGAGGTCGCTCTTTTAGTCCGAGCACCAACACTGAATTAACAGTTCTCAGAATTGATTTCCTAAAATATATTCTTTTCACTAAAATTCTGTGATAGTGGCAGAACAGCCCTTGCTTTAAATGCGTCTGACACAATGTGGCTATGGGTGATCTTGAAATACTAATGCCTCCGTTTGATTTGGACCATGGGGTTCATAGGAGTGGGGCTACCTTTGATTCAGAGGTACATCTGGAGGGTTTGGGTTTTGCCAGAGAGCAGTCGGTTTGAAAAATTACTTTGGTGAATGTGTTTCCACATTTACCCAAGAGCACTCGAAGAAAGTAGCCATGTCCAGTTTAATTAAAACATGAAGCTGAGTAATGATGACAGACAGTATTGTCATAAAATCGTCGGACAGAATTATCATCTCTAGAGATTTCTAGTTGACTGAAAACTACAGTGTTATGACAATAGCTGCCATAATAAATGAAATAGGGATCCCACTAAATCACTATTGATCAAATTGGCGTCCTTCATTGATGAGGCATCTCCATGGACATCGCAGGTAGGTATGAGACTGATTCTTGAATTTCAAGTTTCTAGCTTCTACCTATTTTCTCCCCAAATCCCACAAATTTCAAACAGTACGAGCTAGCAAACCCACTGTATGTAGGATAGGGGCACTCACTGAAAACATACATCTTAATACCTTTCTTATGATTTGAATCATACTGGAGTGCTTTTGGACTTGGTGAGATCATTCTCCAGCATAATTATTTTCTGACTAAGGGAGAGTATTTCCTTCAATCATATGAGGCAGAGATATGGATCGCACATTAACCCTGTTGAATGCCAATCTAATGGTGGGCTTTCTAGAAAAGACAATTGGCTGGGATCCACACTTTTAAGACTACAAAAAGTAACAAAAGCATGGCCCTGGTATATTGATCATCTTTTTATAGTCCGGAGTGCTAGAGAGGATAAGTTGCTAGAGCATGTTCATATCCTCAAACAAAGTTATTGAGGTCTCCATTTGCTATGTTATGTTATGTCAGGTTATGTTATGTGTATTTCTAAAGTGCACTAATCACCCTTGAGGGTATGCAGGCGCTTTGCAGGTGGGCAGGCAGCTGTCTTCTAGCTGAGGTTAATCGAAGAGCCAGGTCTTCAGCTACAGGCGGAACTCGAGAAGCTATGAGAAGGCTCTGATAGTGTGAGGGAGGGAGTTCCATGCTTTGGGGGAGAAATATTAGAAGGTGCAACCTCCAGCTGTGACTTTGCGGATGTGGGATGTGTGTGCGCCAGTGAGAGCCCAGCTGAGTAGAGTGCCTGGGAGGTGTGTAGCAGTGTATGCAGCTTTTAAAGTATGCAGGGCCGGTGTTGTGTAGTGCTTTGTATGTGTGTGTGAACCATTTGGACTCGTGCATTTGGGGATTGGGAGCCAATACAGTTCTCTGATGTTAGAAATGGGGTTTCTGGTTGTCTAGGGTATGCACCTAAGCCGGGCAGAACCCACCACTTTAGTCAGGGCAAGGGAGTTACACACCAAAGATAACCCCTGCTCACCCGCTTGGTAGCTTGGCAGAGCAGTCAGGCTTATCCCAGAGGCAATGTGTAAAGCGTTTGCGCAACACACTTACACAGCAGTGACACACTAGGCACACCACAAAAGAGACTCCACACAAGGTTATATAAAAATATCCTTTGTATTACCCATAAAAATACATTAGATCACAATCACATATATCAGTGTGCCACCAGGCACTTGTCATGTTTTCACAGGTATTACATAAACCACTTTACCAATCGGGCAATTGTCATAAACATCACAATTAGGGTGACCAGTAACTACTGGTAGGGTTACACTTAGCATAAAACATTATGCATAGACATCATCAGCAGTGCACTATTGAAAATACTAGTAAGTTGCACACATTATGGAAATATCCTTACTGGCAATGTAACATCCCATATATCCACATCAGGGCATAAACGGCACAGAATGACACCTGAATCATAAGCAGGGCGATGGGATAAATACTCCTAGATTGCACACATCACCAACCCATGGTGAGGACATCCCCTTGTAATATGTGTGCATATTTTAGGCCACCATCACTTATATCCCCGGGGCCACTAGGCACTTGTCACAAAGAAAAATGCAGAGGTCACGGTGCCCCTAGGCACGTATTACGTATTACTAACACCTCTTGGTGCTTCTCTTAGGCACCTCCGCCCCCTCAGGGGCCTTGGACCCCCGGCACACCTGCCCTTTTAATAGCAGGGTTATGTTCCACATTTGGGCCCACCTCATAGGCCGCCGAATGTCGGGCGTGCCTACCCGGGCAAATGCGGTGATTCCCAGCACCGGGGCCTCCGTCGAGGATCCGCCCGTGGTGTCAAGACAATGAAAACAAGAATCGCCCCCAAGCTGCGGTATAGTTGCCAACAAATGCAGGGAAAAGGCTCTGAGATGGCCTCTTACGGCTGGGATGCCAGGTATGGCAGGTCACTCACCCCCAGCCTGGGAATGCACGGCTCCTTCCAGCGCGGTCCTCGCGCAGCCTTAATCAGTCACCTCCGCTCCCTGCCGGTCAGGAGCGGGACACGGAGCGAAGTCTCCGTTGGCTCCGCTTTGCTCCGTCCGGCCCTCCGTTGCGGCTGGCCCCGCCTCCTGGGACGCCGGCATTGCTGCTCCCAGCAAGTGGCGATACGGTGGGACACCACTGGTCCCTCTACCAATGTGGGTCACGGCCCCATTCACCAGGGGGGGGCCATAGGCGGAATCTAGCCCCCGCGTTTCCAGGGTAATCTCAGAGCGCCCACGAGGCGCTTCTCTACTGCCGAGCAAGGCGCTTGTCTTAGGGCTGCTCGGGAGCTGCGGGAAGGAGAGGGCTTCGTCCTCCGCTCTCTCCTCTTGTCCATGCAGAACCACACAGGCAGGGCAGCGCTGCACGTGCTGTCGCACACAAGAGTGTTTCTTCACACTCTTTCTTAAAGCCCACAGAAGGAGAGGGGAAAGCTCTCCAGCCCATGCACAGTGCTCCACATGTGCTTTGCAACAGCAGGGTGGGAGAACACAGCGCATACCACGCGCTGTGGCAAAAATCCCATAGGGCAAGCCACAAAGTCCTGGGAGGTCACTGGGGCAGAGAACAGGGCACAGGCAAGCCAGCACATAGGGTCCCCTAGCAGAGTGGCAGTCCCTTCAGCCACCCAGCAGGCAGCAGGTATTCACAGACAGCGGTTCCTCCTGGCACACAGCAGTGCTCTGGCAGTCCACGCAGTATCTTTCTTCCCTTTTCATGGGGTCACAGCCCCTTTACTTCTAGTCCTAGTGTCTTTGTTCTAGGGGCACTTTAAAACAAATTTACAAGTACACAACACCCCCCATTCACAGTGTAGGCCCTGGCCCCAGACACACCACATGGGGGGCGGAGCCAGCATTGTAGAAGGTGCAGGTGCAACTCCTCCCACCACTCCAAATGCAGACCAGGCCTATTCAGGTGTAAGGGAAAATTTCCTCCCACTACTCTAAATTCAGCCAAGGTCTATTCAGCCTAGCGCTGAGTCACCCAGGCAGGGCAGGACACACCTCAACTCCCCCAGGGACTGGCTGGAGTGAATGCACATCCCCTCTCCTCTGTCAGTCAGAACCAGACGGTCAATACACATCCAGGCAGGGCACAAAGACTTATCAGCACACAGAAATGCCCACTTCTAAAAATAGTAATAATAAATCCGCTTTCACCATTAAGCAGGATTTATCACTACTATTCCAAACATAGCAAACACGGTCATGCTACCCCTCTCATGTCAGGAATTACCACTGAAGCACATATCAGGGAATCCCCAATGCAAACCTATGAGAGGTCAGCCTCACAGCAATGAGAAACCAAATAGGCTGTTTGTCACTACCAGGACATGCCGCACAGTTAAGGCACATGTCCTACCTTTTACCTACACTGCACCCTGCCCATAGGGCTAGCTGGGGCATATCTTAGGGGTGACTGATATGTAGTAAAAGGGGAGTTGCAGACGTGGCAACCACTTTATATGCCACCTCATGGCGGCAGTAAACTGTGCGCGCAGGCCCTGCAGTGGCAGAGGCCTGAGACAGGCTTTAAAGGCTACTTCGGTGGGTGGTGCAAGCAGCGCTGCAAGCCCACCAGTAGTATTTAATTTACAGGCCCTGGGTATATGGGATACCACTGTACAAGGGACTTACAGGTAAATTAAATATGCCAAACAGGTGTAGACCAATCTTACCAAGTTTACAAGAGAGAGCACATGCACTTTCGCACTGATCAGCAGTGATAAAGTGCCCAGAGTCATAAAACCACCAACAACAGGTCAAACAAATTACAGGAGGAAGGCAAAAAGTTCTGGGGTGACCCTGCAAAAAGGGCCAAGTCCAACATCTGATATGTGGGATAATGTGAGTGCAACGTGGTAGATAGAGTCCGAGTCTTGCTGCAGCATTTTGAATGGTCTGGAGCCTGTTCAGGAGCTTCTTAGTGATTCGTGAGCAGAGTGTGTTGCCGTAATCAAGTCAGCTGGTGATCAAGGCCTGTGTAACCATTTCCTGGTGTTCTCTGGTAGCCATCTGAAGATCTTTTGCAGCGTCCTAAGGATGTGGAATCAGGTGGAGGTTACTGCATTTACTTGGGCTGTCATGTTGAGCTTGTCGTCCAGCATGGGTTTGGGTGAGGGTTTGAGGTTAGTTGGCTACCAAGTGGAGTCTCAGGCGGAGGCTTTTCTTCCGGGTATCACCACTTTTGTTTTGTCTCTGTTTAGTTTGAGACAGTTGTTTTTCATCTACGTGGTTACTGCGGTCATGCATGTGGCGAAGTTGTTTTTTGTAGAGGGGGTCTTGTCTGACATAGAGAGTATATGTTGCATATCATCTGCACAGAAGAGTATGTTGATGTTGTATGATCAGATGAGGTCCGCTAGTGGAGTCATGTCTGTGTTGAATAATGTTGAACTGAGAGATGATCTTTGAGGGACTCCACAAATGAGGTTCTTGGCCTTCAGCGTTTAGGTTGGCAGGTTGACTCTTTGTGTTCTTCCTGTGAGGAAGGAACAAATCCAGTTGAGGGTGGGTCCTTGTATGCCTCTTTCGTGTAGTCTTCTGATCAAGGTGGAGTGGGAGACTGTGTCGAAAGCTATAGACAGGTCAAGTAGTATAAGGGCAGCTGTGTCTCCACGGTCGAGGATCAGCCTGATGTCGTTGGTTGCAGTGATAAGGGCAGTCTTGTGCTGCGGTTGGGCCGGTAGTCTGATTGCGTGGTGTCTAGGAGCTGGTGTGCATTGAGATACTGGGAGAGTTGTTTGTTTATGACGTTTTCCATGATCTTGGCCAAGTCGGGTAGTACGGAGATTGGGCAATAGTTTGTTAGTTGTGTGGGGTCTGCCAAGGGCTTCTTTAGCAGTGCGTTGACCATTGCGTGTTTCTAGGCATCCAATAACATCTCGGAAGTGATGGAGGTGTTCATGATGTGGATGAGGACTTTCCTGATGGTGGCGGCTCCAATGTTGTAGATGTTGTGGGGACAGGGGTCTGTAGGTGCCCCGGCATGGATGGTTCTGATGATGCTGGTTGTTTCTTCCATGGTGGATGGTTCGGAGGCATCCAGGGTTTCTCCATGGGTGTTTGATGGTAGGCTAGGGGTTATGGTGCAGGGGTCGAAGTTGTTGTATACGGCTTTGATTTTATCACTGAAGAATTCTGAGATGTTCCCCCATAGTTCTTGCGAGGGGGTGATACAGTTGGTAAAGTGAAGTCTTTGATGATTGCAAAGATTTCTTTTCCGCTGCTGGAGCTGTCTAGGCGCTCTGCTAGGGCTTTCTTCTTCGTTTCTTTGATTTCGCTAGCACAATAGTGATGAGGCAATTGCATTTCTGGATTTGAAAATAAAAGCTGTTGATCACACAATAGATATAACCCTTTTCAAAAAGAAGAGCTCCTGTAATGCTATTTTGTACCTCACAGTAACATCTGTGGCACTTTTAGGGGGAGTGTTAAAGGCTAAATGAACTGTACATTTGAGACCGATTGTGCTACTTTTGCTAATGATATGGAATCCAGATTTAAGATTAGAGAATCATCTGGTAAATTCAGAAAAGCAAGAAAAAAGGTTGTGAAACGACTTCTAACTGTCGAAGAGGCTTAAGGCCTAATCAATGAAAATGAATTTAAGATTATTTGACTGTGTCTAAATATTCTAAGCATATAACAGAGCAAAATATTATTCAAAAGCATTGACATATGTTGCTTTGTGATCCTAGTTGGCTGTAAAATCTTCAGGACTAACCACACATTTTTGAGGGCCTTTAATTACAAAGATAGAATACCTAGAAGTTTATTTGAACAGTCTAAGTAGGATTACGCTTGACTGTTTGATATTTCTTTTTACCTTGTGGCAGATGTTAAAAATGTCATCTATCCATGAATGGATGTAAGGAAACTGTCTGAATAACTAATCATATGAGCCTAGATTCCTTCTTAATTGCATAAGCTTGTGCATAATATATATTTCACAGTGCCCATAGTAGCACTATCATCAGATGAGAAGTAGGATTGCAGAGTATGTGGGAGCAATAGGACAAGAGGACGAGTGATACCAAACAGGTGCACTTTACTGTGTTTCATTAACAAATGTGTTATAAAATTTCTGCCTTTAAATTGGAATAAAATCTGGTTAATCTGTCCTTCATTTACATATTCAGAAGTAGTTTTGTTTCTTTTATCTCCCCATATCTCTATTTGCAGTGTATGATTTGTACCATCAGTAACATGTGTGTATATATCTGAGGGTTGAGGGGAGACCTAATATCTGGCTCCTCTGAAGGTGCTGGAGCGTGCCTGAGCAGCCACCACGTTTCATGCAGCTGCTGAACAGGGTATTTTGTGTTCCAAAACAACCCCCCAAAGGGAGAGTTTGTTTATGAAAAACAAAAATATAACAACCCTGACACCCTTGGAGCGCTAGTTTTACAAACTCTGGTCGTGTACATTTTGGTCTTCCAGAGTGTACTGGCTATATTAAGCATCTTGAAGTAGATAACTGGTACTAACATTTTTGAGATTCTGGTATGTTTCATTAAACCATTGAGTGAAAAGTTGATGCACCTATTTATAAACAAATCAAGGAAGTATTTATTAGTGTCATGTGAAGTATATGGGTCTTCGACACAAACCATGGACGCAAGTGTAACTTGTGTGTGGTCACAGACACAGCTGAGTTTATGGATATTAAATACATTTTGGCAAATACAGTTTTGCAGTTTTGTACCTTCCAGTTTCCTGAGATTTATGTGCTGTGCTTGGATTTGTCACCAGCAGCCATTAAAACTTAAAACAAATAAGCAGAAAATCGCAAGATAAAAGGCTCACAGTTTACTATCAAGGTCTATTGTATTGTTACCTTAGTATGTTCCTCTGGAATATATGCAGGATTGATTTTCGGAAGTGCCATCTCATTCCTAGCCACTTTTCTGGAGCTGAAAAAAGATATTCTTTTGATAAATCGTATGCTTCATTTATTCTTGAATCGTGTTTCGAATGTGATTTTCTCAGACCATTAACTAAAGCTGTGTCATTTGCTAAATCCAGCCATGGACCAATTTTTGTAGCAGGAGGATGATGCACACATAGGTCCATTTATGAAAATAGTGGCGCAGGGCAGCGGAGAGCAGCGCAGCAAGTCACCTTGCTGCACCACCCTGAGTCACTGGGAAAGGGCAGAAATTTACCTAAGTAATACAGAACATTCCTGTCCTTTCCCCCCGCGCTGGTGGCGTTTCAGCAGTCTAGCGCCAACGCAGGCACCTTTGCACCATGGTGCTGTCCTGTTCTGGATTGGTTTCTCTTCACAGCACCGGCAAGCATAACACTCTGCATAAAAGACAGCTCCTGGCATAAAGCTATTAACTCATCTTTATTAATTTCTCAGCATTTGTACATGGCCTACTGATGTGGAGCTACTCTCCACACGTCCTCTTCTCTCTGCTTCCCTCAATGTAGCGAGGGAAAACTAGTACTTCCTGTCTCCACCCAGGAAGTTCCTGGCATCTCACTTCTGTCTGGACCAGCTAGACCACTGACCTACTTATATAACAATGTCCTTTCCTGGAGGACATGACATCTCCCCCCCACTTACAAAGAAATTCAGTCAATCTCTTCAGTGCATCCTTTGAGCTCTGTAGTTGGTTTCTTTGCTCTGCAAATGTTGAGAGTGGTTCTGCGGATGTTGAGGGTGATGTCTGTTGCGGGGAGTGTTCGTTAATGAGGTGAGCATCCTTTGGGCTCCTTCATTGGTTTGTTAGCTCTGCTGACATACTTATATAACAATGTCCTTTCTTAGAAGACATGACATCCCCCCCCCCCCCAATTACAGAGAAATTCAATAAATCCCTTCAGTGCATCCTTTGGGCTCTGTAATTGGTTTCTTTGCTCTGTGAATGTTGAGAGTGGTTCTGCAGATGTTGCGGGTGATGTCTGTTGCGGGGAGTGTTCATTGGTGAGGTGAGCATCTTTTGGGCTCCTTGATTGGTTTGTTAGCTCTGTGGATGTTGAGTGGGGTGTCTGTTGAGAAAGGTGTTTGTTGGTTCGATGCTTCACGAGAACAAGGGTCACCTCTGGGACCCATTTACTTGTTTTGTTTGCCTCACCCACTCCCAGTTGCTTTTGGGAATGTTGAAGTCTTTGACCATCCAGGCATATGCATGTTCCTTTCTCATCCCCCTTTCCTTGAGAATGACATGTTTCTGTCAACACGTTTCTGCCTTTCTTACAGAGTGATGAGACAGCATTTTCCCACCAATTCTGGGTAATGTCCCATATGTTCGTTCTTATTCTGCAAGCTCTTTGAGTCAGCCGAGCTGTCCCCATCAGAGGTGAAGGTATAATATTCATGTCTTGATGTGAATATAACTGACATGACATGTTGTGTTGTGGGGTAAGTGATTGTTCTGAGTCATCGGCATGTGATGTTTTGCTCTGAACGGGGAGAACGTTGTCTGATTCCACTGTGCATTTGGGTGATTGACGGCATGGGTGTTTTCTTGATCTTGACGTGCCAGATGATTCTGTTGATCTGAGTGATTGTGCTGACATGCTTTCTGAATCAGATGAATCTTCTGCTGATTTCCTTTGAGGAAGTTCTTTTGTGTGTGGTCTGACTGGTGAATCTCTTGAGCTGATAGACTGTGATGAACTGCTCCTTGAGTCGGAGCTATCTTTGGGACGTTTCTTTGGGTACATCTCTTGAAGTGTCTTATGTGCTCTTGCAACGGAGGGATAATTTGATAGCTGAGTGTTTATTTCTTTTGTTTGGCCCCAGTGCATTTTGTCTCTGCTCCTCTCATGTGGTGTTAACTGTCTCCTCTCAGTTTTCTCCTCACTGTCGTGGGTGTCTTGAGTGCGTTTGCATTCCCGTTTCCGGTGTCGAAGTGAACTGCCCAGTCTTATGTGGTTTGTTTCTTCTTCTCGCTTGTTGGGCATGGTGTCGTCTGTTCCATTTGTGTGATCTGTCCCATTGCTTGATGCTTCTTAAGAATAATCTGGAAAGTTTGATGAATGACTCCTTGAAGTTATTTCAGTTTGGCTGTCACAATCCTGGATTGTCCTGGTCTTTTGTTTGCCATCCTCCACTGCCGATTGTATTGTTGAATCTGAGTATTTCATGTCACTTTGTCTATTGTGATATATTTTCTCTGGTCTGCCTTTGCCCTCACTTTTTCTCACTGACATGAGAAACATCTCATTTCTCTTGTCTTCCTTTCTTGCATTGAGGTGCAATTCTCTTGCTTTGGCCCGCTCTCCAGCTTTGGCCCTCCTGATGATTTCCTTTAGCGAGAGCTGCTTTTGAAGGATCTAGCGCTTTGTGTCTGGTATTGAACAGCCCTCAATTACCCTGAGTCGAAGTGCTTCCTCATTTGTGAATGTATTGAAATCGCAGTATTGTACCAGACTTTGTAACCTTGTAATGAAATTTGTTAATGATTCACCTGGTTCCTGCTGTGCTGCGTTGAAGATGAGGCATTCCTGATCCACGCCTTTCTTTGTGTTGAAATGGGTACGTAGTGTCTCTTTGAGTTTTTCATATGTCTCTGCGTGCTTTGTTGAAAATGTTCTGATTAGGCGTCGGCCTTCATGCCCCACCAGCTGAAGTAGTAGTAGCAGACGTTTTTCGTCTCTTCGCTCACCGACTGTTGCAAGAAATTCATCCAGTGACTCCATTTGGGACCCAAACTCTGGGGGCCGGTCTGTGTCACTGGGGGTGGCACTTCAATGCAGGGGTTAGCTTTCTGTGTTTCTTTTCCCACCGACATGATGGTGGAATGTGCTAGTATGATAATGCCACAGGACTGCTCACTATACTTTATGTATTATTTGTTGGCCCTCTTTGGTAGAGATCTTGCGTATAGTTGTTTTTCTTTTGATTTTGGGAAAGCTCACTCAAAGGTGACCGCCGTATTCTTTCTGGCAGCTTCACATTTTCCTTGTAGAGCTGTTCCAGCTTTGATGCCCCCAGCTATGTGTATTCCTTTCAAAAGCCAACCTGGCTTGGTGTCTGCACTTAGTATGGCTGTCTCAGTAGGAATTAGGGAGTTAGGCTTGGATTGCCTGATTCCAATATGGCCGCCTCATTGATTTTAGTGTATTTCTCTAAGGTTGCCTGACTTCAAGATGGCCACCCCATAGACTTCAATGGACTGTCTCTCAACTTGCCTGACTTCAAAATAGCCACCACTCGGCTGCAGCATGCATGGCTTGTAGCTCAGAGAATTCCTGCTTTTCTTTAATGCTGCATGCTAGCTGCAGGTAATTTGTGCTTCCTCAGCAATGGTACTTTCTTATGTTACTTGCCTCCTTTATCTGCAGGCGTGATCTTTGATCCCATCCTCGTCGCCAGTTGAGAGTGGTTCTGCGGATGTTGAGGGTGATGTCTGTTGCGGGGAGTGTTCGTTAATGAGGTGAGCATCCTTTTGGCTCCTTCATTGGTTTGTTAGCTCTGCTGACATACTTATATAACAATGTCCTTTCTTAGAAGACATGACATTCCCCCACCCCCCCCAATTACAGAGAAATTCAATCAATCCCTTCAGTGCATCCTTTGGGCTCTGTAATTAGTTTCTTTGCTCTGTGAATGTTGAGAGTGGTTCTGCAGATGTTGCGGGTGATGTCTGTTGCGGGGAGTGTTCGTTGGTGAGGTGAGCATCTTTTGGGCTCCTTGATTGGTTTGTTAGCTCTGTGGATGTTGAGTGGGGTGTCTGTTGAGAAAGGTGTTTGTTGGTTCGATGCTTCACGAGAACAAGGGTCACCTCTGGGACCCATTTACTTGTTTTGTTTGCCTCACCCACTCCCAGTTGCTTTTGGGAATGTTGAAGTCTTTGACCATCCAAGCATATGCATGTTCCTTTCTCATCCCCCTTTCCTTGAGAATGACATGTTTCTGTCAACACGTTTCTGCCTTTCTTACAGAGTGATGAGACAGCATTTTCCCACCAATTCTGGGTAATGTCCCATACGTTCGTTCTTATTCTGCAAGCTCTTTGAGTCAGCCGAGCTGTCCCCATCAGAGGTGAAGGTATAATATTCATGTCTTGATGTGAATATAACTGACATGACATGTTGTGTTGTGGGGTAAGTGATTGTTCTGAGTCATCGGCATGTGATGTTTTGCTCTGAACGGGGAGAACGTTGTCTGATTCCACTGTGCATTTGGGTGATTGACGGCATGGGTGTTTTCTCGATCTTGACGTGCCAGATGATTCTGTTGATCTGAGTGAATGTGCTGACATGCTTTCTGAATCAGATGAATCTTCTGCTGATTTCCTTTGAGGAAGTTCTTTTGTGTGTGGTCTGACTGGTGAATCTCTTGAGCTGATAGACTGTGATGAACTGCTCCTTGAGTCGGAGCTATCTTTGGGACGTTTCTTTGGGTACATCTCTTGAAGTGTCTTATGTGCTCTTGCAACGGAGGGATAATTTGATAGCTGAGTGTTTATTTCTTTTGTTTGGCCCCAGTGCATTTTGTCTCTGCTCCTCTCATGTGGTGTTAACTGTCTCCTCTCAGTTTTCTCCTTACTGTCGTGGCTGTCTTGAGTGCGTTTGCATTCCCGTTTCCGGTGTCGAAGTGAACTGCCCAGTCTTATGTGGTTTGTTTCTTCTTCTCGCTTGTTGGGCATGGTGTCGTCTGTTCCATTTGTGTGATCTGTCCCATTGCTTGATGCTTCTTCAGAATAATCTGGAAAGTTTGATGAATGACTCCTTGAAGTTATTTCAGTTTGGCTGTCACAATCCTGGATTGTCCTGGTCTTTTGTTTGCCATCCTCCACTGCCGATTGTATTGTTGAATCTGAGTATTTCATGTCACTTTGTCTATTGTGATATATTTTCTCTGGTCTGCCTTTGCCCTCACTTTTTCTCACTGGCATGAGAAACATCTCATTTCTCTTGTCTTCCTTTCTTGCATTGAGGTGCAATTCTCTTGCTTTGGCCCGCTCTCCAGCTTTGGCCCTCCTGATGATTTCCTTTAGCGAGAGCTGCTTTTGAAGGATCTAGCGCTTTGTGTCTGGTATTGAACAGCCCTCAATTACCCTGAGTCGAATTGCTTCCTCATTTGTGAATGTATTGAAATCGCAGTATTGTACCAGACTTTGTAACCTTGTAATGAAATTTGTTAATGATTCACCTGGTTCCTGCCGTGCTGCGTTGAAGATGAGGCATTCTTGATCCACGCCTTTCTTTGTGTTGAAATGGGTACGTAGTGTCTCTTTGAGTTTTTCATATGTCTCTGCGTGCTTTGTTGAAAATGTTCTGATTAGGCGTCGGCCTTCATGCCCCACCAGCTGAAGTAGTAGTAGCAGACGTTTTTCGTCTCTCCGCTCACCGACTGTTGCAAGAAATTCATCCAGTGACTCCAGCCACCGGTTCCATTTGGGACCCAAACTCTGGGGGCCGGTCTGTGTCACTGGGGGTGGCACTTCAATGCAGGGGTTAGCTTTCTGTGTTTCTTTTCCCACCGACATGATGGTGGAATGTGCTAGTATGATAATGCCACAGGACTGCTCACTATACTTTATGTATTATTTGTTGGCCCTCTTTGGTAGAGATCTTGCGTATAGTTGTTTTTCTTTTGATTTTGGGAAAGCTCACTCAAAGGTGACCGCCGTATTCTTTCTGGCAGCTTCACATTTTCCTTGTAGAGCTGTTCCAGCTTTGATGCCCCACAGCTATGTGTATTCCTTTCAAAAGCCAACCTGGCTTGGTGTCTGCACTTAGTATGGCTGTCTCAGTAGGCTTTAGTGAGTTAGGCTTGGATTGCCTGATTCCAATATGGCCGCCTCATTGATTTTAGTGTATTTCTCTCAGGGTGCCTGACTTCAAGATGGCCACCCCATAGACTTCAATGGACTGTCTCTCAACTTGCCTGACTTCAAAATGGCCACCACTCGGCTGCAGCATGCATGGCTTGTAGCTCAGAGAATTCCTGCTTTTCTTTAATGCTGCATGCTAGCTGCAGGTAATTTGTGCTTTCTCAGCAATGGTACTTTCTTATGTTACTTGCCTCCTTTATCTACAGGCGTGATCTTTGATCCCATCCTCATCGCCAGTTGTCCTGTTCTGGATTGGTTTCTCTTCACAGCACCGGCAAGCATAACACTCTGCATAAAAGACAGCTCCTGGCATAAAGCTATTAACTCATCTTTATTAATTTCTCAGCTTTTGTACAAGGCCTACTGATGTGGAGCTACTCTCCACACGTCCTCTTCTCTCTGCTTCCCTCAATGTACAGAGGGAAAACTAGTACTTCCTGTCTCCACCCAGGAAGTTCCTGGCATCTCACTTCTGTCTGGACCAGCTAGACCACTGACCTACTTATATAACAATGTCCTTTCCTGGAGGACATGACTGGTGCAAGGGTGCCTGTGTTGTAGGCAGCATTGTTTTTGTGCAGGAAGGGGCACATTCCTGTACAAAAACAATCCTGAGAGGCGTTTTCATCTTTCTATGTGTGCTGCAGAATGCATCACACATAAAAAGAGTAAAAAATGAAGAGGAGTAAAGATATTTCTCCTCTTTATGCCTCACCTGGAAGGCGCATCTTTTTGGCGCATTCCCAGGTTTATCAGGTTTGGTAAATCTGAGAATTCGTCAAAAACCATGGGATTTGCGTGGGCACACCCACCGCAACGCCCATGGAACGCCTCCCTTGCACACAGGAAGGCAACGCAGCTATTTGCGCTGTGTTGCCTTACTCCAGATTTATGAAGCCATTGAAAGCCACGCAGTGTGGCTCTGCGTGGCTTCATAAATCTGACTTAGAGGCTTGCGTCACACATGTACCACTTTGTGTGGTGCAAACATGGCTCAAGCCTCTCATAAATATGCCTTCAGTGCTGGCATCATATGCCTGGATAGGATGGAAACTTTGAGCAAACCCGAGTTTTAGATTGTAAAATCTTTGCAATGGTGAAGGTAGACTTCCTTCATATGCACAGCTGTTGAATAATAATACTTACAGACAAGAGGTAAGAAAGCACCATAGAATGCTACAATACAATACAATATAAACTGTAGCATAAGGACCCACGAGGCCACACTCATTTCGTGGCAGCCTAGTCGTAGACCTGATACCACTTCTTAAGAACTGAAAGTTCATTTCTCACGGTAGTAACACTAAACACCAGAACAGGAAGTAGTGCCCAAATCGGGATACTGAGATTTGTGGTAATTACTGTACCCTCTGTTCTTTTCTTGCACAAATTTTATCAGGCAAAAGTTGGCTGATGTGGGGAAAAAGTACCATTCTGAGTTTTGGCACCTCAGAACGAAAAAGCACAGTATTACGACGTTATCCTCAATTCTGAAGTATGAAACTCGGAATGGTGCAGTTATAAAGCACTGTTAAATACTACACCCTGCATGTGGTACTACCGCCCAGATTACCTCAGGGCTCATACTGCACCTCTTTGAGCGATATGAAACCAAGTTAACATATGCATACATTTATACAACAGCTCCATACAGTCCCCCCTACCTATGCCTTTTACTTTGTAAAATTATAGTTGACTCTGCTTGAACCAGTATCCACGACCCGCTCACCTTGCATGCTTTTTGTAGTTTTTGGGCTTATTTTTGCAGTAGTAAATCAACTGCACTGTCACACTTGCCACAGAAGCAAGCGCAACAGCCGGAAAGACAATCACCAGTATGAGATCTAAGGTATTCCAGAGGTCTTCACACTTTGGTCCCATGTACCAATAATCAGTCCATGATTCCCTGTAATTTGGACATCTGCAGAGGAAAAAAGTTAGAAGCATTACAAACATTATTTAAATATTGATAGTGTAGTAAAAACACCCTCCAGTGATACCAGAAAATTGTAGATTGACCCAGTGTTTCAATTTGACTATATGACCTGATCGACTTGGAAGAATTACATTTTCTAGTACTAAAATTACAAGTGATGAATGTGATGGTAATTGTGAAGGATGAACCTTGATGGGTAGAAAGAGAACGCTGTACAAGATATTAGAGAAGTATTCTGGATTGTGGACATATGGTGATGCTTGAGGT
Organism: Calotriton arnoldi; assembly: GCA_963921515.1. Taxonomy (NCBI): domain Eukaryota; kingdom Metazoa; phylum Chordata; class Amphibia; order Caudata; family Salamandridae; genus Calotriton; species Calotriton arnoldi. The sequence continues at coordinate 1,851,831 of CAWUFW010000585.1, read as the reverse complement.
TTTTTTTAGGTTTACCTCTCGGTTGAGTCCATGGAGTCTGAGGAGCCCTCCAACGCTGGTCGAGGAGGGATCACTGAAGACGCGAGTTTAGAGTTTTCCCAAATCCTGATTCACAGAATTATGATTTGAAAAGATTTCCAATCCTAAGGCCTACTTACAATGAATGCAGATATTCATTCCACTGTAATAAGTGGGCTTTGTAGGGATACCATTAGGCGTGAGATCATATTTCTAGGGAAGGGAAAAGAGGGGGTGGACGGTGAGAGGTAATGCCAGGAGCCTCCACAGAGTTGCCAGTTTTTGGGTATTCATAAATATTGGCTATGGGATTTCACAATCATTTTGCACAGGTAAATTTAGAAGTATAAAATGCTTGCATGCGTGTGAAATATATGATGGCGCCTGAAATATGTCAATTTTTAGTGGGTGAAAGAGAAGGGATTTCTTCTTATGGAAAACATTTTCGATGGAGAGAAAAACAGAAAGATAAAGTAAAGATGCATTTGCATGCAAATGATGGTTTTGGGAGGGTGGGCATAAGGCATAGGGTCCAAGGGCGAGGGCGAGGGGCACAGTGATTGGTCCAAGGGGTTCGGGTGGGATTTATTAGGTTTTTGAGCATCAGTTATCAGGGATAGATACCATTTTTAATGGGTACATCCTGGTTGGCAGAGTCAGAAACAGCTTTTTCCACTCACCCGTCCCTAAATGTTGGCTTTGATGAGGTTGGTGCACGAGAAGTTGTAAGTAGTTTTGTTTTGTCGCTTTATGAGCAGGTGCATGGCGGTTCCTACACGAGTTTAAAAGGTTTCTAAAAGAAAGCACTGGTCATGTTCAGACCCAGTTGAATTTTGGAGGGGAACAGGAGTTTATGAAATGAGAGGACAACAGTGGTGGATGCAAGACAGATGGATGCGAGGATTTATGAGTGATGAGGGTGTGATTAGATTTTGGTTGATTTGGTTTGGAAGGGTTGCTTAGAGGAGGGGCAGGGCTTTGTGGATAGTTAATAAAATGTATAGTGATGCTAAAGTTTATGATTAATATGTATGGCGGAGAGCCAGGTTGTTGGGGGGGGAGGGTGGGGGTGTTATTGTCCTTCGGTGCACCTGTTTCATTAAAGCGGACTTTTTCACAATATAATGCATCCAGTCATTATTGGAGACACCATACCGTCCGATGTTACATTTTCGAGCCGTATGGCTTCGAGGATCAGCTACGTCCGCAGCGGCCTCCATGGCACTGCGGGCCGCACACAATTCACCCTATGCTTCACTTTAGGTCATGTTGCTGTGAGGAATATATCACTCACTGTGTCGACGGTTCACTGTGTCCACTAAGCTACAGGACACGTCACACTGCACCCCAAGCATCACGCTTGTCCCTGTTCATACCTCTCCTCTCTATCTACATAGCTGATGCCTCCCACATACCTTCACGAGTCCTTCAAACTTCTGCCAGCCATTTTTCTTAAAAAATTGGAAAAAGCCAAAAGGACTAAAAACAACTAATGATGTCTTGTAATGTCCTGCGGGACACATTCTAGTGTTCCGCAGGAAGTAGTAACCCCAGCCACTCCCTTGAGGGATGGACACACTGCACCCCCACACCCATCCATCACGGGTGCCACTAGTGACGTGGCCCCGTCAATAAAAGAGCCCGGGTGCACGTGCTCGTGGCCAGTTGAATAACCATAGCCCCCGTGTCTGTGTCAGTCCTTAGCAGCATGTGGGCCTAGAGCCCACAACACAACATTGGCGACAAGGGTGGGATCTGACCCCGCGTGCCTGCTTCTCAGCGCTTCATCGTCCCTCATGGGGAGGGAATGAGCCCGGGATGTGACTTTCCCACAGCCTGAGGAGCACGCTCGACACCGTCACGGTGTGACGACCGAAGACTGGCTGTCTCCCACCCTCACTGGCTCGGGTGAAAAAGGAGATGGAACGCAGATACCCAGCTCCGGTGAGAGCGTGATGAGCCTGCGGCCGTGCTCAGGCTGCCACGGCAGGAGCTGAAGAGCCCGCTGCCCCCACTGAGACGCTTGCATCACCCCAGAGTGCAGTAGCGGTAAGCTGCAGCGTCGGCCGACTGGCGAAGCATCGCGGCGCAGCAGAACACCCCCTGAAGCACCCACACTGGTGGGAAGAGTGGGCCACCCTACGGCAGCCTTTGGCGAGCGCCACCCCTGACAGACGCGGCCCGTGCTGGGAAGACGGCCCGGACCAAATGCGCCTGAAGTAAGGGCTTGCCTGTGGCGGATTGAAGCGAGTGTGGCAAGAAGCGCCCAACCAGCCGCCCCGGCATTGCGCAGCCCCGACAATTGCGGTGCGAGCCTAGCCTGTAGCTACAGTGTCCACGATACACAAGCCGACACATATGAAAACTCAGCGCCAGCACGATGCAATCACTGCCCCCAGCACCTGAATGTCCAGCGCGGGGTGAGTCATATCGACAGCGAGCCTGCAACCCACTAGAGAGAGTGGCTGTAGCGCCACCGTGCCATTGTCTACCGCACCGCAACATGGGAAGATTGCCCTGAGAGCAACGCAGTCTGCTCAAAGCTGCTGCGGCGTGGGAGTGAGGCCGGTAGAGCCAGGAAAGCAGCACTCCTGCCATAGCGCTGCGCTCCGCCCCTAGCAGTGAAAAGGAGTGTGGATCAGCTCGAGGGAGCAGGGAAGCTGCCACGACTCCCGAGAAAAGTGCCTGCACGGCACACAGCCCTGTCACAGTGAAAACACACAAAAAAAATAATAAGAGGAAAACTAAACATGAAGTTGCACAGCGTGAATCACCTGCCGTGCCCCCATGTACCTTTTGAAAGCCCACAGAAAGGAGGGTGGTTTCCCTTCTCTGCACGAGGGAGCTGCAAGAGCCAGCAGCTTCAGGAAAGAATACCGGAGCCTGCCATCAGCACAAACGCTGCACCGCCACCTAGTGGCCACCAGTGGTACTCCGCCCAATAAAGTACCTGTGGAAGAGACAGCCAGCTCTCAAAAGAACAGCTGGGCCGAATCAAGCAGCCTGTTGCAGCCACAAGCCTGTCAAAGCAAAGCAGGCCCCCAGTAACACACAGAACTGCTGCCAAGTACCCGAGCAGCAAGGAAGTGCATGAAGTAACACAACACTGCACACAGCATTGGACCAGTAGAGAAAAAGAGGGAGCAGGTGCCCACACCCACTGAACAGATCACTGCGCAGCCCAACCACAAGAAGAGGAAAGAGTGGGAGGCACTGAGCACTGCTCAAGACGTCACAGTAATAGACTGATCAAGATAGTGCCATATGCCCCCTTTGGCTGCCTGTCCGGTTGAGAGGGAGAGACTGCAAAATCCCCAGCAAAGAGACTGGTGTGGCAAGGCCAGGCAGCGCGGCTGTGAATGTTTTCCGCCCCAACTCTCAGCACCTTGACGGAGAGAGACTGCTCACTCTGCATAGAGCCTGCATGAAGCCCGCACATGCACCGCCATGCAAAACCCAGCCAAAACAGGGGGACCAAAAGTCCAAAGCAGCAACGCCAACGACCACTGCGCCACCTGGTGGCTCCCCAGAAGTAACGCGCTGGAGAACGGACGTACTGCCTGGCCAGAGCAGATAGCCAGCTGTGTCCCACGACCGTCGTCCCCAGCAGCAAGGTAGGCCAGAAGAGAGGCCCTGACACCCCACTACCCTGCCGGAAGTGGCAGGATCAGCTAGAGGAGATTGCTAAGTGATCCTAGCAGGAGGATCCACACCAGCGCGTCCAAAGAGCGGTCCAGCACACTGACTGACCAGCAACAAGAGTAGCCCTCTGCACCCTGCAAGTGAGAGCAGCAAGGGCACCTTCAAAGACAGCAAAGTCTCCAGGTAGCTGCCACACCTTGAGCTGCAAGGAAAACTGAAGCCAAAGCAGCACCATCTCCGGGGAGCTGTCCCCACCGACAGCGCAAGCAAAGACTGGTGCAGAGCACGCACCACACGTGACTGCCCAACGCCACCGCCGGAGAAGAGATCGCATCACTTGCTCCTCCTGGCGCACAGACACAACCGCAAGCTACACCACAGGCACACCAAGTGCCAGAAGAAAGCGCCCAAGAAGACGATGGAGCGCACCAGGTCCGAGGTGCGCAGAAGGCCGCGCCAGCGAACCTTACAGCACGGGCAGGCGCCCGGGAGATAGAGACATCTCCCCAAAGCAGCACTGCTGAACGCAGCACAGAGAACGACCATCTCTACTGCACCAGTGAAACCCCGCAGTGGGCCGAAGACCACACAGAGTGTCCTCCCTCGCACTGCCTCAAGACGGAGTCGGCAGTGACCCACGACAGGCAAGAGAGGAGTCGCACACCCCACGTGGCAGGCCGCCACAGCTACATGTGCTCCAACAACCAGCGACACATGACCAGACATCACGTCGCCCAGCAAGCAAGGAGCGTGCCGGATCGAAGGCAGAAGCCGGCGCCACGACAGCGCCGCCTCGAGGTCCAAGCGCAACGCCCTCGAAGAAAGAAGGGAGTGACAGCCCTGTCACCCCGAAAACCGGGAGAACACAGGTGGGCTGAACAGACCAACAAAGGGAGAAGACCGAGGGCTTGCACAGCAAGCCAAGAGCACACCCAGACACACCAGACAGCCACCAACGCGGACCGACGTCCCTGGACACAGCCTCACGGGAGAACCGAGCACAAGCCGCAGCAAGCGCAATCCGTGTCTCTCCCCAACGATTCCCCAGGTGACCGTCCATCCCAGAGTGTCGGCAGTCCAAGTCAACGGCATCCCTGCTCCAGGCCGCAGATGCCGTGGGTGAAGATCAGCACTGAGTGCCCGCCCTCACACCGCCTCAAGATGGAGTCGGCAGTGGCCTCAAATCAGGCAAGAGAGGATCCGTACACTCTACGTGTCAAGCCGCCACCGAAGACCAACCTCAACAAGGCGGAGACACCTGGCTGCTAAGTCCCTCCTGACATCCAAACTCTCCCAGCAAGTCACCACCATCTGTCATTCCGACTCACCACATGGCTGGCAACCACCATCACGCCAGCCCTCAGCACATGCGTCAAACACCACTACCAGAGCACAAGTGGACTGGAATCTTACGCCGTTGCCACGCCAGCCGACTAAAGAAATTAGAAGCCACCTGTGAACCTGGCCTACACCGGAACCGCGGCAGCGAGTGCAAGTCCTAGCCAAGACTCATCCACCCGTGAAGGTTGTGCGTGCGACTAAGTAACGGCTCCTCGGCGGTCCTGCAGCTGCCCCCAGACGGCACACAAGCGGCCCCCAGCGCAGCCCTCCTACAGTCCCGCAGCAACCCCGACGACGGGCCTCCCCAGGCGGGAGAGGGTGAAGAGACATTGCCCCCACCAACAGGTTACCGGTCACAGCCAAGCAGTTCAACAGGGACAGTCGGTCCAGCAACACCTCTGTGAATTCTCACCGTGAACTCCATCCATGCTCACGACGCAACCCACTGGGAAGAACTGTTAGAACTTACCACAGACCGTCACCAATGTCAGCAAGGTGGGAGCCATGCAAGACCGCATGACGTGTCATCATCAGTGAACTGACGAGATGCAGCGGACGTCTCCAAGCCCTTGGCCGTGTCCTGAACCCGTCAGGTTAAACTACGGGTGCCCGCCGAGAAGGTCCTGCTGCAAGCAAAGTCACCCGCTCCTGTCTGACGTTGTCCTGCCACCTGACTCAGAAGACTGATGGACACTGTGGTATTCCAATAACTGTTTGTTTTGTCCCCACAGGTTGGACTAATGTTTTGTTTGTTTTTCAATAAAGTTGAGGAGGAATGTAATGTCCTGCGGGACACGTTCTAGTGTTCCGCAGGAAGTAGTAACCCCAGCCACTCCCTTGAGGGCTGGACACACTGCACCCCCACACCCATCCATCACGGGTGCCACGGGTGACGTGGCCCCCTCAATAAAAGGGCCCAGGTGCACGTGCTCGTGGCCAGTTGAATAACCATAGCCCCCGTGTCTGTGTCAGTCCTTAGCAGCATGTGGGCCTAGAGCCCACAACACAACAATGTCTGTAAGCCATCTAGTGGCCAGAGTATGATTTACAGCACAAACTGGAGCAGCAAGTAGCATTCTACGTTTATGGCATAGTCAGGAACAAATACAAATACAAAATGAAGGAAAACCACTTCCCGGGGATGTGGGCCATAGTCAGTACTGTGATCCCCCCCCCACCCCCCCTTGCTGCTCAACATTTAAGGATCTGTCCTTATTGCATTCTTCACTCACGGGACTCTTTCCTTTTTTTCTACTTTCTCTTGAAACTAGGGGGGCGGGGGTGGGGGGGGGGCTAATGTGTTTGCTATTGGATTTCTTATTGTTCATATTGCGCATTTTCTTGTTGCAGTTTAGCTTTTTTGTACTATTGTTTTGGAGAGGCTTTTAATGCAAATTTCTTTTTGCCTTTTCCTCTGCCGAGGTACCTCCATCTTTGCCTAGTTTTTATCTCATTATTCAAAGGTTGGTTTTTGGTACCTTGCCTGGCGCACCCTTCATTGTCCTCTAAGTTAAGTAAGAGGATGGTAGTGTGGCACTGGGGGAGGTCGCATGTATAATCCCTCCTCAAAAAAGAAGAAGACGTTAAGCGAAGTGAGACCTGTCAATAACACTAAACTCGAACCCAAAATTGGCAGATTTTGTGCCAGAGGAAAATCCACTGTTTGGGGATAGGTGTTCATACGGAAGCATGTGATTTTCAAATATTAAAAAACACATTGAAAGGGATTTTTGTGAATTCCTAAAAATTAGCAACTTTACTCAAGTCACAAAAGTAAGCTTACTTCTTGTAAAGTTACTCATTATTTTGTTAAACAGTCCCTGAATATCTTTAATGAACGAAGAACATTCCTATTCTAACCAGTAGAACCTTTTTCATTTCTGTCATCACTTATATGCAAAGCTACGACAAGAATGTGCTATGTAACACCAGGGTTCCAGGGGCCAGGCTGTAAAGTTCACATAACATGGCCTTCAGAAGACCAACTTTATGTATAAATGACCAGCACTTTTACAAAAGATGCTGCATTTAACAGCAATCACTAGACAAACGGAGTGGCTTAATGCATCAAGTCTAGTGTTGCCTTCTTACAGCAGTCGAAATTTATTAGAAAAACGCTTGCTTGGTTTTCATCCCTGAGGTTATGATAGGACCACAGATAAACCTGGCTCCCTGAACACTGTGGCACATATTTATCAAGTGTTCATGCAATGCAGCAAGCCATATGAAAGGGAACGGGCAGTAATGTGCTGTATTTACCATTATACGGCGCATACCTGTCCTTTCCTAGCGCTGGAACACTTTTGGCTGCCTAGCGCAAATGCAGGCACCATGGTGCAAGGGTGCCTGCGCTGTAAGCAGGATTGTTTTTGTGCAGGAAGGGACACCTTCCTGCACAAAAACAATCCTGAGAGGTATTTTTCTATTTCTATGTGTGCTGCAGAATGTTCTGGAGCACACATAGAAAGAGAAAAAAACGAGGAGAAATAAAGATATTTTTCCTCATTATGCCTCACCAGGGGAGGCGTAGTATTTTGATGCATTCCCAGTTCCACCTAAAATGGAAAATTTGTGAATGCACCAAAATTCATGGGTGGAAACGTAGGAACACTCATGGAATGCTTGTCTGAGGCAGAGTAATGCAAGGTGGTGAGTTACGCTGCCTTGGGTTACTCTAGATTTATCAAGCCACACAGGGCCACGCAAGGCGGCATTGCGTGGCTTGATAAATCTCACTTAGGTTTTGCGTCGCCCTTGTGCCCCTTTGCATGGTACATGGGCGTCACAAAGCCTTGATAAATATGGCCCTGCGTGTCAAATTAAAGATTCTATTATGGGGTAAAAGTTGTGCACTCGTGCACACTACAAGGTTACAGACAAGAGTTTAGGTACTGTGTCATGGGCCCTCGTGCAACAAAGAAAAGTGCCCCCTAGCTACTGTTTGAACTGTCAAGTACAGTAATAATCATGGTTCATTGGGTCCTTAAGGCCCCGGGGCACCAGTGTCACTGCACCAACTGCACCAATGGAAGCTTAGCCCCTGGTTACGCATTGCGTACACAAGAAATACGCATTCAAACAAATCTGAGGGGACATTCATTAATGAGTTGCATTATGAGTTAGGACACTCAGAGGGTGGCATGGTTAAAAAAAATGAGGTCACCATTTTTTCTGTTGACGGATTTATTATGAAGAAAGATTATGATCCTTTTTACTTTGTTTCTGACAGACATTTGGAATGTAGGGATACACAATACGAGTTATGGGGTGTGGACGGCATGACTGCACCATATAATATTGTCATTCCGCTACAGAAGGACTCCTTGATGGATGCATGTGTAGGTTATGCATAGGCGTTTACAACGTAAAGTGGTGTCTGAAGGGTCAATTGTAGGCTTTATAGGATGAGAGAGATGTACTTGTATATTTTTACGCCAGTCACCAGTAAAGTGTTATGTCAAAATTAAAATTAAAATAAATATGATGCATAACAACATACTTGCAAAATGGACTCTGATCCTTACAAGCACATTCTATGTTATCGGGACAAAAGTTTGTTGTCGTGCCCAAACATTTTCCAAAATCACGAACGTTTGAACAGTTGGCTGGAAAACAAAATAAAAAACAAATGTGAAAAGTGTAAACTTCTGTACACTATTTTCATTCTTAGTTAAATTTTCTCTGGTATCATTTTGATAAGCATATAATCATCATACCTGACAAGTAATAAATACAAACTCTCGCCAGCGTTGAAATGATCAGGAATGCTGAAAACCTTATTCACAATGCAGAAATCTAATGTAATATTTTTCCATTTTGTTAAAAATGTATATTAGTGAAATACAACGTTAGTTGATAATAAAAAGGGGCAACATAATGTTGTGTCATTTTTGACAAACTACTAAATTAAATAAGATTATCTTCTATTTTTAGGCTACCACAAAGAGTCTGACGGAGCGGCGTCCCCCCTTCCATTAGACTACCATTACAAGGACTGTTACCGGGCCTGAATCCGTCTGGCGGAGCAGTGTCCCCCCTTCCATTAGCCTACCATTACAGGGTGTGTAACTGAGCCTGAATCCGTCTGACGGAGCGGCGTCCCCCCTTCCATTAGCCTACCATTACAGGGTGTGTTACTGGGTCTGAATCCGTCTGAAGGGCGGTGTCCCCCCTTCCATTAGCCTACCATTACAGGGTGTGTTACTGAGCCTGAATCCGTCTGACGGAGCGGTGTCCCACCTTCCATTAGCCTACCATTACAGGGTGTGTTACTGGGTCTGAATCCGTCTGATGGGGCGGTGTCCCTCCTTCCATTAGCTTCCCATTACAGGGTGTGTTACTGGGTCTGAATCCGTCTGAGGGGGCGGTGTCCCCCCTTCCATTAGCCTACCATTACAGATGTGTGTTACTGGGTCTGAATCCGTCTGAGGGGGCGGTGTCCCCCCTTCCATTAGCCTACCATTACAGGGTGTGTTACTGGGTCTGAATACGTCTGAGGGGTCGGTGCCCCCCTTCCATTAGCCTACCATTACAGGGTGTGTTACTGGGTCTGAATCCGTCTGAAGGGGGGTGTCCCCCCTTCCATTAGCCTACCGTTACAGAGTGTGTTACTGGGTCTGAATCCGTCTGAGGGGGCGGTGTCCCCCGTTCCATTAGCCTACCATTACAGGGTGTGTTACTGGGTCTGAATCCGTCTGAAGGGCGGTGTCCCCCCTTCCATTAGCCTACCATTACAGGGTGTGTTACTGAACCTGAATCCGTCTGACGGAGTGGCGTCCCCCCTTCCATTAGCCTACCATTACAGGGTGTGTTACTGGGTCTGAATACGTCTGAGGGGGCGGCGTCCCCCCTTCCATTAGCCTACCATTACATGGTGTGTTACTGGGTCTGAATCCTTCTGAGGGGGCGGTGTCCCCCCTTCCATTTGCCTACCATTACAGGGTGTGTTACTGGGTCTGAATACGTCTGAGGGGGCGGTGCCCCCCCTTCCATTAGCCTACCATTACAGGGTGTGTTACTGGGTCTGAATCCGTTTGAAGGGCGGTGTCCCCCCATCCATTAGCCTACCATTACATAGTGTGTTACTGGGTCTGAATCCGACTGAGGGGGCGGTGTCCCCCCTTCCATTAGCCTAACTTTACAGGGTGTGTTACTGGGTCTGAATCCGTCTGAAGGGCGGTGTCCCCCCTTCCATTAGCCTACCATTACAGGGTGTTTTACTGGGTCTGAATCCGTCTGAGGGGGCGGTGTCCCCCGTTCCATTAGCCTACCATTACAGGGTGTGTAACTGAGCCTGAATCCGTCTGACGGAGCGGCGTCCCCCCTTCCATTAGCCTACCATTACAGGGTGTGTTACTGGGTCTGAATCCGTCTGAGGGGGCGGCGTCCCCCCTTCCATTAACCTACCATTACAGGGTGTGTTACTGGGTCTGAATCAGTCTGAGGGGGCGGTGTCCCCCCTTCCATTAGCCTACCATTACAGGGTGTGTTACTGGGTCTGAATCCGTCTGAAGGGCGGTGTCCCCCCTTCCATTAGCCTACCATTACAGGGTGTGTTACTGAGCCTGAATCCGTCTGACGGAGCGGTGTCCCCCCTTCCATTAGCCTACCATTACAGGGTGTGTTACTGGGTCTGAATCCGTCTGAGGGGGCGGTGTCCCTCCTTCCATTAGCCTACCATTACAGGGTGTGTTACTGGGTCTGAATCCGTCTGAGGGGGCGGTGTCCCCCCTTCCATTAGCCTACCATTACAGATGTGTGTTACTGGGTCTGAATCCGTCTGAGGGGGCGGTGTCCCCCCTTCCATTAGACTACCATTATAGGGTGTGTTACTGGGTCTGAATACGTCTGAGGGGGCGGTGCCCCCCTTCCATTAGCCTACCATTACAGGTTGTGTTACTGGGTCTGAATCCGTCTGAAGGGGGTGCCCCCTTCCATTAGCCTACCGTTACAGAGTGTGTTACTGGGTCTGAATCCGTCTGAGGGGCGGTGTCCCCCGTTCCATTAGCCTACCATTACAGGGTGTGTTACTGGGTCTGAATCCGTCTGAAGGGCGGTGTCCCCCCTTCCATTAGCCTACCATTACAGGGTGTGTTACTGAGCCTGAATCCGTCTGACGGAGTGGCGTCCCCCCTTCCATTAGCCTACCATTACAGGGTGTGTTACTGGGTCTGAATATGTCTGAGGGGGCGGCGTCCCCCCTTCCATTAGCCTACCATTACAGAGTGTGTTACTGGGTCTGAATCCGTCTGAGGGGGCGGTGTCCCCCGTTCCATTAGCCTACCATTACAGGGTGTGTTACTGGGTCTGAATCCGTCTGAAGGGCGGTGTCCCCCCTTCCATTAGCCTACCATTACAGGGTGTTTTACTGGGTCTGAATCCGTCTGAGGGGGCGGTGTCCCCCGTTCCATTAGCCTACCATTACAGGGTGTGTTACTGGGTCTGAATCCGTCTGAAGGGCGGTGTCCCCCCTTCCATTAGCCTACCATTACAGAGTGTGTTACTGAGCCTGAATCCGTCTGACGGAGCGGCGTCCCCCCTTCCATTAGCCTACCATTACAGGGTGTGTTACTGGGTCTGAATCTGTCTGAGGGGGCGGCGTCCCCCCTTCCATTAGCCTACCATTACAGGGTGTGTTACTGGGTCTGAATCCGTCTGAGGGGGCGGCGTCCCCCCTTCCATTAACCTACCATTACAGGGTGTGTTACTGGGTCTGAATCTGTCTGAGGGGGCGGTGTCCCCCTTCCATTAGCCTACCATTACAGGGTGTGTTACTGGGTCTGAATCCGTCTGAAGGGCGGTGTCCCCCTTCCATTAGCCTACCATTACAGGGTGTGTTACTGTGCCTGAATCCGTCTGACGGAGCGGTGTCCCCCCTTCCATTAGCCTACCATTACAGGGTATGTTACTGGGTCTGAATCCGTCTGATGGGGCGGTGTCCCTCCTTCCATTAGCCTACCATTACAGGGTGTGTTACTGGGTCTGAATCCGTCTGAGGGGGCGGTGTCCCCCCTTCCATTAGCCTACCATTACAGATGTGTGTTACTGGGTCTGAATCCGTCTGAGGGGGCGGTGTCCCCCCTTCCATTAGCCTACCATTACAGGGTGTGTTACTGGGTCTGAATATGTCTGAGGGGGCGGTGCCCCCCTTCCATTAGCCTACTATTACAGGGTGTGTTACTGGGTCTGAATCCGTCTGAAGGGGGGTGTCCCCCCTTCCATTAGCCTACCGTTACAGAGTGTGTTACTGGGTCTGAATCCGTCTGAGGGGCGGTGTCCCCGTTCCATTAGCCTACCATTACAGGGTGTGTTACTGGGTCTGAATCCGTCTGAAGGGCGGTGTCCCCCTTCCATTAGCCTACCATTACAGGGTGTGTTACTGAGCCTGAATCCGTCTGACGGAGTGGCGTCCCCCTTCCATTAGCCTACCATTACAGGGTGTGTTACTGGGTCTGAATACGTCTGAGGGGGCGGCGTCCCCCCTTCCATTAGCCTACCATTACATGGTGTGTTACTGGGTCTGAATCCTTCTGAGGGGGCGGTGTCCCCCCTTCCATTTGCCTACCATTACAGGGTGTGTTACTGGGTCTGAGTACGTCTGAGGGGGCAGTGCCCCCCCTTCCATTAGCCTACCATTACAGGGTGTGTTACTGGGTCTGAATCCGTCTGAAGGGCGGTGTCCCCCCTTCCATTAGCCTACCATTACAGAGTGTGTTACTGGGTCTGAATCCGACTGAGGGGGCGGTGTCCCCCCTTCCATTAGCCTAACTTTACAGGGTGTGTTACTGGGTCTGAATCCGTCTGAAGGGCGGTGTCCCCCCTTCCATTAGCCTACCATTACAGGGTGTTTTACTGGGTCTGAATCCGTCTGAGGGGGCGGTGTCCCCCGTTCCATTAGCCTACCATTACAGGGTGTGTTACTGGGTCTGAATCCGTCTGAAGGGCGGTGTCCCCCCTTCCATTAGCCTACCATTACAGAGTGTGTTACTGAGCCTGAATCCGTCTGACGGAGCGGCGTCCCCCCTTCCATTAGCCTACCATTACAGGGTGTGTTACTGGGTCTGAATCTGTCTCAGAGGGCGGCGTCCCCCCTTCCATTAGCCTACCATTACAGGGTGTGTTACTGGGTCTGAATCCTTCTGAGGGGGCGGTGTCCCCCCTTCCATTAGCCTACCATCACAGGGTGTGTTACTGGGTCTGAATCCTTCTGAAGGGCGGTGTCCCCCCTTCCATTAGCCTACCATTACAGGGTGTGTTACTGAGCCTGAATCCGTCTGACGGAGCGGTGTCCCCGCTTCCATTAGCCTACCGTTACAGGGTGTGTTACTGGGTCTGAATCCGTCTGAGGGGGCGGTGTCCCCCCTTTCATTAGCCTACCATTATAGGGTGTGTTACTGGGTCTGAATCCGTCTGAGGGGGCAGTGTCCCCCCTTCCATTAGCCTACCATTACAGATGTGTGTTACTGGGTCTGAATCCGTCTGAGGGGGCGGTGTCCCCCCTTCCATTAGCCTACCATTACAGGGTGTGTTACTGGGTCTGAATCCATCTGAAGGGCGGTGTCCCCCCTTCCATTAGCCTACCATTACAGAGTGTGTTACTGGGTCTGAATCCGTCTGAGGGGGCGGTGTCCCCCCTTCCATTAGCCTACCATTACAGGGTGTGTTACTGGGTCTGAATCCGTCTGAAGGGCGGTGTCCCCCCTTCCATTAGCCTACCAATACAGGGTGTGTTATTGGGTCTGAATCCGTCTGAGGGGCCGGTGTCCCCCCTTCCATTAGTCTACCATTACAGGGTGTGTTACTGGGTCTGAATACGTCTGAAGGGCGGTGTCCCCCCTTCCATTAGCCTACCATTACAGAGTGTGTTACTGGGTCTGAATCCGACTGAGGGGGCGGTGTCCCCCCTTCCATTAGCCTAACTTTACAGGGTGTGTTACTGGGTCTGAATCCGTCTGAAGGGCGGTGTCCCCCTTCCATTAGCCTACCATTACAGGGTGTTTTACTGGGTCTGAATCCGTCTGAGGGGCGGTGTCCCCCGTTCCATTAGCCTACCATTACAGGGTGTGTTACTGGGTCTGAATCCGTCTGAAGGGCGGTGTCCCCCTTCCATTAGCCTACCATTACAGAGTGTGTTACTGAGCCTGAATCCGTCTGACGGAGCGGCGTCCCCCCTTCCATTAGCCTACCATTACAGGGTGTGTTACTGGGTCTGAATCTGTCTGAGAGGGCGGCGTCCCCCCTTCCATTAGCCTACCATTACAGGGTGATTTACTGGGTCTGAATCCTTCTGAGGGGGCGGTGTCCCCCCTTCCATTAGCCTACCATTACAGGGTGTGTTACTGGGTCTGAATCCTTCTGAAGGGCGGTGTCCCCCCTTCCATTAGCCTACCATTACAGGGTGTGTTACTGAGCCTGAATCCGTCTGACGGAGCGGTGTCCCCGCTTCCATTAGCCTACCATTACAGGGTGTGTTACTAGGTCTGAATCCGTCTGAGGGGGCGGTGTCCCCCCTTTCATTAGCCTACCATTATAGGGTGTGTTACTGGGTCTGAATCCGTCTGAGGGGGCAGTGTCCCCCCTTCCATTAGCCTACCATTACAGATGTGTGTTACTGGGTCTGAATCCGTCTGAGGGGCGGTGTCCCCCCTTCCATTAGCCTACCATTACAGGGTGTGTTACTGGGTCTGAATCCATCTGAAGGGCGGTGTCCCCCCTTCCATTAGCCTACCATTACAGAGTGTGTTACTGGGTCTGAATCCGTCTGAGGGGGCGGTGTCCCCCCTTCCATTAGCCTACCATTACAGGGTGTGTTACTGGGTCTGAATCCGTCTGAAGGGCGGTGTCCCCCCTTCCATTAGCCTACCAATACAGGGTGTGTTATTGGGTCTGAATCCGTCTGAGGGGCCGGTGTCCCCCCTTCCATTAGCCTACCATTACAGGGTGTGTTACTGGGTCTGAATCCGTCTGAAGGGCGGTGTCCCCCCTTCCATTAGCCTACCATTACAGGGTGTGTTACTGAGCCTGAATCCGTCTGACGGAGCGGCATCCCCCCTTCCATTAGCCTAACATTACAGTGTGTGTTACTGGGTCTCAATCCGTCTGAGGGGGGGCGTCCCCCCTTCCATTAGCCTACCATTACAGGGTGTGTTACTGGGTCTAAATCCGTCTGAGGGGGCAGTGTCCCCCCTTCCATTAGCCTACCATTACAGGGTGTGTTACTGGGTCTGAATCCGTCTGAAAGGCGGTGTCCCCCTTCCATTAGCCTACCATTACAGGGTGTGTTACTGAGCCTGAATCCGTCTGACGGAGCGGTGTCCCCCCTTCCATTAGCCTACCATTACTGGGTGTGTTACTGGGTCTGAATCCGTCTGAGGGGCGGTGTCCCCCCTTCCATTAGCCTACCATTACAGGGTGTGTTACTGGGTCTGAATCCATCTGAGGGGGCGGTGTCCCCCCTTCCATTAGCCTACCATTACAGGGTGTGTTACTGGGTCTGAATACGTCTGAGGGGGCGGTGCTCCCCCTTCCATTAGCCAACCATTACAGGGTGTGTTACTGGGTCTGAATCCGTCTGAAGGGCGGTGTCCCCCCTTCCATTAGCCTACCATTATAGAGTGTGTTACTGGGTCTGAATCCGTCTGAGGGGGCGGTGTCCCCCCTTCCCTTAGCCTACCATTACAGGGTGTGTTACTGGGTCTGAATCCGTCTGAAGGGCGGTGTCCCCTCTTCCATTAGCCTACCATTACAGTGTGTGTTACAGGCTCTCAATCCGACTGAGGGGGCGGTGTCCCCCCTTCCATTACCCTACCATTACAGGGTGTGTTACTGGGTCTGAATCCGTCTGAGGGGGCGGTGTCCCCCGTTCCATTAGCCTACCATTACAGAGTGTGTTACTGGGTCTGAATCCGTCTGAAGGGCGGTGTCCCCCCTTCCATTAGCCTACCATACAGGGTGTTTTACTGAGCCTGAATCCGTCTGACGGAGCGGCGTCCCCCTTCCATTAGCCTACCATTACAGGGTGTGTTACTGGGTCTGAATCCGTCTGAGGGGGCGGCGGCCCCCCTTCCATTAGCCTACCATTACAGGGTGTGTTACTAGGTCTGAATCCTTCTGAGGGGGCGGTGTCCCCCTTTCCATTAGCCTACCATTACAGGGTGTGTTACTGGGTCTGAATCCGTCTGAAGGGTGGTGTCCCCCCTTCCATTAGCCTACCATTACAGGGTGTGTTACTGAGCCTGAATCCGTCTGACGGAGCGGTGTCCCCCCTTCCATTAGCCTACCATTACTGGGTGTGTTACTGGGTCTGAATCCGTCTGAGGGCGGTGTCCCCCTTCCATTAGCCTACCATTACAGGGTGTGTTACTGGGTCTGAATCCATCTGAGGGGGCGGTGTCCCCCCTTCCATTAGCCTACCATTCAAGGATGTGTTACTGGGTCTGAATCCGTCTGAGGGGGCGGTGTCCCCCCTTCCATTAGCCTACCATTACAGGGTGTGTTACTGGGTCTGAATCCGTCTGAAGGGCGGTGTCCCCCCTTCCATTAGCCTACCATTACAGGGTGTGTTACTGGGTCTGAATCCGTCTGAGGGGGCAGTGTCCCCCCTTCCATCAGCCTACCATTACAGGGTGTGTTACAGGGTCTGAATCCGTCTGAAGGGCGGTGTCCCCCCTTCCATTAGCCTACCATTACAGGGTGTGTTACTGGGTCTGAATCCGTCTGAAGGGTGGTGTCCCCCCTTCCATTAGCCTACCATTACAGAGTGTGTTACTGGGTCTGAATCCGTCTGAGGGGGCGATGTCCCCCCTTCCATTAGCCTACCATTACAGGGTGTGTTACTGGGTCTGAATCCGTCTGAAGGGCGGTGTCCCCCCTTCCATTAGCCTACCATTACAGGGTGTGTTACTGGGTCTGAATCCGTCTGAGGGGGCGGTGTCCCCCCTTCCATCAGCCTACCATTACAGGGTGTGTTACAGGGTCTGAATCCGTCTGAAGGGCGGTGTCCCCCCTTCCATTAGCCTACCATTACAGGGTGTGTTACTGGGTCTGAATCCGTCTGAAGGGTGGTGTCCCCCCTTCCATTAGCCTACCATTACAGAGTGTGTTACTGGGTCTGAATCCGTCTGAGGGGGCGGTGTTCCCCCTTCCATTAGCCTACCATTACAGGGTGTGTTACTGGGTCTGAATACGTCTGAGGGGCGGTGTCCCCCTTCCATTAGCCTACCATTACAGGGTGTGTTACTGGGTCTGAATCCGTCTGAAGGGTGGTGTCCCCCTTCCATTAGCCTACCATTACAGAGTGTGTTACTGGGTCTGAATCCGTCTGAGGGGCGATGTCCCCCCTTCCATTAGCCTACCATTACAGGGTGTGTTACAGGGTCTGAATCCGTCTGAAGGGCGGTGTCCCCCCTTCCATTAGCCTACCATTACAGGGTGTGTTACTGGGTCTGAATCCGTCTGAAGGGTGGTGTCCCCCCTTCCATTAGCTTACCATTACAGAGTGTGTTACTGGGTCTGAATCCGTCTGAGGGGCGGTGTTCCCCTTCCATTAGCCTACCATTACAGGGTGTGTTACTGGGTCTGAATACGTCTGAGGGGCGGTGTCCCCCTTCCATTAGCCTATCATTACAGGGTGTGTTACTGGGTCTGAATTCGTCTGAGGGGCGGTGTCCCCCCTTCCATTAGCCTATCATTACAGGGTGTGTTACTGGGTCTGAATACGTCTGAGGGCGGTGTCCCCCTTCCATAAGCCTATCATTACAGGGTGTGTTACTGGGTCTGAATTCATCTGAGGGGGCGGTGTCCCCCCTTCCATTAGCCTACCATTACAGGGTGTGTTACTGGGTCTGAATCCGTCTGAGGGGCGGTGTCCCCCTTCCATTAGCCTACCATTACAGAGTGTGTTACTGGGTCTGAATCCGTCCGAAGGGCGGTGTCCCCCCTTCCATTAGCCTACCATTACAGAGTGTGTTACTGGGTCTGAATCCGTCCGAAGGGCGGTGTCCCCCCTTCCATTAGCCTACCATTACAGAGTGTGTTACTGGGTCTGAATCCGTCTGAGGGGGCGGTGTTCCCCCTTCCATTAGCCTACCATTACAGGATGTGTTACTGGGTCTGAATACGTCTGAGGGGGCGGTGTCCCCCCTTCCATTAGCCTATCATTACAGGGTGTGTTACTGGGTCTGAATTCGTCTGAGGGGGCGGTGTCCCCCCTTCCATTAGCCTATCATTACAGGGTGTGTTACTGGGTCTGAATACGTCTGAGGGGGCGGTGTCCCCCCTTCCATTAGCCTATCATTACAGGGTGTGTTACTGGGTCTGAATTCGTCTGAGGGGGCGGTGTCCCCCCTTCCATTAGCCTACCATTACAGGGTGTGTTACTGGGTCTGAATCCGTCTGAGGGGGCGGTGTCCCCCCTTCCATTAGCCTACCATTACAGAGTGTGTTACTGGGTCTGAATCCGTCCGAAGGGCGGTGTCCCCCCTTCCATTAGCCTACCATTACAGAGTGTGTTACTGGGTCTGAATCCGTCCGAAGGGCGGTGTCCCCCCTTCCATTAGCCTACCATTACAGGGTGTGTTACTGGGTCTGAATACGTCTGAGGGGGCGGTGTCCCCCCCTCCATTAGCCTATCATTACAGGGTGTGTTACTGGGTCTGAATTCGTCTGAGGGGGCGGTGTCCCCCCTTCCATTAGACTACCATAACAGGGTGTGTTACTGGGCCTGAATCAGCACTCGATAAAGCCACCATGTCCAGAGTCTTACTCAACCCTCACCCTGCCCACTGCTACAGCCTGGAGAAGTATGCAACACTCCATATCCCGCCCACACACCCTTCCGACCCCCCAAAAGTGTAATCCACTGTGGCCTGCCCTGCTGACGTTTACCACCTGCTGAAGCACATAGTAAATATCAGGGGATGTTTCCCTGGGATCAGAAATAACCATCGGAAAAAGGACCCAGTATTTGCAGATCTGCATGGTTATGTAACATTCTGGGGACACATACTCATAATGACTGGATTTTGATGGGAGATACCGGCCAGATTTGTTAATTCTATGCCTGTGTCCTCCCCGCACGCCTAAATTCGCCATACTCATTATGAGGCCCTAAATCGGACCTTTTACATCTGAAAAAATAGCTCTTTTCTTTATACCTGAATTTGCAGGAAACGGTGTGCAAAACTGCTTCTGCCATTCATAGCACGTCTCACATCTTTTTGGATCATGGGTCTTTGCAGGTTGTGTTCCCTCTTCACAATGCAATCTATGCCTGCTCAAATACTAAGACATGTTGGCTTATAATGCATGTAGTTGCCCAGTGGTCGTATATAGGATTTTGCACTATTTGCTTTCAACGGCACTTATTAATACGTGTAATTTAGGATTATTTACAAACTGATTTCATAAATTTGAAATATAAATATTTTTCCTGTTCATTTTAACATGAGAGGTGTTCCTTAAAGGACCTGATCTATTGCTAAAAGGGACCTGGATTTGAGTCAGGTCTTGACTTAAGCATTATCATTGGCGTTCTCTGAATCAAGTCAGGATAGGCCAGGCAATTTGCATGTCAGATCAGTCAGGAGTCCCTGAGGGGCAAGGGCCCAAGCAATCGAGCTCCATGCATATGGGGGCAAAGATCAAATTATCAAGAAAAGGCTAATGTCTCAATTTCATGATTCTACAATTTTACATTTATTCATGTTTCATTCTTTCAAAGAGCAGTGCTCTTGCTGGGCCTAAGTACATCCCTGCAATGGCAGCCATTCAGGTCAGGAGAGGTGTGCCTGCACATATCACTTGCACCACCCAGAAGAAATAACAGGGGTGTGAGGGTGCCCAATAGCAGTATAGTTCGGCCATTTTCGCTACTCTGATGTAATCTGTGTAATTTCCTGCATTTCTCATTACGCTTCTTACGTGAAATTCCCAATGTTAGGCCTTTATGCCTGGTTAAGCAATTAAAGGCCGTTCAAGCAATAATCCTATCGCAGGAGCACAAAAACAACATGAATGACCACATGCAAGCAGCTGGTGTTCACAGCACTTGTGTTTTTTATGCTTTTTGTTAGCATGTGCAACAGGGTCTTCCGCTTGGGGCACTAGGCTTGAGCGCGCCGCGCTGGAGCAATGACACACACACACACACGCACACACACACACACACACACACACCCTCTATAGTGTGAGCTAGAAGACCACCTGCAATGTCAGCCCGTTTATTATAAAGCCTCTGGCCACGCTTGACAGGAGGATGCATTAGGTGCAGTTCCAGGGCATGTCCTCACCGTGGGGACGGCGACTGGTGGTTGTTACATCCCTCCCCAACTTGGCATTGGACTTTGTTGTCGTGCTTGGCATGCAAAGTCTATGAGTCTCTGGCTTTGTGGTGGATTGGGCCTGAGGTTATATCGCTGATGACGGGAGCAGTTGTTACTGTCCTCAGACTCCTGGCTGCCCTGGCGGGAATAAAGACTCGGTCCCAGATGTGGGAAGGGATATGGGAACTGTTTGGGAGGCATTCAAAATTACAATGCGAGGTATTTGCATTGCCAAGGGTGGAGGTGTGTTACGCTCCATTAAAGACCAATAGGCACATGCATCAAAGCTTTTTGCGATCGCAAACGGTGCGAATCGCAAAAATCGGCCGTTTGCGATCGCAAAATTAGCTTTTGCGATGCATGAAACAACTTGCTACCCGCAATTAAAAAAATCGCAATTATTTGCGATTTCTTAAATTGCGATTGCATTTAAGGAATCGCAAATTGCGATTCCTTAAATGCAATGCAAGATGCCTTTTAAAATAGCGATTTCGCTATTTGGGCCCGCTATTTACAGCGAAATCATACCAGATGGTAAATAGCGGAAACTTTGAAAAATGCACTAAAGTGCATTTTTCAAAGTTGTAGGTTACACACACACATGCCCTTGGGACATGTGTGTGCGCAACATTTGTTCACAGATCAATTTCAGGGGTGCAACAGGGTGTCCTTTTGACACCCTTGAAATTGCATGCGCAATTTGCGAGTACCTATCGGTACTCGCAAATTGCGCATGCACTTTCCCATTCATTCCTTTGGGCCTGTAGGCCCATAGGAATGAATGGGATGCCATTCCTTATTTGTGACTCGCAATTTGCGAGTCGCAAATAAGGAATATGTAGGAATCGCTAATTTAATAGCGATTCCTACATGCATAGGCTTTTGCGAGTCCTTAATTGCGAGTCCTTAATTATCGCAATTAAGGACTCGCAAAAGCCGACTTTGATGCATGTGCCTGTAACTGTGTAAACTAGAGGGGGAGATTAAATCTCTGGAGGCCCGGTTGTGCCCATCGGACAATCCATAGGTATTTAGGCAGATTAGAATAGCATTGACGGAATTCCAGGAAACAGTCGAAAGAGAATGCTTATACCGCAGCAAATATGCCCAGGCAAGGGCATATGGGGAGGGAGAATGCCCTGGGCACACACTGGCTACAAAGACGTGCAAATAAAGCGTCACCAGTGATATCCTTGAGATACGAGATGGTGACGGCAATATTATTAGAGACACTCTGGACATTTTACATACCTTTTCCAAGTTCTTTGAAGACTTATACACCTCTTGCAGAGCACGAGGTGTAGATATTGACGAATATCTAGAAGGTGTGGCATTGGGATGGTTAAGCAATAACCAAAGAGAATTGTTGGCTGCAGATATTGAAGATGATGAAATCAGAGAAGCAATTATGCAATTACAATCTGGAAAAGCCCCTGGGCCTGACGTCCTGCCCGCAGACTTTTACAAGACATATATTAGCATGATTATGCTGATTTTGAAATCTGTCTGTCTTGAAGCTAAGGAATCCGGCAAACTCCCCCCATCCACGAGAGAAGCCAAGATAATTGCCCTCCTCAAACCAGGGAAACCACCTGACAAATGTGAGTCCTACCGGCCCTTGTCGCTTATTAATTGTGATGTTAAAATACTTGCCAAGATATTAGCCAACTGTTTTAGTCTTTTGATGAACTTCCTGGTCCGGCCAGACCAGTCGGGCTTTGTCCCCGGGCAGTCCACCTCATGCAATCTACGCAACTTATTTGCAGTCCTCCAGGATATAGACCCAGACGAAGGCCACGGTGGTGCCATTTTTAGATGCCACCAAGGCGTTAGACCAGCTGGAATGGGCTTACTTGATGACTGTACTGCGACATATGGAGTTCCCCTCGCCCTTTCTGGGGTGGATTGCACTTCTTTATTCCAGACCAGCAGCTAGAGTGCAGGTTAATGGTGCTGTTTCGGCACAGTTTCTTACAACCCGAGGTACGCTATAGGGGTGTCTTCTGTCACCATTTCTTTTTGCTCTGGCAGTGGAGCCTTTTGCGGTCAAACCAAGGCAATATCATCATGGATATGCACTCAGATATCCAACTAGGCACCTATTGGTAGCTCTGTACTCAGATGATATTGCACTCTACTTGCGGGACCGACAAGATAGCTTGAATGGGGTACTGAGAGATTTTTTTCGTGTTGGAGAACTGTCAGGCATACAAATTAGCTGGGGAAAATCCAATTTGTTCCCTCTTACCACGTCACTTGGAAATTCCCCTTTGACTATCCATTAACATGGTGTGATATGGATCTCCGCTACTTGGGGATAGTAGTGTCATGTGACAAGGAATAAACCATTAGAGCCAACTGTGGCACGGCCCTAACCGCTATAACGGATGAATTACTTGCTGGATATCGCTCTCCCTTTCCTTGGCGGGACGTCTCTCCCTCATGAAAATGGTCCTTCTTCTGAAATTATTATATCTCTTACTCGATATTCCCTACCCGCCGGGGTGCCATTTCTTTAAGGCACTGCAAATGCAATTCATATGACTGGCTTGGGCGGGAGGGCAACGCCGGCTCCGGTGGGACATACTTACACAGCCTTATTGAGGGGGGGGGGGGGGCTTTGAGGCACCAGACATGGAGCTCTACTATTTGTGTGCCCAAGCACACTATGCTGCTCAAAGGTATAGTCCCGCTCCTTTTGTGCCACACCTGGCAATAGAACAGGGTTATATGGCCCTGATACCTCCATCTTTTTTTCTGGGATCACGGACGGCTTACCCGTACTCAACGGTTGCATGTACCACCGAAGCTTGGAACCGACTTGCTAGCTACCTCGCCAGACCCCTGCTATACTCCCCGTTGATTCCTATAGACTATCATCCTTCCTTCCAGATAAGACACGAAAAAGCCTGCAGACAAATTCTTCATGGAGCCAGAGTATCCACCGGGGGTGATCGCTATACTGATGGCGCATTTGTCACTAGCGAACAATTATTCAAACAGTGGCCACCATCCCCACTTGATTTGTTCTGGAGGTGCGGCACAAGACCGGGCGAGTGTCCGGGGCCCGCATCGGGGCTCGGGAGATTGGTGTGTGGGCCTTGCCAATGGCCCCCTTCTAGAGGAGGAGCACTCGTCATCCTTGCTGGCCTGGGTCGCTACCTGCCGAGGAACGCCCGAGGCTCTCGGACCGTCTGCTCACGCCCTGAAGAACAGGGGGAACCTGACCTCAGTGGGCCTCCTGCCTGTGCGGCGCGGCGGACATTGCTCTGCAGAGTGGTGGGCCTCCCTGGTGAGAATTGTGGCGCCCCGGACTGTGACGTGAGTGGTAGTGGGCACATCGCCACCTGGGGCCGTGTGGGGTCGGCCCCGAACATTGGTGCGGGAGTCGGCCTGGGCGGAGGTACGGCCGCCGAGTGGGCACAGAAGTAAGCAAAATAGTGGGCCCATCAATGGAGTGACTGTCGCAGCGGTTGGAGTGTTGAGGCCCTCCCGAGTGCAGCAGACCTGAGCCCTGGTGCGAGTGGCGGATTCACGACGCCAGTTGTCGGATTGACCTCCCTCCCAGGCACGGTCCAACGGCCGAGGGGCTGTTTGACGCCATGGGCAAACCTTGAGGCCTGCAGGCCGGAGCCACACACAACCCGGAAGACAGTGCACAGGAGCAATTGCAGACCGCTCCGGAGGCCCCAATACAGCAGCAGCTGGGCAAGATATTGGAGGCCATTGCGGACACAAAGGCTATCCTCCATCAGGACATCAGCACGGTGGCGGTAGGGCTGGGCCTCCTGTGAGAAGAACATAAGAAGCTCTCTGAGAGGGTGAAGGAAACCGAGTCCAGCATTATTGCAATAGCCCCCGCCCAAAAGGCCCTGGAGCAGCAGATGGGAGCCCTCGCAGACAGGGTAGGTGTATTGGAATGGAGAGCCGAAGTTGCAGAGGGACACAATAGACGGAACAACGTTTGGATTCTGGGCCTGCCGGATGGAGTCGAGGGCAATGATATGGTGTCCTACTTGGAACAGTGGCTGAGGGATATGGTGGCACCTGAGGGTCTGTCGACCTTCTACACCCTCGAGAGGGCCCACAGAGTCCCGGCCAGGCCCCGGCGCCGGGGCGTCCTTCACGACCGGTGCTGGCCCGATTGCTTCATTTTAGGGACAGAGACCTGCTCCTGCGGAGGGCCCCTACGCAGTTAACAATAGTAAAGTTTCCCTCATTCCGGATTACACCCTGGAAGTGCAGCGGAAGCGGGCCTCGTTTCTGGAGGCCAAGAAGGCGTTGAGGGAGTAGGGCCTCCAGTACTCTCTGATGTTCCCGGCCCGGTTGCGGATTGTGTTGGATGGCAGCACCCATTTTTGTGGCAGCCCGGGTGAGGCCTGGGACTGGATCGAGGCCTATAAGGCTGGGGCCTCCCAACCTGCAGGCCCTAAAGCTGAGTTGAGGAGCACGGCGGAACTTGGGAAGCGTTCCAGACACCGCTCCCGTAGTGGAGCCCCCAAGAAACCAACCTCATCGCAAACTGAGGAGAGGGCTGAAGCCCTGCAGGCGGAAGCGGCGCTTATGCAGGGCAGGAGCCCCACCCCTGAGGCGGAGGCCCGTTCGTCTAGGGACACTGGGGACATCGATTCTGATACATCCCTCAGTGACAGTGTGAAGATGCTGGTGGTGACTCCGAACACGGCTGATGAAGTCATCTGAGGCCGCTTGGGCTTTGGGCCGGGCTTGACCCCTGGGTGTTGCTGAACTGTTGGCGATGGACTCTGGTCTCGAGCTGACCTGCTCTTGTGGGGCCGGCGCGCTCCGGACAGTTTGTGCGTCAGCACTATGTTTTTCCTTTTTGCTCTTTCTGTCTACCCCCCTTTGAGTACCTTACTGGGGTAGGGCCTCACTAAGGGTTATGTTCCACACGCTGTTTGGGCGACTGACCGTTGTCAGGCTGTCCTGGGATCGGGGAGTTGTTCAACATGGGGGTTCATTTGTTGATATTTTCAGTTTGGTTGTTTGCAGAGGAGGGCGGTTGTGCACACACGAGTGAGCGGGTGGGGGGGGTCCCCTTATGTCACTGGAGGGCGGGTTCCTGTAAAAATGGCAGGTACACCTAACACTGTGAGGTTCCTCACATGGAACATCCGTGGTATGGGAACAATGGCCAAACGTCACAGCATATACTCCTACCTGCGGCGCAGGGACATGCACATTGCATTCCTCCAAGAGACACATCTTAATAAGGAGGAGACCGGGAAGTTGCAGAAGAGGTGGCGGGGCCAGATTTTCGCGACCACCTTTTCGGCT
The DNA here is from genome assembly GCA_963921515.1 of Calotriton arnoldi. Lineage (NCBI taxonomy): Eukaryota > Metazoa > Chordata > Amphibia > Caudata > Salamandridae > Calotriton > Calotriton arnoldi. Next base: position 1,826,215 of record CAWUFW010000585.1, on the reverse strand, counting down.
TTCGCCAGGGGGGTCCTGATCTGGGTGAAGCCTGGGGTCCCTTTCGCTCTTGACCACTCATGGCTTGACAAGGAGGGGCGGTATGCCTTGCTTACGGGACAATTGGCGGGATGGGAGGTGACACTAGGCAATGTTTATGCACCCAACCAGGACCAAGTCGGCTTCCTGGAGTCTTTCTCTGCCTCCCTGGCTCATTGCTTAACAGGTTCTCTTATATTGGGGGGTGACTTTAACTGCGTGGCAGACGTTGTCATTGATCGTTCGCACCCTCCCCTACCCGGGACGCAGCCACATCGTACAGTGTTAGGTTTCCAGACCTGGATATCCCATTGGGGCTTAGAAGACACCTGGAGACTGCAGCACACAGCGGATAGGGAGTACTCCTTCTTCTCGCTGGTCCACCAGGTTCATACCAGGCTCGATATGTTCCTCTGTTCCCCAGCCTTCAATGGTTCCGTTTCCCACCCTGAATACTTGGGGCGTACTCTGTCGGACCACAGCCCACTCCTCATATTATACCAACCGTTGGGGCGCCGCCCTCCAATCCCTACATGGAAATTGAACCCGTTATTGCTTGATGATGTCCCCTTCTGGGCCTCATTGCTAGCACTGGTCGAGGCATACTTCCCTATTAATGCCAACACTGCCTCCTCTCCCCAGGTGGAGTGGGAGGTGTTTAAGGTGGTTGTAAGAGGCCATTGCATGGCTCAAGCATGTGGGGCACACAGGGAGATTAACCGGGAACTTCTGGACTTGGAGGGGACTATCCATAGACTGGATAATTTACAGGGCATGGACAACGCGGCCCAGGTGTCTTTACAAGACGCGCGGGCACGATACAACGATGCACTGGGCAGACTGAGGTGTTATAACTATAAGGTCTACCTAGATAGAGTACAAAGAGAGGAAGGGAGGGCAGGTCGACTGTTAGCACGATTAATCAAGCCTGAGTTGGGGGGAGCACCTGTCACGCGGCTAGGCTTAGACACGGGAGACGTGGTGCATGACCCAGACGCCATTAATGACTCTTTCCTAGTGTATTATGAGTGGCTGTACGAGGCTCCGACTGCGGCCCCCTTGCCGAATATACGACACTTCCTAGCCCCTCTGCAGCTCCGTACATTGGAGGCAGATGCACGGGACAACTTGGGGGGCCCGATCACTGTGCAGGAAGTCAGGGCCGCCATAGCGGCGTTGGCACCCGGTAAGACGCCAGGGCCTGATGGCCTTCCGGACGAGTTTTATCAGCGGTTCACCAATATACTGGCCCCGCATCTTGTGGCGCTGTATGCGGAGGCATATGAGGGAGGGGGGGGTTTGCCCGACTCCACCCAGTCGGCACTTGTGATTCCGCTCCCTAAGTCCAAGCAACCTGACGCAGGAGTGAGAGATTATCGACCTCTCTCCATGCTCAACCTTGACTTTAAGATCTTGAGCAAGGTGTTGGCAGGCAGGCTGCTCCCGCACATGAAGTCCCTGATCTACCCGGACCAAAACTGGTTTATCCCCTCTCGTAATACCTCTTATAATCTCCGCAGGCTCTAATCTGTACTCTACCATGCTGATGCACCAGCGCTCTAACAGGCGGTGGTTTTATCTGTCGACCTGGAGAAGGCGTTCGACATGGTGAGCTGGGAGTACCTTTTTGAGGTGATGCACCGTGTGGGACTGGGGGATAATTGGGTGCGGTTGGTATGGCTTCTCTATGCCTCGCCCACTGCGAGAGTCAAGACGGGCCGAAACATATCCAGATTGTATAAGATTTCCTGTTTGCCCTGGCTGTGGAACCGCTGGCGGAACGGTTTCGCCTGGGTGGGAGAAGACTGGTACTGACCTTGGGCGGGGGACGGCACCACATCTCTCTATACGCAGACGATTTGTTGCTGTACCTTACGGAGGAAATCGAGGGGGGCGCTGAGGCTCTGCGAATTCTGGGCGACTTTGCTCTATTTACGGGCCTTAAGGTCAATAAAACCAAGACCTATCTGTTTCCCAGAGCTAGGCCTCTGCCCCGACCGGAGGCGCTGCCGATCGACACTCTCTGAGCACAGCTTACCTTTAAATACGTGGGTCGGGGGCGTGGCCAAGATGGCGGCAGAGTAGCACCGTTTCTAAGGGGCTCCGCTCGCCGAGGCCGATCCAAAGCATCCACCGGCGGCAACGAGACCCGGGAAGGGACCATACGAGACCCCGAGCTGTGCTACTTACTGAGAGAGTGGCAGGCTGGTGAGCGGGCCCTGCCTTCGGCGGCGATCGGCTGCGGCATCTGAGGCGCGGCGCACGGCGGCGCGAACTGTGACTGCAAAGGAGCGCCCGGGGGACCCAGCGCTGGTGGAGACGGCCCCGGTTGCGGCGGACCTTGCCATTCAGGGAGCTGTGGGTATCCTGCATGCAGCGGTGGGCAGAGCGAGGTGAGCGGAGGCTCCGGGGGGCCCGCTGCTTCATACCCACAGAGTGAGGGCCTGTCCAGGGCCTGTGACCGGGGACCGCAAGGCGGCCATCTTGCGTGAGGCCTGAGGCAGAGGCCAGGAGACATTGACGCGGCCCTCCCTGGGACTCCGCCTGGGCTGACATCGACGGAGGTACCCCCCTGGCCTTGGGGGCCTGGACTGAGGTGGACGGCGGCGGTGTCTGCTGCGGGATCGGGGCTGAAGGACGACGCCCCACAGTGCGGCCTGTACTGGGTGGGTGACGGCCTGCTCCACATGCACCACCACAGGCCCAGCGGCAGAGAGTGAGAAGGGGGAGGAACGGCACCGCAGCTTCCACGAGGCCAGAGTACACGGCGAGAGGTGGAGGCCCTGCGCGACGCAGACCGGGGACGGCCACTGGCCGGGCTCAACAGTGGTGAGTCTCGGAGGCCGGTCTGCATCCACGGCCCAATTTCGGGAGAGGACCTAGCCCGACCTGCAAATGCCCCCCTCGAGGGCAGTGGGGCTTTATTTAGGACTGCGCCGTAGATACTCTGGACTTTGCGGTCTGACCCCCCATTCGTCACTCTGGTGTTGAGGGCCCCGGCTGGGCTCAGCGAGGGGCCAGCGTCTGAACATCAGTGCCCTTGACTGTGGGTGCGCACACCCTAAGGCTGAAGCTGGAGGTGCCCGCTCAGTGGGGGCGGCACCCGGGGGCTTTGGAGTTTGTGGTGTGATTTGGCGAGTGGGGGTGCGGCTGGGCCCTGGTCGCGGGCAACTCCCACATTACTGGGACTCATCGCCCCTCAACGGAGTTCGATCCGACATCTGCGAGAGTGGCGGCTGGCGGAGGCCCTACCCCTGCGCCTGGAGTTGCAAGGCCCTGGCCCAACTGACGGTGGCTATGACCACCCCTCGAGCCAGGAGAGACACCATGAATAAGGATCCCTCCATTAAAGACCTGCTCCAGAAAATGAGCGGGAAAAAGTCCAGCGAACCAGGTAGAGATCCGGAGGCCAGTCATGTGGCGGACCCCATCACGAAGGAATTCATGGAACAGCTCTTCAGTTTCCTTCGAGATGACTTTGCTAGCCTCCGTCAAGAAATGGCCTCCGACGTCAAGCAGCTACGGACGGAGCTCAGCGAAATTGGGGACAGAGTGGACACCCTGGAACGCAACGGGGACAGGGGAGAGGAAGAGCTTACGCTTCAGGCTCGGGAACTCATCGATCTCCGCGACAGAAATGACGAGCTGTACCTCAAGCTGGAAGACCTAGAAAATCGCTCCAGGCGCTCTAATATCCGCATTAAGGGTGTGCCTCTCCTGGCTGATGGAGGCAAACTGGAAGAATGGGTCCTTCGCCTCTTTAAACACATGGTTCCAGAGCTGCGAGACAAGGAGGTCGTGTTGGACCGCACACATCGGGCGGGGCGGCCCGCCTCGGTCCCCGGCCAACCACAGGACATCCTGACATGCCTGCATTCTTTTCGACAGAAGGAACTCATCATGGCCGCCACGCGGGATCGCTTGACGGTGGATTTCGAGGGCCTCCAAATGGGTGTCTTCCAAGATCTTTCGCCTCTTACCTTGCAGAGGCGCAGGGAACTGCACCCGGTCACTTCTCTCCTCCGTGAGCAGGGGATTCGGTACCGATGGGGGCACCCCTTTCGCCTGACCTTCGTATGGAACAATGAGACGCATGAGGTGCGGTCTGTGCAGGAGGCGAAGGCCATACTTGGCGACGCTCTGATGGTGCCGGAAGATTCGGAGGAAGCGACAGGAGCTCCGGTGACCGGGAGGCGGCCGAGAACGGGCAGGAGACGGGGCCCTAGGAGTGGCACTCAGGCGAAACCCTCAGAGGAAGAACTTCAGCGGGAAAGGAATGCCCTGCTCAGCCAGTTGCAGAGCCAGGAGAGCCATGGAGATTGAGGCCGCCGAGGGTTCTTGATGGACGATGCCCAGGGTCCTGACGCTGCCACGAAGGGTCCGTGACCAGTGACTTGCGACATCGGTCTTGGTGGGGGAACCCCACCATCTGGATGGTGATGACCGACTGCCTGACACATGGACCCCTGCACGGTGGTGCGATCTGTTCTGCGGAGACGAAGTCACTGATGTTCTCTTTTTATCCTTTTGCTCTTCCTCTGTTGTTTTCTTTCTTCTTTCTTTTCTGGCTTTCCCTCTCTACCCACTTGAGAGCTGCAGCTCCTCCACGGTCAGGTAGGGAGCGTCTTCGATTCTGGTGGTCGGGGTGGGGGACATGCTTGGGGAGGATGGGAGCATCTGGTGGGGGAAGTTGTGGCTGTTGGGCTTCTTAGGGGTGCGCTGCCTGTGCATCCTCCCGGCGTCCCTTCCCCTCAGGCGCACTAGATGCTTTGCTAAGCTCCCAGGATCTATCCATAGGCACACACAGTAGGACGACCCCACCAGACTGGGTGACACCGCTCGGCGCTGCGTGGGGGGGCAGGGGTGTTTGGATGGGAGGCTGGTGGGGAGGCAAGGGGTGGGGGAGCGAGGATCCAGCCCTCCCTGGTTTCTCTTTGTCTCTTTGGCTGGGCTGGCGCACAATTGCTCTTTCTCATATTGGCTCATGACCCGTGCTATCTTGAGCTTCAATGTGCGGGGCCTCAATTCACCGGCAAAGCGGCGAGCGCTTCTTACCTTGTTGAGAGATGCAAAGTGTGATATCTGCCTCTTACAGGAGACTCACCTTATGCGGGCGGACTGGGGGCGACTTCGATCTAGATGGTTCGATTGACAATACTTCTCATCGGGACCCGGGAAGAAGGCAGGGGTGGCGATCCTTCTGGCTACGCATTTCCAGGGGACGGTGGTCGGGAATTTCACGGAGGTCGCGGGAAGCCTTCTTGCTCTGCGGGTGTTAATGGGAGGGCGGGTGCACACAATAGCCTCGGTCTACAGTCCTACCGAGCATCAGGAGGTTTTTATACGCGACACGCTGAACTTACTCATGGAATCCCGGATGAGGACTTAGTGATCGGGGGTGACTTCAACATAGTCCCAGCCACGGATCTGGACAGGTCGACGCTTAGGGTGGGACATACGGGCTCACTTTCATCCACAACACTTCAGAAGCTGAAAGAAGCTGGCCTTACAGACGCCTGGCGCCACCGCTTCCCCTCCGCACGGGAATATACTTTCTTTTCCGCGGCTCATCAAAAGTATGCCCGCATAGATCTCTTCTGGACTTCGCCCAGGGTCACGGCGTCTACCGATGACGTCTCTATTGGGGTAGCGGCCTTCTCGGACCACTCCCCGGTCGTCTTAACGCTGACTCTCCCGGGCGGTTCCCCGGGGAGGCATTCCTGGCGTCTAAATCGCACCCTACTTACGTACGATGCTAATGTCACCGAATTGCGGGACGCCATTAAAACATATTTGGACCTGAATGACGTGGGCGCGGTCGAGGTGGACACGCTTTGGGATGCCTTGAAGGCAGTCATCCGCGGGCGCTGTATCGCTATCGCGGCGAGTCGCAACAAGGACCGTAGAGAGAAGAAGGGGGAACTGGAGGCTCAGATTTGGGAGCTGGAGGGGGTTCACCGCTGTACTGGGGCAGTTCAGACGCGGCGACTACTTACGCAAGCGAGGAAACAATTACGGGCCCTGGATCTGGACCGCGCCGAATATGCTTTGCTCCGCACCAAACAACGTTATTACGAGGGGGGGAACAAAGCTGGGAGACTCTTGGCGCATGCACTTCGAGCTGAAATGGCAACGCGTCGGGTTGCGGAAATCACGAACGTCCGGGGCGAGAACTTGCGAGCGGATCAGGACATTGCGTCCGAATTCGAGGCCTTCTATAAGGCATTATATTCAGCCGAAAGCCTGGATCCCATTTCAGCTGAAGAGTACACACAGGCGGCACCAGTGACTCCGCTGCTAGACTCCATTGCGTCCAATTTGGAGGCGGACATCAGCTCGGAGGAAGTCCTACGGGCTATTCAGGGACTTTCAGCCGGCAAGGCTCCTGGTGAGGACGGCTTCCCGGTGGACTTTTATAAAGTATTTGCGTCCGACCTCGCTCCTCTCCTGGCATGCCTCTTCAACACCTTCAGCACTACGGGGAGACTTACCCCTTCGATGTCTATGGCTGAAGTTGTGGTCCTACCCAAACCCAGGAAGGACCCTCGGGAGTGCGCTTCATACCGTCCCATCTCCCTGCTCAACGTAGACCTGAAAATTTTACCAGCATCTTGGCGGCTCGACTCGCCCCGCATATGCGAGGTATGGTGGACCCGGACCAATCGGGGTTTATACCAGAGCGCAACTGTGGGGATAGGACTCGGCGACTGTGCCACTTATTAGATAAGACGCAGCGCACCCAAATCCCGGCGATGCTTTTGTCGGTGGATGCCGAGAAGGCATTTGATCGGGTCCACTGGCCCTACTTACACCAGGTCCTATGCCGATTCGGACTCGGGGATTGGTTCCGGCAATGAATGAACTGTGTTTATCAAGGGCCGCAGGCCCGGATTAGGGTCAATGGAGTGGTCTCCCAGCCCTTCCTGATCAGGCGCGGCACGAGACAGGGGTGTCCGCTCTCCCCTCTCCTATTCGCGCTCTACATGGAGCTGTTTGCTGAACGAATTCGCCAACTTCCCGCGGTCACCGGGATCCGGATGGGGGATAGGGAGCACAGGATCTCGCTGTACGCGGAAGACGTGCTCCTTTTCCTATCCAACCCGCTGTCATCTCTCCCTCCCTGCTGACGGAGGTAGCCGTCTTTAGCGCTGCGTCGGGGTTCAAAATTAATTTCCAGAAGTATCAGGCATTGAGTCTCACGATCCCGGCGGCGGACCGCCTCCAACTGTTGCAACTCTTTCCATTCTCTTGGGCGGTCAGTGACATTACATATTTGGGGCTCCGGGTCATTTCGACCACTGCAAAGACTGCCCAGGTGAACTACTTGGAGGTGCTGGCTAAGACCCGTAAGGACCTGAACAACTGGAAGAAGCATGCGCTTTCATGGTTGGGCAAGGTAGCCGCTGTTAAAATGACAATCTTACGGCGTTTGCTTTACATCATGCAGACTCTTCCCTTATGTCCACCACCCACATTATTGGTCCAAATGCAACAACTAATTAATGGCTTCATTTGGGGAGGGAAGAAGCCGCGTATGGCTCGACACCTCACGTATCTGCAAAAAGAGGACGGAGGTCTCGGGGTCCCCCACCTGGGCCGGTACTATGAAGCGGCGCAGCTGCGCTGGATGGTGGAATGGTACCAACTGGAGTCCGAAAAGCACTGGTGCTTTATGGACCGGGGCGTAGCGGGGATCCACATCTGGAAAGTTCCCTGGCTCCCGCGGCGACACCATCCACCGGGTGCATACCTCTCGCCGGTCCTGCGCGCTACCATGACGGTATGGGATAAAGTACAGGAGAGATGTCAGCTCTCTACGACTATTTCACCCTTGACCCCCTTCATTGGGAACCCGGACTTCCCCCCGGCTCTCACCGGGTCCGCCTACTTAAAATGGCAGGAGGCCAACTGTAAACGTATTGGCGACCTTTTTGATGTACAGGGCATTTTGGACTTTCCCCAGCTGGTAGCCCACTACGGGATTCCCAAAGAGGCGTATTGGCAGTACCTGGCACTGCACCACTGGGTCACGCAGCCTCAGATCCGCCCGCATGCAGGCCGTCTCCTCATGAAATTTGAGAGCTGGTTTATCACCCGCACCTCAAACAAGCGTCTCCTGTCGGACATTTATAATTTTCTCAACAAGGCTAGGAACCACTCTAAGTCCCCAGGGCAGCGTAGGTGGGAATCGGAGCTGGATAGAGAATTCTCCCCAAAAGAATGGTCAGACATTATACACAGAGCCCGAGCATCATCATGCAGCACTTCAGGGAAAGAGATGCTCCTAAAAATCACGCACTATTGGTATTATACCCCTGCACGAGTTGCTAAGTGGAGGCCTCGCAGCAGCGATCTTTGTTGGCGCAATTGCGGTCAGGTGGGCACCTTGTCTCATATTCTCTGGCACTGCCCCAAGATACAGTCATTCTGGGATTCCGTATTACCTCTAGTTGACTATATATATCAAACAGAACTCCCTAGATTCCCCAGCTATATTTTGTTGGGACTTCCAAATCCCCTTACATACCCTCTCCGCTCCTGTAGAGGTAGGGCGATTACTTTGGCACTGGGAGCAGCCAAGCAAGTCCTCCTGGCGAAGTGGGGCGCGGATGTTATCCCAACCAAGCTAGACTGGCTACACAGACTGTGGGAGGTGGTCAGGATGGAACGGATCACTGCTGGGATTCACCACATTTTCCCTAAGTTTGACAAAACCTGGGGGTCCACTGTGGCGTACCTCTCCTCCGAGTTCGTTGAGCTTACATGCCCTCGATATCTTAGGGTCTTGCGGTTTCCCACATCCCCCCTGGCGGCCCCTCCCTCTTCCCCGAGGGGAACTCAGCCCTGACTTCCTACCAGACCTTACCTTGAGCACTGGGTGGATTTCTGTCTCTCCATTCCCCAACTGATTTCACGCTACTCTTTGCTTTACTCTTCTCTTCTTAGACTCTTTCCTTGTCCCTTTCTTTTGTTTCATTCTGTGTTTGATTCAATAAAACTTGAAGCAAGTTCCCAGCCGGCCTGTGGTTGTAGGTGGGCGTAGTGTTATCGTTTACAACAAAATTCAATAAAACGATTTAAACCATAAATACTTGGGCATACATATTTTTCATGATCTAGATGATTTGAGAGATGGGAATCTGGGAAGGGCGTTGCGTCTCCTTTGCTCTTGTGTTCAGTTCTGGAGCACGCTACAATTGTCCATCATGGCCCGGATCACAGAGACCAAAATGGTTATGCTGCCCCGGTTGTTGTATTTTTTGGTGAATCTCCCGGTTTTGATGCCGAGAAGCTGGTTTCGACCTCTACATGCACTCCTGCGGCACCTGGTTTGGGGTGACGGACGCCCGCAGGTGTCCTTGCAAACACTACAGCGCCCTATGTCGGAGGGAGGACTTGGGGTACCGAATTTTGAATTTTATATGTTGGCCGCCCAATTACAGTGGTTGGCACAGTGGGTGGAGGGAGTGAACGAGGAGGGAACATGCCTGACAGACACGGCATCGAGTCGCGGGCTGGTAATGGCAAAGCTCCTACTACCGGCCACATCCACCCCTTACTGCTCCTTGCTGCAGCGCACGGCCTTCCAGACGTGGAGACGATGTTGCAGTGGAAGGCAACAACCTGCGAAGTATTCTCAAATGCTACCTCTGGTGGGGCTGCCAGACGGGGACTCCCAATAAACATTCACGAGTGTCCAATGGCCAGATGGTCAGAGGCCGGACTGGATAATGTTGGGGACTGCTGCTTAGATAAGGCACTGATTCCTTTCGCGGAACTGGTAGATGGTAGTGGGCTCCCCCCGGGTTAGTTCCTGCATTACAAAGCGTCGACGCGTACGTTTGCGCACTTATGGGGCTCTGGGAGGAAGGAACCTGATTCGCAACCTGTCCTCCATGCTTTATTCACCCTCGGCACCACGGGACACCTGGTGAAATGGCTTTGTGCCACATTAGTGGAGGCTTCCACCGGCCCCCTGGATGGATTGCGGGCACGTTGGGACAGGATTGGGGGCAGAGTCCTTACCGACTCTGAGTGGCGTAAGGTTTTGCGCTGTTCGGGGAAGGTCTCCCGGAACACCCGATTGAAATATATCCAATTCAATTACACACATATGACATATATGACGCCACACCGGCTTAATGTGACATATGGAGAGGAGGTACGACAGTGTCCCAGATGTGCCCACCCGGATGCTGACTTTGGCCACATGACTTGGGATTGCCAATGGGTGCGTCCTTACTGGGAGGCGGTGTTGGTCAAGATCAAAGACGTCCTTGGGAGGGAGTTGGCCTTAACAATTCAGACGTGCCTGCTGGGTCTCTTCCCCAGGCCACCTAAGCGCAAAGTTGGGAATTGTTTGATAGATCTTGCGCTGGGCCTTGCTAAGTGCAGGATAGCGATGGAGTGGAAATCCTCAAGTGGGCCACAGGTTGCAGCCTGGAACTGGGATGTTATTGCATGGGCTGGGGCAGAGGGTAGAGCACTAGCATGGGAGGAGGCCAAGGGAGTGAGAATGCGCCCGATTGCTGAGCAATGGAAAGAAGCAATGGCTGAATGGGAGAAACCGTCGGGATCTAGCAGTGAGGGGGGAGAGTCGGAATGCGAACCACAAATAGATGCCGCGGCACAAGTTGCTCATCCAGGGTCCCCTGGAGTACCAGGGGTCTGATTTATGAGTGGTGGGGTGCACGGGCTTGAGAAGTCCCCGGGAGTGTCTGCCCAGGTACGGGAGGGATACTAGCTGTGGGAGGGGGCCCCCCGCCGAGACCCGCTCGTGGGTTGTTTATGCTTTCATTTCCATTAGATGTCGGTGCTCCGACATGGCCACACCACTCCTCTGCACGAGTTACTCTTTTCTCTCCCCCCTTTTTTGTTCGTTTCCTGGGGTTGAGCATTGTTAATGGCACAATATGATTACATTTACAATTATATATGCATACGATGGACTGATGTTGGACGACTTTCCACATAATTGCCACAATATAAATGTCTTTGTGGAGCACGTACTCATGAATGTAGACAGTAATGGATGATGTAACTTGTTTGGTTTTCCTTTATCCTTCTTGCACTCGATGTATCGATTTGTAAAAAATGCCAATAAAAATATCATTAAAAAAAAAATACACTATACATTTCTACATAGATTCTACTACACGCCCATCAGATTACATAGATACAATCTTCGCCTGAATGACTGCTGTGCCCGCTGTGGCATAGATGGAGCAGACTTCCTCCATCTTGCATGGACATGTGGCCCAATACAGGCCTATTGGCAGGAGGTCTCTACTGCACTCTCACATATGCTTGACTATACAATCGATTTGACTCTGCTGAAGGCACTATTGGGACATTTAGCAAATGTAGAACCTGGCTTCAGGAATTATGTCGCACTCTGCCTGCTACTGGCTAAAAGACGAATTGCGTACAGATGGGGAGGACACCGAAATTTAAGTAATGGCTCAATGATCTGATATACTGGCAAGAACAATTGACCACATATGCTGAACTGCTTCCTCCTAGCTCTCGACCTAAAGATATATGGGAACCCGTGCAACAGTACCTTATGGTTCAAACGTCTACTCCGCTGCGAACGCTTTCCCAACCATTTAACTGGGGTACATGTGCTTTAATGTGCTCCACCTTTTTTCTGCATTAAGTGGATCACCTCCTAGAGGAAACACGCCTCCTGTATATGTAAGAAACTACGTAGCATAGTTATTGATTGGTTTTGTCTACAACACATATATGTAAAGAATATTCGGGTCTCAGCTGTATTTTTCTGTTACTTCACAACTGGGGTAGTGGGAGTTATACCAGTGAAGTACGCAAATGGTAACTGATATTATGATGATGCACTTTTGTGTCTATGTCTTGGACGTTTCATGTTGGCACCACAGGCCATTTATATTGTCAAAATCAATCAAGAAAGTTATATTAAAAAAAAAAGACTTGCATGGTGAAGGCATGCGTTGTAAAGACATGCGTGGTAATGGACGCATGGTAAAGGCATGCATGGTAATGGCATGCGTGGTTCTGTCATACATCCATATGTTAACAGACTGGCAGCCAATGCAAGCAGGACAGAACTGTGGAAATATGTTGATGGTGACCAGTATTCATGGAGAATCTGGCCGTGACATTTGTGCAGATGCTGCCACTGAATCACCAAGAAGATACCACTACATTAATCTAATCTGGGCAGTGACAGTCCCTGCAACAGTACAATGCTGCTAGACTCTACTAAAAAAACTCAGCGGAGGATCCACAGTGGATAGTTCCTGTCGTTCTCAGTTGCATTTAACTATGGAACTAACAGTAGATTTTGATCAATTACGATCCCATGATTTTCGAGTGTGCCTCGCTGGAGTGTGCTATAGTCCTCCAATGTAGATGGCTATTGTGAAAAATCAGGTTGTTAGTTGAGGTGGTATGAGCCCTTCTCAAGCAACAGCCACAATCCTTGTCCGGTTGAACCTCAAAAGTCCCTAAATGAACCTGTGCTTAACCCTCTGGTATCGTGGCACAAAAGCAGTCATGCTTAAAATAGAGACAATGTGTAAAGTTTTTAAATAGCAGGCAAACAAACAAAAAAAGGAGAAAACACAATGCAAGATAAATACCACACCAATTTAGAAAAATAGAGTAAAATTCAAGTACTTGGCACCAAAATGATAAAAATCTAATCAGTAGAACCAGAGGTATGCAATTTCAAAGATTTAGGTAAGCATAGCTCCTAAAAGCACAAAGCGCCACTCGTGGTCATCTGGTCGTGCTAGACTGGGGGAAAGTCACAAGTTTCAAGCCGACCGCAATGGAGCTTGAGCTGGATAAAGAGAGCAAGTTAGTCCAGCTGAAAAAAAGTTACATTCTCAAAGTCCTGCTCAAAAAGTCCAGTTCACGGTGGAGGAGGCCGCAATGAGCAGGGGGAGCTTTGTGGATGGTCGACGCTGTAGAGCAAAGAGAAGGCCGTCCTTTATGGACAGTCATTGCTGCAGCGCAAAGATTCTATCGGGCATCGCGGACAGTTGTTGCTGGATCTTCGCTTTGGCGGTCACCGCGGGCTGTCGATGCTGTAGTGCGAAGTACAGATCTCACCTTATTGGTTGTCACTGAGGGTTGCTGTAGCATGAAGAGTCGGGTTCACTGAAGCTTCGCTTGGCGGACCTTGCCGGCAACAAGGTTTTGGCGTGACAGGGCTGGTTTGCAGTCACAAACAGCGAAAAACTTAAGGATTTCTCCTTTTCGTCCAGGAGGAGCTCACCTGATACCAACAAGAGTCCAGGACCTAGGAGGCACCTTTTGAGGATTAGTAACTCACTTCAGCAGAAGCCAGCAGGACTCAGGCAGGTTGAGTTGCAGATCCAGGCAGGACCACTGCTTCAGGTCAACTGGGCAGTTGCAGGGAGGCCTCTGGAAATTGTTATGTCTCTGTAGCTGTGAACAGGAGGTCAGTCAGCTGACTCTTGGAGTCACTTCAGGTAGCCTGTGATGAAAGGAGCCGGTCCAGTCTTCCTTCTCAGAGAGCAGGGCAGGCCTCAAGCAGAAAGGTAGTCCTTTTTCTGTACTATCCACAGGGACAGGAGTGTACTCAAGAGTAAGTCTGAGGCTCCTAGTCTATGTCTATGTGGGGGTATTTGTAAAGCGCAACTGCTACTCCAAGGAGTGTCCTGGCGCTGGGTGCCGAAAGGTAGCAGTGGGACCGAAAGAGAGGGAAGATTATGGGCTGGAAAAAAGCCATGTTTTTAACCTTTTCCGGAACAGGGGCATGGACTTGATGCTTCTGAGGGTTAGGGGTAGTTTGTTCCAGAAGGATAGGCCGAGGAAGGAAAAGGCCTTGCCCCCTGACCTGGCCTTTTTGATGCGAGGAGTGTTGGCCAAGAAGAGGTTAGAAGAGCAAAGATTTCTGGGTGGGACATAGAACGAAATTCTGCGTTTAAGATAGACAGGGCCCATCCCGTATAAGGCTGTCTGAGTCACAAGTAAAGTCTTAAATAAGATTCTTCTATTACTGAAAGCCAATGAAGACTCCTCAAAAGGCTAGACACATGAGTCTTGCGAGAGAGCTCAAAGATAGCTCACGCCACTGCATTTTGGACCAGCTGAAGTCTGTCCAACAAATACCCGGGCATGCCCAAGTAGAGGCCGTTTCCATAATCAAGGCGAGATACGATCAGGGCCTGGATCACCTCCTGTCTGGCAACCAGAGACAGAAAAAACAAAAACTTCCTCAAAAGGCGCAGCAAGGCAAAGCAGGTGCCCACCACTAAATTTACCTGGGTATGGAAAAGCAATTGGTTGTCAAATTTAAAACCCAAGTTTTTCACCGCCTAATTTTTTATGACGGGGGTGGGGCGTCTGGTGGCCAGAAGGATTGAAGTGGCGTTTTTGCATCCAAGCCAAAGAAAAGTAGCTCTGTTTTTCCCGCATTGCATTTCAGCTGATTCGCGGCCATCCACCCAAATACCGCTGAGAGGCAGGTACTAATTAACTTGCCAGGGCAGGGCTCGTTGGTCTTCCACGTGAACAGCAGCTGGGTGTCATCAGCGTAGGACACAATTTTTGCTCCCAAGGATTCTACCATTGTAGCGTTAGGTGCAAGGTAGGTATTAAACAAAGTTGGGCTCAGAGCCGAGCCCTGTGGGACACCAACATTCAGCCTGCGAGACCTGGCCGAGTACGGGTGGCACCATACTTCCTGTCCCCTCCACTCTAGGAAGGAAGCTAGCCATTTCCAGGCCAGCCCCCCAATGCCAATCGAGTGGAGTCGAGTCAGGAGAATCTGGTGTGAGACCGTGTCGAAAGTGGCCGATAGGTCTAATAGGACCAGCATCGCCCTCTCCCCCACTTCCACACCCAGTCGGATGGAATCCACTACTTCCAATAACGCTGTTTCCGTACTGTGGTTTGTGCGAAAGCCCGACCGGCTAGGATGAAGGAGGCCGTTCATTTCGAGGTAGGATGATAACTGCTGATTTATATGCTTCTCTAGAAGTTTTGAGAAGGCGGGCAGGAGGGAGATAATCCTATAGTTGGAAGGGTCAGATGGGTCTGCTTGGGCTTTTTTTAGCAGCGGGATGACCTTGGCTTGTTTCCATTTAGTGGGGACAGTGGCTGACGAGAGGGAAGTATTCAGTAGCTGGTTCATGAGTGGATTGATAGCCTCTGCCCCCAAGACAAGGATAGCGGAGGGGGCAGGGTCAGCGGGGAGCCTGACTTGAGGGATTTTAAAGCCTGCAGAGAATCGTTCAAGGAGATAGGAGAGAAAGAATTCAAGGAGCATACGTCCGTCTTAGAGGTTGGGACATGACCTGGCTCCTTCTGATTTTCTATCACCCCTGATACGACATCTGATATGTTGTTTCCCATCATGCGGGATGGGAGGCTCGCCTGAATAGTATTTATTTTTTCCTGAAAGAATGAAGCGAGCAACTCACACCATTCCTCGGAAGGAGGTTTCTCAATGGAGCACACTTCTGGCGAAGAAAAACCTTTAACAATTTAAAAATATTCTCTGGAATGATTTCCTGCCAGTAAAATGTTTGCCTCGAAGTAGGCTTTCTTTGCTAGTTTAAATTCTTTATAGTACTTCCTTAATTCAGCTTTATAATCCACCTTGGCTGATGGACAATAGTTTTCCCTCCATAACCTCTCTTTCCGTTTACAGGCGGATTTAGTTTTTTTAAAGGGAGGGGTGAACCAAAGACTGGGTACTTTTGAGCGGTGTTGTTTGATGCTGCTTTCCGGAGCCAAGTTTGACACCTGGTGCTAGCTTCGAAGTGGAAGAAACGTCTGGAGTTTCCCCCCACAGAAGTATCTGGTATTTCCAGCCTCCCTGCCCTGGTCCCAGCATGTCTGGAGTCACAAAAAGCTAGAGTAAAATTCTTTGGGGCTTATTTACAAGCCCCTTGCGCCGCAGGTATGTCACTTTTGATGATGCACCGGCAGCGCATTTTGCTGCCCCATATTTACAAGGATACGTAAAGCCACCCTGTGTGGCTGTTTGTGTCCTTTTAAAAACAGCCCCTTTTCACAAAGCACTTTGTGTGAAAGGGGCATGCCATGGGTGTTGCTGTGGGTGTTCCAATGTAACACCCATGGCTTCTGACGCATTCCCAGATTTTCAATCTTTCGTAAACCTGGGAATGCATCAGAATGCTACGCCTCCCCAGAGGAGGCGTAGGGAGGCGCAACGAGGAGAAATGTTTTCATTTCTCCTTGTTTTTTCCTCTTTCTATGTGTGATGCATTCTGCAGCACACATAGAAAGAGAAAAATGCCATCAGTAATTATTTTTGTGCACAAAAACAAACAACCCTATAACTTAGGCACCCTTGCAGCATGACGCAAGGGTGCCTGCGCTGGCGCACAGCAGCCAAATGTGCGCCAGCGCAGGGGAAAGCACACGGATGCGTTGTATTGTTGTTAATATGACACATCCATGTGCTTTCAAATGGCGCAGCTCTGCACAGCAAAATGGCTTGCGGCGCCGCGCTGCACCATTTTTCTGTAAATGAGGCCCCAAATGGTTAGGACATAAAATATCAACTTTTTAAAAGTGGCATTTTCGGAATGGTGATTTAAAATCCTACTTTACCATTAAAGAGTATTTTAAATTACCATTCTCTAGACACCAAACATGACATTTCTACCTGTTTCCAAATAAATGTTTTCGCTTATTAAATGGAATAAGTTAACCTAATGTTATCCTATAGGAGAGGTAGGTTTTACAGTAGAGAAAAATAAATTTATTAGTTTGTCATTACCAGGACATGTAAAACTTTTTAAATACACTGCACCCTGCCCTATGGACTGTTTATGGCCTACCCTAGGGGTTATTTATATGTATTATAAAGGAAGGTATAGGCCTGGCAAGAGGTTTATTCGAAATGGCAGTTTAAAACTGCACATAGGCTGCTATGGCAGGCCTGAGACACGTTTCGAAGGGTTACTTAAGTGGGTGGAACAATGAGTGATACAGGGCTACAAGTAGCATTTAATTTACAGGCTCTGGGTACATATAGTACCACATATAGTACCACTTTACTAGGAACTTACAAGTAAACTAAATGTGCCAATTAGGAGTAAGCCAAATTTACCATGTTGAGGAGTGGGCACAAGCATGTTACCACTGGTTAGCAGTGGTAAAGTACACAGAGTCCTAAGACCAACAAAAACAAATTTAGCAAAACAGGAGGAGGGAAGGCAAAAGGTTTGGGGGAAATCCACACCAAGGATATCAGATCTAACAGCCATTATGTATTATATTTTCCTTTAATATGCTTCACAAGAGTTTGCTTGTGAACTGTACTTGTATTTTGTCTTCTGCACAAAATGCTCAAGTGTTTGAAATTGCTAAATAAAAAACTGCAAATTATTGTCTTGGTGTAGATTGCAGTGGTCATATAATTTGAGGCATAAGTATTGTATGCAGAGTTGCTATTACCACAAAGGAGGCCATCTTTCTTCTCACCATAAAGGTTCAAGAATATCTGTTGCATCTAGCCAGTGATGCCAGAGAGACAAGCCTTCACTGTATCTATAGAGGCAGGAGTGTCAAAGTCTACCTTCAGGGATGACCTAGATACCATCAGTGTAGGTAAAAAACTGTACCCTGTGGAGGAATACCATCTTGACCAGCAGGTAGATCTAGACATTTAACTCACAAAAGGGGATGGGAGAAATGCTTCCAATAAGCCTAACCACTGCCAATCGCTTGGGTAGCATTCCAGCCCATTGTTCTTTTGCCCACCATGCCACCACAGTTTGGTCCCAGCCACGTGTAAATCAGTCTTGACCCTGCTCCAATAGGAACAGTCCAGCCCAAGCAACCAGGCAAGGTGCTTCCTGAACCAGAGCACAAGTAACCCAAGACCAGCTTCGCCCTGATTCGGGCTCTACAGTCAGAGGGTTCCATTGGGACAGTGGCACATGACCCATTTCTGGGTATACCCTTGACCACTAAGGGTGTTACATCAAACACACAAAGGGTGATGGGAGGAATATTTGCAATAAGTTTAAGCACTGCCCATCACTTGGGGTATCATTCCAACCAGTTGTTCTTTAGTCTATGATGCTACCTCAGTTTGGAACGAGCCACATGCAAATCAGTCTTTACCCTTCTTCAATGGAAACAGTCCAGCCCAAACAGCCAGGTCAGATCCTTCCTAAACAGGAACACAAGCAACCCAAGAGTGGTTTTGCCGTGATTGGGGATCATCAGTCGGGTGTAGCTTGGTTCCAGTGGCACAGTGAACATGGGACCCAAGTCTAGGCATGCTACTGTCACTTAGGGCAGTACATCAAAAACACGAAAGGTGATAGAAATAATGTTTGCAACAAGTCTAAACGCTGGCAATTGCTCGGGTAGCATTCCAACCCATTGTTCTTTTGCCCACCTTGCCACTTCAGTTTGGACCCAGCCATAGGCAAATCAGTCCTGACCCTTCCTAAATATGAAGAGTCCAGCCTGGGCCCAAACTGTGGTGGTATGGTCAGCAAAAGAACAATGAGCTGCAATGCTACCCCAAGTGATTGGCAATGATTAGAATTATTGCTATCATTCCTCCCATCACCTTTTGCGTGTTTGATTTTGTTAGTCATCCTGTATGTAGAGCTGGAAAAGGGTTTCTGAATTGTTTTTTTCTAATTTGTCTCCAGTCTGAGGGGGCACTGACAATGATGTGCTGAGGGCCATCAAAGGTGTGAACAAATCATCTAGAATGGTGGAGGTGCTGGTAGTGATGGCTTTGTAGTTGATACAGCTTGTTTTAAGGTGGTACGGGGTGGTAAGGGGATAAAGTGGGGCACAAGGTTGGGAGTGATGTGGTCATATTTCTTTAGGCCCTAGATGAGGCATGCATGGTGTCCTAAAGGATGTCCATTGTGATGTCTGGGAGGGCATAGGGCAGGGCAGTAACACCTTCAAGATGGGGAAATACGCAGACTTGACTGGTAGATTTTCTAGGAGGAATGTTCTTTATAAGAAAGATCTGCTACAAGGCTTTCTCGATTTTCTTGGTGATGTGTTCCTCAAGGGTGAAATAGATGGCCGGGGTATATCCAAGTGACTTTGGGTGATACTGCAGGTTCCGGTCTATCCAGGTTTATGTTATTTAAGTTTCTGAATCACCTTGTAACTTTTTTTTTATCAACTCTTTATCAGCATTTCATGCATGAACATACAATGTAAGCACATTACACCAATATAAGCACAAGGGAATTCTTCGTCAGGCCATGGTGCATTGGAGAAAGAGATTTGCACATTACTGTCCTCAGGTTCCAGGAGGTGATTGGAGGAGGGGTGGGAAGGGAAGGCAGAAAAAGAGTCCCTTTACCAACCTCAAGTCTTTACTTACCACGGTAAAGTGGACAGTGCATGTTTCTCATTCTTGTAATGGCTGGAAACTCTCTACTTCTAGACCGCAGAACTCCCTCCATCGGCCCCATATTGGCTCAAATTTCCTGGGATATTCCCTGGTGGCAGATACCACCCTTTCAGTCCCCATGCAAGTGACCATTCCTAAAATCCATTGTTCCTTAGTAGGGATCTCCTGATCCCTCCAGACCCACACTATGTCTTTCTTTGCCATCATTCTGATCCAGCGAACAAAACAGCGGTTTCTTACAGGCCGGGTCTATATCCCCCTGCACTCCCAAAAACATGAATTGGGGGTTAAATAGAATCTCCTTTTCTAGTATGTCTCCTAACTCTTTCAGTAAAGTTGAACAGTATTTCTGTATCTCCGAACAGTCCCATATTGTGTAGTAAAATTACCTTATATGTACTTTGCAATGTAGGCAGTTGGGCAGTGGGATCTTCCCCATCTTTGGTAACTTGTCACATGCTATGTAAACTCTATGCAGGATCTTTAGCTGTATTAGGTGGAAGTGAGCCCCAATGGCCACCTCCCAGGGATGCACGAACGCTGCCTACTAATCCACATCCTCCATGCCCCATATGTCTCATTCCCATCATCGCCGGAGGCCTCCAAAGCCATCAGGGCTGTTGTTAATGAGTACCCTTTATGTAGAGGATATTGCCCCCCCTCCCTAGGGGTCCAACCAGCGAACCATGTCAGGCAGGGAGGCCCAGTCCACCAGCTCAGAATGCAGGCCATGTCTCAACTGGGTATATTTGTAATGTTGCGTGTGTGAGAAGTCCTATTCTTCTTGTAAACAGGCAAAGGATTTGAGTGCCCCATCAGTCATCACATCCCCCAAGCTGACTACACCACTCGCTTCCCATGGAGCAAAGCCCTGTAGTTTTCTGACTTCACATAGTGTTTCCCCACTACAGAGTGGTGTGGTCTTGTTGGCTTTCCCTTTCTACCCCACATGGGACTTTGCTTTGTCCTACGCAGTCAACACCGTCCGTGCCGGCATTAGAGGTTTGTTCGGGTCCTTCGATCATACACATAGTGCCTCCAAGGGAGTTCCACCAGATAAAAGATAACATCTGTCCAGGCATTCTTCTCTTCTCTTGGGGCATGTGCCCAGTAGTTTATTACCTGTATCTGTGAGGCCCAATAGTACCCCCAAAAGTGTGGGAGGGCCATCCCTCCATTGTAAACTGATCGGCAGAAAGTTGGCAGAGCTATACGAGGGTTACCCCATCCCGTAAAAGTAATCGCAGCTCTTTTTCCAGCCAGGCAAAGTACACTTTGGGTATTGAAAATGGTGTGTTTTGCATAATGTACTGGAGTTTGGGGAGGGTGATCATCTTGAGAATAGCTGCTCTTCTGAGAATCATGAGGGGGAGTTTCCTCTATCTGGCCACATCTTCCTGCAGTTTGACTAGCTGAGGGTCCAGGTTTTCCTCCTGGAAAAGCTCTGAGCCCTGAGTAATATATGTGCCTAAATATCTAAAGCCATGAATTGTCACCCGTAGGGAGGCAGGTATTATTATTATCCGATCCCACTGTCCTGTCTTGAACAGTACTAACTTGCTCCAGTTTACCCTGCAGCCAAAGTAATCTCCAAATGTCTCCAACCTCTCCAACAAGGGGCCCTGGGACACCTCTTGGCTCTCAGATATATAATAGGACATCGCCCACATACAGAGAGAGCCTCTCTTTCAGCCATGGCTCCGGGCCCACGCCTACTGTTAGTCCCCTAACCCAGCAGGCCAGGGGTGCTATGCACAGGGCAAACAGGAGCGAGGTTAGTGGGTAGCCTTGCCTGCTTCCCCGCCCCAATGGGAACGGCACTGAAGTCACCCCATTTGCCCTCACCGTCAAGATAGCACATCATACAGGAGGGCTACTCAGTTGTGTAAGCGAGGCCCAACTCCAAAATGCCTTAGCACCATGAAGAGATAAGGCCAGTGAATGGAGTCAAATGCCTTCTCTGCATCAGTGCAGATGATAGCCAGAGAGTTGGGGGCATAACCTCGTAACGTTTTTTCAGATATCAGGGTCTCATCAGGACAGAGATGAACCTGGGGAGCTAAGGAGATTAAGAAATTACTGAGCAGGACTCAGATTATTCATAAAGTGAGGTGTATAAAAGATGGTACATACTGATAGTTGGTGGGTTGGTCTAGTGCTATCAATTAGACTACTAGACGGCCAATGCTGGTATTTGGCGGGGGCATGGATATCAATCTTGCCGCTCTGTACTCTGTGGGTTAATAAGGGTAGTGCTAGTATGTACCATCTTTTATACACCTCAATTTATGAATAATCTGAGTCTAGATCAGTAATTTCTTAATCTCCTTAGCCCCCCAGGTTCATCTCTGTCCTGATGAGTCACTGATATCTGATAAAGGGCGAAACGCCGTAGACACCAATAAAGACAGAGCTTATTCCTGTGCGAATTAACACTGGGATTGATAGCGCTGTGTTTGAAAATATATGCAATGCTTTTTGGCTGTCTTTAAAAAGCAAGAACCAATATGCCATGTATGTTTATTCACATTGTCACTTTTTCTTCTTTGATGGTTTTGGTTCTTAGCACTTGGGGTCCTTAGGCAATATCTTTTCAACACTCACCTGACTATTTATTGTGTGACTCAGTATCTGGGATCGATGAAATAATAAACTTTGGTTTGGCTGAATTGAATTTATTCTAAATACTGGCTGTTTTTTTCTTTAGGATTAAACCGTAACAGAGTTCACCTTCTGTAGAAACATTGTTGGTTTGTTCCAAGGGGGAACCACTGCCTGCTCTTAAAAAATGTTGGTGTCCACATTCACAAAGGGGAGGGGGGCCCTTGGCACCCCTTCCCTTTTGCGAATGGGTTACCACCAACTTGAAGTTGATGTTAACTGCGAGTGTCTTGCGACTGCATTCCCGGTCGCAAAACATTCCTACATACCAGTGCGATTCGCTATTAGGAAGGGACGCCCTTAACACACCCCTTCCTAATAGCGACTCGCAAAGCCTATTTTGTGAGTCGGTAATAGGTCACCGACTGGCAAAATAGGGTTGGTACATAACAAAAAGCATTTTACCGGTTGCAAATAGCCCGATGGGCATTTTGCGAGTGGTAAAATGCTTCATACATCTAACCCCTGGCCCCTTATCCGTGTTGGAGTGCACAAATATTGTGACTTAAACGCAAGTATGTGTAGGAAGAGAGGGTAAGCATTAAGGGGTCGAATAGCATTTCACATTTGGAATTCTTACCCCGAATTAACAAAATAACAGGAAGAAAATACATGTATGATGATCACTAAACGCTAATTACCAGATCCTTACTTTCTGACATCGTAAATTGTTCCTCTGATTTTTTTCCATTTCTGGAAAGCTTTATTACATAGTTACAAATAAATACATTACAAGGCCATAATATGTCACATGTTCTGAAATTGTATAATTGTATTTTTTTACTCATAAATGTAGTCATAATATTAAAAAATAGTTCATATGTGTCCATGAAATGGCACAACTTCCATTAAGAAATACATGTGTAAAATCTGTTTATTGCAAAACAAACTGTATTCATGGCGATCGTAAAACCTTCTCATTATATGCAAAAACAATGAAAAACGTTTTCATTTCAATGTACAAATATAGAGAAACAGAGCAGGTCAGAAATAAGTCACTTAATTTAATTTAAACACTTACGATCCGAGGCCTTTGCTGCTAGCAAACTACTGGACAGCATCAAAACAAGGAGCAGAAATCCACTGAAGTTCGCCATGCTGCTGCCTCCAGGCGCGCGCATTGACAGCAGGTCCTCAAACACAGCTGAGCTGCTTAGCGCGAGCACTTCCTTATAGCATGAGAGGGAGTTTGGACTCGGTTTATAGCATCCACTGAGAGAACGTTACTGATTAACTTGTCATGATCATCACGGGGCCTCTCCCAAAGCTTGAGCAACGGATCGTTGACTAACAGCGAAGGTGTAAGAGCTAGTGACACTCCGCAGGGTGGGACCACCCAGCCGCAGCACTCACTGTGCGCTAGGCAGAAATATATATCCGTGATTTGCGTCGAATTAGACATTTTTTGCAGATTCATAAAACGCACTGTAAAGTTCTCTTCCTCTCAATAAAGGCGCTGCACACTCAGACTTGTGTAAGGTGTATTTATTTAGCTAATTACTTCTTTGCAGGAGAGCGCCGGGAAACGCGTCCGTACCGCTCTAATCTCGGCGCCGAATCGGCGCCCAAAATGGCGGCCGCGCTCCACGTCATTGCGCATACGCGTGACCACTAGAGCGCGACACTACATATCTCCCTTCTTTACGGGACACAACAACAACAACAATAACATATGGATAAGAGTCTAAGAGTCTCTCGGCCTGAAGTTACTTCACTTCTCCCAGATCATAGTCTCTGTATTTGGCAGGCCTTACCACTGTTCTCCCTGCCCGTGTACGTCTTACCGGAGTGGAGGTGGAACTTTCCGCCCCTTCCCTCTGCTCGGCTTGCCTGTGTCTCTCCAAGTCCTTTAGGGCTCTCTCTCTCGGGAGTCTTGCCTTTGTCCTCCTGCCATTCATCTGCAATGAGATTTTCGTCCTCTTCCTGCTCCGCTCTATTTCCTTCTATCCCAAGGTCCCTCTCTCCTTCTCCTGGGGCTGCGTTACCTGCAGGTGAACTTGGGTTTTCTTGTGTCCTTGATCTTTCCTCTCTGTCCCACTGCAGTATCTTATTGCACTTGGACATACGATCTTGCGACCAGACGTTCCCATCACTTAGCAAGGCTGCTCTGTTATACACTTGTTCAACTTGCATTGGCAAGCTGTATTTGCTGTCTCCTTTCCTCCTTAATTGGGCAAGTTTGACTCTGACCCACTCCCCTCTTTCCAGGGACGTCCCCTTCACATTGCGTCTCTTATTGTACTGCTCAGTGTATGTTCTCTGGGCTCTCTCCAAGTTGTGGTCAACTACTGCCGGGGACCATTTACTTGTGACAGTCTTTTCCTTCCATGCTAGATTGTCCTTAGTGAAC
The DNA here is from genome assembly GCA_963921515.1 of Calotriton arnoldi. Classification (NCBI taxonomy): domain Eukaryota; kingdom Metazoa; phylum Chordata; class Amphibia; order Caudata; family Salamandridae; genus Calotriton; species Calotriton arnoldi. Next base: position 1,801,799 of record CAWUFW010000585.1, on the reverse strand, counting down.
GGATCACGTCCCCTTAGGATTTGGAACGGGCTGTATCCTATGCCAGTCGGTGTGATTCGGTAGGCCCACAGCATACTCCTCACTTCCTTCTCCCAGTCCTTCCCTACTCCTATGGCTGCTTGAATGGAACCCATTATTACTCAGTTAAACCTTTCAGCAAGGCCATTTCCCGCCGGATGGTAAACAGATGTGTGTTTGATTTGGACGCCATTTCGTTCCATGTAATTGTTCCACTTATCCGATGTGAATTGAGGTCCATTGTCACTCAAAATGGAACGGGGGATGCCCTCTCTGAGGAAGGTAGCTGTGAGAAACCTAAGAACTGTCTCTGTGTCCATCACCTCCTGTATATCCAATTCGGGCCACTTTGAATACCGATCTATGAGAACTACTACATACTTCGGTGTTCCCTCTGCATCCAACACTGGACCAAGAATGTCTATTGACAGTTCCTCCCAAGGGTTGGCAGGGTTGTCGAACTTCCCTAGTGACGGACGTAGTAACGTTTGTGATTTATCCGCTCTTTGGCACTGGTCACATTCCCGAACATGCCTCTCAATATGACTGTCCATTGCGGGCCACCAGTACATCTGCTTGGTTCTCAACTTCGTTTTCACGATGCCCAAGTGCCCTTCGTGCAACACTGCTAGTAGGTGTGGTATCAACGACGCGGGGGGAAGTACTCTCTCTCCTCTAAACAGGAATGTTCCCTGATCTCCTATGGATAACTCCTCCCGCACTTCAAAGAATTTCCTTTGTTCCGCCTTCAGGTGCCTTTTTTCTGGCCACCCTTGTAGCATGAATTCCTTGATGTCCTTGACGTCCTTGTCAATTTCATAGGCTTGTTTCCATTCCTGACCGCTTATCACTATCTCATGATCTTCCGTGAATGCCACCCTGACTTCGTCCTCGTCCGTACCTGCAGGAGCTTCCTCCATGGCTGAAGCTCGGCTGAGGTAATCTGCCACCTTATTCTTGGCTCCCGGGATGTATTCCACATCATACCTGTAGTCTAACAATTTCAGGGTCATTTTGGCAATGCGGGGTGTGGCGCTCGCGTGCCCGCAGGACGTTAGTACTTTTACTAGGGGTTTGTGGTCCGTTTTGAGTTTAAATCTTGTGCCCCATATAAATTGGCGGAATTTCGCCATGGCCCATACCACGGCCAGCATCTCTTTTTCTATCACGCTGAACTTCTGTTCTGTTGGCGATAATGCTCTTGATGCAAAGCTGATGGTCGCCAGCTCTCCGTTCATCCTTTCCTGCATAAGAACTGCCCCTAGTTCTTTGTCGCTCGCGTCTGTGGTCAAAATGGATTCACCTTGCAGATCATATCCTTGTAGGGGAACTGCTTTGCTGATGTCCTCCTTGATTTTCTGAAACTCCCCTTGCGCCTCCTCTGTCCACCTGAAGGCCGTTTTGTCTCGTATGAGTAGTCGCAGGTGGTGTGTCTTGGTGGCGAAGTGTTGCACGAATTTGCTGTAATATTCGGCCATCCCTAAGAATGATCTCACTTCTTCCTTGCTCGTTGGTGCCGGTGCTTCACATATCGCTTTGACATTGGCATGTTTGGGTGTGATGCCTTGGTCACTGATCTCATGACCCAAGTATGTGACCGACGCCATTCCAAATCTGCACTTCTCCCATTCTGCCGTCAGGCCGTTCCTTTCCACGATTTGTAACACCGTTGCTAGCTTTTTGTTGTGGTCGGCTTGGTCTTTGCCCATTACCAAGATGTCGTCTTGGAAGTATTGTACTCCCTCTATATCCTTGAACAGTTTGTGCATCAACTTCTGGAATACCGCCGCTGCTGATGCCAGGCCAAAAGGCATCCGGGCGGAATTGGTAGCATCCAAATGGTGTTATGAAGGATGTAAGTTTACGGCTCGTGTGATGCAGGGCTATTTGATGATATGCCGAGGCGAGATCCACGGTAGAAAACCATTTTATACCCTTTGTCCTTGTCAGCATTTCGTCTATTCTGGGTAATGGGAATTTTTCCACTATTATGCACTTGTTCAATTCGCGCAGGTCCACGCACAAACAAACTTTGTCAGCCATTCCGAACTGTTTATTGGTTCGATGATCCCTTCGTCTTCCAATCTTTGTAGCTCTTGTTGTACTGCTTCCCTGATTGCTAGCGGTATGCTCCTCACCTTGTGGGATACTGGTTTGGCGTTTTCCTTAAGATCAATTCTGTGTGTAAATTTCGTTAGTTTTCCCACTCTGCCTCCGAACACTGTGGGGAATTCGCCTTTCATCTTTTCGAAGTTTGATTGGTTGTCTGCGCTGGTCATCAGGACTTGCGTGTCCCCTCCTGGGTTCAATTGTATGCCTAACTCGCCTTGGTCCATCCATCCAAGAACAGAGGGCCCCTTTTCAGCCACGTATAATTTGCACTCTGCGCTGCGATTCTTGAACTCGAATTTCAGGACTCGATATCCCACCATTGGGATGGGTTCCCCTGTGAATGTGACCGGACGTATGTCTGGGGGTTCGAGGTGTGATCCCAGGCTGGGTTTGAAGTTCTCGCTCCACACCGTCCGTTGAATGATGGTATACGGAGATCCGGAGTCCGCCACCATTTTGATCCGAACTCCTCCCACTACCATGTCGCATTGTGGTTTCTTGGAGCGACTACCTTCTATGCCTAGCACCTGTCCTTCAATGCACAGCACATTGTCTTCTTCTTCTTCTCCTTCTTCTTCTTCACCTCCCCCGTCTTGTGCTACGTACTTGACCGTTGGCCTCTTCACCTTGCGGCGACACACCTTTTCATAGTGTCCTACGATTCCGCAGTACATACATTTGGCTCGGAAGGCCGGACATCGTTTATCATATGCCGCGTGGGATGGACTGCCGCACCTGTAGCACGTGGCTGTGCCCTCCTTGTTCGGTTTCTGTGCCTGTGTGGATCGTGGAGTCCATCTGTTCTGTGCTCTCCCTTCTGCCGCCATCTTTTTTCCTCTCTCTGGCGGTTCTGTTTCCGTGACTCTGTTGACCATGGGCCGCTCTGTATTTTCTTTCTTCGCTGCCTCAGCACATCTCTTCGATAGTTCCGCCTTTTTCACCATGGCTATGACTTCCTTCAGTGTAGCGTCCCCATTCACCCACAGTTTGTCTTGGATCGCTGTGTTCTTCGTGTGCATGACAATTTGGTCTTTGATAAATTCGTCGTGCAAGGCACCAAATTTGCATGTGATCGCTAACTTCTTTAACGCCGCAACGTAGTCGTCTATGGACTCATCCCCTGCTTGTTTCCTCTGTTGGAAGTTATATCTGTCAATAGACGTGCACACTGCCGGTCTATAATGGTTGTTTAGGTCTTCAATCGCGTGTTGGAATACGTCGTCGTCTGCGTCCGGCCGTTGTGTGGGGACCAGGTTCTGGAAGACTCTGATTCCTTCCGGGCCTAAGTTGTGGAGTAATATTCTTTTCTTCCTCTTGCTGGGGAATGCTTCTCCACTTTCATATTCTATGGCCTCTAGGTAGTTCATGAAGTATTCTCTCCAATCTTCCCATTTCATCAATGGGTCGCCTGGTTTTGGTAGGAATGGTATTGGTGTCGTGAGCGAAGACGCCTGCGCACACATTGTGGCGCTTCTTTCTGGTATAGCTTCGTCTCCCCTTGGACTGCCCGGTGCACTTGTGCTTCTGGGGTGTGTGTGGTCTTGATGGGGCCCTGAGGCTCCCCCGTCGCTGTGCTGCACTGCTTCCGCCAGGGCCCTGGATGTCCTATAGGAGGATCTGGAGGGGTGACGTTCTGCTTTCCCGTGTGTTCCACCCTCCTATGTTGTAGGCTGTGTACACTCCCTTGATTGCGACTACCTGCTCTGTGGGTGCTGGCTTGCGGTAGTGCTGTCCTCTGCCACGCTCTCCTGCTGTGACACGTCCTTTAGCCAGTGGTCCTCGTGGCCTGCCTTGCTGAGTACTTCGGTGGGTCCTTGTGTTGCTCCTCTAGGTGTTTTTTTTTTCTTTTCAGTCCCAGTCTCGTCGCCACTGTAAAGTTCTCTTCCTCTCAATAAAGGCGCTGCACACTCAGACTTGTGTAAGGTGTATTTATTTAGCTAATTACTTCTTTGCAGGAGAGCGCCGGGAAACGCGTCCGTACCGCTCTAATCTCGGCGCCGAATCGGCGCCCAAAATGGCGGCCTCGCTCCACGTCATCGCGCGGACACGTGACCACTAGAGCGCGACACTACACGCACAAAGAGTGTGCCTGTAAAACACGTGCTCGTCTAGTCGTCAATTTGTGCTCCAGTGGATTAGCGGCACGGCAGACAATGCTCTGGAGTAGGCTTGGCAGAAATATGCAAACGTGTTTTTTTTCTTTGATTGTATTCCTCCACTGCCATTTACATAATTGAGAAAACCCTTGCCTGTCAACTAAATGAAATATGTTTGTGTATCCTTTTTCTAAAATGAAAAGACACACAAGTAGGAGTTGTTTTACGAGTTTTCCAAGTGGGAAAGTACAAATAAAAATGTATATAAAATTCATTTTGCATGGTCATCTCTCTCCTCCACCACCCTTCCTGTAATGACTAGTTTGCTCACTAGGTAAAACCCCTAGCATTGAAAATTCATAGGCAGGTACCTTACAAGCCCAAGAAAAGAAATGCATTTTTTAGGTCGAGCAAGGCAGCGCATGGCTGTATCTTCCGAGACCTGCTGTAATTACTCAGTAGGCTTGCAGTCAGGTTATCTTCTTGCTATTGGCTGGTGGCATTTTGACTTGTACATTCAGCATTTTGATTTGTTAAAGGCATGTATTTGTCATGCCTCTTTTACAGTTGCCCCTCCCCGAGAGCAGCGAGTAATTACAATCTTACTCCACGAGTTACGTTTATAGCATCTTAGCATTCCCACCCCTAGCCCCCTGTTATCTCACATAACGTTATAGGGATCCTAACTTGGAAAAAAACACAGTTATATAGTTGCATTATGAATAACAAAACAGACCAACACCTTTTTCTTGTGGCAAAACTGTCGCAAGTTTATTTGCATTCTTGTTATGCATATATAATACATACACAGGTAGGGTTATCTTACGGGTGATCATCCGAGTGCAGCACTGTTAAGAACTAACCGCTGGCACCCCTCGTGAAACAATCTCCAGCCACCGGGCATTGCGTTGCCATCTCATTCTTTAACCGGTGCTGTATCTTACGTATTGGGGCTGCGGCCCAATGCTTTTTTAACTGTTTGCTGCACCCGTGCCACCACGGAGCGAGGTAAGGTCAACCCCCAGCTGTCAGGATACCAACTGTCCCCTACGGGATGAAGGGGTCTCTGTCGCGTTCTTCTCATGGCCCCCTATGGCCTGAGGATCTCATTTTATATTGGCGGCCCCATCGCCCTCTGATGGGGTATTGCTTGCCTTTCTTGCATAAAGATCACCCGTAAGACCCTCCAAGGCTCAGGGTGGCTTACCGCAACCTTGAGTCCCCCACCTGTGTAGCTCTAGTGTTCAGTCCCCACAACCGAATGCTCTGAGGGCTCACCCAATGTTCCTCACAAACACCTCATTGCCCTGGTCTGATAGGTGCACTCCATCGAGCGCAAAGTAGCCAGGTGTCCTTGTGCATAGCGGGCCATGCTTCACAAAGCCAAAACCTGAGTTTCTCGTGAATTTCAGCATTGCAGCGTTTAGCCTTCTCCTTCAGGCTTCTACCCCTGAGTGTGAGTGAGCCCCCCGCCACTCACCCATCGGTATTATCTCTGACCATATTATGTCGCAGGGGGCCAACTCTGCTGCCATTCTAGTCATTGTCATTCTCATATCCGTGCAGCAGCTGCCCCCTCCCCAGTGTGGTGAGGTCATTTCCCCCTAGGTGTATCACCAGTATGTCTGGCCTTTTTTCGCCTGCCGCCCTGGTATGCCTTATTTTGGGTTCTAGCATAACCCACTTCATACCCGGGGGGCCGATCCACGTCACTTGTGCACCAGCGGGTCCGCTCCAACCATTCGTGCCTGCCCATCTTGCTGCCCTAACCGCGAAGGAGTGGCCGATCAACCAGACTCTTGTACCTGCATGTAATAAAAGGGGAGTGCTTAGAGCGCCGCGCTGGGTGTAATGCCCCTGTAACCCTTCCTCCTTTGTGCTGCGCTCTAGTTACCTGCAGTTTTAATTCTTGAACCCCTCCCCTCAAGTGCGCTCCCTGGCGCTTTGGTACACATTGAGCACACTTTCTGTTTAAAACGTTTATTTGTCACTGCACATTAAAACCTCTAGCTCTAAATTGCACTCATGCCGATTCCAGATTACATCGTTGTCGCATTGTCATCATTTTTTTTTTTTTACATTTGTCACTGCACTTACAAAACCTCTTCCTCTATATTGTACTTTTGCCGATTCCAATATCGTTACAGAATTGTCACTCAGCCGCCACCTTTGTCGCTTGTCGGTGAGGCGGCTTGCCTGCGGGGGTGCTGCGCGCCCTAGTTTCCCTTCTTTCCTGGTGTCTGGCATGCTCCCCGTGGGAATCCCTCCCTGCCAATGGTCGAATGTAAACCTTGTATTTGTCTGATATCCAACAACCAATGTTCTTTATTCTGTCGCAGGGTAAGCCTTCCCTAAATGCTGTCGTGGCTGGCCCTATCCTAAATGAATGTGTGGAGTATGCTCCTTTGGTGTAACCTGCCTTCTTTAGGGCTTGGGCCAGGATTCTGCTGAACTGGAATCTAGTTAGTGGTGTGCCGTCTGCGTGTATGAGGAAGAAACCTGCAGTGCGTGGGCGCGCTTGCGAGTAGGACCGCACTATTGCGACTGGGCAGTACTTGCTCCCCTCTAAGTCCTGCATGGTAATGGTAGCGCCTTTTCCTGCCTGATCTCTTTTAGAGCTCCTCACCTTGATGTGCAACTGTGTTTCCCTAACCTCCACATCCTGTGCTGCCAGTGCTTTCAATGTTGTGTCGCCTTTGGAGTGTGCCACTAGCTTGCTGCATCTTAGGGCACCAAAGAACGCCAGCGCAAAAGCTGCCCTGAACAGGGTTTCTTCGAATCCGTTGGTGCATATGCCCTCCAGCACATCCAGTATCTTAGATAGCGTTCCAAACTCTATTGGCAGCCTGCTGTCCGCGACCCTGGGCTCTTCCCGTGCCCAACCCTTTAAGGCTGCCCACAGTGGAAAATTGTTAGTGGGGTCCACCTGTCCTGCAAGTTTGGTGAGATAAGCGATCGCTGCCACATGCCTGGCTACCCAGGCATGGGATTTCTTGTTGTCCTTTGCCCATAGTACGAATTGCTGTACCCTGGCCTCCATCCCCGCTGGGTTACCTCTAGCTTGTCTATCTGTTGCAGACATGAAGGTTGTATAACATTTCTTGTATCTCTCCCTTGTGCTGTGCGCTAGTGCCTGCTCACCTAGAGCCATCAGTCTGGGGTCCACTGTACCAGTCTCCACCATTCCTCTTGGAAAGGCGTCATCACTCGCTCTGCTTCTGGACATGCTCGTCTGAACCTCTCCCACTGGAAACGAGAAAGTGCATCAGCTGCAGTGTTCTTTATGCCCTGCACATGGCACGCGCAGAAGTCAACGTTGCCGTAAAGGCAAGCCTTGACCAGTTCTCTGATCAAGCCTAGCAGGATGGGGCATTTCGCTGTCTGAGCGTTAACTGCATGCACTACCCCCATGTTGTCAGACCAGAAGACTATCTCCCTATCTTGTAGTGTCCTGGGCCACAGCTTGAGTGCCAATGCTATGGAGAAGAGCTCTAGAACTGCCACATTCTTTGTAATGCCCCTCTTGTGCCAGGAATTGGGCCACTTAGCTGAGCACCAGTGGGATCCCAGTATCGCTCCGAAACCTTCGCGCCCTGATGCGTCCCTGAAGAGCCTAAGTTGATGGTTGGTAGCCCGTGGGGTTCGCCATATCAGGGCCCCATTGAAATTTCTGAGGAATGCGGCCCACATGATCAGGTCCTTCTTGATCTCCTGGTTCAGCCGAACCCAGTGATGCTTCTTGACTGCCTTTGACGACGCCCTGGCTAATCTGCGAGCAAAAGGTCTACCTGCTGGGATGACTCTGGCAGCAAAGTAGAGCCTGCCTAACAAGCTCTGGATGTTTCCTAATGTAACCTTCTCCCTAGTCAGCATGCTTTCGATGTCCGCGCAAAGGGTCACTATCTTGTCCTGTGGCAACCAACACATGCCCTTCTCCGTGTCAAGTTCTATGCCCAAGAATGTGAGGGCCTGTGTGGGACCTAGTGTTTTCTCGGGTGCCAGTGGCACCCCTAACTGATTACAGAGTTCCTGAAAGGCCGCCAATGTCTCCTCCTGGCACTCGTGGGGGCCTGCTTTTCCGACCAATAGGAAGTCATCCAGGTAGTGCATGGCACTCCCCGGGGGGCCCTTGGTTTTGAGTGCCCATTCCAGGAAGGAGCTGAATGCTTCAAAGTATGAACAGGACACCGAGCAACCCATGGGCATGCATTTGTCAAAATAGAATTTTTCTCGCCGTATCATGCCGAGCAGGTGGAAACTGTGGGGGTGAACTGGTAGTAACCTGAATGCGGATTCTATGTCAGCTTTTGCAAGCAGTGTACCTGGTCCTGCATGGCGCACCAGTGCTACTGCATCGTCAAAGGAGGCGTATGTCACTGAACATGTACCTTCAGCCATGCAGTCGTTCATGGATGAACCCTTAGGTAGGACAGATGGTGAATCAAACGGAATTTACCCTGTTCCTTCTTGGGTACAACGCAATCAACAATCAAGTTCTGCTGCTTTGTCCGGAAAAGAGGGCTTGCCCAGGTGAGCTGCCCACCTAAATACCTTCAGCTTCCCGGAAGTGCGTCGTCCCTGGGGGAGGCGAGATCTGCTGCACTTGCTATTGTCCCCTTCCGGCCAGGTGGCCATAGAAAAAATACTATCCCCCTTTCGGGCAGTGGGGAAATGCTAAGGGGCTGTCCCCTCTAGTGTCCCCCTGCGGGGGACGTGGCCATCCGCCGTTTTCAGAACTTCTTTTTTTGTTATTTTGCCTGAAAAGGCTTTCAAACTATACTTTGCGTTAGCTGAAAAAGCATTCATACAATATTTTCTGGTGGCTGTATCATACGATTTGTGTTATTTTTTTGGCGTTTAAAAGGCGTTGTTATAAGGGTTTGTGTTTGTTTTTATGGCACGTAAAACAAAAAAAAAAGAAATAACCTTGAAAAGGTATTTAAATGTTCGTTTTTTTTAAAAGCTATTTAAGCGTTCGTTTGTTTTGCGATTATGTTTTGGTTCTGTTCCCTGCCAAGTTGAGGAGATGTTCAGTAGCACAGGATGTGGAGTAACAGCAGCTAGCACGCAGTGAAGAGGATATGGCAAAACTGCAGCATCTACGTATTTTGGTGCTGAGCAGTGCTTGATTTGTGCCGGTGGTTTCCGGTGCTTAGCACCGGCACTTATTTACCAGGGCCGGGTCTAGACCTAAGTGTCAACTTACATTGAGGACTGCACAACGTATGTCACAAAAATATAATGGACTGTACATTCTGTTTCCACCCTCCCCGGTGACGAGTGCTTAGCCAATTATAAATCCATGCCTGCCCTTCAGTCAGTGCTGCCGGTGGGCGTGCCACTGATTGGGCTGCATTTGGTCCTGACTGGGTCTGCGCTGCGGCAGCGTGCGTAACCTTTTTTAAATTCCACGCACCAGCCACCGCAGTGCCCGGCCCTTCAGCCCACCATATCATCATTCATGAGGCACACACACGCACGAGTCACGGCGCATGCACCCGCAGTTCTGCATGACGCCACTATTATTTGAAGCAGCGTGTCGAGCAGTGTGCAGCAGCAGACCTCTAAAGGCAGTAACCTTAACAGTAACCCAGTAAGTAAGTGAGTAACAAATGCTGCTTTTTCTTGAGTGCTGTCACTGTGATGGTTGCAGTGTAAACAAGCATTTGCAATGCAATTGGTCTCGCATTTGTGAAAGTCTGAGTTTGTGGAGTTGTAAATGTGGGGTTTTTTCATTATTTATTTTGAGTTGTTTGTAGTGAAGTGGAAGTATGTTGTTTGTAGAGGAATTGTGTTGTTTGAATTTGAATTGTTAGTTGTGGAATTGTGTGGTTTTGAATTGTGTGTTGTGAAGTGCATTTGTGTATTGTTAATATGTGGCATGGTTAATAGATAGGGGTGAGAGGCGTATACAATAGAAAGTAAGAATGAGAGGGATAGGTAGGTTGTGTATGAAGTGGTAAATGAATTTTTCCAGAAAGGAATATTAATATACATAGTGTGTGAGAAAGAGAGATAGAAGGGGAGAGAATGTTATAGAAGTATAAAGAGGCTGTGGTTGTTTATGTAGGAGATAGTGAAATAAGAGGATAATAGTGTGTGTGTGTGTGGTGTGAAAATGTGTGGCACCGAGTGAAAGTATATTGAGTGTAATGATGTGTTATAGCATGGAGTGTATTTATGTGGAGTGTTATGTGGTATTGTGTGGCAGCGAGTAAAAGAGTGGTGAGTGGAGTTGTGTGTAGTGGAAATTTGTTATGTTTAGTGGAAAAGTGAATTGTGAAGTGAAAGTATGTGTTGTGAAATGTATGTGGTGTACAATGGACTTGTGTTGAGTTGAACTGTGTGTTGTAAAAATGTGTGGCATCGAGTGGTAGTGTACTGAGTGTAATTATGTTTTATGGTATGGAGTGTATTTATGTGAAGTGTATAGTGGAATTATGTGTAGTGTGAATGTGAGTGTATTTATGTGGCATGTTATGTGGTATATATTAGATTTATAATGAGTGTATATATGTGGTACATATTAGAGTTTAATTTTGTGGAGATATGTGTAGTTGAATTATGTGGTATAATATACTGTGGATAGCAATTATGTGATATTAAGTGGAGTGGAATTATGTAGAATGGGTTTGTGTGCTCTGGAGTGTTATGTGTAGTGGTATTGTGTGTTATGGTATTGTTATGTAGTGGTGTGGAATTATGTGGTATGCTGTTGAATTTTGTAATACGATTTGGAATTTCGTGGTGTGGTTTGTATGTATGTAGTGTGTAGTGGATTTATGTGGTGTTTAGTGAAGTCCACTCAGGGGCCCCCACGGACCCCTGCCCCCACCACATCTTCAACAGAGCCGCCGACACCATCGCACCCATGCTCCGCCACACCATCAACCGCTCCCTGGCGACCGCCTCGTTCCCCGACGACTGGAAACACGCCGAGGTCAACCCCTCCCTAAAGAAACCCTCAGCGGACCCCACCGACCTCAAAAACTACAGACCCATCTCCCTGCTCCCGTTCCCAGCGAAAGTCATCGAGAAAGCCATCAACATCCAACTCGCCACATTCATTGAAGAACACAACATCCTCGACTCCTCCCAATCCGGCTTCAGAAAAAACCACAGTACGGAAACCGCCGTCCTCGCTGCAACAGACGACATTCGCACCCCTACTGGACAAAGGAGAAACAGTAGCCCTCATTCTCCTCGACCTATCAGCGGCGTTCGACACAGTCTCCCACCGCACCCTAATACGCAGACTCTACGACGCAGGAATCCAGGACAAGGCCCTCGACTGGATCCGCTCCTTCCTCTCCGGCAGGACGCAGCGGGTCAGACTCCCCCTTTCCTCTCGGACCCCACACCTACCACCTGTGGAGTCCCCCAGGGCTCCTCCCTCAGCCCGACGCTCTTCAACGTCTACATGGCTCCACTCGCCCCCATCGTCAGAACCTACGGACTCAACATCGTGTCATACGCAGACGACACCCAGCTCATCCTCTCCCTATCCAACGAGCCCAACACCGCCAGACGCAACTTTCGAGAAGGCATGGAAGCCGTCGCCAAATGGATGAAAAACAGCTGCCTACAACTAAACACCAACAAAACAGAAGTACTCATCATGGGCCCAAACCCCGATGCCTGGAGCGACACCTGGTGGCCCCCGCCCTCGGAAACCCGCCAACCCCCACGGACCACGCACGCAACCTGGGAATCATCCTGGACTCAGAGCTCAAAATGGACCGCCAGATCAACTCTGTCTCGTCTTCCTGCTTCCACACCCTCCGCCTCCTTCGTAAGACCTTCAAATGGATCCCCCTCGAACACCGAAAGACCGTCACTCACGCCCTGGTCACCAGCAGACTCGACTACGGCAACGCACTCTACGCCGGAATAAACAAAAACCTCACCCGCAAGCTACAGAACATCCAGAACGCCGCCGCAAGACTGGTCCTCAACCTGCCAAAACACTGCCACATCTCCCAGCACCTGCGCACACTCCACTGGCTCCCTGTCGAGGCGAGAATCACCTTCAAGATGCTCACCCACGCACACAAGGCCCTCCACGGCACCGGACCAGCATACCTGAACAGCCGACTCAAATTCCATGCACCCCAAAGGACCCCACGATCAGCCCAGCTCTCCTACGCCGTGGTCCCCCGCACCAGAAAGACCAGATCGGGAGGCCGCTCCTTCTCCTTCCTCGCGGCCAAAGCATGGAACGCCCTTCCGCTCCACCTCAGACAGACAACATCGCTCCCCATCTTTGCAAGAAACCTCAAAACCTGGCTCTTCGACAGACCCTCTCCTTGATGGATGGAACCTGCACCCCCCCCCCCCAACTAGCGCCTTGAGACCCTTACGGGTGAGTAGTCGCGCTTTAACAAACCCCTGATTGATTGATTGAGTGGGCCTATGTGTTGTGCATTGAAAGTATGTGTTGTTTAATGTATGTGGTGTTGAATGGAATTGTGTGGAGTTGAATTGTGTGGCATGGAAATATATGGCAGTGTGTGAAAAAGTGGTGACTGGAGTTATATGTAGTGGAATTATGTTGTGCTTAGTGGATAATTGTGTTGTGAAGTGAAAGTATGTATTGTGGAATGTATGTGGTGTAGAATGGAGTGTATTTATGTGGAGTGTTATTATGTGGTATTGTGTGGCAGCAAGTGAAAGAGTGGTGAGTGGAGTTGTGTGTAGTGGAAATATGTTGTGTTTAGTGGAAAAGTGTGTTGTGAAGTCAAACTATGTGTTGTGCAGTAAAATAATTTAGAGATCTATTCGATGGATTGTAAGCTTTTAGAAAGTGCTAGAGTGATATTAGAAGGTCTAGATAGCAAAACAGCTTCTAATAAACAAAAGTCTGAGATGGTGGTGAAAAAGTAGCCGCCTGAAAGCGTTAATCCTTCTGCAGAGATTGTGTTTGAGCCCAGGACACAGCAGGACCTTAGGAGTGGGGGATGAGGAGGAAGAGGCTGGAAGAGAAAAAAAAACAGACCTTGGGTTGTGAGAAAAGGCAAGGGGGGGGGGTTACAGAGTACTGCATTTGATTGCAATGCATCAACCTACTATGCGTTTTCCTTGGGAACTAAAATAGTGCGCCTGTGCATCGACAGTCACCTGGCCAAAGATGACAAGAACGAGCTGAAACAGGATCAAATACATGAATCTGTTCGGAAAAGGGGCCTAAAAATACTTTTGGCCCAAGGCCTCCCAGCCCCCCAAATTCTTATATGGCCAGGTACTGCCTAAGCCCCTTCTCTTGACCTGTTACCCAATACCCTGTGACCCCCCTCCTACCTCGTGGTCCGTCCCTCCTCCAAGGCAAGCATTTCAAACCACACACCTTTTGGATTTAGGGGAGTGACCCCCGGCCGTATTTATTACAAAATTAAAAACACCTTCATTTATTATTTACATTACAATTACGCAGAGAGTCCATATACATTGATAGGTACACAATGTTATTTGGCTAACCTTAACATATCTCTAGACATAGCCATTCCTATCACGATCTAAACATGCATACGTACTTTTCTACTTATTCCTCCCTGCGTAACCCTGTGAGAGCCTACGGCAAGGTCAAAGACTGGCAGCCCCAGATCCTGGCAAATGTACAGCAATTCTGCTGACGTAAGCTTGCGTAGGGGGTCCAGCTTATCGGATGGATATTTTCCCCGGGCCCCCTACGCCCTGAGCCTTACAAAACATAAACGGGCGCGGCAACTGTTATTGCGCCCTGCTGCGCATGCGCGTGCGGGGGTGGCCGACCAGCCTACTGGAAAGCGTGACTCCCCCGGCCCCCGCACCCTTCCAGCCTATTGACCGGCTGTAACTGCCCCTGTAGCTCTATGTTGCTGACCGCTAAGGACCGAAACTATGCTTACCAATCATGACCTTACCCGATGGCCCTGGTCGATGGACGGTAGAACTCCCAGGATTTCGGCTGCGGAGAAGAAAGGCAAGAGACTGCTCTTGTCCTCCCCTCAGCCTTTTATCCCCCTATGCAGGATGGACTGGTCTAAACCAGTCCATCCTCGAAGTTACGGCTCCGTTGGAACCGGAAGCACATTAAGTGCTTCCGGTTCACTGCCACCCCGCGACACGCGATTGGAGCATCAGAGAAGGTGGGGGACCGCGTCATCAAGGAGCGCGGCGACCCCCCCCACCTCCTCTGACCTCGGGGACCGGTGCGACCGCCATAATGGCGGCGCGCTCGATTCCGAGCTTTCGCCTGCCCAAGATGTCCCTGAATGTATTTACAATAAACCTTGGTAACAACAAAGGAATGTTTTACAGTAAATAGGTTTCTGCTGTAGAACCATTTTACAAGGCCCTTCTTCATGTACGTATAAGCACTGTGCTACGCTATGCCATAATGGGAGTGCTGGCAGAGGCACAGCCTTACTGTGATCAAAGTATGGCCTGCACACAGAAAGAGCCTGTGACTATTGAGAAAGCTGGCCTAAACAAACCACAGGTACTTACGTGGAACAAGCACTGGCAAGCCATGGTCCTTGGTATAATTATGCTTCCGTATTCGCAAAGCTGTGATATAATCAAATAACTGCCATAATTTGTCACCCCATTTGAAGACACTAGCTAAGGCAAGTAAATTTCTTTAATGCACCGGTAGATTTCTGCAGCATATCTTTCCATTGACAAGTATTTGCTTTCTTTTTTAATTCAAATCCACACCATGTCGTTTGCATACAAAGGCAGTATAGCAGTATAAACGGCTAGAAACTGAAGGAGAGGCTGCTTGCATTTTATAGTACACTTTGCTATCT
Source organism: Calotriton arnoldi (assembly GCA_963921515.1). Taxonomy (NCBI): domain Eukaryota; kingdom Metazoa; phylum Chordata; class Amphibia; order Caudata; family Salamandridae; genus Calotriton; species Calotriton arnoldi. Next base: position 1,786,786 of record CAWUFW010000585.1, on the reverse strand, counting down.
GGACGCTATATTAAAATATTAGGAGATATCCCTGTTTGATTTCATCAACCTTTCGCTCAAGCTATCTACAATTAAGACTGTTTACTTCAAACCGTTTCTTAGTGATGGTTCCCGATCATGTTAACTTTACCAGTCAGGGTCTCAAATTTCCATTCAGTCTTTCTGAGTCCAGACACACTTGTTATGTAGTGACATACTCTGAAAACAACGAACGCCCAAGAGAAACTGCTGCACTACAACTCTTACACGAAAGAAAACTAAACAAAACCACGCACGGAGACTAACAGAATGGCACTCCCTATTTTTCTGTTTGTATTTTTAAATAACGTAAAGACACCAAATCAATTAGCATAAATGTAACGGAGCTTGCACTCAAAGCACGGAAGGAGGCATACAGTGCGCCTGTCTGTCTACCCCCGGGCATTGACACGAAGTGTTTGAAACTCAAACTTGCCAGACTTAATGGTAGAGAAGCAGGGAGGAGGGAGAGAGGCAGAGAGACGGACAGGAGGAGAGACTAGGGGGGAGAGGGTGCTGTGCATACCAATGCTGAGGGCGGGCGAGTCCAGCGGAGACTGCTGAGAGACTGGGGAGGGCAGGGGCGAAGAGGGGGGCAGTGGAAGAAGTGTGAGAGATGAGGCAGGGCTGTAAACAATCAGGATGCGGAGTAACATATACAGCTGTCGACTTTGGAACTGGGTTGTAGTCTCAGCGTCGGCTCTCCCCCTGCTTACAAAAACAAGCAAATGAAGTATTAAGCCACTGACCTCGGCTCCGTGGAATACAGTGCAGAAGGCAGATCCAGGGCAAGCCAAGCGTCTGCAATGAATGAAAATAATTCACAGAAAGAGCTCAGGGGGCGGGGCAGAGGGATTAAAAGAGATCGCCTTCACTGGAGTGAGGGAGGTGTCGAGAATTGTCCAAAACACAGAAAACACAAAATGACTTGATTACAGGGGAAAGCAGCGGCGCTGGAAGTGCTGCTTACAGGGAGTGTGCGCAATGTGCTGGGAGGAGTGGAAACGGAAAGGAGCTGAAAACATTTCTGGGGAGAAAACAACAAGTCTTTGTGGCACTCGAGCTTTAGCTGTAAACATCGTAAGCTAAAGCGCGGGTGCCGCGATTGCTTAAAAAGTAAAGAAATAGAAAAACATTTTTTTCTATTTCTTTACTTTTTAAGCAATCGCGGCACCCGCGCTTTAGCTTACGATGTTTACAGCTAAAGCTTGCGTGCCACCGTGGTAACAGTAAGCAAATAACAAATAATTAATTGTTTGCATTCCAGGCCAGCCTGGGAGCAGCCTTCGGGAAGACGACAAAAGGATGCCAGCCTCATGGAAGAAACTGTAAGTGTGATTGCTGCAATAAAATGTAAGCAGCTATGGATCTGAGCAGCCACAGTGTAACTCGAGGTTTGAAAACATAATAAAATAGTCCCCCCATGAGCAGATCAAAAGAACAAAGCGTAATTATACTGTACTAAGTCCCTGCTCCTTGGAGGAAAAAGGAGGGACAAAGAGGCAGGACTGGCCACTAGTAAGAAAGGATTTTTAAAGGACATTGAAACAAACAAATGAGAAGCAAGGAATGGCATTGGCATTTGGCCCACAGAGATATATGTATACTACAGTATACAAGAGGTCTTACGCTTCCGCTCGACCTAAAAAGTATACAAGAGGTCGTACGCTTATGCTCGACCTAAAAACTTGGTATGAATGAATGTTACGTAAAAACTCCCCTGAGTCCGTCTTCGAGGTGTAGGATGATGGTGATGGGCATGAACCTGCAGGTGCTGGGCCGGGAGCTCTCCCTCTATTTGAAGCAGCAAGTCCGGTCAGGTTTTTTCAGGCTTTGGGGTGGGCTTGTCCTTGGTGCTGGGCTTCGGAGCTGCCTATGCCTGCTATTACTTCAGCAACATCGCCAAGCTGAGCTCTTGCCCACCCCAGGGGATACTGCAGTCAACTCGTTATTCTGGGTGGTGAGCGGGGGAGCCGGTGGGTGGGATGGGGAGGAGAGAAGGGGAGAGACAGTAGTATTGCCAAGATAGAGGCAGCACCGAATAAACAAAATGAAGGACGGGGCAGAAGAATTAAATCCAGCACGAGATGAATCCAATAACAGCGTCTAAAAAACCTGTATAATAATATTTCCGAGAGACGAATTGTTCCATCACTCTTCAGTTTCCTGCAGGAGTGTGTTTTACTTGGGGCTGAGTTAGGGAGGCTTAGAGCCAGCACCTTCAGCCCAATCTCGTTACCGTACGTGATTCTCGGTTTGATAGGTTTGAGGCCAATCCAAGGATTCTATCTCGTATTTCCCCGTTTCATCAGAATACATTTCAAAAGAGCTGAGAAAGTCGCTGAAAGCTGGTACCTTGCTCTGACTCAGCTTGAGGCCCTCTTAGAGCATCAAACCCGAAATGAGCTTAACTTTCGTTTGGCTTCTGCGTGCCACCAACGCTGAATCCTTACACACAAAGAATTAAAAACAGAGCAGTTACCTTTGATGTAAGAAAAAAGTAAAGAGAAACAAAAACCCATCTAGTGTTGCCCAATGTCAAGTAGTAGTCTATTATAGGAGTGAAGTTGCGTGACCGACCAACGCAGGAGTCAGTTGTTTCGGACTGCATTAGTGTAGTGTCATTGCATCATGACTGGAGTCAGTGTTGTATCAGTCATGGGCGACAATTTCTGTGGGGCACAAGTCCTCGAGCACCAGCAATATTTCAGCTTTGGGGCTTATAAAAGTGCACCGAACCCCAGGTTCTTCAAGACAACAGAGGTGCCAACAGTGAGACTTTCTTAAGAAATTCAGAACAGATAGTTGCTGCAGCTATACAACGTAACTACAGAAAAAGTGGAGATTGCAGTTGTGTTATGACACAGGGTTCACACACCAAGGGTGTTTTTATTGTAATGGGTAGTAAAGTTTTGAACATGCTCTATTGTTTTAGAGAACTGTGAATGTCTTCTGATTATCTCTGGAATTCGAACATCTGCGCATGAAATGCAGGCACTGACATTTCACTGCTCAATTGATTAATCTTTGATTGCTTCAAAAAAAAAATCTCAAACTGAAACTTGATTTTTTTAAAACTCTTTGACATGTCCATTGTCTTGTCTGACACATTCAGTCCAGTCATGGCTTTTCAGGCATCTAAGAGATACGCACTGGGAGTTGTAGATTTTTAAAAACCTTGTACATAGCGACTGCTAATCCCAAAATGAAATATATTGCTGGCTAAAAATCCAACACTGTCTGAAGGAGTCACACTTGACGTAAGATTACTTGAAAGCTGTGTTTGTAATGTAGTAAGTGGTCTAGGCCATTTACATTGTTACTTCTTGATCCCCATATACAACCAAATAAAAATCTGGTTCACCTATTTGATGGAAGTGTAATATTCAACACTCATCATGCATGAAAACCAGCAAAAAAGCCATTTGTTTTGATTAGTGTATAGAGGAAAGTTTTTACCAAGCTTCACTAACTGACTAACTGATATGGCAGGGGCAGCAGCAGGGCAAGTATTTTTAAAACACACGCAGATTGTCAGTCAGTCAAGAATACTTTATTCGGCAACTCAATGCCATAAAAGTGAGCATATCATACAAAAATACATTTCATTGACAGTTTTAAAAACCACAATAAAGATAAAAACATTCCTAATATCAGTCAGAGGGCCGAGTTCTATTTAAATGATATAGCAAAAGCATTATATAAAGTGCAAAGTGCGAAGATCAGCTACAGCCAAATTCAATAGACAATTGATGACACGGAGTGGGCCCTATGATAAAATCATATAAAAACTAATAACAGTTAAAAAGTCATTTTTTTCCTGCACCTAATGGCTCCTGTTAAAAAACTTGCAACCCCAAAACAAACCATGGGGGAAGATAACATTTGAAGGTACAATAAGGCGGGCCTAACTTGAGAAAAATGACAATCTCTGAGTAGTGGTAATATGAATCTCTTACGTAAAGAAACATAATAATCACAAAAGAAGATAAAATGAAGAGTATCCTCCTCAGAGAAATTGTCGCAAGGACAAGGTTTTAAAGTGCCAGGTTTTGAAAAACCTTGGGGGACAGTCAAGAGCCAGGGAACCATTTGCAGACGAAATCTGGTTAATAAAAAACGATGGAAGGGGTTGCCAACGATGAGTAGATATGGTTGAACTTGGTCATACAAAGATAATGTAACATATCGCCTCACCGTTTGTTTTACCAACTCCTTTTCTTCCCTGAGTCCCTGGCGCTTAACCATAAACTGCTGTTTGATATTTCAAATTTTGGGTTTATCCAGGGGTTTAGGGCTAAAAAATAAGTCAGGACAACCTAACCATTTTGTCGAGTCCATTATATACTTTAGCCAGGGGATGTGTTCAGCTCTGTCCAGCGCTAGGCAGTCAGTAATTATTATTTGATTTAGATTTATAATAGGGCTTGCCCAAACTCTCAACCAGCGCAATAGGGGGGCTACCACTATCTGGTCCGATATATATCCCACCCCTATTTCTTCATGTAGTATATATGCAGGAGTGGAGGGCGGGACTGCCAAGAGTTTACGTAAAAACTTGTCTTCAGCGTGCTGAATGTCCTTTCCTTCCTTATATCCCCATATATCACAGCCATAAGTTGCCATGGGGATACATTTTTCTTTATATATCTTCATCAGGGCCGGAATGGGTTTAGACCCTAATCTCTCTGCAAAATTTAATGTTGCCCCCGTCGCTCTAATTAGAGTATTCTTTTTTTGTGTGATTTGTGGGCACCATGACCCGCATTCATCAAAAAGTACCCCCGAATAGGGGAATGTTGGAACCTTTGTTAATTCGACCCTGTTACAGTAAAATGTAATCTTTTTTTGTGACTTTCCAGGACTGATCGACATAGTATGTGATTTCTTAAAATTTGTTGAAAGGTCTAGAGAGTCCATAAAAACTATAAAACCATCTAAAAGTGATTGAAGGTCCACTGCAGTTCTAGCTAATAAAACCGTGTCATCCGCATATAAAAGTGCGGGAATCAACTTGTCACCAAACCTAGGGATGTCTTTACAGCTGGCTGTTAGAAAATCCCCTAACTTATTTATATATAGTGTGAATAGGAGGGGGGCCAGGATACAACCCTGTCATACCCCTCTCTTCACATCCCAGGGGTTGTCAGATCACCATTATTGTTATATCTGACAGCAGCTGTATTATTTTCATGGATAGTATATAAAAAGGCCACAAGCTCTGGTTCAAGACACATATCACTTAAAATTAACCATAACTTTGATCTGTTAACAAAGTCGAATGCTTGCGTTAAATCCATGAATGCCAAATGTAATATACCCTTTTTAGCAATGGTATACTTTCCTACCACTAGGTGTAAATTTAAACATTGGTCCAAAGTACCTTTGCCTGGCCTGAAACCATATTGCACATTGGAGATAATATTTCGGTGGTCCAGCCATGCCGTTAGGCGGTTAAGTACGACTTTGCCCATTATTTTGGCTGCAGAATCTAGGAGTGAGATCGGCCTATAACATGTAGGCTCGTCCCTCGCACCCTTTTTAAAAATGGGAACAATGACTGCCTTTCCCCAGGATACTGGCAATCTATGTAAACATGCAGCGTTGAAAACGTTTGCCAAAATATTAGCCCAGACATTCGGATCAGCCTTATATAAATCAGCCGGGACCACATCGGGGCCCGGCGCCTTTCCACCAGATGTGAATATGATTGCGTTATGGACCTCTTCTACGCTAAAGTGGAGTGGTGTACTAGTTTGCCCATCTTATCTATACTCTTTGGATTCTCCTAAATTTACATCACTAAATATATGGCCAAAATGCAATACCCATTTATCAGCTGGGATTAGGCAATCAGTGTTAGAGTTAGGAGTTTCGGAAAGGAAAGGACTATTGACTACCGACCAAAAATTGCACTATCTTTCAACACACTAGCTTGTCCCAATGCATCCCATGCCTGCTCCCTTAGCTACTTCTTCCTATTCTGAACGGCTAACTTATAAGCCTTTCTTTTATCCCTGATTTCTGCTTCGTCTCTAGGCATGGATTTAAAGCCTGCACAAGCTCCATATGGGTCATTGAACATGCACCATTGAACCACCTTACAGCCTTCGGACGTCTGGCCCCACCCACAACCGTGAGGTCAGATTGTATTTGTTTTGTTAATTTCCCGAAGGCTGTTATGATAGAACTACCCTGCATATCACGCAGATTGAAAAAAGAGAAGTGCCAGTGGGAATGTGCATGAGAGTGAGAGAGCATGTGAGAGTGTATGAGAATTTGAGCATATGTGAGTGTGTGTGCACACAATGTGTGTGTGTTGATGTGAGTATAGCAAGGTGTGAGTTTTATGCTTGGGATTGTATTCCTGGCCCTGGCATACTGGAGATAATTCTTGGCTAATGGGCAAGCGCACCCTTGGCATATAGATACTTATCCAGGCATATTGGATATATAATTTTTGATAGGTGGGGGAACCCATGGCAAAATGCTGGTTTGACATATTTGAGGTAATTCCTGGCATAGGAGAGGGCACCCATAGTATAGGGGCACACAATTCAAATTCTGGTCTTTGCATACCAGAGGTAATATTTAAATATGGGGCGCCTATGGTGCATGAGGGATAGGTGTGTATATGACAACACAAAGCACCTTTGCACATACCCCAGTATTGTCCTTTCCCCAAATCGGCACATAGAGCACTGGAATATTTCACGTGACCATTTTCGATGCACTAGTCATTTTAGAGAATTTATTCCAAAATTGTGCTTTAAATGCACTTATGATTTAATCTTTTTCAAACTTTTCGCGGGGCGGAGGAAGCTCCTATCAACACCTTAAAATCAGATCGGGTATTACATCTGGCATTCAGCAGTGCCAATTGAGGATGTGGGTCGAGCCAATAGAGGAAGTGGGCGAGCCAATGGAGAAAGTGGTGTAGCTGGGGAAAGTGGGTGTTGCCTGCGACAAACATTTGAGCACCTGGACTTCATATTTTACAAATTAAGCACTGGCGCTGAGGCTCAAGGTTCGAGTCTGGGGAGCAAGGTTTTAGTATTGATGTGAACGTCACATCATTATATCAGAAGACACTGTAACATCACACCAAGGGGGACTGCATCACCACAGCAGGAGTAACCGTCACATTACAGCCATGTGCATAATTTTTATTTTTTAACATTTAAACACTTACAAGCACAGGCACGGACCCATGTTCACGATGACACTCATATTTATACAATAGTGCACAACGTGTCAATGTGCATATACGTTTATATACCGTGACTCACAACATCACGAAAGCCCTTGAGCACAGCTGCCCAGGGGCCCTTTCACCCAGTCCTGTTAATGGAAAGTAGCACACATTCAGCCCATACAGCTAAAGTCTTAGGGGCATATTAGCAAGGAGTTGCGATATTTATCGCAAAACGCGCCTAGCGCGAATTTTTTTATCACCTCCTATCGCTGGATTTCATCGCGGAGATAACGCAGTATTAGCAACCATTATCTCCACGGCGATGAAAAATCCAGCAATAGCGGCGATTCCCATCTTTAACGTGAGATTCCCAGCGATAAAAATCCTATCGCTAAGGGAAATCTCGCTAATAGGCAGGTGGGGACTTAGCTGTAGAATCCACCTCCCATAGACTATTATTGCTAAGTCAGGTTTCTACCAGGTGTAAAAAACGCGCGCTAATCGCGGTTAGCGTGCTTTTTTTATCGCCTCGCCGTTCTTGCTAATAGGCGATAGCGATGTTAGCGACTGCTTTCAGTCGCTGTTAGGTTGGGAACGCCTCCTTTGCATGTCATTAGCGATAAATATCGCTGACATGCAAAGCGGCACCCAAACCAGTCGCAATCGCCTAAAAGCTGTCGCTAACACCTGTTAGCGACAGCTTGCTGATAGGGCGATAGAAATATCGCCGCTTTAGCGGCAAAAAGTGCCGCTAAAGCAGCGATAGAGCCCTTGATAATATGCCACTTAGTACTCTGCCTAACAACACTCGCGCTAACACCTACAGCCACAACAGCGCTTTTTCTGTAAGTATTCGTGTTTATTTTTAGGTTGCATAAAAAAATGTACCTTTAAAAGGCTTTTAAACGTTTACTCCCGGCCGTGCTCATATGAGTGTTTTTTTTTTACTTTAGGGGGAAAAAAATTAGTACCCAAGGCATTTACATGTTTGTTCCCAGTCTACGCTTTTAACACTTTTAGAAACTCTCCGAAACTTTCGCAGCTCTCTAGACTTCTTGGCGCACCACTATCTCTTTTCCGGAAAAGAAGGTGCAAACTCGTTTCTAAAAGATTCAAGGGAAAACATACCATATGCCACAGCAACACTGACAAGGATCTTAACTACAAGGCCCTGTTTTCGTTCACTATAGAATGGCAGTTTCCTTTTACAGCAGATTGTGAAACCATTGACAACTGCTACGCCACTCCAGACTTTCAGGCACACCCTTCTTTTTTGATTTAAAAAAAAAAAAGAGGTGCATTCAATACAAACTGATTGCTTTAGGGAGGTTACATAAATAACTTTACTTTACTGGGTAATCCAAAATCTCACATTAAAACGATCCGAGTTTTAAAACAAAATCAACACTATGCGTAAAGTTACACTGTGAAAATACATGCAGTTACTGTGAGCCAATCTATTTGTATTACACATAAAAAACTAATAGCTGCACGTTTATATTTTGGCTATTAGGTGTTTTTACAAACAAAAATACTTTCCACTACACTGTTTATTGAACACACTGTCGACTTCACTGCATTGCAACATCCAGAAAATAATTAAGTACAGACGCTCAACATCCTGTGATTCTGGGCAAATCACTTAATCTCCCCGAGCCTAACAAAAATGAATGTGTCCATCTGTAAGGAAACTGGTGCTCGTGTAAAGCGCTCTGATACCTGATATCTTCGGGTCTAGCTCGCACTATATAAAACTCTATAAAAAAAAATAAAAAAAGCTGTTTATATATATACAACATCAATAAGACGTTCTCCGGTTTAGAACAGCAACACAAGTGTTAGAACACATTTTTATATTGGTATATCTTATTTGTTGGCTTTAGTGCTTATTTTTATCCTTGCATTTCTGTTTACAATTATTTATCGTTTCCTGGCAAAACTAGCTCTACATTCCCTTCGTTCGCTGTTATCTATTGTTTCCGACCATGCCACGTTGAGGGATGTTTCACCAACACACATTCCAAAGAATGTGGCCTAAGGGCAACATCTATCAGCTTTGCTGCTGGAGAGCAAGGTTCGGGTCTTGACGAGAACTTATCAGCGTCTAATTCTGGGCAAAGCACTACGTTTTCCTATGTGCACAACTACATTAATATATCCTTGTGTACTGTAACTAGTGCCCCTGTAAAGCGCTCCAAAACATTCGCGATGTCTTTGCGCTACATACTACTGTAGAGGATATGATGTCATGCCAACATCTATGGACTTTGATACAGGGGAGCAAGGTTCGAGTCCTGACGTACATTCCATAGCCTTTATTTCGTTGCAATTCACTAAATGTTCTGATATATACAAAAAAATATATATATCCTTTTGTAATGCAACTATTGGTCATGTAAAGCGCTGCATTAACTGCACATTGTTTTTGTGCAACATTACAAAAAGAAGATGTTACAGCTGCAGCTGACGGCTTTTAAACTACAGAATAAAGGTCACGTTTTTACGTCACTTAAATATGGTGTGATTCTGGACAGATGGTACTGTAAAGCGCTTCAATACTTTCAAAATGTCTTTGCACTACATAGGATTAACATGGTATAACTGCTATAGCTGCTTAATTTGAAGCAGACGAAAAAGGAACATGTTTTGGCCTGATTTATATATGGTGCAATTGGGGTCCAATCACGTACTTTTCACATGCCTAACAGTACAATAATAATTCAACTAATTAATGTGTCAATGTGCATATACGTTTATATACTGTGACTCACAACATCACGAAAGCCCTTAAGTACAGCTGCCCAGGGGCCCTTACACTCAGTCCTTTTAATAAAAAGTAGTACACACCCAGCCCACACATCTAAAGGCACAGTACCCAGCCGAACACCACGCGCGCTAACACCTACAGCCACAACAGCGCTTTTCTTATAAGTGTTTCTGTTTACTTTTAGGTTACTTGTCATAAACCATTTACTTTGAAAAAGGCATTTAACCTTTTATTCCTAGTCGTGTTCCTCAAAATATTTGTGTTTTCTTTTGGGTGAGATACAATACTAACATAACCAGGAAAATACATTTCAACATATGTTACTGATCTGCTTTTTTTATGTAACCTCTTTAACACTTACTATAAATAAGTATTTTTTCGTGCTTATAAGGACGACTTTCCATTGCGCAACTTGATACATTTGTGTTCTATTACATTTATATCTGCTACAAACAAATACACTTTCTTAACACATGGTATACTTATACATAAGAAAAATATTTTAGGCACTACAAAGCACAACTATTTCAATACTTATATTGTTTTGACACATTTCAAACTACACTTTTATTTTTACTTATTCCAAGTGCAACTGGTACAACAGGAAACAATAAAATAGAAGATTCAAACGTGGATTCAACTCTCATTTGCAAACTTCACATCCTGGGGTTTAGGCAACATCCATCAATATGTACAACACAATACAAAGCACTGATACAGCTCCGAGCACTGATAAAACAAAAAAAGAGTGCAATAAAAATTACAAATTTTTGCATAACATACATACCTACTAATAAAAACAAATCCGTTTAAACAAAACTCAATAAAAAAATTCAAATGTACAAAGTAACTTGTCGACCATCACTTGCTCTTTTTGTGTACAATATTCGCTTGGTTTTAATATTATTTTCAATAAAAATTACAATTACATTTTCCATTGACTTTTTATTATTCCACATATACCTTAACATTTACAACACCAAAAGCTCTAAATCAAACAATTGCGAGACCTATTGCATTTATAATGCTTGTTTCTATGATTGCCTCCAGTTTTTCACCCAGGCAGATTTTGCCCTCTGCAGTTGCTACAGCGCCTAAATGAGCCCAGAAATAGGTGCTTTGATTTAAAATCTGTTTTATTAAGATCACAACATGAAACTATAGCTACACCTCCATAAATGCCACAGATAGATAACAATCCCAGGTTCCCTTATGTTAGTGGGGGCAAGAGAAGCATACATATGTTGACTAAATTCAACTTAGACCATACCCGGCAAGATATCTCGGACATTCAGCAGACAAGGCTTAATGTCCTAGGTGGAAGGAGAGGCAGAGATACTCAGGGGCAAATTTACAAGGAGTTAACGCCGCCGTAGCATCAATTTTTAAACTTTTTTTTTAACACCAAATTTAAAGTTGCCACAAACTCCAGTTAGCAGCATTTTTCCAGCTTTAACATGAATTTTTCACAACGCCAGTTTGTTTAGCGCGACTTACTGAAAATGAGATGCAAGGCAGCCGTTCCCGCGAAAAACGTCCGCAAAACACACAAGGCGATATTTACAAGGGTTTCCTTGTACGTCGCTAAAAAATAAAAACTCCTGCTAAGTCACATTAGCGGCAGTTTCTTACCGCTAGGAATTACCTGGTCTTAAAAATTACTATAACACACTTGTATAATAGGGGCCTCATTTATGAGGTTTTTGTGCAGGGCAGTGCAGTAAGGAATCTTGCTGCGCTGCCCTGCGTCAAAAAAAAAGGGCAGGAATGCGCCGTATCTATAAGATACAGTGCATTCCTGCCCTTTTTCCCAGTGCTGGCGCACAATGGGCTGCCATGCGCCAATGCCAGCACCCATGCACTATGGAAAGTGTTTTTGAGCTGGGGTCTGAGAAGAGGAGCTGCACTTCAACAAGTATCAACTTGGCACTCTTAACTGCTGCCCATAAGTCTTTACCTCTCCAATCCTCATTTTGGAGCATGGCCAACACAGTCCCACCTGTTCCAGAGTAGTTTTTCGGCAGTCTGGTGGCATCAGCCACCACCTACTGGATCCTCTCCATCTCCAGACCCAAAAAGTCCTCCAGCACAGTACATAATTTATCCCGAAAGGAATCAACAGGAATCTATGCAGGAACCAACAACACCCTCATCAGGGACTGCCAGCAGAAGTTGTGCAGATGCTCCAACCTAGAATCCAACAGTGTAAGTCTGTCTATCACTGTAGTTTATAAAACTTACAAGTTCTCCACAGCAGAGGTCGCCTCTCAGCTTGGTTTTTATCTCTTTCATTGTGCCCCTGAACACTGTATGCTCTCTTTCCATACCTATTACTCTATTCTTTACTCCTTCCAGGTATCTTCCAAAGATTTCACAGCCCCCTCAATACTCCGTAAGGTTTCCAACATTTGAACCCACGTTGTGATGAAAGAGCACACAAGTGTTTGCTCTCCTGGTGTAAGCTCCTGCCTTTGCTTTGCCTCAAGAGTCAAAGAAGTCCTTCTTTTTCTACCTCTTATGTGCAATGTCCTCTGAGAATCAGCAGTCCGATCAGTCTGGAATTCAAACTTCACAGCCAATGTCTGCATGGATGTTAACATTCGGTGTGCTGTAGAGTCTAAAACAAACCTGCTAAGCTATCAGACCCAATGGCAAAGGACCATCCTGTTCTAGCTAGGTCTGCCAGCTGCCGCTCACCCTGGGCACCATCGATATATCCACTGCGGCCCCGGTTAGGCTGTGATACACAGCTGGCCTATCATGTTCACTCCTCTTTGTCCACAATAGTTCGAGGCAGCGCTTCACAGACTGGGGGAACTCTTACTCTGCTCAAAGCCACAGGGCCTGCAGCATTCCACAGTCAGCCAGAGGGACAAGGATCTGAAACGTGCCCACCATTCCAACAACTGAGGCCTGTTGCTAGCGTTGTCCCCTCTACCCCTTTCTCTTCCTGGCCTTGGCAGCACTGGCGCTCCTGGAGGGTCAATGACAGATGAAAAACCACCGCTGTATTCAGAAGCCTACAAAATGCGCCACCAACTTGGGCTCCAGCTGGCCGACCCCTCCTCTCCAAAACAGGTGCTTTGCTTAAATATATAGATGTTTTTGTTTTGCAAATGTTCATAGTTTTTGCCTTGTAAGGCAACTGCCAGTGCAAATGACTGCTGTGAAGTTGCATAAATGTGGGACTGGACTGAAGGAGGTTATGAAGACAGAGGAAGCTATTGCTTCTTGTTGAGAATTCCTGTAGACCACTTTGAGCCACTCCTGAAGCTTTCAAAACTTTTCTTCAAGGTGGGTAACACTACCAGAACTTGTGGAAAACTTTGGACTTTGTGAAAAACAACTGCATGGGGACCGTTTGAATTTTTCGCTTTTTTAAAAGTCATAGATAACTTTGAACTCCTTTTTCCAGTACATTCCCATGGGGTGGTTTTTAATTATTTAATAACATTTGACCACTTTATCCAATTTTCAACAATGTTGTAACATTTTTCTAAAGGTTTGTATTGTTAGTTAATGTGGTTTTGATATTTTAAATAATTTATTTCACAACTGTATTTTTGTTTTGCCAAGGCATTGCTCATATAAAACGAGCATTTTCTTTGAGGAAGGCATTGCTGCCTGGTCGCAACAAGTTACCAAGGGTGAGTCAGTGGTTAAGTACATATTTGTGGCTCAGATTCTTAAGGCCTTGCTGAAGTTCAGTCAGAGCCCACTTAAAGACTGTGGCCATCTCTCTTCCATAGTCTAGCAAACTCATTCTCTAGAGTCCCCCAATACCCACCTTAGCAGTCCCATGAGAATTTGTAGCAGCACTCCAGATGAATGCTTAACACATGCTCCATGACTAACTACAGTCTCCGTTTTGTTACTTCATCATCATTGCCTTTCTTCTAAACCAGTGTTTCCCAAACTGTGGGTCACGACACAATGCTGGGTTGTGAGCTGATTTTTGGTAGGTCGTGAAAGTCAGAGCAATAAATGAAGATGCCTTTACATTCTGTGTTTAACTTGTTTCATTTGCCCTGATTCAAAGAAAGAGGTCAAACGTCAGACTGCTTTATTCTTTTAACATGGGGATTGGTGTTTACTTTTCTTTCTCTGACTGCAAAGTGAGAGGAGTTTTTAAAGTGAACTATGTGACAATGTAGGATGTTGTTTTTTGCAATACACAACAAAATGTTAATACCTGTAAATAAACTGTATGCATCCAGCAGTTAGGAACTCAAAAATGAAGCACTTTTTTGTGATTCTGAAGTGTGCTGGAAACAGAGATTTTAATAGGATCAAAACAAATCAAAACACTTACTTGGTGATGCACTAATGATAAATATTGACAGAAACCCGATTTCTGCACATTATCACTTGTGTGCTATACATTTTTATCAGTAAAACTCTATATCTGTGCATATTTAGTGCCATTTCAGTGGAAAATGTGCTGCCTGTATATGACAATGTGCTACCATATGATGCATTAGTTACATTCAAAAATCGCCCACCTCATGTCCATTAACCCGTTGCGTGCGCCCGTCGGCCAACGGCCGTCGCGAGCACTACCTCTGTAGTGCTGCGAACGTCCGTTGGCCGACGCGGCCCAGCCCACTCCGCTAAACCGCCGCACCGCGGCGGAATTGCTGCCGCAATTAAGCGGATATAGGTAAGTGTATTGCAAAAGTTAGCTGTTCTAAAAAGTAAGTCATGATTTTAAAACGTTCGGGAGCCATTGTTCTAAACCCTCCATACCATTATCCATTATTTCACCATTGTTTTAATATAGCAACTTTCCTAACTGGCAAGGCTGCCTCACCTTTGGCTACCACCAGCTACTTCTGTCATGATACTTTTTTATTTACCTTGAGCAATGGCCAACTTTCTTGTATAACTTTTGCACCCAACTTGTCTAGATTGAACCACGCATCCCAGATTAATATTTGTAGTCAGTACTCCTCCTCTGATGTGATAGAATGGGGAATAAGCATTGGGGACAAACATGGCAGTTCTATGTGCCAAATATTCCACAATAATCACAATCCCTTTTGGACGTTTCTGCTAAGTGAATGATGCTTTTTGAAACTTGACAGAAATGATCCAGCAGCCATTATGACTAAGGTTGTAAATAAGGTGCATTTGTGCTCAACTCTAAACTTAGCCACCTCTAAATAAAATTTTAAATCATTATCACTCACTAAAAATGTAGGTGGTTCTCCTCTATGGAAGACCTCTGCTACAAACTTTATAGATTGAGAAGTTATTAAATCCACTGCACCCAGCTCAAGCCATTCACTAATACAGTTAAACTACAGCCATTACATATTTTGAAATTCACCAGGAGGTGTACAGGGTCTATGTCAATAGATAACATTCCAAAGAATATTATAGGACATCTTTACAGAAACAATGTGGCCTACATATTTTGCGATGTAGTACCACCAACATTTTCCCAAATATGTATCTCAGATGTAATGAGTCCTATATGCCCATCCTGGAATATGGATAACATTAATTCCCTCATCGACGCCAAGAATGCCAATTTCACTCTTCTCAACAAAATTTAAACTTCTGTTGTATATTCTTCACATATCCCTCAAATTGCTGTTTTCAGCTCAATCTATGTTTTTTTAGGAGGCCAGTCCCTCTCATAATTTTTCATCACCTTCTTTAGTACTCCTTTCATCACCTTTTTTACTACTCCATGCTCCCACTCTTCTCCAGGAGATAACGTCTTCTATTTTTCACATCCAGCACAAATCTAAGGGTAGATTTACAAACTTGTCATGCATTGCAGCACAGTATATCACCTTGCTGCACTGCGTGACGGGTAAAGGGCAGGAATGCACTGTATTTAAGTTAATACGGTGCATTCCTGCCATTTCCTCTGCACTGCGCCCTTTTGGCAGCCTAACGCCAACGCAGGCACTCTGACATCATGGTGGAAGGGTTCCTCCATTGCATGCAGGATTGTTTTTGTGCAGGAAAGGGCACCTTCTTGCACAAAAACAATCTTGGGAGGCATATTCCTCAATGTGTGCTGCAGAAAGCAGCACACATAGAAAGAGGAAGTAACGAGGAGAAATGTTATGTTATGTTATGCCACTCCTGGGAAGACGTATCTTTTTGGTGCATTCCCAGGTTTACCAATTCTGGTACATCTGGGAGTGCATCAAAATCAATGGGCGTTGCGTGGGAACAGCCATGCAACGCCCATGGAAAGCCTTTCCAGGGGAGAATAAGGCAATGCAGTGATTTGTGCTGCATTCTTTACTCCAGATTTATGGACCCACTTAGGGCCACACAAAGTTGCATGGCTTCATAAATCTCACTTAAGGTTTGCGTCACACATGTACCATGTTGCATGGTGCAAACGCAATGCAAACTGGGTCATAAATATGGCCCTAAGTTTGGTATACATAGGTCGGTAGCTTCATATATAAAATTTTGGTTGACCACCTATAACCCTATGTGGACAAATACTGAATTCCAAGGAACAGACAACAAAATGGACAATTCAGCTTGGTTGTTTCGGTTGCATGCGGAGGTGGAAACAAATCAGAATGACACTGCGAATGCTTCTAGCACCTTGTCCCACAAATTGGGGGAAACACGTATCCTTGAGCGAGCATAGAAACTCATGGGAGTTCCTGCGAGACTTTGTGATTCCCCAAGAACCAGCGATAATCTCAGGGGGCATGTTAGAATGGCCTGATATAGAAACCATGTCCAAAGCACCACTCCTTACTTGGTAAGAGGAAGTTACCGAGAATCACAGTACAGGGATTCAGATCCAGACGTTTGCAACAAAGTAAAAGGCTCTGTATGCAAACACTGACGGCTCGGGCCTAGAGAGAAATATACAATCAAAGTTAGTTTAACCAACCATCGAAGCAGCAGTCAAACTACCTAAGCCTGTGCATGGAGGCAAGACAACAACTTAGCACAGAAGACAAGCCTCCAACTTGGTTAAGAAAACATAACTAGGGGACAAATCATGCTTTGCGCCTAACAAGTAAAGAGGCATTGCATAAAGTGCATAGCATTTGTGGAGCATACGGAACCCTGTTGAGGAAGCCAGGAGACTTCAGATGACGAACCAAGCTGTGCATCTACCAATATTAACAAAAGTTGCATGCAGCATCTTGGGAACACGGAGAACCCTCGCAAGGACTACAGCCTTAAGCGTATAACAGGTTTGCACTCTTCATTTTACTAGTGTACCCTAGTGCTTACTGTAGATTTTGTCATTTGGAAGAAATTACTGTCGTTTCATCTCAGTCTTCTGACTGCAGACATCCCAAAGACAGCACAGAGCTGAGACCCTGTCAAAGCAGAAAGTTCAAGACTCTGAGGGGCTGATTTAGAGTTTGGAGGACGGGTTACTCTGTCACAAATGTCGGGATATCCCGTCTGGCCTTTAATAACACTCTTATACACTGCACTTTACCCACTAGATTCTTGATAAATTTGGCAAAAAACTCCACCAGGGTTCAAATGCTGACATGGCGAGAGCGTTCTAAGGCTCTATTGAGAATGCTGCTTCTTTGATGTTTTGTCAGGTAGAGTTCACGTCCTGTGTCTGTCTGCATCTGGGTGGCTTGCTCCAGGTCTGATTCTTCATTAAATATTCTTACATTTCTATGGCTTCTGTCTCCCTTGTAGGATCATCACTACAGTCTGCCATCCTATCAAGTGACCCAAATACTCAGGTTCCTCTCTCCCAAATTTGCCTTTCGCCGGTTTAAATGTCAATGCCCTGAGTTTCAAAATTTCGAAGACTTGACAAACTCTCTTATCACGAACCTCTTGTGTTACTGTTACTCCAAATATCACGCTGTTGGAAAAATTTTAAACCAACTTTTTCTAACACAACCATCACTCTCTGCAGTACAGAGGAGGAAGAAGCTAAGCCAAATGGCACTCTACACACACCAAATGGTGTCATAAAAGCTGTGACATCTTTCGATTGATCATGAACTGGATATGATGGCACGCGGAGGCCAGATTCAGAGTACAAAACACTTTTGCTACATTTGGAGATGGTGGGAAGGAGAAATCTGTCCACTCCTACATATTGGGAATGTAAATGTATGCACACAAGTACAGACTGGCTATTATTAACTTCACACTTTTCCTATCTTGAGTTGTCAAGGTACATATAAGTGAAGTTATGTATAGTAAATCTACACTTTTCTGTATACGTCTTCATAATCTTTTGGTTGCTGATGATCTTGCTAGAGTATTCTAAAGCACAGTATTTTAGCTCCACTATTTTGTAGCTCAGTGGCGGCTGGTGACATTTGAAAGTGGTGAGGCGTAAAAGTTGGGTGCGGCGCACTGTGGCGAGTGAGCGTAGCGACCGAGCCCGTACATATCAAAGGGGGTTCTCCCCCCGAGGAAATTTTTAAAAAAGAGCGGCCAAATGGTGCATTTTCAATGATATTTCAGAAAGCAAGAATGTTAATAAAGCAATTGGGAAAGTGAAGCAATTACATCAATATAGAGATTTTGTATGATAATATAATGTAGGTTGCTGCTTATCAATATAACCACAGATCTTCATTACAGACTTTGAGATAAATAACAATGAGTACCTCACATATTTCTTTATTTATTGATATCTTTAGAAATTACGTATATTGAGGAAATACAAGCTACTGTGATTTATTGGACTGAACATGTTGAGACAGCAAGCAATAAATATTAACAGGTAGTAGGGCACCCTACAAGGCACTGTACGTCTCTTTGAGAGCAACCAACCAAAAGTTAGTGAACATTAAACAGATTGAATTTAGGCATAATACGTTATACACCATTAGTTTCAGTGTCTCCAATATCTGTACAGCAGATAATAAACAACTGAGCAGGTCCGAAACGAGCAGCATTCAAGAAATGGCCACAAACTGTTCAAGAAATGTTAGGATTAACAAATTGTTCACTTTTTGTAGACAAAATCAGCATGTCTGTCTTTAATAGCAGCGAACTTCTCAATAACTTGAACGTTAAAGTCTGGGATTCTTTTAACTAGGTCTCTCTCTATAGAGAGCATTGCTAAAGCATTCAGTCTTTCCTGAATCATGGTGTTCTTCAGGAATGTCTTAATTCTGTTTAACGTGGAAAAACAGCGTTCCGACTCAGCTGTTGTCATAGGAGTGGTAATGACTATTTTTAGTAAAGCCACTGTCTCTGTAAGTGACTTTTGCATATTAAGTTTCTGGATTAAAGCCAGCAAAGAAATGGCACCAGTGGCCTGCCGGTATACACTCATTCCGTACAGTACAGTCAACTCAGTTTTCAGGTCCTCTTTGTTTTTTTTTTTGTTTTGGTTTTTTTTTTGTCCTCATTCGCCTTGAACCATAGTAGACAAACCGTCTGTTCATACCCCTACTCAATGACCTAGGATAGCACCGGCTCTTTTTGATGGATTCTCTCGATACCTTCAGCCAGCAGGGGTATATTTCCAGACCAACATGCTACTTTCCCTCAGAAGAAAGAGGATAGGTTTCACTCCCACTTGATCTATACGACCAGATGGACTCTTACGATGTCCCGGGGGAAGACCCAGCATAGTCCAAGGAGTATCCAATAGGCATAATCATCGGACCCGCCCTTCATTATAACATATTCAAAATGGAAGTAACATGACACATATGAAGATTTTTCTTAAACTATTTCCATTGAAGCAGCAAGTCCCAGTATGCAATCTTCTTTCGACTACCAGATCTAGCCAAGTCCATCTTAGATGTTTCGTATAAAGAAGTCAGCCAGTCCGAATGTTTGGGAGGGACAGGGTCTACCAGGTCCTCTTTGTTGAGCATAGGATAAGCTTCCACAGTCTCATTCAGAGCTTGCTCAGGGAAGGATTGATCATATTTTGCAAAGTGTTCACTTTGCAATAATGCGGCACTCACCAAATGTTTGGTAAAAGCAAAACGTTCTTGTGCATGCACAATTATAATGTCACATATCTCCTTTGCAATTCGGACCAGACTGCTGATGTTTTTCCTGCGATTTGAAAAAGTAGAATCCTTTGGCAGTTTGCTGTCTAAATTGTCAACCTTATCTCTCAATTTGATCATGCTTGTGACAAACTGACTGGTAACATTTTGCACAAAGACAGTATCTATTTCTCATTTTTGTAACTGGTTGTACAAATTGTCGACATGATTCATTATGCCATGAAATACAAAAAGTAAGAACTGAAACTCTCTGTCTTGTAGTGTTCTAGCAAAGCCACGGGCTTCATTCCGACTTTTGAATTCAAGGTCTTCATAGGCTTCTATGGCGTCAAAACATTTCTCAAGATCATCCCTATGTTGATATATTAGGTTGATTGTACGTATGTTAAAGTTCCAACGATTTGAGGGTCCCCTTGGAAGCCTTTTGGCCACAATCTCCTGAAGTACTTCCGTTCTTTTGGGGGAACGTGAGAAGAATGCTGCTATGCCTCCTACATCGAAAAAGAAAATTTGTGCCTCGGAGATCTTTGATACTGCCTGTTGCATAATAAGATTAAGTTGGAGGGCGTAACAGTGCACATAATGAGCATTAGGGTACACATCTCTAATTCTTTTCTGTACTCCACCAAGGCTTCCACTCATTACGGACGCAGCATCATAGCTTTGTGCAATAAGTTTTTTTTTTTTGCGGCAGCTCTGGAAAAATCAAGTTCAGTTCACACAGTATAGCTGAAGTAATGGTTTCTGCACTAGAGTCTCTTAAATGTGTGAAGCCATAGAACCTCTCCACAACTTTACTGTCATTGTCAAGGTACCGAAAGACTAATACGGACTGTGTTTTTGTGGCCACATCAGTGGTGTCATCAGCCTGTATAACCACAAAGTCTGTGTTTTGCACCTGTTGGACAATATGGCTTCTCATAATTTCTAGCATACACTCAAGGAGTTCATTTTGTATTGTTTTAGAGGTGCCCTTAAAGACTGTAGCACTTGCTAAATGTACTTCCATTTCATTGTCTATGCTTGCTATTAAATCCACAAGGCCTCTGAATATTCCAGGATTTGAGGAACTTTCAGATTCATCATGGCCTTGCAATGCTAGTTCGAAAGCACCACAGAAACGAATGCAATCAATTATTTTTGATAGTATGTGTCTATTTCTATCAACGGCTTCATTGTGTTTCTGTATTGTTTTGCGGTATGCGTCGTTTATGTGGTGCTCAATTGGTGTGTCTCCCAACATTCCCAGTCTTGTCAGGTTTTCCATATGGATTCTTGTGTGTGCATGCTTCTTTATTTTGTCTGACAAATGCTTCAAGTCTGTTACTCCTTTTTTTGTCCAAGGAATGTCACCACCAATCAGCAAGCAGGGGAAGCAGAACAGAGAATTTCTTGACGGGCACCCTGTAAGCCAATCAACTTTTGTGTACCAGGTGTTTGAGAATGTACGTTTGTAAGTCTTCCCTCTGTCCTGGGAAATTTGTTGTAGTTTTAGGTCAGGCCGATCAGGTCCTAATTGCTTTATATTTAGTTTCTCTTCAAGTCTCCGTCCAAAGAATGCCCTTGCAAGTAGCTGTTCTACTGTATTCATGCTGATGCTGAACCTTACCAATATTAAAGTAACCTGTCAATAATCAAAGTACAATGTATAAGGTTTGGTGCAATAATATCAAATTTCAGTATAAATACAATTCTTGTGCATTATCACAATATATCTCCAACAGCTCCCCTTTGCACAACATGACTGCTAAAAATACAGCCTTACTGCCTGCTGCCTCTGTGTGCCATACTGGTTGCTGAAGGTACTGAAACAGACACTGCTTGAGGGCATTTAACAAGGCAAGAGATAGATAGTGCCTTTAACAACCGTTATAGCCCAAAGCACAGGGCTAAGGCTATTAGTAAATTCCATCCACTGAGGGTACAATGTTCAAAATGTGCACCCACCCCAACCACCATGTAGAGTGACCACATACATAGCCCTAACTCCAATGTAAAAAAATATAGCATCAGTTTCCTTACCTTTAACACTGGTGAAAGAGCAGCAAAGGAGGTTGGGGCCTCTTGTTCTTCACCCAAAAAGTTCCCAAAAATTAGGTAATGCTTGTCAGGCTTTACCAGGTGCTGAAAATAAAAATATAACAATTTAGTCAACCAAACACAGACGGTCCTCTCACAGATGAGACAGCGCCCCTCAGCCTTCACATGCAGGAACCAGTCCGTCCGACAACCCATCCATCCACACCCAGATAACCTTTGTGAAGTGTCTTGCACTAGGGACGAACACATCGCCACGTTTTTAGTAACTTTTGATACGTTTGAGCTAGAAACACATTTTTTGTTAAAATCTGCAGATTATGCAGCAGATGAAGGATTAAGTGGCAAATGCAGCTATCATAATTATGCGGTGAAAGAAAGCCACAGCCATAGAAAAGCGTAATTCCACTGGCCCTGAGCATACGTAACTGTGGGGCGTGCCATGTTGAAGGACTAGGGAGCGGGCCCGACAGCTACTTGATTAAAGTGGCCCTGTTTTAATTAACAGCAGCCCCTCCTGACATATTTTCTAAAGGCTGCTAGTCACAAACCCCATGAAACCAAACAATTCAAACAGGCCCAACCCAGGGCTTAACTTGTAAAAGAAAGAGCCCCAGGGCAAAGCTCTGCTATAAGCCCACAGCAGTCACTACTATGTATATACCAAGGTCTCTTGAATCTCCCTCCAGACATCCCCGGACTCTACATCTCACTCTTGCAGGGTTCTACTTTCTCTCTTGGTGAAACCTTTACCCAAACAGTACCACCAAGTGTAGAAATCACATAACAATCAAGTAATGCTATCAAAAAATGTGATGCACTGTGCCGCATAATTTTGTCAACCTTGTCGTAAAATGTTGTCGCATAATTCCAGTGGTCCTGCTTCTCGTAGGAGCCCAAGGGCCAGGCCTGGGGCTGAGGGGGGAAGCGGAGATGACGCCAGGTACCTTGGGGCAGAGGAGCATGACGGGAGCTCCTGAAGTGATTAGCATATCCAAAGGCTGCCGGGGGTCTGAGACACACAGAGGATGGGCACTATCAGTGCGTCAGCAGCAACGCATCTGCACATTAAAAGCAGCGCCTTTATTTTACTGATTGCAAAGCGTCTCTTTTTAAATGTGCCAAGAAAGCTTAAGTTTACCGACCCTTTGTAGTAAAAAAAAAGTTCTTATTTTGTTTCAATTTCAAAGGTCAAGTTAGCTGGTGGAAAATATATGTGTGCTTTCCAGTATGTAAATTAAATTTTAAATTTCTCTTTTTAATTTCCATTTGTCATGATATCTATTTTTCTGTTGTTTTTGCACAGCGCTCGCAGTCACGAGTCCGCTTTGGAGCGCTATATTAAATATAACATGATCCCAGCCTAGGAGTTACTTGTATGTAAAACTAGGCTCGTGTCCCGTGCCTCACGTTCTGTACAGTACCATAAATACATTCCCTTCACATAATATGTCATCACTTATATCAGGATTGGATTAGCAAGGAGCTTCTGGGAGCTACATTTGTGTTTTTTTGGTTTGTGATTTATTGCACGGCAGCTCCGAGTGAATGTTTAAAGATCCATGTAAATGTAGGCTCGGTATTTCCTTGAATACGCATAAAACAGGTCAGGCATACTGATGTAATCGCATACACAAGGTCATGTGTGTTACATGAGAGTCCATGGAACATGTTTGTATCATGTTGCCAAATGTAACACGTACTTCATATGATGTATATATAATATACTTTGCACAGTTTTTGCCTCAGCTGTGACCGCAAAGGATGGTATGATAAGGTTTCGAAGGGCTTCTGTGTTTGCAGGCTCAAGAAGAGAGTTCCTCGTAGGTGCCAGCGCCGGTGTTTGGCGCTGTACAGAATGAATAAGTGGGCGTCTTATCCTTGGTTCTGGAGCCTGTGCGCTCATTCCACCGGGCATCACACGGGCCACACTCAGCATCCCGCCTCGGTGGGCCTGCCCCTGTGTCTGACGGCATAACCCCACCAGTAGATCAGAGAAGATGGCTCCCCTGGGTGAGCACCTGCCCCTGTGACTGACGGCTGAACCCCACCAGTAGATCAGTGAAGATGGCTCCCCTGGGTGAGGACCTGCCCCTGTGACTGACGGCTGAACCCCACCAGTAGATCAGTGAAGATGGCTCCCCTGGGTGAGGACCTGCCCCTGTGACTGATGGTTGAACCCCACCAGTAGATCAGTGAAGATGGCTCCCCTGGGTGAGGACCTGCCCCTGTGACTGACGGCTGAACCCCACCAGTAGATCAGTGAACATGGCTCCCTCAGGGACAGTCCCAAGATGTGCTTACGTGCAGTGCACAGTGACAGGCCGGCTCGCACCCACACTTATATACGACTTGGTTGCTTTGAGTTGGGAATGGCTAACTACATATGACAATTCACATGTTAAGGTGTCAAAACATACACTGACTCACACGCAAACAACTCCGGCATAGAGCCAAGATTTGCACACGTGAAATCGCGCACTCGCACTCAGACCTAAACTAACACGGGGTGGGACTGACAAAACACCTGCACAGATGTCACATCTGAGATGTGCACACTGAATCACAGCACATATATGTCAAGATATGCACGCCTGTATACAGTGACTCATGCCGACATAGGCCCACCAAGACACTGTTTGAAGCGAATCTTGCATACACACCGACTCTGGGGGAACCTTTCTACCCGCCATTTCCCAATGTTGAAATGTTTAGTCACTCAGAAATGACTCTCTCTACTAGCTATTGATGATTGAATGAAATAAATCAAGGCTGAGGTGAGGTAACCCAAGCAGGAGCGAGCAGTAGGCACTGTCTGGCAGTAGCAGCACTGAACATGAGGTGTCTGTGGCGCGGTCTGCTCCGACGTCACGGTCACAGTCACGCTTGCTTCAGCAACGTAGAAATGGCCAATCACTGTCTGCATGGCTTCATAAGCCATGACAGTGATTGGTCATGCTTGTTACACATAGTGCCACCCACGCGCGGCGCCCAATGCTCAGGACTCAGGCAAAGCCGTGCCTCTCAGCCAATCCAGACGCTGCTCCAGCAGCGCCAGGATTGGCTTGAGCAGGGATACTCCCCGCTCATTAGGAGACCGGGGGCTGCGGCATGAAACAACCCTTGGTCTCCTAATGTGCAGCCTAGTGCGCATGTTCGGGCTGGTCGGAAAAATGATCATCCCAAAACCGAACATGCGCACTCTCTTGCTGCTGCGCTAGACCACCACCACTGACCCTCCTTGCTGCATGTTGTGTCAGTCAAACCTGCTGTCAGTGCGTGCCCCACCCCCTTCAGAGCCATTGCACGACTGACTGCCTCGGGCGTGGCCCGGTGACCGGCCGGCCCGGATTAATTATTCGAGTAAGTTAATTTAGTGACACTGACAGCGCCCCGATGCGACTCGATGTGTATAGTGGGGCAACGCCCCAGCGCCCTAATGGACGCACCGCCACTGTAATGTAGCTACATTTTCAGCTGGTAATATACCGTGGCAACACCACATATTCAGTCCCCTCCGTGGAAGCTTTGAAAAAAGAAGCTATTGCTGGGCCTTTTATACATGGATGGATTGTTTATGTTGAATGCTACTCCCCCACCTGAGGATATCCTACATTGTAGGCAAGAGCATATCCTTAGATGCTTGAGAAGAATGACAGAAGCATGTGCCTAATAGAAACAATATGTCAGGTATGCATTAGGCAGATAGATATTATTAGGTTTGTGTAGATTTCTATCAGGATGTTTTTCACAATGGTTTCGACCTAGTACTCCCCAGGTGATGGGGCAGCCCACCCCCTGGCTGTGACACAGAGCCATGCAGCCCCCAGGCCGCCGGTCCAAGAACCCAGCTCCAGGCCACAGTTAACATAGCTCAGGATTTGTGGTCCCTAAGGGCTGCATGCACCGAGTAACTTTTCCGCGCCCAGTAAATCCCCAGGAGTGTACACTGCTCCATGCACCAAGCTGTGCAGCTGTGCATTAGAGATGGTGTGTTCAAATGCCTAGGGATCAGAAGTATCCCAGCGTGCCTTCTGTCATCCGGACTACATTGCCATCGCCTCGCCGGACTCAGATGGTCATTAGCTGCTCCCTGGGTGATCGCTAAGAGGAGGATGGACTGTTCTAGGCCTTACAAGTAGAAGGGGTGCATGAGGAGGAAGGTGGGCAGTGTTGGGTGGGGTGGAGGTCTGAGAGCCACACAGCACATATTATGTAAAAATAAAATTAATTGATGGCTCGAAGAAACATGTAGTAGGCATGCATTTCACACCGTGAGCAGAATACGAACTGGAAACTACTAGTAGAACAGGACAAATCATATTTTCCATATTTTCCCACAGTGCCAAGTTATGCAGCTGGTGGGGCTGGGGGCGCCTTTGCATAATCAGCCCTTACCTAGTTTCAGGCGGTTTCTTCTTGCCCAAGGAAGACAAGGTTACAATGAGCACTGAACAAGTTGTTCAATTGCTTAGAACTATGGGGCATATTTACAATACATCTGCTGCACTTTTATGCCACAGGAGTGTCACTTTTGTGACGCTCTGGAGGCACAGTGTGCCAGCCCATATTTAAAAGATCTCGCAAAGCCACCCTGCATGGCTTTTCATAGCCTTGTAAATATCGAGTAAGGCTTACTCTACGTGGAAGGGGTGTTCCATGGGTGCTGCTGAGGGTGTTCCCACCCAACACCCATGTTTTTTTACTCTGCCCCAGATTTACAACATAGCGTAAATCTGGGGCAGTGCTAAAACTAACATAACAAGTCTTCTTTCCACACACATAGAACGAGGAAAACACCTCCTTTGATCGTTTTTGTGCAGGAAGGTTATCCTTTTGTGCGCAAACACAATCATGCCAACAACACAGAGATTGGCCGCAGTTTGTGCGCCGACGCTGGCAGAAAGGACAGGAATGTGCCGCATCTTGTAGATACGGGGAATTCCTGTCCTTTTCTTTTGAGGAAGGGCAGCACAGCTAGAAGGCTTGCGCCACTGCCCTATGCCAAAATATTGTAAATATGCCCCCATGTTTTCTAACTTTTGCATTCTAATAGGTTTCTGCACTTGGACGCTAATGTTGCGATACCAGGTCAAGAAAAGTACAAAGTCCTACAAAAAAACTGAAGAAAGAGGGTGGGGCAGTGACTGCATTTGGACTGTAGTGAATTTCATCACTTAAGCACTTACATTTAGAGAGTGAAATCCTTTTATTAGTGTTTTCAAATATTACATGATCCCCTCCGGAACAGCATAAAGTGGTCTCCTACACAATGGTGCGTGCAGGGTGCAGTTCAAATCCACCCAGACACCCCAACGCAGAAACACAGTCTAATACATTTTGCATGTGCACAGATTCAGAGGAGAGAGAAGTGTGGGCTAGGGGGATTTCACATGTCTCTGTTGCCTTTCTGCCATCTGTTCGGTGACACACTGGATCTTGGCCTACATTTGTTTGTGCTTACAATCTTTAATTACTAGAGCACTTGAAAGTTTGGAGGCATGGAAAGGGATAGTAGGGGTAGGTTTCAGTGGGATGGCATTCAATAATGAGATAAACTGGATAGGTTCTACATACAATCTAACATTTGGGAAAAGGTAAGAGGGACATTTAGAAACCACTTTGGGGTGGTTTAATTTCCCTAATGACATGAAATGAAGTAGTGGAAGTTTCTGTGCAGAAAAAAAGCTAAAATAAAACAATTTATGGTCTACAAACGTATGTGTCTCGTGTAAATCAGAAGTGTTGGCATGTATGGTTTTAACCACTATATTATAGTTGATTGAGAGGAAAGCACAGTAAAGTCTACAAAAAGCGAACACCTCAAAGCTATTTTTTTCTTCCATCTTATGGCTTACCTTTTCTAATGTCTCCACCAAGCATATGCTGGTTTAAAATTATAAATGTCAAATCAAATTGAGTTCCCCAAACCAGAGCTACAAACACGTTTTCTTCAGCCTCCACAAAGCCCCTACATCCAAGGGTTTAGACATATGTGCGACACATGGATGCCCCATATCTTTGATGCTGCGAAAAGATCACACTGTAGAAATGTATCCAAAGTTGGCTGGTCTGGGTGGACTTCAGTGCTGGTGGGAAGGGGGATGACTTGAATGTGGCAATTAAGCAGGGATTTCATGTCGGAAAATCAACATGGGTATTGGTGACAGCTTAGATGTATATGTGAGGGGACCTTGATTGCGGATAAGAGGGAGGTGAGAGAATGTGGTTTGGGGAGAGACTTTAAACATAGCTCTTGCGTTGCCTTGCAATGACTTGCGTCACGCAAGAACAGGGCAAGTACTTAGTAAATCTGGGCCTAGGTGTCACATCAGATCTTCTGCAGCACAAATATTTCTCAATCCTTCCTTTATGGAATAGCCTTCCATCAACATCTATGCCAGTTCATCTTCCGTTATCAATTAACGTTATTTCATATTTCACTAGTGTGAGAAGTTGGCCTGGTATATGCTGTTCACTAATTAAAGTGGACACCTTGCACCAGTCCGATTCGACTCTTATGGTAGGTAGGTTTAAGACAACCTTTATAGAAAGCTATCCTAGTGGTAGCTGTGGAGAGCAGCCTTCAGGCTAAGTCTTGGAGGAATGTAAAGCAGCTTGTTTTACCACACAATCTCTAGAATCACCAAATGAAAAGACTCCACACAGGTATATATATCAAATATATATGTATTTATTAATAAACAACTCTCTACTAATCTCTTTATGAGATTAGAAGCCAGGAACATATGTACAAGTCAAGGTTTTATCAAAATAAGTTAGCACAAGTAAATATCACAATCTTATCTTGGCTAGACCGAGGTCTAGAGCATTTAGAATCGAGGGACCCCAGAGAACCACCCCAGGTAGTTGTAGGAGACCCACAGGGGACGGATGCGGTGTTCAGACACTGGTGCGAGTCCTGTAAGAGTCTATGCGAGAGAACGCGATTGAGTTATCAATGTTACAGGTCCCTGGCGTGTTCGAGGCGAACACACCGATCGGTCAGTACGAGTCGAAGGACGCGGATACTGATAGAGTTACAAGGGAGTTGGACGCGATGTGTCTAACACAGACGCGAGCCCTGTACGAGCCAGTGCGATAATCGCACGGGGAAAATAGGAGTTTTAGGGCACTTCTAGGGTAGCTACAGGCAAGCCACTTACAGGGTAAGTAGTTCTAGGGCCCACACCCACAGGAGCACCGTAGTGCTGAAGTTACCTCACCCAGGGGAGCCGGGTGCATAGGTGTCCTTTGGTGTCGGGTCGCTGCGTCGTTTTCAATGGGAGCCAGTGAAGACTTGCTGCTTGCGACGACAGAAGAAGTGTCCGTTGGAATCCAAGCCTGGATTCGGAAGGAGGAAGACCTGAAAGCAGAGGGGACAGTGTTCACAGTCACTTGGCAGTGACTCTGGGCAAGGAAGATGAATGCCCACCGTCGTCGACAGCTTCGGGTCGTTCACGGGTGTCTTGACTCTTCGACCACGTGGTCCAGGCAGCGTCGATGATGACCAGGAGCTGGATTCGGTGTGTCCCACGACGTCTGCAGCTTACTGAGGTGTCGGCGACTCGATTGGAGCCAACAAGCCTTGGTAGCAGCAAGTCTTGTGGTGATGAGGAAAAGTCAAAGGTGCAGACCAGCAAGGTCTGGGGGACTTACCCAGCAAGGGTAGGTCAGGGCAGGCCTGGAGCAACCAGGGGAGCCCTTTGGTTTTGTTGGAAAGTCTTCTGGGGACCCACAAGCCGGCTGGCAAGGGATCGCAAAGACACCTTGGGAGGATCCACTCAACAGGGGCCCACGGTCACTCGGAACGGTGTAGGCCTCTGAATTCGGGAGGGATCTCTGCTATAGGCTTGGACCACACGTGGTCCAAAGCACAAGTTCGTAGAACGTCGTGAAGGGGTTGTACTTGACAATAGTGCACAGTACCCAGGGGCTGCGGTTCCTCATCACTCGTGGGGTCCACTTGCCTCAGCTTCGCTGGGGACTCACGATGGCCTTGGAGAAGTCAGGAAATCCTCTTCCTGGGCTGCAGGGACTTTGGGCTCCGGTGGGAGCGGCGTAGTTTGCGACCATCATTGTAGTTTTTGGTGCCTGCCAAGCAGGGGAGTCACTCCTTGACTCCAAGGGAGATTCTTCAGTCTTCCAAAGGTAGTGGAACGTCGAAGGTCCAGGATTCTTCTGTAGAGCGTCGTCCAGGGAGATCTGGGTTGCAATGCACAGGTTCCCCCTCTTATCCTAAAAAGAAGGGAGGGACTAGATCTATGATCCCACCTATGGGAGGGTCAGGGGAGTGGGTGGCTACACCCACTTCCCTTTGTCCAGTTTCGCGCCAGAGCAGGGGCAGGTAGCCCCTGAGCCGGTTTGAACTGGGGTATGCACAGAGGAGCCTTCTGCTCCCCCAGTGCAGGACTTCAAAGCACTCTAAGAGTGCACCCACCCAGCCCCAATACACTAAACCCTGTCTGGGAGGTGGTCACACCCTCTTGTGACAGGATATCTATTGTTGGGCTTCCTCCACTGTGAGTTTCGGTCATCAGCAGGAGGGCAGCCCAGTGTCTGTGACTGGTGGCATCCATCTTGTGATGCCAGGGCTCTGGAAAGAAGTTACCGGTTAGGCCGGTGTGTACATGTCTCTCCCTCTAGAAGGGTGGAATGCTACCCCCGCCGCCAGAACTGGCGGGGGGGTAGTATTCCAAGATGTTTGACACCAAACACGAC
This sequence comes from Calotriton arnoldi, assembly GCA_963921515.1. Taxonomy (NCBI): domain Eukaryota; kingdom Metazoa; phylum Chordata; class Amphibia; order Caudata; family Salamandridae; genus Calotriton; species Calotriton arnoldi. The sequence continues at coordinate 1,756,095 of CAWUFW010000585.1, read as the reverse complement.
ATGTTTCCGTGCAGCCATCCCAAAGTTAGCATTTAACGCGAGGTTATAATGCGCTTAAGAGTATATGGTCAGGCTGCACTACAAACAGCATCAGAGAAGGGTCTCTGAACGCTGCAGAGGGCTCTGCTCATGCAGGGACACCCTCCCACATAAGAACCAAGCACTCTGCCTTCAGGATTGATAAGGCCTGCCATAGGAGTGACTTATAGGTTTGTATGTGTGTATGTATGCAGTGGTATAGGTAGCCCATACCACAGTAAGGGGTGCATGCACCACCTTACCCAGGCTGCAGTAGCAGACCTGTGGTGTCAGATTTAGTCTGCTTCCCAGGGGTGGCATAAGACATGCTTCAGCCCCTGGTAGGCCTGTGAAGTACCTATGCCCTTGGCACCTAAGGTACCATATACTAGGGACTCATAAGGCACCACAGTAACCAATCACTAGTGCACCTAGAGTGCACTCCAAGTCGTTTAGAGAGAACAGAGAGGCTGGGGCCCTGATTAGCAGGGACCCAGCCCGACTATAGCTAGAAACCAGTGTAAACATCAGAAAAAAGTGGGGGCAACATAAGAGGCAGATCCTACTCTCCTACAACTAGTAATTGGTGATAGACCACAGAGCACTCGGCCCCTCTTTAACTGAAGAAGTGCTCTTCCAAATCCCCACATGCACAGTGTTTCTTATCCTTCTCAAATCCAGCTCCTCCTCTTTGTAGGATCCACAAAGGGAAGAGGTCCAATCTCACCTTCCTGTGTGTTTGATTTTCTTTATGGCTGCTTCCACTTTACAAGGGCCATTGCATTGCTGTGAGCATTCAGGATTTCTTAGAGGGAAAGGGGACTACCCTAATATGCGAGCTGCAGCTGCAGTTCCCATTTATAGACTGTGAATTTAAAATAGTGTAGATAGAGAAAAGTTCTGTATCTCTTTCTTTTAGATGATCTTTATTCTGAGAAGGGTCAGTAAAATTAAGCTGTAAAGCTTCAATGTAGCAGTTGAATGTCTGTGCTCATACTAAGAAGCCTTTATACAAAAGTGATGTATGTATCTCATGTGCAATCTGTTCTGTTGTGGTTTCAGAGAGAACCATGAAATTTCGGAAGTATTCCACAGTTGCCTGTGAAATAGGGATTTGATCATAACGACAGCCCCTTTCCCACAGTTTTAATATTGTCATATCCCCACTCCTATTTGCCCTGGTACTCGAGCCCCTCGCGACTTGGATACGACAAGACCCAGTGATACGGGGACTAAGGTGGACGGAGGGGTGGGAAGACCGTATATCACTGTACGCAGATGATATACTACTATACATGACCTCCCCAGCCGCTCAATTGGTCGTCTATTGGATATCTGTGCATCATACGGGAAATATTCGGGGTACATGATTAACTGGGCGAAATCGGTTTTGTTTGTCCTCCATGGCCCTCCTCCGCGCCTACCCAGGGAGTGACGATACAGCTTGGGACGGACGGTTTTAAATACCTGGGCATCCACGTCACGCCCGACCCTACGCAATTCTATGAGCGCAATCTCGCGGCACCTCTCCTGAGACTTAAGAACGATGTGAAACACTGGCATGCACTACCCCTGACCCTTCTGGGCCGTGCAGCCTTGTTCAAGATGATGGCTCTTCCACGGTTCCTATATGCCCTGCAAAATACGCCTACCCCGGTCCCAAACTCGTATTTTAAAGCCATTGAGGCTGAAGTGGGACTGCTCCTCTGGGGGGAAAACCACCCCGCATAGCCCTATCCAAACTCACCAGAAGCTGGTACGATGGTGGAATAGCCTTGCCCAGTGTACAATTGTACTACTGGGCCTCGCAACTTATTATAGTGAACCAATGGCTCCATGCCCCGCAGGAGGAACCGGCTCTCCGGCTTGACAGGCATGCTCTCGGGGCCGGTGGACCCCTAGCGGCACTTTACCGCAAAAGCAAAAAAGGCGCATGGATTGGTCCCACTGCACATACAATAAACATATGGTTCACAGCGCAGCTAGTGCTTGGTTGGGAGGGAGTCCTCACCCAACTTACACCACTGTGGGACACGCCTAAACTAGGTATGCTCCGCCACAGTAAGGGCTTTGCACAATGGGACCTTATTGGTATCTCGAGAATTGGAGACCTCTGGAAAAAGGGAGAAGTAGTGACATTCGCCCAACTACGAACAACATACCAAATGGCTGATTCCGAACAGTTTCGCTACACACAAATTAAACACGCACTCACAATGGCCATACCCAGAGGCACCGATCTCCCCGAATCATCGCCGCTCGAGGATCGTCTCCTTACAGACCGCCTAACTAAAAAAGCTATTTCCCTCACTTATCGCAAACTAATGTATAATCAGAAAGATCCCACGCAGGCCTTGCGAGACAAATGGAGAGTTGACTTAGGGGACATGGACGACCAGGAATGGCAGGAGGCACTGGCATCCCCACGAGAGGTGGCAATCCCGTCACGACTACAACTGGTGCAACTGAAGATCCTACATAGGACATACTACACTAGAACTATGCTCCACAAAATTGGCCGGACAGAGACGCCTCTCTGTCTGCGGGGATGTGGGACGCGGGGCACTTATTACCACACGCTATGGGAATGTCCCCACATAACACACTACTGGGAGGCAGTCATGGAGACGATTACCCGGGTGTGTGGCGCTGGGGTTCCCCCTGAGCCAAAGAGGTGCCTCCTCAATGTATGGGAACCGACCGACCTTAATCACACAACACGAGACTGGGCAACCCTCGGGATCACGTTAGCTAAACGTAACATTGCACAGCACTGGGGCGCATCCACCTCTCCCTTGCAACAACACTGGTGCCAAGACATGGATAGAGCAATGGTGGCCGAAAAAGCAGTTTTCACACACAGAGGATGTCCCAAAAAATGGGAGCGGGTGTGGGGCAAGTGGAATTCGTTCCGTGGTAACATATGTGCCCCCCGGCAGAGGAATCAGAACCAGACCTAAGCGACTAGCTCACAAGGTTTACTACAGGGTCGGTTACAATTCCAGGGTCAGGGGTCCAGACAATAGACAATATGCTAAATTAAGACGTGAATGTCCAGTAACTATGCACAATGCATTACCTGTGTGTATAACCTATGATGATTGTACCAACTAATGGACACTGCCAATAGTAACCAGCAATGTTCTGTTTTATTTGTTGTTTATGTGACAATAAAAAGTTTATAAAAAAAAAAAATATTGTCATGGCTGCAAGCATTATACTGCATGGAGGACCAAATCAAGCTGCAAGGTTAAATTATGGTCAGAATTATGCAGCCAAAAAAATGCAAACTATGCAGCCCACTGTCAGTATTATTTTAATCTATTTGAGATAAAAACTGCATTTTTTGTTAAATATGCATATTTTGTGGTAAACGTCGAAAATATCAGGTGGTAAATTTTGCAGTCACTGAATCACCTAAACACACTGACACTCACCTTTGCCCATTGTTTTATTAACAATGTATTCAAGCAAAGTAAACAAAGCCTGAACATTCTTATTCCATTCAGTGCCTGTTGTTAGCTGCACTTTGAAGTAAACAGCTTTTTTTTTTTTTAAACACACTTAATTGATTTTCTTGGTTTCACAAGTCATACATTATGTTAGGTACTTTGGTAGGTACAATAGCAGAATTTTATCATGCATAACGTCAGGTGTACACCTCAGTATTGCAGTGTTTACAAGTATTTCGTACCATTTCTTACAATATACTTTACAGAAACCTTATGTAGATGATACCAAGGTAGTAACAGGATACCCTTACAAGTGCATTTAGAATAACTTCAACAATTACGAACCACCACCCCCCCTCCCTCCCTCCTCTGGCTCCGCTTTGGTTAGTGCCTATGATGCCCGGTTCCATCCTGGTTCCTACTTCAAGCTAACTGACCCAAAATAAACAGGTAATATAAAAACTATACAATGGGTACCATGTATAATATGGTCCTATATTGCCACTCAAAACACTTGGCTTTTGGCCTCATAATTTATGATTTCACTATATGTTACAGTTACCCTTATGTATTCTCTATACATGTTTATATGTATGTGGATATACCCTTGTCCATCCTTGTACTTTCCTCCATCAAAAACAGAAGGGACAATACTCCATCCTTTGTTGTTTATTATTTACATTCAGCAGCATCACGTTTGCCTGCTACTACAGAAAGATACGTTAAAGAGACAGCCAACGAATTTCTGCTCCACTCAGGCCTGTCCACACCGGGAAGCACTTATCATTGCTTGCATTTGAACTCTTGAACAACTACCTGTCCCAGATAAAATGTTGCAGTCTTTCTTCGACTTTCGTATTCTGGTACACTACCAAGCATCATTCATTATTTTTCAAATTCATTCCAATTGTTCATGGGTGCATTTTATTTAATCACAGAAGCTTTTTTCTCATTTTCAGGTCTGTATAAACAGCTTTAGCTGTCTGCAAACATACCATTTCAATACTTTAATATATGCTTAGAGTGGAAGAGGGACCTGCCCCTTGTTCATGATTCAATGGTTTTCCTGTCAAACTCAGCTCCCTGTTTGAAACTGAATAGATTGCCTCCATAGTCTTGTATTTGTTCGAACAAGAGGAGTATTTTAGTCTCACCATGTTTTCATTTGATGTTGCATAGCAGCCTTCCATTGCTGCCGTCAGGGAACTCTTTTTCTTTTCTCTCAGCATCCAGGCTCCTCAGGCACCCCAATATACATAGGAACCGTTCCAAGATGGCTGCTGGAGCCCAAAAGGACTCTCCTTGATGGTTCAGACCGTAAGAATCCTCCAGGCTCCGGGGCGGTCAGATGGACCTTTTCCACTGTGTTGAGAATCAGAGCCACCTACAAAGTAAGGTCATTAAACATCATAGACATTTACGATTACGTTGAGTCAATGAAGAGAGGTTGGGTTTAGTTTTAAAGGCTTTATCTATATGGTTAGGTTTTCAAATATCTTTATTCAAGTTAAATATAAACAGAAATATAAAGATAAGAAATTAGCAATCAAGACGTGTTCCATAAAGAAACCCAATAAGCGAACTAAATGACTTATTCTAAATGAGAACCCATAAAGGGTTCTGCTGGAAGAGAGTGATGAATAGAAAGGCGAACTCCTATTGAAGAGTAGTTCTGGAAACTCAGCCGAGTTTCCTAAAGCTGAAGTAGCAACTTTCAGAATAATGATCTGTGCAGTAGCATCGATCACGAAATTAATAAAGAAGTCACCTCAAAGTTCTAAAGGAATCAACTCTCCATGTAGAAGAGTTTCGAGCAAAGGAGAAAATCCAGCAGCAAGACTACCGAATGGATAAGAGGGAAAGTAGAGGTGAGGTGGTCTTACTAGCTAGAAACATTTGTTATATTAACCTTTCAACACATGTATCCATTCATATTGACGCCTTCCCTCGATGTCCAATCAAAATGGTTCATCCGAAATGATACAGTCCTTTGGTACAATTGCTACATGAAGGAAGGTTCCCTTGAGAACCCTCTTACCTAAGCTAAAGACGCATTGTGAGTTTCAGCGCAGAAACAAAGGCCAGTCAACAAATGTGAAAACATATAGAGAGTTAATATTTAAGCAACATTATAAGTCTACATCACCATTTATTCGATTTGGTTTCAATAAGTTTATTATTCTTAGTGGAAATGATCTAACATGGGGTAAGAGGAACTAAATGAATGTAATACTAAAGTCAGCACATTTTTGAAAATGACATCAATGTTAGGCTGTTGCACCGAACATTTTACTATGAGCAAAGGTTGAAAAGAAACTACAGGCCTAGTCGCTGCACAGGCTAAAGTATAGGTGCTTGGTGCAAAATTTTAAATTACATGCAATTTCAGTGAAGCGTTTCTAATAGCATCTTTCATATCTATGTTTATCACTGTATGGGTTTTCTTGAACTTCTCCATGCCCTCCTAGTTGCTTTTATTTTGGAGCACTTGTTACTGTTATTAGTTGTTTTCCTTCTTGATGAATTTACTTTAGGAGTATCATGAAGTTTGCTAAAATCCCTGTGTACCTCTTCCAGTTTCTGACAGGCCAGCTACCCTTAACCTTGAGGGAGATAAGTTGCTATTTGTTTATTGCTGAATGTTTTGTGGCAGCATGCTTTGAAGATTTGGTAACACTGTGCACTTGCTTTCCAAAAGCTGGTCAGGTCTTCAGAGATATGGGCAGAGTTTCTATCTCTCTGTCCGTACCCTTCCCAATAACACCTAGGGGCGTATTTACGAAAAAGTCATACAGTGCAGCGCAGCAAGTCACCTTGCTGCGCTGTGATTTGCTGCACTGTATGACAGGGAAAGGGCAGGAATGCGCCGTATTTAAGGCAATACTGTGCATTCCTGAGCTTTCCCATGCACTGGCCCACAATGGTCTACCTAGCCCCAACGCAGGCACCCTTGCACCATAGTGCAAGGGTGCCTGTGTTGCATGCAGGATTGTTTTTGCGCAAGAAGGGGCACCTTCCTGCACAAAAACAATATTGGGAGGCATATTCCTCTTTCTATGTGTGCTGTAGAATTTAGCACACATAGAAAGAGGAAGAAACAAAGAGAAATAGAGATATTTCTCCTCATTACGCCTCCCCTGGGAAGGCATAACTTTTTGGAGCATTTCCAGGTTTACCAGCACTGGTAAATCTAGGAATGCATCAAAAGCCATGAGAGTTGTGTGGGAACACCCATGCACTGCCCATGGAGCGTTTTCCCAGGGCAGAGTAATGCAATGCAGCGATTTGCACTGTGGTGCGTTACTACAGATTTATGAAGCCACTCAGGGCTACGCAAAGTAGCATTGGGTGGCTTCATAAATCTCACTTAAGGTTTGCGTTGCGCATGTACCATGTTGTGTGGTGCAAATGTGAAGCAAAGCTCCTCGTAAATAGGCCCCATACTTTCCTGGGGGTACAGCCATTCAGGTACTTGACTGAGATAGGTATTGAGATGCCCTAGAAACTATGGAAGCTTACGATTGCCAATGTGGGTTTGTGTTCATTTGACCGACAGATAGACAGACACAGATGCACATGTTAAAGTATAGTTGTGGGCAAGAATTAAAATTAAAAAATCACTAAAACTCCAGAAACCTAATCTCACACATTAGTCTTGTAAACCATAACTTGTAAACCAAACGCAGTGCTCAAGACCTCACCATTGATGTGACAAATGCAAATACAAATGTCAAATGATCTTACAGATGGAACATTGCCATTATCACTGTCAATGAGACTGCTATGAACATAGCATTATTTATTGGTTTGAGTATGTCTTGTTATTTAATGATGCTGTTCTTTGAGGTGCTGTTAGTTATAATTTATGTGAGGTCATAAGCATTGCATTTGAAGAACGAGTTATGATTTAAATGGCTGTTGACCATTGGGATTAGCCAACTTTAGCAAAACTCTATGCCCAACCAACCGCAGGGGGCCAACCCCAGCTGTGCATAGCCTTTGACCTTTGCAGCAGGTGATGGCTGGATGGCCTGTGCCCAACACGCCACAGGCAGCCAATCTCCACTGTGCATGGCCTCTGGCAATCAGGAGGCAAGTTTGACCACAGAGCCTAGCTTCTAACAGGATTTCCTTTTGTATCTTGGATTATGAAGGGAATTGTTGTAATGTTCCACCCTTTTTTCTTTGCCAGTGTTAGGATTCTGTTTTTTTATACCAGATATTTTTTCCACAGTTCATGCAGTAGAGTGTAAAGAAACAGAAATGAGGATCATTTTTCAGTTTTTTCTGTGACACATGCACAGGGACAATATCAGATTCCTGCACCTCCATACTGGTAGCTGTAAGCCCTTCTTGTAATGTTAAAAATATAGCAAATCTTTTGGCATGCACAACTTGTAGTTGTCCTTTCATAGTGAATGTCCCAAAGGATTATAAACCTCTGTCTCTCAGCTTAATTCAATGTCACAGAGTTTGCAAGTGACCCTCCTTGCAATCAATTTTTTTCACCTACAGGGAACTGCAAAATTCCCTGACAAGGCTGAATTTTTCTTTTTAAGGTTCTCTAGTGCATCTGACCCATTCTTCTTGCTCATCTGCTGTAGCCTGCAAAAGCCGGCTCTCTCCTGCGCCTGTGTGCTGGTATCCTCAGCATGCTGAATCTGTCCCTCCTTTCCACTGTGAGCCGTGATCTTCAAAACATGGCAAAAATCTGCAGAAACCTCTGTATTCTCCTGAGCACTGAAACAGAATGAAAAGCATGCACAAAGGCAGGATCTTGTTTTGAGGGATGCAGGAACTTTTTTTATGGAAGGTTACAAAAGTATCCACTAGGGAGATCCCTTATTTCATCATAACTTTCACTGTCCTGACTTTAGGTCCGCAAGCTCAAAACAAGAATGTTCACCTCTGCCACTGTTGTTTGCAAGGGCAGAGCTCCTGTTTTGCACGCATAGACTCAGACCACTAGTCTGCAGGATGAACATATTTCTGAACTCTGGGGCAGCCAGGAGCATGTCCACAGAACCAACAATCAGGACCACAAACTCTTTAAAAAAAAAAAAAAAGGAAAAAAATGGTGGAGCTAAGAGTCCCATTAGTTTGTGGAATAAGATACCAGGTCTAAATACAGGTCCACAAAGCTCAGATATACATGCCTAGTTTATAAACTCAACTACAGTGTCCGCCAGTGCCAAGCTGAGAGTCATTTTTTACTGTACTTAAGAACACAGGCCTGGGGCTGAGCTATGGTCACCTTGTGCCCTTAGATGGCCTTTTAGGTTTGTTTTTCAGAATACAGATTCCTTGCCCTGTAGCCCATAATGGTGACCACAACCGACGTTTCTGGTTCCAGTCAATCACAACCTCAGCACTCAGCTTTGAATTTGCAGGCCTAAAAAGGATGAGAGGAGAAAAAGCTCCCTCACCCAATCAGATTAGTTAGCCATGCTCAGATGGCTTGTGGAGGGGGGCAAGGCATAAGAGTTGGGCATAAGGACTGGCCATAGGGAAGGCACTGCTCCTAAAGTTCACTCACTGCACACAGCAAAGGATATGTGCAGCTGTGTTGAGTGGCGTGGTGACTGCACCGTAGGCTGGGCCTTGTGCACAGAACGCACTGGCACTATTGAAGGTCATGAAAAGCTGGTTTGGGTGGTGCATGGACTAGTTTCAATATATCTTTAAAAACTCCAATGTACTACTTTGGGTATCACAGGTATCCCCACAGTCGATAGCCTTATACTCAAATTTGAATCCCCCTCTACCCCTTTTACAGACCCCCCCAATGCCATGCCCACATTTTCGCAACTGCTCGGTGACATGATCTCCCACCTGGCTATCAATCATGCCAGAATCCTTATTATCGGAGACTTCAACTATTTGCCCACTGATACACGGGAAAGCTCTGATTCTCTAAAATTCACTGACCTTCTCCTGGGAATGAATTGCACCCAGCATGTTAATGCCGCAACCCACATAAAAGGGCACATGTTAGACCAAGTCTGGACATCGAACTTGGAAATCTCCAAGTTCCTCATCTCCCCATGTACTTGGTCAGACCACTATTTTATCACATTCACGATCTCCTGTATGTTCCCCGACAAAAACCTATTGACCAGAAATCATGTAGCTAGGAACTGGAAACGTGCTAACATTGAGGAATTTTGCTCCTTACTTACCATCTCATACCCTATCGCACAAGAGTCTCTACATACTCAGGAATCAACCCTCAAGTCCTGGCTGGAATCTGCCAGCGACAAGATTGCCCCATATAAAAAAATTAAGGCTCTGCGTCCCCACGAGGCCCAACGCTGGTTCTCCAATGACCTCAAACTGAAGAAACTTGCCCTGAGGCAAGCTGAGTGTTGCTGGAGATGGGTTTACTCTCCGGATAAAAAAGATTGCTATGTAAAATTACTCAAAGAGTATAAAAATGCCATTCTCGAGGGGCGTGGCTAAGCACCGAAGCGTAATGGCCGCCTAACGCTGTAGCTCCGTAAACCCTGTCCCCACACGCCTATCCGCCACACTGATCCGCTCCCCCCGAGGAGGAGAAAAGACACCGGAGGTATACCGGAGGGGATTCCTTCGGACCCCGAAACCAGCAAACGTTTGTGCCCGAGAAACCGGAGCAAACGGAGTGGGGCCTATCCGCAGCGCTGAGACCGGGGAGCACAGTGCCGGTGAGGCCGCGGCGGTGAGGGGGCGGAGCCGCCTTTCCCGGCCGTAGCCACGAGCCTGGCGAGGGGCCCTGAGATTCACCCGCGCTCCGCGGCGGCATCGGTGGAGTGGGCATCAGGCGGTCCAGGCAAGAAGCACCTGCAGCAGCCCTCACCGTCCCGAGGATCGACTCGGAGGCCTGAGACGCCATTGCTCCGCGAGGCAGGACCGGAGCACTGCGGCGTGACCTGGAGGTGAGGCGGGGGGCCCGAGTGTCTTGGGGCGGTGCCCCCGAGTGAAATCATCGGTGGACCTTGTCCTTCCCCCCCCCTCGCTGAAGTGTCCGCAATCAGCTGCGGGTCCTGTTCCCCCCCCCTCACTGGCATACTGTGAGGTGGCACCGGGGACTCATAGCCACAGTCCAGCCGCCCAGTCAAAGAGACGGGGAGAGTGTTTGTGCCGGCCGGCCCTGCGCCTATCACCAGTGGGCCTCTGCAATAGCTGGCAGGGTGAAGCGGGCGCTGGGCTCCCCCACATGATGCCTCCTGAATCAGCGCTGCCGACCATAAAGTGATCTGGGTGCACGTGGACCACATACCAAGATCCTACAGTCGTGGGCCCCTCCCCCGCCTACACCATTAGACCACTGGCCGGACACATTACCAGTCAGCACCCCCCTGACTACCGGGGCCATAGACGCCTCGTTTAATTCCACCACAAGCCCTTTGTGCGGCGAGGAGCGGGCACAATGGAGAAAAGCAAGCCCCCAGGAACGAGAGGGTCTAAACCAACACAGACCAATAAACTCGATCGATACACGATGCCCAAAGACATGCTGCAGGGCCGTCAATCCAGAGGTACACCCCTGGGGGACCCAGAAGAAGAGGAGCGAGAACTCTCCCTCAAAGACGTCATGGAGGCCATCACAAGCGTCAAGACCTCTCTTGAACATAAAATGGACACTATCGCAATTGACGTGAACCTAATAAGAGCAGACCTAGCCACATTTAAGGAAAAGGTCAAACAGGTGGAAATCGCTACGACCAGCCTGACGGGAGACGTCGCACAGCTTCAGGGGGAGGTCTCGGACCTACAGAATTTCCGTAAATTCACGGAAATGAAATTGGATGATTATGAAGGGCGCCTACGCCGCAACAACCTACGCATTCTGGGAGTTCCGGAACGGGCGGAGGGGCAATCTCCGGACCTCTTCGTGGAAGACCTTATCCTAAAACACCTCCAACCCAAGGGCCTCAGCCGATTTTTTGTTATTGAGAGGGCTCACAGGGTACCGGGGGGGCGTCCGAAACCCGGGGCTCCCCCGCGCCCTATGCTGGCGAGAGTGTTGAACTTCCGGGACAGGGATGTAATTCTCCAAAATGCTAGGACAGGAGCTCCACTCCACTATGAAAATGCAGACATCACCTTCTTTCCAGACTTCACTCAGAGGGTGCAAAAGATGAGGCGCACCTTCCTTGTGGTGAAGAGGGAGCTTCGAGAGCGGGGCCTGAGGTACTCCATGTTGTTTCCGGCACGTTTGCGGGTCGATGCGGAGGGGCGGACGTGGTTTTTCGAGCACCCTGAAGAGGCCGCGGACTGGATTGAGAGCAGGAAGATCCCGGGCCCGCCGGATAGTCATCCCAGAGAGGAGACTTCACTGTCCCCTACCGGATGAGACATGGTGGTGGAGAGTGGATGTCACTGGGACATTTTGGCCCTTAACCGATCTGGGTTAAGCACTGGGCGACTGCGCAGTTGACCTGGAGGGGACTTCTTCGTGACTGTTTAAACTCCAACCCTTGAGGTGTGCCTTTTCCTTGGGGTTACAGACTTTAATTTTTACAGGGGACAGAGATACGGACAGCCACACCCCTATTTTTTTCTACCTTTAGTTTTTTGCTAGGTCGACAGGCACTCTGCAAGTTTGAAATGGGCAGTTCTACGCCCAGAGTGCAGGGCAGCAGGGAGGGGGGTTGTTGGGTGGGGGAATTTTTGTTTATAATTTGTTGGAAATTTTGCATCGGTGTTAATTATGGTTTCTTCAACAGAGGGGGTGTCGACTTTGTTCCTCCTGGCATTTCAGAGTCTATCAAGTTGTATGACAGATGTGATGGGGGACGGGACAATTAAGGTATTAAGTTGGAATGTCAACGGGCATGGGGACAAGATTAAGCGGAGTATAGTTCTCCAGTACCTGAAACAGCGATCTCCAGATATTGTCCTGCTCCAGGAGACGCACCTGGTTGGTAATCTGTGTAAAGCAATGCATAGGGGAGGATACAAAATGATAGCACACGCGGGGTTCACGTCTGGCTCCAGAGGGGTGGGCATTATGATGAAAAACACACTCCCCCTCGCTATAAGTTCCACATGGGCGGACGACCGGGGCAGATACGTTGGTATCACGGGAACTTGGGAGGGCCGTCTTATCTCTCTCATGTCCATCTATGTTCCGCCAGGCCTACAGGGCACCACCTTTGCGGACCTGGGTACGGTCCTCCTCTCCATTCCAGACGGCCTTGTGGTCCTCGGAGGGGACTTCAATGCGGTGGTCTCGGGCACCCTGGACCGCCATCCCCCGCGTGAGGTGGGGTCCACTTCCCGCTGGCTACCTGACTTCCTAGAAGCTATGGGGCTAGTTGATGGTTGGAGAACTTACCATCCGGACCAGATACAGCACACCTTTCACTCCGGGGCACACCATACCCTTTCCCGCCTAGACTACTGTTTACTGCCAGCCGCACAAGCATCCCTCATACACGAAATCAAACATCTCGCGAGAGGCATCTCCGATCACTCACCGATATGGCTCCGCATGGTCCTCCATCAGAACAAAGTAGGAAGACTAGCCCCAATTAATCCCTGGTATCTCCACAATCCCAAAATCCGCACAACCCTTATTGAAGCCATGGATAATTATTTCTTAGATAACGAGGGGACGGTGTCCTCATCCAAGTCCCTATGGGAAGCATTTAAGACTGTAATCCGGGGACAGGCGCTATCGCTGATCTCGGGTGCGAAGAAAGAAAAACAGAAAGAAGTTTTGGACATCGAGGCTGAAATCGATAGATTAGAGAGTGACCTGGAGTCTGGGGTGACACCAGAGAAGCTTCACCTCCTGAGCCTGAAGCAGCACAGTTATAAGGCCTTAGTCACAGACAAAGCCAAAAACCTGGGGAGGGAGCGGCTGGGTAGACTCTATGACCTGGGCGACAAAGCAGGGAAGCTTGTAGCATGGCTAGATAAACGGGAGTGGGCGAGCAGGCTGGTGCCAGAGATTAGAGTAAAAGGGGACATACCCGTCACGAATCCACAAGAGATAGTCGATAGCTTTGCCAGCCATTACCAAATGGTCTATACGACAGTGGCCCCCTATACGGAGGAGGACTCTCAGGAATTGTTACATGACATCAAACTCCCCCGCCTCTCCTTAGAAAATCGGGACTTCCTGGACAGTGACTTGACCCCAGACGAGATAGCGCAATCGATCCGTTCGTTAAAATCGGGGAAGGCACTCGGCCCCAATGGACTCCCCATCGAGCTCTATAAGCTGCGACCCGATAAACTCTCCCCCTACTTAAAATCTATGTTTGAGGAATCACTGGAGACGGGAATGCTGCCCAGGGAACAGAGGATAGCCACCATAGTTACCATCCATAAAGACGGGAAACCCAGAACAGACTGCAGTTCCTATCGGCCAATTTCCCTCCTAAACGCCGAACCAAAAATCCTCGCCAAGCTCCTGGCCAATCGCTTGGTCAAGGTCATTAGTGCCTTAGTACACCCAGATCAATCCGGCTTTATGCCGCACAGGAACTACGGCCCTGAATCTACGTCGAGTCCATGGGGTAGTAGCTAGAGCACATACTCTCCGAGAGCCAGCAATGATCGCGTCCCTGGACGCAACCATGGCATTCGACACTATTGAATGGCCTTACCTTTGGGCAGTATTGGCCAAAATGGGTTTCGGCCCTAACTACATAAACTGGGTACGACTTCTGTATAACGAACCCCTAGCTCAAGTGGTGGTCAACAATAAGTTATCAGCTACCTTCCATCTGAGTCGGGGTACCCGTCAGGGCTGCCCGCTTTCGCCTCTCCTCTTCGCACTGGCCCTGGAGCCTTTGGCAGCCTGGATCCGTAGGGATCCCAGGATACGGGGATTAGAATGGTCTCCCGGCTGGGAGGACCGAATCTCCCTCTACGCAGACGACCTGTTGCTTTATCTGGCCTCTCCTAGGAAATCCCTTATAGTGGTCTTAGATATCCTGGCGGTATTCGGTCGATACTCTGGATTCTCTATCAACTGGAGTAAGTCGCTTTTGTTTCCTCTGTGGGGCGATCCACCCGTCCCTCCCAAGAACTGCCCCATACAAATCAACACGGCAGGCTTCAAATATCTGGGGATTTTCATTTCGCTAGATCCCGCAATCCGGTATACTCAAAACCTTCTCCCCCCTTCGTAAGCTTAAAGCGATATTGCCAGCTGGAGGTCGCTACCCTCTCCCTTCTGGGCAGAGCCGCCCTATTCAAAATGATGTCCCTGCCTAGATTCCTATACACCTTGCAAAACACCCTGGATCCTGTTCCCGCCAAATATTTCAAGGAAATTGAGGGTCTACAGAGAGACCTGTTGTGGGATGGAAAACCTCGAATCGCCCTGACCAAACTAACACTGAATTGGTATGACGGTGGTATTAGCCTCCCAGATATCAAGAAATACTACTGGGCGGCTCACCTAGCAGCCATCAACCACGGCATGTATGGCCGTGCAGACGATCCCGGATACGCCATGGATAAATGGCTCCTCCCAGGTAGTAATTATAACAGGGCGCTATACTCACGGCCCAGACGATACACCTTGACTGGCCCCACCAAACATTCTGTCCAGATTTGGCATGACGTTACAGCCTCACTGGGATGGAAAAACACGCTGACATTAGCCACTCCACTTTGGGACTCAGAAAGATTGGGCGACTTATGGAAATTGAAGGGTTTGGCAGATGGGACCTTATCGGTATCTCACACATTAGGGACCTTTGGGGGGCTGGAGGGGTCAAATCCTTCGACACGCTCCAGGCGGACTACGATCTGGCAGCCACCGAGTATTTCCGCTACCTGCAGGTCCTGCACTCACTGCAATCTTCGCTGCCTAAGGGGACTTTCCCTCCAGAGGCCTCTCCGCTGGAGGACAGAATATTAGACGGCCACCTTCCCGAGAAAACCATCTCCCTGATTTACAAAAAGTTAATTAACAACATGGAGAGTCCCCTTCAATCACTCCGTGAGAAATGGACGCAGGATGGGGTGGAGGTGGATGATGAGGACTGGCAGATGGCGGTGTCTTCCCCCAGAGAGGTCGCTATCCCGGCACGTTTGAGGCTGGTACAGCTTAAAATTCTCCACAGAATTTATATGACAGGACCCCGTTTGGTACACATGGGATGGCCAGATAATGGGAACTGTAGGCGGCGATGTGGTCACGTGGGGACATTCATACACATAATTTGGGAGTGCGAACATATCATATCCTTCTGGCTCAAGATCCATGACACTATTAATGCGGTACTACAGGTTCACCTCCGCCCAGAGGCAAGACGATGCCTCCTCAATCTGTGGGAACCTACGGATCTCAACACAAATCAGACACGGTGGGCTACACTGGGGTTCATGCTGGCAAAATGCAACATTGCTCAACTATGGGGGGCCACACTACCACCCACACTGGCAGCATGGGAGAAGAACCTTGACTGGTGCATGTTTCGGGAGAAAACAGTCTACCTGGCAAGAGGGTGCCCCAAAAAATGGTCCCGGATATGGAGCCCCTGGAATGCCTACCGGGGAGAGATCTGTGTGCCTCCTGATTGTCACGAACAAAATGACCCCCACACCCTGTAACATTCCTCTACCATGTAGAAATCCGACGTATTTCCTCCTGTACCGACTGTAATGTATGATTTGGCTAACCCTCTGCAATGTTTATTGGAACCAATGTATGTTTAATAAAAAGAATTATAAAAAAAAAAAATGCCATTCTCCAGACTAAGGTGGAATATTTCTCCACAAGAATCCTAAACTCAGCAAACAAGTCCAAGGATATTTTTTCCATAGTCAACGAACTCGCTAAACCGGATAGAGTAATGCCCAAACCTGTTCCCTCACAATCCTTATGCGATTCTCTCAACCGCTACTTTATTGAGAAAATCGCAACGATCAAGGCCAGTATTCCCCCTTCCATATCCACCCCGGCTCCTCCAGTTTCTTGCAAAAACTCATCTTTTCTCGATCAAATCCCCCTCATTTCAAAGGAAAACTTTATGGCCCTCCTAGGAAAAGTGGGGTCCGTCTCCCCTACAGACTGCTGCCCCCCTCACATTCTACGCAAAGTCTTCCTGCAATGCCCAGACCCGCCTCTTGCACTTCTTAATAACTCCCTTAAACTTGGTATTGTCCCCAACTCCTTCAAAAGCGCTGAAATTGTCCCGCTACTGAAAAAACCCAACTCTGATCCCCTGGTTCTCAGTAATTACCGCCCTATTTCACTGTTGCCCTACCTAGGTAAAATCCTCGAAGCGCATGTCACGAATTGTCTTAGTTCTTTCATCGAACACTCCCACTTTCTAGACCCGCACCAGGCAGGGTTTCTACCGGCCCACTCTACCGAGTCAGTTATCCTTGCAGTAATGGACGAGCTCAGAAGAGGGGCTGACAGGAACCTCACCCAGGCCTTGATATTGCTCGACCTATCGGCTGCCTTTGACACGGTTGATCATGCTCTCCTGATCGACCGTGTCAGCAGCGCCGGGATTCAAGGCCTGGCACTGAAATGGATTTCCTCCTTCCTCAGCGACCGATTTCAAGCGGTCCGTCTGGCTAACTTCACCTCCAAAAAAATGAAACTGACTTGTGGGGTACCGCAGGGGTCCTCCCTGTCACCCCTTCTTTTTAACCTATATCTATTACCCCTGATCCGCTCACTATGCGAAAGAAAGGTTGAAACCTTTAATTATGCGGATGACATGCAGCTGGTGTTCGACATCAACTCTTCTCCCTCCTCAGTGTCCAAGTTTCAATCCACCTTGTGTTTCATCAGTAACTGGATGAATGCCAACCAATTGAAACTTAACCCCGATAAAACCGAGCTCATTCTGACTGAGGGCCCACCCAACCAATGGAGCTCTAGTTTTTGGCCTCCTCTCCTGGGCAAGCCTCCACTCCTGATCGACTCGGTTAAAAGTCTGGGGATTGTAATTTGCAGCGATCTGTCTATGAAAGCCCAGATTGGCTCGGTGGTATCTGCCTGTTTCTTCAATCTGCGCAGGATCCGGAAGATCAGCAGATTCCTGACAATGGAAGCCCTTACTCTGGTTGTTTTAGCCTTGGTAATCTCGCGTCTTGACTACGCCAACTCACTATATGTTTGTATACCAGCCTACCAATTGCACCGTCTGCAGCTGGTGCAGAACCACGCAGCCAGGCTAATCGCCAGTCAGCCCAGCAGATACCACGTTAAACCCCTGCTGAAGAGCCTACATTGGCTTCCAGTGGCCAAACGCTGTGCCTTCAAACTGGGCTGCACCATCTTTAAAGCCCTTGCTGGGAATGGTCCAATCTTCATTTCCTCTATGATAAAACGTTATATCCCCTCCCGTGGTCTGTGCTCTTCCAACCTCAACCTTCTGTCTACTCTCCCATTCCAACGCAAGAAGCATGGAGGGCTCAGATTCGCGGTTCTGGCTCCGCAAGTCTGGAACTCGCTCCCCTCGGAAGTGAGAACAGCCTCCCCCTATGCCCAGTTCAGAAAAAAAGCTTAAAACCTGGCTATTCTCCCAAGCTTATCAGTAATGGTGATTGTCCCTCAACACTGCGCCCTCTCCGCCCCCAGCGCCATGAAACCGCTTGGTGTACGTGCACTTAAGAAGTTCCTTTAACATAACATAACACATAACGATGCAAATTTAATTGAAAAAAACCTTATTAAGAGTAGTTATAGTTACATTTCCGCAGATTAAAATAATGTTCATAACAACCTTGAGAAATCCTGGCAGTAGAAATGACTTTACATTTATAAAGCAAAACCTAAAAACCATTGAAATTCTCTAATTACCAGAGCTGCGCAAAACTATAACTCATATGGGCACCAAGTGCTGCGCATGCTCTCATAAGTGACATCACAGATGACATCATCAATGATATCACTTACATTTAAAATCATAATGTATGATGGGGGTGTAAGCATGAGTTAATTCTCTTGCGGAGGGGCGGAACCACAGACATAATACTCCCAAGTCCATGATCCTGATGTGCACAGATTTTGCCCACAACCCACACCCAGACGTCATTTCTCGCTATGCACTTTGCAAGGGTTTCGGTCACAGGGAGCTTGTTGGGACATAAATGGCCACATTTATGGGGTTTTGGCCATCTTGCTGTGCTGTCCTATTTCAAAGTGAAAGGACAGATTGGTGCAAGGGTGCCTGTGTTGTAGGCAGGATATTTTTTGTGCAGGAAGAGGCACCTTCCAGCACTTAACTATCCACAGAGGCTTTTTCCTCCTTCTATGTGTACTGCGCAGTACACATAGAAAGAGGAAAAAACTAGGAGAAATAAAGATATTTCTCCTCATTATGCCTCTGTCAAAACCAATGGGAGTTGTGTCGGAAAATCCACCGCAATGCCCATGGAACACCTCCCTTGTGCAGAGTAAGGCGATGCAGCAATTTGCACTGCTTTGCCTTACTCAAGATTTAGGAGCCCACTTAACACCATGCAATGTGGATTTGCGTGGCTTCATAAATCTGACTCAGAGCCTTGCGTCACGCATGTACCAGTTTGCCTGGTGGAAACGTGATGCAAGCTCACATAAATATGCCCCAAATCTTCTAGTGCAGCTGCATACAACCTTTGAATACTGTGTGATGCAATGTGTGTGCACACAGAATGGAGCCTAAGAGGCCAACTGTACCTCACATTCTTTGACTTGCTCTGCTATAAAGTCACCAGACCGATTTTAGACTATAAAGAGAGGTCCAGGAGAGTTACTCTTTGTTGCCTTTTTATTTCACTTTTCAAGGTTGACAATTCACTTTCAACGTCACCTCGGAACTCCTTGCTTCCAAGCGTACCTGCCGGAAACTAGAGAAGAAATGGCACAGTGATAAGACACCGGACAGCCACGCAGCCCACAAAGACGCCATCCGTAACCACCACCACCTCATCAAGTCCGCAAGAGAATCTCCTTCAAAGACTGCCTCGACAACAACGCACACAACAGCAAGGAGCTTTTCAACATCGTGAAGGAGCTCTCCAACCCCAGCTCCAACACCAACGACATCCCACCGTCGCAACCCCTGTGCGATTCCCTCGCCACCTTCTTCCACTGCAAGATCGCCGACATCCACGACAGCTTCAACACCCAGACATCCCCAACTAAGATCGATGCACCAGACCCGCCGCACACCATCGACCACGATCCCCTGCCAGCCTGGGCCAGCGTGAACATCGAGGACACCATCAAGACCATGAGCACAATACACTCCGGCTCCCCGTCAGACCCTTTCCCGCACCACATCTTCAACAAAGCCAGCAGCTCCATCGCACCCCACCTGTGCAACATCATCAATCTCTCCTTCGAGACCGCGACCTTCCCAGAGAGCTGGAAACACGCAGAGATCAACGCCCTACTCAAAAAACCCAAGGCGGACCCGAGAGACCTCAAGAACTTCCGGCCCATCTCCCTGCTTCCATTCCCAGCCAAGGTCATCGAGAAGATCGTCAACAAGCAGCTAACCCGATACCTCGAAGAAAACAGCATCCTGGACCCATCCCAATCGGGGTTCCGCAGCAATCACAGCACTGAGACTGCCCTCATCGCCGCCACCGACGACATCAGGATCCTGCTGGACAACGGTGAGACCGCAGCCCTCACCCTGCTGGACCTCTCCGCCGCCTTCGACACTGTCTGCCACCGCACTCTACGCGCACGCCTCCACGACGCAGGGATCCGAGACAAGGCCCTGGAATGGGCCACCTCCTTCCTCGCCGGCAGAACCCAGAGAGTCCGCCTCCCACCATTCCGATCCGAAGCCTCCGAGATCATCTGCGGCGTACCCCAGGGATCGTCCCTCAGCCCAACACTGTTCAACATCTACATGGCCCCGCTCGCACGCATAGCCAGACAGCACGACCTCAACATAATCTCCTACGCCGACGACACTCAACTGATCCTCTCCCTCACCAAGGACCCCCTCGCTGCCAAATCCAACCTCCATGAAGGGATGAAGGCCGTCGCCGATTGGATGAAGATCAGCCGACTAAAACTGAACACAGAGAAGACAGAGGTCCTCATCCTCGGCTCCAACCCCTCAGCCTGGGACGACTCCTGGTGGCCAACGACGCTGGGAGCAGCCCCAACACCCACCGACCACGCACGCAACCTGGGAGTCATCCTCGACTCAACGCTCTCCATGGCCAAGCAAGTCAACGCAGTCTCATCCTCCTGCTTCAACACCCTCCGCATGCTTCGCAAGATCTACAGGTGGATCCCGACAGACACGAGAAGAACAGTCACCCAGGCCCTCGTCAGCAGCAGACTCGACTATGGGAACGCCCTCTACGCGGGAGCCCCGGCCAAGCTCATCAAGCGACTGCAACGCATACAAAACGCCTCCGCACGCCTGATCCTCGATGTACCACGCCACAGCCACATCACCCCCACCTGAGGAACCTGCACTGGCTCCCCGTCGACAGGAGAATCTCCTTCAAACTCCTCATCCACGCACACAAGGCACTCCACAAGACTGGCCCAGCCTACCTCAACAGACGACTCCTCTTCTACGTCCCCAACCGCCAACTCCGCTCCGCCGACCTCTCCCTCGCCACCGTCCCTCGCATTCGAAGAACCACCACCGGCGGCAGATCCTTCTCCCACCTCGCCGCCAAGACCTGGAACACCCTTCCACTAAGCCTACGACAGACCCAAGACCTGCTGACCTTCAGGAGGCTACTCAAGACCTGGTTGTTCGACCAGTAGCAGCACCCCCCCCCTTTTTTCTCCCCCAGCGCCTTGAGACCCTCGCGGGTAAGTAGTGCGCTTTACAAATTCTGTGATTGATTGATTGAACGTCCAAAAAATAAAGTTATGTTTTTTTCCAGTTGTTTTCACCATCTTTTTGATATATTTTCAGTGTCAACACGTACAGTTAAACCCTGCTAATTAGACAAAGAGTTTTAAGGAAGTAACAAGCCGGAGTTTATTTCTTGGGTATTTTTCTAAAGAGCAAAGAGATAAGTGCATAGATAATAGGCTAGGTCAATGTACAACTGATTGCAGGCAGTACATTCCTGGAATCCAGAAATTGGGTTGAAGTGGGGCATAAGCAGATTTTATTCATGAGGGTGGAGTCATGAGTGGGCAATGTGCATGCAAAGTGCCCGTAGAGAATTTGCCAATGAAAAAAGTTAGTAAGCTGTTTTGACTAACTTCACTGGTTACAAACAGAATGCATTTTAAGATATTTCAGGCATTAAGCATTGACTGCAGAGATATACGTCGTGAAATCCAGTTAATCTCACGATATAATATTGGTGGTTGATTAACTTGCTGGAGAGAGCTGTGTAATCTCTGGTCACAGGCTTGAATCATAGTAAAATAGGTTAGAAGTTTAATCTACCTAAAGCAGATCTTTGTGTGCAATATGTAAATCACAGATTAGCTTTCTATGTAACATGGTGGCTTCATGAGTTTTTTGCAGAGATCCTGTGTAACCCGCAGGCCACAATTCATAATGTACCAAGCTATTTTACCCTGATTATGAATTGTGGCCTGCGGGTTACACAGGATCTCTGCAAAAAAACTCATGAAGCCACCATGTTACATAGAAAGCTAATCTGTGATTTACATATTGCACACAAAGATCTGCTTTAGGTAGATTAAACTTCTAACCTATTTTATTTTCATAATTTATGAACCAGCTACAAGCAGCTGCTTGCAACCAGGAGGTTATCAGCTCAATCCTTAAATGTTTGACCTCGGTATTTCATTATATGAAGGTTGATAACACGGATTCTAGTGGGTAGTAATAAGCATGTTGTATTAGGTGCCCCAATTAATTCAGTTTGTATTGTGTGCTACAGGAATGGTTAGTAGTAGTGTAGTTACATACAAAAACAGCTGGCATTTACACAGAAGAAACAGAGATACTAAAAGATCTCTAGTTGCTAGTGAAAGCAGGGGCGTAGCTTCAGGGGGCGTTTGGGGTGTTACATCCCCCTAATAAATGCATTTTCTGATAAATAGTTGGGTACAGGTACTTTCAGTCAGGTATTGCGAGATGCAATTTAATTTAATGTAATTTTTACATTCACAATATTGGTTATTTTACAAAATATTGTGATTTCTCTCTTAGTACTCTTACCAATTCGCATTCCTCCCCCTTTCCGCTGCCCTTTGGGGCCCTCTCATGTACACTGCTTGTCTTATAATGTATTTAAACATTATATGCCAGCCTGATTGTCGGGAAATCTGAAGCTCACCACCCCCCCCCCCCCACCCAATCATACTGACCAAGCTTCGCCCCTGAGTGGAAGCCAAACATTTTTTTCAAATCACTGATAATCTCTTGTAATCTTGAGAAGTAACAGACTCAGTGTGTCTTTCTTTGCCAAACTGGGATGTTGAGGCAAACTGGGTGCGTCCTGGGGCCCTGTTTGAACTGCTCCCTACGAGGCACAATTCAAAGAAAATCTGGGAATTGAGCTATCTGCGGCCAGTGGTGGGCTGGAAATGAATATTAACCCCTCCCCTATACTGCAGACTGCTGATCTGCAGTACTCACTGAAAACAAGGGGTGGAGCAGGATGTGTCTCAGTGTTGACACGCTGCACTGGGACGATTCACTGAGTCCACCCTGGAACCCAGTACAGCTCAGAAATAGCTGCCGGAAACAGAATCCAACCAGTTTCCTCTCTATTCCAGTACTGTGCTAGATACACTGGGTATGATCTTTTGGTATGGAAGCAAACTTATCCAAGCATACCCATTGCTGGTAAGAAAGTAAATCCCAACATCAGTGCTTCGGGCACATTACATCAAGTTGGGTCTGGTGGCTTAGTGGACTAATGCCTCCACTGGAAGGGCTTGTGTTTAACCTCATGGTTCAAATCCCAGCGGGTCCACCAAACCTTTCATCCTTCTGAGGTCAATAAAATGAGTACCATTAAGTTGGGTAACAATAAACACATATTATTCAGCGCCAAGATACCCTTCTGGCTGAACGTGAGCTTTACAAATACATGTTATGTTGCATAACCACCATGCTACAACAGTGCCTTTAGCACATGTGTATGCAAGTCGATCCCCTTAGGGATGACCCTTAGAATCTTTTCCTATGGGGCTAGCAGTGCTTAATTTGAGCCGGTGGTTTCTGGTGCTCGGCAGCGCATTTAATTGCCAACACCGGCGCTTGTCACAGTCTGCCACAAGGTGGCACTGTCTAATTTAGAGATCACCACATCAACAGTTGTTTATTAATTCGATATACATTATAAATGACTATTACCTGCCGTCCAAGCCATTCTTATAGCTTTTGGGAACTGTCACACTTGTAGGGGTGTGATGGTTAGTAGTTGTTTTGTTAATATCATTGGCAGCGCTGACAGTGGCAATGTCTGCTGCAGCTCCAGTGGCTTCCTGAGGAGAGAACTGGCACTTATTTTTTTGTACAAATTAAGCACTGGGGGCTTGCCTCCCTCACCACAATATCTACTGGCATACACATCTCCCACGGATTCAGCCTGAACTCAGAGAACCCACTGTTCGTCATCCTTTCGCCCTCCTGACACTAGGCAAGACAAGGGTTCCCTTCGCCAATGCCCACCATCTGCTCCTCGCGTCTCCATTCAATCAAGAAGTCTGAAGGTCAGCCCATAAACCAGAGGAATGCCTCTGCGCCCGCACCCCGTGCCCTCAGTTTTGGTTGCCAATCCCAGAGTGGCCTAACCTTTGCAGGCATGGAGAATAAACAGAGGGCTTTCACCATGCCTATTTTGGCAGCTCATGAAAATAGACAGATGGATTTCAGAGGGGCTGGAACTGCTGAAGGATGCTATCTACACAGGTGCTACATGCGGCCAAATGAAGCCAGGACAGAAAGGGGGACACACGTCCATTCTGACTTTGATAACAGATGAGGTTTCATGAAACTTGATTCTGAAGGCTACTTACAGGAAGGATAAAATAACAACAGAAGTACTGACCAGTTCCCTTCCTCCCGAGGTACAAGGCCCCTGCCTAGGAGCCAGGTTGGAATTATGAAGAGCATTGTTGGGCAGAAAATCCCTGTAGGCTCTTTTGGTCTGGGGATACTTATTGTCCTCTCTCCACTGTAGTTCTGCTTCGAGCAATTCAGAGGACTATTCGGATTTAGGTACTGGACTTTAAATAGCTAGAGAGGAGTATATTTACATGTAGTGCAGCAAAGCTAAGGCGGCACATTGCCTTATTCAGTTTCCCATCCTCACCAAGCCCATTTCTCTCAACACCCAGTGTGCATTGTGTCAGATTTGTGGACGAAACTAGACATTCCTTTCCTTAGAAGTCCATCTGAATTTCACATTAGGCAACATTTCAATAATTTCCATATCCTTCCACACAAAGATATAGTGCTTACCCTACATTTCACATAGACTAAGTGGGCAGCAAGGTGGCAATTTGCTATATATGGCAAAGTTAGCCCAGAAAACTAGCACTAATTCTGGCTTTTTGGTGGTTCCAAAAAAAAAGCAAAGAAACACAAATGTAGATTTGCAAAAAAAAAAACGCTGCCGGGGACAGCAAAAGGAAGCATATACAATAAAGGTAACATTTTTGGCGTTCTGTTCACAATAGCATTTATATATGAGAGCGAGACATGCATGAAGGGAACTGGAGGTTCTGGGCTAGCAATACACAGGGTTCCTTTGATATAGGCCAGATGACTTCCTATTAATACTAATCCGTGGTCATTTGTGACAGTTTGGGGCCTGTCTTATTAGAATTTGACAAGCCTAACAGGACAAGAAATCTTGAGTGTCATCCCCAAACTGAATTCAGTTAATAGTCTCACCATGATGTAATTTCCACTCAAACTATTTTATTTTATGAGTGTAAACAAAAGGGGGGTAAAACGACAGCTCTGGTTTAGCACCAAGCCAGATTTGGAAGACCGGCTACATCTATTGGTAACCTGCTATGCAATAATGCTGGGATCAAATTGAGAAACAGACCTTCAAAGCCAAAAGCACTCAGGAGAC
Organism: Calotriton arnoldi; assembly: GCA_963921515.1. Lineage (NCBI taxonomy): Eukaryota > Metazoa > Chordata > Amphibia > Caudata > Salamandridae > Calotriton > Calotriton arnoldi. The sequence continues at coordinate 1,730,674 of CAWUFW010000585.1, read as the reverse complement.
CCTTATCCCAACAGTGATAGTCTCTGCAGTGCCACATTCATTGTGACTTTTTCCAAATAAGCGAATATAGCAGAGACCAATAACATTGAGGACATTAGCCCAGGCTATGAGATATATTTGAGAAGGCTCAGTGTATACGTCCTGATAAATCTTCCCCAGAAATATTTTTCTGATACTGGCTTTGAGGCTAGCTTGTTGCTGGCACTTCTTCATTTTTTATTTAAAACATTTCCGCTACCACTCTTTAGAGTGTCAGCATACCAGTTTTCAAAAAATATTACGCTGTTGTAAAAACAAACCATACAAATACATAAAACATGTACTTAAATAGGGAAAACAGTGCTAGCAATCACTGGGAATGCCAGTAGGCTGACATTCCAATAGTGAAGTGAGGAAAAGCAGGAAGTAGAGAGGAGAATGAGGAGACATAGGAGGAGAGAAAGAAGCGTGAGGAAGGAAAAGGGAGATGAGAAAAGAGAGGAGGAAGAAAGAAAAATTGAAGGATAACAAATTGAAGGTAGGGTCACAGGCGAAGACATGTGTCTACATATGTGTGCATGTACGCTTGAGTCTGTGACTGGATGAGTGCCTGCAAGTGCGTTGCCTGTTTTGCCGATTTGTGGTGTCTGCATACACGAGTTGCTGACTTTTCTGCAAGTGCACGAGTGCCAGGTTTGACCAGTGGTCTGTGTGCATGGGTGCATCCATCTACATCCATGCCTGCGTGGGTATAACCATGAACGAGGCTGGAAGGTGTATTGTTCTGTTTGCATTTCTGTATAATTATGCTTATGTTTGAACGTAGTAGAATAAATCCAATCCAATAGCTTTATCGTTGGTTGTTTGCTTTTAACATCCCAAGCCGATTCATTAACTTCCTGGACCAGAGCTGTGGATATGAACGTCTAAGATTCAAAATCATTTTGGGCAAGTAATGGTGTGCTTACATACTTGTTTATAAATTAAATGACTGAGATAGTTATCAAACCCAACTTTACTTCTGAACTAATGCTACCGAAGCGCTTGACCTCTGACTGACAACTCCTTAATCCAAGCAGGAAACAAGATAGGCTTTATGTAGTGATGACACGTCACGGACTGGATTCAGTAGAAACGTTTATTCCAAGTTGTACACAGCAATATCCCACAGACCAGCCGGCAGTTACATGCAGCTCTGCCACCAGTCCCAACCGTCCGTTCCTAACGCTCGTCCCACCCGTCTCACAACTCGCGAGCCATGACATCACACAATGCCCACGCGCTACTCACCCGCGTGGACAAGATACTACATATCTCCTTTCCTTACAAAAGATAGCAAAAGAAAACAAACCAAAGCCACTTAAAGGCAATAAAATACATAATAAAAGGAAATGATGGTGATGAGAACAAAGACAGGAAAACAATAACACCTAGAGTACCTAAAGATGATCAAACGAACCACCAGTAAACCTATTTCCAGAAATTGGTAAAAAGGATAAAGATAAGGGCCAACTACTTGAATCTCGCAGGCAGCCTTATATCCCTTCCACTTTTCCTGAGAGGAGCAAGAGGCCTGGTAGCTTGACCGGAGTTGGTTTGTTTGTCACCTAACACTTTCCTAACATCTGTTCTTGAACAATGCACATCTTTATTCAAGATTTGAGGATCAACCTTTACAATTTTGTTCATATTCCACCAGTTTCATCCACTAATGTGTACAGCACTGCCACAGAATCTTGTGAATAAGCACCGGTTCAGTAAACTTAGATTCCCCTTTCTTACAAAAACAGTTTTTTTGATCCTTACAAAATCACCCACTGCAAAGTTTTTCGCAAAGACACTTTTTTTTGGTCAAAATAGAACTTTTGTTTGGCCTGGGTGGATTCAACCCCGTTTCTGACCATTTCATCTAACTCCTGAACAGACACACTCTGTTTGAACCACTTTGACATCCAGGCTGGCCTGAATTCAGTGGAAGGTTTCCTGCCCTTCATAAGTTCAAACGGTGAAACACCTGTTGTGGAATGTGGCGTAGTTCTATAGAACCACAACATGGTTTAAGGATTTGTACAGCGCATGGCTGCCCAGCGACGGGGCGTCCCAGCGCTACCCAGGTACACGTTGCAAAAGACAAACAGAAGGAGAGAGGTTAAGCCGGGAATAACCAGGTCTTTATGGCTTTCTGGAAGGCCAGATGATTCTGAATACCTCTAATTGATACAGGGAGAGAATTCCAGAGTCCAGATGCCAGAGCCTTAAAAGAACGTCTCCCGGCTCTTGCTCGTAGGACTCGGGGGGTACAGGCTAAAAACTGGTCAGCTGAAAGCAGGGTATGTCTCGGAAAGTACAGCGCTAGCATATCCGTTAGGACAGGGGGTGCCTGCTGGGTCAGAATTTTGTGAGCAACGCACAGCATCTTAAATTGGATTCTTTTCTCCACAGGCAACCAGTGTAGCTTAGGTAAAAGCTTGGACACTGAGCAGGATTTAGGAAGAGCCAGAAGAGTGCGTGCTGCCGCATTTTGTACTCTTTGAAAGCGCTGAATACTGGATTTATTAGCGCCTAAATATAGGGAATTACCGTAGTCCAGCCTGGATAAAATCGTGGCCTGGATAATAGTCTGACGGGTTTGTGAGTCGAAGAAACCAAGAAGGGGCTTTAATCCTCGCAAAAGCCCGAAACAGGTCCCTGCGACCGATTTTGTTTGGGTTGCGAAGGATAGTCCTCTATCAATCCATATTCCCAAATTTTTCACTGCATCCTTAGGCAGGGGTGCAGGTTTCAGCTTATCTGGCCACCATTGCTCCGACCACAAATTGCTGTCTCTCCCAAATAGTAGTATTTCAGATTTGCTGGCATTTAACTGCAGGCAGTTTGCTGTCATCCAATCCGCAATGGCCAGCATGTCCTCCTTAAATTTAACAAGGTTGTTGTTGCATTTCTTAGAAAAAGAGATAACCAATTGGGTGTCATCAGCATAGGACACTAATGACAACCCTCTGCTTTTTGCTATCACTGCTAAGGGTTGCAAGCAAATATTAAAGAGTGTGGGGCTCAATATTGATCCCTGTGGCACTCCATAATGAATGGCATACTCCTGCGAGCAGTAGGGTGGTACAGTGACCTGGAATGTTCTACCATCCAGAAAAGATCTGAACCAGGCCAAGGCCACACCCCGATCCCTATCTCCTGCAAGCGGCGCAATAGTATCTCATGGTATACTGTATCAAAAGCAGCGCTTAAATCAAGAAGAATTAGGGCCGCAGAGTTTCCTCCGTCCAAACTGCTTCGAATTTGCTCCATCACTGCCAACAAAGTGGATTCGGTACTGTGGCATGATCTGAAACCGTTTTGTGAGGAGTCCAGTATTTCATTTAGTTTTACAAACTCTGTGAGGATGGCATTCACATGGGATTCAGTAGCTTTGGCCAGGAAAGGGAGCCAAGATATAGGGCGATAATTTTCCGGCATGGATGGCTACAAAGAAGGTTTCTTTAGTAGTGGTGTTACTTTAGCGTGCTTCCATGCAAGTGGTACGGACGCCGAAGTAAGGGATACATTGATCAACTCTCTGCATACTGGTAGAATATGATTGTGAAATTTTCGGAGTTGGTCTGGCTTCATAGGATCAGCTGGGGAGCCTGATTTGATTTTAATACAGAGAGACACGACCTCAGTGAGGGATAGTAGAGGGAAGGAGAAGAGTGTTCTTCCAACATTATTTCCACTATCTGACTGCAACTGGTATAACCTTATTGTGAGTAATAGCCCACCGTATGCAATCACCTAGCACCCTGTTTAAGTGCTCAACCAAACAATTAGTTTGTGGGTGGTAGAGTCAACTCTTAATGTGACTGAGGGAACATTCCTTGAAAAATGAGGCTTCCTCAGTAGATACAAATTGTACTCCATTGTCGGAGACTATGGTTTGAGGGGACCCCTCCCGCATAACAATTTCTTTAAAAAATCCCACCACTGCTTTTGAATCAGCCTTGGCAACAAATTTGACCTCTGGCCACCTGGAGTAATAATCAACCAATACTATGGCAAACCGTGACTAATGTGGTAAAACGTGGAAGGGTCCCATAACATCAATCCCCAGTTTTACCCACGGTTTGTCAGGCAAGGGAATGGGATTCAAAGGTGAACTTGAAAGGCGCAACGCCTTATCACTACTAGAACAAATGGCACACTCGTGTACCATGGTGTCAATGTCTCGGTCCATCTGAGGTCAGCAAAAATACTCACGCACTCTGCATTTCGTGGGAGTGGCTCCCAAATTCCTTCATGTGCTTTAGACAATAGAACCTTCCTAAGATCACTAGGAGGAATAATCTTCTCTAACCTGACCACTAAATCATTTTCAACTGACAGTTCGTCACACACTTTGACAAATGGCTGGATGTCAACACCCAAGTTCCTTTCTCTTGGCCAACCCTCAACAATATATTTGATTACACATTTAAAAGTTTCATCTTGCTCTATAGCTTTTCTCCATTCATCTTCCTCAATAGTACAAGTGTGTTTTATTTCCACAGCTGCAACTATGCAGTCATCAAAATCTTCATCATTACAGTGTTTGCCTCCGCCCTCAACTTCTTCTTTAGCCTTCATAGGAAGGTGTGAGAGAACATCATCGTTGATGTTCTTACCACCAGAGATGTGTTCTACATTGAATTGAAACTGTAATAGCTTGGAAGACAATCTAACTATGCGGGCGTGTTGTTTCTGTTAGTTGTGTTACCTAGGATAGATACCAAAGTGTTGTATTCCGCTTTAGGTGTCCGTATATAGGTTTTCCTGAGACATGTCCTTATATAGGCACAATTCGCATTGCCCTTATATAGGCATAGAATCCCAGTCCTTATTTAGGCATTAGCCGTGCACTCCAAATACAGGCATGGTCACCGACATCCGTCCACCCTAACGTCATAACGAGTTCTTAGAAACCAGACCCGTAAGCTCTCGGGAGTTCCCCTAGCACAGGATTATTGATTTCTCCAAGAACTCATCAATTATGTATGAACCGTTATACCTTAAGGGTTCATTCCTGACGTCTTCCTCTGTCCGACTTCACGTCAATACTAACATTCCAAGACACCTACCAGGTATAAATATACCTTCCCTTGCCCAAGCAAGTTAGAGGAGACCTCGACTTCAGAGGAGCCCGTATCCCGGCCTGAAGCACTGAGAAGACGCTGTCATTCCTGCTCGCAGAAGAATCCAGCTTCCAGTGTTCTGACTCCCTTCGCGGGGTGTTAGAGTTCCAGATCCGGCAAGAGATTCCCACCTCTCTCATTCTCAAGGTATGGAGCTGACTAGAACCTAGAGGGACTCTTGGCATACTAGACTTAACTTACTCTTAGTATACCATACTAGAGAATACTCCACCTACTTCTTACCTTTCCCTACACCTAGACTAGGTTAGGTACATTGGGGTAGAACTAGCTTAGAGACGCATCGTATGAGTACTCGCATTTTAGCTCATGTTATTTATGTACGTGAATATATGCTAAAAGATAATGCTAGCGCAGTATTATTTATTTCTACTGCTTACGCTGCACATTATTTATCTTGCAAACTGTCTTGTGATCATAACAGCACATATCTCTTACACGAGAAACAAGACTGTTCAATAAAACCTTTTTATTGAAACGCCCGTCTTTTCTTTCTGTGTAACTCTGCGGAAACTAAGCATGCACGATTGACTGAGTGAAACTGTTATCTATTGTTTCCACGATTAGTGTTCCAATTCTAAAGGGAAACAAAGTAGTCATGTTTATGCGGTTGCCAGAAACTACTCCCTTCTTGTTCTCAAGGAGTTTCTAGTGGCCTCTGAGCTAGCTGGCACAAAAGTAATTAAGTTTAATATACTCGATAGGGACATACCGACCTCAGTCCTATGTCAAGCCTATAGGGTATATTATTCCAATGCACAGAGCCTATTAGGGAAATAGGAACTACACTACATGGCGCCCAAACGTTTGGTAAGGCAGTAATTTAACGCTAGATACTGAGTAACTCAGTCGTGCTTTTCCCAGAGACCCTTACTCACATACTCCATAAGACGTCTGGAGTGGGTAGGGTTAAATATCCGCCAAAACTAAATAGGACAAAAACCCTATATATTAGTTGCTTGGTTTGTTCAACGTTGAAGGATACAGTGTTCCAAAATATTGTGCACCTTATCTTTTGTTTCCTTGAAACTTGTTCTACATTTTTCAAAAAACAAATGTCCATACACGGGGACAATAACACCGGGAACGGTGTAACTGCGGCTGACCCAGTCGTAGCAGCTTTTAACTTTACAGGTTTAAATGAAACCGAGGAGGGTGTTATAGACATCCATCCAAACTTAAGAAGAGCCATCACTCTAAAACTTATAAAACACGGCCTACCAAGAGGCGGTAGAGCAGTTTTCGTGATAGAGGCACACGAATCCTTTCAGACAGAGGTATTCTATTCATGGATAGTATTCTCTGAATCAAATCCAGTAACAAAACTGTTTCACTTCTACAAAGAAGATGAACCACCAGAGGAATATATTCCTTTCGAGGATATTGAAATTCCACTAACATACCAGGAGCATCAGCTCTGGTTTAAAGGCGCCCTAAAACATCACAGAAACATTACCAGGCTCGGTCCACTAGGTAGACCAGGAGCAACATTGCCGATTCTAGCCGGCTACACTCCTCATCCTGACCTCGATATAATGTCAGACGAGGAATTACTTACTCAACTTACAGAGTTAATAAAAATTTACAGACAATTAGTCCAATATGTCATGCGGACTTTCACCGTCCAACCACCATTGACCATTCCAAATCAAACCCCTCAACAGGGGAATACACTAAAAATTACACCACAGACTTTATACGCAGTCATGGGTAAAATGCCCACAAAACGCGAACAAATTCCATTCTGGATAGCTCAAAAAATTACTCAAATCGAAGCAGTATTTCCTAATACTAGCCCTTATGAGAAACACAGAATCCTAACAATCTGTTTACCAATGGGGATCACACCACAACTGGAAGACTGCACCACTTGAGGCTCAGTCTTTGCTGCCATCTATACTTAAACACATGGTGTTCCGTCAATTGCAGTAATACCAGATGTCCTGAAACAAATTCAAAACGAATGCGGGGCAGAGCCTGCTCTGAATTTAGGTATGAAATTACTGAAAAACTTCGACCAGGTCTCACCAATAATATTATCTAATATTAAAGGAGAGGCAGCAGCAGTGGCGATCCGCCAACGATTAAGGGAATTTGATGTAACAGAACATCAAACAGAACTACCCAGAATAATAGAACAATCTTATGCAGAATTAGGCAGAGATAGTTTGGGTGGAAGACCATTGAAGCCAAAACTATCTGAAAGTCCTGAGAAGGACTCCATTAAACAAACTCCTACATCTTCTAAAAAGAAGTGGGAAACTAACAAACAAAATTCAAACGAGAAACGTTCTCAATCCCGGGATAGGTCTCCTCAAAAGGAGCCCTCTGAAAGGAGGTATAACCTCAGGAATAGGGATAATTTAAAAAGCCTGACAGGTATCAAGATACTGATACACGTTCCTCTCGTACCTTTCAGATATCGTCACAGACATCGGAAAGAAGAGGACGGTCAGAACATAGAGAAGAATGCGTGAAATCGAAAGACGACAAACACGTTCCGAAAAATAAATCAAAACCTCAATTCTCAAAAGAAGGTAGCAGGTCTGAAGATCAGACATGCCGAGGATACTGAGAACACAACTCAAGAACGGAGAATGGGCTCAGACAATGCTGGACAGTGCAGCAGAAGTCACAATAGCTCGCCACAACCTGAAGGAACTTCTGGAGACAGTGGATTGAATGAGTACATCACAGTTGAGACTGTAGACACCAGGGTTAGTACTCCACAAAAGTTATATGAAATAACACTCCGAATGGAGGGAGACATACCAAGAAAGGTGAAAACACTCTTTTGGGAGAAACTTTCAAGGGGTATGACATACTTCTAGCAGAAAAAGACTGGCCACCACAATTTGTCAGGGAGTGCCCACATGGTGAGGACATCATTATGCCTGCCTTCTCCAACCATATATCAATTCACATAAAATATACTTATGCCAGGAAATGGGCAGTTGCCCAGGCCCCAGCATTATATAAAAATCATGTAGGATGGGATGAGGACTCACCTCACCACAAAATACATCTAAAAAATGAACCTACTGCACAAAGGCAGTACCCAATAAAGCAAGAAGCTAAAAAACAGGTCAGGGAGATCTTAGATCAACTTGAATACCAAGGGGTGATTGAAACATGCACCTCTTCAATGAACAATCCTTTGTTTCCTGTCTCCAAACCAGACAATACACATCGTCTAGTTTTGGATTACAGACACTTAAACACTTGTTCAAAAACATTTGCAGTGCAAAATGCACATAGTACTGCATTAATGAATAACGTGCGTAAAAAATATAAAACCACATTAGATATCTCAAATTGTTTCTTTTGTCAAAACATAGCACCTGAAAGCAGGTACGTAACAGCTTTCTCAATAATGGGAACCCAGCGTCAATTTTGTCGACTCCCACAAGGGTTCAAGAACAGCCCGGGGTTATTCTCAGCGAGGGTAACAGAGTTACTACAAATTTATGATAATGAGGCATTGTCATATGTCAATGACATCTATCTGACAGACGATGACCTAGATAGGCACTTGAACAGGGTGAGTACCATTATATTGGGCTTCGCCTCTGAGGGCTATAAGTTCAACTTTAAAAAATCCAGAATTGCCCATCTCAATGTCCTTTTTCTAGGATATGAGCTTTCAAGTGAAGGCAAAAGCTTGGCAGCTAACTTTTTAGAAAGGTGTGCGCTGCTCCAACCTCCAAAAATGCTGAAAAACTTACAATCCATCTTGGGTTTCCTAAATTTTGGAAGAACTTACATTCTAAATTACGCAGAAAGGGTTAAACCTCTCTACGCATTAATCAAACCTGATTTTTCAATCAAAAATTGGACACATGAACACACAGAAATCTTGCGTTCACTCCAAGCTAACATGTTAGCAACAAATCACTTACAAACTCGCATAAGTCAACGCAATTTAGTGATCCGAATAATTTCGGGTCAATGCGGATTCACCTACTTAACATTTAATGAGGGTGAAAAAGTACCAATAGCATACAAATCACATTTGTATACACAAGCAGAAAAGCGCTTCACTTCAACTGAAAAAATACTGACAGCAGTTCAAACTGCAGTAGCAAAAGAAAGAGCTCTAGCCCAAGGGAAACGCATTATTGTCATAACCCCAGTACCGGCCTTAGAGGCGGTAACAAAAGCGAGCATTCCAAATGCTAAAGCATTACATCCTAGATGGATACAATGGGTTAATTCTCTTGCTGCAACAGACGTTGAATATGTTTTTGATCCTGATTTAAAAAAACAAGCGTTCCTGCAATATGAACATGAATGTCCTCTGCCCACTGAAATTCTGCCTCTCGATCAGTATGAATTTATAATTTACACTGACGGATCCGCACAACCCGCTACAGGGAGTAAGCAAGCTTACAGTGCAGCGTGCGCAATCGTTAAAGGTCGCATGCACGATGGTAACTTCAGACCAATGGTCACTAAAACTCAATCTCTAGGAGATTGCACAGCTCAGCGAGCTGAACTACAAGCATTCAAACTGGCACTTGAAAGTACAGATCGCGAATTCCCCACACTAATAGTGTGCGATTCTTTCTACTGTGTTCAGTCGTATAATGAATATATACAAAAATGGGTTCAAAGATGTAAAAGGTGGCACAATAAAGCATAAAACGCTTTGGGAACAAGTAGTTCAGTTAAAAAACGAACTACCAAAGGCTCACGTGATATACACGCTGAGTCATCAACGTGATGGCGTTCACGTTGCAGGTAATTCATTGGCTGACGAAGCCGCAAAGGGGGCTGTTCAGACAGCTTCCGTAGCTGTGATCACTCGTTCAAAAACGAGAATAGACAGTGAGATATTGTTGGCTGTCAATGCTACGAGCAAAGGTAGTGGTGCAGCGTTACCAAAAAAGTTTCCACTCAAGTACTCTTATGTAATTGATGCGAACCACGTTCCTTTTGCTCGAATCCCTGGAGTGGGGGATAGGGTAATTCCAAACAAGGAACGTAGATTAGGACTAATCCTAGCAGCACATGAAGGGATAGCCTCTGCCCATGCAGGTATTTCTGCAACAGTATCTTTACTGAAACAAAGATATTGGTGGCCTGGCATTAGGAAACAGACCAAAAACTATGTTTTGGAATGTGAAATTTGCCAACAGATGAAAGTCTCCACAGTGAAACGTCCTGCGCAGACACCCTTGTTAATTTCAGACAAACCATTAGCTTGTGTTTACCTGGACCACTGCGGTCACTTACAAAGGGACGGTAACTATAAATATATAATGGTCGCAGTGGATTCATACTCTAGGTTCCTATGGATATGGCCTCAGCGCTCGGCTGACGCTCAAACTGTTATAAAAGATTTGAGAGTCTTTATCGGCACATACGCAATAGGCACACTACATTCTGACCAGGGCCCTGCGTTTAGCTCTCGGGCTTACAAAGAAGCCATGGCCAGTCTGGGCGTTGCATTGCGGTACTCCTTTCCGTTTCATCCTGAGGGAAATTCTGTTGTGGAAAGGAAAAATCGGGACATAAAGCAGTCTATAACAGATAGGGTATTAGGTTCGGGTGATGGGTGGGTCAAACATCTTTATGGGGTCCAACGCTCATTAAATAATTTGCCAAGAAGTTCTCTAGGGGGGGGTCACTCCATATGAGGTCCTATTTGGGACAAGAATATGGGTTCCTGATCTCGAATGTAAAAGCACAGTGGTGGAAAATAAACCCTTTGATATCAAAGATCGTTTGGCTGTTTTACAGGATCTAAATGAACTAAGATCGAAACAAAGCAACGTGTTCCTGAAGCCAACCACCACTGGGGAAAAAATGGCAGTCCCAGCAAGGCCTGTCTGGATTCCAAAAGTTGGGGATCTAGTCAGAGAGAAGATTGCGGACAAGAAGGAATTTGGACCTTCTTACAGACAACCAGTACCTGTCCTGGCCATACACGGAACAAGAACAGTACTTCTGCCGCCCCTTGCTGGAAAAAAGGAGAAAAGATTTGTGTCAATCGACCTCATCAAACCACAGTATGTGGCCAATACTAAATAGTAGGCCTCGTGGACTCCGACCTAGTAGCAGACGCACTCCTCTCGCTACTATCCAAGAGGTTCAGACTGAAAGACTGATAACCATCAAGAATTCAGCAGTAACAGATGAAGGACTAAGCAACAATGCTATGGAACTCATCCCTCTTGAAACTCAAGTAACAGTTCGTCCAAATACACCTGTCTACACCAATGTAGCAAGTGATCAACTGGTTCCAGCGATTTCGACAAATCCTGATGCAATTCCAACAATTGACAGAACTGCTTCTGGCTATTTCATTAACTTTGATACGTTTTCTGAGGATCCCAATGAGCCTGAAACGACGCCAGCATCAAAAACTTTTAAACAGCAAGTACAAGACTTTTTTCATTTTCTGAGAAAGACTTATCTGGTTTCACCATGGATTGAACTATGGATTATTTCTGGAATATTTTTCTTTCTGCTTTGGCTAGCTTTGGTTATGACTATCAGTGTGCTTATAAATGGCAGATACATCCATTTGGACATTGAAAGTAAAAATGTGAACTTACTTTTAAAACCACACAAATCATCCCATCGTGAAGCAAGAGACTTGTCAGCAGTGAACATCACAGCCGTTCCTATACAGGATGGTATAGTGTGGGACAAAACAGATTTCGATATCTTCGGCCCTACGGAACTTTTGAACATTCCACATTTATTTAAGATTTCACTAAGTGATTTTATTTCATCCAGTACCTATTCTGATGTTTGGGACTTTGAAACTATGAATGATATGATGTTTGATCTAGAAAGGTCTGCTGCATTTTCTAATAATGAATATTTAGAGGGTTCATCAGACTATGAACAGCTGTATTGCTATAACCACTATGGTCATCATTTTTTGCATAAATCTGCAACACCTAGAAATGTGTTTATGTTTAACCAATGGGAGCATTGTCCTACACGACCAAAAGGTAGTTCAAAAACGTTTGCTAAAAAGTTTCCATATTTTTCAGGATACAATACATCTGATCCAGAAACATTTTACTATAAAAATGTAAACAAAACAGGACTGAAAATTATGTTAACTAATACAAAACAGATTTACTCTGCAGCATTTATTGCCCAACTGTCTAGACATGGTTTCGACTTGTGGAAAGACACAATAGACACAAAATCTGTCTGGGGTACTAAAGATTGGCAAGTGCAGGGGATAGAAGCTTTGTTTAGAGCCTGTATCATCCCACAGCAAATAATGTTTTTGAATGACACTGTGCAACAAACGTCTTGCCTTGGTTTAGCCAAGATCAAAGACATGAAAACACCTTCTGTACCAACACCTGCCAGTAATAACAATACACAGGCAGCGCTTACAGTTGACACAATACTACAAATCAACAGAACAAATCCTGATTGGAGAAAATGGTTGATCTGGCCCACAGACACAAACATCTGTCAAGCAAGATTCCTGAATAAAACACAGGGGTTTACTATTCATAGGCCAGACCCATGATACGTCCAAAGACAACATCCGGGGGTAGTAACAACATACAGTGTAGGAAAATTATGCCTCGATTGGCTGCAAAGATCTACACTTAAGGTTGTGAAACAACACTTATCTTTACTTAAAGAAGACGCAGACCTTAGGGAATTCTTCCTTGGACCAAGAAAACCGCGTCAAAAACGTTTCATATATGCCGGCATCTATGCTGCTTATAATGAAGCATGGAAGGTTTCACAGGCAGAGGCCGCAGAACGAATACGTGAATTTGATCGTATTAACTTAGAGAAAACTCTCACTGTGGTCGACAATGGGTTAACAACTTTGTCATCCAGAATTTATTCATTGGACAACATTGTATCCTCTGCTATTGACATACTGGAACAAGATTTAGCCATGTTACAACACGGCCAATCTCAGTTACGTTCTATTATGTTATTAAGCTGGACCCTGCAATCTTTGCGTGCGGGCTACGTGCCTTGGCGTTTTATCAACACGTCGGCTCTGTTTGCAGAATACAATCTAACTGATAAACAGATCAAACTGGCACAAAGAGGAGCGAAGTATACAGTGCTGAGCATTGAAAAACTGGTGAAATTACCATTCACAGTGGCAGAAAAACCAGCTACAGAATGGCTTATTCATGGCAAAATCACTCTGCCTGTCACTACTTTTCAGTTTCAGTATTGTCTCAAACAAATGCAAGCGGGCAAATATGAAAGGTTGGGTAAAGAATACATTAAGACATCCTGGAATTTACCTTACACATATAGATGTTGGAGTGGGGATCGTGAAGTGTTTCTAAGCGGTACACACTGTGAAAATGCACTAAGCGGTTCGCTCATTTGTCAGGACATCTCTTTACACGGGGCTTGTAATGGTTCTGTAGCAAATTTGTCCTGCCACCAGCAGGGTACACCAGCTACTGTGATTAATCCAACATTTGGCCAACTTTCTAACGGGAGTTACCTCATGTTGAATGATCAGAGTTGCTGTGGCATGTTGCCAGGCATCCCATATCTAGTAACGGTGGACTCCAGGGTCACTTGCTGTATGCAAGTATTGTTCCCCCCAATAGACACAGTCAGGGAGTCGCCTTTATGGCCTTCATTGAATGTTTCTTATATACAATTTGATACTTTAAGCAGAATGAAAGCCATGCTTATACAACAAACAGTGCCTCTGACCTCGGCCAAAGAAATCTATGATTTACAAGTACAAGGACTTCGGCTGAGATACAGGCTTTAATTCGTACAAACTGCCCTATACATTTCGTAGAAATGATGGGACGTATCTTTAACATGTCTGATACGAGCGGCATTGTACATGTATTTAAGACCATCTGTTCCGGACTATTAGCACCTTTCCAGGCTGTCCTCGGAATCATCCCAAACTTCTCACATTCGGTGTTTGGTGGTGTGCCGTTAATTCTAGCACTTGTTGCAGGAATCCTATTTCTATTCCTACTACTACGCTATGGCAAGCCTATTCGCCAACATCACTCCGAGCGATGTGGGGAAAGCTCTCCTTGAACGAAAGTGCCGTGAGCGAATAGTACAGCTTTTGGGCATGCCTCATCTATGGGAACTTAATACAACGTGGTTCCTGTCATTCAGACCAATCTGGCAAGATTGCATCTTACCTGTTCTACGCTGCCTGCTTTGCGGTGAAGAATGCGTGCTAGACACCTGTCTAACACTCCCATCAGTCATGCCAACGGATGTCGATACTCTGCTGGACCCGATAACGGCCCATGCTCTGTGTTGTCCCCAGAGGCTACCAATCCTGATGACGGCATTCATTGAGATCTCACAGACGCTTCCTGCAGCTGCTGAGGTACGAGATGGATCAACAGGCAACAACGGACGCGAACATTGCATCTTCTGCTGAAGGCGATGTTTCTCATCTCTGTGCAATTAACCTTCTGAACGAGGTGTTCCAAATGTCACCAACTTCGGTGGACGATATTTTGGCTACGGAAATAGATGATCTCATGTTTACACCAGACCCATACACTGACTTTGATTCGGCTCACAGTGTACCAGGGAAGCAATGAAATTTGGCCTTCATATTTTCCAAACTTGGAACTTTTCCCAGAATTGAACTTTTTCTTTTTAATTTTTGAAAATACATGGCAAAACAATCTGCTTACAGTAGAACTAGTCTTATAAAACGGACTTCTTTGAACTCTTCCAGGGACACATTGTCACCTTACTTGTCTAACATTTCATTTAATACCATGATATGCAATGGCTTTGATTTCTGAAAACTTATCAACCATTTCATCATATGTATATATTTCTGTTTATTCATTCATGTTGCATTTATTTAGGTAATATGCTTAGAATGAAAACAATGCTTTAAATGTACAGTACCTATTGCATTCAACAGTTTATTTTAAACTTCTTTTTAATATGCTTTTAGAAGTGTTTTTAGCAACATGTGGTACTCAATTTAATGTTTAGCATTTAATGTTTAGCATTTAGAATTATCGTGCATTCGAAAGTGGAGTGGGTATTGTATTCCGCTTTAGGTGTCCGTATATAGGTTTTCCTGAGACATAGGCACAATTCGCATTGCCCTTATACAAGCATAGAATCCCAGTCCTTATTTAGGCATTAGCCGTGCACTCCAAATACAGGCATGGTCACCGACATCCGTCCACCCTAACGTCACAACGAGTTCTTAGAAACCAGACCCTTAAGCTCTCGGGAGTTCCCCTAGCACAGGATTATTGATTTCTCCAAGAACTCATCTATTATGTATGAACCGTTATACCTTAAGGGTTCATTCCTGACGTCTTCCTCTGTCCGACTTCACGTCAATGCTAACATTCAAGACACCTACCAGGTATAAATATACCTTCCCTTGCCCAAGCAAGTTAGAGGAGACCTCGACTTCAGAGGAGCCCGTATCCCAGCCTGACGCACTGAGAAGACGCTGTCATTCCTGCTCGCAGAAGAATCCAGCTTCCAGTGTTCTGACTCCCTTCGCGGGGTGTTAGAGTTCCAGATCCGGCAGGAGATTCCCACCTCTCTCATTCTCAAGGTATGGAGCTGACTAGAACCTAGAGGGACTCTTGGCATACTAGACTTAACTTACTCTTAGTATACCATACTAGAGAATACTCCACCTACTTCTTACCTTTCCCTACACCTAGACTAGGTTAGGTACATTGGGGTAGAACTAGCTTAGAGACGCATCGTATGAGTACTCGCATTTTTAGCTCATGTTATTTATGTACGTGAATATATGCTAAAAGATAATGCTAGCGCAGTATTATTTATTTCTACTGCTTACGCTGTACATTATTTATCTTGCATACTGTCTTGTGATCATAACAGCACATATCTCTTACACGAGAAACAAGACTGTTCAATAAAACCTTTTTATTGAAACGCCCGTCTTTTCTTTCTGTGTAACTCTGCGGAAACTAAGCATGCACGATTGACTGAGTGAAACTGTTATCTATTGTTTCCACGATTCTGAGACGTGTTCCGATTCTAAAGGGAAACAAAGTAGTCATGTTTATGCGGTTGCCAGAAACTACTCCCTTCTTGTTCTCAAGGAGTTTCTAGAGGCCTCTGAGCTAGCTGGCACAAAAGTAATTAAGTTTAATGTACTCGATAGGGACATACCGACCTCAGTCCTATGTCAAGCCTTTAGGGTATATTATTCCAATGCGCAGAGCCTATTAGGGAAATAGGAACTACACTACAAAAGGCTTGTGATCAGTTTGTAACGTGAATCTTCTACCCCACAGATAACACCTAAACTTCTCTATGGCCCACCAACAACCCAACAATGCCTTCTCTATTACTGAATAATGTGCTTCAGCTTCCCTGAGTACTCTAGATGCAAATCCTATGGTGCGTTCTACATTGGCAATGTTTTGAGTCAGGACTGCACCTAAACCATAACTGCTTGCTTCAACAGTTAAAGTGCACGGTGCAGCCGGATCATAAGGTTGTAACGCTTTGACCACACTCAGCTGTTTGTAAGCCATTCAAAAGCAGTTTCACAATCAGCATCCCAAACAAACACCATGTCTTATTTTAATAAATTTGAAATGGGTCGTACATTTGTGGCATAATCAGGAATGAAACGTGAATAGAATTCACTTAACCCCAGGAATGATTTTACAGCTGATTTGTCACAAGGTGCGGGCGCCTGCAATATGGCTTGAACAAAGCCTGGTCTTGGCTGGACACCTGTGATTTAAATTATGTGTCCTAAGTACTCCACTGAGTTTTTACAAAACTCGCATTTTTCACGCTTGAGAACAACACCCTGATTTTGAAAGATGGACAATACCTTATTTAAAATTTCGTCATGAGTCTTCCTATCAGGGGCATGAATAAGAACATCGTCCTGGAATATTGCAACATTCTTTACCCCCTTCAGATACTACACTTTATTGTTAGAGGGTGCAACCTCGGCCAATAAAATTACAGCATACAAATCTATTTTCATGTCAGCATATAGTTTGGAGTGTAATACTCAAAGTGCTACTCATAAAGGCGCTCTCTACCAGCGTAGATCATGGAATAATGTACATGGATTGCACCAATAAACAGAGTGAACATTTATTGTCGCTTACAGATATGATGAAATGGGTGTTTTGAATGTGTGATGAGTCTGCATTATTTAAATGTAAAAAAGTTCCTCATGCATTTCCGCCTAGGTGGAAGAACATACTCAAAGAGATAGCAAAAAAGTGAAACAAAAAACTTCTGTGGCTG
The DNA here is from genome assembly GCA_963921515.1 of Calotriton arnoldi. Taxonomy (NCBI): domain Eukaryota; kingdom Metazoa; phylum Chordata; class Amphibia; order Caudata; family Salamandridae; genus Calotriton; species Calotriton arnoldi. The sequence continues at coordinate 1,713,284 of CAWUFW010000585.1, read as the reverse complement.
ATTCAAGATGTGATTAACAATGTCTCAAGCCAATAGATAAAGTTTCTAGAGCTGAGGAAGCCTATGGGTGCAGGAGGCTGCCCCCAACCCTATTTGTATCTAAAGAGTATGTATTGATTACAATACTCCTGCACTGTACTAACAAAGTTTTTTTGTTTGTTGATTTTCAGTACCGTTTTCCCTGACACAGACTTCATAGCCCTTTGTTCCAGCTGCTTCTTTCCTTTCTCACTCATGTCAGGTCTTCCTTGTAACTCCCTTTTTTGCTGTTCCCTAATCTCCTTTTTCTTTTAATGATATTTTGTTCTTCATCTCCACTGCAGCCAAGTCAGGAGTCAAGAGCTGGGACAGAGGCCCAAATCAGAAGAGAGAATCTATCTTTGGATGAGCTGAATAGTGTACAGAGTGAGAGGGGAGGTGTTGGATTTCTATTCGACGAGTCAATAAGCCTCCCTACCCCTCTCAATTTTCTTAGTTTCCTAAGCTTGTGAGCAGGTGACTGTGCAGAGTCTGAAGCAGGCATGGTGCTGGAGCTATGCAGAGCCAGGAGCCAGCACCTAAGATTTGTACAGAGGTGATGCATTAATTTCATGACTATGGCTCTGATTACGAGATTACTGCATCAATTTTGCAGGTACTCCTGGTAAAATCACCCCAGTACAGTGCAATTACAAGTACAACGCCATGGAATAGGGAATTACCATGCGGACCAATTTTTTTGTTGTAAAAGAACATGAACTTTGCCATTCGATGTTTTACTGCATACATTTGCCACCTGCTCTGAGCAAGTGGTAAATTTATTAGCAGTCCTTGGGGTGGCTTGGAGTTGGGAGATGTGTATGCTTCCCCAGGTTAGAAATAGAAAGCGGAATGAGGCGTTGCTGCTGCTGAGGAATTATCAGCCAGAAAAATCAGGTCAGGTTTTCCCACATCCGATAAAACCGGTTGTGGAAAACCTAACCACTCATAATCAGGCAGAGTGAAATCAACACATAAAACATGTAAATTTAACCCCACTTAACTTCTAATCAGGGCCTAAGTGTTTCTTTGTTTCAATCTCCCTCTTACTCTCTCTTTCTCAATCTCTAGCTGTCTAATTCTCCCTTTCTCCCTCTCGCCGGCCTGACTTGAGAGAGGAGCATTTTACTTTACCTTAATATTTAGTATTTGTTTCCTAGTATTGCGACATGTCAGGCGGCAACAGGAAGAGACTGTGGCAAACTGTGTTGCCATCAAGTGACTAATGAGCGAAGTGCAAGGACACGAGCTGGTGTTTTGTAAATACACTGAGCATTGTGTTTCCATCATGTGATGTGCTAGAAATTAGTGGTTCAATTTGTGTTAATAATTAGTTTATAGGACTTATGTTCTCTGTGGATGTTGAATTCTTTGTGAAGTGGGGGAAAGGTGTTGGTGCCAAGCGGTTACGGTGTCATTTAGTGGTCATGCTAGGAAACACACAAAACAAAGCAGGCATTTTTAAGGTAAAGGCATCTGGTCTGCTTTGTTGGGGGACTAGACTTTGGCTTTCCACATTGAGTGTGGAGACATTTCTATTGCCCCACCTTAAAAACAAATACATGTGCTGCAGCGAAGTTATATTTCTGTGTAACAGTTCACAGTTTTATTTTTCTTCTCTTAATCTGGCCTTCATCTTACACAGCAAGCAGTGTTTATCATATGGCCACGGTTTTCTTTCATGTGCCATCAATCATCATCCTCTGATATGGACACAAATGCAAAGTTGTTCGATATGAGATGCTTGTTCATCTGCACGAATGTCAGACTCTCAACACTGTACGCAGATAAGCAAATCCTTTTATCAATGATATAAACCTTCAGCAGCACTAAACTCCCTTTCACATTTAGCACTAGCCGGTGGGCAACTGAGAGTTTCCACCACTAACCCTGATGGAATGAACCGATATTATACATTCACTTTCACTTTGCACCGGTCATTCACATAGTCATTTATGATGCCTGAGAAAGTTGGCTCTTTGTCATGAGGTGTGGTCTCCCTTTGACCCTTGCAACAGAAAACAAGCTTGGTACTGAACAGCTTATATGGACACCAAAGGCTGCCACCACCCCACACAAGTAGGAGCTGCTTTATATTTTTGTCCATCTGCTGTTGAAGTCGCTGGCACTATATCAGCTTCAGGCTCAAGGTCCAGTTTCATACACAATGAGTCCCGTAAAATCTGTTTACAATGTGCACAATCTGAGACCATGTGGCTCTGCAGCAAATAAGGCAAAGACATAGTTCCTGAAGCATGGGTCCAAAAATGTTGTCAGCAAGTGCTGCCCACTGCTGGTAGCGGATATGGAAGTCGGTCCGAAAACAAGCAAGTATTTTAGTGATAGGGCCCTAATTTTGGTAGCTGCATGTTCCAATTAGCCCTGAAGGAAGATTGACGAGTCTGCCTCCAAAAAGCATATCAATGGCAGGATAAAGCATATCAATGGCAGTATTAGGCCTGTGTCAAGCATGCTCACCTTAATGATGGCTTCCTCAAAAGGTCCCAGCATCTTACACCCAAACTGAATGAGCTTCTACTGTACTGATATCCAGACTATCTTCAGCCCTCCAACATCTCACAGCCACCCATTCTCCAGGCCGAGAGAGCCATAGATTTCCTCAGCGTTCTATAAGCTGGAAGGTCCCAAAAGATGAATTCCCTAGTGAAGGGACTACCCAGGACCATCATAACGGTCCACTCCCACTGGGAGGCAGTTTGCCAGATAAGATACAAGACCGAGGTTACATCCCAACCACCTGACATCAGGAGTTGAGAAAGGGAAGAGCACCTTCCCGCGCCCCCTAAGAGCGATTTCTCCGAAGTGCCCTCCTCCACTAAGTGGTGCGCCGCATGCTGGATTTGGGAGGCCAAGAATTATTGCTCTAAGTTGGGTACTGACAATCCCCCTGCTTCCAGTGGTTGAAACATATGAGTTCTGACTACGCTGCTCCATCCCCCATCCCTTTCCTATATTATGTAGCATACGCTTCTGTGGTGTGTGTGGGCCACTATCACTCCCAGGTACTGGATTTTATCCATCTCCCAGCGAAGGGGAACGGGCGGCAGGGCAGCCAGGTCACGAGCAGCAAGGGATCACAAAGGAAACACTAGTGATTTCCTATGATTAAATTTAAAACCTGACACTTCCCCCTATTGTGGCCAAGTGTGTCAACAGAATGGGAAGAGTTCACTGAAGGGTTTGAAAGATAGAAGAGCATGTGATTAGTGTACTTAATCCCCCACTCGGCCATGTTCTGATGGCAAGAGGCTCCAGTGCGATCACAAAGAGGAGTGATGACAGTGGACAGCCCTGGCACGTGCTTCCTCCCACCTCCCAAGTTTCAGAGCATTGCCTACCACTACCCTGGCCATGGGTCCCATATAAAGGAGGTGTACCCAAGAGCTAAAGTATGCACTGTGTTAGAATTGAACCGTTTTCCTATCCCGTCTTCATGATGTATACAAAAAGACACACATGATGAACAAACACTGAGATTCTTGAGAACGAATCAGATTTGCAGAATCTACATAAAGAACTAGCACTGTTCATACAAGAGAACAGTACATCTGCCTCTTCACCTGTCACCTTATGGGACAAGTTGAAATGTTTCTTTAGAGGCCAGATAATTAGCTGCATGGCTAAGAAAAATAAAGAAATCACATCCTGTTTAGACAATTGAACTTCTTTTACATAACATTCTAAAGACCCATTAGTCCTGGCATCCTTTAAACAGCCTAAATTGGAGTACAACTAGATTATTAGTAAATGTGCTCACCTATGGGTACATACCCAGAAAGGTAAAAAAAAAATTCTACCTAATATAAAGCCAGTATATCACTAGCAGCCTATTTGAAATTGAAAAGAAATAGCTCCTTAATATCGAGTATTGAAGACCATCAGGGAACAGTAAGAACAAATACGGATGATATTCTGTTTTCCAGAAATTCTATGCCAAACTATACACCCCTTGTATAACCACACCTGAGGATATATGTCTAAAGTTTCTTCAGAGTCTCCCAATGAAAGCCATCTCTGTCTCAGAAAATCATAATCTAAATAAGCCGCTATACAAAAGTGAAATCCAAGATGCAATTAAGCTCATTCCATCTGGTAAAGCCCCAGGTCCAGACGCTATAAACAGTAATTTCTACAAAACATTTACGTCTGTGATAATGAACCCATTGGAATTAGTCCTTAACCACTTTGCCTCATCTGGGAAAGTAATGGGCACTGTGGACTAGGCCACAATTGTTGTCATCCCAAAAGGAAGGGAAAGATCTTTTCGAACCCAATAACTGATCTTGTAGATAAACATGTAAACAACAATCTATGCTAAAATGCTGGCTACATGCCTAGCACCCTTGATCACTAATCTAATCCATATTTCTCAGGTGGGATTTGTGAAGGACAGATTAGCGAGCGATAACATTCGCTCGTTATGTCATATCATTGAAAAAATATCTCTTCCGCATTGTCCCGCAGCAGCAGCTATCGCGCTGGTTGCGGAGAAAGCCTTTGACAAGGTTTCTTAGCCATACCTGGAGGCCACCTTACATAGATATAACGTAGGCAACCTTTATATTAAAATGTCTATGTCCCTGTATGCTAACCCTACCACGAGAATTAAAATCAATGGCGCTCTGTCAGCTCCTTTAGGCTTACAACAAGGCACCCACCAGGGCAGCCAGCTCTCTCCTCTGTTGTTTCTTCTAGCCATAGATCCATTGCTGTTAATGCTAAACGAATCTAACAAAATTGCAGACTAAACATGTAGAACATGTTCTTCAAAACTGCTGCCTATGCAGACACTATCTTAATTTTCACAGGAGCTCCTGATATCGCCATACCTGCTATTGTAAACAATAATACATTATTTGGCTTTTCTCGCTACTCCTTGAACAAGGATAAAAATGAAGTCTCACCCCTAAATATCAATTGCCACCATTTCTGTATTGGGAACTAACATTTTCAAGGGCAATCCAAGTTTACCAAATATCTAGCCATTCGTTTTTGTGGTAACAGAACTAAAAACAATAGACAAAACTAAGGACTTATTGACAGCATGGTCCCCTAAACATATTGTGGGGCAGATTAGAAACTCTAAAGATGATGGTAACCCCTGTAGTCAACTTCCTGTCAAGTATGCTGCTTGTCCGCCTTTCTCAGTCTTTTTTTCTCAACCATTGATAAAAATTACCTCTGATTTTCTCTGGTGCAAGAAGAAGCCCAGAATAAACTTTGAGTAACTTAGGTTTACTTTCAAAGAAGGAGGCTGCAATGTATCAGACTAGTTCAGTTACTAGATGGCGCTCCTGGCAGCTCAGGGCACATGTTGGCTTGAAGTTGATTCCACCAAGATGCCCGCTTGGCTTAGTATCGGATGATATATTAGCTACCCCTTTCCACTAATTGCAAATCTGACTATGTCTCAATGCACCTTCGCTCACTCCAAAAGTATTTTTAACTACACAAAGCGCTACTAATGGTGGACAAAGGTTTCTCCTCCAACGTCAATAAATCCTACTAGAAAGCAAATTCCCTTCCACCCCGCACTTAGAATCTAAAAAGGCAAAACCACCCCTAAGCTGAGTGTTTAAGTGACTGCTTAACCTGTTTTGTGGTTAGAAATTGTGTTTGTAAAGTGTATGTAGCACTTGTTTTTGGCTAGAAAAACAAGGTTTTTTAAGTGCGCAAAAAGCAGCATTTAGTCACTTTAAATTTGGGCCTTACCTGCAGGTTTGAACAGGACCTGCAAAGTGTGTTTTGGACCTGTCTTTATCCAAGACGATTTTGTGCTCAGGAGCAGCTCCCAGCTCCCCTGCACACCAGTTTCTGCTTTACTGATTGGCCCACAGGGCACCTGACCAGGCATCTGCCCTCCCCTAACATCTGCACAGCCCCTTAAGTTTGTGGAATGAAGTTTAAGGCAGACACCTCCATTATGTAGCTGCAGCTTCTGTGAGGCCTAAACAGCCCAGAGAGCCAGTTCAAAGCAAAAGTGGTAAGAGCACACCCTCTGTGCAGTGCAATTTTACTTTAAAACTGCTATTTTACACTGCAGCTTTGTTTAAATTTATTTCCTTGTTTTCTCTAAACCCACTAAAGCCACTAGAAGGAAAATCCCCTTCCACCCCCACCCCGTTTAGAATCTAAAAAGGCAAAAACACCCCTAAGCTGAGTGTTTAAGAGACTGCTTAACCTGTTTTGTGGTTAGAAATTGTGTTTGAAAAATGTATGTAGCACTCGTTTTTTACTAGAAAAACAAGGTTTTTTAAGTGCACAAAAAGCAGTCATTTGTCGTTTTAAATTTGGGCCTTACCTGCAGGGTTGAACAGGACCTGCAAAGTGTGCATTGAACCGGTCTGTATCCATGGAGGTTGTGAGTTCAGGAGCAGTTCCCAGCCCCCTTGCACACCAGTTTCTGTTTTCGCATCTTCCCCACCTAGGATTTCAACTCAAGGTCCAAGCTACTATCTCTCTTGTACTGTCTAAACTTGATTACGCGAATGGCCTCTACCACAGATCATCTTTATCAACTACGAAAAGACTACAATGAATTCAGAACTCTGCTGCCAGATTACTCCTACATATAAAGCCACAAGCCCACATCTCCCCTGCTTTGAGGGCCCTTACATTGGTTGGCAGAAGATCCACCTTCAAGCTGCTTTGTATCACCCTCAAAGCAATACATGGAACGGGACCACTTTTTATCAGGAATAAAATCACCAAATACATACAACAAAGGAACCTCCACTCCAGATTGGCACCCCGTCTCAAAACCCCAGCATAGAATAAAAAGATGGGTGGTACATCTTTCTCTGTTCAAACAGCCAAACTATGGAATTTATTACACCTAAACATAAGATTCACGGATAACTATCTTATCTTCAGAAGACTACTCAAGAGTTGGCTCTTTCCTACATGACCACCACACTTAAAACACAAATGTACAGCATATGCCTGTGTATGTTAAACATGTATAATTTGATTATATATATATATGTGCCTAGATATGTCCATTTCTTTGTAGACACACACACACACACATATATATATATATATTATTACATTTATACAGCGCATGAATACCAAACGGTGTCTTGGCGCTAACATTCTTGAAGCGAGCTAGTACACTATTCGTTAAACAGCCAGGTTCTTAGGGCTATCCTGAAGGATGTTGAGGAAGGAAGACTTCTGATGGAGATGGAGTTCCAGAGCTTCGTAGCACCCACCGTGAAGCCTCTGCCGCTCCAATTAGCCTTGCAGAATCTCTGAGAGAGCATCAGTTTCGCTCCCTCAGATTGAAGGCATCTGTTTGGGGAGTACCAGTGCAGTGAAAATATATATATATATATTTATTTAGTATATATGTGTGAACTGGAATTATCTACTGAGAATTGGAAACTTAAGAAGGAAAAGACTAAGGAATGAAAACTGGATTGTGTGTGCTTCGTCGCCGTGTTTGAATTTTGACATTCAGAATAAATGGTCTACCTACTTCTGCGATAAGGGTAGAACACTCTCTTAGACGAGGCCTGGTCTAAAATATGCTCCCATTTACTTCAAAACAAACTTATCCCCTCATTAATACAACTAAAAGTTTTTGCTTCACCAACTCCGCTTGCTGCCTGTCAGCCACCTCCTTCCTTTCGTGTGGCCTCTTCCCATCAGACTCTGTTAGGCTGCACCTGCCTTGTGCAGGTGAGTCCCCGGTAGCCAGCCTGTCAGCCAACTCTTAGTTAAATGTAAGTTACTTTAGTTCTATTTTAGTTTATCCCCTGATTGGAGGCCTGTGCTGCCTTTTCACACTTGGACGCTGTTTTCCCGCCACCTGCTTCCTGCCACCTGCCTCTCCAGTGCCCCTCCCAGGACCTACTTAATGGCGGCCGCAGCGTGACCACGCCTCAGGCGCACAAAAGGCAAGACTGTCTACGCTTGTGGAAGAGGTGTGGCGCAGCGGCCAGGGCGACTGACTCCGGAACCCGGGGGCTCACGGTTCGATCCCCGGCGGCAGATCAGCCCAGCACCATGTGACTCGGGGCAATAGCTCGCTTAATCTTCCCGACGGCCCCCAGCGCCTTGATACCATTCGGGTAATTGGTCGCACTTTACAAATACTGGACATTCATTTACATTTACGCCCGTCCACCCCTGGACCACGCCCAGCGCCAGAAGCCGTGGCCCCCCAGGCACCCACAGGTACTCCTTCGCAAATCTCTGAGCCCCGGACCCCGGATGCCGCAAAAACTGCTGCTTCGCATCTCCTCACTCCACAGCAGGACTGTTCACCTGCAACCGCTGTCTCTTCACCTGCAACCTAGGACCACCCACTTTCACAGAAACCCATCCCACTCCCACCCCAGAACCACTCTGATGCCTCCTGATCAACATCAGATCGCTCTGCAAACACGCCACAGAAGTCTGGGACATCATCACCACCCTTGCCCCCGACGTAACCTTCAGCAGAAAGACCTGGCTCAACCCATCCTCTGCCCCCGACATCGCCACCGCAACGTCCAAAGGCTACAAGATGACACACTGAAACCGCACCAACAAACATGGAGATGGCATCGCCATCATCCACAAAGAATCAATCCGCTGCACCACCACAGAAGACGACACCGCACCGATCACGGAACACCTGAATTTGTAACTCCACACCGATGAAAAAACAACCATCAAAAGCCCCCTCACTTATAGACCCCCAGGACCTCGCACCTGCCTTTGCGACGCCATCACAGACTTCATCGTTCCACTTGCCATTGAATCCAAGCACTACATCTTTCTCTGAGACTTTAACTTCCACCTGGACGACCCCACAGACACAAACCCAGCCAGTCTCTTGGAACAAATGGGCCACATCGGCCTCACCCTAGTTTGTTACAGACCTCACACACAGAGCAGGACACACACTGAACCCTATCTTCACGTACAGCAACAGAGTCAAATACAGCATACTACAGAACTCACCTGGGCCGACCACTCCATCATCCACTTAACCATCACAGGATCACCTCGCACCACCCCCAACCCTTCCAGTATCTCCTTCCGCAGCTGGACCAAAGTGACACAGACCCAATGGACGGATGCCTTCAACACCACCCAGCCCAATGCCGCAACCAACCTGGAACAGGCAGTCGAGAGCTTCAACACCTGGATCACCAATGCCGCTGACCGAGTCACCCCCATCAAACCAGTCAAAATGCACAGATCCACCAAACAAGCCAGCTGGTACAAACAGGAACTCAGCACACTGAAACGCAGCTGCAAACAATGGAGAGAAGATGGCGCACCAGCAGAGATGATACAAGGACGCCCTTGCAGATTGCATAGAGGCTAGCGCCAACCACATCAAGGAACTCTTCACCATCGTCAGAGAGTTCTCCTGTCAAACAGCCACCAAGAACACAACCCCTCCCTCACAGAAACTCTGTGACGCTCTTTCAAATCACTTCCACAACAAGATATCCACCATCTACAGGAACTTCGTGCCCCAAACCACTGACCTCCTCAGCCTCCTCCCTCCAACGGAAGCCTTCCCTGACCAACATCTCAATGCATGGGAACAGCTCACCATACCGGATACGACAGCCATCAAGAATTCCATCCACTCCGGTGCACCCACAGACCCCTACCCCCACCTCCTCTTCAACCTAGGAAGCAACAAAATCAGCCACCAACTCACCACCAGCATCTATCGCCACAGCCACCTTTCCCGATGCATGGAAACACGCAGAGCTCAGACCTCTCCTCAAAAAACCCTCCATAGACCCCATTGAACTCCAGGACTACCGCCCCATCTCTGCTCCCGTTTCCTGCCAAAAACCTGGAGAAGGCTATCAACTGTCAGCTCACCAAGCACCTCAAGAGAAACAACCTACTAGATGCCTCCCAATCTGGTTTCTGAGCCAACCACTGCACTGAGACCCCCTTGATCGCCGCGACAGATGACATCCGCACTCTCCTTGACAGAGAATCGGCTGCCCTGATCCTTCTCGACCTCTCTGCAGCTTTTCAACACACTCATCAAGAGACTGCACCAGATTGGAATCAAGGGAGACGCATTCAGATGGATTGCATAATTCCTCACAGGATGCACACAGAGAATTCGCCTCCCCCCTTCACCTTGGAACCCACTAGCACCATTTGCAGCGTCCCTCAAGGCTCCTCCCTCAGCCCCACCCTCTTAAACACCTGCATGACACCTCTAGCCGACATCGCCAGAACCCACGATATCAACATCATATCCTATGGCGATGACACCCAGCTATTCCCCTCGCTCTCACCAGACCCCACCACCACCAAGACCAACTCCCACAACCGTATGAAGAACACCACAGCCTGAATGAAAGAATGAAGGACAACTGTCTGAAGCTCAACACAGACAAGACCGAAGTGCTGAACTTCGGCAACCATGCCTCCCTCTGGAACGACACCTGGTGGCCTACTGAACTCGGCCCCACCCCCACACCTAAAGACCACGCCTGCAACCTCAGCATCACCCTGGACAGCAAACTCACCATGAAACGACAGATCAACAGTCTCCTCTGCCTGCTTCCACACCCTAAGCATGCACCGAAGAATCTTCAAATGGCTCCCCACAAACATGAGAAATAGAGTCATGCAAGCTCTAATCACCAGCCGTCTGGACTACGGCAATGCGCTGTATGCAGGAACCACCACTGAACTCATGAGAAGGCTCCAGATGATACAAAATTCAGCAGCCAGATTGATCCTCAACCTGCCCAAATGAACCCACATCACCCAACACATGAGGAACCTCCACTGGCTCCCCGTCCAGAAAAGATGCCAATTCAAACTACTGACACATGCCTTCAAAGCCCTCCACAATCAAGGATCAGCATACATGAACCACCGACTGAACTTCCACCATCCATTCAGAAACCTTCGCTCCGCCTCCCTCACCCATGCACAGCCACCGCGCATTTTCCGTAGCAATAGCAGAGGCCGCTCCTTCTCCCATCTTGCTGCCAAGTCCTGGAATGCCCTCCCTCTCCACCTCTGAACATCACCCTTGCTGAAGGACTTCAGGAAGAGACTCAAGACCTGGATTTTCGACTAAGCCCAGTAACCCAGCTCCTGGATACCCTCAGGGGTGATTAGCCATGCTTTGCAAAAATGTATTGATTGCCTCTCATTCCCTCTACTGAACCCCTATATGCTCTTTGGAACTAAAACTATTGGATTCCGAAATTTGTTGTTCATGAAAACTAGCGTGTGGTGATCCAGAACATATGTTCTTTACATATTTATGTTTTTGTACTTGTAGAGCAAGTTATACCTGAAGGTGTCAAAGCGCTAGTTAACCAAAGAAGCACCTACAAGAAAGACAACAAGACCTATTCATCACAGCAGGAAAAGAGCCAGGCTTTCAAGTGCTTATGAAAAGCAGCATGAAAGGACAAACTTGCAATGTGCGTGGGAAGGAAGTTCCACAGCCTGGCATCAGTCACGCGAAAGGAATGCCACTCCCCCCTCCCCCACCTGGCTTTCCGAAATCTCGGGACCACTACATTATTAAGAAAGGCAGACCTCAACTGTCTATTGGGTGTGTACCATTGGAAGGCCATTCTCAAATGCATCGGCCTGTGGTAGTGGAAAGCGGTGTAAACTAGACAAAGAACTTTAAACTTCACATGCTTCACGATCGACAGCCAATGCAGAGAGCGTATGCTCTCTCTGATTGACAGGTGTTTAGGGACATCCAGGACCAGACAGGCAGCACCATTCTGTCTATTTAGAGTGCCTCTATTAAAATTAAGGTACAGGCATTACACTACTCAATGCGCGATGCAATGAACGCAATGACCACAGCAACTCTAAGCTTGGTAGGGATGAATGATAAGACCTTCCTCAAGATTTTAATGGTGAAAAAACAGGTACTGACAATCCTTTTCACCGGAGCATCAAAGGAAAGGGAGGTGTCAAAGACCATCCCTACATTTTTAGCCTCAGTAACAGGGAGAGGACCACAAAGCTCTGGCCACCACAGCTCTGACCATACTGATTTTTTCTCACCAAAAACCAAGATCTCAGTCTTGTCTGTATTCAATTCAAGCGAATTCTCCTTCATCCAGTTGTTAATGTCCACCATACACTGTTTAAACCTCTCTGCCACCACAGTAACATTGTTGGCAATGTTCGGCAATAGACACAATAATTTGCATATCATCCGCATACAATAATACTTGAATGCCATAGGATTGAATCAATTTGGTCAGAGGGGCAACATAAAGATTAAACAGTCGGGCACTCCACACAGTAGCTGGAAGGAACCAGACCTAAAGTGACTACAGCTCACAATGTGAAATCTATTGGAGAGAAAGGACTCTATCAGGGCCAAGGCGGTGCCCCTCAACCTAGCCCGGCGCAGTCTATGTACTAAGTGAGGGGGGGGACACCATATCAAATGCGACTGAAAGGTCCAACAGCACCAAAATAGCGGATCCTCCCTAGTCCACCAGATGACGAATTATGTCATTGGTAGCCAGAAGAGCGGGTTCAGCACTATGGGTCCTCTGAAAGCCCTTCTGAGAAGGATCCAGTAGATCCTGAGAATCTAGGCATGCTACTAACTCTTGATTCAAATATTTTTCTAATATCTTTGCTGGTGCAGGAAGGAGAAATATAGGGCGGAGATTATTAATGTCTTCAGGGTTTCTGGTAGACTTCTTTTTAAGGGGGAACACAATAGCCTCCTTCCAGGATTGGGGGAAGATACCTGTTTCGATTGTAAACTTTTTTAAGAAAACAGAAAATCTGATCAGACGATAACTGCAAGATGCAGGGAGGGCAATGGTCTTCCGGAGAACCGGAATTCAACCGAAGAAGAGACTGCTTCCCTTGGGTACACGAAATCAAGGGAAAAACAGACATAGTGGTGGTAGGGGAGCTGCTGTTGGCCTCCTCATTGATATCTACAGGGGTACAATCTTCCTTACCATTGACACACGCAACAATCTTCAGAATGTCCCTAAAATAGGCTGCCACGCTGTTACAGAAATCCTGTGAACTTTCAGTGGCTTGCTGGGTGGGAGGAATGGAAAGATTTTTAATAACTGAAAAGTTCTTGAGGGGTGTTAGTGGCCAGACATATTTGTGTGGTGAAGTAGGAAGACTTAGCTAGTCTAATAGCACATTTATAATTGAGCATCAGTTCTTTGTGCTTAACTTTATCTTTGGAGGAGGAAGTAAGTCGCCACCTCCTTTCTTGCCTCCTGCATAGACGTCTGTGCTCTGTAAGAGCCCCTGAGAACCAGGGAGCACAAGCTCTGGATCTAGTCCCTGTCTTAGAGACAAATGGAGCAAATTGATCCATGGTGGTCTCTACTCACATGTAGAAATCCTCTGCAGTATATTTCAAGGAACTGTTGTAGGAAGCTGGCTCTGTATATACTATACCAAAGTGAGGTATAGTGTGCACAGAGTCCAGTGGAACCCCAAAGGTAGGCAGAGGTAAAGTTAGATAGCACCTCACTCTCTATTTGTGGTAGTGTGGTCGAGCAGTAAGGCAGTATCTGAGGACAGTGTTAAGCATTTGTTGTACACACTCAGTCAGCAAATGAATTCACACACTCAAAGACTGAACTTCAGACCAATTGTTTTTGTATAAAGATATTCTTTTAGGTATTTTATTTTCTAGAACCAAGCAAGCCTGGCAAAGGTAAGCAATAAATACTTTACAGTAGTAATGCAATTGAAATACAGTTTGAATGATAATTGTGTTTGCACTTTGGTTTGATTTACAGTATGGATGCAGAGAAATGCAATACTTAGTAAATGCAGTGCTAGACTTGAATAGGCTTTTTAGTAAAATAGCAGGTAAGTAACTTTTGAGATTACTAGGCTTACACAGAGTAGTATACCTAGATACTACTCTGGGACATTTCCTGAAAACAGGTAAGTAAAATCGTTTTGGTTAGATTATGCAATTTTAAAGAATTTCTTTAGTTTCTCAAACTCCACACTTAGAAACTTTTCACAGAAAAACAGTCAATGTTATCCTATGGAGGAAAATAGTGTTATCGGTTTTGAGGTAAGTATTTGGTAGTGGGAGTTGAGGTTCTGGGGGTAGACTCAGGGGTCCCCAGGGTCAAGGATGCACTCTAGTTACACCCTCAGCGGCCATAGGGCGGCCGGGTGCAGAGTGCTGAGGCCCAATGTTATCCAATGGGGAATGGGGGGCCTCCGGTTGGTGGTTGCTGACGAGCAGGCCACTTGGGTGTGGTAGCAAAGCTCCTGGACTTTAGCTCAGGGCAAATGGGGAAACAAAGTAGCACCAAAGGTGCACCCTCAGCGGCACTAGGGCGGCCGGGTGCAGGGTGCTGTTTCGACGTCGGACGCCCTGTTGGTTTCAATGGGGAACCTCCGGTTTGCAAATGCACTGCAGGCTTGGGGACGAAGGTCTTCTGGGTGCGACCACCACTTCGAGAGGTAAGTTGAGAAGTTAGGGGTTGGTTAGGCACCGTCGGTTTGGGCACACAAGGCCATGGGGCGTCGGGTGCAGGAGTGTCTTTTGGGGTCGGATCTTCTTACCAGCTCCTGGTCGCGGTGGGGGCTTCTGGATTTAGGCTGCAGGCGTCGGCTTGTGGCTTGAGGCAGGTCAGGGGTCGCTGGATCTTGGGTCAGGATCGCCGGGGTGACCTCCTCGTGGTGTTTTCCCACTCGAGCTCGGGCCGTGGACGGCGGGTGCAGAGTGGGGCGGATCCGCAGTGTCCGGCCAGAGCCAGAAGTTGCAGATGAACAAATCCGGTGTTCACGGGAGACAAAGTCTTTGTTCTTGAAGGCAGGCAGGTCCTCCAGGGTTTTCGAGGTTGCTGACTGCAGGACACACCGTGATTTCGCAGGAGCAGGTTCGAGGGGGAGACAGGCCGGTAGGGCTGGGGCCAAGTCACTGGGCGTCGTCCTCTTGTTAGCTGCTGCACGGCTGTTCGGTCCTTCTTCTTCTTCTTGCAGTTTCTTCTTGTCTGAAGAAGCAAGGTTCAGGGGTGCCCCTAAATACTAGATTTAGGGGCGTTACAGGTAGGTAAAAGGCAGGGACCAATGTGTCCCTTCCCTGAGGTGGGTACACCCCCTATTATGCCACCCTCCAGTGGGAGGGGGGCATGAGCCTGTCCCTGGTTGGCTGAGTTGGCAAGATGGCGGGGCCTGGGAGTTGTGCTTCACCTCACCTGAGGGGTGGAGTTGGCAGAGGTGGGCACACCTCTCTTCCTCACTTGTTTTTCCCACCGGTTCTCCCGCCCAAAGTGGGGGTCAGAACCAGTGGGGACCAGTTGCTGAAAGCAACAAGTGGCCTGGGGAAGCTCACAAAGTTGGCAAGCCTTTGAAGCTTCCCCTTCGTGAACCCTGCCCATCCTGGGGGAGGAGGCTTGGCACCTCGTCCCAGGATGTGCATTGTTTCAGGCCCCAGAGAGCAGCAGGCTCTCAACCCAGGGGTCCAGAAACAGGTCTGGTGGTGGCAGCTGAAAGCAGCCACTCAGCCTGGACACTAGAGGTGGGTTCGTTTTCAGGGGGCATCTCTAAGATGCCCTCTGTGTGCATTTTTCATTAAATCCCACACTGGCATTAGTGTGGGTTTAATGTGCTGAGAAGTTTGATACCAAACTTCTCAGTTTTCAGTGTAGCCATTATGGTGCTGTGGAGTTCGTAATGACAAACTCCCAGCACCATATACTCAATGGCAGCACTGCACTTACAATGTCTAAGAATGGACTTAGACACTGTAGGGGTACAGGGCTCATGCACCTGTAGCCTCACCACTGGTATAGTGCACCCAGCTAGAGGGGTGACTGATCTATGCCAGGGCAGTGGGTTGTAGGCATGGCACACAGAGATGTGTGCCATGTCGATTCTTCACTTTGTTCTGCACCAAAACTCGCAGTGTGTGTGTGTAAGGGTACAGGACCTCTAAGGGTGGCACAATAAGTGCTGCAGCCCTTAGAGGCCTTCTCTGGTCACAGTGCCCTGGGTACCTGTGGTACCATTTACCAGGGGCTGACCTGTGGCCAGAGATGCCAATTGGGTTTAGGCTTCAATGCAGTTTTAATTTAGGGAAAGAACATAGGCCCTGGGTACCTGATTAGCAGGAGCCTAGGGCACACTCAGTCAAAGCATATCAGCAATTCAGCAAAAAGTGGGGGCAACCATGCAGAAAGAGGGCACTTTCTCACAACTGTTATACCAATCTAAGGATTCACCCAGTGCATCATTATGGTTCTCAGCAGAAATCGTATTCCTCCTCCTCAGCGAGGTAATTTTACTCTGCAACTGACTGCTCACATTCTGAAGGCTAATAGTAAAAGGTACCGCACTGTGGTCAGTCCAGTGTAGGGGGAGAGGATCTCCCAGCACCAGGGCCTTGTGATTAGCAAAGATGATATCTAAGGTATGTCCTGCTCTATGAGTAGGTAAATGGCTAACTCCCTACTGGGTAGAAATTACTTTCCCAATTGTGCTAAATGTTTAACACGCATATCTTATTGATTTTCCAACAGTTATATTTCGTCCATAAGCATCCATAACCCCAATTTAGCTCTCAAACTTGGAGCTTACCCACTTAGATTTACTTGTCATCATTGCCCTTAAAGTGATCCTGTTAGGTTGGAAATCTACTAAAAACGTCGCTTACCATACTTGGTGGGCCTGGGTCATGTACCTTAGAAGCATGTACACTGCTCAATCAAAGACCGCTGAAAACCCCATTACCTCACACTGACTATGGCGAACATTGGATGCCTTCATACACAATGCGCAGTAGATCTTTTATGTCCTTCCAGAGCCGAACATTCCAGCTTGTATTACTCTGCCTAAGCTGGGCTTAAGCTCCCCTTCACTAGATCACTTGACTCCATTCCTCTCTATCCTTCCCTCTAACCTGCTTTCCCCACTATTATTTTTTCTGTTGTTTATGACCTCACATGGTTGGTGGCTTAAGACCAATTATTCATTCCCAACGAGCCTACCCTAAAATTAGTCAGTTGTTGCTCTAACTCTAGCCGTACACTTGCTGAACATTTTCACCATCTCAACTATCATTTTTAGCAGCTCCATTGACTGTATGTTTATTGCTTTGTGACATCTTGCTCTTAAGTACCTGGCATCGCTATGTATTTATACTTTATGTTTGTATGTCTTGTTGTATAACTGTAAAACTCAATAAAATCTTTAGAACAAAAAACACAAGTGCAAAGATTGGGATGTGAGGACTTTTGGCAAGTTTTAGAGCTGAAATTATATTGCTCCTGTTATTAGTCATTACAAAGCAAACTTACAAGCAATGCAGCTGCTGCCGCTCATGGATCACACATTTCAGCTTAAGCTTCACATCTGGAGCCTTGTGCATGCGTGCATCAAAGCTGTTAATGCAAAGTGTTGGTTGATAACGTGGTCTGATGCAGTGTAAGGAGATGCATCAGTAGAAAAGAGCAGCCATATATTCATGCCTTGCTGGATTGTGAATATGTTTGCACCAAATCTTGCTCCACGTTGGTCAGTGCTACATGTAATTAGTTCACCACCAGTTAGGAAAGTTCTGGAACCGCTGTCCTGCAAAAATAGTGAGGGTTTGGTATGTTCCAGTGATGTGCCAAGAAATCGATGACACACCTGAAGCCCCGCTCTCTACAAATGAAAATGGCAAAGGATCCCCAGCCAGCATCCTGGTGGTGCCGGCATTCAGTTGATAGACGAGTTGGTGCTTCCCGTCATGAGGCATTTGGCGCTCCAAGATTTTGGACATAGTTGGCT
Organism: Calotriton arnoldi; assembly: GCA_963921515.1. NCBI lineage: Eukaryota > Metazoa > Chordata > Amphibia > Caudata > Salamandridae > Calotriton > Calotriton arnoldi. The sequence goes on along the minus strand of CAWUFW010000585.1, from coordinate 1,695,497 downwards.
GGCACAAGATAACAATGGTGATGATGCAGAAAAAGACAAATTAGTGCCAAATGCACCACTTAAATTGTGCTTGTTTGCTACCTACAGACAATCTTACTGTGCTATTGCAAGTGGGTAATTTGACCCAATGTCCCTAAATGTGAACCCAAATTGACAGTGCTGGCAGCCTTAAGACACAGTGAACAAACTGCTATATTTCTTTTGTTTTCTTCAATGGTGAAACAGTCCCATAAGAAGGATTTGCCAGAAGAGGATGATGGAATACAAGGCCCAGCAGGAGTGAGCAGGTCCTGGGTAAGAGTTGGTGTGGCGCGTTCCAAATCCAAAGATGTCATTAACACTGTATTGCTACCCAGGGGCTGGTGCAAATGGCTGGCTTGGCTGCAGTGAAAGGGGCAGCTATTTGTGCACCCTAAAACATGCTTGGTTTGGTGATGCAAGTACACTGACATCCTCCAAGCTCAGATTCTGCAGGGCTTTTGTCCTCTTCACCGTCAGTGTCATGCTGATGACTCAGCATGCCACTCAGAACCCGAAGAAGGAGGTGATGAATGCCTCCCTTGCTTGCTGAAACAACCTGCCCTGTCCACTAGGACATACCTGAAAGTCGGCAAAATAAACAGAACCATTATAAGAAATTGGAGCAAAGCATATTCAATCACATCAGACCAAGGTAGCAAACTGCAACCCTCATTTTTAGGTCGAGCCTAGCGCAGCGCGCATGCGCTGCTCTGCGAGGCTTCTTGTAACTACTCTAACTACTCTGTGTGGGTCCGACTCCCCCCACACATTGGGTTGGCTTTTGCGTGTGTCATTTTCTAATCGTAGCCTGCAAATGGCTAAAGGTGGGTGCATGTCCCACTTCTTCTGAAAAGGTTCACTCCTATGGCGTTTTGCTGGCGGGAGCGAGCAGCGGCGCGCAGGGCGGCAGCTGCAGTGCCTCCTTGTCTCCCCTGCACCACTCCCCCTTGTCTCCCTGTGCCCGCCCCCACCACTCCTCTTGAGCTGCTTGTTTATTTATCTGGTGCTCCGCAGCCCCGGAAGGACACTGACGCCTTCATTATCTTCCAGGGCACCCTTCAGATCCATTTAATGTTAATTACCTGCTCACGTTTGCGGTTTGTATTGATGGCATCTGTCCTTCTACGTGGCTCAAGTTGCTGTTACTATGGGTGCGTCAAAGATGCAAACAATGCATTTGACTTTCAAAGCAAATTTATTTGGGGGTGGGGGACAAGTCCCCTTTTTTGCAGTTTTATCGCACAAACTCTACCTGAAGGTGTCCGAGCGCTTTACATGACTACCAGTTGCATCACAGCTGGACACATTCCTTTTTAGGTACAGGGAGAATAAGTGATATGCCAGAATCCTGAGTATGTTTGAGCCTCCTGCCAGACTCTAATCTTTCCATTAACAGCCCATTGCATTCTGGAACTCGTAGTTTTATGTGTAATGCTGTATACCCAGGCAGCGGTCACGGTCTCCACGTTACTGTGGACTGGACTGGACTGGAGGGGTCGGACGTCAGCTGCCGCTGTGCTGCCCTCAGCTCCCAGAAGCCTGTACCAGGGCTGCAGTGAGCAGACTCCCCAAAAACCCTAAGGAACCACCAGGCTGGCACTGGTATATTATGTTCATTTGCTGTTCAACATGTTAGTAATGCCTATACATTATAAACACCCCATACTGTTTAATAGATCACATACCAACACAGCATGACTAATGTGCATTTATGTTTAGTTATATATCGTTCTACAGGTTGTTTTATATTCATAGACCTTCTGCATTTCTTTTTGCAGTGCTGGCTTTAGGGTGGTACGACCTACGCAGTCGCACTGGGTCCAAAGGTGAAGTGTGGGGCTCACAAACTAAAGCGCCAACACTATATGATTTTAATGAATCGTCTCGTCATAGACAGATTAGTCTTCAATTAAATTAGGGATGAATCTAGTACTCTTGAATATATGTTACTCGCAGTTCTTTCGGAATATCACTTACATGAACACGGTTGCAAGAATTTCGCTGGACAACATTGGGTGAATGTACCGTTCTGTAATGAACAGTAGGTTTACGTGCGATCGACAGTGAACTAAGAAACGCAGGGCATTTTAGTCAGATCTTTCTTTAGTTTATGTTATCTCCGCCCCACAGGTCATGCCTTATAGATTTTCTTGACTGCCAAATAAATGCTCAGCTGCTTGCAGATGTTCAAAGTCGTAGCCATGTTAACGTCAGGTAAGTCATGTTCGCTCTTAATAAGATGCTGGGATCAACATCTGCTAGGTGAGCCAAACGCCTGTCACTAAAATGGTGACCTCAGAGTGCGTTAGGCCTGCGCAGCTGCTTCTAATGGTCTGATGCCACTGGCTCCATGTGGAAAATTACTCTAAGAAATCTGCCCCGGTAACTTTAACCAAAAAGTAACTATTTGGATGCAACGTATTTCTGAAAATTTGCTCAAATAAGTTGGGATTTAATTGAAGTATAGCTTGATATTGAACGAAATTCTCTTCAACAACATATATTAGTATAGTATATTAATTAGAAACTTTGATTTAAACAAGAAATACATATATTTCAAATTGCATTAACTAATACCGTCCATCTTTCAATGGGCAGGAAAGCAGCAGGAACAGAAGCGATCCAGTTTCATCGTGGTTCATGCAGGGAAGGCCATAATATGAGTTTTATGCAGGGAGGGTGAGAAGGGTGGCCATCTTGGGGCGCAATTTAGTCCTCCCTATTAATGTGTATACTCTTCAAACACAAGGATTAGGGTTTCATAGCTGGAAAGGTTTCAGTTTGCTTATGTATGACATCTGCAGATTTTCAGTGTGGTTATCATACATGGCAACATTTTAGAACAGGAAAGTGGGAGATTTTAAAACAATAATCGGAGCTTTCTACTATTTTGCTATTCTTGACACGTTAATAAAACTGCTTACAAAACCTTTTTATTATAGCTTTTCAACATGCTACACAGCAGCCATACTGCTCTACAATATAGATTAAAGACTTTGGCAAAGCCAACAGCTCTGGCTAAACACTTCTAAGGCCCCAACGGCGAGACCTATTGGCTATGCCAATGCTTGTTTTAAACTTCTGCTGACTCCAAAGCTACATGCCGCTGCCCACTTCCATGTTGGCATCCTCAAAAGTAGGCCTTTCTCGGCTCTATGCAGCACTGTGTGTCCTTCCTCCAGTGAACAGAGTCAGGCTGACCCTTGTACCAAAAGCCTGCTTTTTAAGGGCAGCCCTCGACATCTGAGCATTGAAGTGACCAATACCTAAAGAGAGAACTGAAGAATGTTGAAGAAACACTAAAGAAATGCAAGGAACAAGAAATGCTGTAACAGAAAGGAGGAACACAGGTGAAAATGTAAAAAAAACACGAAAAAATACAGCCGTTAAATATTCTGCCCCGTCCTCGCGTGACAGATATGAAGATGTTGTCCAGCAACGGCATTTCACCACATAACTACTGAGCGAAATCCGTTTTGCCCGCAGAGAGGCCCAAAAGGCAGATTTCTCGCAACTCATACCGTCATTTTACCCATTCCTACCCTAGACCTTTAGGTTGTCTGTTCTCTCACACTCACCTTAGGTGCGTGCTATCACTTTCAAAAGAGTTTATTGATTTTTATCGTCTGGGAAAAAGGGGAGCTTGAACACGAATTGGATGCAATGCCATTGTTTTGTTTTTAGCTTTTAACAATCATTACTTGATGAAGATAATCAAGAGCAAATAAAGACAGGATAAATTCAAATCGGTTGAAAGCCTAATACGCTCATGAGATATTCGAAAGACATTTGCAAGCAAGATGCGCATGTGAGGAGCATGGTTGGTGGCTTCAATAAACAGGGGAGGGTGGGCGAGAGGAAAGGGGGTTGATCTATCTAGTCCATGCCTTGGTTTGTGAAGAAGAAGAGGAGTGTTAGTGTCAAACCATCTCAGCTCTGAGTGACATGATATGTGTGTATGACTAGCCTTGACTATATCCAAAAGATAAAACCCCCATGAATATAGAGGTCAACTGTATTCCAAAGCCTGTGTGAGGTTGAGGGGGCTAAAGTTTTTGTTGGCTGCTGAGTTACCAGGGATCCTAGCAAAGCAAATCCAGGCCCACCAGGGGTGATGTGATAAATTCTACTATGATTTCCATTGGCAGAGAATGTTTTTGATCGCTTTAGTTAGTAAAAGGTCGAGGAGGCACAGGTCATTCGAATTTAGTGCCAGAGGAGGTTTAAGGGACCAGGGGCCTAGGGTTATTGCGTGAAAGTTAAGGCGGATGTTGGTGTGTAATACGTCCTTTAGAGTTGATGTCATTTCTGTCCAGAACTTGCAGAGGAGTTTGCATTCAAAACGCATATGTGTGAGTGACCCAGATGCCTTGCGACAGCTCCAGCATAGATCTGCTTCTATAAGACCTATTTTAAAGAGTCTTGGGTGCCCAGTATGCCTTATGGAGTGACCATAGCTTGCACTGGGATAAGATGGGGGATATTTTATTTTTAAAGGAGAATTTCCATATATTTTCCCATGCATCATCAGGAAGGCTTGTAGGGGTTTCTTGCCATTTGCAACCTTTAATTTTAGGAATTTGTAGAAATCCAAGTTACTTAGGTTGTGTACTGCTTGTAGTTCAGCAGAGCTTTTGGGTGTTTTATAAGAGCCCTAGTCGTGGGTGTATAGGATGCCTTTTTCTACCCAACAGGACTATGCGAGGGAATAACCTTATATTTTAATGTATGTATTACCCCAGAGGGATGTGTATTCTAAGCCTTGTAGTCGGTTGTTGAAGTTTGTCTAGAGATTAAAGGGCCCAGGCCTTTGATAATGGAATAGGAATGTTGTATTTTAATTGTTTTCATTGTTGGGGTTGATTATAAGAAGAATGGTTTTAAGAGATCCTCTTCTATAAATGTCTATAAGGGTTTGTCCCTCGCCTTTGGACAAATCAACCAAATTGCTTATCTAATCAGAGAGGCAATTTGGTATTTATAGAAATTGGCAGTCTAAATCCACCTTCAGATTTATGTATACTGAACTTGTTCAGGGCAATCCTGCTTTTCTTATGTCTCCATAAAGAAGTCTGAAGCCAATAATCTTTCCCACCCAAGTCAGTCCGGTTTTAGGCAGAACCTTAGCACAGAGACGGCCTTGCTGGAGGTCTCTGATTCCATCAAGGAGACCCTGGATAAAGGCGGCAAAGCTGTCCTGGTACTTCTAGACCTCTCTGCGGCTTTCGACACCGTGCCCCATGGCCTCCTCCTGCAGAGGCTACGGGAGTGTGGACTTGAAGGCACGGTGTTGAAGTGGTTCTCTTCCTTTTTGGAGGATAGAAATCAAGAGGTCTGGTCGCCCCCGTTTTCTGCCAGGGTGCCGCCCTTGAAGATCGGCGTGCCACAGGGATCAATCTTGAGCCCTGTACTTTTCAATTTGTACATGGCTCCCCTGGCTACCCTGGCGGAAGCAGGGGAGGCTATGATTATATCCTATGCCGACGACACGCAACTGCTGTTCACTTGCAAGAAGGGGGAGGAGTTTAATGGTGAAAAGATTAATAAATGTCTGAGAGAAATCTTTGCTTGGTTCAGACATAACCATCTCAAATGTAATCCGGAAAAGTCGGAAATTATTTTCTTTGGCACACCCCCTCTGGACGCCTGGAAGCAATGGTGGCCCACGGATATGTCTCCCCCCCCAGTCTGCAGTTAAGATCGTAAAAAATCTGGGATTGAAAATGGACGACACTTTATCTATGATACCTCAAGTACAGTCGGTAGAGGGTACGTGCTTCGGGTTTTTGAAAATGATCCGTAGGTTTCTTTTTCTATTACCGACCTCTCATAGAAAGACGGTCGTTCAGACCCTTGTCACTTCCAGATTAGACTATGCCAACGTGCTCTATCTGGGCCTTCCAGAGTCTATTCTCAATAGACTGCAAGTCGTGCAGAACGCGGCAGCCAGAGCAGTCCTGAGACTTGGACCTAGAGACCGGATCTCCCACCATCTGAAGAATCTGCATTGGCTGCCTGTCCGATGCAGAGTACTCTTTAAGGCACTGGTCCTTGCTTTTAAAGCTCTGCATGGCATGGGGGCACATTATATCCGCAGAAGAGTCTCATACTACATACCCAGCCGATCCCTTAGATCAGCACATCAACATCTAATTGTCATCCCTAAGTGTCTCAGAGCCCGCCGTGGTGGACGCTCGTTCCAAGTGCAAGTGGCTAGATTCTGGAACAAGCTACCTCTATCGCTGAGACAAGCCACAAGTATAATGGCATTCAGGAAACAACTGAAAACCTGGCTGTTCCAGCATGCAGCTTAATGGCCTTGCGCCTCGGGAACGATGTTTCACCCCTGGCCTCTGTATCTTTCTATCTTAGCGCCGGGATACTCTATTGAGTAGCTGTGCGCTTTATAAATCCATTTTTAACATAACATATTAGGTTATCGAGGTTTTTGAGAAAAAAAAACTGAGTGATAGCAGGAGGGGAAGCATGGAGGTGAACAAGTTAATTTTAATGGCAGTCATCATTTTACTGCTCTCTATCCTACCCCACCATGTCAGAAATGTTGGGACCATGTAGAGAGTAAGGGCCAGATGTACGAACATGACATTTTGCGAGTCGCAAATTGCGCTCAATTGTGAGTCGCAATTTGCGACTCGCAAAATGACATGTCCAACAGTGTCAGAGACACTGTTAGCAATTCTCCTCAATGGGGTCGCAAATTGCATGCCTCATTAATATTCATGAGGCACTCGCAATTTGCGACCCCATTGAGAATGGCTGGCCCTCCCAGGTATTGTGGCCTGCTGGGCTCAGCAGACCTCCATGACTGGGACTGCTTTTAAATGAAGCAGTTTTTAAAAAAAAATGCAGACCGTTTTTCCTTAAAGGAAAATGGGCTGCATTTAAAAAAGAAAAGATGAAACGTTTTTGTTTAATTTTTTAAGGGCAGGTAGTGGTACCTGGAGTCCCCTTCCCATTTGGGAGTGCATTACCACCCTCTTGAAGAAGGCGGTAAATTTCGAGTGTTTTGCAACCGCAATTGCGGTTGCAAAACATTCTTACATAGGGTAGCGAGTCGCAATTAGGAAGGGACGCCCTTGGAACGCCCCTTCCTAATTGCGAGTCGCAAATCCTATTTAGCGAGTCGCAAATGAATTGCGACTCGCTAAATAGAGTTTGTACATGACCCTGTAGGTTTTTGCATGCGCAAACGGGTCGCAAACCCATTTGCGCATGCAAAAACGGGTCGTACATCTGGCCCATGGTCCTTAACCTTGTGGGTGAGGGATTTAAAAAAAAAAAAAAAACGTTTTTTAGGCTTTTATAGAGCGCGAACAAGACACGAGACATCGGGTATCAGAGCGCTTTACATGAGCACCAGTTTCGTTACAGATGGACACATTCATTTTTGTTAGGCACAGGGAGATTAAGTGATTTGCCCAGAATCACAGGATGTCGAGCAGCGTTGCAGAGACTCAAACCCAGTTCCCCAGCTTCGAGGTCGACCGCTAAAGCTGTCTAAAGGGAGGTTAAAGGCTCCTGCCAGTATAATAGCAGAGTCCTGAAGCAATTTACATAGTTCTTTATTGTGAATGATCCAGAATTGTAAATTGTCTGCCGTAGGTGCTTAAATATTGACTATATAAAAGATAGCTTGGTTGTTCATGACTTTTGTGAATAACCATCTCCCATCGCTGTCATGGGAAGTTTCAAGAACCTTGAGGCAAGATTTTTTCGAGATGAGCATTATGACCCCATTCTTTTTCTTCAGAGATGGGAAGCACACAGAGTTTTAGATCCAGTGGTAGAATAGTGTATTGCTTTCTCTGGAGCCTATTCTAGTGTCTGGCAAAACCATTATGTCTCCTTTAAGTTTAAAGCAGTAGTCCAATAGGTTTTTTCTCTTAATTGGGTAGTTCATACCATTGGTGTGGAGAGAGAATTTTTATTGTACAATTGGTCATTTTTCAAATGGGGATTTTGGGTAGAGGTCTCCTGTTTATTTTGTCGGCATGCAATTCTGCCCCTCTGTTCAATGATGTGGTGGCATGATTGGTTCGGGGGAGGAATGGCATGGTTGAGAGGTTTGTGTAAGGGATAATAAGTGGAGTATACGGGTAAAACAATGATGGGTTAAGAAAGAGAGAATGGAAAGGGGTAAAGAGAAAGAATACCCATAACCCACCCTATCCCATCCCACTGAGAGTAAGAAAGAGGGTGGTGGAGGCCACGGGAGGCTGTATCCAGGACAGCTCTGAAGAGAAGGACACTGGGGGGGTGCAGGGGGAGTAATTCTAGTAGCCTAAATAACTTTACTCTAGTCTAATTTGGTGCCTTTCAGGGAGGTGTGTGCACCGATAATACATTAAATGTACAGTTGAAGTTTACTCTGGGTAATAAAAATCTAACTGAGAGGTATTTATCTAAGTAAAAACATATGAAATAATCATGGAGATATTTTGTTACAGTCAGTATTTAAATAACAACGTCTCGTGTGGAAACTCATAACAAATTAAGACCTAAACTCGATAACGCATTAAATAACAGACCATGGTATTGAAAAGTAACACATATTGATATATAATGAGATAACCATGTGTCCTACTCAATAACATGGAAATATGTTCTTGCCTGCAGATTTACTCAGTGGCGGCTCGCAGAGGTAGTGCTGCGGGGCGGTAAGGAGGGGCTGGGTGGGGGGGTAGTGGAGTCGGACATACGACGGGCAGGAGTAAGGTAAGTAAATAAATAAAACCCAGCGCCTCCCCCGCCCCGCCGCACTCCCTCTGCGACCCGCCACTGGATTTACTGCATGGCATACCAATTTATGAAGTAATCATGTATGCAACAGTATAAAGAGTGAAAAACGGGAAAGCAGTATATAGGCGGCTGCTCGTGTGTAAAACATACATAATCACATAGTTTCGGAATTAGGGGAGAGTTAGGTTGAGTCAAGCACCGCTATGCTTCGAGAGTGAGAGTAAGTAAATGAGCAGAAAACAGTTAGATTTGTTGGGTATTGTAAAGCCTCGCTTTCTAAAGAGGACGGATCACTGTCATTTGTCAAGATCTTGTTAGTTGGTTAGTGTGAATTTAGTTAGTTTGTTAGCATGAGCGTTGGCTGGACTAAAGTAGCTGGAGCCAGCGAGAAGAGGTAAGCAAGGATTCTAACAGTAATCCAGTTGTATATTTGGCAGGGAACAAAATGGTTTCTTACCAGTAGGAGTAGTTTTGCAGCTTGAAGAGCTTTCTGGATTCACATGCTGTGCATTATTCCGCCATCTAGTGGCTGGGTCCGAAATTGTCCTTTTCTTTTTTGGGTGTCATCGACATTTGGTGGTATGCATGTCCCCTGTCTGACATCAGACGGCACCCCGGATGTTCCTGTGTGTAGTCACCATCTTCAGCTTTTTTTTTTTTCTTGGTATGCTTCCTCTTTGTTCCTGTATCTTCCCCACCTGTTTGCGTTGTCTCCTATTTCCGGGGAGGTGAGTGGGTCGCATGTGAATCCAGAAAACTCTTCAAGCTGCAAAACTACTCCTAATGGCAAGTACCCATTTCGTTTTGTAGCATGAATCCTTTTCTGGATTCACAATCTGTGCATTAGATTATGTAGCGGTATCCCTTCCCATGGGCTGGTTGGGATGAAATGAGGAAGTGTTAGCAAACAGGTGTTGTAATACTTTTTGTCCCACCTGTACTTCTTTGTTTATTTGGAAGTCCACACAATAATGTTTTGCAAAGGTATTTGGTGATGCCCATGTTGATGTTGCACAGATTGCATCCATTGGTACGTTTGTTAGGAATGCACGTGTTGCGCTCTTTTTCTGTGTTAAATGGGCTCTTGGTCGTGTGGGCAATGTTAGCCCTGCCTTAGAATAGCAATATTGTATTGTTCCTACAATCCATCTTGAGATTGTCTCCTTGGTCACTGAGGAGCCCCTGGCTGCTTTGGCGAAGGAGACAAACTATGGTTTCCCTTATGAAACCTTTTAGTTTCTTCAAGGTAGTACATTAGAGCCCTCCTTACATCCAATGTGTGTAGGGCTCTTTCTGTCGGTGTTCTTAAGAGTCTTTGAAGAAAGCAGTTAGTTGTATACTCTGGTTCACATGAACGTGGGTTATCGCATTTGGCAAGAACTGTGGGTTAGTTCTGAGAATCACCTTGTCCCTGCGTATTTGTCGGTATGGTTACTGTATTGTTACTGTCTGCAGTTCACTTACTCTGCATAGCAATGTGATTGCGATTAGAAATGCTGTCTTGAGCATTAGTGATTTTAGATCTGTTTTGTGAATAGGTTCAAAGGGTTTTGTCATTAACTGCGTTAGCATAGTATTCAAGTTCAACAACAGTGCTGGAACTGATCTTGGTGGCGCAATTCTTTTTACCCATTCTAGGAATTTTTTCACCTCTTGGTATATGAAGAAGCTGTTACATGAAGTGCCACTGGTGTAGGCTACTATTGCTGCCAGGTGTACATTTAAGGATGAATATGTCAGTCTGCTATCCAGCTGATGAGTGAGCTACGTTAACAGAGTTTCCGGTTTTGTCCTCGTCTTCATGTATCTCCTATTTGTGACCAGTGAACGTATCTGTCCATTTTGCTGCATAGCTTTTTCCTGTAGCAGCCTTTCTTGCTTCCTTAAGGATTTCCATTGTTCTGGGCAGCAGTTGGAGGTGTCCAAATTCTAAATATTCAGGAGCCAGGCCGCAAAGGCTGTATGTTGTTGGCTCTGGGTGGTCCACTCTCCCTTCTTGCATGGTTAGCAAATCCTGTTCTGTTTTTAATGTCATCATTTGTCCTCTGGACATCTCTAGTAGGTCTGTGTACCAAGTTTGTCTGGCCCATTATAGAGCTATGAAGATGAGGTGTGTCCCTGGTTGTCTGGCTTTCTCCAGCCCCTTCGGTATTAGGGGAATTGGAAAGGCGTAAGCAAATCTCCCTGACCAGCTTATTGACAGCGCATTCCCCTCTGATTGGTGGTGTTGATACATGGAGGCGAAGTGTTGGCATTTTGTGTTTTTTGCTGTTGCAAACATGTCTATTTCTGGTCTCCCCCAGGCTCTGGATATTTTCTTCAGTGTCTGTTGTTTCAGTTCCCATTCGTGGGAAATGCTTTCTTGTCTGATTAGTATGTTCGCCTCTGTGTTTTCTTTTTCTGGTATGTGGACTGTTTGCAGTGTGATCTTCCTTGATATTGTCCATTGCTCTTGCGCTAACTTGCTCAAGGTGAATGTGTTGGTTCCTCCCTGTCTATTGAGATAAAACATTGTTGTTGTGTTGTCTGTTTGAATTAGAAAAGTTTGACCTGTGCTGAGTGTTTGGAATGCATTCAGGGCTAGGAAAACTTTTCATCCCCAGGTAGTTGATGTGTTTCAGTGCCTTCATGCTGTTCCATCGTAACTGCACCTTCAGATTGCCTGTGTGTGCTCCCTAACCCTTGTGGGGTGCATCTATTGTGATTGTCAACGTTCTTGGATTTCCACCATTGTGTTTCCTTTTGTACTTTTGCTGTGACAACCACTATACACTCCCAACCCCCTGTGGCTTGTGAACATTTGTCGCAGATCCATTCTTGGAAAGGTTGCATGTGCAGTATTGCATGTGTTCTGAGCGGTACACATGATGCCATCATGCCCATTAGTTTCATGACTGTGCGCACTGTCAGAGACTGCCCCTTCTGGTATAGGCGAACTTGCTCTGTGATCGCCTTTGCCCTCTTTAGGACAGGGTATGCTCAGGCTGTCCTTGAGTTTAGTGTTTCTCCCAGGAACACCTTTTCCTGTTCCGGTTGAGGGGACGACTTTTTGAGGTTTATTGAGAAACCCAGCTTTCTAGTGTGGTGATTACTGTTTGAATGTCCTTTTGGCATTTTTGTTTTGATTTTGCCTTTAATACCCAGTCATCGAAGATTGGGTATACAAAGATACCCCTTCTTCTTAGGTATGCTGCAACTGCATCAAGGCACTTTGTGAACACCCGTGGTGCTGATTTTATGCCGAATGGCAGAACTGTAAACTGATAGTGAACCTTGTCTAATACAAATGTGAGGCACCTTTTGTGTCTCTGATTCATTCAGATGTGTAGATAGGCGTCCTTTAGATTTAAGTTTGCCATATAATCCCCTTTTCTAAGCAGTGGTATGACCCCCTCGGAGTGTTGTCATCCTGAAGTGTTGAGTATGAATGAATCTGTTTAAGAATCTGAGATCTAGGATTGGTCTCAGATTTAGATCCTGTTTTGGTACCAGGAAGTAAGGAGATTAGTCTCCCTTATTCGTACCCTTTTGATGGCTTTCTTTTATAAGAGTTCTTTCGCCTCTGTCCTTAGTTGTATGATCTTGTCCCCTTGAAATCTTTTTGGCTTTGGGGGAATTTGAGGTGGTTCCTGGATTAGTTCCATGCAGTATCTGTGACGTATCACATTCAAAATCCATTTGTCTGAGGTGATTTTTTATCCACTCCTGTGGATAATTTGCTATTCTGCCTCTCACTGGTGTTATGTGGGGGCTGGGATTGTTGGGCGAGTCACTTGCCTGTAGCTTCTCCCCCTCTGGCAGTTTGTCCCCTTCCTTGTGTGCGAAATGCCATCTAGCTGGATGCTGCCACTGTTCGTACATGGTCTGTTGTGTGGCTTGGTGAGAGCTGCCTTGTGATTGCTGCTGATGCCCCGACGTTGAAAGCACTAAGCCAGTTGGCCTTCCGGCTGTGTTTCCTCCTCTTCTCAATACACCTCTGTATTGTAGAGCCCCATTGCCTTGTCTGTTTCGTGGTCCTTCTTCAGTTGTTGTATGGACTTATCGACCACCTCGTCGAACGGGCTTCTCCTGTAAATGGCATATTGATTATGGAGGCTTGTACCTCTGTCCTGAACCCTGACGCTCAGAGCCATGTCTCCTTAGTGTCTTGCCGGTGCACATCTGCCTGCTGGCTGTCCAAGGCCGATTTCAAACATGTGTTGGCTATGTTTCGCCCCTCTTGCACAACTGCCTTGGCCTCTTCTTGTGTTCTTCAGGGAGGTGTTGCATAAGGGACTCCATCTCGTCTCATTGTTGGTGGCTGTACCTGTTTAACAGTGCATTGGAGTTAGCAATACGCCACTGGGTTGCAGCCTCCCTCTCCATCTTTCTCTCCACCATGTCCAGCCTCTTGCTCTCCTTTTCAGGTGGTGGACCTGTGGAAGTGTGGGCATTGGTCTGCTTTCTTGCAGTAGTTGCAACGATGGAGTCCGCAGGAGCGTTTCCCTGTATGTATTTAAGGTCTTGAGTAGATGGGTTGTACTTTTTCTCTACTCTGGGGGTTACCGTCTTTGCAATGGCAGGATCCCGAAATGCCTCCTTCCCTTGATCCAATATGCTGGGTCGGAATGGAAGGTTCCCCTTGTTGGCCGGCATTAAGATCACAAACAGAAAAGAAGAGTATCCCTTTTCTTCCTCCAGCTGGACTCCATGTGTTTCAGCAGCCATTTTGATCAGGTTCTTATATATGGAGAGGTCATCTAGTGGCGATAGCCTTGAAGGGTAGGTGTCTACTGATTCCTCAGGGGGGTTCGGTGTCGTGATCGTACCACGACTCTTCGTCGAACCCTGTTGCCTCTTCGGACTCCTTGAGTTCGTAGAACTCTTCTTAATCCTCTTCATGGGGCTCTGGGGTTGCTGGAGCCTCCAAGGCAAACTGGTCTTCCTTGTCCAGTCCTGGTGTTGAGGGGCGTCGATGGCTTGGGCAGGATCTGAAAATCCTTTAAGGAGTCGTCAAACTCCTTTTTTCTTTGCAGGAGTGCTGCCATTTCAGCTTCGAGTCTTCTTTTCTTTCTCTCGACCTTGAGTGCCTTCTCTTCTGCTTTAGAGTCGGCGAAGATCTCTTCTTCGGTGTCAACGGTTCTGTCATCTTTGAAGTCTTGGTTTTTTCTTTCGCTCCCTCCCGATCAGATGGAATAGTCAAGGGCTTCAAGGGAGTTTTTCCTGCATCAGTATCCTTCGCTTTGTCGACGATTGTTTCGGCGCAAGGCTACCTTGTGGGAGTTATTGTCAGTGTATAGGCTCAGGGCCTTTCGGCGGCTTTATTACCTTATGCCTTTTCTTCTTGGCGTCTTTCAACTGTTTCTTTGCCGCCTGCTTCTTCTCAGCGTTGGTCGCATATGTTTTTGCATCCGATCCTTCGCCATGTGCTGTTTCGCCTTCCTCAACATTGTCGTCGTCGATAGACAGGGCAATATCCTTCGGTGGAACCTGCATCCTTTGAATGCTGGCCAGGGTGTAGTGTTCCAGCCTCTGACTTCGGCATGCCTTAAGCGTCTTTGGCACAAATGCAGCACAAGCCTCGCAGTCCTCGTCTCGATGGTACTTCAGGAGACAGAGGTTTCAGACCTCGTGGGCGGGGTCTCTGTGCGCAAATTTGTGGTGGCAGCCGCGACAGAATTTAAAGGGGGTATTTTCCATGTCCCATACCTGCCCTCATTCTCTGACCACATCGCTGTACCAGTGGGGTCCCCCGTCAGAAGGAAGAGAGAAGGGTCCCCCTCTCTCTCGTCATCATTTCTTTTGCTGTCTTCGGCAAATTGTTTGATTTTGTTCCCAAAAAATTGAATTTTCGAAAAAAATCTTTGGAGCTCCTCCGTTGTTTTCAGACCCACTGACAGTTTGAAGATTATTGGTCTGAGGATTTTAGATGTTCCGTCATTCTGGAAGGTACTCTGGCGGCTCTTTCAGTTTCGAAGTCCTTTTTAAATTTAATATTTAAAGCACAGGGAATCCATTATTCTATGAAAGATGAGCAAGATTCGGAGGTTTCCTCTCCTATTTCAGTTCTCGAGGTCTGTAATTTCCTTTTAAGTTTGCCATTTTTTTTGGTTGTCTGTGTTGATCTTTTTTGTTGAATTATAAGCTGGTCTTCTGTTTTGCTTATTCTGGATTCGGCTTCTTCAATTCTAGCAGACATGTTTTCGAACTCCTCATGGAGGCCTTGCATCTCCAACGGCAATGTTGACCTGTGTTTGTTTTGGTGGAGCTGGTAAGTTTGTTTAGCAAGTTCAACTTCTTCAGGATCGGATCCAGGTTGGAGGAGGAATCTGATCTGTGTTTAATTGGAGATTCCGGAATGGGGGGTTCCGATTTTGTTCTCTTCGGTCCCATTTTTTGTTCTTTGGTTTCTTTCATGTATCTTTCTTTCTCCTTAGCATCTGTCTTTGCTTAGTTTTGAGTGAAGTCCTTAGCGGGGTTGGATATAGGTACAGTGGACTGTGACAGGTTCCTATTGTAGGTGGGGAATAGAAATGCTCAATCCTTTATTTAGAGCTCTGGTTTGTGTACGCACTCGGCTGATCTAGTGGCACAAGTTACTAACTTGTGTAACGATATATCTGTAAGAGACAGTAGTTAGTGACAGATTCCTTACCTTAGAATATCCCCAGGCGTCAGTCTGGATCCGGAAAGTTTTTGCGTAGCAGTACCCTTGTGCGTCGGTAGGCGGCGTCGTGCGGCTCCGCGTCCGTCGTCGGCGTCGTGATCGCCGGGATGACGTCGCGGGCAGTACTTAGACGCCGCCCCTGCGCGCTGACGTCAGTTCTGTACACGACTTTCCGCGCCAGGAACGCAGAGCCATGCAAGAAGCTGACATAGGTGTCTGCAAAATACTAGGGCCCTGAAAGGGATGTCCTTAACCCTAGAAATCAGTTCGCAGAACGGGGAGGATGGGTGGGACGGTAAGGAATCTGTCACTAACTACCGTCTCTTACAGATATATCGTTACACAAGTTAGTAACTTGTGCATCTGAAAGAGACACGTTAGTGACAGATTCCTTACCTTAGAATAGATACCCCAGCAATACCAACCCCGGTGGTGGGTCTGCGAACAAAGATCAGACAAGGAAGTCCCGGAGGACAGAACGGCCAAAGAAGCCGTCCCTCCGGACCTGACTGTCAAGGCAGTAATGCCTTGTAAACGTGTGCAGCGAGGCCCACGTAGCTGCCTGACAGATATCCTGCAGCGGAACACCGCGGCCTAAAGCCGTGGTAGCAGCCGTTGCCCTGGTGGAATGGGCACGCAGCCCAACAGGAGGCTCCTTCTTAGCCAAAGAATAGCAGGCTTTGATACACAAGGTTACCCAGCGGGAGATGGTTCTCTTGTGCACCGCCCGACCTTTTTGGCGCCCACGTAGCCAACAAAGAGCTGGTCATCCACCCGGAAGTGTTGTGTGCGGTTGATATAAAAAGAAAGCGCACGTTTTGGGTCCAGACGGTGGAGCCTCTCTTCCTCTCTGGAAGGATGCGGAGGCGGAAAGAAGGTGGGCAAAGTGATGGTCTGCCCAATGTGGAAGGCAGTAACCACCTTTGGCAAGAAGGACGGGCGCGTCCTAAGAACAACCTTGTCTGGATGGACAGACAGAAAGGGAGGTTTGCATGAAAGAGCCTGGAGCTCACTCACCCGCCGAGCGGAGGTGATGGTCACCAGAAAGGCTGTCTTCAGAGTGAGAAGACGAAGAGGACAGTTATGTAGAGGCTCAAAGGGAGCGCACATAAGAAAGGTAAGAACCAAGTTCAAGTCCCACTGAGGCATTACAAACGGAACAGGAGGGAAGAGGTGTGTAATGCCTTTTAGAAACCTGTTAACAACAGGGGACTTGAAAAGGGAGGGCTGATCAGGAAGCCTGAGGAAGGCCAAGATGGCACAAAGATAGCCCTTGATGGTACCCAGGGCAGAACCCTGTTGGGCCAGGGAAAGAAGGAACAGAAGAACCTCAGAAAGAGGGGCAGAAAGGGGATTCACAGCCTTTGCTGTGCACCATGCCACAAACTTGTTCCACCTGCAGGCGTATACCACCTTAGTGGAGGGACGCCTGGCTGCCAGAATCACATCACAAACTTCGGGAGGCAAGTCGAAAGGAATCAACTGCCGCCGCTCAATCTCCACGCAAGCAGGTGGAGGCTGGACAGGTTCGGGTGGAGGACCGTCCCTGCTGCTGCGACAGAAGATCCTCCCGAAGAGGCAGACGGATCGGGGGATCTACGCTCATACTGAGTAGCTCGGGATACCAAACTCTTCGAGCCCAGTCCGGAGCCACAAGAATGACTTGGGCCCGGTCGTGCCGAATCTTTTCAACACTCTGGGTAGAAGTGGTATAGGCGGAAAGGCGTACAACAGACCGCAACTCCACTCGCGACGAAAAGCGTCGCCGAGCGAGTGCCGCCTTGGAAATTCCAACGCGCAGAACTGATGACATTGCGCGTTCTCTTCGGTGGCGAATAGATCTAACCAAGGCTCTCCCCACTGTAGAAAGGGTCCTTGCGCCACTTCCGAGTGAAGACGCCATTCGTGATCCAACATGCACCTGCGGCTGAGTTCGTCCGCCCTGGCGTTCAGGGAACCTGCCAGGTGTTGAACCATCAGGAACATGCCCTGATGTTCCAGCCATGTCCAGAGGCGCAGAGCCTCCTGACAGAGGGTCCACGACCCCACCCCGCCTTGTTTGTTGCAATACCACATGGCGGTGGTGTTGTCTGTGAACACCTGCACTACCTTCCCTTTGACAGAGGGAAGGAATGCCTTCAGTGCAAGTCGGATCGCCCGGAGCTCCAGAAGGTTGATATGGAGCCCGGACTCCGCCGGAGACCAGAGGCCTCTGATCTCCGCCTCTCCCATGTGACCGCCCCATCCCAGAAGGGACGCGTCCATCACAACTGTGTGCTCTGGCTGGGGAAGGGAGAGGGATCTGCCCATGACCCATTGCCGGTTCGAGAGCCACCACTGCAACTGTTTTGCAGTCCCCTCCGAGATCTGGACGTGATCGGACAGGTTGCCCTCGTGCTGCGCCCACTGGAACTTCAGGTCCCACTGCAGAGCCCGCATATGCCATCTGGCATGATTGACCAGCAGGATGCAGGAGGCCATGAGGCCCAGCAGCCTCAGGGTCATCCGTACCGAAACTCAGGATAAAGGCTGAAAGATCGGAATCATAGCCTGAATATCCCGGACTCGCCGTTCGGGAGGATAGGCCCGAAACTGCGTCGTGTCCAGAACTGCTCCGATGAAAAGGAGCTGTGGAGAAGGAATCAGATGCGACTTCGGCACATTGATGGAGAACCCCAGCGAGTGCAGGAGTTCGGCCGTAGTCTGGAGGTGGGAGACGACTGCCTGGGACGAGCCCGCCTTCAGCAGCCAGTCGTCGAGGTAGGGGAAGACTGGAACCCCTGCCCGGCGCAGATGAGCTGCGACCACCGCCATCACTTTCGTGAACACCCGAGGGGCACTTGTAAGGCCAAAGGGGAGCACGGTGAACTGAAAATGCTCGAGGCCTACCGTGAACCGCAGGTAACGCCGGTGGGCCGGCAGGACGGGGATGTGAAAATAAGCGTCCTGCAAGTCCAACGCTACCAACCAGTCTCCTGTGTCGAGGGCAGTCAAGACCTGAGCTAGGGTGAGCATCTTGAACTTCTCCTTCCGGAGGAAGCGATTGACGTTCCGGAGGTCCAAGATAGGACGCATGTCCTCCTTGTCCTTTTTTGGCACCAGAAAGTAGTGGGAGTAGCAACCACGTTCTACTTCTGGGGTCGGAACATGCTCGATGGCCCTCTTGGGCAAGAGGGCCGTGACTTCCTTCTGCAGAAGCCCCAAGTGATCCCCTGACATGCGGTGGAATAGAGGTGGCATGGCTGGGGGGGGTGGTCTCGAAGGGGAGGGAGTAGCCCCTTCGGACAATGTCCAAGACCCACCTGTCCGAGGTGATGGGACGCCAGTGGTGAAGGTGATGGCGGACCCTGCCCCGTACTGGCGTGCTGTGCACCTGAAAGGAAGGACTAGGAGGGCTTGGAGGCCGCGGACGGGTTGGAGGTAGTGGCCTGCCCGCACGCTGGTTGCCCGAACCGCCACGGCGGTATCCACGTCCTCGGCCACGCGAAGACGCTTGCTGCGCGGGCCGGTGGCTGGGCAGCTGACGTGACTGGGCGCCCCTTCCGTGGCCACGAAAGGGGCGAAAAGCAGAGGTTAGCGGAGGGCATACAACAGAAAGGCCCAGGGACTTGGCAGTAGCAAGTGAGTCCTTAAAACGCTCCAGTGCATTGTCTGCCTTTGAACCAAAAAGACCGACTCCATCAAAGGGCATGTCCATGAGTGTATTCTGGACATCACCCGAGAAACCAGTTGTTCTCAGCCAGGCGTGGCGACGTAGCGCCACCGTCGTCGCAAGCGATCTGCCCAGCGAGTCGGCGGTATCAAGGCCACAACGTATGGTGTATTTAGCCGCATCTCGCCCTTCCGCAATGGCGCGGGTAAGCAGTGTCTGGACCTCCTCAGAACACTGCGGCAAAACAGCCACCACCGAATCCCACAGGGAGTGGGTATATCGGCCCAAAAGGCAAGCGGTGTTGACGGACCGCAAGCCAGCACTGGAGGAAGAAAAGCCTTCTTCCCAAATTGGTCCAGGCGTTTGGATTCCCTATCCAGAGGGGCGGTAGGGAAGGCGGTTTGGGAGGCAGAGGCTTGGACAACCAAGCTCTCGGGGTGGGATGTTGGGAGAGAAACAAGGGGTCGCCCGGAGCAGGGCGATGGCGTCGGGCCACGTTCCTATCCACAGGAGCCCCTGTGGTGGGCTTGGACCAGGCACCCAAAAGAACGTCAGTGAGTGCATCATTAAACGGCAGCACGTTCTCCGAGGAGGAAGCCGCCGGCTGAAGCACTTCCGTCAGGAGATTAGTCCTGACAGCCACAGTAGGCAATTGGAGATGTAAGGCTCCAGCTGCTCTACGCAACACCGTTGCAAAATTAGCTCCTCCTCCGTAGCCACGGGAGGAGACAGCATGCCAGTGTCAGGGAGGTGTCTAGACCACTGGCATCCCCAAGTTCCTCAGCCCAGTCCGGATCATACTCACACTGTTGTGTGAGAGGGTCCTCAGACCCCTCCCAGCTCTCCTGGTCCTCCTCTTGTTCAAAATATGGAGGAGGAGGGACATTTGGGACGCAAGGTCTCATGGGCGCCGGAGCCGGCGTCGAGCGACGTCGGTCCGGCTCCATGTCCGGAGCCGGAGAGAGCCGGGGACCGACGCCGTCCGGAGCCCCGGACGGCGTCAGGAACGGCACCGGGTACATCGGCGCCGGCGGAGGCGTGGTTAGGTCAACCGGCGTTGATGGGGTTGCGGTACCACCGGAGCCGGGATCGAGGCCGGAGCCGAGGCCGGGATGAAGGCTGGTGGGACAGGCGGCGCCGGGACCGGAGTCGACGGCGACGCCGGAGCAACCCCATCAGGGTCCGCGGGGCCCGAAGGCGCACCGGAGGGACCTGGAGGCCCGAAGAGGCGGGCCATGGCCGACAGGAATTCCTGTATTTCGGCCGGAGTCGCCCCCGAACCCGGAAAAGACGGGTAATGCGGGGGCGGCTCCATAGGCATGTCCGGGGCCGCGGGGACGGTGCCGACTGGGGCCTCAGCCGAGTCGCGAGACTGGCGAGGCGAAGTCTTAGAGCGATGACGCTTCTTAGACTTTTTGTGCTTCGACTTACCCGAGGAGCGCGAAGACTTGGACTCCGACGACTGGCGGGGACTCCGCGACCGGCCCCTCCACCTCTCCTGGGACCGGGGCTTGGTGCGGCGCGGAGCCGACTGCCGGACCTCGAGCAGCTTTCGAGACCGCTCTCGCAAAGCCTTCGGGTGAAGTCTCCGGCAGTCAGGGCACGACTCGTGTCGTGGTCTCGGCCGAGACAGAAAAAGACACTCCAGATGCGGGTCTGTGATCGACATCATGTGACCACAGGCTCCGCATGGCTTGAAGCCGGGCATCCCTACGACACCTAGGAGTCGTGAAGACTCGATAAAGAAACAGTGAAAAAATTCACAAAAAAGTTAGTCAAAAATTGACTAGGGCACTGCTCTTCCCGGATCTGCGCTTACTGGCGCGGAAAAAGAAGAACTGACGTCAGCGCGCAGGGGCGGCGTCTAAGTACTGCCCGCGACGTCATCCCGGCCATCACGACGCCGGACGCGGAGCCGCACGACGCCGCCTACCGACGCGCAAGGGTACTGCTACGCAAAAACTTTCCGGATCCAGCCTGACGCCTGGGGATATTCTAAGGTAAGGAATCTGTCACTAACGTGTCTCTTTCAGATACCAAGTGCACTAAAGGTCATAGAGAGGTATAGTCTTGACCAAAGCTGCTGTCTCTTCGGGTGGTCTCAGTGGCCAATGTTGTGTCAATTGGGTCCTAATTATGCTGGTGGATTTGGTTTCTTAAGAGGACGGCCTGTGAGGTAAGATCATGCAGTATATAGCTGTATACTTCGGTGTTAATATGTGTAAGTTGTAGAGGCTGGATGTAGAGGCAAAATCGGTAATCACAGAAAGACAGTGGGCAGGTGGTCAAATTAGGCCCCCCTTTGGTGACAGTTTTAATAAATATTGTTTAGGAACTGTTCTTGATCATGCTGTCCAACTGTATCTCATACAAGCCATCTTTTTTTGGTGATTAGGCATGTCAATGATCTGTGATTTGTCGAGTTCCACTTTTAAGGTTAAGGTGGCTATCGGTAGACAGCTGTCGGTTATCTTATGCGCTTACAATATGGTCAATAATGCCATGTAAATTGGCATCCATAGAAAGACTGTCTTTGGGAATTAAACTTGACAGTGATATATGTGATGAGCTGAGAAGTACGTGTTAATGGGGTTCTACAGGTGCTTACCGCATTTCTTCAGAAATAAACCATTGCATAAGCTCTCCTCGGATGTCTGATGTCAGAGAGATGGTCGAGGTCCTTCAGGAATAAGCTATGTTGTCTGTTCGTGGAGCTGTATCAGCAGGGGCTGCAACCGATTTTCTAGTGGCATCAATCAGTCACAGCATCAGGCAGGTGACATCTTTTTTTTTTTTTTGTCCTCATTTGTCGAAAGCAGTTAAAAGTATGGAGATGAAAATGGATTTTCGGCTTTTTTTCGGGCATACAATGTATGAGGAGTCCGATCACTCCTTTACGGAGGAGGAGATGTATAAAATCTCGGGCCCTCTATTGGCCTAGCCGCTTTCCTTTTTTCTCCAATACTATAGGCGCATTCGGATTTACCGGCCCAGGGCTGCCAATCCATCTTGGACAGTCCCTGACAACCTGCATTACTGTTTCTTAATCATAGGACTAAATAATAGGCTTTTAAAAGAATGAAAAGGAAAATAACATAGATGAAGAAAAAACTTAACAACAAAAAAAAAGAGAAGAGCTACAAAAGATTCCTCTTAAGGAGATGTATTCTTACACCAATTATCCCATATACTCCAAAATTTTGTTCTTTTCGTGTTATATGTTGCCCTGTCTAATTTTGCAATTCTATGTATAGAATTGAGCCATTCGCATTCTAAAGATGAGACAGGTAAAATCCATTTAATACACAGCTCTCTACGCGCCAATAAAATTAACAAAAAATAAGGGTTTTATATTGTTTAGTTATAATAGTTGTGGAGTCTTCATCTGGGATTACTCCGAAAATAACCAGCGCTAGACTCACCTTAATTTCGTGCCCCACAATACTGGATATCGTTTTGCCCACTTTTTCCCAGAAGACTAGGATGGAAGGACACCGCCAAAACATATGTGCTTCGTCTGCATTTATTTCACCTCACTTTAAGCACTTCTTCACGACTTGTAAACCCATTTTGGAGAGCCTTCGAGGGGTCCAATATGCCTTGTGGATGGTAAATAAGTGATTTTTTCTTAGAGGTGCAGACCTAACACTGTGCCATAAAAAAGATAGAGATACTTGCCATAATATGTCAAGATCGTAGTTCGGCAGCTCCTTCCTCCAAGTTGTTTTAAACCAAGGCTGTGAATCTTCATGAGACTGTATCAACATCCAGTACCAAGTTGAAACTTCCTTTCGAGCAAATGGGCACAAAACTATTTTTGACTCAAAAAAATAGTTTCCCTTTCCACATTTTCTCAAAGCTTTGGCCCAACTTAGCAACTGGTAGTATTTGAATTTGGAGACGGAACCTTCTGTAATGTCCTGCATTTTCTGCCAAGAGATTAGTTCCGAACCCTCTAACAACTGACCCATCTATCAATTCCTTTTTCTTTGATTGAAACAGCAAGAGAGTCTTGTAAACAAGCTGGTGTTCCAGGCGATCTCCAAATTGGGGCATGATTGCTATAATATGGAATTTGCAATATACCCCGCGTTTGAACCATACCTTACATGCTGCTTGAAGAATTTTTAGTCTTACCTTTTTGAAATATTTCGGGTCACCAAATTTGAAAAGAAAGAAGCTGGATCGGTCCGGAGGGCCAAAAGTGAGAGCTTGAAAAAATGGTGAAAGATCAGCGGTGTCTCTTAATAATTGCCTGAAAATTTTTAAATGGAAGGCTCTCTGGTATTGGAGGAGATCTGGACTGGCTACGCCACCATTTTCCTTTTTTTCCCTGAACTTGCGCCAAGCTATTCTAGGTCTTTTCTTCCCCCATATAAAACTAGAAAAAAGGCCCTGTACTTTCTTTATCCAGTCCTTGTTAAACTCTACTGGAATGGAGTTAAATAAAAAAGTATATTTAGGTAAAATTGCCATTTTCAGGAGGTTAGACTTGCCTAGGAAAGATAGAGGTAACGCTTCCCACTGTTGTAACTGTTTCCTGACCTTAGAAGTAACTTTATCAAAATTTGTTTTTGCTAATAAATCAAGATTCTGGACTACCTCAATCCCTAGATACCTGATGCTATGTCGAACTAGGTCAGACCTGTAATCTGTGTTCCAGTGCATAATCTCTGTCTTGGCTGGATTAACAGCATATCCAGATAATTCGCCGAAACTCTCTAACGTTTCCCAAATGGCCGCTATTGAGTCCTGTAGTTGGCCGGTAAATATCATCAGGTCATCTGCATAAAGGCCGATTTTCTTATCCCACCCGTTACAGGAGAATGGTATGATGTTCCTACATGCCCTTAGTTTAATGGCGAGAGGCTCTATATACAAATTAAACAATAGGGGAGAAAGTGGGCACCCCTGCCTATTGTAACCTGCTTAGATAAAATGCCATTTACTAAAACTCGAGCTGATGGGTTTTTATAGAAAGTTTTAATTGCAGAAACAAAAGTGTGACCCAGGTTAAAGCGTTGAATTACCTCTTGAAGGAAAGGCCAACTAACCCTATCAAACGCTTTAGCAGCGTTGCATGTCATCACCGTTAGGGGGCTGGCACTTTCCATTGCTAAGTCAATTGAACCGATCAACTCATGGGTTAAGTCATGTAAATGCCTACCCTTCATAAAACCCCTCTGATCATTGTGAATCAAAAGGCCGACCATCCGATCCAACCTTTTAGTAATTATCTGGGTATACAGTTTATAATCACTGTTAAGAAGGGAGATCGGCCTATATGATAAACATAACCCTGGATCTTTATTAGGTTTTAGCAAAATAATTATTGTGGCTAGGTCCCAGGATGTAGGAACCTCTTGTTTTAAAATATACGTCGAATTAAAAAGATTAAGCAGAATGGGAGCCAGTTCTTCTTTCAGATGGGAATAAATTTAGTTTGGGAGGGCATCAGGCCCTGCAGCCTTGCCTTTCTTTAGGCTTTTTATTGCACTATAGATTTCTTCTATCGTGAAGGGGCGGATAATTCTTCTCTAAGTTCATCACTGAGGAGTGGGAGATTAATATCCTTGAAAAAGGCTGCAATTCGATCCTTGTCCGGGTTTATATCTTCTGTGTAAAGATCTTGAAAAAATTGGACAAAAGCCTGTTCAATCTCCCAGTCGTCAGTGATTCTATTCCCGGTAACTTGGCATTTTAATTCTTTAATAGCATTTCTGGCTTGATCTGCTTTAGCCTTCCATGCCAAGAGTTTGCCGCATCCTTCCCCGTACTCATAGTTGGCAAGTTAACTTGCTTCCCATTTTTGTTTTACCTTAATCTTCAGATAATCAGCTAGATTGGTTTTCGCCTTTGCTAATTCCGTTTCAAGACCTAAGCCATTAGTTGGATTTGAACTACACCCTATATTCCCCTGTATTGCTTTGATTCTATCTTCTAAAAGTTTGATCTCCTTCTTGACCTTTTTATTATGTGACGCATTAATGCTAACTAATATGCCTCTAAGGTGAGCTTTACACGTATCCCATACCTTATTTAAGGGAGCTGAGTCCAGGTTAAAAGGAAAAACTCATTCGTAGTTTTTCAATTTATCAATTATTAAAGTATCTAAAAGTAGCGATCGGTTTAAAGTCCAACGCCTTTCAATTGGCTTTTCTTTTTTCAAAAATTGCAGTGAAACAACAGAGTGATCGGATAAATGCTCCGGAATATGTACAACACTCTTAATATGGTCACTAATGGCGGCTGTTACCAGGAACAAATCTATCCTTGATCGGTGACCGTGTTTTTTTATTATGGAAAGTATATTTCCCCGGTTTTGTCCCCGCCTTTACACCCTTTAAGGACCAAATATCGACAAGACCTAGGTCTTGAATTATTTCTCTTAGGGTCGCTCTCATTTTTGGTACCGTGACAGCCGCCCTCTTAGACGTTGTGTCCTGCGCAAGGTTAAGAGGTACATTAAAATCCCCCTCCATAATGATAGGTTCAACTCGATTAAACGTAAAAATAATGTGTTTAGGGGAGTCGGATCATCCAGGTTTGGCCCATAATATCCTACAAATGCGAGCCAAATTCCCTGGATCTTTGCCTTTGCTATTACCCATCTACCTAATGGGTCAACCCAAGTTTCATCCAAAATACATTGGGAAGCTTTTTTAAACACAATTGCCACCCCTTTTACTGTGACTGATTGAGTGGTACAAATGCAATGCTCTATCCATGGATGACTTTTTAAAATATCCGACCATTCATCTTTTAAGAGATGCGATTCTTGAATAAAAACAACATCTGAATCACACAACTTCAAATACTCTAATATCCTTCTCCTTCTTGGTATCACCCTCAGCCCATTGACATTCCATGTCAGAATTTTCAGACATCTAGACTTAGTTAGATCTGCCATTCAGAGGGATAACATTCCTGCAATTTTCTAAATAGCTCAGAAATTCAAACAATAAAGGCAACCATAACACATCTGAACTAACTGCAAGATAAAACATAGGTGACATTTGAGGACTTTTTTTCTTGTATTTTCTCCCACATGCTCCCCCACCCTTTGTGAATCTTATTTTTTGCTTTTTCCTAACTTTACCATTTATGCCCGTGACCCACCCCACCCTCCCTGGGGAACCCTCCCTGTCAACTAGAGGTATAATGGTGACACCTCATTTTTGGGCTCTCCTACTTCCTGATGGACTTATTTAATATCACTATTATACCGCTTGTGCTTTAATCTCTTCTACAAAAACTCTCACATCATTTGGATTCCAGAAATTATGCATCTTGTTATTCCGCATGACCCTTAGGGATGTGGGGAACAGAATGTTCGCAGTGGCGCCAAGATCTCTTAATTCCTGAATATATTTGCCAAGCTCCCACTGTCTATCCAGTGTTGTACGGGATATATCCGACCTTATACGGAACGACCAATCATTTTTCCTATATGATCCCGCTTTTAGTGCTCCGGTAAGAATACTTTCTTTCAGTGAGTAGGTTTTGAAATTTACAAGGATCCTTCTCACTCCCTTCCTACCCACCCACACACAGTACAAAAGGATCGCGATGAACTCTCTGTATATCTTCCTCCAGTGAAACTTGATCGAGATCCTTATTCTGCTCCATTATAAGAGAAACTACGAAGGCCTTGATGTCCCCACCTTCCAACCCCTCAGGAACATTCAAAATTCTTATGTTATTTCGTCTTGCGTTGTTTTTAAGGGCTTCTAACTTGTCTCTCAATTCTTATTCGCTTTTCTTTAGCTTCAAAATCTCCTCTTGATTTTCGGCCACCTTCATTGAGAGCTGTTCGTGTGCAAATTCAATAGCTCCGACTCGTTCAACTAAACTATTGATTTTTTCTTCCATTGACTCACAGTGTCCTTGTATTTTTTGTTGATTACTTTCAGAAATAACAAACCTCTCCCTTATTTCAGATAACATTGTCGTCATTATGTTCTCTAAATCGGGGAAGCTCGATTGAGCTGACAATGTTCCGGACTCTCCTGAAATAGCCTGTGCTTGATGCTCCGGAGAGGATTGTGAGGCGATCACACTCTGCTCGGTCCTCGGTATTACGTTATCCGAGCTCAAGTCTGGACCATCTTCAAGACCTACTAACGGGTCAAAGCTATTTTTTGTTATTTGGATTACAGATAGTTCCTTGGAACCTGTAGCAGTAGCCATACTCTCCTCCTTTTGACTTTTTGGTATGGCCTTAAGGGGTTGCTGTGAACCTGGGCTGGACTGGTCTTTTATCTTAATAGAGGATTCCTGCGTTTGTACTTTGAAATACGAACGCAGAGAGGGGGTGATTTTAACTTTCCTGGGCTTCCCCTTCTTTATTTGTTTGAGTTGATTATGCCCTTGAGTCCCTACAGCCCCTTTGTTCAAGTCTAATGCAGATGCGGATGCAGATGTATTATTTGGAAGAAATTCGAGTTGCGTGGTTGGAGAGATCACCTGAATTTTAGATTTAGTCTTCACAATGCTTGAAGTAAGATCCTCCTTACCCCAGACCCCTCTGCTTCTTAGTGTGTACCTGTTTATGGTATTGCTGTTACTTGTTGTTACCTTAGACCCCCCTTTCTTATCCTTTTTCTCCTTAATCCCTATATTAAATGTGGTTATACCAAGATTTTCAGTCCCCTTTCCAGAATCACCGACCTCTGGTGAGACCTGCCCCCGCCTGCTTACCGAGGTCATCAGCGTTGTTCCGCTTACATTCCCCTGCGCCTTCTGATTTGAGATCAAAGCAGGATTTTTAAACATGCACTTCCCATTGCGATTCTCCTCTGCGTAGTCTTGGGCGGTGCTGAGTATTCCCAACCCGTCGGTGCCTCTTTGCGGGAAACCGGTCCTTGCTGCAGCGCGGCGGCTCCACCCGAGCTGCACTGCCGCCTCCACCCACACTCCTCCCAGCGTTTCACCAGCGATTCTCCTCCGCTGCGCAGCACCGCCGAAACCGCCGGGGCTAGCTTGGCAAAGAGACAAAAAAACCACCAAAAAAAGAGGAATTCGACCCCGCAGCACCCTCACCCCAAGTTTACAGCCCGAAATCCATTGTGGTAAGCACAAACTGCCGCTTCTAGCTTGTCGAGTCCACCATCAGCGTCAGAGAGCTCGCGACCGTTACTCACTAGCGGCCGCCATGTTCCCTACATTGCCCAGGCAGGTGACATCTTATTTGAACCGATCTACAAGGCGCTGCTTCTGGTCACTCGCAGCTAAGAAAGAGGCACCAAACACTGTCAGGCATCTGGTTCCCGGAAAACAATTGGAGTCCTTCAGGCTATGGAGTAAGTCATGGTGTCCGTTATTGGCGCAGGAGTAGCTGGGGCTGTGTTCGATTTTCTGAAGGCGACGGTCAGTCGCGGTATCAGGCGGGCGCCATCTTGTTTTCAATCCAATCTGCAAGGCGGAGCGGTTGGTCTCCTGCTGTGTGGAAAAAAGCACCAAAGTAGGCAAATTTTGGCAACTTTTGTGCCTACAGTCTGACTGGGCTATGATGGAGCTATGGGGAAGACTGCAACTGAATATCGGGTAACAATTTGTAAGGCTCCATGTGGACGCACCACTGTCTACATGAGATGCACAGTGTGATAACATTCAAGCATGTGAACACGATAGCCACACTTTGAAGGTGAGGGGAGACGAGTCAATAACCTTTAGGGTGTTATCAACAACCTGGATGGTTGTGGCTTATGTGCTGCATCTGGGACACAAGCTTTGAGTTGATTGCAGGAGGAAATAAAAATTGGTATATATGGTGTATACAAGTAACTGCAGTGCTACAGGTGTCTCATCAGCAAATCTGCACTGCTACTGGTGTCTCAGCAGATTTTCAGGACTGAGTTGAGACTCTTTTCAGGAAGAGAAACAATACAGCTTTTATTTTATTTTTTACAATGGAGGTTATAAAGTGCTTTCTGCTTGGGATGTTATAACAGTTTCTAATTGGAGGATACTTTGGAGAGGGATTTTATGTTATCAGATGGAAAGGTATCATCTTCAGCATAGTTATCCTTATAGAATTTGACACTGTTCAAGCTGACAATATTCAGAGGCTGAAGTACAATCCATTGAGGTTTAGCTCAGGGAAGGAAAGTCAAGTTGAAGTCTTATGCTGTCTCTGATGTCACCAACATTCAGGATGGTATTCTGGCTGTTCATGGCTGAAGATGTTTAAACTCTACAGAATTGTGGGTGGCAGAATCAAGTTGTTAAAGTGGCAAATTATGTCTAGATAATAGGTTGATCTCATGTAGAGTATTTAAGACTATGAGGTCTTATTCAGCTTTTACTGATATTTATCAGGTCCTTTCTTTTCAAATACTTTAAAATATATATTACTGCCTGAGAGATCCACCCGTATATTTGAAACTCCAACATAGTTGATTTAACCATATTGACTGCAGGCTGTAACATTTAATGTACCAGATTTGGAATGATGCAGAACTGTATTCTTTACCTATTCGTGCGTGGATCTATTATTCATCATACATTTGTTGTAAAATGGGGGCAAAAGCTCATAATGAATGTCAGTATTTTGAAACGTATAACTTCTTTGTACACCCATGGTGCACTAACACACTATAAATTTCCAAAGTTCCATACTTTCATAGTTGGAACCCACAGCACTTCATCCCAAAAAATAAATTAACATAGAGGACAAAACAAGTACTTTTTTGAATCCATAAATAACAACAGGGTTTGCAGAGATATCAGAGAAGAGAATAATAAGTCAAATTAACAAAGACTGAGATACCACTGGCTTGGAAAATATAGACTAGCAGCATATGGGATGTGCAATGGATCAAAGTTAGCAACAGCGTTGTACGCCGCCCAAAGACTGGTGACATCACTGAATCTTGCAATTAGAATCTCCTAATAGCACAATGGGGTCATTGCATTTGAAATCTAGCATCTAGCCATGTTAATAGTCTAATACATCAAGGGTAATATTAAATAAGCATTTCAGAGAAAGTCATTCATCATAATTAAAGTGATTAACGTGTCAGTCATTAAAAGATACCATAGCACAAGTTGTAGTTTTTAAAACCAGTGTATTACTTTGGCAACAGGGTATTCAAAATATAGCATTTGTATACAAAAAGAGGCACCTATTTAAGTGATAAACATAAGGCAATGCTAAAAGCAAAGAATGGATATGTGTGCACTGCATTTCTAACATAGAATACAAAGACCTACTTATCCTGATATTTTCAAATGCTACCAATCAAAAAACATAAGGAGGAATAAAAGCATCCTAAAGAAAAGCCTCAAGCTGACTACTTTAAATATGTTAAACGACCAATTATTGTACTAACACCATCTATTAAATACTGCCATATGCTACAATGATAAATCAAAATTGCTTGTGTTAAACTAGATCTTATTAGAACACATTTTCAGCAGACATAAAAAGAATAAGCGATCATGTAGACATTTTGGAACAGACCTCAATGATTTTTTAATATACATATTCAGTACATATACTACATAATTCCATCCAACCATCTTTAACACTTCATTAATTATGTTTTTCCATTCATTCTGTTAGGGTCCAGCACAATGGCTCAGCTTCTAGTGCTGTACATATCACTATCCTCAGGGTTTGACTGTCCATGGTCCAATAGCTTGGGGTCCGGCTTAACCATTTCGTTCTTTACGTCATCTGGAGACACAAAAGCAAAGTGAACATTTAGATGAGGAATGGACACAAATAATCATTGTGCAATGATCATATCTGCGTTTTGTCCATAGAAAAATTAATCTTTTAAAAAAAATAATTAAGTAATGGAGAGAAACTCATAAGTGTGGGTTGAAATGTAGCTAAGGTCAATGTTTCTCCAATTTTCATTTTCGATTCCTTTTTATTTGTTTACTAAATAGCCATATTTAGATTTCCATCAATCGAACAGTGTTCTTTTCAAATTACTCTTTTATTTGTGAAAAAGTAAAACACCAAAACAAACTTAGCACTGTCACAGTTTTAGTTTTTTTATTTGAAATGTTTTTTGAAAGTCAGCTATGGGTACATGCAAAACCCAAAGGATCTACTGCCTCTGTTAAGTGAGAGGCAAAAAAACAGTCAAGTTTTATTGCCCTCAGCCATTTTCTAAACTTGACACTAGTTGAAGTTTACATTTTTCAGGATAAACCTGTTGTAGTAGGACTGGGGTCTAAGTATTCAGCTGACACTGTGGAATAAATAAGCATCAGGGCTAGAAATGTGAAATGCCTTTCTGAGGGAAAGTGGTGCAGAGCCAGCCAGCCATCAGACCTAAATGAGCAACTGCTTGATAATTAAATATATTTTTTTTAAATGTATTTGTTTGAAAAGTTTTATATAGCGCTGGCTAGACCCGGAGGTATCAGAGCGCTTCACATGAGGTTCCGCAGGTTACAGGTTACGAAAGTTACATCAGTTACAAGTATAGGCTGAGGAGAAAAACATGAGATTACACGATAAAATAAGTTATTAGCGCGTAGCCTAAACCAAGACTCGGGTCATATGGGGAAAGGAGGGAGGAGGGGGGGGAGGGAAGAAGAAACAGGGGAGAGGAATGCAGATAGTGTCAGGAAGACCTGAGGGGGGAAAGTACTTCAGGGGGAATAAAGCATTGAAAGCAGTCTAGGAGGCAGTCAAATAAAACCGTGAAGAACCGTGAGAAACTATGTCCGATGTCCGGCTGGGTAGGTTACGGCCAAGGGGGTGAACCATAGCCAGACTCCTCTATAGCTGCGTGGGACAGCTCCACCGGGCAACGGCCAAGGGTACTCGGGCTCCGCGATATGGCCAAACAGTTTCTGAGCAAAGCATTCAAAGAGAAAGACAGATGAAGCCGTGTAGAACCGTGAGAGCAAATGTCCGATGTCTGGCTGGGTAGGTGACGGTCAAGGGGGTGAACCAGACTCCTCTATAACTACATAAGATAGCTCCACTAGGCAACGACCAAGGGTTGTCGGGTTCTGCGGTAGGTACAAATAGTTTCTGTTGCCGCCCATGAGGCAGCGTCATAGATCCATAGAAGGCAACCATCCAGGTGTTACTAGGAGACGCTGTCCTCCTCATCCTCCAGCTCGCTCCTTGGGAGGAGAGGTGGAAGAGCCGCTGTGGTCACTCTCGGAGATATTAATGTTGGTATGGAACTGCTAGTACACAGAGTGAAAATCATCAACACTATAATAAAATCTAGATCGCAGTGAATGGTCAAAAGCAGAAAATATTAGATTGTTTTATATTAGGATGGGTGAGAGACTTCCAGAAGAACTAGTGGATAGGAGGGGCATTGTGATGGCACTTCAGTTTCCGCAGGATACCATAACCCCCTTCAAGCAATCTGTGGTGCCCAGTCTGGAATTGTAATCTCAACCAGAAAGCAACATATGACAAGTATATGCAATCATGTATGGTATTCTGTAACCTAATAACTGACTCGCAGCATTTTAGGGAATTTATATAGTAAAAGCCTTGTAGCCTAAATCATGACATTCTTCAAGATGTTGCATGTTAAATGACATTATTCTATATTGCAGTGTTTACAATTACTTAATCAAAATAAAATGCATGAAAATGCTTAAATAAAAACTATAATACAATTTAGGAAAATTAAAGTATAGATTACATCTATTTTTTACTGAACAGGACAAGCAAGATCATACTGTCTACTCTTTTCGCACATATTAATCAGGCTTTAATAAACCATCTGCTCTCTATGATACTGTAGTATAGTCAATATCTCAGCCACTGAACGGATAGCTATTTCTGATCATGCTCCAATTTACATATCCTATCAGCTGTATGTAGCTTCTAATCTGCCTGACAATGTCTGCAATGCAATACATCACTCTTGCTGAGTGACAAATGTGTTGAATGGGTTAATGCACAAATAACCTAAACATAATGTAGCTCAGAGTCTACAACTTCGAATCCGCTAAAGCCTTTTATCTGTGGTGATATTTTCAGACTCTAATCAGCACAGAAGAAGGCTTCTTTATACTAGTTACATTAAACAATATAGGAATATAAGAAGATCCTGAAGAGATATATATATACATATATATATATCTCTCCTCAGGATCTTCTTGTAAGAGCTCCATATTCTTGCTGCAAAAAGCCAAGGTGTGTGCATATATACATATATATATATATATATATATTCTCGCCACTCCAAGAAGGTGTTTTGGCACTTGCACGCCTGTATCACGTGACAATAGGAGACAGCTGCTTTTGATGTTTTTCAGCACTCAGTGTAGCACTGCACTCGAGCACCACCAGAGATCTGGCAGGCAGCACACCACCGTTTTCGATATATATTACAGATGATGAGCAAACTGAACACATAGCTAGGGCGGACAAGATAGTAACATTTTTAGACTATTCCGGGTATAAAATAAATGTTATATCTAAAATTACATATATTACTATGACCTTTTCTAAGACAGTCATCAGTGAGGTAAGGGATTAGCACTTGACTTTCTACAAAAGTGTGCTACTTTACAACCTCCAAATTCACTACTGAAGTTACAAGCTCTGATGGGGTTTCTTAACTTCGGCGGGATTAGCTGCCACATTATGGTGAGCAACTTAAGCCATTATATGAATTATTCACTCCAACATTCTATGAAAAGAATTGAATGAAGCACACAGAGCTATTCTGCGCAGACTGCAAGCAAACATGCTAGAAACTTAATATTTACAGATAGAGGGCAACAAAAAAACCAAAAACTAGTAATTATGGTTGTTTCTAGTAATTCAGTTTACACATATGAAGTGTACTATGAAGGACAGACAACTCTTGTAGCATACAGATCATATCTTTATTCCTCAGTTGAGGAACAAATTAGCTCTATTGAGAAAATTCTCACTGCAGTACACACTGCTATACTGTAGCAAGTTCCTCTGGCACAGAGGAAACAAATCATAGTTTCTACCATACCTACAGCAAAATCTGCAACAAACTTTAGTATTTGTAATGCATTCGCTCTACACCTGAATTGGGTGCAATGGATTTCTTCTTTAAATGCTACTGGTGTAAAATTGAAATACTACCGTACTCTTCACCCGTAGTAATTTTTACCCTATGCACAGAATATTCCACAAACTCAGAATGTTTTACCCATACATGAGTATACCAGCATGTTCTACACAGCCTGTGGTTGGCACTAAATAGAAGTACTCCACGGCTTGCGCTGCAGTGCAGGGACTTTTCGACAAAGGTGACTTCAAGGGACTAGGCATATCTACAAATGTTGAGTGATTCCACTGCATAGATAGCAGAAATACATGCCCTGTTACTTGTTCTTCAAAAGGCAGATCTGTCAGTTCCTACACTAATTGTGTCAGATTCAGCACTCTGTGTGCAAGGCTGTAGCACAGATTTATAACACTGACTCAGAGATTCAAAGAGGAAATCAACACGGAAAAGTAGCAGTTGTACTAGACAAGCTTTCTTTGGTCCATGTGCAGCACACAATGGCCCATAAAAGTGAAGGAATTCAAGTTAAAGAGAACTGGGAAGCAAATGTGTCTAAGAAGAGAGCAGTATAAATCTTCAAGGAAGCTGCTGTAACTTGATCTCAAACTAAGATTGATGCCGACATTTTAGCAGCAATACAAGGAACACTGAAAGGAGACAAGCCTCCCAAAGGTTTTCCCTCTAAGTATTCTTAGACCCTCACTTAAGATAATGCTCCTATGATTTTCATACCACGGATCAGAAATAGTCACATCCCTACTAGGTGTGGCGCCGCGGCCAGGGCGACTGATGCTGGAATCTGGGGCTCACGGTTCGATCCCCGGCACCGGCGGCAGGTCAGCCCAGCACCATGTGACTCTGGGCAATAGCTTGCTTAATCTTCCCGACGGCCCCCAGCGCCGGGATGCCTTCGGGTAACTGTTCGCGCTTTACAAATACTGGATTTACATTTACATTTACTAGGCGAACTAGGTAAGCTCTAATTAGAGCAGCTCATGAGGTAATCGCTTCGGTTCATGCTGGCATCAGTGCTACCATGGCAAAGTTACAACATCTATACTTGTGGCCATATTTACCAATGCTTGCTAAAAAATATGTGGAGCAATGCAGTGTTTGCCAACAAATATAACACTTGGTTGTTGTAAGGTCAGCACAGAACTCCCGCACCCCGGCTATCTCCAATAAACCCTGTGGAATAATTTTCCTCAACCATATCGAGACACTCCAGAGTGTTAATCAATATAAATATATATTGGTTGCGGTCGATTCATGCCCTACATTCCTTTGGGTTTGGCCACAAAAAACTACCATGCTCGAGCGATCATAAAAGACTTGCAGTGCCTGGTAGCACTAGGAGCAGTTCATAACTTTAATTCAGGCAATGGTCCTGCGTTCGCCGGTAAGGCATTCATTGATACTATGTCTGCTCTGGGACTACGAATGCTAGTTATAGAGCACGCTAACAGTATGTTTAAACGAGCCTTCACTGCTAGCAGGATTGACTACACAGCCTTTACAGGGTTCAAAGTGTACAAGATAATTTGCATAGAGGAGTATTAGGTGATAACATTCCACAGGAACCACTCTTTGGTGCACCAATGTATATGCCTGATCTTGATGTCCCTGGAAATGTGGCAGAGTGGAAAACACCTTATGCAGTGTCCTGAGGCAATCCATTACAGAATGTTCATGAAACTAGAACTAAGGTATCCAACGTGAAGAATTCGGACTCTGCCACCAACAAAGCGTGTTATAATTGTCCTAAATTATGGCTCAAGCTGTGCGTCTGGAAAGGAGTGTTACTTTGCTCCAACTTTTTTGCATTTATACAGCCTGCGATACTAGGGCAGATCGCGCCTCCAGGCTGCATGCTGAAGTGAAAGAACAATATAATAATTTCAAGAGAGAAATGTTTGAAAAAACTGGTGTGCACTTGACCACTTTTTCTGTGACAAGCACCAATGTATATGCCTGATCTTGATGTCCCTGGAAATGTGGCAGAGTGGAAAACACCTTATGCAGTGTCCTGAGGCAATCCATTACAGAATGTTCATGAAACTAGAACTAAGGTATCCAACATGAAGAATTCGGACTCTGCCACCAACAAAGATTAAAGGCTAGATGTACAAAGCAGTTTTGAGGTCGCCAACGGCCCGATTCAGAGAATCGAGCCGTTGGCGACCTAAAAAATGCTTATTTAAATGTACAAACACCAAATTGGGATTCGGTATCTTGTTACCGAATCGCAATTCAGGTTTACCGATTCTGCATTTGGAATTGGCGTGTTTGGGGCACACCTTCCAAATTCTGAACTGCAGAGGTATGTATTAATATTTTGCGACCAAAATGTGGTTGCAAAACATTCATATTTTACCAACACCTCAAAGGAGGTGGTAGCCCGCTAGCAAATGGGAAGGGGTCCCCAAGGGACCCGTTCCCCTTTGTGAATGTTAAAAAAAAAATGTTTTAAGAGGAGGCAGTAGTCCAGTGGACCACTGCCTACTCTTTAAAATAAAAGTGAAATTTTTAATTTTTTTGTTTAAGTGCAACCCATTTTCCTATAAGGAAAACGGGTTGCATTTAAAGAAAATAAATTGCTTTATTTAAAAGCAATCACAGGCATAGTGGTCTCCTGACCTCAGCAGGCCACCATCCCTGTGATGGCTGCGATTCCAAGTGGGTCACAATTGGTAACCTTCCTCATAAATATTCATGAGGTAGGTCGAATTGTGACCCACTACGAATCGGTAATTTGCAGAACAACCTATTAGTACATAAGTTGCTTCACAAATTACCACACTGGTCGCAAAAATACTGCTTGCAAATTGCGACCAGTATTTGGCGACAAGTTCTATGTACATCTGGCCTAAAGTTACTAAAGCTGCTGAAGAGTTGATCCCTAAAATGGGAGAGCTAGTTCAGGAAAGAATCCCTGCAAGCAAATCTTCCAAACTTTTCACTGACCATCTGTTCCAGCTCTTGGTGTAGATTGCACTTGGACAGTAATCTTGCCACCACTTCCTGGTGCAAAAAAGAACGCAAAGATGTTGATCGATCACAATAAAATGCATTATGTGGATTATTCTGCTCAGCAGACCCCCATCAACATCAAGGTGCCTATGGAATAGATTAACGCCTCCTCTCCCTACACTAAGAAGAGTGCAGCCATGTTGGAATCAGCTCCATTCCGGAGAAGGATTACCCTGCAGTTTCTCCTACTTTAACCACAAATAAATGAGCCTGAACGGGCGCAGAGTGGTTTCAATACAACTATCCCTGGGGGTCTAGAAAGCCTATTTACAGGCTGTGTTCTGGATTATTGATCCAGAAACTGTATCAGGTCAACCAGTGAGAGATAACAGAGTATTCTCTCTCCAGTTGAGAGATCCTGCCTGATGGGTCACTACGCAGACAATTCCCCTTCGCTGCACCCACTGCCACAGTCAAATCCCATCAAGTCCACAACCCAAAACCGCCTTGTCTGTTGATATAATGGTCAGCAGTACTGTTGTCTAGAAGCATCTGAATTGTACTCTCTGGTACATAAGGAAGAAATGTCTTCATGCAAAGGTGAGCCACCTGAAGCAGTAACAGATGCAGATGATGCATGGATGTAGACAAAAGGCCCAGCGTCGTCATGTCACCCAGAAGTGCTCTCCAGCCCAGAAAGAAGGGGTCTGACTTGAAAAGGGTTGCACAAACAATATACTTCTAGATTGGAGGATTCCATCCACCAGTGCAGGTCTGGGTGACCCTGCTTGCATGCTATGCACCTGCGCCGAGAGGTTAACTTGATAATAGAGCCACTACCGTTGCAGGTACCCGTGCAGGGCCCTCATCTGCCATCTGGACTGTGAAACCAGCCCGAGGCCATGAGGCAAACAGACGTAAGGTCTGAAGGACAAGGAGATGCACTCGAGTCAGAAAACTATAAATCATCTCCCAGACATCCATGATCCTCTGAGGAGGAAAAACAATAATGCATATCATGTCTAATGCTGCACCTATGAAAAGTGGAGTTAGGCGAGACTTTTGGTCATTGACGGTACAGTCCAAGTAGTGGAGAAGAGTCATGCTATTCTAGTCTAATCTTGGGATTTATATAACTCATGGCTACCCAACGGGCCTCCCAGAGCAGGTAGACCGCTGCTCTACGTGTTATATGCCTACTGAATGCTAGAATAGATGAGTTTTGAGTTGCTTCCTGAAGCTGACTTCCAAACTCTCAAGCCTAATGTGATCAGGGACCGCGTTCCAAAGTTTGGAAGCCAGAAATGCAAAGGAACTCTCCCCTCTTGCTTTCTTGACCTTCAGTACAAGGAGTTGTTTTTGACCTTCTGAATGCAAGCTTTGCCCCATACAGGGTTACAAGCCATTAGATGAGCTGGGGGATTTGTTGTGTATGGCACAGTGAACAAAACCGAGAGATTTAAATTGTATCCACTTTGGGATTGGCAGCCAATGAAGTGCTGCCAGAGCAGGAACTGCAGATGTTCGTTTAGGAATATTTAAAAGTATATGTGCCGCTGAATTCTGTACTACTTGAAGATGGTTGGTTACATATTTTGGACTTCCTAAGTATAGGGAATTCCCATAATCCAAACATGAATTTATTAAGCCCTGCACTACCACTCTATGTGCAGGAAACCAAGTATTTTTCTTAAGGTACAAAAAAGTTTGAAGCAGCACGCCGCTAACTTCTTGGCTAGGATTTCCATGAATAGTCTCTCGTCTATCCAAAACCCTAGGCTCTTGACTGCTGGTGCAGCGGTAGGGAGGGGCCCTAAGTTCGCTGACCAGGTGAGCTCATTCCACAGGGAGGGCCAGTTTTCTACAACGAGGACCTTGGTTTTCTCACCGTTCAATTTTAAACAGCAGTCCGACATCCAATTGGTGAAGTGATTAAGGCATGCATTTATTGGGAGACAATAAGATGACAAGTTGTGGATCATCTGCATAGGAGACTAGTGTGCACCAGTGGCTCAGTACTATATCTGACAGTGGACGCACATAGAGGTTAAAAAAGGTCGGACTCAACGATGATCCCTGGGGCACTCCGCATTTTAAAGCATAGGATTAGGAGCTTGAGGAATCTTCCTGGACTTGGAAACTTCTCTGGTACAGAAAGTTAGATAGCCATTTAAGGGCGATACCTCCTATTCCAGCCTGCTTTGATACTTGGAAAGGGACCGGATGTGACAACGTGTCGAAGGCTGCACATAGGTTAACTAGGATCATTGCTGTCGGAGCTTTCTGATCGAGGAGAACCCTCAGTTCTTCTGTTGCAGCTAGGAGGGCACTCTCGGTCCTGCTACCGGGTCTGAACCCTGTTTGTTTAGGGTGTAGGATGTCATGTGTTTCCAGGAAGGTGGAAAGATGTTTGTTCACATGTTTTTACAGGATCTTACTTACCCCGGGGAGGAGTGAGATAGGGCAGTAACTTTCCATCAATAGTGGGTCATCTGTGTTTTTTTAGAAGGGGTTTCACCACCGCATGTTTTCATGTCTGAGGGACCATGCAACTATCTAGTGAATGATTAAGGAGGTCTGTAAGTTCTTGTAGGATGATGTTTCCTCCTTTCATTAAAATGTCTGGGGGGCTCTACTGCAAACTATTACATAGTTTACCTGTAACATAAGCCTGCTTTAAGCGTTGAACTGTGGTATGTGTTTATGCTTTATTGTGAAATGCTAAAAAAACAGATTTTCAGCAAAAACAAATATCTGGGGGGGCTGGGCCCAGAGGCGACCCTGATTTAATCGACTTTAGGGTCTCTTTAGGAGTGTCAATACTCAGCGGAGGAAATGTAGTTAGTGTGAAGTTGGATATTCCTATGTCCGTATTGGAGGTATTCTGAGTGGAATTTGAGGGGAGGGTTAGTAAAATGTTCATTTTCCCCAGGAGAAAGTTGGCTAGCATGTTACAACGATCATCAGAGGGTGTAAGCCCTCTTTGGGTCTTAGCAGGCTTCATGAACATGTTGACCAACTTGAAAAGTTCCTTTGTGGAATTTGGGGCATTTTCTATTTTGGAATTAAAGTACACTAGTTTGGCTTCTCTAAAGGCATACTGATATTTTGTATTGATTTTTCGTATGATGCCTTGCTTAGCTTGTTATACAACTTTCTCCATGCTCTTTCTGCTCATTTGATTTCCTTTTTGAGCTCTAGGAGGTTGGCTGAATACCATGGGGCACGATCTTCCAGGCGACCTGCCTTTATGGGCTTGATATGGATTAAGGCATCCAGAGAATCAGTGCTGACATTTTTTTATATCGGTCTTCAATCCCTCCTTCACTTTTTGGAATGGATTCTCCTAGGATGTTCTTCCATGTTGTCACATATAGTTTTTACCAACAACGTTTCAGTCTAGTGGGGTGGAGTTGTATTTCTAACTGCCCTAAGATGCTCAGTGTGAAGGGAACTAAGTGGTGGTCTGACCAACACATGGGGATGGGAGTGTCTATAGAATGATCCCTTATGTTGGTGAAAATGGGGTCAAATATATGGCCTAGTGTGTGAGTGGGGTGCTTAACTATTTGAACCATTTGAATTGCAGCCATATCGCAAGTGAGGTATTTTAATGCCTCCAGTGTTAACTTTATTGAACTGTATATTAAGGTCACCTAGCACTGTAAAATTAGATTTTTTAGGCTGAGTTTTGTAACCAATTCTGGAAGTGACTGCATTGACTTGGTCAGTAAGAGACATTTTGTTATTAATCAGGACACCCAGGTTCCGGGTTTTGTTGACAGGCGCAGGAAGAGGGCCCATGTCTTGGGGCCACCAGGCGGGAGTCCAGAACAAGGGCTGAGCTCCAAAGAGCAGGACCCCAGTCTTTCCTGAATTTAACTGTAGGCAGTTCTCTGCCATCCATTGGCCGACAGCCTGCATACAGTTACAAAAGTTGGTTCCCAGCCAGATGTGTCATTGGCAAGCGAGACAACAATTTGAGTGTCGTCGGCGTATGATGTAAGGGAAAAGTCAAACGAGTTGATAAGCTCAGCCAGAGGGATAATGTAAATTTAAAACAGCGTCTGGCTTAGTGAGGACCCCACACGGAAGGGAAAATGA
The DNA here is from genome assembly GCA_963921515.1 of Calotriton arnoldi. Classification (NCBI taxonomy): domain Eukaryota; kingdom Metazoa; phylum Chordata; class Amphibia; order Caudata; family Salamandridae; genus Calotriton; species Calotriton arnoldi. Next base: position 1,654,357 of record CAWUFW010000585.1, on the reverse strand, counting down.
GTCAGAAACAAAATTGTCCAGACGGACTGATTATCCATGATCATGAAGGACCGTACTAAGAAGATTCCAAGCCATGCCAGTGATACCGATATTTGCTAGATGAGCTAACAGTCTGCCATGGTTAACGGTATCAAATGCCGCTGACAGATCTAATAAGATCAGGGCCGCTCTGCCCCCAGGTCAAGGGATTCCCTGATTTCCTCTGTTGCTTTGAGTAATGCCGTTTCCGTGCTATAGCCAGAACAGAAGCCAAACTGAGTGGCATCCAGCAAATTGCTGTCTGAGATGAACTCAGCGAGTTGGATATTCATTATTTACTCAATTGGCAGGCAAGGGGAGACACAATATGGGGCGATAGCTATTTGGATCTAAAGGATCCAACGAGGGTTTCTTTAAAAGAGGAAGCACTGATGCTTTTTTCCAACTAATTGGAAAAGAGCCAGACTGAACATTCACTGAGAAATACTAGTCAGTGTGGGATCGATTGTTTTAGCAATGAGAGTGGCTGCACTGGGAGGACATGGGCCATCTGGGGAGCCAGACCTGGTGGCTTTGATCAGCCTTATGATTGTCTCGGTAGAGGGAGGAGTAAAAGAATTAAAGGTGGGCTCAACCAAGGTCGGGCTGGAGGAGATGCAGCTGCAATACGAGGGAGTGGCTGACTTAGGAAAGGTATAACAGATATTTGCAACTTTATAAAGAAAAAAAATGGCCAAAGAGTTGTAAAAAGATTGGCTAGAGTTGGTAGAGTTCCTGGTCGAGTCGGTAGTAACCTTGATGACCATTTGAATAAGTTCCCTAGAAGAATTTTCTGGTGCTTCGATTTTATTGGTAAAATAAGCAGTTTTTACTATAAAAATTCTAGTTTTGTAGGTACTCGGACACTTCTTGTACTTTGTCCTTTCCACATTGTATTCTTGTCGCCATTTTTTCTCTTGCCTTCTGCAGCTCTGTATAAGAGCTCTCATGTCTTCTGAAAACCAAGGGGCAGAGACCTTATTTCTCTTAGGTTTAACAGCCTTGAGTGGGGCCACGGTGCCGGCGGCCGAGTTCATCCAATGTGTGTACTGGGTAACGGCAGGATTCAGATCATCAGAGAGGGTAGGTTGAGAGTTTGATAGCAATCTGGCAAACTTTTCTGAGTCAACTTTGTGCCAGGCCCGGGTGAGGACTGTGTGGGGAATAGATCTTGTAGGAAGAAGAGACACCCTGGCAGTAATATGAAACAGGATGGCACTGAGATCTGACCAGGTTAGAGGAAGAGTATCTGTGATGGACAAGGAAGAATTATTAGAAAAGATACAGTCTAAGGTATGACCTGCCAAGTGGGTAGGGCCGACATTCAGCTGAGGGACACCTAAGCAGGACATCGTTTGAAGAAAGGCAGAGGTGGCAGTATCCGACTTGGCCTCCAAATGCAAGTTGAAATCGCCCAACACCGTATAGTCACTAGAAAGAATCTCAGCCTCTAACCGGCTGCTAAATCCTTGAGTGAAGATTGAGCGGGGACCTTGAGGCGGTAAACCAGAGTACCCTTGAAAGATTAAATCTTAGATAGGAAGATGCTGAAAGAGAGCGCTTCTCAGTAAGGAGTTGGCAAGGGGTTGCAAGAGAGTGATAGATTAGACCAACAAATCAGTGCTAAGCCCTCACCCCCCTACTGTCAGGTTTTCCTGGCGGTGGATGGCATAACCCACAGGAATAGCTCCCAGGATATCTGGAACTGATGCAGAATTCGCCCAAGTTTCGGTAATAAAGGCGAGAGAAGGTTTGCAAGTTTCCATTAAGAGAAGGAATTCTGTATTGTGCTTCACCAGTGTTCATGAATTGCTGACCACACAGGACAAGCTTTGTTAGATGGCCAAGAGCAAAAGAGCCCAGAGCTAGGTTACAAGTAGGGCAAATGTATTGACCAACTGTGGAAACATCGGCCATGGCTGATGAAATCGAGCTGTGCACTTACCTGTGGAGTTGAGTGCTAAAAGTGCGTCACGGGTGTATCTGCTACCGGCCACAGGTCTGGACTGGGACAGCCAGGGGGACTGGCGCTCAGCACGAACGGGGCACCGACAGGCTTGCCCTTGGCGTGCCTTCGGTGCAGAAATAGCCCACCATCGACAGGGGGGCATGGTCGGGGCGTGGCCTAAAGCCCTGTAGAACAGGTGGGAACAAATGAAAATGCCAAGCGGGGTCCAGCCACCCCATAGACACGTCAGCAGGCTCCCTTGTCTGGCGGTCTCTACTGGTAACTTAACGCAATCTAAAAGAAAAATGTGAAATTAAAACTCATAAAAGCAAAAGAAAGGGCAGCAGCCCTTCTAAGATGGAGCTTCAGCGCACCAGAGCGACAAAGGGAGTCAGGCACCTCCCAGACAATGGCAGCAAAGACTGCCTACAAGGAAATAAAATCATTTTCAGTCCAATCAGCTTCATGCCACAATGTAATATTTCTGGAACATCTCAATTTGGATTAATGCTCTTCTTTCCTCTTAAACGTAACCTGAATGGAACTGAATTTCTTCTTCTTCACTCTCTCACTGCTCCCCTTGTTGTCTAGCAATGGCTTCAAAGCATAAATAGCTTGGATTTCGCCCCTACTTTGGTACATCACCAAACTAGTCGAGCTTCACTTTCGATCAGAATATTACCATGTTGGCACACGAGCTAGCCAAATCTGTCCAATTCCAACTACTCCTCTCCTTAGGGAACTGAAGCCTTATACCTTGCTAGAAGATTTCAGACCCACCGTTCAAACCTTGGTCCTCTTACAATGAGATGGAGGATATGCTGAACTTCGAGGTCTAACCAAAAATACACTAACCCCTATAAGAGTGCAGTCGCCCACCTTGTCAGAGGATCAAAGAAGTCAGGCCACACCACACCATCTTGCGAGACCTCCATTCTCTCCCTCTACTGACCAGAATACAAGATAGAATGTTTAACATACAAACCTTTTCATCTAGGCCAGCTCTCCTACCTAAATGACAAACTGTTACTTGCAGGAGAAGAAAAAAACATCAAGAACAAATCCGGACTTTCCCTAGATATCCAAAAGTAAGTGTTGGGATGGAAAAGTCCCTAGCATGGTGATGGATGTGAATCCCTGCCTTGAAGGCCTCAGCTGCAATGATATCTGGATCTCTGATGCTGAATTTTGTCATGTGTGAACATGGATTATGTGTGTGTGTCATGACATAGGCCTGTTTCATGGATCGTGGTTTTGCTGGACCGGGAGGGATGCCCAAAGCGCTGTCCTCATTTTTTTGTTTAAATCTGTTTTTATTAATTTGTTGTATCTCTTCATGAAAGACAAATTACATTGTGTAATACTGACCATATACCAAACCATCTAACAGTCGAATAGACATGGCAATTGGATCAAACATTACATATAAGCTGTATCGATGACATAATGGGTTCAAGAACCAGTTGAGGCTCCGCATTTAGTCCGTTCCAGTTGGAGCAAAAGGTCACCGTTCAATAGTGGTTTGGTTCCGTTAGTGTGGTGTACAGAGTCTTTGAAGGACAATCCGCATAATCAATTAAACAGATGTTATAGGTAAAAATAAACAGAACTCAGAACTAGTAAAAACAGCAGCATAGAACAACACCTATGTGAGCATCCCTCACCCTGCCCCCCTCCCCCCTCCCTCCCTCCCCCTGCCCCCCTCCCCCCTCCCTCCCTCCTCTACATCATCGCTACGGCAATCTCTACCCATTGGCTACGGCTATGTCCGTGTTCAAGGTCAGATGGTGTATGTGTGCACTTATTGCATGACAGGAAGCTACAGACAGGCTACCCGTCACTCACTACAAGGGCGTCTCCCTCGTTCCCTGTTGGTCCCTCAAGGCTATCCCCTTCCGTTTGCTTTAAGGCCTGAAGCAGTCCCTCCCACTGCGCCGCTATAGGTGTTTGTCGCAGCCCCACCGTTTCCTCCCGTAGGATGGCAATTCCCTCTGCTTTGGCCCATGCTAAGAGCGAGTATCTCCATGCCCGTATGTGCGGCGGGTCCTGCGCCTTCCATCGCTTAGTTATAAGCCGCTTAGCCACCACTATACCCAAGTCAAGGAATCGAGACGAGACTTTAGAGGCCGGGGTTCTGTGGAAGTAATGTAGTAAATAAGTGGGCCATTCAAAGGGTATGCTACGGCCTGTGCACGTGTGCAGTAGTTCACTTACTGCTCGCCAATATGCCTGCAGTTTGTGGCAGCCCCATAACATGTGTACCAGTCCAGCCCCTGGTTCGGTGCAGCGAGGACACACCGCATCCGTGCGGTGAAAATACCTATTGATCGTCTCGGGTGTAAGATATGCTCTATGGATTATGAACAGTTGTATTTGCCTGAACCTCATGTTTCTAGGTATACGTGTTGGGCTCCCTATTATCTTACCCCATTCCCTGTCCCCCAGCTGTCGCTCTAGGTCTGCTTCCCACTTGCGGCGCAGTGGATCTAGACTTATCGCTGCATGTGTACGGAGGGACGCCACAAACCAGCGGATTAAGTGTCTGCCCCGCCCCATGACATGGACGTACTGTATTGTGAGATGTTGGCTCGGTTCCGCGGTCATGTCGCCCCAACGGGAGGTTAATGTCGCAGTCAATGAGCGGTGTCTCAGGAACTGCCCCGGTGACAGTCCCGTTTCCTCAACCAAGGATTCAAATGGTATAAGCATGCCATCTCGGTATAAGTCTCCCAAGGTCTGGATATCGGCCTCGTGCCATTCCGTGAGTGCAAGGGATGTAAGCACCCCAGACCCGCTGGGGGAGCCCTCTAGTGGTATGGCCGGTGCATATGGGACGAGTTTTCTGGTGAGGTATAGACAGCGACGGTAGCATTTGTACGCCACCGCCAGGAGGAGTGGTGCTGGGGTCGCAACTCTGGTGGCTGGGTGAAAAAGTTTGGTGATATGGGCCAGAGACCTAGGAGGCAGTGTGGTCGCCGTGTCCTCCCGACCTCTGTCTGTGAGCCAGCGGGCGATCCACTGTAGTTGTGCCGCCAAATAGTAGTGTTCGAAACAGGGCGCTGCAAGGCCTCCCTGATCGGTAGGCAGGTACAGTTTCGCCAATGTCATCCTGTGTCGTGCGTTGCCCCACAGGAAGTCCCGAAGAATCTTGGTAAGTGTGGAAAAGAAGGATGCCGGAACATACAGTGGCAGGTTGGCAAAGTAGTATAGGAGACGGGGAAGGATCACCATCTTTTATAGTGCAACCCTGCCGGTGACCGTTAGCGGGAGCGTTTTCCAAAATTGCACCTGTGACTTGATGGCTGTCAAGGCCCGTCCCAGATTACCGTCAAAGAGGTCCTTCGGCTGGCGGTATATCTGAATTCCTAAGTAGCGGAAGGTGTCAGCCCTCCACTGTACCCTGGCACCCTCTAGTATGTAATCCGGGTTCTGGGTCTCCCCCCTGAATGCATAAAGACAGGACTTGCTTACGTTTACTCGGAGTCCCGAAAGGGCAGCGAAGTCCCGCAGTGTGTGTGCCAGCTGGGCTGGTATGTTTCTTACATCTCTCACAAAGACCAGCAGGTCGTCTGCGTACAACGACACCTGGTGTATTGCATCTCCCAAAAGTATTCCATCTTCCAACGTCGCCCGCAATGTTGCCGCCAGCGGCTCGATCGCTAGTGCGAACAGGAGGGGCGACAACGGGCACCCCTGCCTGGTGCCCCTGCGTATTGGTATGGTGTCTGATATGTACGGCCCCATTCGTACCCGGACTATGGGGTTTTTGTATAATAGGTCAATCATTTGGAGAAAGCCCAGACCCAGCTCGTATCGCATCAGCACTGCTGCAAGGTAGCTCCATTCCAAGCAATCGAAGGCCTTCTCAAGGTCCAACACCAGGCAACCCGCTCTGGGCCACACCTGCACACTATCCGTCGCCACCCTAAAGAACCTACGCAAGTTCAGTGATGTGCTGCGTTTGGGTACAAATCCATTTTGGTCGGCGTGAACCAGCTCGGGGACCACCGGTGCCAAGCGCTCCGCCAACACCTTAGCGTAGATCTTGTAATCCACGTTTAGGAGTGCCAGGGGTCTGTACGAACCCAGATTTGGGGGGTCCCTGTCTGGTTTGAACAGGGACACCAGGTAGGCCTCACACATTGACGGGGGCAACATCCCTTCGTCTAGGGCTGCGTTGTAAAGGGCGTGCAGACGCGGCACAAGAGTCTCCCGGTAGGCTTTATAGTATTCGGCCTGGAGACCGTCAGGTCCCGGTGTCTTACCCGATGCCATAGACCCAATTGCCTCCCCAATTTCCTCTAGAGTAAGGGGACCATTGAGTGTCTCTTGGTGTGTCTCTGAGGCTGTGGGCAACTGGATAGGCTCTAGAAAACTCTCCAGGTCAGGGCCGGAGCAGCGCCCCCTGGATTGATACAATTTCATGTAATGATCTGACATCACTTTGTGTATCTCACGCTGTGTATATACCAGGGTCCCCTCCGGCGTGCGTATGGCTCCAATAGGTGTGTGGTTATGCTCCTGCTTGAGTAGCCAGGCCAGGAGACGGCCTGCTCTGTCCGCCTTAGCGTGGGTACGAGCCGTGTGGGCTGTATAATTGTGACACCTCAATCTCTCCATGAGTTCTGCATGTTGTGTCCTAAGGCCCTCCAGCTGGTCCGAATGTCTGCCCCCGCCCTCGCCCTCTCATATTGGAGCAGCTGCGCTTCTAGGCGTGTGAGTGCTATCATAAGCTGTTTTCGTATGTTCCAGGTGGCACCGAGACAGTGTCCTCTAACAGCGATTTTGTGGGCGTCCCATTCCACCAATGTCGTACTCGCCGTTTCCTCATTGAGTTCGAAGTACTCAAGAACGGCCGCCCCCAGTGATGTGCGGAATTCGGGGTCTTCCAGTGCGGGCGGCTGGAGACGCCAGGTGGGTATGGGAGGACGATCTGCCTCCCATGTGAGCTGGAGTCTCATAGGGTTGTGGTCAGAGTGCGTCCGTCCCAAGTACTCGGACACCTCAACTAGTGGCATAAGGGATTGGGAGCCCACAACCCTATCCAGGCGCACATGTAGGTCGTGTACTGCCGAGTAATAGGAATAGATGCGTTCATTGGGGTGTAGGACCCGCCACATGTCTAATAATGCCCAGTGTGAGAGCCAGTCCGTGAGAGCCTGCGCGTTTGACATCGCAGACGTCTTCCGAAGGGGTGGAAAGGATCTGTCCGTGTGTATATCAAGCACTGAATTAAAGTCACCGCCCAGTAACCAGGGAAGCCCAGCATGAGAAGTCAGCACTTTGGACAATTGTGTTAAGAATGAGGGTTGGTCTACGTTCGGAGCGTAAACTGAGCCCAACAGTATTGGTTGGCCGTTAAGTGTCCCTCGCACTAAAGTGTATCTACCTTCAGGGTCTATCATCGTGTCCTCGCAAATGAACGAAGTGCCTGCTCTCACCCAGATTAGGGTGCCTCTCGCATGTGCGGAGTATACCGTGCCATACACCTGTCCCCTCCAACGCCTACGCAGTTTGTCTAATTCTGGCTGTGTCATGTGTGTTTCCTGCAGTAGGGCAATCCCCACCGAGTGCCTTTGAAGGTATGCGAATATGGAATAACGTCGCTTGGGTGTGTGCATACCACGTATGTTCCATGTAAGTATGTTAGCCCGTGCCATTTCTGGGGATTTTGATCGACGAGGGCGCCAAGGGCGGAGCGCGCCACAGGGGACGGGGACCAGGGACAGGGACGAGTGCGTCACTCTGCTGCAACAAAAACAATGAATGAACCCTTAACATCACAACATTTAGGGCGGACATTTCGCAACGTCCGTCCAAACCTCTGTAGCAAGTGGGTGATACAAACTAGGTCAGTGTGGTACCTGTTGGGGTGTGCGTACTAGTATCGATTTACTATAATCGCTCCTCCCCATTGCCTATGTATGTAGTATGCCATCCAATTAATCGTCCGTATAAACGTATGAGACCGGCAGCATGTAGCCCTGAATGTTAAGACAGGTGTTTGCATTTCCCCCGGCAGCGTGTTTAGGTGGCCAGGTACGGGCCCAGTGGCACTGTATCGACTCTGCGTGAGGTGTGTTTGGTGTGCTACCTCATCATCCCACCCCGTTATACAGTGGTGGGTAGGACCACAAACATTAATCATGAGTGTTCTACTTGCGTGAGCCGTTTGTGTCAGAGTCTATCGCATCAGTCCTGGTTCAAATAATGCCATCAGCAGTTTGCGGGGTTATCTCTGGCAGTCCAAGTTCTTCAGATATCGCAGTCGATGGCGACGAGGAGCCACTGGTCATCAGCGCACTGCGTGTGTAAGGGTCCGGTCTTTCTTTGGGATGTGGGGAGCCCAGGGTCATGACCGCTTCCAGGGCCCTTTGTCTCTCCCGTCGCATGTTCTCCGGATTCGGGACTGCAGTTCCCCCTGTCGCGCCTCTTGCTGTCCCACGTCGTCTGCGCCGCCTTGTCCTCCGACCTGCTAGGTTGTCTCCGTCCGGATACGAAGGCCTCACACCCGTCCACAGCCCTGACTCTTCCAGCCAGTCCCATGCCTCCGTAGGAGAGTCAAAGAAGCGGGTCCCTTCCTTCGTGACCACTCGTAATCTGGCCGGGAACAGCAACGAGTAGGGCAGTTCGAGTATTCTGAGCTGGCGTTTCACTGCTACATAGTTACTCCTGCGACGTTGCACAAGGGCGGTGTAATCTGGGAAGAGCATGATTGGGCTTCCATTTACTTTGAGCCCCTCCATTTTTCGTGTTTCACGGAGCACCGCGTCTCTGTCCCTGTAGTTGAGCATCTTGAAGATAAGCGGACGTGGCCTGGCTCCTGGCTGGGGTCACTGGGCCGGCACGCGGTGGGCTCTTTCTATTACAAATTGTGGGGACAATGTTCCCTGGGGCAGAAGATCACGTAGCCAGTGCTCCACGTATTGTTCCGGGTTCCTACCTTCCTCGCCCTCCTGCAATCCCACCACGCGTATATTATTGCGGCGGGAGCGCCCCTCCGCATCCTCCGCTCTGTCTTCGAGAACGTGAACGCGGTCGATCAGATCTTGGAGCGCAGCTGTGTGACTTTGCGTGACAGGCTGTAGGTCTTTCAGTGTTTGGCCTTGTGCGTTTACTTTGTCGGCCAACTTGCGATGGTCCGCATGGAGGAGCGTGAAGTCCGAGGTAACCCCATCTATCCGGGCTTCCAGAGAGGTCCTGGTGTGTTCCAACGCAGCGCCAATTCTCTCTACCGCTGCAAGTACTGAGTCCATCTTGGCCGCCAGGGCCGCGGTCGTTGGCTCCATTTCTGCTCCAGTACCCACGCCTATGGGATCCAGGCCTCCCGCGCGGAGGGGTCCCTGATGTAGCTTAGCTCGCATCCGGCCCATCACGAGTTGCTGTGCCGTGGGCATGCGGGGCTCGTCAGCGAAAGAGCCACGCCCTGGTAATGATGCCACCCAAGGGGAGTCTCACGCCCACGTGGGTCACTCAGGAAACCCGACCCGGCCGGGCTGCCCGCAGCAGTCTCCCCGCTTGACGCCTTCTGTGGATAAGGCTGCTCGTACCGGCCCGTGAGGGTCAGTTGTTACCTCTGCCTCGATAGCTTGCCAGTGGGGTAGATCACCTGGATCTCTGATTATGGTTGGGTGTCTGACTGCGTCGGCGTAAGTGCTGTGTGATGCAAGCCCGTAGGGTCACTCGGTCGTGAGGCGGAACAGTCGGTACTAATGCCCCCAGAGGCTGTCATCCGTGCCGGTCCTGCCTCTTCAAGCCACAGCGCCGGTCGTGTTTAGGCGTGCGGACTGTGATTTCTGCTTGCATTAGGCACATCCACTGTTTCCCTCTACTGTAGTCAGCCGCGGCGAGGGTCGGTGTTCCTCAGGTCGCGGATGACTCCCGGCGACAGATCTCCACCTGCGACACCTCCCTTTATTGTCTGTGTCAGTGGCGTGATATACGCCAGTCCCCCAAATCCTCTCTGGGAGTTTTATTCCCTATGTCGAGTTCCCAGCCCCGTCCAGAGGTTTCTCAATAAGGGTCGTGCGCGTGCCAGAATGATTCCCACAGCAACCTCACCGCTTCTTGGCCGATATCCGCCGTGTGTGGTTTCGTTCCTCAATGTTCCTCAGTTGTCCACTCCTCGGTAGTCGCCGTCTCGGGGGGCAAAGCGGTTCAAGCAAGGGTTTTCCCCTGTCGCGACGCCCCAGTTATTTGGCTTTCCTCTATAACAGCGGGGAGGGACGCTCCTCAGCTCTGTGCCAGCTGCGCCACAACACAAGTGGACTCTCTCCGTCGCTGGTGATTCATGCACAGTCTTGTAGACACGAAACCCCTGACTTCCCCACCCCGGAAACCGCAGTCCCGTAGGGCGAGACAACACTTATGCCCCCAAGGCAGTTTCCCGTATGGATCCCGTCTCCCCGGACCGCAGGATCACTCGCGTCGGGGCGCCGGATCCACAGCCGCCATCCCCAGACAGCGCCACCTCCGCCACTCTCTGCAGCCCACAGAATCGGCCACCGCAGACAACACCAGGCCTAGTATCCAGAGGGCGGTCTCTGCTTCCTTCGACTTACACCGGCACCGGTCCAGCACCTCCCAGGTCTCTCACCTCAGGGGTTGCGTATCAGACAGTATTTCCTCGGCAGTCATAACCTCTCCAGTGTGCGCTCTGATCTCCCCCTTTACTCCGTTTTCTACTACCGGGCTGTAGTCGACGGATCCCCTCAGCATATGGCAGTCTCTCAGGTCCGTGCCACAGCAGCCCGACTTGCAGGGACCCGATGCTCCGAACCACCAACACCCCGGCACCACGGCCTTCGCGTCGCAGCTGGGGTCTCAACTCACCAGGATTTGGGCCTCTGGGCCGATTATCGGCGATGGTCTCTCCGGGCGGTGTGGATTTCGGCCTATCCAGTCTACGCCTATCCAGGGCCTGGCGAGTACGCTTTCCGCACCTCACCCCGGTCGTTCTCCGTCGCCGGTTGGGTGGCCTCAAAGGCCTGCGCGGCCTGGTAGTCCCAGGTTGCTGTTCCTCACAGTTACCGCCCCCGGGGGTAGAGCGGTGTGAGCCAGTGTGTCTCCGCTTGGAGCGATATCGGTGGTGGCTGGCCTCCCGTGACAGCAACGGGAAGGGACGTCTCTCACCTCCGCTCGCCGTCAGCTCCGGGGTCAGTGGGCCTCCGTCTTTCTCACCACGGCAACCGCAGTCCCGGGCAGCGGGGGGGAGGGGGGCCCCCGGTGGTACACCTCCAAGTCCCCGGTCCGCGCCGATATTCCTGCTGTTTGGCTCTGGGTACGCTCTAGAGATTAGTTCTCTGCCTCCGGGGCCGCCGCCTGATCGCGGGCGGCCATCTTCTGACGCAGAATGCCTGTGCACGGCCTCGTAGCAAACCCGCTCCGTCCTTCCTCACCACCGCCGCCGCAGTCTCAGTGGCCAAAAGGACTCAGCTCCGGGCTCATCGGACGCAGCAGGTCTTTAGCCGCCCGGTTCTCCTGCCGTTGAGCGTGGATGGCGTACCTGCAGGATAATTGCGACGGATCTATGGGGGATAGTAGCGCGAGCGCTAGGGTTTCACATCCTCCATTATGGCTGGCTAGCCACGCCCCCCTCCCAAAGCGCTGTCCTCATGATGGTGAAAGGCTACTGCCTTTACCCAGGAGTCAAGTAGGATGAGTGCGGTGGTGGCAGTAAACCGTGTAGTGATCAGTAGGTGTGAGCAGGCCTTTTTACCTGCAGCACTGGAGTGAGGCCTACAGGCCCACTCATGTAAAGTTCTGCTGCTGTATGCTTGACCTACATCAAGTTAGTATGTAGCAAGCGCTGTGCAGTGCGTGTGCGGTTGCATGCGTGTGCTGGATGTATGTGTGCCAGTGAGTGGTACAATACATGGAAGAATCTAGGTTCCATTTTGGGAGACCTATGGCGGACTGTAGGAGCATGAGGATATAGAGGATTACCCCAGACTGATTTGTGGATTGCTGCACTCCTAAAAGCTGGGTGGAACACACACTGGAGGAAGCCAAGCACTTTGGTACACTTCAAAGGGTGCTCTTTGATTCTGAGAGAGATCACTGAAAAGGGGGGTGGGTACATCTTAGGAAAGAAATGGGGTTGATAAGAGAAACATAATGAGTTGGGCTGGGGCCCTGGGGTAACCTTTTGGTGCACATATCAGTTTAATTGACTTTCAGGTGTGAACCTCCGGTCACTCCCATGGCCAGATTTGGAGTCGCTCCTGCTATGACAGACTGCTTTCAGGAGGAGGGCAGAGGAATGGGCACTTCGAAAAGAAGCAGACCACCAACACAAACTTCAAAGACTTCAGACACTAAATCATACTTTGCGCTTGGAAATGAGCTATAAAGAAGGGTAGCTTGAGGCCCCAACAACTGTCAACTTCTAAGCAGCCAGTCAAGCTGTGTGAGGAGAAGAAGCTCAGCAAGACTTCTGCAGAAGGGCTGCAAGACTTCTACCTGTGACCAGGACTGGGTACTAAGGTCTGCCAGTCTCCCAGCTGGGTGAGGGGACATTACCCAGGGAAATCCAAGACCACCTGCCCTGGAGCCTGGAACACCAATGCCTGCCGGCTTGCCAAGACCAGTGTGCCCTGTGAGGAGGCGTGAGGAAGCAGCTGCTGCACCGATCGGCTAGTTGACATGTGTAGATTCAAGTTAGTGACCCCGTATGCCAGAGGGGCCCCATGTAAATCTAGCTGTTTCTGTACTGATTATGTCGTCGCACATGTGCAGGGTAAAGTCGTCGCCCTTGTGCGAAGTAAAGTCGTGAAGATTGCATTACTGCCATGCTGAATGGGCTGCCGCCCACGTGTGGAGTAAAGTCAACGACGCCGTTTGCCAGAGCAGGTTGCCGTAAAGATCGCATTACTGCTGTGCGGATTTGGCTGTCGTCCACGTGCAGAGTAAAGTCGGTGACCACTTATGCCAGTTGGTGCCGCTGTGAATAGCAAGAGTTGTTACCTGATTTGTCGATGCTGAGAAGAAGGGATGCCATGGTGACCTGTGAGTGGCCAAGCCCCGAGTGAAGCATCGGAACCCAAGTGATTGTCCCCTCTACCTGTGAAAGGGAGCAAAAGAACTTACCGTGTCATTGGAGGAAGTGCAGTGGACGACCAGCCGCTGCCCCTGCAAAACAGTGTGTGCTACTCATCCCCCGGCAGCTGCCTCAACCTCTGCGACGCTCGAGAGTGGAACACTCCCGGGGACTCCAACAGAGCAACCCTGAGGGAGCAGGTAAGATTGATCATGGGGACAAAGGGCCCTAGGGAACTTATTTTGCCTTGTAGAGCCGTGGGCGAGAGTAAACATTTGATTTTAAGGACAGTCAGAGTTGGACTCCTAGGACTCGGATCTCGGGGGCCTACCCTGAATGTTGCCTATTGTGAATGGGGAATAACCACTACCCTTAGAGAGAGGGAAGTGGGACTCCGGGATCTGCTAATCGAGCACTAGAGTATGGACCTTAGAAGGGCTGCGTCTATTATTTGTGTAAGCTGTATTTTACTTTGTGTCCGTGTATAAAGACTTCTTTTTTCATAAAAGCAAGTGTTTGACAGGACAATCATTTATTGTTCCTGCTGAATGTATTTTGAGTTGTGAGCCTGTGCTCACTCCTTCCACTTACCCCCCTCCGCCACCTCCCACAATGAAGCCTTGGACTGCTCTATGTGCGCTACCACTGAGAGGGTACTAGACTCAGTTGCTCAGGACCCAGGGACATCAGGAGTAAAAGGCATCAACACCTACAGTGAGGCCCAATAGCTCCTGCTTGCCCTGTGGCCTTTCATCCATCTGTGCTTGTACAGCCAGCAATATGACGACTCATTGCATTATGCTGTAACCAACCCTCGTGCTCCGGGATAAATTCTTTAATACAGTAATCTCTGCTCTCACCCATTTCTGGAGATCAGCCAGCCACAATTATATATCAGGTGTTAATCTAGCCTTCCCTGCCATAGCAATGGCCCATTTTGCCAGCCCCAAGCAAGATCTGGGAACCTGGTATTTTGTCTATCAGTTTTTGATCCGTGCATTTGGCCCAGGAGGCATGTCAGTAAATCCTGGGATACTGGTTTACCAGACACGACCTCTCACTTGTGACAAGTAAAGCACAATTTGTAAGACAGCCCAGACAGTGTGAATAAAGCCTGTGTTTTGTGTCTGATAGCTGGGGTAAATATCTATTCCTTTAAGGGTCAGATATGTCTGATGCAAATAGCTTGTATTTAAATAGGGGATTTCGAGTAACTGTTTTAGTGCACAGTAATATTTTGTCTTAATTTTATCTAAAACAACCCTGCCTATCGTTGCTTCCGATCATGTCTGTGTTTGATACCTCCACCTATAAAGCTGTAGATACACCCAAATGAAGACGGGTCACAGCATGCCCACAGGTCCCATGAGTCAAAATTGTCTTCAGTATAGTGTTTGTGGGCAGTTCTAGATCTCCTTGCCCCATGTGTTCTGAGCTGCTCTCGACAGGGCGGCAAATGTAAGAAATTGACCTCTGCCTATTCCCCAATGATCCACCAACGGTGGTATAAGTGTGTAGTGTACTAAGCATAAACAGATCCCCGACCACCTGTATGTAAAGATGGCGGCAAACGTGTAGTGGTCTATGACTGCTAGCAGTTTGCCGCCATCTTTACGCCAGACTCCTCTGCTGAGTATGAAGCACTCTTATTCTATATTGAATTAACCAAAACTCAATCCTTTAACTGCCTTTTGGTTTATCGTCTTCTGGGTCCCAGAGAGGCCTTTTCGAGAGAAATCAGATCACTTTTGAAGTCCACCCAACTTATGTGGTCTATCTAAATTAAAAATAGAGTAACTGGCGATAACCACTGTGACCAAATCGGGACCTGATGTATTGTCAGCCCAGGTTTCAGTCATGAAAATCAGGCCTGACTGATGAAAATCCAGAAACTCAGACAATTCAAAGTTATGCTTGATCAAGGACTTGGCATTCATCAGGACACATGTGGTAATGGGGAAGGCTTCATTAATCGCCTCCTCGATCGCCATATCAAACTGCTCACCATAGCTGCATACTTCGTTTGCTGCTGCCAGGGGCGGGACCTATACAGGAATGCCCACTCCAGGTATCGGTAGCGCATTCGTGTCTAAAACGGATACACCAACTGAACCGCGAGGCACCAATGTATTCCCCCTACCTGCCGTTGGTGGGGTTCCCCAGGGGTCATGCACACTACACAGAGCGGGCACTACGTGAGTGGACGGCACACTCGGTCACGGAGGCAGGCTCCCTTTACGCGAATGGGCAACTACAGACGTTTGCAGAACTGGTAACCAATATGGATCTCCCCAAAGGGCAATTTCTTTTACATAGGCAAATGTTAGTAGACTGCCGCCGCATGTGGCATACAATAGACACTGAGCCACCCACACACCCGGTGATACACACGACCCTACAGATGGGCCCAGGACGCCATCTGATAACATGGATCTACAAAGCGGTGCGTGCACTGAGCCCAATCACCCTTGTGCCCCTCAGGGAGAAATGGGAAGCTGAGATCCAGAGACCACTCCATGACAAAGAGTGGGAACGAGCACTGGAGTTCCCCCAAAAAGTGTCCCGCAACTATCGCTTTAAGAACATACAACTTCACATTCTACACAGTGCCTATCTGACTCCCGAGAAGCTCAAGCGTTACTACCCAGACACGCTTTTTACCTGTCCAAGATGCCCGGAGCCCCAGGCATCGTTTCTTCATATGTTTTGGGACTGCCCGACGCTCCGAGCATACTGGACCAAAATCCATGCCACTCTCCGTACGGTCACAGGGCTCATGGATATCAGTACATGGGAGGCCTGTGCGCTGGGCATTGCCAAACGCCGTAAGCACCAAAAGGTGGAGACACGATTCGCGTCCCTGGCGCTCCTTTTGGCTAAACGCTGCATAGCAATGCACTGGAGGGCGCCCGAGGGGCCACCGATAGCGGCCTGGATGGGGGCGGTTAATAAATGGGGCACCTCAGAAGAGGAGACGCTTCGATTGGAAGAAATTAAGGGTTTACGCAAACATCCCATTTCCATGCAATGGGCCATTCTACTGCATTCTTTCAAGCACGAAACAATCGAGACGTCCCTATCACAAACCGCCCGATCCATCGCTGCGGGGCGCGACCTGGGGTGACCCAACACAATGCCCCCGGGGAGTAGACATATTGCAGGTGTGGGGTGGATGGCTGAAGCTGCGCAACATATTTCATACTCTGGGATTGGCACACCTGCCTTCCCCTGTAACACACACAGTCCATAGTCGAACAACTACGTATCAGCCCACTGGTCTCTGTTGAATGATATAGCCATAGGTGCAGTGTACCCCAGTTACGTCACCCCGGTTGAAGAGTTTAGATTGCTACTATAACTACAGCAAGATGTTAACCATGGTGCTAGCCCTGCCGGCTGGCGCTGAACGCATCATGCATGCGATAGACGATCATCCATAGACACATGCTTCGTACATGTATACTTACTCATGTAGACAGAGACAATTGAGGAAATAGAGTATGTATCTTACACTGAAATTTGGTTTTATACAATGTCTTGTTGTATGTTTCGTAAGATGTTTTTTCCTGAAGTAATTGCAATGTATGCACGGTGTGAAAATAAGAAATGCCAATAAAAATGATTTTGCAAAAAAAAAAATCAAAAAAATCAAACTGCTCACCATCACTAAGTTAGTTCAAATTGATGAATGTCGTGCTGGCCAATAGGATGGATTTTTTTCTGAAACAGATGAAGGGCACAGTAGTGGGCAGGTGGAAACCTTACCGTGGAGTTTAAGGGCTAGTAGGGCACCTCTAGAGTAGGTTCTTTGCAGCGCATGCTGAGAGTCCAGCTGGCCAGGGGGACAGGCGCTGAGCGTGGTCCAGCGGAGACACGCAGTATGGTTTCCTAAATAGGCCTTCATAAGAGAAGGGCATGTCCTGGGGCGTGCCTAACCACCATGCTTTGCAGCGCACGAAGAATACAAACAGGTAGGAAAAATAATAGTTAACCCGGGGTCTAGCAAACGCAGGTTCCCCTGCAATCAGCGCGTACTAGTAGCTTAAAGCAAAGGCAACATAAAAAGGGAGTAAGGTGAAAACCTGAGTTCACTGTGCTGGATGATTTCAATTTTCACCTAAAAAAGCAACTGGACCCACACACGGAGCTGCTAGTAGACAATATGTCCTTCTTCAGACTATCTCAGATAGTTCTCGGTTCGACTCTTCTAGCTGGGTACACTCTCGATGTGATATTTACGAACAACCCTTACATCATTAGCCCGTTTACTCTCCCTCCGACCTGGTCCGGCCACTGTGCAGTCCTTTAGGAGATTATGCCTTCCTGAAAAACCTCTCACTCAGAGACTACTAGGAAATCATCAGTCTCTCGTGCTTGGCATAAGGTACAGGCTTCTGAATTGAACTCCTTTTTAGTTGGAGCTCCGCCCGAATTATCGAATGACAGAGGTGATATCGATGAATTATTCAGTTAGAATTTGCATTTAACTCATTCGCCCCGCCAAAACCAAAGCACAAAAAAGAATGAAGTCTGCTCAACCTTGGTTTATTGAGGCTCCCAGGGCCGCAGAACAGGGGTGTCGCAGACAGGAACGCAAGTGGAGGAAAGCCTATGACCAGAGTGAAAAATACAAACTGCATTGCTAAGTACAAAAAGCTTTCCCTGGGAGCCAAATCGGCTTACGGAACAATTAAATTGGCCAGTGCCGCCAATAAAGCACTTTTTCAAACAGTGAACAAGCGTACATCAACATCTGCGAGCAATTCAGATGCCTGTAGTTAGGCTTTCCGCGACGCCCTATCGAATTGTTTTCAGGAGAAAGTCGAGGTGATCTTTAATAGATTTTCTTCAAACTACTGCTCCAGCTGCAAGAAGAATAAGGCATCTTCTTTTGTAAAATCTTGAGTGTTCACCTTTAGCAAATTCGACTCTCTTACATTTGAACAAATAAAATCAGCTATCACAAATTCAAAATCAGGATCTCCTCAGGACCAATGCCCACCCAAGATAACTCATTTAGTGCTCGAAATGGTGGCCATTCTTCTGACCAAGATCTTCAATGCCATGGGTAGCTTAGGATACTTCCCTAAACATTGGAAACCGGCCTCGGTTCTTTAAATATTTAAAAAACCCAACTTAAACGTGCTGGATTCTAACAACTACCGGCCTATCTCCTGGCTTCCCTTTCCAGCCAAACTGGTGGAGAAGGCCATGAACAATACAGCTAGCTGCCTTTATAGAGAATAACCATCTGTTGGATGTTACTCAATTTGGTTTCAGACAAGGTCACAGCACCGAATCGGCACTTATAGGGGCCATATAGGAAATTAGGTCTTCATTGGATAAGGGCGGCAATGCAGTCCTTATCTTACCAGACTTGTCTGCAGCATGCAATACGGTCAATCATTATCTTTTGATAAACCGTCTACAAAGTCTAGGGATTGAAGATGTAGCACTGACTTTGCGTTCGTTCCTTGTAGATCAGGTTCAATCTGTGTCGCTTAAAGAATTTACATCTGAGCCCTACTCCTTCCTTTGCGGGGTTCCTCAGGGCTAATCGCTGAGCCCGACCCTGTTTAGCTGTTACTTTACACCGCTAGCCACTCTGATTAAGTCATTTGGCCTATCACTAGTGTCCTACGCTGACGATACACAGATCATGGTATCGCCTTCTAAGAACTGTGCTAATATGGGCAACTCTTTTCGCAACTGCATGAGTGCAGTTAGTAAATGGATGGACAGTTATTGTCTCAAATTGAATTTGTACAAGACAGGTTATCTTTTTCAGGAACAATACCTAATTCTGGTCCCTTTTATGTTCCCTGATGATATGGGAACCCTTTCAACACCAGTGAAGGTTAGAAACCTATGTGTCATGATGGATGAAAAACGTAATTTCAAAGATCAAGTTAACAAAGTCAGATCGCCCTCCTGGTTGTATGATAGAAGCACGCATGGTTAAAACATGCGTGCCTCTACCACGCAGCCCAAACCACGAATATGTCTTAACCAAGCATTCCTTTACCACGCAATTTCGTGGTATAGGCATAAATGGTAATGGGGTATGTGTGGCTAAGGTCGCCACAACGTCGACCCCCCGCTCCCACCACCCCTGCGCTGTTGCGAAAACCCTGCCCCTTTACTAACCCTATCCCCGACCCCCCAACCCACCGCACTGACTCTACCCATTCCTCTCTCCCTGCCCTAAGGCCTAAAACCCTGCCCCTTTACTTACACTACCCCCCACCCAACGCTGTCCCTTTAACTACCCCAACCCCTTCCACTCTCCTGAAACCTACCCACACACCCCAGTCATAAAAACTACCCATTTCCCTCCCTCTGCCCTAAGGCCTAAAACCATGCCCCTTTACTTACACTACCCCGATACCCCCACCCCCGCGCTGGTCCTTAAACTGCCCCAACCCCTTCCACTGCCCTAAAACCTACCCCGACCCCCCAGCCCTAAAATCTACCCAGACTATCCATTCCTCTTCCACTGCCCTAAGGCCTAAAACCCTGCCCCTTTACTTACACTAGCCCCCACCCCCTGCGCTGTCCCTTAAACTACCCCAACCCCTTCCACTGCCCTGAAAACCTACCTCCCACCCCACTCATCTAACCACGGCGTCTGCCTGCTTCTGTCTAGCCAGCAGCTAGACCGCGCACTGCCTTAACCACGCATAAGCGTGGTTTAGGCATTTGCGTGGTTAAGGCAAGCGTGGTTGCGCTTGCCTAGTCGGAACACCCATGGTTAAGACCGCGGTGTTTCGACTGTTCCCCCGCCTCCTTCTACATTCTGCACATCATTATGAAATTAGCCAAATTTGTCCCATTTGATCTTCTAAAGACATTTGTCATTGCATTAGTTTGATCCAGATTAGACTACTGCAATCTTCCTCTATCAAAATATACCCAAAGGTTCCTTGAAAAGACTCGCAAATTATACAAAATGCTGCAGCTCGCATGCTCTTAAATGTCCCTAGACTTCACTCAGAATCATTAGCCGTTAGCAGGCTTCACTGGTTGCCTATGAAGCCATGCATAATATTTAAAGCCTTATTTATTACCTTTAAGGCCCTTCACGGTCAAGGTCCCACCTATCTGAAAGAGTTTTAGATGGTATGCGCCTGGCAGCACTCTCAGTTCCAGCTCCGCCAGTAATCTGGTTGTTCCTCCCTTCAAACGCTCCTCCTGGGGAGGCAGGAGCTTCATTACTTGCACAGCCTTGAACTGGAATCGACACCCTCGGGACCTGAAAGCTGCTACTTCCCTATCAGCATTTAGGAAGTCCTTAAAAACTTGGCTTCTTCGACAATAGAAGCTTTGGGCCTTTCTGATCTTGTCACTAATAGCGCCAAGACGCCTCCGGGTATTCGTTGCGCTCAATAAGTTACTTCATTCATTACTTGATTCATTCTTGCTTCAGGTTTCATATTTACTATTACATTTTAGTATTTAGCTCCCCATCCCTGAAAAAGGGGAGGTTCAACAGACAATGAGATGTCCTGTTGATAAAAAACATTTATATTGACATTTGATAATTAAAAAAACAAAGTACAAATTACATACAAGACAGACTGCTTGCAAGGAAACTAAACAGCATATTTATTTAAGTCAACAGCAAACTGCACTTACAAATAAAATAACTTAAAACATTTAAAAGTAATGCAACTTCCATATCATACCTTGTTTTAATGTTTGTGTGGGCATTTCTGATTCGCTGAGTCCTACAGACGTATCTGTGGTGATCTTAGACGGATCCCCAAGGGATGCTGAAACAGCTGTTATTTCTTGAGGCTGACTATATACCTCCTCCTCAGTGACTGGTACATGCGTGTTCGCTTCTTGAAGTTCCCTTTCCAATACTGGTTCTGGTTCATGCTTTCAGTGTGCAACAAGGACAAATGACAGACACTGTGAACGTGGCAAGATCAATAATCAACATATCTTTATAAAATAATATATACTCCAGCGAAATTACTTGTACAAAAACCCCTATGTATCCTAATACTGTCAGAAGAAAAAATAAACAATAAGGAAATATACTTTAACTTAACAAAACAGAGAAGACAGAATGCGCTAGTTAGTAATTTGCCTCGATAAATTATTATCATCATCACAGGCTACTGAGTGGACCTTACTTGTACAATTTTAATTAGAACAATAAAACAACTACAAATAATGCCCAAAGTATGTTGAATCCATTTCTATTCAATTCCGACGAGACCTTCGTCACGACCAAACATTAATTTTTGCCTATGGGGCCCACTCGCACCTATTTCGAGGTACTAGGACTCTTTCTGTCCCTCCCGCAGGCAGTGGTCCCGCCAGCCTGCTGTAAGAAAGCATGCTAAAACACATTCCTGGGAGGCAGGGCCAGCTACCTATCCATCAAGTGCCACAGCCCCCACCAAGACCAGGCATTTCCAGCGCCACAGGCAACGCCCACTAGTGGTGTTGCATCTTCATGGAAGTGAAACACCTGTGATGTTATAAAGCTTAATGGACTCATGTCGTCTTTTCTGGTTCCACTCATCTGTGACACAGCAGTAAGAGATAAGCTAAATTTTAAATTAGGTGAGAATCAGGTAAAATAATTTTGTGTCTTAATACCTTGCTCTAGACTTTAATTTGTAGTCCTTGGTTCGCCCTGCATAATTGCGTCTTCGGTCTTTATGAGGACAATAAACTATGTACTAATATCAGCTAAATTATAAGCACCCAAGAAACAATTCGTTTTGAGGAACCCGCCGAGTAAGTAGTCAATATATTATATATAGAGAAACATTATCACCCCATTGATTATTCCCTCCCTTTGTGTGAAGTCAAACAGGGCCCTATGTCCACTCAATGACGTTTGAAATGAATAGTTATTTGCCGCCATGAACTGTAAAAGCAACAGCTTGATTTAAAATTCATCAAAATAAAGGTAAATTGCCTGCTTCTTGGTTCTTTGCAACCCTCAGCAGCTTTCACTCAGGACAGTGCATTGAAGGAGGAATATCTATATACTTGCTACATAAATTGTGAGATAGAAAATAGACCAATATATAAACACAGTTGAAGTTTAATAGATCAACTTCTTGGTAGACATGAAGATAGAAAAGGTCGACAGGCAATTACATAAGACACATAGCTGAACAGGAAGACACATAGCCATAATAACAAACAAGAAATAATAATTCTTCAACAAGAAATGGGAAGGATGTGGTCAAGTGTCATGGACTAAGCGCTCCAAGCATTTCTAGAAGATAGTAGGATCGGGCATAAATTTTGAACACAATAAGTCATGATCAATGGGTCCAAGAATTCAAAGCATTTTTTCACAGAATGAGACAGACAATTACGTGGACCGACTGAATGCAAGCAACTTCTCAAACCGAAAATGTAGATCTCAACGTGTAAGATATTCTAGACTGCTACTCGCTGCAACAAATTCAGCAAACAATAGCAACATTTAAAGATGAACAAGTGCCAGGCCCCAACCTCAAACCAAATGAAAGCTTCAAGCACCTACAGCTGTGCTGGCAATCCTTGTTACGAATAATCTTCACCTACTGCATATCCAATTTGACAGTCCAGAGCCAACAGTGCTATAGTCCCATGATACAAAAAAAGGGCACTACCCAGAGCCCCACTTTTTAAAGGCCAATACATTTAATAGATGCGACGGCAAAATCCTTATTCAAGTAACCCTCTAAAACCTCTAGGAGTGGAATGAATAAGTGAAATTTATCTCACCCTTCCGGAAAGGCTTTTGCAGGGCCCTGTCAATGGCGAACCATGTCTCCATCTTACAACTCCAAATTGAGAAATACATACAGCGTAAGAGAGGTTTCTTGTTTTTCATGTTCCCTAACTTCTTGCTGGCCTTCGGCCTTGTGAATCGAATGTAACTATGGAAGACATAAGAGAAACTTGATATCAACTCACATCTAGTTTACCTACGGAAGGATCTCTACGCAGGTTTGTCAGCGCAGGAGCAATATGGGTCAAATGGAAGCGTAACAGAAAAATTCACAACAACATACGGTGTGAACTCAGGTTGCCTGTTGGCCCTTCTCCTTTTCACATTATACATTAGTAGGATGGCAAAGGCATTAGTCTCAGCAAAGGCAACAGAGGGGTCCCAGCCATAGAATATGCAGACCATTCTGTTCTTTTAGCTTGCATGTCAACAGTCTGCAAAAACTATCTGAAATAACTGAGCTGCTCTTCAAAGATTCTGGCATCAAGAAAATATATCAAAATGATAATGATGGTGTGGGAAAACCTTTCAGACAAATTTAAAAGAAGGATCATCATGATGGCAGGAAAGGCCATTGAAAAAGTGATGGACTTCACCTAGCTAGGATTAGAGCTAACCAGAACATTCAATTGGAACAGCCATATTCAAGAGAAGGCAAAGAAAGGTGAGAAGGAAGCAAAAGGCATGGCAGTATTGCGGGACTATATGGCAGTGGACCACTGGCTTATATCTCAGAGATCTTTGGATCCAAAATATAAAGTATCCTACTCTATGGTGCCAAGGTATGGGGACTCAATGAGTCAACAACCAAGTAGGTTCCCAAGAAAATCCTGAAAATACCTACTCCAAATCTCCCAGACAACACAAAATGCCTGTGCTGTAAATGGACCAAAGGAAGCCTGTCCTGTAGAACAGTTACCTTTCCAACGAAGCTGCTCACTTTTATTGACTTTCCTTTGAATCAATTCAAGCACCATTGTGGTAAATCCACATTATATCCTTGGACACAAATCGCAGAATCTGATACTATAAATGTATGAATCAACAGATCAGCCTTCTGTAGAGCAAGCAACGGCATGTATTTCAGAAAGCTGTGCAGTAGAATCACCTAAAATAGTGTGTGTGTATATAACACCTTGAAGTCACCCTCTTCAAAAATGTCCTGCACTACAGCATAAGCAGCAGAGTATTTCTGCTTAGTGCCACCCACAGGCTGTGCAGAGCCAAGTGTATAGAATAAGCTCTTATATTCATGTATGGGTAAAATATTTGGAGTTTGTGGAATATATTCTGTATTGCAAAACTTCTTGTGTGCAAAGAGTAGGATCATATTCAAGTATGACATATGCAGAATTTGAAGAAGTGGCCCGCTGTTCCCAACACAGGTGTAAGGCGTGAGCATTAGGCATTCTTGCTTTTGTTTTGGCTTCTCGTATAGGAGAAACTATAATGACTTGCTTCCTCTGCACCAACGGACACTTTTTCATTATAGCTGCCTGTACTGAAGCGAGAATGTTCACAGTAGGAGGAAAGTGTTCCTCAAGAGAGAAGTACAGACGTGACCTGTAAGATATGGGTGTTGTATGTCCTTAGTTTTACACTAGCCTGAGGTGCTGGGAATAACCCTAATTATGAGGTTTGTTTTATTATCACTAGTCTGTAAATATTTAGACTCTAACATGCCTGCTTGCAGTCCCTGTAAGATAGCTGTGTGTGCTTTCTTTTAATGTTTTTCAGAAAATGTTGGAGTAATTAAAACAGACAAGGGCTTCAATTGCTTAGTGTAATGTGGCAAGTAAGCTCTGACGAAGTTAAGAAACCCCATCAGGGTTTTAACTTCCTTAATGTATTCAGAGGTTTTAAAGTAGTACACTACTGTAGGAAGGCAGATGCCAAACCAGATAGCTTGTATCCAAGAACAATCACATTTAAATAAGCATCTTTCCTTATCTTAAAATTGATTTTATACACATATCGGGTTAAAAAAGTCACTATCCTGTCACTCCTAGACAAGTGTTCAGTCCAAAATCACGGTCTGTTAGATATATATCATCAATATATGATAGCATTTTTAGATCTTCTTATAAGAGCTCCATGATTCTTGCTGCAAAAAGGCCAGATCTATTCTTATACCTCATGGGTAATATTGTATAAGCGTACTGTAATTCACCAAATGAAAAATCAGTTAGATATTGAGATTCAGGCAGTATGCCATGACTAAAGAAACCATTAGATATGTCTGTGGTCATATATTTTTTGTCTCACCAGAGTCGTCATTAGTCTAGAACTGTCAACACTTTGTAAAGCTTGCGTGCATGTGTATGCAATTACATTTCTAGGATCTAAGACTATCCTATATGAATTACCAGATTTCAATACTGGAAAAAGATGGGTGTTCATTGTGGAATGACAAGGCACTTTTATACCCTGAAATTGTAGCTGATGTAAAATAGCCTTTATATTGTACCTAGCCTATGGCTTCATAGGCTGATCCTGTACCCGATGCTTACTCATTCAGGGAACCCTATTTGGAACAGATCTTTAGTTCCACCCCACCTGGTTTTTATACAATGCAAGATCCTGATTCAAAGCCCATTCACAGGCATAATTTTATCAGTTACTAAGGAGGAACACCCCTTGCATTTTCACCTCCTCACCTCTAGGTGCTTCCCTCATAAAAACCAAAGGCCCGTCATCCTCTGCAAGAATGATCTCATGATAAATGAGGCCAGAATATAGCTTTTATGTTGAGCAATATATCCCCTCTCAGTTTCTATTTCTGTATCATGTACTTTATTATTATGTCCATCAGGCATCTCAACCTGTAAGTATTTTTTATTTAGAGTCACACCAGATGCTCCTTAAGAGTCTGGTGAAATATTGGCCTCTGTTGCACTGTCCAAAAGGGCTGCTGCCTATGTCCTGTTCCACAGAAATGTCCTAAGTTTGCAGGGTATGTTATTTTGTTACACCAAGCGCTTTCTTTTTCTTAAAGTTAGCCTTTGAGACTGAACTTTTCTCTTACTTGTTTAGACTAACTTCAGCTTCACATCCTGGTTCAAGTTTCTGCTCTATATAGTTGTCTTTTCTGCAATAATCACCCTTCTACTTATTTCAGCCTTTTTATTGACCCCGAGTCCTGAAAACAAGGGGAAGAACGACTACCAGGATACTGATACCGATTTGGCTTTTTGATTTTGTCAGTGTCTCAGATTACATCCACCCCTAGTGAATTTCTGTGTTGAGGGAGATCCAGTCCTTGCTTTCTGGTTTGCTTTCTGCTTTTTCTTAGTCTCCAGTATAGCTTTTTCTATGCAGGAACCCTTAATCTCATGCTTTGCTTTGAAATACGGTTTATAAGTACATAATCATAAGTTGTCACGGCCCACAGAGGTGTAAATTTCTGAAATCATTTTTGGAAGTTCCCGGTCACAATCCTTAAGGGGAACTACTACCAACAACTGGTGCACTGCTGGAACTGCAGATACTCCATGAACATTATTCATAATTATTGAGGAGATGGTCTCCAAATGACCCATTCATTTCATCCCTAAATCAAGAGCAGTTGCAGCTATATGCTCATTTTGTACTTTTTGTATTAACGCCTCTGGTAGCACCACTAATGAGGGTGTGCCATGCGTAGTAGTTAAAACTCACAAATACGCTTCCCTAAGTGGTGCACTCTTCTACAGGTGGTACCACCCCAAAGGGAAGACACATGGTTAAAATTCCATGCCTATCCTGGGGTGTCGTATGAGGATAGATCGCTTCAAAATGAATGGTTCTACGAGGGACTCAAAATGGAATTTCGTCTTGCTTGTGGGCTCTTTGCCCATAATAGCGTGAAAAGTCTGTGAACTACTTGCCTGTACTGTGCCATGCACATGTTGTGCAGGTCCAGGAACAACTGCTTCTGTAGCAGTCGTTAGTAGATATACTGTCAAAGTAGTTATATCAGCCACGATCTGAGTTAGTAACTGACTTACTTCTGCGAGTGTTAAATTTGCTTTGCCAAGATATGGTGTATACCCAGTCAATATGGGCCAGGTGGCCCCTTCATTACCTAATTGACCCATTCTGATGTTTTGCAAGACATGGAATGATTGAACACCAAATTTATGCTTGTCTTCTTGACATATCTTAACAGGACTCGTAAGTCCAATCTGGCCTAAATGCATTTCCTTTAAGTGTGGCACAGATCCACGACACAAGGCTACTGGAGAACTGTCACTCTGCTTTTGTGGAATGAGGGTAACAGAAGACCTCTATCCAATGAGGTGCTGTTGGTGAGCTCTTACCTCCCCAAGTTGAATACAATACGAGATGTGAGGTAAGCAGGTAGCCATTTCTTTAATTAAGGTGTGCAGTTTTGGCCACAGTCATAGTTTGTATTGGTCCTTGTACAGGCTGACCTGCTAAAACTGGCTTGGTTGAGGTGAGGTGAGCACAACGAATCCTTCCTGATTCATTGAATTGATGTAGATTCAAACCCAAATATGCGCATCATGTTTTACAATTGTTTCTAAAAAGAGGGGCAAGAGGAAAGCAGACAGGGAAAGACAGGGATGAGGGGAGACTGCAGCACTGACTAAGACTAAACTCTATGGCCCAAACTAAAACCTTATGGGCTTCTTTTAAACGTGGGGCCCCGAACATTGGTACTTCGCATCAAATGTACCCAGGCACTCTTTTACACACCTGTTACAATCAGGGGGTCATTATGGGCCCAGTCATGACAGCATACACGCACCTACATGGGGAGAGCCAATATGCAGTCTACCTACTTGGGCACAGATAGAAAGGCATGTATTCAATCACTATTAATCAACTACCACCACCTGTTAACTGTGTATTATCTGGTCATGAGGACTGCAGTCACCCATGCTGACCCGAGTATCACTCTGGGTGGACCTCCAGCTTCCAAAAGAGCAGAGTACGCTTTATAAGAAATCCGACATGGATCCTCTGCATAAGGAAACATGTTGAACCAGTCAGAATGAGAAGATGAGGAGCAGACTGTTACATGGAATCTGAGCAAGGGAGTTTCAACCCTGCATTAACATATGATCTAAAGAGGTTTTGGAGATTGTTAATGCAGTGTTTTACTGAGTCCGAAGGATCATGATACATTAGTTTTAGAAGCATAGCACTCACCCACTATAACCAATGTCTTTGAGTGTGAATCAGGTCACATTACTAACTGGTCACTGCACAGAGTTCTCCCCAACCTCAACTACTAACCACCC
The DNA here is from genome assembly GCA_963921515.1 of Calotriton arnoldi. NCBI lineage: Eukaryota > Metazoa > Chordata > Amphibia > Caudata > Salamandridae > Calotriton > Calotriton arnoldi. Next base: position 1,626,359 of record CAWUFW010000585.1, on the reverse strand, counting down.
TGCTGTACTTTTCAATCTGTGTTACATTTTAATCGAAAAAAAGATGCTTTGGTGAAACGTTCAGGCCTCACAAACGTTTTCAGTTCAGTAACTGGGTTTGACAGATTAAGCTACAGCACTTTTGAAATAAGCACACTTCTTATCGGCATTTTATTTGCTATCTTTTGAGTGCTCGCTTGTGCACACTACACACCACCCCACCCTGGAAGTGGTTCCTTGTATGAAACACATACCCTCAAACAAGTACCCTCCAGGATGTATAAATGTGGGAGGAATTAAAACACAGAAATGTTGTGGCAGATATGCCACCTTGATTGACGGACTGAATAGCTTCTATAACACTGTGGATACTTTATTCACCAACTGTTCTTTGACTGGCATGTCATTAATATGATGTCCGCATCTAATAACCACGCTAAATATTGCCTCATATGCCCAGATATTTCCACTGTATGTTCCGATATATTCTCACAAACCCAGGCACCGCCTCACATGATCAAGTATAGCATCATGCCAATGTGAAGTCTCACATGCCCAGACACAGCCTAAAGTTCTCCGGTTCAGCCTTGGAGGTCAGTTCAAGTAACAAGGTACAGCCACATGTGACTAGAACAGTCCTATTCCCAGGCACATACATTTGCCTACCTACAACATAATTGTGCTACTCGCTTTACCTTATTGGTCTTTAGGAGCAGTATACTATTGTCTTTGAACGATGAGAAAAATCCGTGCTCCTGGATGACGTCATTTTTATACGGCACTGCAAGACAGTGCAGTATAAAAATATTTTAAGAGTATTCCAAAGGTTGGTATAATCCTAGTTTAACATCGCTGATCTTTTCTCTGACTGGGTTCATGCTAGCCTGTTAAGCAATGGGCTCCAATAACGATCTGGGGTGCCATAAACACTCTTAGGATGACACTGACACACACACACACACGTGCACCCTTGTCCCCCAGATACATATTAGGCAGATCGCATTATTACATCATGCTTACTCAAGGAACACGAAGCATACACATCCCTAACCGTTACTGCCCTAGTGGCTTACTCACTTTTGCACAAGATAGTGAGCTATGACATAAGATCTTACTCTTTCTCTCTCCGGAGCTAGGGCCCTTCATCCCCCTCTACAGTTTAGCTACTTACTTGTAGTCCAGGTATTGCAATGAAGGAATCTTCACTGAAGTCGTGAACATTAGAATAATTCCCCTGCGGCGTGCGGGGACCCAGGAACATTTAAATCCGTACATCAGTAGAAAGAGGGAATATTCTAACATGTTCAGATGTTGCAGAGCATCCGCCAAAGCCTATCTCGGGCAAGAGTTTCTGAATTTCAAAATAACTGCACCACCAAACGAACCTCAACCCAAAACTACATTGCAGCACCCATAACACAAACTGCGGTTTGTATGTCTAATCAATGAGGAAAGGTGCACCCTGATAGGCTTTCATTAAGAGTTTAAAAAGTACCCTGTCCCTTTAACACTCCAGGACTTCCATTACCCATGATTGCTTGTACTAGAAATTGCCTCAGAGTGTCAGTTCTTTTTGCAGAGTAGGTGTCTGTATACCGGATATCCAAAATAGAAGCCGGGGAGGATGTTTATGGCTTCAATGCAGAGCCATATGATACAGGACCAGAACTACAGGTAAATAACGATTTCTTCTGCATGGTAGGATCTTTATTGACGGTCAAACATTAGAAGAGAGTAGCGAGATAAAAGATGCCATAACCCTTGCAGCTCTTGAGCAGAAGGAATAAAACTTGTATCAAATATGATAAACTGACTGAATTTTCAATACATGCATAACCACAAATATTCCCCAGAGGAGCTTCATCAAGACTAGAATAAGCTTTCAGTTTTCACTAATAACAAGTGTCAACTGATTTCCAAGAGGCCACCTTGCATAAGTCTAAAAAAAGATTGTTTCCTAGCCAGGTTATGGTAGTTGCTTTCCCCTTAGCGGGATGACCTCTAAGTCCCCTTGGCATGGATTTAGTTGCCAATTGATAACACAGGGATATTGCAGGCTACAATTAAACGAAAGATGGACATGAAACACTGTGCAAGTGTCACCAACCCTGTGAGATGACATGATAGCCACTAAAAAGCACTCTTCCAAGAAAGATGCTGCAATGAAGTTTTGTGAACAGGCTCAAAGGATGGATCCATTCATTTTAACAACACCAAATCGAGCTCCTAAGAAGGCAGAGATGTTCTTACCGAAGGAATACTTTCTAAAGGCCTTCCTAATATTTTATGACAAGACTTTTAAAAAATGATGTTTAAGGCCAATCTTATAATCTGTTATAGCTCAACGTTTTTATAGGTTTATTGAGCAATTCAAGACATATAAGGTACATCCATATACCAAAGATTCAAAGTTTAAATCCGCTTATAATCTCATTAGCCAGTAATATAAAAGGTTGGTGAGCTAAAGGGAAGCTTGGCGACAGTCACAGGACACAATACAGCATATGGATGGTTCGACCAATTAAATGTGCGAGGGGGCTCCGGGTATAAGGTATCTCATGCCTGATAGGGTGTAAAGCTACTGGAGAATAACCCTAGTGAGAAAGCAGGTATTTAAGTGGGTGGAGACAATGATCGTATGGGAGATCCCTCTCGGGCTGGGAGCTGAAGGTGTCTCGAGTGTCTATTGAGACTGCATATGACACCGTGTAGGAGACAAAGATGGGCCAGATATTGGCTAGCCGGGATCCCAAAGGCATCAAGTCCCAGTAAGCAGTAAGTTGTTGCTAACAGTATGTCACAACCCGCAACCAGTTGTCCATATAGGGCGCAGGGACGACACCCCCAGTAAATTTTGATTCTACGCTTCGCTAGGAATAATCGCACTGCTGTCCGGCGTCAGACTCCCCTTGGAACATCCTTAACATATCCCAGGATAGCTTCCAATGGGGATTTTTGGGGACAATAATCAGTGATCGAAGAAATAGTCTCAAATACGGTGGACCAAAAGCAAGCCAGCGCTGAGCACTCCCATGCCAGGTGGCGGAATGTCGCATTGTCTTGCCCACATCGGCAGCAGCAAGCATCTGCCGCAAGTCCCATATGATGCATCTGGGCAGGAGTGCTGTACATTCTGGGGGCAAATTTAATGTGGACCAAGTGCAGTCTATACTTGGAAGAGAGTACTTTAGTAAGTTAACAGCAGTAATTCCATTGTGCTGCAGTCAAGGAGGGATCTAAATCAACTTTCCAACCAAGGCGGGTCCCCCCAGGGATGCATTCAGGTGACTTGTCCTGTATAGTCGTTTAATCAGTTTTCGAGGAGATGTACTGGTCAGGAAAAAGTCAAGTGCAGGGAATAAAGGGGGGACCAAATGGAATGTAGTATGTAGAGTGCGAAGCGTTGCCTGGAGCCGGTAGTATGTGAAGATGTCAAGTGGAGTATGCTGTGGGAGGTCACAAATACATTGCACTGCGAGAAATTGTCCCTCCGGATATAGATAGCCCATCGGGCAGAGCCACAGGAGGGCTAGTTGTTGGCAAACTCCGTAGTCTGAAGCCGTCAGGAGGAGCGGGTGGCCTCTCAGAGGGATGCAAGGAGAGTACAAGTGGTCTAAGCGAGCACGATGTTGTGAAGTCTGTCCCACGTTCAGGTGACGGTATCAATTTCAGCCTGCGGGCAGCGGACTGGCTGTAGGAAAGTGGGTTTCTGTTGCAGTAACCCCCCACTTTTTGCCAGATTTCTGATACACTTTGACTAAATATGCACTGGGTCCCTGCTAATCAGGTTCCCAGTGTCTGTGTTCTTTCCCAAAACTGTACCTGTGTTTCCACAATTGGCACATCTCTGGCCCACATACAAGTCCCTTGTAAAATTAACCACTGGTACCAAGGGCCTTGTGACCAGAGAGGGTCTGTAAGGGCTGCAGCATGTATTGTGCACCCTCAGGGACCTCTCACCACACATTCACACTGCCATTGCAGATTGTGTGTTTTGGTGCAGACAAAACTTAAGAGTCGACATGGCACACCTGTGTGCCATGCCCACAAGCACTGCCTGTGGCATAGGTAAGGGGTTTTTGAGAAGACAAGGGTACCCCAATATGTGAACCTGGGGTGGCGAGATATTTAGGAAACAGTGGTTCAGGTGTGGCCTAAATGGTCCAAAGCGAGAAAGTGACCCAGCATGGAACACTTGGTTCTAAGATTTTGAAATTAATTCATGAGGGAGCAAAGGAAAGATCAAAGGAAGGTCACGTAGGTCAGATAAATGATAAACATTTATTTTACAATTTTTTGTATAGTATTCATGCAGGGTGAAAGTGAGGTTTAAAAAGGCATCGCATTGACAACAGTATAATGAGCTCCACAGTTATTTTACAAGGAGTAATAGGAGTTCATGTTGTATGGTGGTCGACGGCGTTTCAAACCCAATAAGTGGGGTTCATCTTCAGGACAAGGGTGAGCAAGCTGAATTAGAGGAAAGGAAAATCATCCTAGGCCCATTCGTCTGTTAATGATGAGGGTGGCTGGTACTGATTTTTAAAATTGGCTGAGGAAGTGAATTATTGACGCCAAGAAACTGAGTGGGAATGTCTGCCCGGGACTCTTGTTTGCTTATTTTGGAGGGAACCCGGGATTTCCTCTAATTCAGCTTGCTCACCCTTGTCCTGAAGATGAACCCCACTTATTGGGTTCGAAACGCCGTCGACCACCATACAACATGAACTCCTATTACTCCTTGTAAAATAACTGTGGAGCTCATTATACTGTTGTCAATGTGATGCCTTTTTAAACCTCACTATCACCCTGGATGTCACGCTTCCTTTCACTTAAATATATGTGAGCACCTGAATACTATACAAAAAATTGTAAAATAAATGTTTATCATTTATCTGACCTACATGACCTTCCTTTGATCTTTCCTTTGCTCCCTCATGAATTAATTTCAAAATCTTAGAACCAAGTGTTCCATGCTGGGTCACTTTCTCGCTTTGGACCATTTAGGCCACACCTGAACCACTGTTTCCTAAATATATATATGTGGCATAGGTAAGTCACCCCTCTAGCAGGCCTCGCAGCACTAAGGCAGTGTACACTATACCATAGGTGAGGGCATGTCTGCATGAGCAATATGCTCCTACAGTGTCTAAGTCCATTCTTAGACTTTGTAAGTGCAGTGAAGCCATATTGAATAGATGGTCTGGGAGTTTGTCATTACGAACACCACAGCTCTATGATGGCTTTACTGAATGCTAAGAAGTTTGGTATCAAACTTCTTAGCATAATAAACCCACACTGATGCCTGTGTTGGATTTATTACAAAATGCACTCAGAAGGCATCTTAGAGATGACCCCTGAAAAACGACCAACTCGCTAGTGTGCAGCTGGCTGGTTTGCACCAGCCAGCCACACTCGGACATGTTTCTGACCCCCTGAGGTGGGAGCCCTTGTGCTCTCGTGTGTCAGAAACAAAGCCTGCTTGGGGTGAAGGTGCTACTCATCTACCCACAAGCAGGAACAGCATGCAGGGCAGTGAGCCTCAAAGGCTTCCTGCCCTTTGTTAATTCACCAGGGCCTCTCCAGCTAGTGGAGATGCCCGCCCCCCTGACCAAGCCCCACTTTTGGCAGCAAGGTCTGGAGGAAAATTAGTAGCCAGGAGAGGTGTGCCCCCTCTCTGCCAAGACCACCCCTTGGTGCCGTGGACCGAGGTGACCCCCTCCTTAGGAAATCCTCCATCTACAATGGAAGGATTCTACCCAATCAGGTTAGGGGATGCCCCATACCCGAAGGGAGGGGACATACAAAAGGTGTAGTCACCCTAAAGGCAAGTAGCCCATTGACTATCATCTGCCAGAACCTGTAACACCCCTAAATTCATTATTTAGGAGCACCCCTGAACCTTGATCCTCAGATTCCTGCAACCTACGAAGAAGACACTGTGCAGCAAAGCCTAAGACGACTTCTGACTTGTCCCCAGCCCTACCGGCTTGTCTCCAGCTTAAAGAACCTGCGAAGAAATCGGCGCCTGTCCTGTGGCCAGCGACTTCCATAAACCTGAGGAAGACTGCCACTCTTCAACAAAGACCAGATCTCCAGAGGACAGCGGCCCTGTCCAGAAGAATCCAATTACATGGAATCCGGATCCAGCCAGATCCGCGTCTCCTGCCCACTCTGCACCCAACACCCACGGCCCGAGTCTGAGTGGCCCACCTGTTTAGTGAAGTCTCCCAAGCGATCCTGACCTCTACTCCATTGGTGGCTGACCTCTCCTGGACTCCACAAAGACACCTGCAGCCTCTTCACGAAAATCCTACACCTAAAGGCATCCCTGCATCCTCAGCCCCCGACTTTGGGGAGCCCAGCCGACAGTGCCCATGCCTTAACCAACATCTCAACTTACCTGCCCATCTGGTGGTCACCTTCGCCAATCTACTGGTTCGAGCCTGCAGCCTCTTTGTGCAACCGAGATCCCCCTTTACTTGAATTGGGTGCCCGATGCTGAATTGCACCCTGCACCCAGCCGCTCCTGTGCCCCTGGTGGTATATGGTTGGTGCTGCCTTGTGGCCCTCCTGTGCTTGCTTTAACCCCCGGGCCTGTGCCCTGAAACCACGGGTACTTACCTGCAACCTGCACCTCTTGTGGATGCCCGCAGTCTCCTTTGACTAACATTGGGCCCAGTGACCTCTGCACCTGGCTGCTCCAGTGAAGCTAGTGGTGCAGTACCTACGTTGATCTGACTCTTGCCCAGTATTGGTCTAAACCCCCAAAGATTGGATGTATAAGTTGATTAATTGGGTCTGTGCAGGTCAATGTCCGTTCCGCAAGGTACGCTGGGAGCGAGACTCTGCAGGAACAAAATGCCCTCACACACCTAGATAGGTGTCATGCTTCATCATAGTGCGTGTGCTCCACATCGGGCCACTCTGGTTTCTGTTCCAACTATCTGAGTATAAGTTGCTATTGGATGAATTCTTTCTCCTATAAGATAAGCCGTCGTCTGATGAGCTGTCTCCCATATTTTACACATAGTCAGCCCTCAGGTAGGGAATATATCTTTTCTTTACTGAATTTCTTAATATCCTTCTATAGTTTTGTTAGCTGGATGCTGGTTTTTAGGGCTCCTTCAGCAATGTTAACCTGAGACCATGGCGTGGAAATGCACCAGGGACTGGTTAGTGCTAATTATCAACACAGCAAAACGCCTTGCTGATGCACTGATCATTAAGATAAACATTGCTGAAGGAACCCTAAGAACCATCATCCAGCTAACCTCCTATAAAATAAGATTAGCAGAAATTAACAGTGAAATTACTAAGAGCAGAGTACTTGACTAAACAGAAAATAAAACTACAGAAGGATATTAAGAAATTCAGTAAAGAAAAGATATAACCGTACCTGAGGGCTGACTATGTGGAAAATATGGGAGAAATCTCATCAGACGACAGCTTATCATCTTATAGGAGAAAGGATTCATCCAATAGCAACTCCAGTTCGAATAGTTGGAACAGCAACTAGAGTAGGAACGCCAGTCATAGCGGGAGGATTCCTCCCCCTCCTGGCAATATGGGCAAGGGATGATGCCCTTTCAGGGCCCGCCAATGTGACAATACCCGATATTTCCTCAAGGGCCGCACCATCTTTTTCAAACTCCCTACAACCCTTCTTTTTTACACAGAGGTTGGGGCGAAGGGCGAGGAAGAAGAAGAGGACAAAAAAAAAACGAGTACAATGGCAAGAACCACCAACACCACAAATTACACTGAGAAGTCACTCAGGAAAGAAAGATTAGTTGTGAATCTATCCCCTAAAGAACTCACTAAAACCGAAGTGAAAGTCTTACAAAAAGGATTGGGCTATGTTCCTACTACTAAATTGACCACTTACAGAGAAGTTGCGAATTACACAATTTCTTTTGCAAAATTAACCTCAGGGCATATTTTCAGGGCAAACTAGCGCCTGTTCAAACAGACTCAAGCCTGCATTACCCTTCAACTTTTACTTCCAATATGGCTATGGTGCCACACGAACTGGTAACATTTGAACAGGCCGTTCTCGAAGTTGGGAACCATTATTACCCCCCAAGTTTCCAAAATGTGTCTAAAAATGAACTTGGAGCAATCAAAGCTCTAGCTAACGACAAAGAATAACAATCAAACAGGCTGACAAGGGAAGGGCTACTGTCATTATGGCCACAATAGATTATGAAAATGAATGTCGGAGCCAAGTGGCTGATCGCAAATACTACACTCCCATTAGACAAGACCCCACACCAAGGCTGAGAACAAAGATAGTCTAGATTGCATCCACAGCTGAAATACAAGGGTGGCTCACGAAACACGAAGCAGACTTTCTAATAAACAAAGACTCTAGAGTCCTACACTTTTACACCCTGCCAAAGATTCACAAAGGAATCTCTCCACCCCCAGGCAGACCCATAGTCTCAGGGATCAATTCTCTTTTGGAACCACTTTTAAAGTTTTGTGATCACTTTGTACAACCATATGTAAAAAAAAAAAAACTTCTTCCTATATCCAAGACACAAGGGACATACTGAATATAATAAAATCCACTAACAATACACATCAGATAGACCTATTGGTCACCTTAGATGTGGAGGCCCTCTAGACGAATATACCACAAACAGCAACCTTAGAAGTCATAGAAAATACTCTACTAGCAAAAGAATGGATCTCAAACACACCCATCAGCTTCATCATGGAGTGAGCCAACTTGGCCCTTACAGAGACTTTTTTCCAATATGGAACTCAGCTATACCAACAAACCGAAGGTACTTCCGTGGAAAGTACCTTCGCTCCAAGTGTAGCCTGCTGTACATGTCACACTTTGAGGAACAACACATCTATAACATAACCAACCCATATGAATCCAACATCCTTCTATGGCGAAGGTTTATAGATGATATCCTCATTTTTTGGAAGGGAGATATAACCACTTGTGAAAATTTCTGCTCTTGGGTCCATACTCTTGACCCCGATTTGAGATTCTCAAAAACTATCACAGACAAGGAACTGCCATTCCTGGATCTGATGATCAAGAAAAAAGGCAATGAATTAATAACCAGCACATACAAGAAACCAACAGACAGGAATAGTCTGCTACTTTACAGCAGCCACCATCCGAAAGCCCTGCGTAATAAATTACCTTATGGGCAATTCTTACTTATACGACACAATTGCAACACAGTTAAGGACTTTGACACGCAAGCACAAACACTGGCAGAAAATTTAGAGCGCAGACAATATCCCCAGCATTCTGTAAGAACAGCACGTAAACATGCACAGAAATGCAATAGGGAGACACCACTTGAACCAAGGACAAGACAACGAGAAGACACACTCGTGTCATAACCTTTACATCACAATCCAACCAGATATGCAACATCATTAACAAATATTGGTCCATCTTACAAACAGGACAATTATCCTTTCCACCACCAAGGTTCCCATTTAAATGGACTAAGAACCTAAAAGACATGTTAATACATACACTTCCACAAGATATGAAGTTGTCAGACCAGAGACCATTTTGGGACCTTCCCCGGTGGTAGGACATTTCCCTTGTGGAACATGTGTGGCGTGTGCCTCCACAGATATTTACCAAAGAGGTGCAACTCAGGACAAACTGGTTATGGACACTCAAAAGCCACAAACTGCAACACAAAATATTGTGTCTATCTAATCACCTGCCCATGTAAAAAACAGTATGTGGGAATGACTACACGTCCTGTCAAGTTAAGAATCAATGAACACCGCGGCACAATTTGCGGCAAAAAAATCCAATACAAAAATGAGCATGCATTTCCTAACTGATGGTCCCACATCAGATGACCTACGTTGGACCATACTAGAAGCTCATCCAAAAATGAATCAGCAAGCCCTCTTTAGAAGAGAACAACAATGGACATTCCGTGTTTCTTATAATAACATTTGCCTTAATGATGATATTCCGTGGCATGAGATATAAAACTTCTGACCCTGGGTTAAGACCCGATTCATGCCCTGGACATCATCAATCTGTGTGATATACCTTCTGGTGAACAATGAGCCTGCTAACTGACGAGTAAACATAGTCCTTTTGAATACCCTAATAAAACCTACATTGGGTGCAATGCTTACAAAACAGTAACACCTTCAATATATTGAGTGATACAACGCAGTGGACTGCCCCACCAGACATCTAGTAACCCACCGTTCCTAACCGGTTAAAAGCTGCTCACAAAAACGAATTCTAATTTACACCTGAGGAACTACTTGGCTGTTCCTGATTTTTGCATAATTTCTAATAACATTTTTTTGATTAGAGGGATGGTGATAATCGAATAATTTTAGCCCACTGATGCTCATCTGCAATACGCAGGGCTTCCGCTACAGCGATAAGATGGCTGCCATGTTTTCATACTTTTTGAGAGGAAGTAGTTCTCCTCCCAACTGAAATGAAAAAAGGACTAAATAGCCCAAAGAGAAAACTTTCCGCTCTAGCTGCAAAATTCTGGGTGGCCCCAGTATCCGAAACACCTGTACCCTATTGAACAAACCGGACCAGGGTAAATACCGAAAGCAACTCCTGCACCGACATTTACGAGTCGGCGAAAGAGGGTAGGTCATCCAGAGTGTCGCTCCTAACCAAACTGTAAGTACGGCATAGCTGACTCCGTTTAATAGATGGCAAACCATTTCTATAAACAAACGATGGTCAAATTGACCGGCCTCATTGATTTTTCAGCACGCAAACAGCGTGCCGATGTGCACGACTCGAGGAGAATGTATGTTATGTTCTTCATGTGGTGTGCGTTAAAAATCACTTTTCTGAATATATGGGACACAATTTGATCAAACACAGAGCATGCTGTTGGTGTTAAAAATAAGCGTGTTAATTTCAATTTAATTTTTGTCTACAATATTGCAACAAATGAATGCAATTTTTACTGTGTGTCTTCATACTACAAGTCTTCGTCAAAATACTTTTCTGAAAAACTAAGGTATGTGTGATTGGGAGCGGATTCATGAACCTATATATTGAAACTCCAATCACAAAGTAGATTAGGTAAACATCGGTCCTGAAGAATAGCTACCAGATCATTGTTATGACTAAACTTAAGCTTGAAACATGTTGACCTACAGCTATCTAAGATAACTAATTTCTAACAGATAGCACCACGTATTTTAATATAGGTAGGAGAACTTGTTCATTAAAGTTTTTCCTGAGAAGTACCTATTTTTAACTTCACACTTCTTACACTTAAACACCGATCTACTTTTTAGCCCCCACACCCGCACTTCACCAAATGGTGGACGAAAAGATCTCCGTTAAAGAGCCCCCATTGAGGGTGTCCGTCGGGCATTGCAGTGCCGGCCCAACGTGGAGCAAACGCCCAATGATGAAGCTTGACACCTATCTAGGTGTGTGAGGGCATTTGCTCCTGCAGAGTCGCGCTCCCAGCGTACCCTGCGGAACAGACATTGACCTGCACAGACCCACATACTTCACTAGGAACTGCATACCTCTTATACCTTATTTAGATTATCTGGAGCATGTATGCTGGACCTTGGTGCGCTCTAAGTCCCTCCTTTTTTATATATATGTCGATTAATTACCTGTAAATGTGCATAACTGTTTTCCTTCCATAGGATTGCATTGAATTTCTAACTATCGCACTAAATGTATATCTCTTACATTTGATATGTTTGCTACTGTTTGATTGACATTACCAAAGTATTTTTAATACTCCTATAAAGTACTCCTATGCCTTTACACCACAATACCTACTGTATTTGAAAAGTATTGCTATTCCTGAAACTGTTACCTACCTGCAACTGAGTTCATCTTGGTTCTAAAATAAATAAAGTAATAACTTTTTTTATACAAAACAATTGGTATTGGATTCAGTGTTTGAGAGTGTGTAACCATTTCTTGCCTGAGTGTGTACAACAAATGCTTAACACAGCCTCCTGACAAGCCTGACTGCTCAACCACACTACCACAAAAGAGAGTAAGGTATTATCTACTTTACCCTCTGTAAAGTCTATGGGGATCCACTGGACTCTGTGCACATTATACCTTAGTTTGGTATAGTATATACAGAACCATCTTCCTACACTGGCCTATAAAGCGCCACGCCACCAATGGGCAGGGGGGCCGCATTATCCACCTTGACAGCTAAGTGTGGCTGGAAGGGTGGTGGATGTAGCCAGTAATGCACAAAGTGTGCCTGCACAATATAATAGTATAGCTCCATGTCTGGGGCACAGAGGCCACCCTGCTCAAAGGGTAGGGTGGGGGTAGCCCAAGCAGAGACAAGATGTATGTGAACTTCCGAAATAAATATGTTAGGAAGGGTACAGGGATGTTGATAAAATAGATAAAGGTATTTAGGAAGGATAAGCATCTTGGCAATGGCTATTCGCTCTGCCATAGAAAGTGGCAATTTAATCCAAGACAGTATTCGGTCCTCCAGCCAGGCAATCAAGATGCCATAATTAGCCCTCCACAGATCATCAATGTTTCTGCTGAGCCATATTCCCAGATAGCAGACCAGACTTTCTGTCCACTGAAGCGGGTATTCGGATGGCAATGTGTGTAAAGAGGACAGACGTTGACCAGTTTATATGGATGCCAAAGAGGCCCCCAGAACTAACCACTTTGCATAAACAGGGGATATGCTGATGTGAGGGTTCCGCAAATATAGGGTAACATTGTCTGTGTACATGGAGACTAGAATGCTTCTATAATGAAAGGCATGGCCCCTGTAGGAGTGATATTGGCGCAGGCAGGCTGCCAAGGGCCCCATCACTATGGCAAATAGCAAAAGTGATAGGGGAATTATATTGGAAAAGGGGCCATGAGAGCACCATTAATGCATAGCCTTGTGCATGGCAACTCACAGAGGAGTTGTATCCAATTAATAAAACAGAGGATGAAGCCCAGTCTCCGTAACAATGGGAGTAGGAAGTGCCAGTCCAGGAAATCAAACGCTTTGGTAGGGTGGAGCAATATTGCTGCAGCCTTTAGATGGGGGCAGAACAATGGCCTTTGGTGCTTGAAAAATGCACCTTTTACTCAGCTGAATGGCTGAATTACCTTCTCCTGGCAGTTGGTATGGTTCTACCTTTTCTGCTGGCAGTATAAGAAAAACCTCTTCTGTTTGAAAGAAATAGTAAGTCCTAGTCAAAGGGTGTTTAGACTTCTATACAATGTCTATGCCTGGGGTAGATCCAGATGCCCATCTTGTCTGATCTGAGGAGGCGTGATGCAAAATTTCAGGATGCAACTTTTGGGCACAATATTTGACCCCGTTTTCAGGGGGGTATGTTTGGTTTGCATGGCACCCTCTTTTGCGGCTTGACTGACGGCTGCAACAAGGCACCACCAGTGCCTTGGTCAATATGGAGCAGTGAGGATCGTTGTTGCTTGGCAATTTTGGAGCTTTAACATGGCTGCTGGTATCAAAAGAACTGGGGGAAAAGCAGAATGTGCTTGACCAGTTTATCAAAAGCAAATTGCCCAGTGAACCTGCTTCTGATAGCTTGGATGCAAAGTCTTGGGTTCTGCCAATTGGTTTAGGATTCCTGGCAAGTGAACTGCTTTTATTGATAGACTGCTGGACAAGGCTCATGAACAGATCTTCTGTAACTCCAATAATATTGGTCTTGATCTCATACCTCCTTGATTGTTTAGGTAGTGCATGTAGTGTTGTTTGCTTGAAGGAGTATTTTGCTCATTGTCAGAGATGGTATTAAGGCCTTAGGAGCCATGTGGACTGTCCCAAGTTCTAGGAAAATTGACGTGGTGAGAACACTCCTTCTCTGACCAATGGCCTTGCACAGAAAACTTCTACATGAGATCCCCATCCTTAGACAGAGGAATCTACAACAATTATTTTGGTTGGAGGTTTTTGCAGAAAAGAGACACCTTGTAGCAGACTGGTGAGTTTGCTCTATCAAAAAAGAGACAGGGAAGTTTGTATCCCAGTTGTTCTCTTTCTTATACCACTGATCTTTCAGACACTGTTGGAGAGGCCTCATCTCTTGAATTGTGGACAATGGAAATGCAAGAATCCATGGACCCAGTAGGGAAGAAATTTGTTGGGCTGAAGTACTAGGTTTTAGAGTGTGGTGACATTTCTCCAAGATTGAGGACCTTGTCTCCTCTAAAGAAAACACTTTTCCCTGTTCTCGGTTTAATGCTGTCCCCAGATAATATAGAACTTAGAAGGGGGATGACACCAATTTGTGAATGTTTTCCTGTAGCATAAGATGAGTAAAAGTTTCTGTGGTTCTAAAATCCTGCTCTACTATTTAGAAACTGTAAACCTTTATAAGCCAATATTCTAGAAAAGGGTTGATGAATATTTCTTGAATGGAAGTTGGGCTGATGCTACTGCCGTGTATTTAAAAAAAGCTTGAGGTGTGGATTTTCTGACCAAAAGGAAAAGATGCAGGTTGGTAGCATTCCTACTGCAAATCTCAGGTACTTACTATGATACTTTGCTATTGGAAAATGGAAGGAGGTGTCTTGTGAATCTGCGGTGCATATCCAATCCCATTGTCTGATGTGAGGGGAATGTTATCGAGAACTGATGAAATGTTTTGCTTTTCATTCATTTTTTTAATCCAGTTTTTGGCCTTACATAAATACATTATTGGCCTGAATTACCTCTTCAACCTTTTTCTGAGCCAGAAAATCTCGAGTATATACTCCTTCCCCAGTGTGGGGCAGGGACTAGTTCGATTGCATGCTTCTTTAGCAACATGGAGGTTTTTTTCTCAGTATAGATAGTTGGAATCTCAATGTCCGCTTTGGTGGAATATGCGGTACCAGTGTCTTGAAGTACAGAGTAGCCACCTTTTACAAAAAGGTCACCACAACACCTGTCTTTTATGATCTTTTCCCATTTGTCCAGGTGTAATGATACTGCCCCCCCATGTGGCGAACGAAGAGGAAGGACCTGAGTTGTAGGGCAGTTGTGAGTGATCAGATTTATTTTTAGACTATCGTCTTTGATATGGGTATCCATTGAATCTCTGTCCACTGTAATAACCCGGCTGGACACCAGAGAGCTTTTGCGTACCATCTCTTGAAAGTCCTGCCTATGATGTCTTGGTAGTTCATCTTTCTCACATGTAACAGCTGAATGGCGTTGGCTGTTTTTAGTGATGTAGCTGCTGTCCGCATATTTTCTCACTAGCGTTTTCTTTGCTCACCCAGTCAAGTGGTGTGGAAGTTTCAAGAGCAGAAGCATATCTTATCCTAATAGATGACCTCTTTTGTGGCTTGACTGGCATGCATAACTGGCCTGGATACCAGAGCTTTTACTTGACTTTTGGTATCAAAGGAATCAGAGGAAAAATATATCGCACTTGAACAGTTTATTAAAAGGACATTTCTAGGCCTGGGCGTAGTCCGCGGAGTTTTGCTACGCGGAACTTCGCGAAGTTACAAAAAAAACTCTGCGAAGTTCCGCGAGTGGCAGAGTGCAGTGCGAACTGCAGTTTGTGCAGGTATTCCTGCCGCTCGGGTAGAAATTCTACCCGGCGGCAGCTCGCGAACTTACCGTTCGCGATCGCGAGCGGGGAAAAAACTCCGCTGCACATCGCGAAGCGGAGTTTTCTTCACTCCGCGAGCTCCGGAGTGCGGAGTGCGGAAAACTCCGCAAACGGAGCGAAGTTCACCGCCCAGGCCTAGACATTTCCCAGTGAACCCGTTTCTGGTAGCTTGGATGGAAAGTCTTGGCATCCGCCTATTGGTTTAGGATTCGTGGCAAGTGAATGGCCTTTACTGATAGGCCCTTGGACAAGGTCCATGTCCAAGTTTTCTGCAACTCTAGTAATAGTAATCTTAATCTCATTCCTCATTGATTGTTCATGGTGTTGTCTGATTGAATAAGTATTTTGCTCAATATCCGAGATGGTAGTAAGATTTTGAGCTAGGTGGACTGTCCAGAGGTAAATGATGTGGCAAGAACTCTCCCACTTTGACCAACGACCTTGTGCAGACAGGGCTCTTTCATAGGTACCCCATTTTCCAACAGAGATTCTGGGACAATCATTTTGGTTGGAGGTTTCTTGGAGCAGATTAGCAATTTTGCACCACCAGGAGAGAGACAATTACAGAATACGGAATACGGAATACTACTGTTGTAGTATCAGTGTGTGACAGTAGTGGGTGTGAGGAATTCCAATTACCCAGTACCAACCGTATGAAAGGAATTTACGATGCTCTTGATTAAAGTGTCTCCATTAACACAGACACTGATGTTTGAGGTGCCGCCATGGAATATTCAATTCCGAGGTCCCCTCATTAATACATCATGAAAGGTTTTCTCATCTACTGGAGAGACTCTGGATGGAGAGTCTGCAGGAGAGGTCGGTGAATAAAAAAACTTTTTAACCCCTATGATATGACCGCGACATCAAAAAGGTGATAATTATGGATATGTGTGTGGCCTATGACTTCTAAGCATGTATGGAATCCCTAAATCCATCACAGGAGATTGAGGGGTTTGAGAGATAACCTACTCTTACGATCTTCGTGGTGAAAGAGTCAGTTTCTGTTTGGGTGCCAAGGACATCTGCTGTGAAACCATCTGACGGTGGAGGAAGATTAAGAGGCCACAGTCGCATGGGGAGAGGCTCTTCCACAGGGATGGAAAATGATGAGGCTCCACAAATTGCAGACATGGCTCTGAAGCTGTGCAATGTTGGGAAGTGCCTTGAGAGGGCAATACTGGTGTTAAATGTTGAGGTGCCGTGGAATGGATGGACTGAATCAACGACGAAGGAGATGCAGTCAAATGTCTTGAATGTTTTAACACAGACGGTGAGTTAGATGCTGTGCCTTGAGGTTGAACACTTGCGGCACACATGGAGATGGCAGTGCGTCAATGTTAAGTCAGTTCTAGCATGTCGGGACTGAGGACCATGGTCTTTAATGCTACCAAGAATGAAGTAGATGAGAATCACAATGTTGATTTCATCTTCTTTCAAAGTTTCCTCCCCTTTCTGCTCTTATCTCCTGGATCTTTCGGTTTGCAGGCACTGTCACATTGGAAATAGAGCATTCTCTGGAGGGCTTCTTCAGCTTTTTCTTCTCCCTTAAATGTTCCAATTTACCACAGAGCCTTTATCTCCCTCTATCTTTAAGGGTCCTCTTTTTTTTTTTTTTTATATTTTTATTTTATTTTTGAAAAATAAAGCAAGTTTCAAACAAAGCATGAATACACGATGCACCATGGGTGTCAAAACACAATAACTCATATGGCAATTGTACAAATAGAATGTCCTTTTTAGTTGAATCCACGGAGGGGTCTGAGCCACCTGGTCATATAAAAATACAGGGTCATGGTTACACTGTTCATGGGTACAAATAACAGGAACTAACATTACATCCTTCAAGGCTCTTTTCCTACGTCCCCGAACTGCAATCCCTCTTCCTCCCCCACCACTTCTAGGCCATAGTATTTGATCCACGGTGCCCATATCTTCCGGAATTTCCGAGGACAGCCCCTTGCCTTGTATGTTACCTGTTCTGCAATCATGTATAAATCAAGACATGCCCTCCACTCCTTCAGCGTTGGCATTTGAGGGGCCCCCCAATATTTCGCTATGTCCCGCTTTGCCACCACTAGCCCCAGATTGGCCAGTACTAGTTTGTGTCGTGGGATATCTACATCCAACGGAATTCCCAGAAGGAGAAACCGAGGTTCCAAGTCAATTTGGACTTCTAGTATGGCAGTTAACTCTCGCACAAAATTCCCCCAATAATTCTGAATCTCAATACATTCCCAAAGGGTGTGGATGAATGTGCCACTTTCTGTACGGCATCGAAGACAGTTTGGGCTTTCAGCTCTCCCTATTGTATGCAATTTTGCTCTAGCAAAATAGACTCTGTGTAAAATTTTGTATTGAATAAGACGCAATCGTAGTTTAATTGCCACTTCGCGCGGGTGCATAAGCGCGGCCTCCCAATCTATGTCCTCCATCACACCAGTGGTTTTTTCCCAGCTCGCTCGGAGTGGACCCAGTTTATCAGGCATATTATTAAGTAGGGTTTTATAGGTGAACGAAATAGCTTTATTTGGGATCTCCTCTTGGAGGAGTCGGCCTTCTAGTGGGGCATACTCCGGTAGGGCTGCCTCATCCAACCCCTCTGCGGCCCATGCATGTTTCAGACGGAGATATGCATATGCCTGTGTGTCATGGAGCTGGTATCTAGCTTGGAGTATATCGAAGGGAGCCAGCACACCATGTTCCAGGACATCTCCTAATTTAGATATACCGATTAAGTCCCACTGTCTAAAACCTCTCAGTTTCCCTATCTCAGGTAGCTGTGTCCCCTCCCACAAAGGGGTCTCCCTAGTGCGTTTATGAGCCCACCCCATCTGTCTCTCCGCACTTTTCCATGCCTCCAGCGTCCTTTGGGTTGCCTGGAGCAGTCGACTACATCCCTTGCCTCCATAAATATAATGGAGATATGTATGGTTTCTAAATTGTAGCCTTTCCAATCTATATGACGGGTGGTCTCCCGGCGCGTGAATCCATTCATTGATAGCAACTAAGTGGGAGGCCCTATGGTACGCCCTAATATCTGGGAGGGCCAAGCCTCCATTGTATGGATTTCTCTGTAATGTTTGGAGTGCAATACGTGGATGAGCCCCATCCCAAATAAGTAAGCGCAGTTCATTATCAATGTCTTTGAATATGGTGTTCGAAATCTTAATATAGGTGTTTTGTAACACGTAGAGCAGTTGAGGGAGGGTAACCATCTTATACATGGCGGCTCTTCCCATTAGGGTCAGAGGGAGTCTCCTCCACCTCTTAACATCTGCCTGGAAACTAAGGAACACCCGCCTAATATTGCGCGTTAGGCTAGTTGCCACATCTGTGGTAATGTAAAGACCAAGATAAGTAAAGCCCTCCGTCGACCAACGCAAACAACTCGGGTATCTCTGTGGCTCTACCAACCCCCCCACTGGGTATAAGGTAGATTTGGTCCAGTTGATTCTATAACCCACATGACGCCCATATTCTTCAACGGTCTGTAAGATTCGGGAAGTGTCTCCGCCGGGTTCGTAACGTACAACAGAATATCATCCGCATATAAAGATATGCGTTCTTCATCCAACAGCTGGGAGTCGTCTATAAAACCACCCAACCCTGGGAGGTCTCGAATCACACAGGCCAAGGGCTCCAAAATAAGAGCGAACAATAAGGGGGAGAGGGGACATCCCTGTCTAGTCCCCCTTTGGATCGGCCAAGTCTCGGAAAGAGTTCCATTCACCCTAACCCTCGCTTCAGGTTTGTTATAAAGTAGCTCTACCCATTCTCTAAACCCTGGGCCAAATCCAAATTTCTCCAGAACCTGCCTCAGAAAGGGCCAATGGACAGTGTCAAACGCTTTTTCAGCGTCTAGTGAGAGGAGCAGATGGGCCTCCCCCCTATCCCGAACAACATCCATCCAATTGGCCACCCTCCTCAGATTATAACGCATGGACCGCTTCGGCATAAAGCCAGATTGGTCCCCGTGGATCAAGGAAGTAATAACCGTTACAAGACGTGTCGCAAGAATAGTAGACAGAATTTTTGTTTCAGTATTTAACAATGAGATGGGGCGGTATGACCCACAATCATCCGGGGCTTTCCCTGCTTTTGGGACAACAACTACCGTTGCCCTTCTAAGGTCTGTCGGGAGCATCCCTTCACTTTTAGCTGCCACAAACATTTTAAGTAAATATGGAGCCAGTAAAGCACTGTAAGCTTTAAAGAATTCCCCTGGGAGGCCGTTAGGGCCTGGGGTTTTCCCTGCTTTCAGTTTACCAATAGCCTCTGTTACTTCCGCCAGAGTGATATCTTCCTCCAGCCTGTCTCTCTCCTCTTGGGCGAGGCAGGGGAGCCTCACCCCGGCAAGGTATAGGGCTATTTGTGCCTCACTTGTTTGTGTCTGGTTTGCATATAATGCTGAATAATATCGGGCGAATTTAAGGGTCCTCTTTGACATATTTTTCCTACACAATTCACATTTCTTTACATGATGGTAGACACACCACAATTCTTGGAGTGGTTTTGAGACTGCCTTTTTTGTCCCACAGAATGGGCACTTAAGAAATAATGGAGCCATTCTGACAGGAAACAACTTGTAGAAATAAAAATAAAAATGTTTTGCCCTGCTTTCCAAATGCAAAAGACGTAGAGTGAAAGCCGTAATTTTCCTCATTGATTACACATGTAGGCAGCAGTTTGTGCTATGGGTGCTGCAATGTGATTTCACGTGAAGAAATTCTTTTGCTGCTATGTGCAGTCTAAAATTCAGAAAATCTTGCCTGCGTTAGGCTGTTGGAAGAGTGATTCACAAGTTCTGGACACGATGGACTATTTATTCTCTCTACTGGTGCATAGCTATAAGCGTTCATGGGCCCTGTATGCAACAAAGGAATTATTTTGAAATTTATAAATGAAGACCCTATGATGCAGAATCTAGAAGTATCCATAACCCACTTTGGGAGCTCCAGGCTGTCAGCAGTGAAGTGGCATGAAATGTGTAATTTAGTGTGAGGGTCCAGTTCCCCCCCCTTCCAAAAAGGGGATTGTGCTTACAGCCCAATGCAGGGAAACTACAGTGCTGGATTGGGTTTGGTTTAAAGTCTTCTCCTGGGAAACTATCTTGTGACTACCTGTTGGCTAAGTAATAGAGACGGCCAACCTTTTCTCCTGGAAGGCTAAAGTCCTACCTATCTTATCTCACCAACCAGGGTTGGTAGCGCTAACAGTGCTAATATGGTGCATGTCACCCATTTGCTGCCTACAAAGAAGTCATTGAGAGTGGGTTCCTCCAACACCCCTTCATCTTCTCTGCGAATACCTTGTGAAGATGGACTGTGGAACAGGACGGCCACAGAGGAATCTACCTGCCAATATGCTTGGTACATCCTGCAAGAGATGCTCTTCTGGTATCAGGGTCCTCTCCAAGAGCCATTTTCTTTCTACCAACTCCCATGTTGGGGCAGCAGGGCCAAGGTCATGCAGGCCTGCTCTGTGGCTAATTTCCTGCAAGCACCACCTTCTCTGCGGGCCTTTGTCTGGACTATTCTAGTGCATTCGCATTTACATACTTCAGATAGGCCCCTGTAGGTATACAGCCACTCATCAGCTCACTGCTCCCAGATTAGCCCAGCATACCCAGTTACCTCATCCTTCATTCTGCACTGGAATATGCTGTTTAAAAATCCTCCTAGGGACATTACTGGTGTCTGCCAAGACTCCTGAAGAAACACTGTACTGCTGCAAACTCACCATGCATACTCATACATACATAGGGGACACAGCCCTAAGCTTGCTGCGGGAAGCCTGGATGTAAGGGTACATGTTGTTAACATTTATATAAAACTTATGTATAGCCCTTGTATACTACTAGTAAAACACTACCTTGGAATCTTTGATTCTTTCAAGTGATCCTTCTCCACTTGAAGGGTTTGGTCTCCAAAGTGATCCCAGTGTTTCGTAGCTCCAGTGGCTTGCAGTGTACACTTTTTTTCCTGCCACCTAAAAACAAGACGTTTTATATTTTAAAGGGAATTTAAAATGCAGCGTAGCTGATACAGTAAAGTTATGTTACACGCTCTTTTAGGTAATGCAATGTTCACTGATTCTTATGACACCTTAGCTCTATCCTTATTTGAATTACTGATATTACAGTTAAAGTTTCCAGAAGATCCTGCAAGCATTTCAGTTTGTTTCGTTTCCACATCTCGTTTCAAGGGCCACCAAACGTTGTACATGTACGCTAATCCTTTTTAATTAACTATTTAAAAAGGAGGGGGTGGTGATTGTGTCACCTTAGAGTTCCTGTAAGAAAATTTTTTAACCAATTTTTGGTTGCTGCCCTGACAAGATAAAAATAATAACAAAAATACAATTGCTGAATACCACTGCCAAGTCAATCATAAATCAGATACAGTTTCACCTGAAAAATAGTTTTCACTTTCTGCTTATTTGTTTAAATCGATAAGAAGTGAATACACACAAATTCTACACTATTTTTCACAAAAAAATCAATACATATTCAAGTTCTGGAGAAATGTTTTCAACTATCTTTGTAAATGGTGTACTGAGACTTTAATTTTGTACCTCACTGCCTAAATAAATACAGTGCAGGTTCCTGATGTTGGTTGAGATATGAGACTGAGGGGGGGTGCTATCGACAGTGCAGTACAGCAGGTGTAGAGGTACTCGGGCCATGGAGTCAGAGGGATATTATGGAAATAATTATGGTATTTCAGTACCTAACCACAGGGCGAGGTTGGCCCACTCGGTTTGCTTACACAGGTTCCTGCTGGCATCCTAGCTAATCCATCGGTGACCTTCCTCTTTACACACATAATATAAAATCTGGGGCTAGCAGCCATACAAATTTCAGATAGGTGGCTTGTGAATTCTGTGATTTGATCAATAACTATTTAACTATTAACTTGACTTTTTTTTTTTTGTCCTCATATCACCAGAGTTTGCAAAGCCAAGCCTGGTACCCGACCTGTTCCACCTTAGGCTAGTTGCAATTAAACATCTAGCCCTGCCGATCCAGTCCATCCAGTTTCCTAGTTTCACGCAGGTGTAATCATAGGACGTCTCCATTAGGTTCTTGCTGTTCCATACCAACTCAAGTAATCGTCCCAAATCATACTACGAGGGCCACCCTCGACTCCAGTAACCATTTTACATGTAGTTCTAACCGCCTGGAGCCAGTCAAAGCCCTGAGGGGGAAGAGGATCTGTCCATCTCTTGCAAATCTCTCTCCTGGCAAGAAGCATCATATAAAAAAGGAGATCCCTCCTATTTGCCGAAAGGGGCTGAGTTGGATGATCCTCCAACCCCATCAGTATCAAAGTTGGACTCGTTGTTATATTGACCTGGAAAATATCATTGACAACTTTCTCGACAGTATGCCAATAGTCCTGTAATTTTGGGCACTCTAAAAACATATGTAGATCGTCGGTACTTAACATGCCGCATCTATGACATCTTGGAGTTGGAACTAATACAAACTTTGCAAGTTTCTGAGGGGTCCAGTACAACCTGTTGATTGTAAAGAAATGGTTCCTTTTCAGGTTGGCGGGTTTAACCACCTTGTAAAGTAGTTTTAAAGAGAGTTGCCAAGTTTTCTGCGGCTCCGTCATCTGACTTACTCCTTCCCAGATCTCATACGGGGCTTTTAGCTTCTTATCTTCAGTATCCAACAGAGTCCAATACCAATCGGCAACTTCCTTTTTTCTGGGGGCCTCATTCTGTAATTTTAATTCAATTTCCCACGACCCACCAATCTCCTGTCCATTGGCCTCCACCCAAGATGATAACTGCAGGTACTTGAATCTTGGGAGGGAATCACCCGTTTTTGCCACCAGCACTTCCCATGGCACCACACCCTGCATCGTCAGGAGATCCCCCCACACTTCAATTCCCGCCCTCCTTAATGGGAGACTTAACCGATCTTGAATGCACCCAGGTGTACTGGGTGAGTCCCAGATTGGAGAAAAATCTGAGAAATAGCCCATTCCAAGCATCTTCCTTACCCCCAACCAAAGAGTAAATGCTGCCTTTAAAGTCTTCAGCCTAACTTTTTTAAAGAATTTTCTTGTCCCAAACTTATAAAGAAAACCTTTAGAACCCCACTCCTTTACCATTTCTTCCAACAGGCCACCCCATACCAAACCCCCAGTTTACCTAGGAGAATTCTGCAGTTCTTAAACTGGAAAGCCATACAATATAGCCTTAGGTCAGGAAGAGCCAAGCTGCCCTTCTGCAGCTTACGCCTCAGTTTCTTCCAGGGTAGCCTGGCTCCCTTGGATGCCCAAGCAAAACTAACTAATTTCCCCTATAACTTATCAATCATAACTTTAGGAAACGTCAGGGGGATACAATTAAAAAGATATGTCAATTTAGGCAATATCACCATTTTAATTAAATTCACTCTCCCATACAGGGTTAAGGGGAGATTCTTCCACCTAGCGAGTGATTTGTCAATTTCTTTCGCTATCCTCTCCAGATTAAGCTGGGGAATTTCCTCTAGTGATTTAATAATACTGATTCCAAGGTATCTAAGCTCGCTCTGAACATTTCCCTTCCAATCTGGCACATTCCAACACAGTATCCCGGTTTTCGCGTTGTTTACCAAGTAACCGGATAGTGCCCCAAACTCTTTCACTAAAACTTCCACCCTGGGAATAGTTAAAACCGGGTCTGCAGTGAAAATTACAAGGTCGTCCGCATATAATGCAATTTTATTTTTATAGGTGCCTGAGCTGAAAGCAATAACCTGATCGTCCCGACGCAGCATCTGGGCGAATGGTTCCATATAAATATCAAACAACAATGGCGAGAGAGGGCAACCATGCCACGTTCCCCTGGAGATCAGGAAACTTTTAGTGAGGGAGCCATTAAGAAGAATCCTGGCTGTTGTGCGTTCATCTAAGGCTTTCAGTGTTGTTATAAAGCATTGGCCAAACCCCAGAGCCGCCAAGACTTCCCATAAATAGGCCCAGCAGACACTATCAAAATCCTTGGCGGCATTCAATGTAACTATCGCCAAGGGTATCGACCTTGATGTAGCCAGGTCTATACTACCAATTAATTGCTGGGTCAATTCATGGATCTGCCTCCCAGGAATAAATCCTTTATGATCGAGATGTATAAGTTGGGGAACCAATTTAGCCAATGTCCCTGCCAAAATGCTGACAAAGATCTTATAGTCAGTGTTAGACCTGGCACCATTGGCTTGGGTCTCCCTTCCATTTTTTGCCTTTGCCTCCTGTGTTTTGCTGTGTGTTGGACTCCATTTTTGCTGGTCTAGATGCTTTGGGCACTTTGCCACTGCTGTTCAGTGCCAAAGTGCAAGTGCTCCATTTTGTAAATTGTGTTATGGATTAGTGTTTCCATGATTGGCTATTTGATTTACTTGTCAGACCCTAGTATAGTGCACTGTGTGTGCCCAGGGCCTGTAAATCAAATGCTGCTGGTGGGCTTGCAGCACTGGTTGTGCCACCCACCAAAGCAGCCTGTAAAATGTGACTCAGGCCTGCTATTGCAGAGCCTGTGTGCAGTCTGGGACTGTCAAGTCGACTTGGCAAGTGCACACACTTGCCAGTCCCTAAACCTTCCCTTTTCTACATATTAGTCACCCCTAAAGTAGGCCCAAGTAACCCCTGTGGGCAGGGTGCATTATATGTGAAAGGTAGGACATGCCCTGATGTGTGTGGCATGTCCTGATAGTGAAATACTGCCAATTTCGTTTTCACTATGGCAAGGCTATCTGTTCCCATAGGACAGAATGGGGAGTTTGTTTAGAACATCTTATAAACATAACTGACCCTGGGAACAAGATAGAAAAGTAAAGTTTAGTATGCCTGAACTCAGAATGTTAAAGTGCATCTTTTAGTGAGGGTGATTTTTACATTCTCTGTTTCAAAATACCACTTTTATAAAGTAGGTATTTTCTTGCCTAACCATCCAGTGTGCCTCTGCTAGGTTTGTGTATTGCATGTCTGGCTTTTGGATGACAGGGGCTGGAGAGGGGCAGTGGCTCCAGAAGTCTGATGAGTCAGGGCTGGGCTGAATAGACCTGGGCTGCATTTAGAGTAGGGGGAGGAGATTTCCTTTCACTTGCATGGGCCTGGTCTGCCTTCAATAATGCTGTCTCCACCTCCTGCCAGGAAGCTGCACCAGTGAGGACAGAACTGGTTTTGGCTGGGTACAGACACTCTCTGCCTTCAGAGAACAAAGGATTTCTGTGTATAAAAAGAGGGGCCCAGACCCCAGACTTTTAGATCACTTCTGGGAAATCAAGAGGAACCTTTGCTAAGGAGAAGAGCCGGAGAAGCTGAGGAGGAATACTGCCCCTGTGCGGTTTGCTTTCTGGGGTTGGCCTGCAGTAGTTACTTGCTGCCAAGGAAAGGAGAAAAGGACTTTGCTGCTTGCTCTGTCCCCTGCTTGAAGAAGATCTCCAAGGGCTTGAACTGAGCTTGCCCCCTGTTCTAGAGGTCTCAGGAACAGCAAGGACCTCACCGTGTCTGTGTGCACCGTCTCTGATCGTCGCCGCAGAAGAAAAGGGTAACCAACTCTGTCATCGAGTCCGTCGCAGGATTCCGTGTCCTGAAAGCACCGCCGAGAGCAATGCTTCCCAACGCAACCCTGGTCTCACCGACTCCGTCAACGAGCCGCTGCTTGCACCGCGTCCTGTGGGCAACGCACTCCGCAATGCTTCGCTATACGCTGCAAGGACGTCACCGACTCCGTCGCTGCCCGGCCGGAACATCGACCGGCTCCGTCGCCGCACTGTGACCTGGCCGCACCGCAGCGAGCACCGTCTCACCCTTCAACGCAAGCCCTGGTCTCACCGACTCCGTCAACGAGCCGCTGCCTGCACCGAATCGTGAGGACATCGTCCGCTGCAACGCTCTGCTTCACAACGCGACCGCGACGATTGCCCCAACCGACTCGCACCGACGTGTTGGTCGCAACAAGAAAGGTACTGTGAACGAGTCTGTCGACGCTTTAGCTGGCCGGTATCGATGCGGTCGGCTGGAATTGTTAGACTTTGACGTATTCAGTATCGCGGTAGTCCCAGGAGGAGCTACCGAGTCGGAAGAACTGTGTTTTATTGATTTTCCTGCAATTTAAAGGTCATTTTGCACAAGTACTATTTTTCAAGAGTATTGTATGTTGGATTTTTATCGTATTTGGTCTT
Organism: Calotriton arnoldi; assembly: GCA_963921515.1. Classification (NCBI taxonomy): domain Eukaryota; kingdom Metazoa; phylum Chordata; class Amphibia; order Caudata; family Salamandridae; genus Calotriton; species Calotriton arnoldi. Next base: position 1,599,628 of record CAWUFW010000585.1, on the reverse strand, counting down.
GTTGGTTTAGATAAAGATTTACTATTTTTCTAAACTGGTGTGGTGTCCATTTGTAGTGTTTTCACTGTATTACTGTATGTGTTCACAAATGCTTTACACACTGCCTCTGAGATAAGCCTGTCTGCTCGTGCCAAGCTACCATGGGGGTGAGCAGGGGTTATTTTAGGAGTGTATCCCCCTTACACTGACTAGAAGCAAGGGTCCCTATTTGGACAAAGGTACTTACCTCTGCCAACTAGAGACCCCCATTTCTAACAGTCAGCATTCAGCAGGGATATCAGGCGATACAACTCTGCCTTCCCAGGATCTTTAGCTGGTTTTAGGATCAGGACCATGGTAGCTTCTTTCCATGATTCCGGGACCCGCGCCTTCCCCATGTAGAGCAAATTAAACAAGCTCTCCCAAACTGGGAGAACTTCCTCTATTAGTAATTTATAGACCTCTGAGGGGATGGCATCAAAGCCAGCAGCCTTCCCATTCTTAGTTCTCTTCATGGCCCCCCTGATCTCTTCCTGAGTAATTTGTACTTCCATACTCTCTTTCCCTTCACTAGCCAATACAGGGAGACCAATCCTCCCCAACCAATCTTTAAGCCGTCGGGATTCAGGAACAATATCTTCACTGTAAAGCTGAGAAAAGAGTGAGACCACGTGATTCTGCATTCCTTCCCAATTATCGAACACCTCACCGAAGGTCCCCTCAGCTCATTAATTGTATTCCTGGTTCTTTCAACCCTGGCCTTCCAAGCCAATAACGCCCCCGCTTTTGCCCCATGTTCAAACTGCCTCATATTCCCTGCCTGCCACCTTGCCTTACACTTTAAATCCAATTTGATTTTGTAGTTTAATTGTGCCTCTTCTAGTCGTCTTGCCAACCCCTCCCTGTCTTCCCCCTCCCTTACAGATTGTAAAGAGGCCTCAAGAATACCCACTTCTCTTTCCATACCTGCTAATTCTGCCCTCTCTTCTCTTCCTTTAGAACATCCAAGACTTTTTAAAACCCCCCGTATGTATGCTTTAAAAGCATCCCACTCTACTCCAGGGGTGGCGGTGTCTTTATTAATAAAAAAGTACTCTGATGTGGCCTTTTTTAAAGCAAGCACCACCTCCTCATCTAAGAGAAGAGCACGTTTTAGTGTCCACCTAATACTGGGCTTTGTTCCTGGAACCTGTAGTGTCATAGTGACAGCTGAGTGATCCGAAAATGTGAGCTGGATGGTGTATGATCTTTTTAATATTTGCCACTAAGCATCTTTCAACCAAAAAGTAATCCAATCTAGAATAGTGGCGATATCTTTTGCTATGGTAGGTATAGCCTCTCAACTGTCCTCTCAGATGTCTCCAAACGTCCACTAACCCTAGATCCTGCATCAAGTTTTTCAGGCCACGTCTCGATCTAGGCACCGGGGCACTATCCCTTCGTGTGGAGCAAACCAGAACGGGATCCAACAGAATATTAGTATCCCCCCCCACGATCACTGGGACCGAAGTGTCAACTAATCTTAGCTCCAAATCTACAATGTGCTGTGGGTCGTCCTCATTGGGGCCATAGAAGCCGACACAAATGAATTCACAGTCGGCCTATTTCATACCGGCTAAGACCCATCTACCGGAGCTATCCGTACTCGAGAACCTAAGCTCGATCCCTCCACCCCTCCTTATTAAAATTGCGACCCCCTTACAACATTGTGCTTGGTCAGAGACTAAAAAATTCTGGACCCAGCCATACCTACGAAATAATTCTTTACTCTCGCTTGCTACCAGATGTGTCTCCTGTAACACCATAATATGCGCCTGGCTTTCTTCCAGATACCTCAGCACTGTCCTCTGCCTAGATCTTGACCTAAGACCCTTCACATTCCATGTGAGAATATCTATATTGGCCATCATACCTCATCTCTGATTCCCGCCTCCTGCTTCGACACTGACTCACAAAAACATTCCTGACTAAGTGATAACGAGGACTTTATTTTTTATTTTTACCCCACTGCTCCCCACCCGTGCACCTTCCCCCCCTCCACCAATCCCCACCCCACCCCACCTCTCTAATCCTGCCCTGGGGAACCTTCCCTATCTTAATAGGCATGAAAATGCCTAATGGGCAAACCATTTGGGGGGAAATCAATAAACAATGAGATATAAGAAAGAACATACTGCCGCGCTTTAAACAATCCAAATTGCATTAACACAGATTCCTGACACAGCCTGTCTATAATCAACTACTTATCATTTAGCCGATTCTTGCTTCTTTTTTGTGTCAATTACTGTCTCTACATCTCCTACTGAGCGATTGTTATGCATTTGGTTATCCCACATTATGCGTAGCATTGCGGGAAATTTTTATTGGACCTTGGCCCCAAGCTTCCGTAGCTCCTCCATCTTGTTTCCTAACTCCCATTGCCTCTGTTCCGTAGATTTACAAATATCTGACCTGATTGCTACTGAATAACCATTGACTGAATACGGTCCGTTTCTTAGGGCCCCACTGAGGATTTCCTCTTTGATGGTATAAGAGAGGAAATTCACCAAAATCTTCCTGGGTTTAACCCTTTGGGGGTTACGGCAGAAGGGCTCTCTATGTGCTCTTTGAATTTCTTGCTCAAGGTTTATATCTTTGTTATCCTTCAAGACCGTGTTCCGGAGTATATTAATTATAAAAGCCTTCATGTCCGAGCCCTCCTCAGCTTCTGGGATGTTCAGAAATCTTAAATTATTCCTCCGGGAATGATTTTCCAATCTCTCGAGATCGTCCCTTAGGCTTTGATTTTGCCTGGCTAACTTAGAGATCTCAGAGGCATTTTGTATCACATCTTGTTTTACTGTTCCCAACTCTTCTTCCAAAATCTTTGACTGTGAGGTAAACTCATCTAGTTTTTGTGTTAGCTCAGAGCATGAAGCTTGTACGCCGACCTGATTAGCTTCTGATACTTCGAAATGATTCTTGATTTCATTCTTCAGCCCCAATAGAATACTAGCCAGTGAATCATCTGAATTCCCCGGAGTCCCCTCTCCTCGTTTGACATTCTTGTCCCTCCTAATATGGATATTTTCAGACTCTTCGGACTCTTCTGGTGTATCCATCACTGCCAGAGCTTCAAACCTATTGCTGGTGGGAATTGTAGCTATCTCCTCTTGAGCTATTACGAAATCAATTTCGGGTTCGTTTTGGTGTGGGGCTCTACTTGTGCCACTTTCAGCAACATTAAGATCCATATTAAGGGCCTCTGCTCCTGTGTTTTTAGAAGTCGCTTACCCCGAACTTCCCCTCTGCATACTAGGCAAGACGCGAAAAAAGGATTTAAGCGAGGGTGTTATTTTAGTAGGTATAATAGTTGCCTTTTTATTCCTTTCCCCTACATTTTTTAATGGGGATTTGCCTGTTCTCCTACTTTGGAGACTCCCTCCACCTTGCCGACCTCGCCTTTCTTTGGCTGTGTCCTTTATTTCCTGCACTGCGCCCAAAAGGGGGTCTGATACTAGGGAAACTGGTAAAAAGCCAGCCTTACCACCACCCCCCCACCCCCATGTTCCTAGTTCTCAAGGTGTACCTGGAGGCAGTCCTGCCAAGTATCACGCATCACGTGTGACACTAACGCATTTCAGTGTGGTGTTCCGCATCACCACACTGAAATGCTTTGTCACGCATTTTTAATGCCACTGAATTGGGTGCTACTAGCGCGCTGGCTCTGCTGCTCCCAGCAGACTTGCCGCCAGCAGGCCGCTCTGTCTGGCTCATAAACAGTTAAGGATCATGCAGCTCGCTGGAGTCAGAGTGCTGCAGTGCTACAATGTTACAATTGCGGCCTCACAGCCGCGCCTGCCAGCCTGTCTTAATTATTATTCCTGGCGGCGCCGCACGGCAGGCTCAGAGTAACTGACTGAGTCTGACACAGCCCACACTCACCAGGGGTGCCGGGTGTACGAAAGTGGCTCTGTATATACTGAACCAAAGTAAGGTTCAGTGTGCACAGAGTCCACAGTCCCCAGAGGTTTGGCAGAGGCTAAAGTTAGATATAACCTTACTCTCTAAAGTGGTAGCTTGGTCGAGCAGTAAGGCAGTATCAGAGGACAGTGTAAAGCATTTGTTGTATACACTCAGTCAGCAAATGGTCTCACACACTCAAGAACTGAAATCTAGGCCAATGGTTTTGTATCAAAATATATAGTTGTTTTATTTTAGAACCAACAATAGGCATCAAAATATACTTTCTCAGAATGAGTTACTTTAGTTAAATACTTTTCAAATAGGCAATAGACTTTTGAATACAATAGTTACAGTTGTTGCAATAGGCAACACAATTTCAAACACAATAATACATGGAGCTCAATGGGAATTTCTAGTTAAATGCAATAGATTACTTTTTGGATTACTTTTCTTACCACAGGACTGGATCCTAGATTCAGTCCTGGGACATCTCCTGTAAACAGTTGAGTAAAAACGTTTTGGTTACAGTTGTGATTTTTAAGGAATATTATTGTATTTTAAAAGTTGACACTTAGAAACTTTTTCACATAGAATCACCAATCCTATGGGAGGAAATTCACTAAGCAGGTAAGTGTGGTTATTGTTACTTTTTCTAACTCAGTGTTGGTTCCTGGATCCAGCACTGGTACATCTCCTGTAAACAGTTGAACGAATGTGTTTTTGTTATACAGGCGATTTTTAACGAATATTTGTAAGTTTGCAAAATCGACACTTAGAAACTTTTTCAGCAAAAACCAGGCAATGTTATCCTATGGAAGGAAATTCAAGTTACCGGTAAGTACAGTTATGATTACTTTTCAGGGTCAGTGCTGGGCACCAAGATCCAGCACTGGGATCTCTCCTGATAACAGGTGAGTAATTTCGTTTTCGTTAATCGGACGATTTTTAGTGATTATTTTAAAGTTTCAAAACTCGACACTTAGAAGAAATTTCAGTGTAAACCAGTCAATATTACCCTATGGAGAAAATGTAGGTTATCGGTTTTCAGGTAAGTACTCGACTGGCAGAGTTAAGGTTCTGGGCATAGACTCAGGGGTCTCCCAGGGTCAGTGATGCACTGTTGTTGCACCCTCAGCGGCACTAGGGCGGCCGGGTGCAGAGTGTTGAGGCCCAATGTTATCCTATGGGGGGCCTCCGGTTGGTGGCTGCTGGCGAGCAGGCCACAAGGTTGTGGGAGCAAAGCTCCTAGGGTTTAGGTCAGGGCAAATTGGGAAACAAGCCACCATAAAAGATGCACCCTCAGCGGCGCTGGGCGGCCGGGTGCCGAGTGCTGTTTTGGCGTCGGGTGCCCTGTTGTTTTCAATGGGGATTTTCGGTTTTGGTTTTCAGCTGCAGGCTCGGTCCAGGAAGACTTCCAGGAGGAACCAACAGCTGGGCAGGTAAGTTGGAGGGCTCGGGGACGTAGGTGCACCTCGGGCTCCTTTCTCCAGGGCGCAGGGCAGCTGGATGCAGGGGTGTCTTTTGAGGTCGGATTTCACCTTACCAGGCCACTCGCGGTTGGGGGGGGTCTCGTGCAGAGGCTGCAGGCGACGTCGGGGAGTCCTGGAGGGGTCAACCCACAGTGGACTCGGACTCTGGAGCGCTGGGGGACCTCACTGGGACCGGTGGGCCACTTGAACTCGGGCTGTAGGCGACGGGTGCAGTGGTGGTTCCAGGCGTCGGGTTTCTTTTTCCTCAGCAGGCTCGGAGTCTTGGTTTGGTGTTTCTTTTGAACAGAGCTGCTGTTCACAGGAGATCCGGTCTTTGTTGAAGGCAGTCAGTCCTCCCCGGGGTTCTGGAGGTCGCTGGCTGCAGGACAAGACGATTTTTGGCGCAGGATCTCTGGAAACTGCAGACGGACCGGTAGGGCTGGGGCCAAGTCAGTTGTTCTCTGCAGTCTCCTCTGCTGGGCGTCTTCTTTCGTCCTTTTTCTTCTTAGGTTGCGGGAATCTGAGGAAGGAAGGTTTAGGGTGCCCCTAAATACTAAATTTAGGGGCGTTACAGGTAGGTAAAGGGCAGGGACCAATGGGTCCCTTCCCTGGGGTGGGTACACCCCCTTTCCTGCCCCTCTCCTGTGGGAGGGGGGCAGTAGCCTAGTCCTGATTGGGCAGGGCTCCCCATCTTCAAGATGGCGAGAGCCCAGAGTTGTGCTTCACCTCGCCTCCCCCACCTGAGGGGTGGGGTTGGCAGAGGCTGGCACATCCCCTTTCCTGCAAAACACACAAGATGATGGACGGAATGCTGCACATTGGCAAACATTCACCCCCAGTCACAGATCTGGGTTTAATCCATCGTTATTTTGCTTCACCACGCCACCCCAGTTCAGACATAGCCATATGCAAATCAGTCTTGACCCTGTGCCTAATGGGAACGCCACTGGAGTCAAGCTATCCTGGCTGATGAAGGCTGATAGCCTGAAACCGGTCCTAGGATGCTTGATTCCGGTCCAGGGAAGACATGGCTTGGCAGTTCGGTCTGGACTGTTCCCATGAGGCACAGGGTCAAGACTGATTTGCATATGGCTATGTCTGAACTGGGGTGGCGAGGTGAAGCAAAATAACGATGGATTAAACCCAGATCTGTGACTGGGGGTGAATGTTTGCCAATGTGCAGCATTCCGTCCATCATCTTGTGTGTTTTGCATTTCGCCCTAAGTGGGAAGGGTATGCCCAGACGTGGGTCCCATGCTCACTACGCCACTGGAGTCAAGCTATCCTGGCTGATGAAGGCTGATAGCCTGAAACCGGTCCTAGGATGCTTGATTCCGGTCCAGGGAAGACATGGCTTGGCAGTTCGGTCTGGACTGTTCCCATGAGGCACAGGGTCAAGACTGATTTGCATATGGCTATGTCTGAACTGGGGTGGCGTGGTGAAGCAAAATAACGATGGATTAAACCCAGATCTGTGACTGAGGGTGAATGTTTGCCAATGTGCAGCATTCCGTCCATCATCTTGTGTGTTTTACATCCCCTTTCCTCCCTTGGGGTTTCCCGCCAGAGAGGGGGTCAGAACCGGTGGGGGCCAGTTGCTGAGTACAGCAAGTGGCCTGGAGAAGCTCACAAAGGCGGCATGCCTTTGAAGCTTCCCCTGCCCATCCTGGGGGAGGAGGCCTAGCACCTCGCCCAGGATGTGCATTGTTGCAGGCCCAGGAGAGCGGATGGCTCTCCACCCAGGGGTCCAGCAACATGTCTGCTGTGTGGCAGCCGGGGCAGCCCCTCAGACAAGACGTGGATTGTAGGTTAGGTTCAGGGGGCAACTCTAAGTTGCCCTCTGTCGTGCATTTTACATTAAATCCCACACTGGCATCAGTGTGGGTTTAATGTGCTGAGAAGTTTGATAACAAGCTTCTCAGTCTTCAGTGTAGCCATTATGGTGCTGTGGAGTTCGTAATGACAACCCCCCAGCACCATATACTCTTAATGGCATCACTGCACTTACAGTGCCCAGGAATGGCCCTGGGTACTGTAGGGGCACAGGGCTCATGCACTGTGCCCACACCACTGGCATAGTGCACCCAGCTAGAGGGGTGACTGAGGTATGCCAGGGCAGTGTGTTTGTGGGCATGGCACACAGGGATGTGTGTCATGTCGACTCTGTTTAGTTCTGCACCAAGACCCTCAGCCTGCAAAGGCAGGGTGTGTGTGTCAGGGTACAGGGCCTCTAAGGGTGGCACAATAAGTGCTGCAGCCCTTAGGGGCCTTCTCTGGTCACAGTGCCCTGGGTACCTAGGTACCATTTACCAGGGGCTTACCTGTGGGCAGAGATGCCATTTGGGTTTAGGCTTTAGTACAGTTTTTAGGGAAGGAACACAGGCCCTGTGTACCTGATTGGCAGGGACCCAGGGCACACCAAGGAAAAGTGCATCAGTTATCAGGCAAAAAGTGGGGGGGTTACTGCAACAGAAACCCACTTTCCTACACCGGGGCCTGCCCATTATCCCGATGTGACCTCACGCGGTCCTGCACACTGCAGGAAGTGAGGTCGTTGCCAGAGAAGCGGCGCGGCAGGGGACTTGTGGAGTCAAGTCGTGCGCTCGCCGCTGCGCCTGTTGCTGAGCAGCCGTCCCTGGCAGCCACAACCTGTCGTCTGGACGGGGCTTTGTCCCGATGCAGCATCCAAGGCAGGGAGTCCCCGAAGACGGCAGGTGTTACCGAGTAGGACACCTGCAGCCTGGGCCTCCACCCACGGTGAGTGCTGGTCTCGTACTTACGCTACACTGGCACGCTGAGCTGGGTATTGTTCTTGGTGTGGATGGGAAGGCGGCACCCACTGCAGACACTGTTTGTGCCTTGTGCATGTTTACGGGATGCCCCGCTGTTAACGAGGCTCTCAATACGCATGCAGTCACAAACATCGGAGTGCTTTAGTCAAACATTTTTCCTCCTAGGATTTGCAACATGGGAGTGCGTTCGTCAAACCGTTTCCCCCCTTGGATTTGTCACCACTGCCTTTTAAATTTATCGTTGTGTGGTTACCTGTCAAACGTGCCTGTCGAAAATGTACTTAATGTGACAGTGTGAAACATGCCTTAGCTGGGCTTTCAAAGCTGCATTCTACGTCTAACAGGCCTGCTTATCTAAAGTACCCTTCTGTACCAGTTCACTTACGACCTGCCTGCAGTCGGTGGCTGGGTGCCGCATGTGTTACAGAACGGATTGTAGTAATGGCCTGGCAGTGATCTGTTGTGTCCAAGAGCAAACCTGTTGTTTTCAGCCGTGAAGTGAATATAAGGAAACGTGGGTGGATAATAATGTCAGTGTTTTTCTTAATTTGAAAAAGAGCAGAAAAGTCGACATTCAATTTATGAATCTTACTATGTTTTATAAGTTATTTTCTGCCTTGTTCCCAGATAGAATCGGTTGGGGCCCTTCCCTGTGCTAGAAGGTTTAATTGTACATTATGACTATTTTGCACAATTTGTTTCCCATTTTCACAATTATTTTTCAAAACTGTGCAAGTTTTGTCTTCTCACGTGTTTATGTGGCCTTTAACATGTCAGTTATTTGGACTTCAGCGATACTGGCTTCTGGAGATTACCATGCCCTCCCCCTGACAACCCTGAAAATCTCTTTTCTAACCTCTTTTCTGTCTCAGTTCTTTTGTCTTTCTCAACGCCTCTTCCTCCTTCCTTTTCTTCCTCCCTATCACAAATCCTCCTTTTTCCTCTATTCCTACTTACCTGTCACACCCTCCCTTTGTTACTCCCTCTCTTTTACCATTCCCTTTCTGCTTTTGTCCCTCTCTTTTCTCCAATCTCACCTATGCCCCCTTTTTAGGTCTCGCCTGAGCCAGCGCATGCGCTGCTCTGGCGAGACTTTTAGTAAGGGGGCTTTAAAAAGCTCACCACAAGCTTTTGCTTGTGGCCTAAAGCTTGCAGTTACGCGCACAGCCGCCATCTGGCTTTAGCCCCCATCTGCCTTTCCTCTGTTGTCATGGGTCATTAAGCGCCTCTGTAGCGGGCTCCTTTCTGATTGCAGTATCATGACGGGCTTTCTCTTTAAAGCCAGCCTCGTCTCCAAATTATACATGTTTTTGTGCTTAGCGTGCCTTTTGCAATTTGAAATATCTCTTGCGGGTACCTTTATAATTGCAGTACCATGACGGGCTTTCTCTTTAAAGCCAGCCTCGTCTCCAAATTATACATGTTTTCGTGCTTAGCGGGCCATTTGCAGTTTGAAATATCTCTTGCGGGCACCTTTTTGACTGCAGTACCATGACGTGCTTTCTCTTTAAAGCCAGCCTCGTCTCCAAATTATACATGTTTGACCAACAAGTCAACATGTGTTAAAGGACGTCTTTAAAACGAGCGCTTTAGGGAACAAAACGTTCATTTTTCATCCTCACCAACTATTTTTTTGCCTATAAGCAATGTAGGAAACAATCAGAAGCCGACGATCCTGCTCATCATGTTGAATGGCTACCAGAAATATCTGTGTGCAACCCGCAGGAATCAGATTCAAAGCTTAGTGGGGCTAACTCAGCCTTTCATCCACAGGAGGTATAAACAAAAAAATCTCTCGCAGGCTCCTTTCTAATTGCAGTACCATGACGTGCTTTCTCTTTAAAGCCAGCCTCGTCTCCAAATTATACATGTTTTCGTGCTTAGCGTTCCATTTGCAATTTGAAATATCTCTTGCGGGCACCTTTTTGATTGCAGTACCATGACGTCTTTCTCTTTAAAGCCAGCCTCGTCTCCAAATTATACATGTTTTCGTGCTTAGCGTGCCATTTGCAATTTGAAATATCTCTAGCGGGCACCTTTTTGATTGCAGTACCATGACGTGCTTTCTCTTTAAAGCCAGCCTCGTCTCCAAATTATACATGTTTGACGCACAAGTTAACATGTGTTAAAGGAAGTCTTTAAAACTAGCGCTTTAGGGAACAAAACGTTTATTTTTCGATCCTGCTCATTGTGTTGAATGGCTACCTGAAATATCTATGTGCAACCCGCAGGAATCAGATTTAAAGCTTAGTGGGGCTAACTCAGCCTTTCATCCACAGGAGGGATAAAAAAAACAATCTCTCACGGGCAAATTTCTGATTACAGTACTCTCTCACTCTCACTAACTCACAATCTCTCACTCTCACTAACTGACTAACTCTCACTAACTGACTCTCACTAACTAACTTACTACATAACTCTCTCACTCTAACTAACTCACTCTCTCACTGACTAACTCACTATCACTAATTACATAACTCTGTCACTCTCACTAACTAACTAACTTACTAACCTTCACCCTCCTGTTATTTATGCCCCCATAACAAAAACAAAATTGCCATTGCCAATAGGTCTCGCCTTTAGAACCTTAAAAGTTTTTAGCCATGCAACAGTTGATAATATTGCACAAAGGATATTATGCTGCTTAAATAAATACTTATAAGTTCCCAAAAGCGAGACCTATTGGCTATGCCAATGCTGGTTTTATATCTCTTTCCCTCTCTCACCTCTCTTCTCCTTTTGTCTACCTCCTCCCCTCTCACCACTCTCGCTACTCCCATTGCCTCCCCCCTTCCCTCTTTCCTCTCCCTGCTCCTGTTGTTTCTTTTCTTCCTTCTTATCCTCGACAGTCTGTGCACGGTGCAGTCAACTGAGACAGTGGGACACTTAGGCAGCTGAGATGCCTCTGTGTGCAACTTGTTCATGTTAGGCTCTCACGCATCCTTCCTGTTGGGCTGGGTCCCACGTGGACAGAGGGACCATTTCTGGTGCTTTTTAGAAGTTTTCGGATCTTCTTGGAGTTTCTCGTTGCTCAAATGGGTGTAATTTCAGATATTTATATGTTTCCCTCGACTTCATTGCTTGATTTTGCTCGCGAGAAAGTGTCACTCATATTTGCAGAAATGTCACTCATAATTACACTGAAATTATGAAAATGTCACACATGGCAATCTGAAACCTTGGCAGCTATGTGGAGGGTTTATCTCCAACCTCGCCTTCTTTTAAAATGCCTTTCTCCATAAGCAGGGGATAGGAACTTCTTACCCGCACCTCCTTGGTGTAACTCACTCTCTCACCTGGCTCCCTCCTCCTCTGACCTCCCAGAGAGGGAGACCGGTCTCTAGACACTGCCTTGAGGGATTGCGGGCAGCCACGACTTGTGCTGACTCTGCCCCCGGCCCTAGCGCCGGCTTCCCTGCAGCGTCAGAGCTCGGCAGCCGCCTCTCTCCATCGAGACCCCACAGACCTGCACCGCAGTGGCCAGTAGCCCGCCAACTTCACGTCAACCGTCGATGAAAGAACCTGTGCTTTCAGCATTTCAGCCCGGTATGTTGCGGCTGCTCTCAGGAATCACTTTTGCGGCACCGCTTTCCCCTAATCGCGCCTGTCTAGCACAAGGCCGCCATATTCCCCCTGCCTCCCACCAATTTTGTTGCTTGAAAGGTTCTAAAAGAACAAAAAAGGGTAAGTAACTGATTACGAGATTTAGTTTTATTATTACACCAAATAAAGGGGCAAAAAACAAAAGTATGTTATCTTTGTTTCAACACTTCATTTGGAGAATGCTCACATTTTTTTATCACCGCCATGGACTCACCATGTTACATCAATCCTATCCTTCTTGTGTAATATAAAATTATTTCCATTCGCTGTGGCTCTCCATTCTCCTTGGAAAAGCTCATGGAAACCTACTAATAGGAGTGCGGCAAAAACCCTTGATCACATGTAAGAGAACACCTTCGAGTTACACATTAGTTAGAAGCCATTTTGGTGCCAACATGAAAAACATGTTTGCAAGAAGGGTGTAATGTTCAAAGGCAAAGCCTCCAAATTCAGTTTCAACAAGTTAGAGAAAAGTTGAGAATTTTCAACACATGAATAACTTGTAACTCAGATTTCACCATTTGCGTTTCAGAGTGACGTTGTGTAATGTATTACATAGGCAGTAAAATAGTCCTAGTCATTTCCATCATGAATGGGGATAATTTACGAGGAAGTTGATCCAAAACTATTAAAAGAAAAAAGAACAACAAAAATAGGTAGACGCCAGCAAAAGGAAAAATCACAAAGAATGATCCAAATCTGCTGGGAAAAATCAGGGACAAAAATGTATAGCAAGCTAAGCATGACGATAACTCAGGAGTGAAATGCACTGCAACATGTCTACCTTTTCTAAGTGCTGCCGTTTATATGCCAAAAACAAGAACTGACCTGAGAGGAAGAGACTGCCTCATCTTGGATTGGGAAGTTGGAATGGAATGGAAAGATTTTTATATAGCGCATGGCTACCCGGGAGGATCCCAGCGCTGAAGTGGTTACTAGAGTTGGACAGGACCTTTACGGAAAGAGCCACGTCTTTAATTGTTTCCGGAATGCTAAATGGTTGGGTTCCCTACGAAGATGCAGGCTATTCCATAGTTTTGAGGCATTATATGAGAAATGCCGGCCGCCACTTTTGGCTTTCTTAATCCTAGGTACAGCTCATCAGAGCGGAGGCTTCTGTTGGTCTTGTAGGGGCGCATCATGGTTTTAATAATAGGAGGTCCAGACCCTCCTAGAGCCTTATGAACAACGCAGAGGGCTTTAAAATGTATTCTCTCCTGTACCGGTAACCAGTGGAGGGCGTGTAGTGCTGGCTTTGTCGAGCAGCGGTTGTGGGTTCCCATGAGCAGTCTTGCAGCAGAGTTTTGTACAATCTGCAATTTTGTGGTGGCTGCGTTTGGGGCGCCCAGGTAAAGGGCGTTACAATAATCTAACCTCGAGATGATAAGCGCTTGGACCAGCGTTTTTTTTGCTTGGTCCGGTAGGAGGGGTAGCACTTTGCGGATCATTCTTAGCATGCCATAACAAGAGGCAGCGGTCTTCCTGGCTTGGACTTTAAAAGTAAGATCTTGATCCAGCCAGACACCCAGGCTTTTTATCTCAGTTTTAGTGCTAGGTGCCGGACCCATGCACGTTGGCCACATGGTGTTGGATTTAAAATTTAGCTGGTTGCCAAGCAGCATGAGCTCCGTTTTATCACTGTTAGGTTTTAAGTGGGACAGGCTCATCCACTTGGTAACTTCCTCCAGACAGGCATGGAGATCGGAGGATGTATGGTCGGCCTGGGTTAACGACACAACTAGCTGGGTGTCATCGGCATATGTTACTATATGAATCCCAAAGGGGGAAATTATATCCGCCAGTGGAGACATATAGACATTAAAGAGGGTCGGGCTCAAAGATGAGCCCTGTGGGACTCCACATCTAAGGGGGATAGGTTTAGAGGAGATGTCACCTTCAAAAACCTGAAAACACCTAGCCTTCAAAAAGGATTGGAGCCATGATAACGCCTTGCCAGCCACTCCTATGCTCCTAAGACGGTGAACCAGGGTACAGTGATTCACCGTATCGAAGGCCACACTTAAATCGAGGAGTATGATGGCCGACGTATCTCCAGTGTCGAGAATTCTTCTCGCTTCTTCCACCACCGCTAGTAAAGCAGTCTCAGTGCCTTGGCGAGGGCGGAAGCCAGTTTGTGAAGGGTGAAGCAGGTTGTTAGACTCAAGAAAGGTGGAGAGAGTATGGTTAACATGTTTTTCTGCAATTTTGCTAATTACCGGAAGGAGCGAGATGGGACGGTAGTTGCCCAAATCTGCAAGATCCAGGTTGGTTTTTTTTAGCAAAGCTTTTACCATTGCTCTCTTCCATTCGGGGGTGACTATACCTAATGCAAGGGAGGTATTAATAAGGCTAGTCATGATGGGGGCAACTGTGGGTGCTACCAGTTTTAGAATGTTAGGTGGTGCAGGGTCCAGTGGTGTCCCCGATTTAACAGAGGTTAAGGTGGTTAAAAATGACTCCTGAGTCATCGGGATATAGGTTTCCAGGTGGTGTGAGTTTCCCAACTGGCCCGCGACAGTCTGTTCCGGTGAGTCAACATCTCTTTGTGGGAGCTGCTTGAGAATATTATGTACCTTGGCAGCAAAGTATTCCGCGAGTTCGTTACAGCGGTACCCCAAAGGATCGGGTGCCAGTGGTGGGTCAGGGACTTTGAGAAGCTTTTTGGCTATAAGAAAGGTCTCTCTGGCGGAGTTGGCTGCAGAGGAAATCTTTTCCTGATAGTAAGCGGCCTGGGCTTGTTTTATTTCGGCCTTGTAGGTTCCGATGGCTGCTCTATATTCCTGTTTCTTAACGTGTGAGAAATCTTTCCTCCAAGTCCTCTCCAATCTTTTGCATTGTTTTAGAACGCGCAGCTTAGGGGAGAACCATGCAGATTTGTTAGGACCCGCTTTCTTCTGGATTGATTTCTTTGGGAGCACTGTGTTCAGTGACTCCTCAATCCAGTGTGTAAAGTTTTGATAGTCCGTAATTGGGTTGCATTCCAAGTTTGGCTTGGAGTTTTCCAGTTCCTGAATCCACCCTTCTACAGAGAGTTTAGGCCAGGGGCGGATTAATATTCGTGTAGACTGGGTATTTACAACCAGGTTCAATGGAGCCCATACAAATGGAATTAAAAAATGATCCGACCATGGCAAGGGGCTGGGGGCTTCCCCTTTTAATTCCACCAGGTTTGAAAAAATTGGGTCAAGAAGGTGACCCTTAATGTGAGTTGCTTGGGAGACCTTCTGGTGGAGTTGGCATGTCATCAGGTCTTGTGCAAGTTCAATCGCTGTGAGTGCCAAAGGGTCATCAAAATGAAGGTTAAAATCTCCAAGGAGAGTGAAATTTGCCGAGAAGCTAGCCTGAGTCATAACTGTTTCCACCAGAGATTTATCAAATTGTCCCATTGACCCAGGCGGTCTGTAGATCAGTAAGCCTGAGAATGACAATGAGGGAGTAAATTCAATTGAAAAATGGACATTCTCACAGTCTAGTAGCGGACTCCCAAATTGTCTACAGGTCAGATGGTCTTTATAAATAATGGCGATACCGCCGCCCATCCCTGTTCTGTCTTTCCTCTGGATTAGATATCCAGGAGGCAGAGATTGGACGATGTCCGGCTCTGAGCTGGCGGTGAGCCAGGTCTCCGTGAGAAACAGAGCCTCAGGACCAAAATCCTTTAACAACATATGTATCTCGGCTGTGTGCTTAGGCAGGGATCTACAATTGAGTAGAAGTAGTTTGAAGGGGGCCTCCGCTGAGAGTGAAGGGGGATCTCGCGGGGTAAGTCTAAAACCACAGTGTGAGCACCTGTCCTGGAGTTCCTCCAGAGAGATGGTATGGGTGCACTTAGGGCCTGAGGATCTATTTAGCTGCTTCAGGGACGTCCTGGAGTAGCAGAGCCTTTCTGGAGGCCTAGACCCAGGGGTTCTGGGCCCGTTCGGGGGCGGACGGGCACAGACGGGCGTGCCTTTGGCGTGCCAGCGGCGCGCCCAATGCGCGCGTCCGCAGCGCGGTCGCACCATCTGGCGTATTTACCGCGTCAGTTGTGCGTCGGGTCCAGCCGCTAGAACGCTGACCCGGCACCTACACTGCGTGAGCCCTGTATATTGCACAATTCCCTCGTGTCCCCCCCACACGGAGCATTAACACAGCTCCTACTACATAAAACAATTCAAATTCATTAAGAACTTTTAAAACGATTAAAAAATGGTAGCAGCAATTATTTTTAAAAAAAGAGGCAACAGAGACTGTGGCGCGATCCTCTACCAAAGGCTGAACTCCTCTAGTAACTCTAGTAAAGTTCATGCGGGTTCCAATAGAAAGACCACCATCTTGGAGTGCACACTTTATATTGTCAAGCTCTGTCCTCTACCAGGAACACATGGCGTTCATGAGCCACAAAGAAGATGCCCAAGTTTGATATTAGGCATGCCATGTGGTAATCTGGAGGGTCGCCACTGCTAACTGCACTCCTCGCCGTTTGCTACCTGTAATGAACCCCGTGTGTTACCGTGGGCATAGCGCCGCTGGAGCGACTCCAACAAGCAGCGGCAAGGTAAAGCATGACACACTGAACAGGAGCACGTCCAATACTTCTCATCTGAAAGCTGCACGAACTTGATTAAGTGCTACCTCTTTGTTGAACCCTAATGGGAACTGAAAATTGTTTTCATAGCACTGGCGGCGCTTCTATAACAAGCAGGAAACTGGGCGAATGTACCTAGAGAGTGTCAAACAATTTGGGGTAACATTGCTTAAGGCAGGGAAGCATGCAGCAAACTAGTAGATGGTTTTGGACTTTACAGGGAATTTTAGCGCGAGGTACAACAAAGAACTGGTCCAAATAGGGGTTTTGGGACCAGTCAGAATAAAACGTATATCAGATATTTTTGACACAAGGAGCAATTAATCGTTTGTGAAGAAAAAACGTAATTTATTTTATTGAAGAGAGATGTGTATAACATATTTCCGGGTCAGGAGTACACGTTATTAGTCATCGTGAATGCAGTACGGTTACTTTGTAATATTCAACAGTCATTTCAGAAGAAAGGACTTACATTACTTTGCTTGATTGCCTTTTCAGTAAGTTTCTTTCAGATTCATAATGCAATATATAGGAGCAAACAGACAGTCGGTCTTCAGGGATGAATTATTCGAAAGGAACAAATGGTTGACCTATAACTTTCGATCTCACAAATGGGAAGCTGTATCCAAATAATTAAGACTAATTATGCAAAATGAGTTAAAAACTATTTATTTAATTTTTAATCATCCCTCGGCAGCTTTACATCCCTATGCAGATCTACGCATTTAATTTCTTAATCACGCCTCGGTGGATTAGAGCTTTTAACACTATTTACACGGCTATGACAAATGAAATCAAGATAAGAGGACATCAATTCACACAGCTTTAAGTAAAGGATCATTGCTCTTACTCTCCAGCAATCTGTAAAATAAACAAATGACCAGTGAATTGTTATTACCAGGTGGAAACACCATGCGGCAAAACTGCATACAGTTGATATATCGCTTAACAGCTTAAAATAAACCAAAATGGAACATAACTTCATAGTTTAAAAACATGATGATTCAGTCTTTCTGTAAAAAAGACCTACCTTGGCAAAGATTATTGTTTGAGCAGGGTAACACACGGACAACCCGAATGTAGTAAGCCCAAAAGGATATACAATTTTCTTAAAACGAGAACCTGTTCAAATCAGAAATGAGACAAGATGAGATATATACAGCGTTAAATATTAGTTATTGCATTTCCATTCACCTGCACTGCCATTAATTAAATAATTTACAAAACGGAAGTCAGTGAAACATTACAGAGTTTCTACAATTCCTACTCCCGCCGCCATTTATGAAATCCCAGAGTACAGCAGAATACATGCATGTGTCTTGAGCGCGTGGAAAATTCGGGAAGTAGCTGATTCTCATTGTTCTGCATCCTTAGCAGGCTTTTCCACTGGGATCATCACATGTAGCGAATTTCAGGTCATAGATGTACTATTGCAGTGCTTTCTTCATGGTCCTGCGAAAAGCTAGCGCAGGTACTGCAGGCTATGCCAGTACATCATCTGCTTAGATCCGAAGGTTACGGCATACGCAACACATGTATTATACATAACTACCATGTGACACTGGCTTCCTGTGAAGAATAGTGCACCTTCTCTTGTAACACAGAGTTTTGCTCTCATCTGTAATTGCTAGTACATTAGTAAGATCATGATCAAAGAACATATGTATAGAAGGTAACACCTTAAAGTGTTGGATCCTTGTGTCAAATAAGTTTGATACATATCTAAAATCTTACACTTCTTAACTAGCAAACAGGCATTAGCAAAGCCACCTGGTCTGTCTGGCGCAACTGTCTTTGCTATTGCTTTCCTAATGTTAGCAGAATTAAGAAGTTCAGGTCACCAGTACAGGCTTTGCCAAAAGTGTCTGCCACTAATGCAGTAGCAAAGGCAATAGTGCTAGGCAAACATCTTGAAAATATATTTTCTTTAGTTTATTATTGTACCATTCCAAGATGGCGCCGCATTGACTTTACAATCCTCTTTGCCTTCTTTTTTTTAATAACGCTTTTAATTGATTTTCAGGTCAAATTAAAAGAATACAACAACAACAATATTAACTGTGCTGCAATAACCCCAAACCCGTCCCAACCAGCCAGAAAAGTCAACAAGAGATGGACGTACTGGAACTTGTTCTCCGGTGATCGGGTATCTGAATAAGCAATCCAGCCCCCCAAAACCTTGTGTTTTTCAGGGCAGCCCCTGGATTTATTCACAAATCTTTTAGCTTGAGCAGCATTGTCCATCCCATTCAAGGCACGGCTGAGCCAGACGAGAGCACCAGTGTCGTGCAATGTCCTTTTAGCAATAATGAAACCCATACCAAGCAGCTGTCTGGTGTGGCAGCTCTCCCCCAACCCATTCGTCCATCAAACCCAACAGAACCAGTTTCGGGTCCAGGGAAATTGCTATGTCGACAAACCACAAAAAGTGCTACAAATTTGATGCCAGTAAACCTGGATAACAGGGCAGCACCAAACCATGTGGAAAAAGGGTGCCCATTGGATGCTGGCAGCGCCAACTTCACGATGGTAGGTTAGCATTCATCCTTTGCAACCCTGTAGGGCTGTAGTACACATGGTGCAAATACTTCAGTTCAATGAGGCATAGCTTCAGGGAGATAGTCAGTGCCTGAGGGGCCATTCTGCACTCCACCCAATCATCCTCATGCAAAGGTCCCACATCACCCTCCCATCCCTCCCTCAATGCTGTCATGAGGTCTGGAGTATTTTTAACAAGAGAACAGTACAAACAGGAAATATCCTTCTCCAGCTCTGATGCCATCAAGTGTGCCTCTGGGGAGTTATACTGGGGGAGGGGCTTCGAAGAGTCGAGGAAGGCCTCCAGCGCATGGCATAACTGCAGAAAGCGATAGAGCGGTGTCCTGTGCATGGTGTATCTACGAGATGTTAAAACGTGCACATGGAGGTGTCCATCCAGACATCCCCCACCATGGAGATACCAATGGGATCCCATGCCCGGAATCTCTCAAGAGCAGATGTGTGATGGAACCAGGACCCGGCCCAAAGCAGTGTCACCGCCGTCAGCACACAGTGCCACACCATCCAACCTGCAGCACCTGGTGCCAACTGAGCAGGGTCGACTGGGTTGCGGGCAGGAGGGTTGCGGGGGTGCTGTGACCATAAAAGAGAGCAAGCATGCTATGGCAGTCCAACGCACTGAGCTAAGTCGCTATTGAGGGGTCGTCCTGGCCCGCAAATAAACCAGTCTGTAATTGGAAGGCGGTGACTGGCCCAGTAATATAATTGTAGGTCTGAAAACTCATCGTATGGTTGAAGTACGCATTTACAGAAGGAGATCCGCTGCAGACCCCCTGACCATATGAAGCGCATCACCTCTGACTGCAGCATGTGGAAGAAGGAAGGTGAGATGGGGTATGGGTAATTCTGCAGGATGTAGCGGAACTGCAGTAGTGCAACCATTTTAAACAGTGCGCTCCAGCCCGCTACGTTAAGCGACAGCATCGCCCAATGAAAGATGTCCTTTCTGGTCCAGGCCACTAGAAGCGTTACAGTGAGGTCCCAAGCCTACTGCTGGGTGAATGCGATGTGCATCCCCAAATAACTGAAATGATGGGATGACCAAGCAGGACAGTAGCCCTAATATCCTCTTGAGCGCCATGGAGGGGAATGTAAGTGGACTTGGGCCAGTTTACTGTGAGGCCGGATGCCTCCGTGTATATCTGTAAGATATCTAAGAGACGCACAATTGAATTTTCAGGCTCACCTTTATAAACCAGGAGGTCATCCGCGTAAAGTGAAACAAGATACTCATGGCCATCAGAAACGGCAAAGTTGTGCATCCCGCCGAATACATTTCAACAATGGCTCTACGAACAGCGCGAATAGGAGAGGTGACAGGGGGCATCCCTGCCTCATGCCCCGCTACACAGGAATGATCCTGGAATGATCCGGAAGGCTCCTCGTTCATGTAGGCCCTCGCCTAAGGCCTGGACTAGAGCATCCGGACCCTGCGACGAAAGACAGGACCAAAGTTAATTCGTTCCAGGAGGCGGAACATGAACTGCCAGTGGACGGAGTCAAAGGCCTTCTCAAAATCGATAGAGATGAGGGCCCGACGATCTGCGCCATCACAAGACAAGACAATTGTGTTATTCACCAGGCAGAGGCAGTGGAGAGTACTAAGCCCCATTATGAACCAGTTCTGATCGGGGTCTATTAGAGAAGTAATGACCTTCACCAGCCGGTTCGCCAGCACTTTGGCCAGGATCTTGGATTCCGTATTTAATATGGAGTTAGGACTATAAGACCCACAATCATCAGGAGGCTTCTGTGGTTTCAGGATTACAGATATCGGGGCTCCTCTCAGGTCATAAGGATAGTTAGCCCACTCCCAGTGCCTCCTCGTTCATTGTAAACAATAAGGCAGTCAATAGGGAGGCATATTTCTTGAATGATTCTAGTGCAAAGCCTCCCAATGTTTTCCATGTAGAGAGCGACTGGAAAGCCTCCATAATCTCTGTGGCCGTGACGGGCTCCTCAAGGTCCTGCCTGTCCACGGCAGAGAGATGGGGAACTAGCATGTATTCAACAACAGGGTTGGAATGCTTGCCATCGGACACCAGACGGCCAGCGCAAAAACGCCCTAAGCAAGGTGCGAACTCCTGGGCCACCAAATGGGGGGCTGACACACTGCAGCCCATATCTGTCACCAAGTTGGAAACCAGACAGAGGACTAGATACCTGCCTGCCAACCAAAAGTTTGCCTGCCTTGTCTCCCAACTCATAGAGCTTGCCTTGAGTGGCGAGGTGCGCTAGGAATGCCGTATCCAACAACTTCTGCCGAAGAGTTAGCCTCCTCAGTTCTACCTCATGTCTCGCCTGATTGGTAGAACGGGTTGCAAGAACCTCCTCTGCCAGGCGGAACTCGTCCTTTAGGGTAGTGATTTCCCTTTATCTACGGGTCCGGGCAGCAGTCTGGTAGGACATTCTCTGTTCGCGGAGGGTCACCTTCAGGGCCTCGCACAGTACAGCAGCATAGTCCACTGTGTCGGTATTAGTGGCAAAATAATCAGAAATTTGTTGTCAGAGAAAGTCTTCAAAGTCGATGTCCATAAGCCACCAGGCACTCAGTCGCCAGTGTCGCGGTTGCTGTCGCTTGAAAGATAAGAGGGCAAGAGTAATCGAGGCGTGATCTGTCAGGGTTCGGGGGACGATGTGGGAGTAGATCCACCCGGCTGCGACCGTGGAAGGTATGAGGAGATAATCGAATCAAGTAGAGGATTTGTGGGAATGGGAGTAGAATGTGTATTCTCTGGCATGTGGGTGAAGCACATGCCATGCATCCGACAGGGCCATAGAGGAGGCCCATGCCTCCAAGTCAAACGATCGTGTGCCAAGGGATTGCTGGGGTCCAACTGGGGGTCCAGCATCGAATTACAGTCCCCCCCCCCCCCGGAGTGTAGGGCCAAGGAGATTGGAGAAGTAGGGGCAAAAGTGCCTGCAGTGTGGGGGACACAAACATGGGGGGGGGGCATAAATGGAGGCAATAGGCCAGTGAACACCCCTCATGCCAAAATGATGACAAAGCGACCCACAGCATGGCATTGGGATTTGGAAACCAGCAGGGAGAGGCACTTGTGCAGGAGAAGGCAATGCCCCAGGAGGTAGCAGGGTAGCCATCATATACCCTGGTGTAGCACCTGCGCTGTAGAAAAGGACATGGTTACTGAGTAAATGGGTCTCCTAAAGAAATACCACAAGAGAAGAGTGACATTTCAAGTATTGGACCACTGCAATTCATTTAATTTTATTATTAAGACCATTAACGTTCCAGGAGAGGGCAGTAAACAGGTCTGTATTTTCCATCATGGGGGTTGAGCTCTCAAGTGATAAGCCAGGGGGTCGGGCAGGACATGCAGCAAATGCAGCAAATAGCAAAAAGGAAAGATATAACAGAAAAAACTGTAATAGTGAACTAACCCCAGATCACCTCCCCCCACCCTCCACTTCCACCCCAGAGGCATCTGTTGCCCTTCATAACAACAACGAGCAATGTGGAAAAATCGAGACCCCACTGCCCCCCCCCCCCCCCCCCGAGTCCCAACCCAACCGAGCCGGATCTAAAACAAAGGATATAGTGGTGAAGGTGGCAAAAACTGTCATGAAATGCCACCCTAGGTTAAACAGTGGTCAGAGAGCACTAGTCCCCCAGGAGGACGCTCCTGCATGCCCGCTCCCCAGAGTCTGACAGCGAGCGCCTCCGGGATAACCGGTGCCTCCATCTCATCGATCCTGTGCAGCCTCTGGGGGAGGGGGGGGGCAACCCCCATTGGAACTCCCAAGGGGGGTGTGTTACACTTAAGTGACAGCTGTTCTGCACCCAGGAGAGGGCCGCCTTAGGAGTCTCTGAAAAACCAGGATCCGGAGTCATACAGCACTTTGAGACGAGCTGGAAAGAGAAGCATGTACCGAATGCCCCTGGACCGAAGCTGCTGTTTAACTCCGTCGTAGGTCCTACGCCGTTGCTGCACAGTGCAATTATAGTCCGGAAAGAAATCCCCGTCCCCCGGAGAATGGCATCGCGGTCCCAGTAATTCAAAAGCGTAGCAATAATAGGGCATTGCGGGGCCCTCAGCGGGGGCTGGTGTGCAAGTGAACGATGTGCCCTCCCCACAACAAAGCAAGCTGACAAGGAAGCAGAGGCTGGCACCCAGGAAGCCAGCCAAGTCTCCAGAAATGGTTCAGGTGGCTGTACCTCCACTCCCTCGACAAAGCGTAGATTACAGCAGTGTGCTCGGCCCTCTGTGTCCTCACTGTGGGCCTCCAATGCCACTGATGCAGTCGAAAGGCGCTGGACCGTCATCTTAAGTTCCTTAACCGTACCTTCCAGCTGAGAAATCCAGCCCTCCATTTTAGTGACAATGTCAGTTACTCCTCTCAAATCCTGGCATAAGGAGACCTCCACCCCCACCTCGCCAATCGTGGATTCCAACGCTGAACGGGGGTCCTGGATGGCCTGAATAGCGTCAGTACTGGCCGGAGCTTAGGGTAAGGCACGCCAGTTCCACAGGCCCAAAGGGGCGTGTACATGTCGATCTTAGTTTGCGAGTGGGAGGTGGAGGGTTTGTCGCGACCCATGGTGGCCCCTAGCAGGGATGGGCTGTTAATAAACGGCCACAGAGTCATTTACCTCTCTGCCAGGGGTTTCCAAAAAAAAAAGGGGGAGGGGGGAGGTAGAAGAGGAGGGATGAAAAGTGTTTAATAGCTGGCATTGGATTTAGCCATCGGGGACTCCACCAGAAGCAGCTGTCGCAGTCAGAGGAGGGTGCCAGAGGGGCACATCCCACATCCATGTACATGCATAGGGCCAACACCCGCAACAGGTTTCAGGCACCCCCCCACCGCTGCGGTAGGCAGACCAGAAAAAGAGGCCAGGCAGAGGACCCCCCCCCCAAGGAAGGGGCTGGGAGGCAGTTATTGCAGCAACAATCCAGTAGGCCCCAATTCGTCCGAATCACAACCCAGGACCTGGATATCACAGCGCCACGTGGAGGAATAACACCCAGGCCTTTCAGGTGGGAGGGGAGCCCCCCAGAGGGGGAAAGCCCCGGTACTGGCCTGCCGTGTGGTAAGGCAAGGGTAGCATGAGTAGCCAGGTGAACTGTAGAAGGGACGGTGCGGGAACCCCTTTCCAGGATCTGCACCGAGGGCCACCACCAAATGGGGTTGTATGCGGGGACCCCATCACAAAGGCAACAGGCGATGTGAAGAGAGTCCGTCCGGGATCCCAACCCTGCAGGTGCTCACGCAGTGCTGGACGGCAGAAGGAAGAATCTGCAGGCCGCTGGAAAAGAGGCACTGGTGCACAACCCCCGGGGCGGCGCCGTGGCCCTTAAAGTCAGGCACGCGGGGGGCAGTCCGGGAAATATCCGTAGGGGCTCCAGCCACATCCCAAAGTCTCTTACAGCCTCAGGCAGCCTGCGTCATCACCCCTCCATAAGCCCATGACTGCCGGGCCGGGAGGAGGCCGCTTGCCTGTAACTTCAGCCGCAATGCCCTAACAGCAACAGGTGGCGGCTGCAGCGCACACCCATCGGTGAGGGGGGAACAGCAGGGGCAACGGGACCACGCCAGCACCAAGGATGAATCCCTCTATGCCTTCTTTAAACGTTGAGACGTAATAAACTGGGAGTGGCAGTTGAGTAGCCTTTAACTTCAAAGACATAGAGACAGTGAGTAGAGGAAGGAGACAGTATAAGGCAAGAGAAAAAGAACACAAATGGGGAGTAGGGGGAAGTGAGATATGAGGGCAGAGAGTAGGAAGGAACATGCAGGGGAAAAACAAAAGGGCGATGAGGTCCCATCAAGTGCAAAAAAGTAAAATGCCACAAAAACCTTCATAGGAAAAATAGTTCCCTGGTATCAGTAATGAAAGGAGACACTCGTCCAATCAAATGGGATGCTGAAAGCAAAATGCTCCACGGCAGGGCAAACACAAAAATAGAAAGGAAAGCCATTGAATTAGAAGCAGGGAACTGAGAGAGACAGGAAACCAATGAATCCAGAGCAAGGGGCAGATACCAAGCTCACTCTGCATATATTGTATTGTATTATGCATTTATATAGCGCTTACTACCTGTTAAAACACGGATTTCAATGTTGTCTGTAGCACACAGCTAAAGCTATCTGTAGCAAGACTTCAAAAACATTACCTCGTTGTAGTGTGTCTCATTGTACTTTATCTTGTGTCTGTTTTTGTTTCCAATCCTTTTAAACCCTTTCTCAAACACCTGACCAGGGCATGTAATACGGAACTGGTGCACAGTGCCAGAATGCATGTGCACAACAGTGTGCCAAAACCAGTTCCATGTACCTCTAAAAAAAAAAAAATATATATATATATATATATATATATATATATATATATATGTTATGCAATCTGCGAAACAGAATCATGTGGTCACCACCCTGACTCTGGATCTGAGTAGCAACACATACCCCTGCTACAGGGTGCATCCCAGGTTGAAGCTCGCCATTGGAAGGGCATGTTTACCTCGCAATTTGATTTTGGCTTCCATAGCACCTTGACAGTGTTATGATATTTAATTGTTCATGGTATAAAAGCAGCAATGCTGGTATGTATCCGTTACGCAGGCTTTTGTTCTTCAAATGATGTAGATTTCCACATGCTGGAACAGAAAAAAAAGTACACAAGGAAATGTCTGTCGCTCCCACCAAGAAAGGAATCTACTTGCCAGGAGTAAATATTTGATCAGTTCTAGTATGGGAATGGGTCTTTAACAAAATTGTGAATTCAAACAAATGATTATGTTTAAGGGTGTAAACAAACTTTCAGGGTACTCTGACCCTGGAATGCCCACTCCAGCCTATGCCATAGTCATACGCTAGCTTGCTGGCTCAGTGGACCAATTCATTCACTGCAGTTATCTGTGTTTAATATCCAGGTCACAATTGCAAATCCTAGGGATGCACTAAGCCTTGCCACCACCTGAGGGCGATTAAAGAGAGCACCAATAAGTTGGGTAACAATAAATATCTAGTAACTGAAATTTTAACAGAAGACTCCTTAAGGGTGAACATGGGTTCTTCTAATACGGCTGTTGTGTTATTTACTCATTCAGTTAATTACATGAGTGTTTTCAGAGAATTTCAAAAGTGGTTCACATTCGTACAAAAGGCTATTGGCGAGTTAAGTTCAAATAGATTTGTGAGTAGGACTCTATATTTAAGAGATTGAGCTGTAGTTTATACATTATCATCCATTCTTCCATTTCCTCCATTGGGAATCTAGAAATCATATTGATTTCTTAACCCTGTTGGATTTATGCTGAGTCCCAAACTGAAGTGGTATTACTGCTCGCCAGACTATTACAACTTTCAACTAAATATTATATTTCACAAAAAGTAGCAATCAAGTTAATGGTAAACATTTATCGCATTTTTATGCACTCTTTCACCTTTTAATTTGATTCAAAATGAGGTGTAAAACATATAAATCCCGTAACAAGTTGGCATTCAAGATGAGTAATTACCATGCTAAAAATTGTGCTATGAATTTGAGCTTAATAATGGAAACATTACTCTTTCTCTTTGTGACAAATCGAATATAAAAATAGGGATATGTGTTAAGAAATCAATATGATATGATACATTGATATTCACCGATAAATTAAGGAAATGAGACAAAAAGAGACCATTTTTTTTCATAATGGTAGTTTGTGTATTGCAATTATTACAGTGCAATACATAACTAAACAGCCTGAGTTTTCAGTACAAAAAATTGAGAGTATCACCATGATAAAAGTTTTTATGAATGTGCTGGACTTACTGTTTTTTGTGTAACTTTTCTTTTTTGAGTTTGAAAACAGTACAAGTTAAGGATTCAATATACTGTAAATATATCTACCTATCTATACATGTGTATAAATATCTATCTAGCTATCTGTATATATATATATAGATATATATTATTTTTTAGGCTCAGATTTCACTCGTACACAACTATTGAAATTCAGCAGTTCTTGTTACCCGAGCTAACTATATCTTACGCCCCGCAATGCACTGCTTATGATCTCACATTTTACATCCCTCATGACATTGTCAGTGACATCAGTGATGACATCTCAAATGACATCATTCAAAGAACCACTCACACACACATACAACCTCTCACACACCCACATAACCACTCACAAACCCATACAAGTACTCACACAACCACTCATTGATCTATAGAGCCACTCATGCCCCCACTCACTCACCAATGCAGCCACTCACACATCCAGTCATAAAGACATACAGGCACTTACACACCCACTAATACACCCATACAGCCACTCACACACAGTCAGTCACCCATGTAGCTACTCGCACACAATTTTTCATTTTAATTTTGTACTGTATGTTTGTTATGCACTTTTATGGTTTACACAACCAAATAAAGTACTTTCACATGGCTACTCACACACCTACTCGCTCACCCATAGTCACTCACACAGCCACTCACTCATAGTTACTCACACACCCACTCACTTTCTCTAACAGCTATTAACACATGTAGTCACTCACCTCATGGGCTGGACCCGTTCCCATTTGAACCCAGGACAGAAGAGTGGACTCCAAGGGCTACTTGGCTAGCCTCCTGTTAAGCTACAAGGACATAAAAGCTGCAAGAAACCCAACCCACCTTCCTGAAGAGCCCGACTGGCCAGTTCAAATTGCTCTTGCCCTGGATCCGGCTGGTGGCTATCACTGGAGTGTGTCCTGACCCCCAAGTGGTGCCTCCAAGGCCATGGCGCCCTTTGATAAGTGTCAGAGTGTACTGCACCTGCCTAACCCTGAAAGCTGGAACTTGGAAACTTTAAGGATTTTTGCCAAAAGCACCACAGGCTACCACCAGATCGCCATCGTACTGCCAGCTGGACTAAAGTTGATGGTTTGCCCCGCTGAAAGGATCCTGACTTACAAAAAAGCCCAACCTTAGAAACTTCACTGGGCAAAGGTGCCAAAAGTATCCGGTCGGGGAGGGACATTCCTTCGGCATGAATTTCGAATTTCTCCTGCCCAAAGCTTTCCAGCCAAAAGTCAATCTCATCGGGACTTCGTCTGATGGGTATTCGTAAAACTCTCAAGTATAAAGTTGATGTAGTGAAACACTTGGAAAGTTTTGAGCAGTTCTGTAAAATGGCACCAAAGGTATTCAAGCATTTCTTATAGGATTGTGATGTAACCATAACAACAGAGTTGGTATCTGTACTCTAATGAACTAGATATCGATATAGAAATTAACAGTGCAGTTCATATGTCCAATGGTGTTAATGCAATAAACGAGGCATAACAAATGCCAAAAATTCACTCAGTGGAACAGTGATCTCACTAATGCAACCACACAAAGACAGTACTTGTTTGCAGTGCTGGGAACTTCAGGAGTTGCACCAAGAAAGTTCATGTGACATCTGAAAATTAAGTGACCGCAATATCTTCCACAGCAGTCCTTTTTAAATAGTCATTTGGAAAATCTCCCTGCATATTACAATTTTAGGACTGACCAAGCATCAGTCATGGTGGCATAAAAACACACAGCGGATATGGCATGTAAAAACATCCCATCTTACGTGAATAGAACGTCAAAACATGAATAGTATTCACGATATATTGGAAATAACTGGAAAGCAAACTAATCTATGCAATTTACATGTACACTTGTCCACAAAAAACACAATGAAAATCTTGCTCCGCTACACTGTTGCGGAGAAAACGTCAACAAAAACAATTGGGAAAATATTTTCGATGTGGCGAAAAGAAATGAGAAAATATGCAATGCAGACTCCACTAAAAGTAATGAGACTGTCCTTTATGCTTACAATCTGCTGGGATACGCCTGGAGGAACAGGCGCATGTAAGGAAATCAAAGACATGCATAGATTTTTATGAGCACTCCAGGGGATTTTTATGAATTTCCAAAAGTCAAAAATCTATTATTTCAAAGACGTAAATTTATGTTAATAAATTTTTCAGATACTTTTTGTGATTCTGACCATATGTCACAGAAATATATACATGAAACCTTTGAAAATTATCAACTCTTGCCTTACAAAATGACTGTCTGGATATAACTTAATGTTTGAAGAAAACATAACAAAATATCTCAAACTCCTCATTATCAATAGAAATACTAATCATAGTTTTTTAATACTTGCCTTTTCTTGCTAAAACAAGGCCAGCTAAGCCTGAAACTGTGATAACACCGATTTTTGGAAGAAATTCAGGAGGAGGATTCTTCAGGTAAACATAACTATCTGAAAAACAGAAAAAGAACAGGTTTGTATCACCTGGGAACTGAAAGATTATGGCAAACCCCTTCCTTTCCGTTTGTTATATGAATATTATGTTAGAGTCTGGTACATGGTGCATGTTCATCCACCTCTACAATGCAGTCTTTACAACAAAAAAATGTTCTGCCGCGAATAAGGAGTGATTTAAAATTACCCAACACGATTTCTCCAGTAATTAAAAGTTTATATCTTTGAAACGATTATTTGCTCTTCCAGATATGCAATTCTAATATTATTGATTCATTTCTTTCAATTTGTAAGTAGAGCTGCATCAAGCTCTGCTTTTTTAAGACTAATCACACTGTGTCCCTATACACGAAATAGGTTGGCTAAAATGTGAACACGTTTCTCCAGTAAGATTACCTCTTCATAGGTAGGAAACCTACTGTTTTTGTTGTATTTACAAAGAACCCCAGTAGATCTGATGGATATCAACAACAGTCAGAATTTCAGGGGTACTCTGGTACACAAAATGTACACATTGGGAATATGTGCCATACGTCCTTTTTGCATGGATAAATCAAGTTAAAAAGTCAATCTCCAGTTTATTTTGCTTTGTTTTTTCCCTCCACGGGGATAATAGCTTTCCTCATGGAGAAACCTCTTCATTTAACACTACCTTGTAATATAGTGATGTTAACTCCGTTTTTACGCCCAGGGAAGGTGCATTCCACTGACAGAGACAAATCTGTATGTGTTTCCACAGTGGTAATCAACCTGCAAGGAGTATAAGAATATCCAGAAACCAACAAAATTGTGGGTGTAAAACATACTCCTGCTGGAACCATCACTCTAGGATGTCGATATTTTTTGTGTTGTTGATGCAATTTGTGAAAGATAAAAATCATATACCTCGACTCTTAGAATGAAGATAAGCAAGTTGCCTTCATAAAAGCACTGAGAAGCTAAGTAGCACTTGTGTGTATAAAAACATTTGTATATCAGGCTTAGATACTTAGTTAAGTATTTTCTCACATTTTATGTGGTTTTATTACATTAATGAAAACGGAAGGTTTTGATTAAAACTTCAGAAAACAAAAAATTAAAAAGACAGCAGAATAAATCTTTATTTGCTACATCGCTTTATACAACGTAATATGGCAGCTTATTTTGGATCACTTAGAAATTAATAAACCAAGCTTGTGATGCTGATTTTTGGACTGGGGAAAGAGACACAGAAGTGCTTGAACGAATAAACTTACTCCAGGAAGAGAAGAATGAATGTGATAAAGCAATTTCCAGGGAAAACGTTGCGAGGTCCACATGAATTTCTGGTCGCTTTTTATAATGGTTAGGAATGTCTGCTTGTTATCCTGCAACCGGAAGGCTGATTGGGTGCGTAACAATGGCTTATAATTCGGTACGGTCTTAAATAGGGCAATTATTCCCTGGAATATGTCACTCATCACCTAGAGGAAGCGCAGAAATTGCATTGACGTTGTGTGCCATAGGAGGGATAATCGCACAGTTATAACAACTTGA
Organism: Calotriton arnoldi; assembly: GCA_963921515.1. Lineage (NCBI taxonomy): Eukaryota > Metazoa > Chordata > Amphibia > Caudata > Salamandridae > Calotriton > Calotriton arnoldi. Next base: position 1,568,955 of record CAWUFW010000585.1, on the reverse strand, counting down.
TCAGGCAGGTCTTTGATGACATCCGTGCAGTGCTAAATTTCAACACTGGATTAAAAAACACAAGAAACTCTGGTGATCTTCCTAGTCATGGAGGTTGACGAATTGTTCCATTACAAGTATCTACGCTTCCAACAGAAGCTAATGCAGTACGGTTCCAAATTTTTAAGTATGTGCTGACTAGCTGCATGGTGACTTAAAGCCAGAATATAAAATGTCCTAGCTATTCTGAAGGAAAGTTTCAATTCTATTAAGGATGCGGAAGCAAGGATTATGCTCATCTCTCATTAATCAGCAGCCTTAACAAAAACAATGCAATCAAAAACTACAAACCCCATGAGTCTTTGCAGTAAATGTCAACACAACATGCATAGAGTGTGCCCCATATAAATGGCATTAAGGAACAGCACTTCTCTTTTTTCGTGGAAAACATCCTGATCCAGGCATTTCTTTCAGAATTCTTGCTTTAGATCTGCTTCTAGGAAAAACAAGCATGAAGCATAGTTCTTCCGATATAATAAACATCAATCCAAGTATGTCAACAGACAAAAAAGGGATTTAGCAATCCTGTCAATACATCACTAGATAAACATTGCCACCAATTGTTCAGCAGTAACATGGCAATATTAATTGTAACTATACTCATCCAGAACGCCGTAATCTCCGTCTGATAAAGGGAGGGTGATATGATAAATCAGTCAGAGGGATAATCCTTTCCTCCGCGTCCTTAATAGAATTGAAAATTTCCTTCACGATAGCTAGGAAATTTTATATTCTATGTCAGGACGGGAGGCTCAGATTACGCTAGTTTGAAGCCATGCCTGTAATGGGTTTAAGGTAAAAAGTCTTTAATGTAGAATCTGAAGACCAATCTGCTGCTCGGAGAATATCTACCAAATGGACCCCTAGAGAGAAGGCCTTCGAAGCCATAGCTCCCCTTGTGGAGTGAGCCCCCGAAGGCCGATGTGCCCGCACCAGCTTCTTGTAACACCCATCTCACCCAGCGGGCGATAGTAGTTGCTGAGACCGGTTGAAAGTTTTGAGAGATATAAACAATTGATCCATCCCCTGAGGACGATACTCTTCAATCATGGTCTCATAAGCTCTCAGACAGCGCACCACACACAATTTGGGATGACCAGGGAAAGCCAGATAGTGAATTACCCTGGTGTTGGACTTGGCGAGTCAGGAAATGGTGGTGGATACCCCATTCGGGGTAAACATCCGTGCTGTGATATCCAATGCCCGAACATTGGGTACCCTCTAACAAGAAAGGAGGCATAACAGCATCGCCAACTTACCTATTAGTATCTTACAGGATTGATATTGGTTATCCTGCCAAGACCGAAGCATTCGTAGCATTACGTTAACGTTCCCACAGGGAGGAGTATTTCGGTACAGGTGGAAAACACAAACGAATACCCCTCAACAGGCGACAGACCAGAGGTTGTTCCACCACCGGAATGTCATGGAGAGGCACATGTCCCACTGATATAGCTGACCTACAGGCATTAATCATGCGATATGCCAATCCTTGGCCAACTAACTCGGACAAGAAGTTAACAATATGCACTACATCTGTCCCCACAGGATCAAGATCCCTTTGCAGACACCAGCGGGACCATTTGAGCCAGGCTGAGCCAAATCTCTTGACCGTAGTGTCAGCCCACGCTCTTCTGATGAGAGGTAACCTCTGTCAAAAGGCCTGGGACTTCCCAGCGACCCCTGTAATCCTCCAGGCCATCAACCGGAGAGATACGTCCTGAACCAGTTGGTGCAAGTAGCCATGGGGATCCATCAGCAGATGATGAGTCTGGGGAAGTGGGATTGGAAAATTCATGGAAAGTTCCAGAAGAACTGAATACCATACTTGCGATTTCCAAAGCGGCATCACTAGGATCACCTCCGCCTTCTGTCGTCTGACTAATGCTGTGAGTCTAGCGATCATCAAGAACGGAGGGAACGCATACCCCCGAATCTGACTCCAGTCTTGCAGGAAGGCATCCGTGGCTTCTGCCATCAGATTCGGGCACCAACTGAAGAAGGGCGGTAACTGATAATTGAGTCTTGACGCGAAGAGGTTGACTTGACATGGAACCCACTGATCCATGATCTTCTGAAACGAGGGATCTAGTTGCCACGCACTGTAGTCCTTCAGGTGTCTCGCCTGCCAGTCCGCAGCTTGACTGAATTTCCCCGGTAGATACTCCGCTGTCACAGACAGCTTGATCTCCAGGCAACGATTCCAGAAATCTCTGGGAAAATCTGCCAGAACCTTGGACTGAGTGCCCCCATTCCAGAAATCTCTGGGAAAATCTGCCAGAACCTTGGACTGAGTGCCCCCCAAGCGATTGTTATACCGCACTGCTGACACGTTGTCCATCTTCAAGAGAATGGAGCAGGATACTTTGTTGGCCGCTAAACTGTGCACCGCGAAGGATTTTGTGAGGAGTTACAGACAGTTGATGTGGATAGCCTCCTCATGTCCTGACCACTGTGCCCCATCCCTGCCGACTGGCGTCTGATTCTATTACCATATGGCCCTGCCATTCGATGCATGCTTATGGTTGAGTCACCATTAAAATTTCGTCGGGGCCTCTAGAGAAAGGGAGATCTCTTGTGCATACGTCAGGCCCCTCCTGAGATGCTGTGCTTTCAGACGTTTAAGAGCACGGAAGTGCAATGGGCCTGGAAAAATCGCCTGGATGGACGAAGACACCAGTCCTACAATCCTGGCCAGATGACAGAGTCTCCAGCATCTTGTACCATTCCTGACATATGAGGAGCATCTTCTTCTGGGGTAGTGAGAGCGACTGTCGCACCATATCGATCTCAAAGCCTAGGAAGGGAATTTGTTGGGCTGGAACAAATTCTGATTTCTGAATGTTCACAATGAACCCCAAACCTTGAAGGAGGGATCAGGCCGTCTGGAGTTGGGCAAGTAGCGTTGCTCTGTCCTGATGCATCAGAATGATGTCATCCAGGTATAATATTAGTCTGACCCCTCGTTCTCGCAGCCATTTCATGACCAGCCATAGCACCTTGGTGAAGCAATAGGGTGTGGTGGAGAGACCGAATGGAATTCAAACACATGTCCGCCCCACTCGAATTTCAGAACGTCTGTGGGTTGAGAAGATCGGAACGGTGAGGTAGGCGTCCTTCAGATCGAGCCTTACCAACCAATCGTTGGGTAGCAAAATATCCTTAAGGAGATGTATACACTCCATTTTGAAATGGCGAACACCACCCACAGGTTGAAATATTTCAGATTTATTACTGGTCGGTAGCCCTTGTCTTTGTTCTCCACAAGGAAAATGTTGCTCAGGAACCTCCTGGGGTAAAGGGAGGAATCAGTAATTGTCCCTTTCTCTAGGACCTCCGACATCTCTCAGTCGACAACCTGCATCCCTTCCTTAGAAAACACCAAAGGTCTGGGACGAATGTGTTGATGGGGAGAACCGTAGAACTCTATGTGGAATCCCATCACTGTTTTTATCACCCAGACATCCCTTGTTACCGCCACCCAGTTGTGCCTGAACCACTGCAGCCTGCCCCCCCCCCCACCCTGTGTAGGGAAGAAGGGATACTTGCTTACTGGTGGTACCACCTGGTGCATTGCTGGCTCTGTGGAAGGCTCCTTTAACTCCCCTACCTCTGTCGTGGTCTTGGGAGGGGTTTAACCCTTCAAACGTCTTCTGGTCTTGCTCACTGGATGGATCGGCAAGTTTGGTGTTCATGGGAGTTGGAAGGGCAGGCCTGCCAGAGGAGTGCTCCCTACCTTTTCCGGCCCCTCCAAAAACCTGTTGGTTAAACACCTTCCGGATGGCTGGTTGACCTTTATCCAGAGATGAGAAAGTATTCACAAGGAGTGAGAACTCTTTAATGAAGGGTTCCCCGAAGAGGCCCCCATTCGCCACCGGCCCAGCTTCCGTGGTGGCCAACTCACCCAGTCTGGGTTAAATTTTGATGAATAGTGAGCAGCGACTCTCCGTTGATAAGGCACAGTTAGTGTTGCCTAGGAAGCACAGGGCCCATTGGGCCCAGCCTGAAAGGATAGTGGGGTCAATCATGTGGTCGGAATCTTAGGCATCTTTGGCCACATCGCAGACTTTAGTAAGTGGGCCCAGGATATCCAGTACTTTGTCCTGGCAGGACCACCAGGAACTGTCAAGGCCCTTCTTAGAGTCCTTGATGAACTTGGTAATAAAAGTCACCATTTTGGCATCAATCTCAGGGATGCATGCCACCTTACTGGCCATAAACCTCCTGGTTTATGGGCTTCCTAATGCGATTAGCCACGTAATGCACTACCTTAGAGGCGAGGACCCAGTCCGCGGATTGGGGTGGTAGATGTTTTCTGGGTTCTGTATACCACGTATACTCTGGGAGTCGTGTTTGCCCTTATCCTCTAACCTGGATTTCTTGATGCCGCCTTCCGGTTGCCACGGTCTGCTCGGGCCTGGTTCTTCGCCCTAATCCCTTTGAGGGGTATCTGAATCGTCCCCGGCATTGTCATCTGTTTCCAGATGGGAGCAGGAATCGTCCTCGGTGGTATCCCCAGGCTGGGAATCTTCTTGCACTTCTAGGGCATCAAGATGCCTCTTCACAAAGGCCTGGTGAAGCCTTTCGAAGGTGTCACAGGAGGGAGTGGTCGCCCTAACTTTGGCGGCAGGTCTGGCTTTGCCCTTAGGGGCTTCCTGAGGGATGCAAACCTCAGACGTTTCCCATACGGGGGTAAAAGGCTGCGTTGCACAGTTAACTCAATCTTCTGACTTAGGGGAGCTAAAGCTGAAGAGACCACCCTCTCAAGGGATGCATCTATGGAATCCACAAATTCTTCGTGGATGGGAAGGAGCATCTGCTTCTCCTCCATGGACTCCCAAACATCAACAAATGCACCTGCCATGGATGTTAAGGTGATTAGGGAGGAGTAACTGGAGAATAATGGGAAGAAACACGATAATACCTGCACAGACAATTTGCAGGGGCCAATGCTTGTTGGCTAGACACTGTTTAAGTTGCATGGACTCGCCCTTCTAATGATAACAAGGCTGCACTGTGATAAACACTCCGTGGGTGAAACTGCTTATCTGGAGCAGAAGAAAAACAGCAAATGCAGGGACAGTCCAGGGGATTAACTCAGTCTCACATGCGCGAACTGAGGAATGTCTTCCCTTCACTGTCAAACGGAAGGGAAGACCGTGCCTCTGCGCGCAGAGGAATTTGAGGAGTGTGGCAGGGAGGGCTTGCCCTTTCCGACGGCAAGCTGCACCCTCTACTGACCTTCCCGAACACTGTGACAGGAATGTGCAGAATGCTGGTTGAAGCTCTGCGGCTTTGTTCGTGTGTAGTGCGCCCCCTAGATGACCCAACCTGAGTTAATATACCAAGTTGAACCGCCGCTTCATAGCAGAGCAATTCAGCTAAGTAAAATGCATCAGATGCAGTGGCGTAACGAAACTTGAGGGGACCCCCCCCCCTGCAAAGTACACTGTGGGGGCACCACATGCTCTGGACCCAGTCAGGAGCTCTCAGGACCGCCCGTGCACAGTGCTGGAGGGGGCCCTCTGAAGCTCGGGCCCCCCCGCACTGCTGAGGCTGTGGGCTATTGTTACGCCAATGATCCGATGCCTCTAGCGGCATCTGCCTACTACCGCAGTGCGCGGAGAGAACAGAGCTCCCGCTGAGAGGCACAGAGTCACGCTAGCGCTACAGAGGGGTAATTCCCTATGACACCTGAAAAAAAGGTCAATATAACCCCCAAATAGTTGCGATACCAACATTAATCAACATACATATAAAGGAATCAAGAAAGGCACTTATCTGGCTGCTGAGCATCAAAGAAAGAGTAAGTGCTGTAACTTGATGCTGTTTATACAAGACTCACTCTATGGTTGCTGTGTTGACTTTTATTGCAAAGACTCATGGGATTTGTGGTCTTTGATTGCATTGTTATTGTTAAGGCTGCTGAGTAATAAAATGAAAGAGATAAGCATAGAGAGATGAGCCTCCGGTCCTGACATAGAATATAATTTACTGGAAGCAAACTGGAGCCAAGTAATATTTCTAGATGCAGAACTCCATATCGAACTTCAGTAACCCTCCAACTCCTAGCACATATCATTACACTGAATCTACAAATGTTAGGGGTGTGTTCACTATGATTGGAGAATAAATATGCTCTATTTGTCAAATACAGTATTTATGAAGAGTAATTCTATGTCTATGAACATAGAAAAGAGGTGGATAGGTGTCCAGAAGTATCTGGATTTAAGACAAGACAAACTTAATGAGTGCAGCTCATTAAAATAACACACTAAAGCAGCAGAAGCTTGACATTCATTCACTTTTAGTTAATGTCTGCCGGGATCTGAAACAGTCAGATTTTTATGCTATAACTTGGATGGCTAGAACTGTCAAATAGAGATGAGCTGCTATGCAGTACCATTACATGTGGATGAAGTGTCAGTTAAAAATGCAGGAAGGGCGCACATTAACTGATACACAATGGTATCTTGGGGCAGTCCAACTGAGAATGAGAGTGGAATGGAACCGATGGCGAGTGGGGGGCAAAGAAGAAATGCTAGACAAGACATAACAAATGAGAGGTAACCACTTATATAAGCAAAGAGAGGAAGATGGCACCTAGGATTTGACAATCAAGAGAGTTGGAGATGGAACAGTGATATATTTTGCATGACAAGGAAAAGGAAAAGACAATTTGTGTATCATCAGTATAGAATGTAAGTGGGTAGAGCTAACTGCATCGGGGTTGCGTATGTAGACAAGAGCAGTGGACTCGGCATTGCATCTTGTCCTTCGTCGTGCTGGTGTGAAAGAGATGGTAAGGAGTGACAGGAGCAAGATACACAATTGATACAGCAATAAATTCTAGATGGAAAAAAATGCGAAGTCAAAGATGCAAAGGCTGCATTGTGAGACCAGAAGAGTGGGGTGGTCAACACTGTGAAATGCTGCAGAAAGATCAAAAAGAAAAAGGACTGAGGATCACAGTGCCAGACTATGTGACATGAGTTGTGAAAGAAAATATTTTGTTCAATGAGCAAAGCGAATATCAAATTACAATGAAGATAAAAGGGAATTTTAATCAAGTAAAACAAAAAGCTGGTGATGTGCAACAAATCTGAAGAGCTGGGAAAGAAAGAAGTAAAGAGGTGAGGGGGAAATTGCTGGGATGGAATGGTCAAGAGCGGTTGCTCATTTGAAATGGGAAGGGTAGTAGCATATGTGGCAATTTCAAGGCAGGGCCCAGAGCCAAGTCAAGATATAGTTGGTGAAGGCATAGCACCTTTGGCTCAATTGAGGAAGGATTTAATTCTACTCAAGATACAAGTGTAAAGGAAAAAGGAGGACACTAGAGGGAGTGGCAACATGAGAGCGCCCCTAGGAAATAAAGGAAACAAGTAAAAAAACAAGGATTATCTAAAACAGGTGTGATGGAAGTTTGTTAATACATTTATTTTCAAATATCAAAGGAAAGTGGAGTAGTGCAGAGTGAGGAAATGAGCAGCGATAAGTGGAACGCTCTGAAGAGTTCCTCTGCCACCTCCCTGTGTTCCAAAGAGGATGCAAGCTGAGCAGACTAAGTAAGTTTGAAAGGGATGTGGGAATGTAGGAGACAACTAGATGTGACAAGGCATGTTAGATAGCCACATGCAGGTCGCTACCTTTCATTACTCCCCTTTTCTTCTGTTTTTCCTGCGGAGCTACGCAACAGAAACAAAACAAGCATTTGCAATGCAATAGGTCTCCCATTTGCGAGAGTTTAAGCTTTTGGCATTGTAAATGACACTGCCTTTTATTTATCTGCTTTGATAATTAACACATATATAAAAGGCATTGTCATTTACAATGCCAATTGCTCAAACTCTTGTAAATGCGAGACCCATTTCATTTCAAAGAAGTGGCCGCCATTGTCCCGGGCTGCTTGGAAAGTGAAAGCACGCATGGCACGCTGAAAGTTGCAGGAAAGCATGTTGTGCCTGCATTGGGAGAAACACATTAGAGAAAATAGTGCTTACAGACTAAATAAGACATACCGTGCAACAACAGAAGTAAAAGGGCCCCTCCTCATGGGAGGTTACAAATGAAGACAAGGCGGTACTAAGGAGGGACTAACAAGGCTATTAACGAATCCGAAGCCAGCAATGACACAAGCCAATGAAAAATATGGGCGGAGAGTGGGCGGAGCTTCAAGGCCATACTCGAATACAGCATGCCTTGCAGAGCAGCGCATGCGCTGCCCAGGCTCGACCTAAAAAGAGTGGGACCAGTTTTCTGTTTGGGTTATACTGTCGAAGTTTAGAGTTACCGGCAATTTAGTCTTTTCAATCTTCACCATGACTTAATTGCATTTGTTATTTGATTATACTCAACAGTTCAATAACACAACCAGTTAGTACCCTAATATAACATCTATTATCATTACATTTTATCACACTGCTGTTCTATTTTCAGTTTGATGCATGCCATCTTACTTCCTGTATGTATCAGATGGGCCCAGGGGTGACACTTTTAGGTCACCCCATCTCCTTTACACACACTACTGACCCGTTATAAACTTAGAGGTCAAAGGATGACAATCATGTTTTTGTGTAAACCTGCCTGAATTTTAAATAGTAGTTAATGCATTTCTTTCTTGTGTTTCACATTCAAGGTGCAAAGGGAGGGCTCAGGGAGGGTAAGATGGCTGCCTGTACAAACACTGAGATAGCGGGAGTTGTGGGGACGTTTGAGGCTATTCTGAATTGTGATTAATTCGAGAAAAAGGGATTAAGTATACGTGAAATGAAAGAAAGAGGATGAAAATATAAGGGTAGGAAAAGACCCAAACATGTTGTGAAGAGGGTTGGAATGTTCGGAAGAGAGGTGAGAAGGTGAGCGCATGATGAGTACAGTCAAGCTGTTGAGAGAATTCCCATAAAATCAAAAGAGGATCACAGAAGATAACTTCAGAGGGGACAAAGAGAGGAGTAGGCAAGCACCAGTAGATAACAGGAAAAGCAAGAGATTAAGGATGGTGAAGTGAGATATAGCAATAGACAAAGGAGGTAAAAGTAGTAAGTGTTACAAACTGGATTGTATCCAAGAAGGATGGTAGAGGCTATGAAAAGCAAAACAGTGGGAGGATAGAGCAAAAGGAATGCACATATGGGACACTTAGTGAAGCAGAGCAACTGGAAACAGACACTGGTGAATATACTGGCCAATGACGAAAGCAATTTTTTTGCTTTGAAAACAAATGGAGAAAAGAACCCACATTATAATTCCATCCATAATCGTTTAACATCCCTTAATTTCAAATAACATCTTGGTCACTTACCTTTCCCAAACTGAATGGTGCTCCATATCCCATTTTCAATTGAATGATAAGCTCCCTAAATAAAATAATAAAGATGGAATACTTGAAAAAGTTATGTTAGGGAAAGGGGATTAGGGAACAAACACTACAACCCATTTCAGAGGTTATGCATTTATTAAAATATTTTTACAAAATCACTAAACATCATAATATTGTAAAATAACTCCAATGTTATTTTTTCATGCAGAACATAAAACATTCATCACTCCTCGAACAGTTCTACTCAAATAGCAGCACATCAAATGGAGACTATCCATAGGAAAATTAGGAAGAACTTGGTTAGCTCTGATGATCATAAAAAAATAACATCAACTTTGTTACTTCTATGTGGCAAGCTCTTATCCATTGTTCACCTACTACTGGCTGCTAGCAAACTAGTGGCAAGACTACAAGCTGATTCTGTAGTTGTTCAACAGAGCTTTGTATGCCTAAAACATGACCACGTGCAGGCATCTTACTTGAGCAGCCACTTTTCCTTGTGAGCATGCACACTCTTTCAAATTTAGTTCTTAATAAAAGTATACTATTCGGTGCTTTAAGCCTATGTCCTGGGTTGGCAGGAGAATGTTCATAACTGTAGCGAGCCTGCAAGCTAAGTGTAATGGAACAGCCATACACATAAGTTTGTCCTACTTCTGCGTTCAGGCTGTCTTCCATTACCATACAATGGACAGAACCCACATCATATAGAATACACAGGAAGGTGGAGAATGCAGTATTGGGCAGCTTAGACCTAGGAAAGCATGTTTCAATGGTTTTCTTGGCCAATCTGTGTAGCACTCTGGAAGAAAGTCTCAAGACAGCAGTACATACAAAATGTGTGTGTGGTAGATCCTGTTACCACCCGCATATTTCTCAAACAGGTATGAGCCTCCTAAATGCCACTGATGGATAGTATAATGATCCACTGTTCGCTTCGCCGAAGGTTGATTTTTTACCATGTTGAATCCTTAGTACACTCAAGATGTGTAATTGCTGCTGACACATGTTTCACTCTGGCAATTAGCGCCATCGAGCTTCCTTAAGGCTGTGGTAAAAAATATTTGGAGGAGTGGGTAAAAAATAAAGAATAAATAAAAATTGTTTTGAAGATTCTGTTACAAATTAAATTTTAACTTATTATGACCTACAAAATGTGCTTGCTGGGATCCATATGCAGGATTCCCAATAAGGGTACTGTTCTTATAGTTACATGAGGACAATTTCCTTGCAACAATACGACCAACATTTTATTGTAGGTTGGCCAAGTGAAGTAAAAGGATTTCTACTGGTATCAGTTGATCAAAGTAGTGCAAGGTATCAATTGATAATCTTAATAGTCGTAAATTAAAGTATAATAGCATTTAGGGCTCTTTGGCAATAATATTAAGAACACCAACAGGCATAATACTCTGTAAGTGTATCGATATACATTGATTATCTTTTCAACATATTACATTTAAAAAAGCTATGAGCCTAGTGACTATAGTGAGGGGCTTCCTCTCTAATTATTGCGGTAAAGGAAAGGTAAAGTTTGCTGTGTGAGCACGCTTGACTTTGGTAATGCAAGGATGTTTTCAAACGCAGTGGTATAAGTATTTAAATACTTTTGGTAATATAAAGAATAATAGCCACAAAAAAAGAATTTGCAACTTGGGTTCACATGATATTGGAAAGGGAAATAAAAGAAAAGGAAAAAACGACCAAAGAAAGGTCATAGTCTAGTCCATTGTGAACTATAGTCTCTGTTGAGGAAAGGGGAAAAAGTCTGCAGCAATCAGGAAACAAGTTACTTAGAGTTAATCTAGGAAATATTGTGCAGGGCAATACAATTACAAATGGCCTAAAAATGTACAGTGGGGATACCGAGTGAGGCATGCATAGGGAGTTCAATAGAAATAAATAGGAAGGCACAGATGGTTGTGCGTTTAATGGAGACTGTACCGTGAAGGCACAAAACATTTGTATGAATAGATCCACAAGGTCAATTACTGAAAAGGGGCGTTTTCACCGGCGGTCACCTTGTGGAAAACGTGTAATATTTTTACTTAGCATATGCAACAGCCATTTTGGCTATGGTGTCCATTTAAGTTTCCTTCGTAATTATTTCGTCTTTTCACTCTGCTTGTGTTCTCTATTTTTGTTGACTTCCTGACTCAGCTAAAACAATGTACGTGCTGAGGGTTTATAGCTGTCAGTGCACCTGGTCTCAGATGTTAACTGTCGACCATTTACTGCTGCCATAAGCATTCCTGCTCCCCCTCCCACTTTGCTGACCACATGGTTATTCATCTGTCCTTGTTTGCTGATAGCTATTCCTAAAACGTGTTCTTCCTATTTCTGTTCACACGCTTACAGTGCAGAAAACTGGTATAAATGGGAAGATGGTTTGTGAATTCAGTGTACTACCTCCTGCAACACTTGAGAGTGTTGTATGGACGTAGTCCCGCTCATGAGTGATTAATAAACTTGTTATTTATTCCAACTCCAGTGCTGATCTCTATTTTGTTGGTCTTTGAACCCGTGGACAAGAGGGTGACCCTGCACCAGTGTACCCCTAAAAGGTACATTTCCACAGTTGGCGCCCGACACGTGGGGCCCCATCGGAGACGCGGCCGTCCGAAGGAGGGGTCTTGATGGAGGACCGAAATATTACTGAGGAAGCGCACTGCACGAGGAGACCTTTGTCTTTGCAGGCCAACGTGACTTTTCCGGTTTTACCGATTTGACCCTCCAGGTGGTGGCCGGTCTCGACTGGGGTTTTCTTTGGCGCAAATCTGTAGTGACCATTAGGTCGACCAGAGATCGGCAGGTGGGAGTTGGAGTCTCCTGTTTGGTAAGATGGCTAAAGCGGCACTCTTGATTTGTTAAGCCTGGGCTTTTTGTTTAAATTTGTTATTCAATCTTTGCAAAGTTTGTAGTCAGGTAATGTGGAGATTTTTCTCCTTTTGGAATATTTTCTTGGAGTAGTAATATTTTACACATATTTTGGTAAAACATGCCTGTTCTCAGCACACTCCGTAGGTGGTGTTGCTGTTCTGGTGGTACCAAAGAAAAAAGTCAGCCGGCTCCCCCAGAAGGGACGCCTAATAGAGATATGCATGTCAAATATGGTATTTCTTCCATAATGTACGGTCCACTGTGGAACAAATACACAAAGAAAGATTCCGATCTGCAATGGCCAGTGAATGGGTCATTTGATCTTAAAATGGTTCAATATGTAGAGCAGTGTTTGTTTAAAAGAAGAAGACGACAGGATATGTTTGACTGTGTGCGTATGTGGGAGAAAGAAGTGCGAGAGAGAACGAAGAGAGCGGAAGCTATAGCAGAAAAAGTACAACGTAAAACGATATATCAAAAAGCACTAGAATTAAAAAAATAAAGAAAAGAAGGAAAAAACAGAAAAAGAAGATAGAGAACGTCGATTAGAGATAAATGGCCAGTATCCTATTAGGCGCCCTCTCTATTCCCTACTTGATACAACTAAGGATGATTGCATCCTATTAGAACGTCCCCCACCCCCGTATAAACTTCACACTCCAAGTGCCCCTGATGAGGTTTCTGACAACGAGCATTTGTCTTCAGACGACAAAGAACAAGATAAACAAGATGGGCGACAGACTCGCTCTACTTTGACTAAAGCAGAAAAAGATAAATTAAAACTGCTGCTAGGGAGGAGGCTCGTCGGTCTCACGCGGCATCGCTCATTGTAACTATGGTTCAACAGTGGAACAGTGCAGAGCAATTTTATTTTGTAGAAAAATTCGTTTGGGAGGTAATATTTGATTATAGACAAATTTCTCAGGAACTAGAGCCAGCTGATATAAATACTGATTACTAACGATTAACAGAGGGGACTTTTCCTTTTTCAAACCTATCTGATATGATTAGACGAGTGGTTAAAATACGAGACGCAACATTGCGTTTACGAAAGGAGCAAGAATTAGCTAGAAAACAGAGGTATAGAAGCGGTTCAATCTCAAGCACAGAATGTAGATGCTCCGGTGGAAGAGGCTGCACCTAGTAGTACCACAGTTACTGTAAAACCTATGCGTGAAGCTGCACCCCTGTATGTTCCTCCAAAGGGTGCGGGAACAAATGATGACAAAACTTCGGATGATGCAAAGGGATATTTTATATATAATTGGGTTTACACTCCTTGGAGTAGAGCTGATGTGATGGCTCTTAAAGCTGCTTTGCCCGACCACCGGAAAAATCCTGCCGCCTTCTATGAGGAGGTGGAAGGAGCCACTAGCTCCTGCACCATGACTTTGCCAAATATTGATATGTTCTTTGGGCTTATTTTGCCCCCTGATATGTGGAGAACGATACGTAAAATAGATGATAATGTAGCATATGGTGATACTTGGGAACATTTAGAACAAATAGATGCGGAAAGGGAGCCTGCGCAGAAACCTCAGAAGGAGATATTAGATCTTCCTAAAGCTATTGTGACTAAGTTAAAGACTCTCATACCTCCTAAGAAAATAGATTGGACTACGTTAGCATCCTGTAAACAGAAAACGGATGAGTCAGTCTCTGATTTCTTTTCAAGGTTTGAGGAAACATTCCATGATTTTAGTGGTCAGTCATTGGCCGATGATACGGGTAAGCATTTGTTTGTCGATAAATTTGTAGCTAATATGTTACCGGAAATAGCTAGTCGCTTAAAGGCCAGTGAGAGTTCTTGGACTACGTCTTCCCCAGTTTCCCTTTTGACTATGGCCCAATATTATGAGCGACAGGAACAGGAAGTGAAAGGCAGGGAGGATAAGAAGGATAAAGCTTTAAAGACGAAAGTTATGTTGGCCCAAATATATGGTCCACCATTTAGTGGAGGTGGAAGAGGCGGACGTGCAATGTATACACCTGGAGCACCCCCTCTCCCTCGAGCAAATTTGTCCCCTGATTAGTGTGCTTATTGTAAAGAGACTGGGCATTGGCGTTCTGAGTGCCCTCTTTTGCGAGGTCAGCAGTACCAGCGGGGAAGGGGAAGTATGAGAGGACGCCCAGGGAATCAGGAAGCAGGGGAGGTACAGGAGCTCGTCCCAGGTTTGAGGCAGTTGAACAAGGACCAAATTACTCTAATACTTTTGATAGACGAAATCAATATCAAATGTCTGATTATTCTGATGAGGTCCTTGCAGATTCTGATTACGCATAGGGATGCCTAGGACGGGGTAAGGAACCGGTTGAGGTGCCAGTAGATCAAATGGGTCCTTATGTTGACGCAAACGTCTTGGGCTCAACTGATCGTTTCTGGTTGATACAGGGGCTACCCGTAGTGCTCTGTCTAAAAAACTGGTTCCTAGGGCTCCCCTGTCCGGCATAATGATAACATCGATAGGATTCGATGGGACACCTACACCTAGCCCACTTTCACAGCCACTTGAATTCCCCTGAGCAGTGTGAAGAAGGAACACTGTTATTGTTATCATTTCTTGCATCTCACAATCACAAAGTCTCGCGAAAGAAATTGCAATTTTGTAGACAGCAGTTTACCTATTTAGGTCACCTCCTGTCTAAGGAGGGACGTGCACTTACACCAGATCGCATTCAGACCATTTTAGATACTCCTGTGCCCCGTACTCAGAAGGATGTTCGTGCACTGATTGGCCTCACTTCTTTCTGTAGGCAGTGGATCAACAGTTTCTCGCACATTATTAAACCTTTATTGGCCCTTTTGACTAAAGACACTCCGATGCCCCTCCCATGGACTACTGAGTGCCAGAGCGTCTTCCAATAGTTACGCCAAGCCCTTTGTTCTGCACCAGTATGAGTGACTATTTGTCCCAGTTAACTGATAGCTTTTCTTCTATTTATCAGCAGGTGCGGGAAGCTCCTCCTTCGTGAGCCCTGCTGTGCTGACAGATCATTGCGACATTTTGGTCACAAAGAGAGGACGAGCTGCGTCACCTGAAGGGCCTGAGGAAGTCTTCCCGGACCACAGATCCCTGGTACATCCAGATATCTGCTTCGATCCAGGAAGAAAGACATTTCCTCGGAGAAAGAGACTGTTTGAGCCACTGTGCTGGGTGGTTAAAGACTGACTACAAAGGGGGGTAGCCTATTAGTGACTACTCGTCTCAATGTTAGTGAAGAAACCAACGCCTGCCCAGGACCTTAGGGCATCATCTATTTTGTTGTTTGCCAATGAAAATGAGCTCGCCTAAGAAGGAGATCGCTGAGACAACGTTAAACAGCTGTACAATCTGCATCCTTGATCGGACTTTGACTGCTGCCATCATCGCTACTGTAATGTGGGTAGTGGAGGAAGTAATGCCCGGAGCCTCCTTACCTAACATTACTGTTACATCACTTGCTGCAAAAAAAAGCACCATCATTTTGATTTGCCGCAACATGAACAGGGATACCGGCAAAAACTGAGAAACAATTCATTCCTTCAAATGTTGCATCAGACACACCAGCTAAGCAATGCTACTAACTGTTGGGTTTGTGGCAAGATTCCTCCTCATCAGAACATAAAAGGAATCCTGTTGTCACCGCTGCCATTCTCTCACAATGGCTCATGCCCAGCTTGGTTCAAACTTCTATATGCCTCTAAAGTATTTAATCTCTCAGAAACATGGGATGTGGGTGACCTCAATGCCAAACTGAACAAAGTCTGTTACCCCGATGAGGAAGGGGACCCACAAGCCAAAGGAACTGTATGGGAAATGGAGGAGTATCGCAAAGGAGATTCCTCCACAAGCTGTGTTTTCCCCAACACTCGAACGGCCAAGGGTAATGGGCCTCCTGTTATCGCTGTTACTAGAGCCCGAGCAAATCTTTGTGTGAGCAGTTTTGGCAGTATTCCAGTGGGAAAAAGTGACTGTACTACAGTATTGAACATTACTGGAACGAACAATAGCAGTTTTCTGTCTTCACACAACACTTATTTCATTTGCGGAAGTAAAGGCTACTATCATCTACCAATTGGATGATCCGGAATATGTTATGTATCCTTCTTGCTTCCTCCTGTGTTCTTAGCACCTGCATCTTATCATAAAGATCAAAAACTGTTTAATGACATTTCCTTGAATCGATTTTAAAGAACTCTAAATAATGATGAAGTGGATCAAACTGACACTGCATTATAGCAATATGTTGACTTTAATTTGGGACTCTTTTTCTTTGTTGGTGCGGCTTTAAATAATAGGAAGATCAGACGCTTGACCCGTGTAGTAGTTGCTGTGTATTTATCCCTGACCACGCCCCTTCTGTTCATGATGCTATTTCCAAAATGCATAAAATAGCTACTGAGATACATCAAGACTCAGGAACATGGACTTGGGCTGGATGGTTCTGGAACATATTTTCTGTATGGGGTCTGAAAATATTGTCGGCCTTATTCATAATTATTGCAATTCTCTTCTCCTGTTGTTTATGTATCCAAGGCAGACCGATGCTTTGTTCCCTCTGTATTTCTACTTGTACTACTGGTCTACCATCAAAAACGAATGTCCAAAATGTAAATGCCCGTTTAGCAATAGATCGAGAAGTTAGCGACATGATGCTAATTGATATACATGTTAGTTATCGTACCCCTTTTAAAGCATAAGAAAAATGTCTTAGCTTATGCTAAAAGGGCCATCTGTGGAAAACGTGGAATATTTTTACTTAGCATAAGCAACAGCCGTTTTGGCTATGAATGTCCATTTAAGTTTCCTTCGTAATTCTTTCGTCTTTTCACTCTGCTTGTGTTCTCAATTTTTGTTGACTTCCTGACTCAGCTAAAGCAATGTACGTGCTGAGGGTTTATAGTTGTCAGTGCACCTGGTCTCAGATGTTAACTGTCGACCATTTACTGCTGCCATAAGCATTCCTGCTCCCCCTCCCACTTTGCTGACCACATGGTTATTCATCTGCCCTTGTTTGCTGATAGCTATTCCTAAAACTTGTTCTTCCTATTTCTGTTCACATGCTTACAGTGAGAAAACTGGTATAAAAGGGAAGATGGTTTGTGAATTCAGTGTACTACCTCCTGCAACACGAGAGTGTTGTATGGACGTGGTCCCGCTCATGAGTGATTAATAAACTTGTTATTTATTCCAACTCCAGTGCTGATCTCTATTTTGTTGGTCTTTGAACCCGTGGACAAGAGGGTGACCCTGCACCAGTGTACCCCTAAAAGGTACATTTCCACAACCTGGCTGTTTCACCTGCCTGCATCAGCTAACCTGGCACATGCGCTGGGGTGGGACTTCATCCCCCTGCGTGCACTGTGAGCAGGAGGGGCCTTCAGACTCTACTTCTTGGCCTTCAGTTTCCCGCTGCTCGGGACGCGCCCGGGCCAAGATGGGCCCATCTTAGCCCACCATAGCCAGACAGAGGCTGGGCCGGGCTTACTCTCTTGATCTGGTGGTTTTTGAGCCCTCAACCTCACTAAGCTGACCTACCTGGCATCTCCCAAGGTACTGTGTCCCTAATTTGATATCTTGCGTCCCTTGCAATTTGGGTACAATATGGGAAAGAGAAAGGCTGCTTCGGGGGTTGCCCTGGGCTCCCAAGTTCATACTCATTCAACCATTGACAGTTTTCTGGTGCGTGTAGTGGACATTGTTTCCAATGAAATAAAGTTGGCGGAGCGCCGACTCTCGCTCGTGACTGTCACTGAAGACTTACTTTGCCACTGCCAAAAACGTCCAGATCACCCCTCATGAATAGCAATGATCCCTCCATATCTATGGCTCAAAGTATAAGCATTTCTAATTCTCCTGTGATGTTAGCAGCGGCCCTACATGGAATGGCCTAGTGTATGAGGCCGTCCCTGCCAACGGTTCTGGTAATGGCTCTGCAAGATCATCCGAATCTGAGCCTGTGGTGAAGCGAAGGAAAACGGACTCAGAAGTTAAAAACATCAAACAAACTCCGGTGACACTAGGGCTCGAAGACTTGACCACCTTGCACATACTAAGCATTGACCTCTGGGGTGGCTGGAGTACGAACCTTAGCAAACGTTTGGACGCCAAACTGCACCGGGTCTATTATAGGCTAGCTGCCATCGAGGCCAATTTGTGTTTACTAATAAAACCAGGAGAAGGCTGCCTTGTTTCTTCACAAGCAGCTGTTGCGAATCCACCAAATGCCAGCTCAGCACCATGCATGTAACTCCCGTCTGACATAAGGGGTGCTGGGCCCAGAGGTGGGGCTAACACTGAAACCTTGATTTCAGCCACGGCCTCAGAAGCAGACAACTTTGTGTCCCAGGGGGCTGGGATTCAGGCTCTTCCCGGCAGACAGCCCAAAAGTCAAATGCTAAAGCCAGCCACCCTCCCTGAGATTGATCTCCCCCCGTCATCCTGCCCCTATGCAATTATTAAAGCTAATGTTCCTAGTCTCTTGACTGACTCACCTGAATCAATGTGGGCTCTTAAGAACAAAGTAACCCATTGGCTGAACAGCAACATGAGTCGCCAGTGGGACTTCCACAACGAGATTCTGTATGTACGGTGGGTGGTATAGGCCACTTGGAGAGGCAATTCCCAGGAGACATCATAATCATTAATGCTTGTAACCCTGCAGTTGCAGGGGAAGTATTGGCCTCAGCAAGAGCTGGTATGGTCAAACCAAGTCCAATTAGAATCTTGACACTTGGTTTCTTCTACAGAGACTTATCCCAGCCCATCATCAACCCCCTAAGAGGCAACAATTTCACTTCCACCTACCCCAACCCCTTCAAACTAGATTTCAGTCCCTCGCAGGTCTGGATGATAATGACTGACATTCTGGAATGGACGGTGTTTGTGCTGAAGATACTGCTGTTGGGGTGATTAACTGTTGTAAGACTGTCGGTTCATTTGGTTGAGCAGCCTCCTTTCCGAGGTCGACAATTCCAGGCCCTCCATGTTTAGACACTGGCTCTTACCTTCTCAAGATGAATTGTAATGCCCTAAATATGGATGTGTGTGGGGCGCCTATGGATGGGAGTGGAGGCGGGCCTGA
This sequence comes from Calotriton arnoldi, assembly GCA_963921515.1. Classification (NCBI taxonomy): domain Eukaryota; kingdom Metazoa; phylum Chordata; class Amphibia; order Caudata; family Salamandridae; genus Calotriton; species Calotriton arnoldi. The sequence continues at coordinate 1,549,652 of CAWUFW010000585.1, read as the reverse complement.
TGTACCAAAGAGTGATAGCCTGGATGAGATTGAGCTTGCCACAGTCCATGCTGATGACAGCGACAGTGTCCCCCATGTGGGGGTAGGGACTACTCCTTTTCATGATGTTGCCAGGGAAAATGAATGTATGGACGGGGTTGACCTGTCGATCCTTGCTGAGGTTGCGGGTGTGGGTGCGGAGGGGGGCTCATCCATCTACAATCACTAGGCTGATATCCTGGAATGTAGCTGGTCTGTCGTCCAAGTTGTCCTGTCCTGAGTGGTGCGCCTTTATCGATACTTATGATATATGTATACTCCAGGAAATGTGGCCGACCACCCAAGTGCATTGCTCTGGGTTTGTGGCATTTAGTAAGGAGGCCATTTCGTAGGGCAGGAGTAGGTCAGTAGGGGGGTGTAACAAATTGGGCTAAAACAACTTTAATGTGTTGTATCAAAGAAAATCACGTTGGATTCCCCCGGACCTGGCTACATGTTACATCTACATTGTCTATTGTAGGCCAACTGCAAGCAAGTTAGAGTCTGGAGTAATCCAAATGTTATCTGCACACTTGGCCGATCTCTCATGGTGAGGCCGTTAAGATTGTGGAAGGTGACTTCAATTGTTAGTTTGAGCCCCTGGACGCACATGTGGAATTCCATTTAACTGAGGAAGATCAACTGTGGCATATTCCTACACTAACTATCCTCCCCATAAAAAGATGGACCCCTATGGCCCTCCAACTTAATTCCCTAACACTGAATGAAGGATTGAGAGCTCAATCATGGTCGGATAAAGAAGGTAAACATACCTACAATAGACCACAGTGTACAAGTCTCACTGACTACTTTCTACTTGACCTCCGGCTCTGGCCTAAACTAACTGATATTGAGGTCTTACCTCGCTAGGCTAGCGACCACAAAGTGCTTGCTCTAGATCTCAGGAGCCTTACTTCAACTGCAAAATCAGACGATAATGAGCCCTTTGACAGAAGGTGAACAGTGGCCCCCAACAGACGAAGGATAAGATGGAGTGCGCTATCGAGTTCTAGGGAATCGATTGCCAAAGTTTATAAAGTAGTCAATGATGCGATTGGAGAGTTGATGTTATTATTAATTATGCTCATGGACCATAGTGTGACCCTGTACAAGTACAGTAATAACCATGCCCAAATGTTTTTTAACTTAAGGCGTCACTTTTTCATAGAGGCTAGATGATCAGCTAGGCGGTGTAGGGCCCCAACCTGGTACAACACAAGATGCAGTGAGGCTCGGAAGGCGCTAAAAGGCACAATCAAATCAAACGATAGATTAGCAATTCAAGCAACCAGAGGGGCATATAAAAACGCTATAGTGGCTGCCAAGAGAGAGTGGGGAATCAAGAAATGGGAGGGTCTCCTTGCAGCAGCTAAGAGAAAAGACTCTAGCTCATTTTGGAACATTATTGCAACTGGTTCCCGTGATGGGCTTACTCCTGTTGAAACTCACATTACAATGACGGAATGGGCTGCACATTTCTCTAATTTGTATTCTCTTGAAGAGCAGCTTGAACAACCTGAGCCAGACACCTGTGATGTAGCCCCAGTCAGCTATGACGGACCACAGCCCATCACCAGAGCGTCTGTTCTGCTATGTGGCCTGCAGGAAAATATACGTTTTGGCCTTGGAGAAATAAGACAACCCATTAATAAGATTGTGCGACACAAAGCCCTTGATAAGGTTCCTAGAGACCTCTTTCTGAATGAGATTTTACCACTTTCTTCAATGTCATACTGAGAGGGGCAAAGATCGTCCCCATTTTCAAGAAGGGATCCAGAGATCTCTCTTCCAATTACGGCAGATAAGCCCAACAGTGCCCAAAAACTCTTCTCTCGGGTCATCTTGAGCAGACTTCAAGATTGAATGATTGCCTCAGACATTTTGACCCGCCTACAAGCAGGCTTTAGAGAGTGTACCAGTACACTGGACCAGGTCTTCCGTTTCATTTATTATATTGGAAGATTGTACAGCTAGGGGGTGGGCGACTTTAAGTGGTGTTTGTTGACCTTAGGTCAGCATTCGACCTCGTTCCTCGACTTAAGTTGTGGCAAACTCTGGCAGGCATGGGGGTCACACTCTACCTCGCGAATATGATCAGAAGGCTCCATGATAATAACTTTGCATAAGTCAGATGTGTAAAGATGGTGGCGCAAACTAATAGATTTCCGGTAAATAGGGGAGTCAGGCAGGGGTGTCTCCTTGCACCTACTTTCTTCTCTTTGTTCATAAATGATTTGGTAAAGTACATAGATCATAGTGAGTCTGATGCAACCCGCCTGGCAAATATCAGGGTTCCTGCCTTGATGTTTGCAGATGATATGTTACTCCTCTCTAAATCCCCCATGGGCCTACAAAAAATTCTCGATAGGTTTGATCATTTTTGCAGAGCGAGAGGTCTAGATATTAACCTTTCAAAAACAAAGTATATGGTTTTCAATCCTTGCCATACTACCCACTCAAATCCAACACTAAGGGGGAGCTCTTTGCAGCAAGTCCCCACTTTTGAATACTTGGGTGTAATCCTGACTGAGCACCTCAAATGGCAGACCCACATCACAAGGTGCGGACTAAAATTATAACAAACCTCTGGAGGGCTGCTGAAGACACTCAGGACCACCCAATATCTGCCCGTTTCTCCTGCCTTGCAGGTCTATAACCACCAGTTGTTGGGATCTGCTTTGTATGGGGTTGAACTTTAAGGATGCAGGGAGGTACCCTCCTTGACTGCTACCGAGAACCGCTTTATGCGGCAACTGGTTTGACTGCCATTAAGTACACCACTGCTTCCCTTGCGCATGGATTTGAGTCTCAAAAATGTCTCTGTCATAGCGAAGTTATGGTCCATTCTGTTCTGGAGGAGGATCTGGGCATCCCCGGAATTGAGTACTTATCAACAGGGTTTGTCAGAGGTGTTGCATCTGCTAGGGGCAGGCAACCTCCTGTGGGATAACGACGTGAGAACCACACTGATGACTATCTGTCTCTAGCACCTGTGGACCACTCCAGAAGAGGCATGCACGATCTCTACAGACCAAGTTATGAAGGCCTATTGGTCACATCAAATGGGCTCACTGCACAGTCTGCCCAATTTGGGCTCAGTGACGCAGGCTTTTCTCATGCAGAAAGATCATTTTGCTCTAGAACAGTTTATGGATGGAAAAGAGCCTAGTAATGCAAGGAAGCTCTATCTCCAATTTAGATATGGGACCCTTCCCCTTGCATTGCACACTGCCAGGTAGGTACGTCCGGCGAACCAAACACATGGCCATTGTCCATTCTGCAATTCATGCAGGAAACTATCAAACGCGTTCTATTCTTCTGCCCTACCTATCAGAGTACTAGGATGAAGTGGGTGGTCCCACTATGTCGTAACTTTGGGGTAAGAGAATTTAAAGAAGCCGTGACAATTATGCAATCTGATACCAGGCAATTTGCTGTTTTCGCAGTCTCGATGTTTCTGACGGCTATGTGGAGGATTAGGCAAGGAGCACTTTAACCGAATACTGAAATGCACTTTATATGGTAGCCATTTAGCTGATAATACCACGTCTTAACCTCCCTGCTTTTATCACTATGCAGTTTCATTCTTTTAGTATGTTTTAATATATTTTATCACATGAAACGTCATGAATTTATATTCTTCTTTTTTGACTTTTAACTTGTGCATGTACAGGTTAGCTTTTTTGACTTCTGATGGCGAGAATCGCCAAATAAAGATTGAATTAAATTGAAAATCACAAAAAGGAACAAAACACCAGTTGGGCAATTACATTAAGGCTAAACATGAGTGTATAAATGATCGATATGGAATAAAAGCAAAATTATACCAAGCAAGTTGTGGATATTTTGAACACTCATATGAAATACTACAAGAGTGCTAGAAGCCTTCACAAAATCGTTATTGTTCAACGATTACTATGGAGGCAGATCACTCCCAGAAGACTATTAGCCCTTCTCGAAACAAACTATTATTATTATTATATAGAGTTGTACAGTGCATGGCTACCCAAAAAGGGTTCCCCAGCGCTACGCCACAGTTTAGGTACCCAGAAACATAACAAGGGCTACTCCCATTGCCAGAGTTAAACCAACCAGGTTTTAAGCTTCTTGCAGAAGACCAAAAGTGAGCGACAGGCTCTCAGATCGGAGGGTAGGGAATTCCACAACTTTGGGCCTAAAAAGCAAAAGGCTCGGCCTCCTTGCCGGGATCTCCTAACTCCAAGAACTGCAGCAAGATCAAGATTACTTGAACGCAAGGACCGGCTAGGTGTGTATGGCGACACCTGGAGATCTAAGATAGGTGGGGCCAGAGTTTGAAAGACATTTATCCACGTAGCATAGTGCTTTGAATTTAACATGACTTTCAACTGGTTGCCAGTGAAGTTCACGAAGCAAGCATGCTAGCAGTGAGATAGAACTTAGGGGGATGAAGTAAGACTCTTGCAGCTGTGTTCTGCACTATCTGGAGCCGCCTGAAAAGGCTCTTCGTGATACCTAGGTAGAGAATATTTCCGTAATCCAGCCTGGAGATGACCAAGGCCTTGATAATGGTTTTCTGGGCAAAGATAAGGAGACATCTCAAGATTTTCTTGAGCCATCTCAAGATACTAAAACAGGTAGCAGCCACATTGGTGATTTGGTGACTACTGGATAAGCGCTTATGAAGCCAGACTCCCAGATTCTGGACCACGGGTACAGGAGTGGGGGCAGTACCCATGGCCTCAGGCCACAGATGTGGGCCCCAAAGATGGGGGGAGGTTGCCCAACAACAGAACCTCAGTCTTTTCCAATTTAACTTCAGGGAGTTAGCGTTCATCCAGGAAGAGACTTGTGTGAAGCAGATATTCAATGCCTCGGTGCGGTGGTTCTCCCGAGATGACAAGGAGACACGATCTGAATATCGTCAGCGTAGGAGAGGAGAGTGAAGCCACACTTTTCTACAATGTCCGCTAGTGGTTCTACGTACAAGTTGAAAAGGGTTGGACTAAGAATGGAGCCCTGAGGGACCCCAAAAAGTAGAGGGTGCGGCTTAGAGCTATGTTGATGGGTGTGGACTTGAAAGACGCGATCTGTAGAAGAGCTCAGCCAGGACAGGGCCGTGTCCTGCATCCCCATGGCCTCCAACCGTTGCAGTAGAGTTTTTCTTGTTCACTGTATCGAAAGCTGCGCTAAGGTCTAGCAGAATCAGTGCAGCGGCTGCAACAATAAAATTGGCAGATCCAGTCTAAATGCAATCTATGGACTTAATCCTGTGCAAAATTCCTCAGAATCATTTTGTCTTATGGAACACATGGTAAGGTTTAGAAGCTCACTAATGCATCTGCCTACACCTATGGAGACCAGGAAGAAAACTTTCAAAAAAAGGTGCTTCATATAACCAGAAGTCACACTTTTGAAGTATTTGTACATCAATCAGTCCAGAATAAGGGTTGACATCACTTGTGGCCGTGGGAGAATGACCCAAATAAAAAGGTGCACAGGGCTATCACTTTAAATTTAGTAACCATATCGGTGGATACAAAGGATTGTCTTGACTTGTTTCTGTAAGCCCCAGTGACCACAAGGCAGGACTAGTGGGACCAGCTGCATGCCTAATTCATCCAAAGGGACCCCTTCTTTTTGCGAATGGATTACCTCATTCTTTGAGGTGTTGGTAAAATATCAATGTTTTTGTGACCGGAGATTAGATACCGATTCGGAATGGACGCCTACAACATACCCTTTACAGATACCGAATCAGTATCCATTCACAATCCCATTCCAGGAGTGGATAAAACTTTTCCAATTCCTAAAAATGAATTAGAAAATAAGAAAAGGCATTTTAAAGGTTGCAAACGCTGAATTGGAACATTTGTGACCATTAAAATGCTTAGCAAATCTGGGACCTATGTTCTCAAATTGAGTCGTGGCATGGCGATGGACGATACACACTCTAAATCCAAGGAGAGGGCGTCCTGCATCTGGTGGAAGAGATGCACACTTGTCAAAAAGATGCAGGAGGTCAGAAAACCAAACATGGAGAATCCAGCTGGGGCCACCAAAAAGACAGAGCACTGGGAGTGTCCTTGATCGTCTTGCAAGACCCTCTGAATGAGAGGAGTGGGGGGTGAGGCATACGTGCCAGTCCTACTCATTAATCCAACATAAGTCCATCTCCAGGGACCCAAACACATAGGCTGCAAATTGTTCATACCAAGTTTTGGTATGTTGCACAGCAGTTGATGGTTGGGCATGTTCAAACACCGGGGTCAGGAAGCCCTGAGGAATCTCCTATATGTTAAAGGGGTGGACAAACTGCTGCATCTGTTCTCTCTTTGGCTCTCAACCCAAGCAATGAGGGAGATCAACTGGAAAAGGTCAGGAGAGATTGTCTATTCATACAACTTCAATGGTATAGAGTTATAAAGAGCACACGTCCCCTTGTTTTTGGAAAGTTCTATTTTTTTCCATGATGTGCTGCTCCGCTGGTGAACTTACTACCAATGTCAGCTCAGAAGCCCTTTTAGAACTAGTGTATTTGATTGCGACCTTCTAAAAGTGATTTCATTATTGTCTTTTCCAAAAGTGTAGAAGCACAAGGTAGTTGGGAAAACTGGGATCGATTGATCATGGGTGAGAATAACAACTGCTTCTTTATGGGAAATACAAGCTATGGGCTGCATTGCAGATGCATTAATGATGAGCTAGATCTTGGGTAATGAATGTCGCGTAGTTCATCATGAGTAATAGCAGGACATACATTATGTCGTGAGCTAGATGGGTTGCTAGAGACAGGATCCTGGTGCCAACACATAACTTTTATTGGGTCTGTTCCTCTTCAATAACATTTTCCTCTATTGCACAAGCAGATGATACCTGGAACAGTCTGCCAAATAATACAGTTTCTTGAATAAAGGTAGGAATTTTTTTTTCTTAAAATCGCTTAAGCAACACACACTCATATTCAGTCTATTAAACATACTACTATGACTTGTTTGTTTTTTTTCAAACATTCTGGTCTTGAGTGAAACATCAGAGAAGGCATAAAGCAGACCCTCAGTGGGCTACACCAAAAACAATCTGTCCCCACATAGTTCTGCTGTTTCTCCAGTTTTGTAACAACACTTACTATTTTCTCTTGAGCAGTCCACCTATTGGAATACTTGAGGTGTCCACTATGGTACTGCCTGATTTCCCATTTAGCCACTTCTATGGATCTCTTCTGACTGTCTCATGTCAAGACTTGAATCCTGCCCACTCATATCCAACCTGCAGCAGCTGTTCTTATAAAGGTATGGCTTCTTCACCTACTATGGAATTTATCAACCAGTGCAGGTAGAGTAGTTCACAAAAGGTTTGTTGTCTTACAGAAGCTAAACCTGTTTCTTGTGAATTTTAAAACACATCTTGCAAGGCAATCTTAACACTCTTGGACTCTAAAAATGTTGATGTGAAGCTTGGCTTTCTGCTGAGCCAAGAGGTAATTTATTAAAAGGCTCTCAAGACTGAGACCCAAACTAAATCTTGAACAGTGTGATTCCAACAAGATAAGTGATGTAGGTGTTTGAAACCTATATGTGGACATGAAAAGGTTTTGCATTTAAGGTGCTCCATTACAACTTCTGCGTTTAATGAACAGAGTAATCAACCCTGATAATAAGATGCAGTGGAATACAGGTGAATCTGTGAATACCGGGTGCTAGAGAAACTGTGTAGTTTTTAAATCAACTAGTGCTTCTTAACTGTGGATCTATGGAACCAAAACAAAGGTTACTCTATAAGACCAACTCAACATTTTTGTATTTCACATTCTAACATAACATCAAGAGCTCCAACCTTTTCAGTCTTTCCTTCTTACACTAAAGGGGGCAACTCTTCTGAAGTGAGCTAGTTCTGACAGGCAGCTTACAGACTTTTATTGATGACTTTGTCAACACCCTGCTTTTGTGCTTATACCAGTAGCAGGATGTTCTTTGAACAGTATGGCAGGAGTGGAAGCACCCTGGTGGTGGGGTTATTGCACAATCTGCTTCCAAGAATCAGTTTGACATAATTTCCTTCAGTCCTGACACCAAGTAAGTGGATATGGTTGACTGTGATGTCGAGAACAATAAGTCAGTCAAAAGGTTGGTTTAAATTAACCTGATAATGTTGAAGGAAAACTAAACTTTTCATATTGTGAATCACATTTTTGAGCACCAAGCAAGCAGGATGCAGACATGGTGGGGTTATAAATGCAAAAGAAATTCATGATAATAAAAATGAGTAGTGTCGGTAATCCTCAGAGTTTCTATGGGGAGTGTATGACAAAACTGCCATTATAAATAATGGTTAAACAGCCACCCCCACAGGGTCAGGCAGTGATTAGGTAAACTGCTAAACCCAGGTGGTAGTAAATTAACAAGAACGAGGGTATATCATTAAATTGCAATAATGCAATAATTGAAGATATAACCAAACTAAAATCTAATACGCTATCCCTGACTGTAATATATGATGCTTAGATCCATCCTTGTTTTCAATTGCATGGCATGAAACAAAAATATACAGTGGGGTGGAGGGCAGGGATTAGATTTATTACAAAGGCTAAGACATATCAGAACATTTGAGAAACCAAATGTCCTTATCAAAGTAATTTGTTAAGTGCACATATGATTTAGAGGTATTCGTAAGTGTATGGCATGTGCTAACAGCATGGGAACACGTGAAGGTTGTACGACTCGTTCTTCATTACAGATGTCAGAAACCAGAATGGGATGGAAGGTCAGTTAAAGACAAGCCTGCCTATCGGGGACCTGTGCTATTCACGGTGCAAGATGTTCAATGCTCCAAGTCTGTTTTTATAGAATTGCCCTGCCATGACAGATGACCAGTTTAAAACGGTTCATTCCCTCCCAAGATGACAAACCCTGGCTGTCCCGGTATGCCTAGGGGGGCGGGAGGGGGGGGGGGGGTCGGGGTGAATGGATGACTTACAGACAAGTTAGTGTTAGGCACACACACAATAGCAAGTTTTATAAAAATAAAATAAAATAAAAACTTGGTCCTGTGGAATTAAGATGGTGGCAAGTAAGGATTCTAGATCAGAGATCGAGGAAGGATGTTCTGGCATGGAAACACACTGGACCTAGTATTCAGCTGTATCCAGTTCATGACCCAAGACATGGGCTTGCCACCCCTTCGGAACAAGCAAGGTGCCATGTGAATAGGCTTTAATACATGTTTGATAATGTTATGCATTACAATCCGTGATATATGTTAACATGATCCATTAGTTTTGGTACTTTACTTATGTAGCAAAAGAATGCTAGACCTAGGTCTCTTGGGCCTAAATTACGGTAAGGTTTGCAGCTTCATTTGTAAGCTGACAGATGTTGTAAATAGTCACACATTATTCTAGCTCACGGTACATTAGCTGAAAGGAATATTTTCATTCTCTTGTGTATTTTCTGGTGCTGTAGTCTACTTCCACGACAAACCTGTAGAAGTTCTGTAGTGCCAGAAGCCAAAATAAATGGAACTGTGGCTTGCACATGCTTCCTAATAAGCAAATAGCACCACTGTTTTCAATCCTTTGTTGCAAAATGCATAATCTGAGCGCATTAGACCCATATGCTCTATAGACTCCTTAAGGTGGAATAATCCTGGTGACTGGCAGGTGGCGACCACACTGGTAGCTGTAGTGATGCAGTCAAGAAGGGATACGATTTGGAACTCTGGTATCAAGGTATGCAGGAGGTTTAGTATGATTCAGCAAATATAACAAACAATGCAGAGAGGCAATTAGGTACTAGTAGTTAGGAAGGTGTGGGGAACAACAGTTGGGGTGTGTTTAGTTCTCAAACTCATGTAAATTTGTACATCTTAAGCATTTATTATTTTCTATATAAATATATCTTTTTCGGCTTTTGCAGTTAATAAACAGAAAACTGTAGTTTATACAACTAACAGAACGACCCTCCCCCCAATGGAAACTCATCACCTCAAAACACTGGCTATCACATGTTCAGCGATAGGCATCGCCTTACAGCAGTGCTTGAGAGATCGCCACAACAAGAAGAGCAACACGGTCAATGCATGGGTGCTGACATGCATGATCTAGCCCATTAGGCATCAGAATGGTACAAGGCATTAGCTCTAGGGATCCCTGGGCAAGACTTAGGGGCAAGGCAACACATCAAACAGGGTTCCCGAAGATTGATGGGCGTCCTTTTTGGCATGTTCTGTAAAGGCTTACAGAATTGTGTCCTAGAAAGTTGCAGAGGGGGTATTTTCGCAGGGTTCGCTGTTCCCCTCTGCGAAGGCTGTATCCTCCTCCTGCATTCAAAGCGGATGTTAACAGTATTTCTGCAACGGGAAACTGATAAGAGAAGAAGACGAGGACCAAGCATTGGTAAATGTAGGAAAATATGCTACAGCCTATAGAAATGGAGGAAAGGTAAGTGGTAGGCACAAGAACCAATGAGAAGCCAGGAAAGAGAGGAGGTGGGTTTTAAGTCCCTTTTAAGTTTAGATTAAAAACAATAGATTTCTCAAGCACAGCGCAAGCGCTGTGCAGGCGAAACCTAAAAAGGTATGTCAGAATATCTGACCTTAACAGGGCGGATGTTCCGAGGTACTTAGACCCCTTGACGTCCGTGGGGCCTTCGATCCAAGTTTTCTACAGGCAGAGCCAGTGGTGGCTTTGCCGGCAGAAATAGGATGGTTTGCCTGACTCTAAACAGAGTGGTCGAGTTGAGAGTTTGGCACACAGGATACTCCAGCATCTTTGTGGCAGAAATCCTGTCCGCTAAACTCTACACAAGTTCCCTAGTCTAGCATGATAATAGTATCTGACCTCTTAATATTTTTTTTCACTATCAGTAAATTGTCACAAAAAAAAGCCACTGTCTAAATTAGGGTAGTCCTGAAGAAGAACTAAAAACAGTATTGCAGACAAGATTTCTACTACTGCACAATTAATATGCAATCTGCATACGACTATTATGTCTGCTCTTCATCACAACAATCAATACATAAATGTGGATGTTCCCACCTAGTAGGTAAGCCACCTAACATTTCCCCAATCCAGCTACAATAGAACAAATATAAAAATACCTGAAACATTATCACTGATGCCAAAGTGCATGGCATATTTAGAAAGAATTAGACCCGTGTAAGATGTAAAAGCGTTAAGAAATGGACCATTAGGCACTTTACATAAAACCCAACAGGTAATGGTACATTACTATGTAAGGAGAGGCTCATTTGCCAGCTGATTTTCCATGCAGGTCTGTGACAGAATGTCCACTAAAATGGCTGTGTGCTCAGTGCAGGTCATATATATATATAGCTTTGAAGGTTATAGGCATTGAAAGAAATTACAGCAAAGCCAATAGGTCTGGGCTTGTTAAGCTGTCAAGCATAAGTCCAAAATGAAAAAAGGAAAGTTAAAGAAATAATGCTGCTACCAAAAAATAGTCTTTGAATGGTGTTTTAATATAACAGTATGGAGCTTCCTTAGCAGTAGGCGTACAGGAATAGAAACCCTCTTTAGTTTTAATATGCATCACTGGAAAACATAATTCTTATTGGAGCACAGAAAAGGAACTAGAGGGTTGGATTACAGTAACCCGGAGACTTAGTTTAAACACACAGGGTGACTTAAACAAAAGATAAAACATGGAAAGAAAGAAGCACTGCCAAAGAGAAGTATTGGCCAGCATAGGCACAGAAGTGCACTTTATAGGCTGAGATCATGCAAAATGCAGTCACTCACAGCCAATGACTGAAGTGGGAGGACCCATTGGCCCATGCCGTACACCATGGTGGGCGGAAGCATAATGTGTATAACTGTGAAAAGAATAAAGGATGAAGAGGGGTAAACCCCAAAGTCCTTTTATATATGTAAATATGCATGTATTTGTTATTTACTATTTGTTTTGATCACATGAATGTTGTGTTGGCTCCTTTAAGGGCTCGTGGGTAGAACATGTATTAGTACTGTTCTATGTTGTCAGGTTCCATTCCAAGCCATTCAGTTGGCGTTGGTGACTTGGACTGGAAGCCGTTCTTCCTGGCGCTTACCTGTTTCCTATCTTATACTTTAATTGGAATAAAGTACTTCAATCTACACCTGCCTCCGACCATCACTACAATTGGCGACGATATTGGATACGAAACCGCACTACCGAACCAACGATACATTGAATCAGGAAATCGTTTTATTCACTGGGCAACTTGTACTTGGTAAATTTGTGTCTGGTCAACTTTTAAGTACACGAAGGAACGGGATTGTCTGCGCAATTTACTTGGTATGCAACTACGCTTGTGTTAAGGTAAGATTACCTTAAATTTTGGAGACTCTTGCAACTGCCATCGCCTGTGTGCTTCAAACTGCTGTAAGGATTCTACGCGCGAGTGCCAGCGTCCCGCGCATGCTTCTTGTTGCAGCGTGCTGGGAGTGACGTTTATACGCAAGGTCACGCAGCGTGACCTGGCGTAGCGGGCATTTTAGCTGAATCCTGCGTTACCATGGAGATTAGAAGCTTTTTATCGAACAAGAGTATCGTAAACGCAGCGCTCTTCGGTGCGTTTTTATTTTTCTCTGGCAACCAAGCGTGCAACCAAGCATCATATATATTAATTGAGGCAGCATATGTGGGGAGTAACAGGAAACAGGTGAGACTGTCGGGACATGGCTATTTAAGTTAAAACAGAAAAAAAAAGTGTGTAAGTTATTAACTGGTTTTTTTTGGGTCACCTATGGAACAAGGAGATTTATCTACAAGTACTGCGCAGCAAACTATGGCACAACAAAATTTCTCCATCAGTCCTCCTCATCCGTTTTGGGCTACTGGTCCTCAACCTAACATTGTGTGGCTAGAGTGGAAGGAGTATTTTGTAAACTACATTTGTGCTATTGACGAGGCAGGGAGTATGAAACTGGAACAAAAGAAAAGAATGCTTCTGCACTCTTTGGGTCCAGTGGGTTTGAAAACATATTCTCGTATGCCAAAACTGATCGACGCAACCATTGATGTTTTTGAGTGTGCGCTTAAGGATATGGATAAGTATTTTGCTCCCAAAGTGTGCATTGGGGTAATGAGACATACATTTTTTCAGAGGAAACAGAATAAAGAAGAGCCAGTAGATGAATGGCTTGATGACTTAAAAAGTTGGCAATAGACTGCAAATTCGGGGGCCTCCATGATGATCTCATTCGTGACCAGTTAGTTGTAAATAATAATAATTCACCTATTCAAGATCGTTTATGGGTGAATGGAGATGCACCTTTAGAGGAAGTTTTGGCCATAATGAGGAAGTCAGAAATGTCTGGCAGATGTGCCAACGTAATTAAAGGTTCAGGAAGTGAATCACCCATGGCTTCAGGAGGTGTTTTCAAACTACAAAATCCTACGAAAAGTCATACTCAACAGGTGGGAAGAGGGTCGAACAGATTCATAAGGAATACTGCAAATGACATGAAACTGGATGATAGGAGATGCTATCGCTGCGACAGTAGAGAACATTTAGCTTTTAGCAAACAATGTCCTGCTTTAAAAAAGAAATGTGGCATATGTGGTCGTTTTGGACATTTTAGCAAGATGTGTCGCATGCGTAACAATGTAAAGTACGTATGGGGTGAAGAGGAGAACACTGAAGAGGACTTACAAATAGAGGAGAATTGTATTAAGAATTTACATGGAAATTTTGAGTGAATATTAATGATAATTCGTTGAAGGATAAGCCTATTTGCGAAATATCTTTAGGTGGGGTTACGGTAAAAGTATATGCAGATTCAGGATCACCATATACTATTGTAAATGAAGAAATTTGGAAAACAAAATTTGTGGGGAAAATTGGGGATCATTTAGAGGTTTCTGATGCGAGTCCTGTAAGTTTCACAGGGGAAAAGATTAACATGTTGGGTTTCAGATGGCTCACCTTCCTTTTTAAAGGGAGGTCGGCAAGAGGGAAATTATATGTTGCAAAGGTTGGACCTTCAGTTTTGGGCTGGTTGGACCAGAAAAATTTGCACATCATACTAGATCCCAATAGTGATGAGAAAGTACTGATTATGGATGATACTAGCAAGTTAGGTGAGGTTTTATGCAACAAATTTCCTACTGTTTTTGGAAAAGGTTTGGGAGCACTTAAGGGGTTTGAACACAGAATCGTTCTTAAGAAAAATGCAGAACCTAAGGTACATAAAGTAAGACCTATTCCCATGCTTATCAGAGAGGAAGTCAACAATGAATTACAAGGTTTGTTATCCAAGGGGGTTATTGAAGAGGTTCACACATCTGAATGGATTTCTCTGATTGTGGTTGCACGGAAACCCAACGGAAGAATCCGTTTATGCATGGATATGCGCCATCTAAACAATAACATTGTTATTGAAAAATTTCCCCTACCTAAAATAAATGAGATGGTATCTTCCCTTAGGGGGGCGACGTGGTTCTCCACCATAGACCTTTCCACGGCGTACCATCAGGTCATGCTGGAACCAGAATCTAGAGGACTTACGGCTTTTATTACGCCTTTTGGTTGTCACCAGTTTAGGGGTATGCCTTTTGGCCTTGCATCGGCCGCGGCTGTATTTCAGCGGTTGATGCATAGACTGTTTGGAGCCATGAAAGGTGTGAGTTTTTTTCAGGACGATATCTTGATTGCTGGAAAGAGTAAAGATGAACATGATTTTGTTTTGGAAGAAGTACTTGCGACATTACAGGGTGCTGGTTTAAATGTTGAGCTGTCTAAATGTAGATTTGCACAGAGGAGTGTTTAATATTTAGGACATGTCATAAGTGAAGAAGGTGTAAGACCAAAACCTTCACTTGTCAACACCATTGTTGGTTCACCTGCTCCTACCTCCAAGGTGGAAGTTAGATCCTTTTTGGGTATGGCGGAATATTGTGCCAAGTTTATACCAAACTTCGCTGCTAAAATCTACAATATACGGTCTCTCCTTAAAAAAAATGTAAAGTTTGAATGGTCTGGTGCTTGTGAGAGAGAGTTTCAGTTGATCAAAGCTGATTTGCAACGTGTAAATGCTCTTAATAGTTTTGACCCCAACTCAGAATGCTTGTTAACTACGGATGCAAGCGATAAAGGGTTGGGTGCAGTCCTTGCACAAAAAGAGAGTGATGGTAAGGAAAGAATTATTTTGTTTGCATCGAGAGCTTTATCCCCTGCAGAGAGCAAGTATCCGATTATTGAAAGAGAAGCTTTGGCTTGTGCATGGGCGTTAGAACATTTTCGTGCTTTTGTTTGGGGTAAGCCGGTGATTATCCGCACTGATCATCGACCTTTAGTGCGCATACTTACCACTGAAGGTAGTGTGGGTGCATCTGCCAGGTTAGCCAGGATATCAATGAGAATGAAGGAATTTATTTTCAAGGTCATTTATGTACCAGGCAAAGACAATGTGGTAGCCGATTGTCTATCTAGGCTACCGGTGCCCCTTGAAGAATGTGTTGATGATCCTTGGGGCAATTATAATATAGCTTTCATTCATGATTCTGGTTTTCCGGCTATCACTAAAACGGATTGGGTGAACAACACAAAGACAGTGACATGGTTTTGGTTATGGATTACATTTGCAAAGGGTGGCCTAGGAAACAGCTCATTAATAGCGATTTGAGACCCTTTTGGGATGTACGTATGGAATTATCTTTGGATAGAGACTTGTTAATGAGAGGTAGCAGAATTATTCCTCCTAAGTCTTTGCGCAATAAGGTGTTACAATTATGCCATGAAGGCCATTTTGGCATCATCAGGACAAAGTTAATTGTGAAAGGAATCTTTTGGTGGCCTGGGGTCGACAAAGATGTAGAAAGATTTGTGAAAAAGTGTTCTGTGTGCTGCTCGGCAGATAAAACGTTAAGTACTTTGAGACCCCCAATGAGCGAGGGTTTAATTCCCAATCTACCGTGGGAAACTATTGCTGTCGACATTTTTGGACCGGTCGGGGAATCGAAAGAGTATGGTTTAGTTGCTATTGACCTTTTTACAAAATGGCCTGTTGTGGAGATTGTTGAGAAAGTAAATACTCACTTTGTCCTAGAATTTTTAGACAAAATATTTATGATGGATGGGTTGCCTGTATGTGTGCTGACGGATAATGGTGTACAATTTTTGTCGAAAATGGCTAAAGACTATTTTGAGAAGTGTGGTGTGAAACACAAGACCACTTCTTTATATAATCCAAGTGGTAATGGCACAGTGGAGCGTTTCAATAGAGTCATTAAGGGGGTCATTCAAGCTTCTTCGTGTAAACATTGGGACTGGAAAAATGAGATTCAAAAAGCAGTTTGGGCGTATAGAATTACCACTCAAACTACCACAGGTTTGTCACCTTTCATCATGATGAGGGGGAGGACTCCTAGATGTAAGTTTAACCCTGATTGGCTTTTGGAAGGGTCTGTGCAAAAATGATCCCCTACGGAGGTGAAAAGGAACCTGGAGTCTGTCCATAGAAAAAGTAAAGATTATTACGATGTGCGTCACGGTACTAAGGATGTCCAAGTCAAGGTGGGTGATTGGGTTCGTATTAAAAAGCCGGTTAGAGTTCCCAAAGGGGAAAGCAAGTTTGAGATACCACAACAGGTTGTGGAAGTGTTAAGAAATTCGGTTAGACTTGATGATGGGAGAGTGTGGAACCTTAAAAATGTTGCTTTTGATAGGAAT
The DNA here is from genome assembly GCA_963921515.1 of Calotriton arnoldi. NCBI lineage: Eukaryota > Metazoa > Chordata > Amphibia > Caudata > Salamandridae > Calotriton > Calotriton arnoldi. The sequence continues at coordinate 1,532,984 of CAWUFW010000585.1, read as the reverse complement.
CAACAGGTTGAAAGCAATCTTCAACCTGGTCATTCCTCAAATTTTGAATGGGTGGAAGATTATTTTGATAATAGTACCCTTCAGTCTCATTTGGGGTCGGAGAGTTACCAAGCCACGGAAGTCACTCATTCTGGTCACATGGTCGACCCTAGTCTTTCTGCTACTAACATCAACTCGAATGCGTCTGACTTCTCTCTCAAGGGAGGGGAAGGGTTGTTGGGTGCAGGTAATGTTGATGTTGGCACTGGTAATGTTGATATGGGGGTCACTACTCAGGGTCGTACCAACTCGGAAGATGTTACTGATGTCAGTGTACACAGTAAAAGGAGGAGGGTACTTCCGGGTTGGTTGAAAGAATTTGTGATGTACTTTACAGAGTTCTAATTTTATTTTTGTTGTTTTTTTTTGTGTTTAATTCTCAGTCTAGCTCTTACCTTTCCCCTCCTCCTTTTCTTATGTATCCGCGTACTCTTGGGTACCCCCCCCCTTTTCCCCAGCATTAGGCTCTTTTAATTGGTTTTTCTTTATGTTCCTAAAGGAGGGGGATGTGTTGTGTTGGCTCCTTTAAGGGCTCGTGGGTAGAACATGTATTAGTACTGTTCTATGTTGTCGGGTTCCATTCCAAGCCATTCAGTTGGCGTTGGTGACTTGGACTGGAAGCCGTTCTTCCTGGCGCTTACCTGTTTCCTATCTTGTACTTTAATTGGAATAAAGTACTTCAATCTACACCTGCCTCCGACCATCTCTACAATTGGCGACGAGGATGGGATCACATGAAGCTCGAGAAACAGTCTTTAGGATGAAAAAAGCGAATGGGGAGCTTGGTAAAAAAAAAATCAAATCTGATTTTACAGGAAATGCTTTTTCCACTGATTAACGCTTTATAGAGATCGAATGTCTGGGTTGATGCATCTGGCAACCTGAGCAGAATGTGGATCGCAGGCTGTACCACATTCCCTTTCACCTGTGCCACAGTGTGAGTTATGGAAAGCGGTCGGAGCTAGTTTTCCAAAGTGCTTTAGACAGTTATTAGGAAACTCGTTTTAGTGGCAACTAAAACCAAAGGTTTTCATTATTTTTCGTTTACCTTACCTTGAACCATGCTGCGTAAGGGTGGACTGCGTTCCGTACAATTGATAACGTTAACTGCAGAGAGCCAGGCTGTTCTTCAATATACTTTGACTGCTGTGGTGGGGCCCTATAAATGGAAAGCTAAAATAAAACACAAGTCACCAGAAAAACCGATCAGGTATAAAATACAAGTATGAACACGCAAAAAATAAAAACAAGATCATTTCAAAGAGCTACTGAATTAAAAACAACAGTTACTTCTGCTAGTGCCTCTTCTACTACCAGTTCTTAGGCCCACTTTTCAAGCATCATGGGATGTCCCCGTTACAGCTCACGGGACCGCAAGGCTTTGGCAGAGAAAATATTACATCTGAATTGTAAGCCCAATTTATCACAGCAGCTAGGATCCGCCCTCATGTGCCTCTCCTGGTTCACTGCATTCCAGGTCTTTTCTCTTTGTGCTTACTGAAGGGATGCAGGCAGAGAACGGAATGGCATCACTATAGCCTGCAGGAAGGACACAACGACACCACAGAAGTAACTTGTACTTCAACACTCAGCACCCCCTCTAAACTCCAGACATGTTTAACAAGCATTTACAATGCAATAGGTCTCGCATTTACGCAAATTTAAGCTATTGGCATTGTAAATGACAAAGCCTTTTAGATATGTTTTAAAAATGAAAACAAAAATAAAAGGCATTGTTATTTGCAATGTCAATAGCTCAAACTTGCGTAAATGCGAGACCTATTGCATTGCAAATGCTTGTTAAAAGGTGAGACCAAATGGCTTTGCCAATGCTTGTTTAAAAAGAAGTAATTGTTATACATTTCGATCTTTGCTTCCAACAAATGATTTATGATATGTTTGGCTCTTATTTTCCATTTCCAGCATACATGGCCTAGATTTCTGCAAAATGTTGGTGGCGGTCACAGGACAGTTAAAGTTTAAGCAATACAGAAACTATTACCAGCTAACATGATACAGATCGTAACCCTTGAGAACGTGCTTAGAGTTTTGCCTGCAGTGTCCCGAACATGACCGAATTGACTAGAAAACACATTGAAAAGTGAAGTATTAATACATTTCTCATTTTCTCGCGGCCTAGAGGATGGTACATTCAGAATCCAGTGTGGAAACTCGTACAAAACAGGGTGGCTTGCAGGCATGGTGGAAACGTGTGAAAGAGTTATAGCAGTTATGTAATCCTGGATACAGTTTTGCAGAAAACTTAAGATGGGACCAACATTCTTATAGATTCATAGTAGTGGCCTGCTTGTTACTCAAAGCCACAGCTAAAATTCACCACATGTATCTGGTGCACACAAATATTTAACAAGATCTATGATCAGCACAAGGGCCAGATAATGCACACTGTTGCATAGGTTAGGAAGACCGTGGTATTCCAACTGGCCAGTTATTAGAATAGGGCAGAACTGAGGACTGCCGGGCATAGGAGGAGGGGGAACCAAAATTAACTAGAGAAAAAAACACAAGTGACAGTGCACAATATTAGATCTGGGCCGTGGAAGCAAGTAAAATGTTCAAGACTCTTACGGACGTGACTAGAATGTGCAAGAAAGGACTGAAGACCTAGGAAAACCACTGAAAGGGAACAGGTCTGTTCATACGTGTCGGGTTACTAGCAATACCAGATTCAAAACAAGCAAAAAACTACAGCCACCTAACAGAGCAGGAGCACAAACTTAAGAGGTGATACAGAGGTCTTTTGCATTATATACAGCATTGTAAAGCAGTGTGAGATTTTTGTTGGAAGGTCACAGATATACTGGTAGAATTGGTTGGTAAATCCCTGTTGTGCACCCTGAATCCATCCTTAATCAATGCCACTTCCAGGGAAGAAAGTCATGACAGACGACAATAAGATTTTTGATCAGGCCCTACTATTAGCAAAAAGTGAAAATAATCTGCTGTGGCCTGAAAGTCCTGGGGTGGTCCAACTCTGCTGGCTGCCTCTACCACTTATCTTCTGTTTATAAAATTATAATGAAAAGGAGACCCAAGGTAGCTCCAATAAGACCTCCATGAGCTCACAGGTAAGGAGACGATGAATGACTTGGATCAAGCATACTGGTTTATAACACGCATTTACAATGTTACACCTCTTTTGGGACAATTAATACAATCAGGCGCAGATAATAGAGTCCGTCCTCCCACAATGGGGTTGGCGAACATGTTTCTCAAAGTCCCATTCCACACCCCTTTACCTTTACTGAAGGCCAGTTGCTCTTAGACCTTTGAAGCAAAACGTAAAGCTACTGCAATTGGGTTCTAGTCACCCTACACGAAACTGAACATTTAAGGGTATTTACCAGTAGATCAATACAAAATCTCTTTGGCGTAAAAAAAAAAAAAAAAAAAGGGAAAACCATGAGCTATTACGTATCAAAACCCTGGTGTGAAGATGTGGCTGCTATAATCTGTCTGCTCAAGCTCACATCAGAGATTTAAAACTCCACTAAAGCTTCTTCACATCTACTACAAGGTGCAATTTTCTCTGCAATTACGTCCTGCCATCATTCTTCAACAAAATTGAAGCTCTAAGAGAAGCATTAACTACTCCGCCCCACTACTCAGAGACCCTCAAACCAATGCCTTCCTACCCCACTCCTGGAGATTAAACCAGCCACAGAGGACAAACTAAGAATAAACTTCAGATCCTTCAAAAAATCCTTCCCATCTTGAGTTGGGTCTCTCTGCAAATCTGCTGCTCATCACCAGTCTACTCGCCAGTGGATCGATTCCTCAACCTCTCAAGCATACTATCATCACTCCCATCCTAAAGACACCTTCAGTGGATCCTAACAATATTTCCTATAACAGACCTCTTGTACTATCCCGTGTTGCTAAGGCACCTGAAGCAGCAATTGGTACTTACCAACCTGCCTCTCGTTTGGAAGCAAATGGCCTCGTCAAAGACTTAGTCAGGCACTAGACCTTATAGGAGTAGGGCAGAATTACTTAACATTTAGGACCAGAGAATACCCTGTAGATAGGAATTCCACACAACCTCTCATTTTAGTATCCTGGTACTGAGCAATCTTTGCAGGTACAATCCCAAATACTCCACCCTGGGCCCTCTTTTTATAACACACTTTCCCCAAAAGAAACACAATAAAAAAGTAATACAAAAACAAAAAACGTACCTGCAGCTGGCCGCGTCAAGCTTTTCTGCTCCTCTTCTTCTCCAGGCGGCACAGGCTCCCAGAATGCTCTGTGGCCAATCCTAAAGCTGCTCTCACGCATGAGAGCAGCTTCAGGATTGGCCTGAGCTCCCTCGATTTGCACTCCAGGACAGACTGGGAGTCTGTGCCTGCTCTCTCCAACCCAGCTGAGCTGCTGGGTTGAAGAGAGCTTTCAATGCGCATGACAGTTTGGCCAACCTGAGACGGCCGGCCAAACCGCCATGTGCAGTGAAGGGTCAATGCGCATGAATGTTTGGCCGGCCTGAGACGGTCGGCCAAACGGTCATGCGCAGTGAAGGAGTGCACCTACCACTCCCCTCACTGCCCGTCACCCCCAGGCCCCACCCCCAAGACTCGTCAGGAAAGGAAAAATAAAACGAGTGTTAAGTATTGTTTTATTTTTCCTTTCCTAACGTTTTGGAGGGGGCGACGCTCCTTCGCCATAGCGGAGCAGCCATCACTGGTCGGACCACTGGTCTATTCATCTAAACTTAAATTTCAATATATTCAATGGTACTAAGTCACTGAAACTAAATAGTGCTTAATTAACAGGATGGGTAAATGTTGTGAATGAACATGTTGTGCATAAATGTATAGAAACTGGGAACGTTTGGGAGGTTATGGATATGTCAGAGAAGTGATTTAGAGCAATAATTCTTAGCCTCTGATCCACAGTCCTCTGGGGCCCTCGACGCCTACTCAGGGGGGTCAATGAGTGCATTGAGTATTAAATATTATTAATAAAATATATATATACACATATATAGAGTAAATGGAGCGAGAATGGATAGGTAGGATGGACGACCGCTGTGAAGTATGGTGGGGTGAGTAGATTAGCTGGGAAGGTGGCTGGGGAGGAGCTCGGCAGTCAATCTGTCTGGGATGACTTTGCTTTTATTACCTCCAACCAGGGCTTTAAGTGGGCCGGGTGTCACCGGGTCTGAGCACCGGCAGTTTTTTTTTAAGGAGGCCTCGAAACGGGTCTCTAATCAGGCTATGTTTTGTCCCCTGGCACAGGCAATCCATTTTTTTCAGACTGCAGCGACAGCAGGCACATTGATGTGCGCTGCTCACACTGCTCTCTTCTCACTAGTGGAGAAGTTACGGCATGACCTCATGCCAGGTGAGCGTTCTAGGGGAAGGGAAATCCTTTAAAGAGTCATTTTCTCTCTGGATTTCCCTTCTCTTTTTGAAACACAGGAGCAGCAACATTGTCATGTGTCACCAGGGCTGTAAGTGGAAGCTTTTTCAATATTATATACAAGCCATAGTTGCTGCTTATTCATCTTATGCAACTAACAACCATTGACAAAGCCAATAGTCCTGACTTGTTGTAAGTATGATGTTACTTGTATCATATCTGGATGCAATGACAGAAACAGCAAAATACAAGTCCAGCGGCACACAGTATGCTAAAGACAGATTTTTAGCTTACGTGTTTTAAGCCACGCCCTTAATTACATTGGTCACGCCCCTTTATGAGACCCCCCAGTTTTTTCATCCCACTTAAAGCCCTGCCTCCAACACTCCTCCACATGCCAGAGACAGACCTGTGCGTGCCCTGGGCAACAGTAACTACTGGCCGGTTCTGCATGAGCATGTACATCTAGCGGAGAAATGCTTGACGGGCGAGTCAATTAGGCAAATGACTGCACGTCTGGCAGCGGTCGACGAATTCTTAACGGTATCAGCCAAGGCCTGCCAGCTCGTGCAGCGCCCACTGTGTGTCACGCGATATCAGCTCTCTTCACAGTCTCGCGATGTGCACAGGGCGAGCTACAAAGCTCTACCCAGAGGAGCTTTCCAGCTGGGTTGTCCGAGGCTCTGCACTCAAAGTCCATTAAGCGTTTTGCGTCATCCCCAGGACAGCAGAGGGGGACAAAAGCTTTTGTACTTTTAAAAGGGGAGGCTTCTTAGGTGCAACAAGCCCAAAATCCCACATCCTCTGTTGACCCACCGCTTCCATTGCCCCTTTAGGCGTCTCGGATAGTAACCAGCAAAGCGCTTTGCCACCCTCTTCAAGCCGCTTTTCACAGTGTGAATAGGTTTTCCGGATTGGCAATGCTGTTAACAATCGGAGCACCGGCGTTCCTGCAATTTCGTAATACACGAAGGCGCAGCTCAGTTTTAAAGAAATGCCACAGCTACATGACTGAAGATGTTGCTTTTGAGTGTAATCCATGGAGACGCCCTGTTACCTTTCTGTGGGCTCCTCAGACCGGAACAGCGCCCAACTCGAGCACTCCAGAGCCGGCCGGTGTGTGCCAAGACGCCTGACACACCGGGAGGGCGCGGCCCTGCCGCACCTGGACAGGAGATGTGTACGCGTATGGTGCGAGCAGGCGTTGTGATAACGCCGCGAGCCGTACGCGTTCACATCTCCTGTCTGTTAAGCTTCAGCACAGACAGTTGATGTGCATGCGTACGGCTTGCAGCGTTATTACAACTCCTGCTCGCACCATGCGCGTGCACATCTCCTGTCCCGCTTCCGACCAAAAGTCGGCAACAATAGATCTCGCATAGCGAGCAGCGCTTTGCGCTGCATCGTTAGGCGAGACCTAAAAACATAGTAACCACAGTAGGGAGAGAGTCAACTGATGCTCTTCAGAAGGGTTGGCCAAATTTAGCATCAGACCTACAGCTGGCATGCAGAGCAGGAGTCGTGCTGATAGCAGACCTCAGGTCTGTTCTAGGATGCAACAGTGTTTGCGTCTGGAGAGCGCCGTGCGAGGGCTGGTACCAGCTGTGCTACAAATACATATACAAGTCAGGAGCACCCATTCCTCCCCCTTTGAGGGGCTCCTAACCATAATGGCTTTAGCGATTTGTGGAGTTTTGTTATTCCAAATAAAGGCCCACATTTTTGTTTGCATGGATTTCAAAATATTCAGGAGTATCATCACTGGTAAACTTTAGCAAAGGTACCGTAATCGTGGTAGAAAGTTTATTTTAATGCAGTTGATCCGGCCCATCCAAGAGATTTTTAGTTGCCCATCCCCAGTAGAGGTCTTTAAACAGGGTATCTAGGAAAGGCGTTACATTACTGCAGCAGAGCTCTGTAATACTGGGTGAGATGGTAACCTCCAGATAGTCTACTCAGGCTGATGCCACCTGTAGCTGGTGACTGGCGCCAATTTTTTCCACTGTCCTCTTGATTCCTCACCATTCCCATTGCTTTAGGCTTATGATGAGTTATCTAGCAGCCTGCAACCTGATAGAAATGGTCTAACTCTTTGAGCAATGCGGGGAGTGAGGTAGCAGGTTTCGTCAGGAAGCACAAGACATAATCAGCAAAAAGTGTCATTTTCGCCCAGCTGTCGCCTATCTCTGGGCCTTTGATCCTAGGGTTAGCCTGAATATGTTGGAACAATGGTTCCAATGTTAAGGCAAAATCATTAGTGAGAGGGTGCATCTCTGTCGTGTAACCCGGGATAGTCCTATCAGATGTGAAAGAGTGGATTGTGCTAGAATCAGTGTGCAGGCTTTCAGATAATTTGCCCTAATGTAGGTCTTCACCTGGGGCCTTAAATAGTTCTGTTCAGTGTTTTGTCAAGGAGGTCCAGTCAACTTGATCGAATGCCTTCTCGCATCGAGCAAGAGAAGGAGGATCTGTGACGACGTGCACTCTGCCTTGTCTATCACATAGGCCGCAAACCTGATCCGATTACCTGTTTGACAATCTCTGAAAAACCCTGACTGGTATGGGGATAACAGGACAGGCCACAACCTCTTCAGCTGTTGGATCACACTCCTGGAGGTCTTTTCCAGGATTTAATATTAGGGTTAGAAGGGAGCCCAACGTGGAGGGGGTAATCTCATATGTGTTTTCAGAAATGAGTTAAAGGTCTTCGTCAGATATGGGGACAAAATTCTGGCAAAAGCTTTATAAAAAGAGTTAGGCTCGGTGCCTTGTTGTTCGGAAGCATTTTTATGGCTTGTAGGACCTCCTCCTCCTCCGAGATTGGCAGGTCTAGTTCCCCTATGAGTGAGGCTTCTATTTCTAAGAATCAGACCTCGGCGAGGTATTGGTCTTGTAAGGACTCGCTTCTTGCTACCCCCCCCTCCCCCCCTATAGAGGGTTACGTAAAATTCAGAGAAGACCTCCATTATCTTCTGGGCATTAGAGCTGCATTTCCCGTCCCATTCCAGTATGGAAACTGTTTCCTAGTCCTCTGTATGCATAATATAGCGCAAGAAGCCTATCTGTCTTATTGCCATGCTGGTAGTATACCTGTTTCGGGCTACATCCTTAGTTAAGACAGATTCTGATTCCCCTGGAGCTATACGCCGTTCTTTTTGTGTCTTCCTAGTGCCTGAGCGTTTACATTTTAATTCCAATTTTTTTTATTTTAGACTCCAAATAGTCTTTTTGACTTAACTAGTTTAAAGAAAGTAGTTGTGTGGTTAATTAATTCCCCCCAATTGCTGCTTTTGCTGCTTCCCATAGCATCGCATGAGTGATTCCCTCTGTCTCATTCTCTTTCAAGTAATCTTCTAAGGCATCCTTCATGTTCTTTCCAAGGACAGGGTCCCTGAAAGCTATTTCGTTCATCATCCATACTCTACTGGGAGTAGGGTCTGGGCTGGGGGGAGGGGGGTCAACGTCAGCATGACATATACTGGGGGTGTGGTCAGACAGACACGGGCCCCTAGCTCCGATGTTCCCACCCATGAGTCCACGGGGGGAGTGACAAAGAAATAATCTATTTGGGAGTGGGACTTGCAAAATGGTAGGTGGTGGGAGGAATGTTTGTGATGAGGCTTGGGATCTGTCAATGAAAGGGTTAAGGGCCAAGTTAAAATCTCCTCCCATTATCATGTTGGTAGAGGAATGGGTAGAGAGGAAGGGAAAGAGCCATGAGTAAAATTGTTCCTTACGGTTATTTGGTCCATATACCGACACCATGATAATGCGTCTACTCGCCGACGTCACATTGACCACTAATTACTTTACCATTTGAGTCTCTACGAATCATGTCTATGTGAAGTGGGGTGGCTAACCCAACCAGTAAAGCTACTCCCCTAGTTTTAGTCTGCACATTGGAGTGGCACTGTTCTGGGAAATATCTGGAGTGGCACCTTCTAACGCCATCCGCCATGGAACAAGGATTTTCACTTCATCTGCGAGTTAAGGCCTTTTATGTTCAGGGTGACTACAGTTATAGTCCGTCTGTCATCTTGCAAATGAACTACAGGAAGAGGGCTGGCTGCTGTCTATCAGACCCTTGTTGTCTGGTCAGTCTGTGTGCTGCCATGTCTGTATCTTTGTGCTGCATCGTGCATTGAGAGTTGCTAGCTTGGCAATAAAAACAATCCAACAATAAAACAAAAACAGGTTGAGGAAATAACATAACTAGTGTGGGGAGGTGTCTCCAGGGGTCTGTGTCACACCCCATGTTGCGGTTCGTCCTCTGTCCCCTGGGATCTGTTCCTCCCCATTGTGTGTATGGTTTTGGTTACCCACCATAATCAGGCTAGCCGTTTGCGGCCCTGTCACCTGTTGCACCACTGACCCTATCAATACCTTCCCAACCCCTTTCTGGAGCACACACAACCTATGTAACTAGTAACTATGGGCCAGATGTACGAAATCGCAGGTTTACGATTTCCTAATAGCGAATATTTGCGATTTGCTATTAGGAAATCGCAAAATGCAATGTACTACAGTGTGTTTAACACTGTTTGCGATTCCCAAATGGGTCGCAAGGGGCCTGCCTTATCAATATTCGTGAGGCAGGTCGCAATTTGCGACCCATTGGGAATGGCCTGCACTCACAGGGATGGTGACCTGCTGGGGTCAGCAGACCACCATGTGTTCGACTGCTTTTTAAATAAAGCAAATTTTTTTGTAATGCAGCCCGTTTTCCTTAAAGGAAAACGGGATGCATTTCAAAGGTAAAAATGAAAAGCTACATTGTCATTTTTTAAGAGTGCTTCTTTGATTTATCTTCTGTCTCTCACGCTGGGAGGACCCTCAAGAAGAACGCAGGCGGCTTTCCATGCATGTTTACGTTTGGACCTTCAGGTTAGGTGTCGGCACCACGTCAGTATTGGGTTCTCTGAGCTGGCGCATCCGGTGGCTTGCTCATCGTTCAATTGTAGGAGATCAATAGCTTCTTGTCTGGTTGAAAGTAAGACTCGTTTGTCTTTATACTGAAACAGGAGGTGAACCGGAAAACCCCACCGGTAAGAGATCTTGTGGGCGTGTAGATAGTCTATTGATATTTAAGAATTTTCTCTTACCAAGTGTTAAGTTTGAAACATCCTGGAAAATCATCAAGGTGGATCCGCAAAATACTATAGGTTCTTTCTGCCTGGCTGCTCTCATTACTTCCTCTTTCTGATGGAAATGGTGCACCCTTGTGAGGACATCTGGGGTTACGTTGTTCTTTGTTTGGTATATATTGAACACCCTATGAGTGCGGTCCAATTCAATAGCGGTGTCTGCTGAGATTTGTAGTTGGATGTGAATATTTAATATGACAGTAAGTCCGGTTCTGCAATAGAATCCAGTATGCCTCGGATTCGGACACTGTTTCATTGCAACCTGTTTTCTCCATCTTCCACTTTATCTGAAAGCACTGTTAAAAGCAAAATGACAATTATGAACATTACCTGCGCCATCTTGTCTGGTGGAATTCTATGTGCACATAAGTTGCAGTCATTTTGATCTATCACAGCCATTTTGTACTCTGTTGGTCACCTTTGTTTCACCCTGCCCTTACTAGCATCCCTCTGACCGACCTGGAACTGTGCTGGGGGCTATAAACTCTATTGCCACAACAAACCTCAGCGCCACTTGCTGCCACAAACTCGTTTTCCTCTCATCCCTGTTTTCAGACAAGCCTTTGGACGCTCTACCCTTCACTACACCTAGTTACACAAACAGGTTCCAAACACCAAAAAGACTCTTGCAAAATGATTTATTGCACTGCAAACAGCAAGACTTGTTGTTACCAACAATGGGACCTGTTTTTATCAACAGAACGGACTCTTAGATCTGGCCGGTCTCACATGTTTTAGACCCTGAAGCAAGGTCCAGCTGCAAGATAAGATTGTCTGTTTGACCTGGGTGGGAAGAGAATTACTGTTGGGCTTGTGTGACAACCTGCCCGGGGCGGGGACCCCAAGCTTTTGTAACCATGTTGATCAAACAAATGCATTGTGTCAAACCTGTATAAAAAGAAGAGCCAAGGGAGTTGTCAGCAGAACACTTCCCTCAGACATACCGGTGTCTCAGTTGACGTGATCTCCTCATGAGAAATAAACCATTTTCTTCTCTTCCAGTTTCCAGCGCTTGCCTCATTATTTTGATAGCGAACCCAAAGTGAATTAGAGGTGGAACCCTGCACCGGGTAGCATTGAGGGTCTTAGAAGACTCGCTGCCTTTCACAAATTGGCGCCCAAGCGTAGGGGCCCGTCAGCGACGCGTGGGTCCGGTAGAGAGGTCCTAACGACGGAGTGAACGACTAAACGATTGAGGTATACCTGCCTGAGAAGACCCTTGTCTGGCTGCCGATCGACTGAACTTCACCGGTTCCGAACGGACCTCTCTCGAGTGACCTGCGGTCCTGACTGGGACCTTAGAGGAACGCCGCATTGATTGTTGGAGTGAGAGGACAACCAGGCGCTGGAAGGGGAAGACGAAGAACTGTCCATACGGTCCGGGTAAGGTCGAAAAAAAAAACAACTTAAATTGATTGATTGATTGAATAGTTTGATTGAAATACTAGTATTCCTTTTTTGATATTGAGTTATTTGCGACATTTCCCTGCTTGCAAACAACAAATAATAGGAATATTCTCTCTCTTTGCAGGCAGCGAAGGACAGGTAGTGCAGACTTTTTGTCTAAATTGATTGATTGAGATATTCATTTTGACCGATAAATACGTCATGCCTGTTTTCTCTAGATTGTTTGATTGTAATTGTTTTGGACCAGACCGTTCGTTAGAGGTCAGTCAGCCGGCACCGCCGGAAGGCACCCCTAACAAGGACATGTACGTAAAGTATGGATTAGCCACCGTAGCTTATAGCAAACTATGGCATAAATACACTAGGAAGGACCGGGTAAATCAGTGGCCACTGACGGGATCTTTCGATCCCGCTAAAATAGAAACGTTAGAATTAACTCTCCACAAAAAGAAAACTAGACCAGCCATGTTTGACAGTTTTGGCTTATGGCGAAAAGAGGCAGCTCAAAGAAAGAAAAGGGACGAAGCTAGACAAGATAAAGAAACGCGAAAATCAGCTTACCAAGCCTGTAAAAGATTAGAAGAAAAACTAAAAGAAAAGGAAATCGATAAAAAGGAACAGGAATCAAAAATATCAGATCAATGCCCTGTTAGAACGCCCTCGACTCTTTACCCCAAGTTACCAGCAAAACAAAGGGTAGATGATGATTTATTGTTAGGTCCCCCAATCATATACATGCCACCCCCTTACGCCCCTACTCATCCCGTGAGTACAACGACAGGACCACCAAAGTATAGCCGGAGATGGCACGATCGCCTCAGTCTCCACCGCCTCTGCTCCCACCGAGTCACCCACACCAAATGCCTCATCAAAGGATACAGTAGTAGAGGTAGGATCAAAAGAAACAGGAGCGCCCAGGGTCCCGCGATTAAGTAAAAATGAGCGAGCAGGCATTGATAAAGTAGTTAAATCCCTCATAGATAGGAAGGAGACAGAAGAGCATGTAACTGACATATGCAACTCCTATGTTGAAAACCGCAAACGATACTTTATTGTACGTCTCTGTTACCACACTCTTACTGCATATGAAGAGAAGTACCAAGATGTAGGGCCCGAGCGACTAGTGGCTCTCTATAGGAAGGTAGACACCGGAGATGAAGGCGACAACGATGTTACAGAACTCTTTTCATCCACACTGGAGGTATTCCGTCACCTCGTGGAACAAGGACGGATAGATAAGGACAGGACATCTAAGATAGCAGGACCCCCGGTGGAAAAACCAGATAGCATGATGCCGATAAAAGAAGCTGCCCCTTATTGGGTACCTCCTAGAGGACAAGGGACTCATGACGATATGAACCATCAAGATGCTAGAGGAAGGGTGGTCTACAATTGGGTGTATCAACCATGGGACAGACAGGACATTTTGACGTTCCGTAAATCTTTACCAGATTTACGAAAGAACCCCACCGCCTTTTACACCGAGCTAGGTACCGCTCTGGGATCAACAATAATGACACTTGCCGACATAGACTTGTTCTTCGGGTTATGTTTGCCAGCAGATGTGTGGAAACAGATTAGGAAAATAGACCATACCGAAGTGCTTGGTCATACCTGGGAACAACTTAACACACTAGATAAACAGCGGAACCCTGGTCAAAAACCGGTTAAAGCAATATTGGACCTCCCTGACAAAATAGTGCAGAAAGTGAAAACGCTGATCCCAGAGAAAAAGATAGACTGGTCCATAGTAACCGCGTGCCGCCAGAAACCACAAGAGGATGTCTCAGAGTATTTCTCCAGATTTGAAACGGTGTTCTCCGATTACAGTGGACAAGACATGTCCACCGCAACCGGACACCACTTATTTGTGCAGAACTATGTCAAAGGACTACTGCCAGATGTAGCCCAGAAATTACAAGCCAGCGAAAGTAGTTGGGCAGCATCTAAACCGGCGGCCATTCTCCAAATGGCCCAGTACTATGAGCATCAGAGAAACGAAAATGACAGGGCTACAGAAAGGAAAAAGAAGGACTTGAAGGAAAGGGTAATGGTAGCACAACTCCAGGGGGCGAATACAGGAAGGGAGCAATATAGGGGAGGATACCAGCAGAATACCCCTAGAGTACAGCCACCTAGAAACAATTCATCGACATCATATGTAGGACGCCAAGACCTAGGACAGGATCAATGTGCATTTTGCAAAGAATATGGACACTGGAAAACCCAATGCCCGGCTTTGTTAGGAGCTGGTAGGGGCAGAGGGCGAGGGAAATAGCAAGTGGACAGAGAGGAAGAGGACGTGGGAGAGGGTAAGCGAGTGAAGCAAGCGAGGAAAGGCCAGGAAGAGTGAACACATTTGACCATCCCAAACAGAATCAGTACCAACAGACAGATTATGACAATACGTACGACTTTGCATAGGACAGCCAGGGGCAAGGGAGGGATCCAGTCGAGCTCTATGTTGATCAGCAAGGCCCTTATGTTACCGCTGAGGTCCTGGGCACAAAGTCGCCATTTCTGGTAGACACGGGAGCAACACGTAGTGCACTATCCAAACGACTGATTCCAAGGGCACCCTTGTCAGGCTCACATGTGACCTCAATAGGATTTGACGGTACGCCCTCCACCAACCCTTTGTCCCGACCGATCCCTTTTAACCTTGACAACAATAGCGTTGAAACAACATTCCTCCTCTCTTCCTACACCCCAGACGCCATTATGGGTCTCGACCTTTTGAAACACTTCCATGCGACTATCAGATGCTCACCAGACGGAGTGCGTGTCGTCCTGTATGACAACCCCCAGCGCCATAGAGAGAACCCTTCTCAGCACATGTTTCCCATCTCCGAGACTGACGCATCCCTACTGGACACTTTGCCATCACACTTATGGGCTAGGGCTGATTCAGACGTAGGACGAATGATGATTGACCCAGTACACGTAACAATACGACAGGACGCAACCCTACCGAAAGTACCGCAGTACAAAATATCGCCAGAGGGTGAGAAGGCACTGACAGAGATCATACACTCTTTGGTAGAGGCAGGGGTGGTAGAGGAAGTAGTGAGCAACGTTTGTAATAGTCCCATACTACCGATTGTAAAGAGACAGGGAGACGGAAAAGCCTACCGCTTCATCATTGACCTGCGGGAGATAAACAAAATCGTAGCGCCACAATACCCAGTAGTTTCCGACATCACGACAATTTTGACCTTAATCCCCTCCACTGCCACCACCTTCACTGTAATTGACCTCAAAAACGCATTCTTTTCCATACCTATACACAAGGACAGCCGCTATCTATTTGGATTCACCCTAAACTCCCGTTCGTACAGATTTTGCAGAGCACCTCAGGGGTACACTGAGAGCCCAAGCATCTATAGCCAGGCGCTTAAAAGACAGTTGGACGCCATACAATTGCCAGATGGAGTGGCACTAATACAATATGTAGACGACATCCTTCTAGCAGCGGACACCATACCAATAGCCGTCACAGCCACCATCAAACTACTCCATTTTCTTGCTGAGAATGGTCACAAGGTCTCCCGAAAGAAATTGCAGTTCTGTAAATCACAAGTGACCTATTTGGGTCACCTTTTATCCAAAGAAGGGAGGAAACTCACGCCTGACAGGATCCAGACAATTCTAGACACCCCTGTCCCCAAAGATCAGAAACAAGTCCGCTCTTTGATAGGTCTCACCTCATTTTGCCGACAGTGGTTACCGAACTTTAGCCTCATTGTCAAACCCCTTCTCTCCCTCCTAGCTAAAGACATCCCCTCACCTCTCCCCTGGACCCCCGAATGCCAGTCAGCCTTTAAAGAACTACGCAATGCCCTTTGTTCAGCACCTGTCCTAGGAACCCCGGATTACTCCAAACCATTCTTCCTCTACACGCACGAGAGGGAAGGATGTGCATTGTCTGTCCTAACACAATCAATTGGTCAAAAACAACGCCCTTGTGCATATTTCTCTGCCACCCTCGATCCAGTAGCCAGAGCACTGCCAGCGTGCCTGCGCGCTGTGGCAGCTGCAGCAGTATCGATACGCCAGAGCGAAGGAATAGTACTCTCCAATCCAGTCACTGTTTTAGTACCCCATGCAGTCGACACACTACTAAACCAGACCAAAACCCAACACTTGACTAGCGCCCGACTGACAGGATATGAGTTGAGCCTGCTAGCACCGCACATTACCCTAAAGCGATGCACCACCCTCAATCCAGCCACACTGTTACCCCTACCCGAAAATGATCCTAGCGTGACTCCACTACACGATTGTGTGACACTAACCGATGAACAAACAGAGTAGAATAGATCTCAGAGACACCGCCTTTCTAGAACCAGATGGAGAACTATGGGTGGATGGTTCGTGCATCAAACTCCCCGACGGCACCACCTCAGCTGCATACGCTGTCACCACAGCCCGAACCGTTCTGGAAACAGCCCGTATTCCCCAACGTTCAGCCCAGGCTGCAGAACTCATTGCCCTCACACGAGCATGTATCTTAGAGACTGACACGACAGTTAACATATACACCGACAGCCAATATGCCTTCGGGGTGGTTCACCATTTTGGGATCTTATGGAAAGAAAGAGGGTTCCTGACTTCACACGGTACACCCATCCTGCATGGAGATTTAGTCTCCGCCTTGACGCATGCAGTCCTCCTCCCCAAGAAGTTAGCAGTGATAAAATGCCAAGCACATAGGAGAGTGACTGATCTCATTGGACAGGGAAATGCACTAGCAGACGTTACTGCCCGAGCCACGGCAGGAGACAGAACTACGACACGAATGTATGTGACCAGGTCACAAGCTGAACGATGGACTGACGCTAGGACCACTGTAAGGGACATACAGACTACAGGCACACAAGACGAATTGACCGAGTGGGAAAAGGTGGGACTAAAAGACGAGGAAGATTGCTGGAGAACTAAAGACGGAAATAAATGGCTGTTACCCAATGCCTACCTCATCCCCATATTGACCATGGCACATTTACCAGCACACATAGGCTCCACCCCCATGATTGAACTAATCACCAGAGTATGGCATAACGTCAAGATAGCAGAATCTGCAAAACGCCTAGTACAACAATGTATAGTCTGCCTACAACACAACCCAGGGAAGGGGACAGTAGTACCACGGGGAGGGTTTGGAGTCCCTGACCACCCCTTTGAAATCCTTCAAATGGATTACATTCAACTAGAGAGATGCCTTGGTCTAAAATATGTCATGGTGGTTGTGTGCGCTTTTAGCAAATGGGTGGAGGCCTATCCCACCCGCGACAATACCGCCTTAGCCACTGCAAAAGTATTGCTGAAAGAATTCTTCCCCGATACGGCCTTTGCAGAATTTTATGGAGCGACAACGGCCCCCACTTCGTAGCCGAGGTGATACAGAACATACTGAGAGGGTTGGGGGTAAAACAAAAGTTCCATGCCGTCTTCCACCCCCAATCAGCGGGCCTGGTAGAGAGACACAATGCAACGTTGAAACTAAAACTAGCCAAAATAGTTGCCACGACCGGGTTGAAATGGCCCGACGCCCTCCCATTGGCATTGTTATCGATGCGCTCCACCCCAACCAAACACCGACTGACCCCGTATGAGGTGGTCTTCGGCAGGCCTATGAGCATTTGGGTGGCACCAAGACCCACCTCCATTAACGATGTCCCGAACATATTAATGTCGGATTACTTGCATAAATTGACAAACGAGCTAACAATTATCCACCAACAGGTGCAGCAAGCCTTGCCTGACGTATCCAGGGGCCCGGGACATGAAATAAAGCCAGGCGACCATATATTAATTCGCAACTTCCAAAGAACGAAGAATCTGGAGCCTAGGTGGACGGGCCCCTGGCAAGTCCTGATCACCACCCGAACTGCAAGGAAAACGAAACTGGCTGCATGCCCATCACTGCAAACGAGTCCCTCCAACCCTGGCAACCTGTGAAGGGGTGGAGGTGCAAGAGGAAGTACTCGCGAGAGACCGACCAGCTCTGAGTTGCTACCCACAAGAAGACACCCTCGAACTATCAGAATTTCCCGACCCCACGGTGCCATCCAGGAAAGGGTACAACCTAAGATCGACGAAAGGAGGGAGCTCCAACGACCAGGCCACTAACTGAGTCAAGGTCTCAGATCGGTAGCACAGTCAAACAACGCTACCAGGAAAGCGCCAGACAAAAGTCTGTGGTCCTAACAGTTGTTGAGCTCCTCGAAGATGATGGAAGAAACTGAACACCTGCAAAACCACCGCAAAGACACCAAGACTGCTAACCTGCACAGCACAAAGACAATTGCACTTGTAGCCGCATTTCTCACTTGTCTCCTGCTAATGGTCGCACTCTGGATCATTGAAGAGAATGCACCTGCATACAGAACATTGTCACCCACCATGCAACCAACCACCAAGAAAGAACACTACCTGGTATCACTACCGCCACATCTCCGAGAACGACGCAAAGAATTCTGGAATAATTCTTTCGTGCAGATGTTGCACCAACACAATCTTGCTACCAACTGTTGGGTCTGTGGGCTGTTACCACATGCCACTGAACATTCCATCCCTTTCATCCCTTCGCCCTTTTCTATTCACGGATCTTGCCTTGCCTGGATGATGCTCCTACAAGAAAGTTACAAAGACAATGCCACTTCCGACGGAACAATCGCCCAGTTCTACAACGAGTTCTGGCGAAACAAAACAGGAAGGACAGCCGCCCCCTTCTGCCCTCACACCTTCAATGCGACATTCCAGATTGATGTCCCCGCCAAAGAAGCGAGTGGAAATGCAAGTGTTCAATAATCCTAACAGAGCCACATTTTCCTACCTGAAGAAAAGAACTGCTGCAACACTGACTGTGGCCCTATCTGTGGTGAACGTCTCTGGCCTTGTATGCATTGAAGGCCGTGGAACCAAGAATGTGGGTCACAGCACCTGTAGCATTGTAAGGACTTTGAACACTGCCAACCCCCCAGCGCTTGTTGCATCACCCAATATGTACTTTGTTTGTGGAACCAAAGCCTACACCTGGCTCCCAAGAAACTGGGGGGCACATGCTACATCGCCTTTGTTTTGCCACCAACCTACACAGCCCCTGCAGAGCATCATCGAGAAAAGCGTTCTAAAGACATTGATCAAGCAGACTCTGCCTCATCACAGTTCCTCGACGCAGCAAAAGGGCTCGTCCCGCTATGGGGTCCAATGGCAAACAGCCGAGCCATCAGACATCTGTCCCAAGCGGTAGAGACCGCCCTGAACGTCACTGCTGGCATCCTCACCAACAACACTGCTGAGCTCCAAGCGGTCCGTCTGGTTACCCTGCAAAATCGCATGGTCCTGGACGTGGTACTAGCGGACCGTGGAGGAGCATGCCGCATCATCGGTGCCAGCTGCTGTGTATACATTCCTGATAATTCACCTTCTGTCTATGAAGCAATCGAACATCTCCATAGACTATCTTCAGAAATTCATCAAGGATCAGAGACTTGGACAGTTGGAAGTTGGCTTTGGGGCATCTTGAAGGAGTGGGGTTGGAAAATATCAATGATTCTCTTGGTCCCAGTATTGACAATATGTGGTTGTTGCTTGGGTATACACTGTATACCACCTTTGTGTTCTCTTTGCATAACTACCTTACACCCTAAGACTATGGACACTCAGCTAACAAAAATGAGAGTGATGTATGATCAAGAGATACAGGACATTATGGAGATCGAAATAGACTGACAAACTGGCTAGTTATGTTCAAAGGGGCCACTGTTAAAAGCAAAATGACAATTATGAACATTACCTGCGCCATCTTGTCTGGTGGAATTCTATGTGCACATAAGTTGCAGTCATTTTGATCTATCACAGCCATTTTGTACTCTGTTGGTCGCCTTTGTTTCACCCTGCCCTTACTAGCATCCCTCTGACCGACCTGGTACTGTGCTGGGGGCTATAAACTCTATTGCCACAACAAACCTCAGCGCCACTTGCTGCCACAAACTCGTTTTTCCTCTCATCCCTGTTTTCAGACAAGCCTTTGGACGCTCTACCCTTCACTACACCTAGTTACACAAACAGGTTCCAAACACCAAAAAGACTCTTGCAAAATGATTTATTGCACTGCAAACAGCAAGACTTGTTGTTACCAACAATGGGACCTGTTTTTATCAACAGAACGGACTCTTAGATCTGGCCGGTCTCACATGTTTTAGACCCTGAAGCAAGGTCCAGCTGCAAGATAAGATTGTCTGTTTGACCTGGGTGGGAAGAGAATTACTGTTGGGCTTGTGTGACAACCTGCCCGGGCGGGGACCCCAAGCTTTTGTAACCATGTTGATCAAACAAATGCATTGTGTCAAACCTGTATAAAAGGAAGAGCCAAGGGAGTTGTCAGCAGAACACTTCCCTCAGACATCCCGGTGTCTCAGTTGACGTGATCTCCTCATGAGAAATAAACCATTTTCTTCTCTTCCAGTTTCCAGCGCTTGCCTCATTATTTTGATAGCGAACCCAAAGTGAATTAGAGGTGGAACCCTGCACCGGGCAGCATTGAGGGTCTTAGAAGACTCGCTGCCTTTCACAGCCCCTGACATCTTTTCTTCAATTCCAGAACTTTTTTTGAAAAAATATTTTTATTGAGAGTTCATACAAATTACAAAGCTACAAAACTGTAAAGTGCATATTGCGAAATACTCAGAATATTCAAGTTACTTTACCAAAAGACAATGTATAGAGAAAAAATACAGCATTACATATCAGGAATAAATACCATATAAAGTGCAAAGTGCTAAACATTTAAAGGTAAACATATCTCATTAATCTTTCAACATCGCCCTGTTACAGAAAATAGATACCGTATAAAGTGCAGAGTGCTAAACATTTAGGTATAAACATAACCTAACAATCTTTCCCATCGCCGTTGTTGCAGAGAAGAGACGTGGCAGTCATAAAAGACCATTACAAATCACAGTTGGATAAAGTGCAGAGTGCAAAGTGCTAAATATTAGGCATGAACATAATCCAACGTTCTTTCAATAACCCTATTGCAACCAAGAAAGAAGGGGGCAGGCATATAGTATAAATTATAGAATATATAAACTGCCTGAGAACGTACGGTAGGGTAAGAGTAGGATGGGGAGAAGACCTTGCAGACTAGGCTTAGCTATTCGAATTGCCACTTCGTCTTCTCTTTAATGATAATATAAATTCAAAAACAGTTTTCCCTATCTCTAACCTATAACCCTAGTAAACTCCAGCGTTTCTCGTACTTTTTTATTGAGCCTGATCTTATTGCATATTTTTTTTCCAATTCTTTGATTTTACTTAGTTTCGCTCTCCATGCTTGAAAAGAGGGTACCATATCGGAGCGCCAGCATTGTAGAATTAAAGATCTTGCTACCAATGCTGCGATGTATAGGCCTTCCTCTTGTTAAGTAATATCGGGGGAGCAACCCAGAACTGCAATTGATGCATCAATGGAAATGGAAGGGTCTAAGGTAGATCGAAGATAAAGTTCAATTCCTTCCCACAAACCACTGATTTTCAGACAATCCCAGATAATATGTGGCCAGGTGCCACCACCCTCTTTTGTGCAGCGGATACACCTGTCCTCTATTTGTGGGTATATTTGATGAAGAAAAGAAGGAGTCCTATAGATCAGCCATTTTGAGTAGAATTGCATACGCTTAAAATTTGCGCTTCTGAGTGGTCTGTTAATTCTATTCCAGGTTGATTTTGAGACCTGCATCCCTTCCCTTTTCGACCATCTATCACGGATTTTTTCATATAGCAAGAGAGGCTTGTTTTCGTCAAAGATTTTCACCCAGGCACTGATCCTCCGTTGAGTCGGGGAGTCAAAGGCTTCACTGATATTTGCTCTAGCGGATACATTTCTTATATCGAATTTTTCCAACAGGGGTTTTATTCTAATAAATGACCATTTTAGTATTGTTTTAGAGCGTAAGAGCCCCATTTCGATCTCTGGCCATGACTTCCAAGAGTTACCTATAATAAAATCCCAAATTTGTACATACCCATTTTCTTAGCTCAAAACAAAAAGGTACTCTACCTATCTGGTTCTATAAACACAAAATGTCGCTAATGAAACAAAAAGCCCAAGAGCTAGAAGGTGAATCCACAAGAAATCAAAAATTAATAAATAGATATTTACAAAGCAAGATTCAGTTTATTAACTATAATATACATAATATCAAAAATCGAATAGCATGAATGAATCAAACCAAGACACTTCCCACACAACATTCATTCAAAACTCAATCAAGCCAACAATCATACTCGCAAGTGCTTCATACCAATCAATCAACATTACACTAAAAATGACAACAAACATTCATAGCAAAACAGTCCCCATGTTAATCCAGGTTGACAATTGTACAGATAAATGACCAATGTCTATATGTCAAAAAGAAGAAAATCAAAAACATAAAGATGAGACAAATATCTCGGGTCATAGATAAGGTAATTATAAAGAGAAAACTCAGTAGGCCTTTACAGATAGATACATAACAAATCACAAAAGATTCATGGGGGAGCTGAGATAGTTGGAAAGGTCCAACTAACAAAAAAATTGGCGCTGGATTTTGTTAGTTCTATTTATTCATTTTTGTTTTCTTGTGGATTCACTTTCTAGCTCTTGGGCTTTTTGTTTCATTAGCGACATTTTGTGTTTATAGAACCAGATAGGTAGAGTACCTTTTTGTTTTGAGCTCACTAGTATTTCCCCTGCCGGTCTCTACCTGTATTTATCTCAGGGGCCCCCGTACTTGATTGGTTCATACCCATTTTCTTCCCATTTGTTTTTAGAATACTAGTCTCTAAAAAACATCTTTCCCCCGTAAAAAAATGGGACAGCCTAGTTGAGCTGTTAAATCTTGGAATACTAAAAAATGTTAAAAACGGAGATTTTTGCTTAAGTACCCATTGGAGAGTCTTGTATCGTACTTTCTTAGGGTACTTAGTTATTCTTGTGGGGTCAACAATATTATGTTCCTTTAAGATCTTTTTCATAAAGAAGTTGTCTGCCTCCTGAGGGTCCAAAAAGAAAAATCTAAAACTATAATGTGCAAAGGTCGCATGGTAATAATTCCTAATATTTGGAAGGGACAGCCCTCCTTGTGCAACAGGGTAACTTAAAGTGCTAAGTGCCAGTCTCGGTATCTTATTTGACCATAAAAAGGAAGAAAACATGCTATCTATCTCTTTAAAAAAAGCGGCTTGTAGTGCACATGGAGCGGCGCTAAAAAGAAAATTAAATAGTGGAAGGATAGACATACGAATTAGTGCCACTCGACCTAATAATAATAGTGGGAGCTGGTTCCATCATGCTAACAGGCGTTTCACTTTTTTCAGTAACGGGGTATAGTTTAAATGGAATAGATCTTCTACTTTCTCCGTCACAGAGATCCCTAAGTATCTCTTTGGGCGAGTGTTGTATACAGGCCTGAATTCTGGCAATAGAGAATCGATCGAACAGTTGCACAATATGATCTCTGTTTTGGACTTGTTTATTTTATAACCACCTATTGCTTGGAAATCTGAGAAAATCCTCATGATTTCCTCCTGGGTGTCTGTTTTTGAGTTTAAAAAAAGGACAATATCGTCGGCATAGAGTTTTATATTTGTCATCCCTTGAACAGGGACCGTGTACGCCTTATTCTGTCTAATTGCTATTGCTAGTGGCTCTATAAATAGCGCAAATAAAATCGGAGAGAGAGGACACCCTTGTCTAGTGCCTCTGTTTATTTGACATGTACCTATATTTACAGAATTAATTAAAATTTGCGCCTGTGAATTCGTGTAGAGCCGTCTTATTAGATATATAAACTCCTCTGGGAAGCCAAATTTTCCCAAAATTAAAAACAGACAGTCCCATGAGACTAGGTCGAACGCTTTTTCGGCGTCTAAAAACCAGACCTGGGCCTCAGTCTTATTTATGTAAAAAAAATCTAATGCTTCTAATAAAAAATTTGTATTGGTATGGAGCTGTCTCCCAGCTACAAAGCCGCACTGATCCATCCCAATAAGTGAACCTACCATTCTATTTAGTCTATTAGTGAGGAGTTTTGTAAAAATGTTGTAGTCAACATTTAGAAGGCTTATGGGCCTATAGGAATTCGCGTTCTCACTATCTCTGTCCTTCTTTAAAATGCTGTCCACTACTACTGTGCGAAAAGATAATGGAGGGTCACCCCCTTGTAGTAGATGGTTTGCAAGATTTAAGAATTCAATATTAAGAGTTGAGGCGAATCATTTAAAAAATTCTGCGTGAAAACCATCTTCCCCAGTTGCTTTACAGTTGGATAGAGAGCTTATGACTAAGTCGAGTTCTTCCTTCGTGAAATCAGCTAGCAATTCCTCTCGAAAGTTCCTGTTTAAAATAGGAATTGGCAAATCGTGCAGAAAACCACGAATGGATTCCAAGGGTGCATGGTAGTCTGATTGATAAATTCCCTTATAGTGCTTAAGGAAGACCTCGCCTATGTCCAACGTACTAGTTGAACGTGTTTTAGTCGATTCATTCCAGATACTCTCAATTCTGTTACGTACCTGTTTCTCTTTTGCCTGCCAGGCTAAAAGTTTCCCTGTGTATTCGCTATCTTCATAGACTGTCTGAAGGGAAGTTCTGCTTGCCATATCACCTAAACCGTAGTAGAATTCTCTCATTTGTGTTTTTGCTTCTACTAATTCCGGTTTACTTTTTGGATCCCTGTTCCTGATGTATTCCTGATTCGCGTGGGCAAGTCTTGCTTCGATCCTCAACCTTTCCTTTTTTTTAGCCCTTTGTTGCGGGATCTCCTTCGAGGTGATTATGCCTCTTAGTGTGGCTTTAAATGTGTCCCAGATTACGTTGATTGGGGCGGAATCTTTATTTATATAAAAGAAGGCACTAATCTCGTTATCTATTTCTGTGCACCATAGTTCATTTGCTAAATTAATTTTATTAAAATGCCATCTTCTTGAAGCACTTTCGTCCGTGCTCCCTACAACGACTTCCGTTTTAATTAAGGCATGGTCTGAAAAGGCATTTAAAATATGATCATATTTACTAACTACAAGACTATGTGAGGTCAGAAAAAAATCTATTCTCGATGCTGAATCATATTTTTCTGAGTAACAAGAGTACCCACGTTTAATTGGATTATTAAGGCGCCAGTTGTCTACAATATCTAGATCGAGTTTACAACTAGACAGGGCGATAGAGACTTGAGGTTTATTTTGTTTTCATTCTATCTTTGTCGAGTCAACTGAGGGGTCCTGTAAAAAATTAAAATCACCTCCCCATATAATCTGTCCAGGAATGCCCGATAGAGCTTGCTTTAGTTGTAGAATAGGGAGTGGATCCTCTATCACTGGTGCATAAATTGTGGCCAATATGAAATCTAACTGATTTAATTTTCCATGAACAAACGTCCATCTTCCACCCGGATCGGAGTGTGATGCATTAACATGGAATTGAACATGTTTACCTAACAAAATGCCCACTCCTCTCTGCGCAATGCCCGAAACAGATGAACAATAGAAACCCGCCCAGTTCTTAAAAATTTTACAAGCATCTGATAAGCTTCGGAAATGCGTCTCTTGAAAAAAAATAACATCAGGATAGTACCCTCTGAGCCAGCTCTCTACTGCGTAGGCTTTGCGCCTGTTGTTTAAACCATTAGCATTAAAAGACAGAATTGTTAGTTTATTCCTATTCATCATTCGACAGTGACTGGAATGCTTAAAGTGACTTGTGCCAACATGGAACAGTACCAAAGGTTTAATAGAATATTAATTATAACATATTGAACATACCACCCCGACCTTAGCTCTGACCCTGTTAGGGATTTAGCATAAAATACGTAGAAAACCTTCCTATAAAATCTCATCCTAGCAGTTAGCAAACTAAAGTGCAAATTGTGCATTGAGCAGCAGTTCTTGATAGCAGCTGAGACATAACGTACAATAGCATAAGTACCTAAGATACATTCTACAATTATCATTTATCTGACAATATAGCATCCTAAAAAACCACTTCCTAGAAGATGGCCGTCTAGTGTGCAAATTTATCCTTAAGCAGCAGATCGTAATAGCAGCTAACATGTAAAGTGCAAGGAAATATATATATATATATACCTAAAAAAAAAAAGCGTAAAGTGCCTAAAGTGCATTCTCCACCTAAAGTGCACAGTGCATTTCAGTGAAGTTCGGCCGTATATTGACAATTTCTCTACAAAGTCTATCTATATTCTGAAACGATGAAACTTCGCCTAAGAACTCTCTCTTTTCTGAATGCTTCACCCCCTCCACCTCCCCCACAACCCCACCCCCCCTGAAGGAAGAAAATCCCCGCTATTCCCACTGTTTCCTCCTTCTCCCTCTTATTGCTGGATGCCATCTTGTTGCATCCTTTTGCGTCTCCTGATTCACCTCATGACCGCCCTAAAGTGCCCTCAACTAAGAGATCTTGTAACAAATCATGTTATAGTGCGAAGCCAACTTATGACTACAGTGTCCCTTCTCTTACGCAGCGCTCAGATCTTCCAGAAAGGTTTGAGCCTCTGATGTGTCCGTGAAGATAAAAAACTTTCCTTTAGCCAGGACTTTTAGTTTAGATTGTTGAACAATTAATGCTTGCGCTCCTTTAGCCTTAAAGGAGTCAATCATTTTAATAAAATCCTTCCGTCTATGTGCTGAGGCTGCGGACATGTCAGAAACAATTCTAAAATTTTGGATTTCAGAAGTGGAAAATGATCTCTTGGCTATTGCTGTATTTAATTTTTTTTCCTTAATTCTGTAGTCTGAAAAGTTCATTAAGATCGTGCGTGGATATTTGGCATTTGGATTTTTCTGTGCAGGAACTATATGTGCTCTGGTGACTGTAAGATCTCCTTGCAGCTCTGGTATTACCTTTTTCAGAAGTGACTCAGGCCACTTTACCATATCAGTATTTTCCATGCCCTCCGGAATTCCGACCAAACGCAGATTGGATCGTCTGTTATAGTTTTCAAGATCTTGAAGTTTTAGCTCCATCTGGTGTTTATTTTTATTTAGCGCATGAAGATCCTTTTGCATAACTACGATATTGTCCTCTAGTCTGAGACACGGTTCTCAACTTCTATAATCCTTTAAGGGATGTTTTCCTCAAGCTTAGACAGCCTCTCGCGCAACTGTGAGATTTCAAGTGCTTGGGATACTTTAAAGTCTCTTAATTCTTGTAAGATGATTGTGAGCATGTTTTTTTATTGAAGAATTTCCTTTAGATTCCTCGCCTGCTATTGGTAAGAATAGATCTAGTTCTGATTCGGATGAAGACTCAGATACTGGCACTTCTGTCCTGATTTGAGTGTCACTTATTGCCCCTAGGGTCGACTGTGGAAATGTTTGATCATCTTGGATGGAAGGGGGGTTAGCAAGGGGCGTTTCTAAAGGAACTGTCTCGGGTTGCGAATGCGAATAAGGTTGTAGATGGATTTCCTGAACAGGCAGAGCAGGCTGGACTAGATGGCTTTGTAGAGTCTGCTGGTCTAGATGGTCTAATTGGGATTCGAGTCTTGGACGCTCAGTGCTAGAGTGTAGCGTATTTTTTGACGTGCCCTGTGCGGAGAGGTGCTTGCTAAAGAGAGGATATTGCTTGGGGCTGAGCAGGTTGTCATCTCACCTGTTAGATTCGCCACCTACTCCGCAGTCTCCACCTGTAGCTAGACACTTAGGTCTGCTGAGTGTTCAAATGGATTTTCATCTTCATCTGAGGGTTCGTAGACAGCATTCTGCTCAGACTGTTTATCTTTTTCGGCCAGTGCTTTTGCCTTTAGCTCCATTCTCTGCTGAGCATTCCTTTGCCCCCTCCACATTCCTCTGGGGCAGGTAACGGTGTGAGCGCTGTTTGACCCGATGATTCTAGGGGCTCTTTTCCCATACCTGCTTTATTCTGTTTACTGTGCATTTTCCAAGTCTTTTCCTATTTCCTATCTCCCCCCCTTTTTTATTTTTTGCCTGAGTACCTTTTGCCTGAGTGCCTGGATATCCGAATGCTTCTCCCCCAATCAGTGTTCGAGCGCCCAAGATGTTACCGCAAGAGGTTGCCGCTGCTAATGCTGCTGCCAGCTCCCCCAGGTGGAACCGAGGAAGCAAAAAAGCAAGCAGAACAGACTGATCACGGGTCGAGGAATAATGTTATGGACAAGCTCAAGAGCTAAACCAGTTCGTAGCAGCCCAAATTTTCCCCTCAGAGGCTGAGCGTCAAAAAAAAAAAAAAAAAAAAAAGAAGAACGCAATAAGTGTGGTAAAAAAACAACAAAAAACGAAGCCTTCTCACCACCTCGCCTCCTTCTCTCCGCTCCACTCCACTCCGCTCTTTCCCCGTCACCGCCTGCTCTGCCCCTCAGTCCTTACCACTACCGAAGAGCAGCCGGTGTTGGAAATGCCAGTGGTATACTCAGAGACTCCTCTTCAATACTGAGAGCCAAGAACGTGTTATTGGGACAGAGACGACGTGTACAGAGATAAAGACATGTATAGCAGACTTTCGAAGTCAGTACGTTGGAAGTGCAAGTGGCGGGCAGTGGAGCAGTCTTTCCTTTCCCTTTTTTTTATCAGCGCAGATGAGGGGGAGCGGGGAGCAGTCTTTTTTAAATCAGCGGGCAAGAGTTTTTTCAGCGCACCGTACCCGTACAGGTGGCGGGTGGGTGGCGTGCAGCAATCTTTCTTTTAATCAATGCGCAGCATATGTGTACAGATGGCGGGCAGCACCACGAGCACAGGCGCTACGAACGTCTTGAGGCTTAAGGCTTAGGGTTTCTGAGGCAGTCTGGGGCAGTCGGGTAGGACGAGACTTGCGCAGACAACAAAAACGCTCCGGATACTCAAGGACATTCAAAAAGTGAGGCGTATTGGCCTTAGATTGATCGGTGCAATCGTCGAGCAACCGCAACTGCCGTCACTCTCACTTTGAAACGCCAAACCCCGCCGGTCCTCATCGGGTCCTTTCCGCTCCGCAGTTCCTGCTTGCCGTTCTCGCAGTTCTCACGGCTCCTGCCAGGCAGTGGTGAGCTACTTGCTGCAGCTGCTTGCTTTTACTTGCTTGATTTAAACTTCCAGGCTCATAGACACCGTTTGGAACTCGGAGTCATCGGAGCCTTGATGTACGGCAGCCATTCCAGAGCGTCTCGCGGGCGGAGCATCAGTGAATCAGGTGACGCTGACGGCAACGTGCGCGGGTCATGTCCGCCTCATCCCTCCCAACCACGCTGTGCTGACTGTCTGTCTTTCAATTCCAGAACTTGAAATAATAGCTCGTCCTGCTCATGCGTGCCCTCAGCTGTCGCCACCTCAAGGTGGTCTACTCCTGTGTCCAGTCTCTGGACCACGTGGTTGAGCTCACTCAGGAATTTCACAAAATCTTGTTGAAGGAGGCTCATTTCCTTCATGAAGGCTGACATCATCAATTGGATGTCTACCTTGGTTGCCGGTGCGTCCATGTTCTGTAGGGTCCCGTCTGAAGGCTTGCTTGATCGGCCAGTATCGGGGAGAGTCACCAGACGGTTTTTAGTCCCCTAGGAGATCTCTGATGGTGCGCCCTTTTGTACGAGGGTGGCTGCCATATAGGCACTGAAGGCATTCTGAAAACGAATATAATGCAGTAATATCTTTTACACGAATATAATGGCCGTCACTTGCTGTGCCTCTCGTGATGGGTCTGCTAGTCGAAGGCACTCTGCATTGGAGCACAGTCAGTGAATACTGTGTCACAGGGATCTCTTTACTTCCAGCTATTGGAGGTGCGAATATCTTGTTACATCATAATGTCCAGCCAACAGCTCACCTCCCACTCTTCTTTTACCTCTTTCATCAACCATCTACTTCGTAACTGTGGGGATCACTTTTCTGCCAAATAAACTCCAATTTCATGCTTGCACCGGCATGGTTTAA
This sequence comes from Calotriton arnoldi, assembly GCA_963921515.1. NCBI lineage: Eukaryota > Metazoa > Chordata > Amphibia > Caudata > Salamandridae > Calotriton > Calotriton arnoldi. Next base: position 1,503,087 of record CAWUFW010000585.1, on the reverse strand, counting down.
CCCAGTGTGTCCTCGCCAGCCCAGCACCTATCTTCGACATTCACTTTCTCCGGGTGGTGGGGGCATTTCAGTGGAAAGGAGCGCAGGCTGGCTCTCTAACGCTGTACCCTGGCATCAGGACTTTGTCAACTTCTCAGGAGACCCGCCTCTGCCCAGGAAGTCCCCGCTGCTGCCTCAGCACCTCCACCGCCCGCTCGTGAGGGAGACGGGCTGGGAGCCTGCTCAGCATACCCACTTGTCTCTGAGTCCCTCCACAGTCAGAGCCAGCTCCGTGGCTACACTGCTTTTTGCCCGCTCTCTGCTGGGTCCACTCTCCTGTCCCTGCGAGCCACCCAGTGACTTCTCGGCCATAGTGGCAGGAGCCAGCCAGGGGCCCCATCCCCGGCTTCCGACATTTCTGTCGCCAGCAGTCAAATCACTCCTCCAGATTCTACTCGACTTCAAGAGGCCAGGGCCATCTTGTTCTTTGGGGTAGAGGGGAGCAGCACAGATCACTGACATCAGGTTTGTGTGGAAAAGGCTGCTTTATTGAAACAGGTGCTCATCACAAAACAACCTTGACCGTAGCCTTGCAAAACTAAAACCTCACTATACAAAGATAATCCTATTGTAATCGACCCCCCCACCTCTAAAATTCCTCATCCTCTTAATAGTAACTTAATACATCAATATTGCATATGATCCAGGGCTGGTCAAATGTATCTGAGACCTCCTAACAACCTTTCCCTCTTTCCTACATCTAGTAATGTCTTAGTCCATTAAACTTCCTACCTAACCTTAAATATCATGTCTCGTCCAGTCGTGAACTTTCCTACCCATTCCCTTTCAGCCTGAACTGCCACTACCAACAACTATAAACTTCGGAAAACCATGGCAACTTCTTTGCCAACCGCCTATGCACCGGCTTTAAGCGAGAACCAATCTAAACAACATAAACCCCATTGCACACCTGTGATCAATGACAGCATACCAACGATAGGGGAAAAAAAAATCAAAGCCCAAAACCACATAAAACATGAATGGGAGGGTGAGGCAAAATTCAGCTACCAAGTACCAAGCACCGTGTCACCAGACAAAATGGTGGCTGGTACCACAAAATGTTCGGTTTTTATACCGCTGGACTACACAACTAGCCCAAAACTAGTCTAGACCCCAGCAGTTGTCAGACTGCTCCACTTCCCCTAATTACCCAGGGAGCAGACAGCCCTCTGGACGGCTGCCCCCCAAATCCCCATTGTACACGTCGGCCAAAGGGGCCAGAGTCAAGAGTTCGTGGAGCTGGAGCTTAATTCTCAACCCCTTTGAGAGGGGCATTTCTCCTGCCTCAGTGTTCACTCAGGCAAACTCCAAGGAGGGCCTGGAGGCAGTTGCTAGCCTTGTTTCGTCCACTGGAGCTCAGCGAGGACGCGTGTTCATTGGTCCCTGTCACAGTCATGCCTGGAAAAACTCTTTTAAGAACTATGACTCACTTGAATGTGAAGAAAAAGGATGCAAATGGTCCAAGACCTTGCTCGATGTCTTGATGAGGAAACTGGGAAAACTGTGAAACAATAGAAGGCTGCCTGAAACCTTCTTGTAAGGGCATAGCCTTTTGACCGTTGATATGAGACTGTATTGAGTAGTCACCACTCACACTAACTAACCCGACTCTCTGTTACTATTAAACTTGCAAGAACCTAGGGAATACTCAGTGTTCTCAGAGCCCTCCCCTATGGAGATGGAGCCCACATGCTGTACACTGGGTGCTTGTTGACAGGTAAAGTACCATTCTGAATGGGTTTTAGGGTGGAAAGGCAGATTTAGAGTGAGGTGGCTTTCCTGAACTTAATATGGAGAAAAGTTGAAACACTTCCAGTCAGGCTACTGCACAGACGGACTAGGCCCAGTGTATGGTCCAACACGCACCTCAGGAATCAAAATGGTGTAGTCTAACTCGGCACTTCAGAGCCATATTCAGTGGAAGGATCACAGGAATCATTTCCAGTCCAGGATCAATGTTAGCTAAAACACTGACGTCAGCTAAAATACTCCCCCTTGGGCATGTGAACAATGAGAAGGATCTGCCACAACAGTATCCTTCTAGAAAGAGAAAAAAAACGGAAGAGGGACTGAGGGCAATCAACACCTGTCAGGACAGACAGCCCGTGTGTGACATAATACTAAAAAAATTAATAGTAACTGGAATTAATTGAAACCTTTAGAAAACGAGCACAGAAAGGCGTGTGGAGGAAGGCGTCATGAGGCTGGAAGGAAGACAAGGTTTGCTTCAATATTTCTTTGGCGAGAGAGAATAGGGCAGGGATAGGACAGCCAAATGCTCCACACAGAAACACTTTACACAACCACACATAACCTTGGTGCAGAGAAAAATTATATTTTACCTGGCTTGGCATCAATAGGTGAGTTTCTCCCATGTGCTCCTGGTTTGCTGCATATATTCGGAGGGATACAAGGCCCACCAGACCTACAGGCACAGCTGCAAGCTTTATTATCTGAGAAGAGATAAACATGAAAAGGCAAACATAGTAAAATCAACAGACAACATTGGAGAGCATATTTGCTTCACAACACGAATTGAATAAACTGCTACAACCCAGACAGAACGAATGTTGATGTTGTGCAATATTATATTGGCCTCATAAAGGGCTACAAAGCCCTGGGGAAGTTTCAGAGTGTGAACACCTAATTACGATAACTAGTACATATTATAATCTTCGTACCGCTCATCTGCCATTTCTAAGCGCTATAAAACAATTGCTGTTTCTATCCTCCGAATTAAAAGGTATTCGTTTTACTGACCTCACAAATAAGGATGAACTTCCTGGGATTGAATTCCTGATCAGCACACAGCGGTAAGCAGTTAATTCACTGAGCCATCTTGCCTGCAGAGTTAACTAAGCAAAGATAACTGTAAACTTGGTGGACTAATCCAATATTCTTTTACACATAAGGTTTTGTAAATTCACCTAATTTTTTAAAACCTTTGACAGGATTCAACATTCCAGGTAAGTCGCTGGTCCTCTTCCCTTGGCTGATATGTGTGCCACATGTGTGATCATTTACCCTATTGTTTTATATGGCTTCTATTGGAAGCCTTTAGCCTCAATAACCGGATTGGAATCTGGTTTTTCATTACAGTGACGTTACATCAGTGGTTAACTAAAATAGCTGACCACTGTTGTGATGTCAGCCAAGGGACATGTTTGCATCCCCTTTTAGTCCTGGCCCTTGATATACCTCCATAAAAAAATTGTTGTCCAGAGATTTTCATTTTTGATTTGCGTTTTTGTATCATTAGAGAAGTAATTTAGCTTGCGTAGACATTGCTAATCCAGGCCAAATTGTTCTGGGTGACATTTTTAAAAATGACAGATGTGTTGCAACTATGTAATATTTCAGGAACCATGAGACCTATATACTTCATTTTGAGGTCAAAATATAGGTTTTGGGGGTCAAGTAGTCTTATGGAGACAGAAAATAACTCCTAAGAACAACTCTTTCGCCATTTTCAAAAATGGCGGTTCTATAATGATGTGTTTTAGCCATCATATTGGTCATTTATTTTAATAGTGTTTTGGTTTCAGGTATTCTGTTTATTCAAATTCGTAAACATGAGCGAAGCAGGTGGGAGCAGAGGATCTTTACCTCCTGACAGAGTATTGCTAACTACAAAATCTGAGGACTCCTTCAATAAAGAAAAACCTGTCATATGCCAAACAAATCCGAAACAAAAGCTAACATCAACTGCAGCTGGACAGAAAAGAGTTTGAGATGCTGCAGAAATACGGCAAGAGGAAGTTCACAAAAGATTGAAACTGGTGGGTGCAGAGGATCAAATATTTTATCATTGTAACAAGTGCTACAAGTCGTATACAATGGAAATAAGTCTGGAAAAGCTTAGTCAGAAAATAGCAGAAACCAGTGAATCACAATAAGAATGAGAATGAGAAAGCGATGGCAACAAAACCCAATGCCCATCCACTTAGAAGATCGATGGCTACCCCTCGTCCACCTCTAACAAATGATCAGAAAGCAGAGGATCTTCAATGTGTTATCTGTTGTTTAGCCAGAACAAAGGCCAAAGGGATTGAAGAAAGAACAAAGTACAGAGTATGAGTCACAAAGGGCAAACATGTTTTTATCTGCAGCTAGTTTTTTCTAAGATGAAGTTTTCAGCCGAGTAGCTGATCTGAACAGGAAGGTGAATGTATTTTCAGCGGATTTGTATGCCCACCTGAACTGCATGTGTGCATACATTCGACAATATGAATGTACAATGAGCTCCCAACAGCAACGTAACCGCCAGCCTTCAGTTAAGATTGCACTTTTTGAAAAAGCAAATTGTTTTAAAGCCACTTTTGAGTGCTGGCTGCGGGTGCACACTCAGTGAGAAATAATGGTCAACCCTGATGTAACTGTATTGATCCACAATAATGAAATTAAGATTTTTCTGGTAAGAATATACAATGACCGAATTCACTTTTGTCAGGCTAGCAAAAAGAATAAGCCACTTATGGTGTTCTCAGCTGATTTGACTCCTGAAGTTCTTGCTGCCAAAATAAGATCACAGGATGCAGTAAAATCAGCAGGAACCATTTAAAGAAGCGTCCTGAAAAATTTAGATTTTGGACTTAATGACATATTTGGTGATGCCCGAGAGCTTTATAAATTAAGGGAGTCAACAAGAATGCCTGATGTTGTCTTAACATTTTTACATCATTGTTTAATATCAGCAAAGTAAAGCTGTTACAAACTAAAGTTCTTGAGTTGGGAAAAGAAGCAGACAACATTGATGATGGCTTTGAAGATGTAAGCGAAGAAGTGGAAGACAATCCCATGAACCGACAGGCATATGCTGTGCAAATGTACTGTCTTTTCCAAATCATGTTTTATGTATTACATCACGGCAAAAAGAAAACTTAGCTACACTTGATGACTGACCACAAAAACAATGACATGTGCAAAAGTAGAGAGCTAATCACTTCAATGAATAGGATTGGTGTATCAAGTTACAATGACATAGTATGGAGCAGGAACTTGTTAGCAGCTCATGCTGTAAAATCTTGTGAATTCGACAGCACACCACTTCCAAGTCACTTTACCATGAAAGGATTTACAATTGCTGGTCCTGATAATTTTGATTCTGAAAACAGCTCTTCTTTGACTGGAACATCCAGCAGACATGAGGCCACATTGGTGCTTTTTCAACACTGTACCATTAAGTAGCTGCAGGAAAATTGGCATTAACAAACAAAGCTGTAAACTTATAACCCAACTGCCTTGCCAACATGTGCAAACTCACTACAAGCCATCAACATGTCCCAGTCTACCAGAAAGTTTCAAATTGACTGAGGATATGGATCTTCTTGTACCTGATGTTGCAGTCCGCAAAGCTGAATTAACTGAATTTATCATATCGCTTATTCGGTGCGGACTGAAGGATGAAGAAAAGCCAGTTCCTCCACGGGTAGGAATTCTTGCTCTGATCGCCCAGAATACCGTCCCACTAAAGATGGTTGGGTTTTTACCAGTAATACCATTTCCAGTCACAAACTATGCAACAGTATACACAGTTCTGAAAAGTTTCCAAAACGTGCAGGCTCAGCTTGAATACAGGCCTATCCTGCCAATTTTCTGTGATGAAGGTGTTTTCTGTATGATAGCTGACATTTTTATGAACAAACCAGTAGAATTTGATAATCTTTATCCAATGATGGGTGTTTTCCACATGACAAAAGTTGCGTTGCGGTGTGCAGGAAGTTCTCAGTGGATGTTGCATAGACAATGCATTCATTGAGGCTGAAATCTTTGGAAGGAAAACTGTCCAGTCAGTATTGAGTGGAACTTATTATTTTCGTTCGTTACAAGGTATGCTCATCATATCTGAGGCTATAGAAACACTGCATTGGAATTCTTACTGGAACAAGAATGACAAATTTGGTTTTGCATATCTGATCTCAGAAGTGAACAAGACACAGGGTGCACTTCATTCAAATGACATAATGCAAAGCCAGGCAATGTTCAATACGCTTAGTTCATAATCAGATAACCTGAAAACCAAGTTCATAGAGAATGTCAAAGAATGTGAAGAAAAATCTGAACTTTGCAATTACTGGGGAAATGTTTTATACAGGACAGCTCTAGTGAAAAACTTGGTACATGCTGATTGGGAAGGTGATTGGGAGCTGCACTTGAAGAATGTGGAGTCACTGTTTACTGGGTTTATGTGGTGAAAGACAGAAAGGTAAGGTTCAATACGGTGGCTCCAGATATGAAACTGGAACACACAATCCAGAGATCACAGAAAAGCTCCAAGGGAATTGTTGGTCCAACACATTAAAGTGAATTTGTTACTCAGTGGCAGCTAGTTTACCATGAAGTCCTTTCTATGTGCAATGTTTTCAGAGAGATGACAAATTTAAAACTAATGGACCCTTGTGAAACTGTTCCTCACCCCAAACTTGTGGGAAAGAGGGGGACATTTTAGTAAACATGTTGACAGCCTTCTTCATTTCATGCAACAGCAAGGAAACCGCTTTGAGATTACTGAGCCTATGAGACTACACAACTTCCTGACCAAACAATATGTGGATAACGATATAAAGACATGCCTACTAGATGTCCTGAAACATGGATCGAAACTATACGCAGAACTGAAGGAGAGATTTGTATTGAAAGAGAAAAATCTGTTTGACATAATCACTAAAGCTAGGCTTCTATGCTTTAATTGCCATAGTAAGAGTTTCGTCCAACCAGCCACTACAAAACAGGTTACAATAAAACAACTTTCGCAAGCACATAGGGAGAGAGACGGAAGTAGCAAAAGAAAGGGAAGAATTTATCAAGGACATTCTGTCGCATGATCTTCTTCCAACAAAAACATTATTTGATGGGAGATGCTGCAACCAGACCAGTGAAGCACAAACTCGCACAAGAGCTCGAAAATAACCTTTGACCTCAAGAATTTCAATTCGAAAAGGTATCCTCATTGAAAACTGCTGTTGTTTTGGACTGTATGTCACAATTGCGAATGGTCAAGATTTCAGCCATGCAAACTTAGAAGAGGTCGTTCAGACTACAGATATCAAAGTCAGTGTGTACCTTGCAAGAACTGCATGTTGTCTTTGACAGTTATCTTGAACTATCTGTCTAAGAATGTGAGAGAATCAGACAAATGTCTATAAGTGGAACAATGGACCTTGCCTGCATCAAAAATTCGACACCTATGCCTGTGCAACTTGATACATTCTGGTCATCAACATCAAACAAGATGAACTTGGAGATGTTAATGCGCCAAAACATTGCTTCTGCTTCAGTGAACACTGAATATACAACTATTGCAAGAAGAATGATTGTCAATAAGGAGCTGGTGCCTGCAGAGATATATTCAAAAGGTACGGGCCATATTGTTGAAGAACTTAACAGCAAATTGGAGGAAGCTGAACTTCATGTTGTGCCACATGTTGAGTGGGCTGTTCGAAATGGTTCCAATCGAGTCATTGTACTGTCAAATGACACAGATGTTATTATTGTGCTACTTAGATTTGTTGCAATGTTCATAAGTCAAGGATTGTCAGAGTTATGGATACCTTATGGAACAGGTGAGAAAAGACACTTCATCCCACTATTCTGTACAAGAAACTTGACCCAGAGATGCACAGTGTTAATATCAAGGCACATATTCTTATGGGTGTTGACATTATGAGCAAAATGGGAACAAAGCTTGGAGGTTTAACTGCTGAACCTGTGAAGTTTCTAAAAGGAGCTGGGACATAAGAAGAATGTGACTTTAAAGACGTAGAAAAATACCTTGTTCATGTGTGGAAAACGAGTTCTGACTGACACATTTGACGATCTTCGGTACAGTGAGTTTAAGAGATCAATCCCGCTAAGTGACCTTCCACCAACATCATATTCTGTGCATGGACACATTAAAAGAGTGTTCTACTTGATTAGAAGTAGTGCAAATGTTTTGGATCATGCATATGTAGAGAAAGATCTGTGTGAATTTGGTTGGAAAGATATTGATGGGGTGATAAAACCTACAACATTTCTAAAGCCTCTACCCACAGGACTTACACGTAAATGTACTTGCATAACCTGTGCTACAAAAAGATGTCCCTGTCGATATGCTCTTCTCAAATGTTCAACATCCTGCGAATGTACCACAAGTGATTGCTGAATACATAAAGTGAACTATGAAAATGTATCTAAAACAGGAGTGATAAACATTTTTATTCAGATTCAGAATATATGTTTGGTGTTACATAAATCAATTAAAAAACATTATTTGTTTCATTTCTATATAGGTCTCTTCTTCCTTTATTATAGCCGCCATTTTGGAAAATGGCGAAAGTGTTGCTCTGAGGAGTTATTTTCTGTCTCTTTAAGACTACTTGACACCCAAAACCTATGTTTTGACACCAAATTGAAGTATATAGGTCTCATGGTTCATGAAATATTATACCATCACTTCAACACAGCACCAATTTTTAAAAATGTCATCAAGAAAAATTTGGCCTGGATCAGCAATGTCTACCTAAGCTAAATTACTTCTCTAATGATCCAAAAACACAAATCAAAAATGAAAATCTCTGGACAACAATGTTTTCACGGAGTTATATCAGGGGGCTAGGATTATTTCTTCCGTCGCCCAGCTCGGGGACACCAGAGAACGATGGCGGAATGGCGATCAGTGGCTTCACTCGTATCTCCATTGACCCAATGGAAATGGGAGAATGTGGGTAGGCCTGTGCCTGCACTGACCACCTTCCCTTGTCAGCGCTGGTCTCTAGAGAGGTCTGCTGAGAGGGGAAATGCAACTGTGCTGCTAAGCTGCTGTCACAGATCTGCTGTTAGCGTAGTGCAGGGTCTCTGTCCCCATTGTAAAATCGGAAAGTGCAAATTTCAGCTAAGAGTGCACAGAGGGTCGTGGACAAGACCAGGTAATTCAATTTAGGTAGAAAGGAGTTCGGGGTGACAGCCAGCTAGAGCTTTGCTTGCATTGTCTACTTTATGTCACTCAGAACTTCTGGCACTGATTCACCTCGGTGTAGATCCCTTTCCACTTTGATATATATTGAGACCAGTTAATTTGAACTCTTAAAATGTTAAGAGTTCGTCGGTTGTGAGGTACTGATTACAACGTTTAAGAGGCTGAGGGTTGCCCCAATCTAGCTTCTCACTCCCACTTGTTTTTCTACATAGAACTAAATTATGCCAGCTACCAGTTTATTATGGTCTCGCTAGACAGCTCCGCTGTCACCAGACAATTATGTGAGCATCACTATAGATGGACTTTGGCTAAGCCCACATGTTGGGAGCCAGAACTACATGTCTTAATTGGACAGGCGTGGAGTGTTTTCACAAACAAAGTGCTTGTCCTCCACACAGCTGTGATCATTTTGCTTATTTATACAGCTGGCTGATTTTGAACTTTCAAGGTCACACACAAGGTAATTCTATTAAAGTGCCTTAGATAACTAAATAATGTATGGGGTTTTTCTCTGGCAGCAGATCAAATGGGAGGAGGGCAGTCATTAACCTACATGGGTTTTTAGGTCTGCTTGACAATGCATTCATAAGCCAGACCTAATGGCATTGCCAATGCTTGTTTTTAAGGATGGCACAGCCAAAACATTTGTTTAGAACAAAAACACAGACTGGGGCTTGGTCAATCTCCTCATCTACTAATTGCCTTGGGGCCAGTCTTCTTCAGACTTTATTTATATTAATTTATTTATTACATTATTAGAAAGCATAAAGATCCGCAGGTATTGGCACACTGTACAAGAAGCACAATTCATGTGGAGTAACTAAATGAAGAACATCACTCTCTAACAGTGTAGAACAATACACAACATACAAAAAACAAAGCACAGTTTGATCAAGGAAAGTGAAAAACAAAGAAAACACGAGGATATGAAGAACTAAGAGGAGATTCGCAGGGAGGAAGACATGCTGGGGACACCAATGATATTTATGGCGAAAAGTGCAGTTACAAGAATCGGGAAAAGTGAGTTTCTTGATGAAAGAGGTGGGTAATCAAGTGTGACAGGTTGCCAGGAGCTCAACGAAAGTACAAGAAACAAAAACAGATGAATGGAGATTAGAGCTAAGATTAAGAACATGAACAACCAGAAATAAATGATTTACTAGTTCTGGCGATTATATTGGTTGAGATAACAGTTAAATAATAGGTTTTGAGATTCTTTTGGAAGCGTTTTTGAACACTGAAGATGGTCAGGATGGGACCGCCAAAGTACTGGAGCTGCTTCTGTACTTCTACTCTAATTGTTCTGAAGTTTTTAATCTCAAACTGAACAATGTTAAAGCTTAATAATTTTAAGTTTGAACATAGTGTTTAAATGCTGGATCTGAAGTATTTTAGCTGTAAGTGATATATAAGTGAGGCAGCCAAATTTAAATGTTATCCAGGCGGAGGATAGGGAGTCAGTGCAAATGCCTAAGGACCTGTGTGATAAGCTCATATTTTCTGATGCCTGTTATCAACCTTGCTGATGTAAGCTTGAGGGAATTCTGACCATAAGAAATCACCCGTAGTTAGGAAATATTAGAACAAGTGATTGTACTGCCTGGCGACAGTTATTATGCTGAAGGAGTGATTTTAGTTTTTTCATGGCATGATGCTTTGCTCTGGCCTTCTTGGATGTGAGTTCAGCATGAATCATAAGTGAGGCTTGATCCACATGCCTAGAGATTCAGCTAATTTGGCAAGAGATGGAGCAAAACTATTGCTCTGATGTTCAAGAAGGCAATCGTTGTAGGGCCATTTTTCTGGTTTTAGTATGAGAATGTTTAAAGACACCCAGCTCTGAATTTTGGGCAGGTAACTTATGTCTTAAAAAGAGGAAATCTTTAAGTACAACAAAGTATAGCCGATATGTTGACGACGTTGATTCCCTCATCATTATCCTCAACAGTTCTACACACAGGTACCAGGCACTGACCCTTGGAAGACAGCACATGTGACCGGGCATGATCTGTAGTGAAGCATCATAGTCTAACCAGTTGTTTATGGTTAGTCAGGAAAGAGGCAAACCAACTCAGTACCAGACCATCAATGTCCATATGGGACTCCAGAATTCTGAGTAGCTAAGGATAATTGACAGTTTTGAAGGCCACTGACTGATCCAGAGGGCTAAGGCAAGCAGCTTCCTTATCTAGTATTTAGTGTATGTCACCACCTAGAATATTAAGAGTGGTGGATCTGGTACTACATCCTCTCTTGACCCTGAACGATGAGGTGCAAGCAGCTCATTTTGGTCACTAAGTGTTGCCAGTTGTAAGGTTGTACATTCATCCATTACGTTTTCTAACCACAGAAAGTTGGTCACAAGGCAGTATCTGGACAAGATATTTGGGTGGTTGATAGGCTGTTTCAAAACTGGAGTAATTTGACCAATTTTGAGAAAATTAGGATAAGTGCATTCTTTGAACGAGGTATTGAAAATAATTTTCGATCTTGATAATAGGAATGATGTCATCCTGATAAAATGCTGACTTTAATATGCTGATGATATTCTTCAGAAATTACATAAATTTCACAAAGAATCTGAGAGCAAGGGTAGCAGGAGGTTTAAAACAGTGCAATTCGCATCCTGGATCTGCTTAGATGACTAATTCTAACTCATTTACTATTAGGTGTAAACTGCTTACTATTAGGTTAAAACTCCACCTGGATAGTCATGATGACTCAAACACCGCCTCCCTCCTAGAGACCCTCGCCAACATAGGACTGAAACAACTAGTCACTGCCCCCACGCACACAGCGGGACACACACTCGACCCAGTCTTCACCGGAGGAAACAGCGTCTCCTACAGCCACACCACGGAACTCCTCTGGACAGATCACAACTGCATCCACTCTTCAAAAAACCCACCGTACACAAGCACGCCCACCGCCTCCCCTTCAATAGCTGGAACAAAGTCACCGCAGACCAGCTCACCTCCGCCCTCGTCAGCACCCAACCACCGATGACGTCAAATGCAAACACCGCAGCACGCAACCTCCACCGCTGTATCACAAACTGTGCCGACACACTCACCCTCCTCAAGAAAGCCACCGGAAGACACATCAAGAGAGCAATCAGGTTCACCCTTGCTCTCCAAGAATCCAGACGCTCCTGCAGACGACTCAAAAAGACATGGAGGAACAACAAAACCCCAGGAACACGCACCGCCTACAAAGCAGCCACCACCGCACACCACCAAGTCATCAAATCCACAAGGAAGAAATCCCTCCAAGACAGAATCCTCATCAACGCACACAACACCAAAGAGCTCTTCTCCATCATCAAAGAAAACGCCAAACCCAGCAGTAAAACAAGAGACCTCCCACCCTCCTAAGACCCCTGCAACAGACTCAGCACCTTCTTTCACCACAGGATTAAGATGATCCACAACATCTTTGACAACCCTGACCACCCCATCGCTGCAGCTCCCCCTCATGCAACACCACCCAACAGACCCTGCTCAAATGGATCCCGCTCACAACAGAAAACACTTTGAAGACCATGAAAAGCATCGACTCCAGAGCACCCTAGGACCCCTGCCGACACCACATCCTCCACAGAGCCGCCTCTGCCAATGCATCCGAACTACGTCGGATGATCAACTGCTTCTTCGAGACTGCCACCTTCCCTGACTAATGGAAACGCGTCTAAGTCAACCCCCTCTTGTAGAAACCCTCTGTGGACCCGACGGACCTCAAGAACTTCAGGCCCATCTCCCTGCTTCCATTCACAGCCAAGGTCATTGAAAAGGGTGTCAACATCCAACTAGCTAACTTCATCGAAGCTGACAACGTCCTGGACAGCTCCCAATCTGGATTCCGAAGAAACCACAGCACCGAGACCGTCCTACTCGCCGCTGCCGACATCCGATCCCTCCTCGACCAGGGCGAAACGGCAGCCCTCATCCTCCTTGACCTCTCGGCTGCAATCAACACCATCTCCCACCGCACCCTAGCCACCAGACTCCACGACGCCGGCATCCGCTGCATGACCCTTGACTGGATACCCTCCTTCCTCACCGGCAAAACTCAGCGGGTCAGACTCCCTCCTTACCTCTGGGAACCGACAGAGACCAACTGTGGCATGCCCCAGGGCTCCTCCCTCAGCCCCACCCTCTTCAACGTCTACATGGCCTCCCTCGCAACCATCGTCCGGAACCACGGTCTCAACATCGTCTCTTACGCCAACCACACCAAGCTGATCCTCTCCCTCACCAACGAACCAAACATCACCAAACACAACTTCCAAGAAGGGATGAAATCCATCGCCACCTGGGTGAAGAACAGCTGCCAGAAAAGACAGAAGTCCTCATCCTTGGTTCCACCCCCTCCACATGAAATGACTCCTGGTGGCCCTCCGCCCTTGGAAATCCCCCTACCCTGACAGAACACGCACGAAACTTCGGCATCATACTAGACTCCTCGCTCACAATCAACAGCCAGATCAACGCTGTATCCTCTACCTGCTTCAACACCCTCCACATGCTTCGAAAGAGTTTCTGATGGATCCCAACCAAATCGAGAAAAAAACTGTCACACACGCACTCATCAGCAGCAGACTGGACAACGGCAATGCTCTCTACACCAGAATCAACAAGAAACTCCTTTGCAAACTCCAGACTTTCCAGAACGCCGCAGCCAGACTGATCCTCAACAGTCCCCGTCGCAGTCACATCACCCAACACCTCTACGATCTCCAATGGCTTCCAGTCAAAAGAAGAATAACCTTCAAACTTCTCACCCATGCATACAAAGCCCTTCACAACACCGGACACGCATAAATGAACATCCGCCTCTCCTTCCACGCACCCAAAAGACACCTCTGATCAGCCCAGCTCTCTCTGGCCACTGTCCCACGTATCAACTAGACCAGAACGGGAGGAAATTCCTTCTCCGACCTCGCAGCCAAAGCCTGGAACACCCTCCCCCTCCACCTCCGGCAATCTCCCACATTGCCCCAGTTCAGGAAGGACCTCAAGACCTTGCTCTTCGGATGACCCCAGAACTCAACTGAGTGCCCCCCCCCCCCTCAGCGCCTTGAGACCCTTACGGGTGAGTAGTTGCACTTTACCAACCCTGATTGATTGTTTATTATCTTACCTCCTCAGGAGTGCTTCCATTACAATGCATGAGGTAGACTGCCTTTTTGAAAAGAAGGCACTCCCCAACAATAGCAGGACATTCTGCACGATAAGCAAATCCTTATTTGAAGCATGTAAACAGGTATGTGTGGAAAAAGCTGTATCAAAAATGTAAAACAATGTATTTTTATTGTAAATGAGACCTGTTAACTATTATAATGTAGTTCCATACTTTTTTGAACATATTTCAATTAAGTGTTTATCATTTTAATGGTGTTGCTTTTCATGTTGAAATCAATAAATAAGATGGATTGATTTGGGGAGGAAAAGCAGCAGGCAGGCACTATTTTCTGAGTTCAAAAGCAGACTTCCCCCACTAAATGAACACATTCTCAGGGATAGCAACATTACTCATGTTTGCTTTTAATAAGTGTAATATTGGCAGATGTTATTTTTCAAGAAACGCCACAAGCCACTTACCACTGCCGTGAGGGGAACGGCCCATCAGTTGCCTTCGTGGGGAGCGCATTTCCAGCCGTGAGGGGAACGGCTCACAGGACTGCGGTTCCCTGCAGCTCCCGCGGCGGCGCCAGCCTCTGACGCTGCAAACGGCGCCCGGAGGCGTGATAAAACTCCTGGGGGCCTCCCGCAGCACGGGACGCGCGCGCCCGGGCGAAGCCCGGGCCAAGGGCGGGCCCGTCCTTGCCCGTCATTGCCAGGAAGAGGCAGGGCTGGGCCATTTTATTTTTAATCGCGAAAGTTTACCTGGTTGGCAGCATTGGCGTCTGATGGATAATGTGTGTGTGACCCGTTACACCTTAAACGTGTCTTTGTGAGTTTTTTGGACTTAAGACTTAAGACTCTGCTCTATTTTTGTCTGGTTTTTGCACTGAAATTGCACTTTGTTCTATTTTTATTGATGGACTGGTTTTTAAATTGTTAATTAGCTTGTATTGCAAATGGCTCCTTCCTGAGGACTATAGTTAAGGCCCCGTGGAGTTCGTGAGCCGTGTCTTGCACATTGTACTTTGCACATTGTATTTTGCACACTGTTTTAAGTGTTTGGTTAATTATTTTTAAATTGTATTTTACCCGCGCTTGGTGCATTTATTAAAAAGTGTGTTTTATAGGTCATTGCAAAATGAGTAAGCATAAAGCAAGTACGGGAAGAAATGTGGTTGGCACTCTAGATGCCTTCATCCTGAGAGCTGAATCTGCCCTCATTCATGAAATACAACTGACTGAACGTAGATTATCCCTTGATCCACACTCCCCGTTAGGGAGACTTTCCCTAACTCCTACACTCCCTGATTCACTGACGGCTGTGAATCACGATGCGCCCACAGCCAGGTTGAGCCCGCCATTATCTGTAGCCCCAGTCATATTGATAAACCCTGACCCCTGCTCCCTTAAAGAGAATTAACCTATCCCTGCGCTATCTAAGGCGACTACTAGAGGGCAAAAAGCAAAGCTTAAATCGGATTGTAATAATGAATCTCACTCTACAAAAAGAAAGGCCCAAGCGTATAAAAAAAAAAACAATGCACAGGAAATCGTAGGAGGGTCAGTTGTAGTTGTCTCCCCCACAAGCGGTGCGAAAGTGGATAATTCTACTTCTTTGCCTCAGACTGTGCCAGGATTATCAGGTGATAGCACCGCAGAGGGGAATTTTTGGAGCAGGCTAGAAACTATGCTATCTACTTTGTTAGACCCGATGTTTCAAAAAATAAGCATGATAGAAGCTAGGCTGGCCAAATTAGAGGGGTCTACTGGCTGTATCCCCCCAGCCGGGCTGTTAGCTAGCTCATCCTCAAATATAGATGTTCTAGCCGCTAGGAGCACAAAAACTGTGGGGGAAGGTGCAGGGGGTGGGTCTACTGCTAGGCCTGTAGTGAATGGAGCAGTACATGACAAAAATAGATCTATTGGGAGTAGGCCCAGTAGTCTTGATACCCCGGTTACCACGTGCCAGCAGTCTATTAGTGGAGAACCATGTTCGGATAGGGGTTAGAGGGGAGGGCCCCCAGTCTCGGAGTTTTCCAACTATAGATCTTCCACCAGAATCTACCCCTTATGTAGTGGTGCTGGGGAATGTACCTCCTCTCCCCAGGGAGTCGAGGAAAACTATGTGCAGTTGAAAAATAAATTAACCCATTGGTTTGCACACTCTACCACAGGGGGCCATCGAGTATTTAATAATATCCTCATGGCCCGGAGGGTTAATTGGATAGGGAGTTCCCGGAAAGTGGATATTGGAGACTGTGTCATCGTAAACTTTGACAATCCCTTCACTGCGGGGCGTATTCTATCCAGGGAATTTAGCCTTACCCCGCTAACGGGTTCCGCTGTTAAGGTTTTACCCCTGGGTTATTTTTACAAGTCAGCACTTAACAGGGAATTGTCTGAAAATAGTTTCAGGGCCTCACAACAAAGAGGAGGGCTAAATAATCCAGATCTCAGGCAATACTTTCCCGCACCTGCCCACTTGTCCCTTGAGCCGGTTGGGCAGTTGAGCAATACCCACGCATTAGCATTAGATAATAGATTCGCAGCCCTCTCTGGACTGGATAACTGCGATTGACTAAGGCCGCCTGTTCTTTCTGGAATTCAGCCTGTTGCACTTTCTCAGCCCTCAGGGGAGGTAGCTATGAATCATGTAGCTGCGAGGTCTAATAATTATCTATCTTGGAACATTGCAGGATTGGCTAACAAGTTTTTGGATCCCCGATGGGTATGTTTCATGAAGCAACACACTGTAATTAGTCTCCAGGAAACATGGTCGGTGGACTGTGATCTTCTTTTAGAAGGTTATAAGGCTTTCTTTGTCCCGGCCATTCCCTCGGTGAGCGGAAGAGCTAGGGGTGGTTTAGTCACTTATATCTCTGTAGCTGTTGACTGTAAATTACAGGTGATTCCATCCACACATCCGGGAATTCTGGCATTGTCAGCAACCAGGGGGACATTAGATGGGGAATCCTTAATTTTTATAATTCGGTGGCCAGTTCGCATGAGGCGGGCAACATCACTAGCTTGGGAGCTTTTATAAAACAACTTATGGGTCGTGGATTTTATAATTTTTTGGTGTCTGGTGATTTTAATATACACCCTTGTGGTAATCCTTCAACATCCTGTATCTCGGAGCTTGGGTGTCCCCTTATGAGGGGTTTTCATTTTGACCACAATCTCCAAGGAGAATTGTTGAATAACATGTTAAATGAACTAGATCTGGTGGTCACGATGTCTTTAACTGACCCTTACACCAAGTTCCCTGTACCAACATTCAAAGGAAGTGGAAGAGGATCATTCATTGATTTTATTTTAATTTCCTCATCGTTGTCATCTGTTTTTAATGGGTTTAACATTACAGCTAGTGAATTTAGTGACCATAATCCTTTAATTGTTCAAATGTTGGGCCCATTATTGTCAAAAACTGGGGAGGCTTCGTACGGGGGCACTCTGAAACCAACGGATGGAAAGCATAGGTTAAAATGGTCTCAGGTGTCCCCTGTTAGTTTTTATAATGAGGTAAAATTATCTTGTGCCAATGAGTTATCATTATGTACGTCTGATAGGTCTACTCCCGAAGAGATCCTCTATGCCTATGAGACAATAGCGCATACAGTTGGTGAATTGTTAAGTGCCCCGGCTAGAGGCACTGTCTTTTCCGGCCCCAGATGGTTCGACTCGGATTGTTCTAGATCAGCTAAACGACTGAGGGCGGCTCTGGCAGCCAAACCGAGAATTCAAACTGAGGTTTGTGCTTCTCGTAGGGAATATAAGATAGCTCTGGCCACACGCAAGGGAGTAATGAAGGAAGACGCCTGGAAGGAGCTGATCGACTCAAGTACTCTGAGGAACAGCTCGAGGTTTTGGAGTGTCGTGAATGGGCCCCTGTTTGTTAAGGATGGGGGGGGAGGGTCTCGTGGCTCATATCTTAGAGGATGAATGGGTACTTCATTTTAAAACCATGTTTGATTGTCCGTCCCAGCCTATTTGTAGTATACCTCAGAATAGGTTGGATGCTCCGATATGTTTTAACAGGAGCGAGATTTTGGAAGGAATCCGAGGGTTAACCATTAACAAAGCCCCAGGTCCAGATGGGATCCCCCCGGATTTATTCAAGTCAGACCCCTTGTTCTGGGCCCCGATTTTAGAGTCACTATTTAATGCGGCAGATAAGAAGGGGTGTCCTCAGTCTTGGGCCTCCTCAACTATAGTCCCAGTTTTTAAAAAGGGTGATAGAAATAGTACTCACTGCTATAGACCAATCTCGCTTATTGACTCAGTGGTCAAAGTGGTGGGTCGTGTCATATTACAGAGATTAACAACTTGGGCAGATGAGAATGGGATTCTGTCGGACGTCCAGTATGGTTTTCGGCCGGGGCGTTCTACAGTTGCACAGTGCCTTAATCTATTCATGATATTGAATAAATACACTGTCGTGCACCCCGGAACTATCCACCTTGCCTTCATGGACCTGTCATCTGCTTTTGATTGTGTAAATCGAGTTAAGCTATGGCAGTCCATGAGGGCAATGGGGGTAGATAATTGAATTGTTAATTTTCTCGAGGACCTGCATTTCTCAACTAAAGCCAACATTAGGTTCGGACAAAAATTGCAGGTTTCCAGGGACTTCGAGATTAGGAAGGGGGTCCGGCAGGGTTGTATCCTGGCGCCATTTTTATTTAATTTTTATATTAATGAATTAGAAAGTGCGCTGAGGGCAACTGGAGCAGATTTCCCCTACGTAGGACGGTGGGGCATTCCTGTTTTGCTTTACGCGGATGACGCCGTCCTATTATCTAGAACTGAATTGGGCCTACAATCTCTTTTAACGGCATTCTCTGATTTCATGACAGATCGGGACCTGACCATTAATAATTCTAAGTCCTATGTCATGAAGGTAGGGAAAAACACGAAGAGGAATTTTTTGTTTAGAACTGGTAATGACAAGATCCCACGTACAAATGTTTTCTCTTATTTAGGGGTCCTATTTGATGATCAACTCAGGTGGGACCCCTTAATTAAAAGAAAAAAAGGGGAATTGGTGCGGGTCAATGCTGCAATTTTTAATTTTGCCTCTAAAGTGGGAAAGAAACCGACAGGAGCTATGCTTCAGGTGTATCAAGCAAAAAGCGTAGCTATAGCAACTTATGGTAGTGAGATCTGGGGATACACGGTAGCGGAACCCCTCCAAGTTGTGGAAAATGGGTTTCTAAAAAGGTTATTATGTGTCCCGCAAGGAACCTCGAACTTGGTGGTACATGAGGAATTGGGGGTTTCCTACCTAAGTGACACTATTGCCCTGCGTCCCTTGATCTTTTGGTTAACGTGTTGGTTAAACAAAAATTTAACCCTCACTCACTTGATTCTAAGAGAATGCCTGTCCCTAGATAACGTGGCTCGTATCCCCTGGCTTAATTACATTAAAAAAGGATTTGAATGGATAGGGCGGGGAGTTTTATTTTTTAAACCAGATGTTATTGTAAGAAAGGACGTAGAAATAACCAAGGTAGCTTTTCTGAGCAGAAGGCAAGCCGAGCGAGAAGCAGAAGAGGCTCGGAAACCTAGTGTCCGGGCATATTTATTACTTAAATCGACTCCATCGACGGAATCATACCTCATGGGGTCCTTGTCCTCACACGAAAAATTTCTTTTAACTAGGTTCCGGATGAACCTCTTCCATCTCCTGTTAGCAAGACCAAAGGGGGCTTCTAGAGGTCAAGTGCTAGCTTCCTGCGGCTGCGACGGAAAGTCTCCGCAGGATTTGCTGCACTTTATGTTCTTTTGTCACCTATATGAAGTCCCCAGGAGGCATTTTTTAGTTCCGATCTTAAAGAAATTGAATTTTAACCAGGTTAGACCTGCACTAATGTATTTACAATTATTGAAGGATGAATGTATTATTTTTATTGTAGGGTTTTTAAAGGCTTCTATGAATTCCAGGCACCTTATGGACATGTAGAGTCTATTTATTCAGACATGTTTTTAGATGATTTTTTGTGTGGTAGCGGAGTCTGATATGTTACAATTTGCTGTTTTTATGTATTGTATTTGTGTAACTTTTATGGTTTTATAAACAAAAACCGAATAAAGTTTGTTGAACTGAACTGACTCCTGGTGGCCCTCCGCCCTTGGAAATCCCCCTACCCTGACAGAACACGCACGAAACTTCGGCATCATACTAGACTCCTCGCTCACAATCAACAGCCAGATCAACGCTGTATCCTCTACCTGCTTCAACACCCTCCACATGCTTCGAAAGAGTTTCTGATGGATCCCAACCAAATCGAGAAAAAAACTGTCACACACACACTCATCAGCAGCAGACTGGACAACGGCAATGCTCTCTACACCAGAATCAACAAGAAACTCCTTTGCAAACTCCAGACTTTCCAGAACGCCGCAGCCAGACTGATCCTCGACAGTCCCCGTCGCAGTCACATCACCCAACACCTCTACGATCTCCAATGGCTTCCAGTCAAAAGAAGAATAACCTTCAAACTTCTCACCCATGCATACAAAGCCCTTCACAACACCGGACACGCATAAATGAACATCCGCCTCTCCTTCCACGCACCCAAAAGACACCTCTGATCAGCCCAGCTCTCTCTGGCCACTGTCCCACGTATCAACTAGACCAGAACGGGAGGAAATTCCTTCTCCGACCTCGCAGCCAAAGCCTGGAACACCCTCCCCCTCCACCTCTGGCAATCTCCCACATTGCTTCAGTTCAGGAAGGACCTCAAGACCTTGCTCTTCGGATGACCCCAGAACTCAACTGAGTGCCCCCCCCCTCAGCGCCTTGAGACCCTTACGGGTGAGTAGTTGCACTTTACCAACCCTGATTGATTGTTTATTATCTTACCTCGTCAGGAGTGCTTCCATTACAATGCTTGAGGTTTACTGCCTTCTTGAAAAAAAGGCACTCCCCAACAGTAGCAGGACATTCTGCACGATAAGCAAATCCTTATTTGAAGCATGTAAACAGGTATGTGTGGAAAAAGCTGTATCAAAAATGTAAAACAATGTATTTTTATTGTAAATGAGACCTGTTAACTATTATAATGTAGTTCCATACTTTTTTTGAACATATTTCAATTAAGTGTTTATCATTTTAATGGTGTTGCTTTTCATGTTGAAATCAATAAATAAGATGGATTGATTTGGGGAGGAAAAGCAGCAGGCAGGCACTATTTTCTGAGTTCAAAAGCAGACTTCCCCCACTAAATGAACACATTCTCAGGGATAGCAACATTACACGTTTGCTTTTAATAAGTGTAATATTGGCAGATGTTATTTTTCAAGAAAATCAAAGTTTGTGTGCCAAAGAAAAATATAAAAACATGGCGTTATTAAACAAAAAACACAAGGTATTATAATTTTTTTACATACTTATGAAGATCATACTTCTAAATTTGTTATATCTTTTAATGTAGCTAGTGATGCAAAACATACTAATCTGCAAGGCAAGTCATTTTTCCTCTCTACAGCACATACATCTGCATCATATGCCATTATTTTCCTTTCCATAGCACACAAACTGTATCACCCCCCCAGATGCTATCTGCAATCCTAACAATTCACAAAGCACAATGGACCTTCACTGCTGTTTGTCTCTGTATAATTGTATCTGTGTGGATTTTTCAGGCCTTGCCTGCGTGAGTGAATACGCTCATGCTTGCAAGAGATATTGTGTTCAATACGGGCTTGGAGCCTGTCCATTGCTTACTAGTTGTGAGATTCATTGTCACTCTCATTAGCTGCCTTCTATTTGGGCAGGACGAACCGGCTTCACTTCCTCTTCTTTCAGCTGAACCATGTCCCTAGAACTGATTGCTTCATTGGGATTAGGGTGCTTCTGGCTCTGTGCTTGAGGTACTATTTTGTTATTTATTTTGCTTCTTTCCCTCCCTCCCAAAGTCAGTGTTGCTTCTTCCTCTCCAACCCTCGCCTGTGTTGTTTATTCTCTACACCTGCTGGTCGTGTTGTTTATTCCTTACCACCCCATCATTGTTCCTCTTGCTTATTCCACCCCCCCCCCACTGCCATAAGGAAAAAAAAGTGCTATGACGCTAGTCGCTCAACAGTGCATTTATTTTTTAGCATCCAGTTTCCTCCTAATTGTCCACCTAACTGACAAATCCAACAGCTCACCCACAGATGAGATCGATTGGCGTTGCTGTGCTTGTCTGCTCTGTAAGCATGTCCGGTGCCCCAGCTTTTTTCTTACATTTACTTCATGAGCAGCAACGCCCTTTTATTTTCATTTGAAATCAAATTTTGATTATTTGAGAGCAAAGAAAAACAGTCCATGGGAAAATGGTTTTGCTCCACTAAGAATCTTATAGTTGCAAGCAGCATTGACCTCAGTTCCTTGTCCTCTACTCTAACTGGTAAGCATCTGCAAGTACTGTACAGAAGTAGAAAGGCATAGCCTAAAGCATAGCTGCTGGAACTAAGGTTGTGGGGGTGCTGTAGCACCCTCAAAAATAACCATGCTGGAGTTCAGAAGGTGAACGAGCACTAAAGGTGCCTTGAAATTTTGTGTTTATCATGTCACATTTACTGCCTATTCAAAGACAGAGGTGAAACATCAGGCTATGTCGTCTGACAAATGGAGCTTATTCAGAAAACTGGTGTTTGTTTAGGTTTCGCCAAGACAGAGCATGTGCTGTCTCTGTGAGAGTTATGTTTACATACAGTGGGCTCACAGCCCACCCATTGTTTACAATTTGTTTGCTTCAGCGTCGCTCTCATTTGCTTTGCTCCCGTTTGTCAGGGCATGTGAGCATCATGTCCTCTTCTTGTGTTTGGCCCTTCCCTGGAGCATGAACCAAGTACTTGAGCCAATCCACTGCTCCTATTTTTGGAGCTACTTTTTTCTATGGGTTCAAGCACTCCATGCGAGTGCTTGTGTTTTCAGTCTGTCTCCCATATCACCGTTCATGTAGCTTCTGTTCCTTCCAACACGTCCCCCTTCCATGATCCTTCTTTTCCCTCCCACCCCCTTTCCCTATACTGTATGCCACGGCACTACTCTGCACCACTGCACTGTGCTCTCCACCACTGTATTCTACGCTACTGCACATGTCCTCTTCTTGTGTTTGGCCCTCCCCTGGAGCATGGACCAAGTACTTGTGTCCATCCACTGCTTATGTTTTTTGGAGCTATTTTTTTCTTTGTATTCACGCACTCCATATGAGTGCTTGTGTTCCGCATATCCCCGCCCATGAAACTTCTATTCCCTTCAACCAGCCCATCTTCCATGTTGCTTTTTTTCCCTCCCACTCTCTACCCTGTACTCTATGCCACTGCACTCTACTCTGCACCACCCTACTGTACGCCACGCCACTCTATGCCACTGCACTGTACGACACTCTGTTCTTCCCTGTTCCACTTTACACAACTCTACTCTACACCACTCTAAGCCACTGCACTCTACACTACCCTATGCCACTCTACTCTGCACCACTCTACGCCACTGCACTCTACTCTAGGTCACTGTATTTTACGCCACTGCACTCTACTCTACACCACTCCACACCACTCTATGCAACTCCACTGTACCCCACTCCACTGTACACAATGACACTCTACCCCACTTCACTCTAAGCAACTCTACTCTAAGCCACTCCACTCAACTCTACGCCACTCCACACCACACCACTCCACACCATACCATACTACTCTACGCCTATCTAGCCTACCCCACTTCACTCTACAACACTTTACTCAACTCAAAGCCAATCCATGCTACCTTACTCAACACCAGTCCACTTCACTCTATGCCACTGCACTCTATGCCACTTCAATGTATGCCACTCCAAGATACTCTACGCCATGCCTATGCACTCCACGCAACGCTGCTGTACAACATGGCTAAAAGACTTTGGCAAAGCCAAGAGCTCTCGTGTAGGCGAAACCTATTGGCTTTGCTAATGCTTGCTTTATTTCTCTGACTGCAAAGTGAGAGGATTTTGTAAAAGTGACCTAGGTGGCAATCTTGCTGGGGTACAGGAGGATAGAATGTCAGTTTTTTCAAATACACAACATTTAAATACCTGTAAGTGAACTATACACATATTTCAAAATATCAGCAATTAGGAAAGCACAAATGAAGCACATTTTTTGGTAATTCTGAAGTGTGATGGGAACAAAGATTTTAATAGGATCAAAACAAATCAAGACAATTTACTTGGTATTGTACAAATGATAAATATTCGCTGAAACCCGATTTCCACACATTATTGTTTGTGCGCTATATAGACTTAACAGTAAAGATGCATGTGAGAGGCTGGCCTGGTATATGATGTCCACTTATGTAAGTGGTCACCTTGCACCAGTTCAGACAACCCTTATGGTGATTTAAGAGGTCTCAGACAACCTTAGAAAGCTATCCAAGTGGTAGCTGTGGACAGCAACCTTCAGGCTTAGTCTTGAAGGAGTGTAAAGCAGCTTGTTTTACCAGAATGCAATCTTATAGTATAGATTAAATGAAAAGGGAACCACACAGTAGTTATAAAAATATGCAACTCCTCCCACCCATCTACATGGAGATCTCTCCATTCAGCCCTGCGCTGACTCACCCTGACCCTCCTGGAGCCACACACACCTCCCAGCCCCTGTCACTCACAAGCCACACATGCAATTCACATCAGGCAGGCAGACACAGAGCACACAGAAATGCCAACTTCTAGAAGTGGCATTTCTCTACCAGTCACCATAAATCTGCGCACACCATTGCGCAGCATTTATTCTCACGAATTCAGACATACTAGACTTGACCATGCTGCACCTCTCATAACAGGAATTACCACTGACACACTCATCCTCAATGCATTCCTATGGGAGGGCTGGCCAGTCTCACCATACACGCACACAGTGCGCACGCACTTTACACTGGACCACAGTGCTAAAGTGCCCAGAGACTTAAAACTACTAACACCAAGTTACATATAAGGCAAAAAGTTTAGGGGTGAACCTGCCAAAAAGGGCCAAGTCCAACAAACACTATCTAGTACGTTACAGTATCTCCCACACGGAGATAGACACAAAGCACACAATACTTTAGCAAATAAATCACAGTAAATAGCACCAATACACAGTGGGACCCGGGGGGGGGTGGGGGGAGACCAAACCATATACTAATAAAGTAGTATAAGAACAACGACTCGAGTCAGGACAATGTCGAGAGGATGTACAATTGCTGGGACCCCAATGAACCACCCAAGGTGAGTAGATAGGAACCCCACGGAGAGCGTGTGCAGTGTGAGAACACGACTGCGTGCTCCGTACAAGTCTATGTGCAAGTCGCAGTTGGATTTTTAAAAATTAAGGACCCTTCCCAGTGGACCCTGAAGAAACCCCGTGGAAGACATCAGGTTGGAGAGCCACCCCACCCGTGGATACCGTGGTACCCAAGTTACCTATCCCAGGTAAGCCGGGTGTATAGATGTGAAGTGGCGTCGGAGACCGATGTCGAACCCAATGGAGGACTTCAGGAAAGTGCCACTGCTGGAAGAGGAGAAAGTGTCTGGAGGAATCCAAGCGTGGATTCTTGATGAAGAGTACCTGAAAGCAGAGGGGACAGAGTCTGGGTCTCTTGAGAGTGACCATGGGCTCGGTAGACGAATGCTGACCTATGTCGGGTGCTTCAGGATCGATGTCGAGGACCTTTACTCTGCAGTTGTGGGGACCAGGCGACGCTGAGGATGACCAAGAGCCGAATACGAGCTGTCCCACGAAGTATGTCGAGTGCTGAGGTGTCGGTGTCCGGCGGGAGCACCAACAAGCCTTGGCAAAAGCAACCCACGCAGGAAGTCAAGAAGTTGCAGGAAGAGGACCAGCAAGGTCCAGGAGACTCACCAAATGCTTGAGAGTCAGGGCAAGCCCAGAGCAATCAGGGGAGCCCAAAGAAGTCGTAATTGACCCTCCACAGGACCCACAGGTCGAAGACACTGGAGTCGCAGGAGGACCTCGGGCAGCTTTACAAAACAACGGTGTGATGGGGTTGAAGATCTTTGCAGGAGAAGTTGCCTGAGGTTAGGGCTACTTGGAGCCCAATGCACTTGCTGCAGAATTGCCAACAAGCATTTGCACTTGCAAAAGTACGCAGTGCACAGGGGTTCGGGTATTGCAGCCCCCACGAGGGATTCTGGCCTCAAACTGAGTGAGAGGGCAGCTCGGGCCTCGAGGGACGCATAAACCCACCTCCTGTGTTGTTGAACCCTTCGGAGTCCATGGGAGCTCGGGATCAGCAGACCGGTCAGCAGTGTTGCGGTACCTGCGAATGCAAGGGAGTGACTCCTTCACTCCAAGGGAGACTATCTTCAGGTGTCTTGGATGCTCCACAGGCCCTACACGGATCCTGTATGGTGCACAGGCACAGACGAGGCAGCAGACTGAAAGGGAGACGGAGTCAGGCCCAAACGAAGTCCAGTGAAGTCCAGAGTGCCCAGATGGTAGA
Source organism: Calotriton arnoldi (assembly GCA_963921515.1). Taxonomy (NCBI): domain Eukaryota; kingdom Metazoa; phylum Chordata; class Amphibia; order Caudata; family Salamandridae; genus Calotriton; species Calotriton arnoldi. Next base: position 1,476,503 of record CAWUFW010000585.1, on the reverse strand, counting down.
ATTGCAGTGGTTTCAGTTCTGAATCTTGTCCATGACAAATCTAGGGACCTACACCCAGGTAAGCCCTTAAGTATCCTAAGGAAAGGATTGGTAAGATTCAGGGGACCCTCCCAGGGGAGGGTCTGGACAGGGGGGAGGTTACTCCCATGTCCTTTGTCCAGTTTCATGCTAGAGCGGGAGCTAATGGCTCCCAGGACTGGTTTGAACTGGACTATGCACAGGGACACCAAATGTGCCCCTCTTGCAGACTTTCAGGCGCTGGCACGCGCACCCACCCAGCCCTAATACACTAAATCCTGTCTGGGAGGTGGTCACACCTCCCTGTCACAGGATGCCTATTGTTCTGCCTTCCCCTGCTCGAGCTTGGCTCAGCAGCAGGAGGGCAGAAATGTATCTCTGGTCGGCAGCAACCATTTTGTGCTGTCCGGGACTAGAAGGCTGGTAGCAGGAACAACGAGAGCATAACTGAGGGCTCTCCCGTGGGTGGAATCATACCTCAGACACTGGTAACGGTGTGGGGGTATGATTCCAACATGTTTGACACCAAACATGATAGAGTTCGTTGCAGCCGTTTTTTAGATGGTCATTGCGCAGTCACGTAATGCCCCTCTATATTAGTATATGGCTGCTTCGCTGACAACCCGGGAGAATAGACTCCGTAGGAAGCAGGGGTGTCCTGCTCACGCAGGGGCACCCTCTCACTTAGAGCCAAGCACCCTGCCCTCAGGATTGTAAAGGCCTGCTATAGGGGTGACTTATAGGTTTTCAGTGCAGTGACCCTTAGATATAGTAAACCTATATCTTTAGTAAGTGGTGCATGCACCAACTTACACAGGCTGCAATGACAGGCCTGTAGTTCCCTTTTGAATGGTCTCTTATGGGTGGCATAATACATGCTGCAGCCCATGGGAGACCTCTGGGGTACCTATGCCCTGGGTACATGGGTACCATATACTAGGGACTGACAAGGGTGCCTAAGTACATAACTTAACAGTTTAGGGAGAAAGCAGATAGACTGGGGTCCTGATTAGCAGGATCCCAGTCAGACTAGTCAAAAACAGCATCACATCAAGCAAAAAGCAGGGGTAACCATAAGAAGCAGATCCTACTTTCCTACACTGCATATTTATGCAAATTGAGTGCCACTTGAACAGAAAATGGGCTGTCTACAATTGACAGCGTGCTACCTCATCAGTACTCCAAAATGCAACACCAGCTACATACCGCACCCTACCACTCTCCTGCTGAATGGGAGAGCCTCATTTGCTACACTTGCTCTTTGTGTGGCACTTGGATTTTTCACAAACCCTATGACTTTAATGATGTAACACTGATAGCAGCACCCCCGTTCTGACAATTATTCCAGCACCACTGGCCTAAAGCAACTTTCACTCTAAAGGATGGTGTAGAGAAACTGTGATTATTTATCAATGCTGGTCAGTAAAGACTCAGGAATAATAAGTCTATTTAGTGAACAGTTAAGTATAATTCATGTTTGCACGTCTCTCAATCACTGTTTGTGGCGCATCTCTCTTTCTCAAAAGCAGGGTCCCAGCTTTCTGGCCATGTAGGGACCATCAATTTGAGTCAATCAATGTTTTGAGGGCATAATGCAACCCGACTGTTAATAGTGTGGTGTACATGTAGAAAGATGCATCTGTTAATTGAGGCGGACGCCCCCAATGAGGTAGACTGTGTTCATTGTACATGTCAAACAAGCATTAGAAAGGCCAACAAGTCCTGCTTTAAGTGTGCAAACAGCATTCTGTCAGCATTCATTGGCACATTAAAGCCAGCCGTCTTGGCTTAGACAATGCTTGTTGGTGGTAGATTTATATACCCTTTGGAGCCACACATTCAGTCATGAACAAATTATCCCAATGGCACACATGCCAAGAGACTATAGTGGCACTTGGACACATTTGATCTACTGAGACTACATAAATGCTTCTGATGGTTGTCCATCATGTTATTGAATGTTATCATATACTATAGCTTAGCATAGTTCGCTGTTTTCGGCAATGATTTTCACAAGCACATTAGCCTCTGATGCTAGGTAGAAGTGGTACTCTCACGTTTTGAGCAAATGACCCCTATGGGACTTATTAGGCTGTTATGTGGTCGCAATTTTTACCCTTTTAGGTCTCACCTAGCGTTGCAGCGCATGCGCTGCTCGCTCGGCGAGACTTATAGTGAGAGGACATTTCAGAAGGGGGCTTGAAGCCCCGCGCCTCATTTCCATTGGCTGGCGTCACCGTTTATGCTAAACGGTGGCCTGCCATTGGAAATGAGGTATTTTTGATGCCGCCCTTTCGCCTTTTTGTCTGGCCCATCCGGACTGGCTCGTCTGCTTTGCGGCTGTCGCAAAGCATTTTCTTATCTTTGTCGGGGCCATCTGTTTTCACTCAGCCGCGTGTTTATTTTTGCATCGCGCTTTCACTTAAAGTGAAAGTGAAAGCGCAATGCAAATATAAACACGGCTGAGTGAAAACAGATGGCCCCCTGCCTACCCGCAATGGCGAGCGCTTGTTAGGCATGTGCCCCTCCCTCGCCCCCCCCCCATTAATCCACCACTTTGGAAGTGTTCTTCCCAGCCCACCGAGGGGGTGAAGAAACCGAGTCCTCCCTCGATACAAACAGTTGTTTTAAAGTGCAACGCTCTCGAAAGCACTCTCTCGTGCCGAGAGAACTCTTGTTTGCACACTTGATGGCGCACGAGTGTGTGCACTGGATGGTTCGACCGCTGGCACTGATGCACAAGTGTTCTGAATCACTTCTGAAGCTCAGACGTGCAAGAGCAGCAGTCTTTAAATCATGCGGCCAGGAACCCTCACAGTGACGTCAGCAGAGTGAAAAAACACTCCGCACGGCCAGCTGTGAGGAGCACTACAGCACTAGCCGTACCCACCAACCCCGCCAGTTAACCCTAGGAGGCCCTTCCGCCGTGACTAACCTCTGTTCCACATTTCTCTCTGGACCAAGCTGTGGCAGCAGAGTCAGCAGACTGCGGGCACCACAACGTGACGTAGGCTTTCCTTGCCGCTTTTGGCTGGTTTGCAAAATCTGAAAGCAGTTTTGAGGACAACAGCGCCAAAAAGCCTTCTCTTTCTGCTTCACCATTCCCCCCCCACCACCACCAATCAATCAATCAATCAATCACAGAATTTGTAGAGCGCACTACTTACCCGCGAGGGTCTCAAGGCGCTGGGGAGAAAAAAAGGGGGGGGGGGGTGCTGCTACTGGTCGAACAGCCAGGTCTTGAGTAGCCTCCTGAAGGTCAGCAGGTCTTGGGTCTGTCGTAGGCTTAGTGGAAGGGTGTTCCAGGTCTTGGCGGCGAGGTGTGAGAAGGATCTGCCGCCGGTGGTTGTTCTTCGAATGCGAGGGACGGTGGCGAGGGAGAGGTCGGCGGAGCGGAGCTGGCGGTTGGGGACGTAGAAGAAGAGTCGTCTGTTGAGGCCAGTCTTGTGGAGTGCCTTGTGTGCGTGGATGAGGAGTTTGAAGGAGATTCTCCTGTCGACGGGGAGCCAGTGCAGGTTCCTCAGGTGGGGGGTGATGTGGCTGTGGCGTGGTACGTCGAGGATCAGGCGTGCGGAGGCGTTTTGTATGCGTTGCAGTCGCTTGATGAGCTTGGCCGGGGCTCCCGCGTAGAGGGCGTTCCCATAATCAAGTCTGCTACTGACGAGGGCCTGGGTGACTGTTCTTCTTGTATCTGTCGGGATCCACCTGTAGATCTTGCGAAGCATGCGGAGGGTGTTGAAGCAGGAGGAGACTGCGTTGACTTGCTTGGCCATGGAGAGCGTTGAGTCGAGGATGACTCCCAGGTTGCGTGCGTGGTCGGTGGGTGTCGGGGCTGCTCCCAGTGTCGTTGGCCACCAGGAGTCGTCCCAGGCTGAGGGGTTGGAGCCGAGGATGAGGACCTCTGTCTTGTCCGTGTTCAGCTTTAGTCGGCTGATCTTCATCCAATCAGCAACGGCCTTCATTCCTTCATGGAGGTTGGATTTGGCGGCGAGGGGGTCCTTGGTGAGGGAGAGGATCAGTTGAGTGTCGTCGGCGTAGGAGATTATGTTGAGGTCGTGCTGTCTGGCGATGCGTGCGAGCGGGGCCATGTAGATGTTGAACAGTGTTGGGCTGAGGGATGATCCCTGGGGTACGCCGCAGATGATCTCGGAGGCTTCGGATCGGAATGGTGGGAGGCGGACTCTCTGGGTTCTGCCGGCGAGGAAGGAGGTGGCCCATTCCAGGGCCTTGTCTCGGATCCCTGCGTCGTGGAGGCGTGCGCGTAGAGTGCGGTGGCAGACAGTGTCGAAGGCGGCGGAGAGGTCCAGCAGGATGAGGGCTGCGGTCTCACAGTTGTCCAGCAGGGTCCTGATGTCGTCGGTGGCGGCGATGACGGCAGTCTCAGTGCTGTGGTTGCTGCGGAACCCTGATTGGGATGGGTCCAGGATGCGGTTTTCTTCGAGGTATCGGGTTAGCTGTTTGTTGACGATCTTCTCGATGACCTTGGCTGAGAATAGAAGCAGGGAGATGGGCCGGAAGTTCTTGAGGTCTCTCGGGTCCGCCTTGGGTTTTTTGAGTAGGGCGTTGATCTCTGCGTGTTTCCAGCTCTCTGGGAAGGTCGCGGTCTCGAAAGAGAGATTGATAACGTTGCACAGGTGGGGTGCGATGGAGCTGCTAGCTTTGTTGAAGATGTGTTGCGGGAAAGGGTCTGACGGGGAGCCGGAGTGTATTGTGCTCATGGTCTTGATGGTGTCATCGATGTTCACGCTGGTCCAGGCTGGCAAGGGGTCGTGGTCGATGGTGTGCGGCGGGTCTGGTGCATCGATCTTAGTTGGGGCTGTCTGGGTGTTGAAGCTGTCGTGGATGTCGGCGATCTTGCGGTGGAAGAAGGTGGCGAGGGAATCGCACAGGTCTTGCGACGGCGGGATGTCGTTGGTGTTGGAGCTGGGGTTGGAGAGTTCCTTCACGATGTTGAAGAGCTCCTTGCTGTTGTGTGCGTTGTTGTCGAGGCGGTCTTTGAAGGAGATTCTCTTGGCGGACCTGATGAGTTGGTGGTGGTTACGGATGGCGTCTTTGTGGGCTGCGTGGCTGTCCGGTGTCTTATCACTGTGCCATTTCTTCTCTAGTTTCCGGCAGGTACGCTTGGATGCTAGGAGTTCCGGGGTGAACCAGCTGGCTCTTTTGGTGGTGTCACTGTAGGTGAGTTTTTTCAGCGGGCGAGGGTGTTGGCACAGTCGTCTATCCATCGTCTGAGGTTGCAGGCAGCGTCGTCGGTGTTGGATGGGTCGGAGGGAGGGCTGAGAGCGAGGTTTGCCCGTAGTTGGTCTTCAGTGACTTTGCTCCAGCAGCGGCGTGGGATCTGTTGGGTGCGGTGGTGTGTGGTGGGTTTCTGGAAGGTGAAGTGGATGCAGCGGTGGTCGGTCCAGAGGAGTTCCGTGGCGTGGCTGAAGGAGACGTGGGAGCTTGAGGAGAAGACGGGGTCGAGCGTGTGGCCGGCGGAATGGGTCGGTGTTGTGACGAGCTGTCTCAGTCCGAGGTTGGCGAGGTTGTCGATCAGGGTGGTGGAGTTGCTGTCGTTGTTGTTCTCCAGGTGAAAGTTCAGGTCTCCGAGGAGGATGTAGTCGGTAGAGGTCAGGGCGTGCGTGCTGATGAAGTCGGCGATGGAGTCGCTGAACTGGGGTCGGCGCCCAGGGGGTCTGTAGACAAGGGTGCCTCTAAGGGTGGTGTTGGGGTCCGTGTGGATCTGGAAGTGCATGTGTTCGGCGGTGCAGAGAAAGTCGTCGGTGCTGGTCGAGACCCTGATGGAGTTCTTGTGGACGATGGCGATTCCTCCTCCTAATCCGTTGATGCGGTCTCTGCGGGTGATCTTATAGCCGTCTGGGATGGCTATGGCGATGTCGGGTGCGGAGGAGTCGTTCATCCAGGTCTCTGTCAGGAAGGCGACGTCTGGTGATGATGTGTCGAGCAGGTCCCAGCGCTCGACGGCGTGTTTGCGTGCGGAGCGGGTTTTCAGTAGGATGCCGAGACCACGGCCGAGAGATAAGCTTGCACTGTTCCAGCCCATGTGCTTGCTAAACCTACGACTGCCTTTTGCCGGTGATGGGAGCTTGCACTGCTATAGCCCATGCGCTTGCTGAACCTACATCTGCCTCTTGGCGCTGCTGTTGGTCTAGCAGAGGTTGGAAGGAAACATACAGCGCATGTATGCATGGATGTTTAATTGCTCCTATGTGTCTCTTACATGTGCTACACGTGTGCTCATGGGTAAAATGTTTACTGTGAACTCAAAAGTTGTTTCTATGTGTGCGGCAGAACTGCCTTTACTTTGGCACCGGCGCCTACGCTCGCATCCATACTGTGCCAGACCGTGAGCTGCGCACGCGCCGTGTCTGTTCCTTCAGTGCCAAGAAGCCCACACTGTCTGGGCGGTGTGCATGTTCCACATCAAGGGCTTAACATCTCAGCGTCACTCGGCGGCCCCTTTTACCCACACTAAATCTAATGCAGATGCGGCGCGAGGCGTGGCCCTGGGCCACTGTGCGCTGGGCCCGTGCCCATGGGGCTGTGGGAGGGGCACTGTATTCACAAGCGGGCAGTGCACACCATTCGGGGCACTTGTTAGAAATGTGAAAGTGGCTTGTTACCCTGGTGCAGCGGGTGTCAGCACACTACAGGAGTGAGTACAATGGAGAGTGGCAAGCAGGAGGTGGCCGCCTGAGTCTGGGGATTAACGGAGAGGGCTAATAGGAGAGCCAGTCATGGGGAGCACGCTTGTCCCGGCCGCTGAGCTTGTCTGGAGGTGGGGTGGGTCCCTTCTGCAGAAGCCATGGATGCTTGAGAGGGACTTCATGGGTAGCCAGTGGTGAGGAGCTGAGGATGTGTGCGGCCCTTCAAGATTCCTCTGACCTGCCTTGGTGATGACTGTTGGACATACTCTAGGCCAGGCAGAACTGATGCCTTCATTGCTACATAAGGAAGGCTTCATGGTAGTACTGATTGGATTTCAGTGCTTTCCTTTGAGCTCTAATGTACACTTTTAATTCTTAAAAAGATTTCGCAATTACAACAAAGTGAGCTATTGCCATTTTCAATTACACCATTTGATTAATGCTTCACGAAGGGAAAAAAAACCCAATAACATTTTCAATGCCAATAGCTCAAAACAATGTCATTGCGAGACCTACTGCTATGTAAATGCTTGTTTATATTTATAACTCGTTGCTACTGAAATTTTCTGAAAAGTCTTTAGTGGCTGAAAGTTTAGTGGCATGGTGGTAGGTGTACTATAAATATGGGTTGTAGAGCAGGGGTGGTTCCCCGCAGCTCGTCCTCATCTCACTGCTGTTTATTTTATTTGGGAGTAAGGCTGAATGCGAACATGGTGGCTAGGAGCAAAGCTAAGTCCCTACGGGGCACTGAAAAGGTCACCTTACCTTTAACCCATCTATTTTAAATTTATTTCAAGGCAAAATTATACAATCAGGCTACATTACTTATGTCACTGCCATTAATTAAAGTACTATAACATGGAAAAATCTGGAGTAGCTAACTCTAAAAAACACAAGCTATTCTATCAGTGCGGCTGGCACGGATCGGGGTGGTGGGCGGTGGGCGGGGGCGAAGGGGTTAAAGAAAAAAAATATTAAACTTACCTCCTCGCCGCATCTCTCCTCCGTCGTCTCACCGCGTCTCTCTCGGACGGAACAGGAAGCACCCAATCTCCCCTAAGCCAATCACAAAGCTGCAATGTAGCGTTGTAATTGGTCTGAGCGTCGTGGTTCGGCGCTCAGCCAGGGACTGGGAGCCTGGGCATGTTCTCCACCCAGGCAGTAATGCTGCCTGGGTGGAAAACATACAAAGTGCGCATGACTGTTTGAACGGCCCGAGATGGCCGGCCCCCCCGCAAAGCTGCAGCAGCAGGAAAAAATAAAATGATAATAACAATGAGTTATTATCATTTCATTTTTCATTTATTTACACTGCTGAAAGCAGTGGGGTGACGCTCCACCGCCTTAGCGCAGGATCGGCCACTGTATTCTATCAGTTATAATCACTACCACTATTACTGTATTAAATGGCAAATTTACGACAGGCTTAGTAAGTCTGGTTTGCGCTTTTTGTCTTCAATGTTTTACCTTTAAAATATTATTTTACTGTATTTATAGGTCTAGGTAATGTTTATTTTGTTTAAGTGTGGCTCTGCATCTCATTTGGTGAACATTCTTCACCTTGATCTACAACCAAAAAGGAAGGTTGACTTTAAGAAGCTGCTGTTCCCTTTTCTGTGCAGACTACAGGAGACTGATATTATAATTTATTATTATTTTTTGGTCCTTTGATATCGCGCACGACTCACTCGTGCTAGACTGCACAAGTAGAGAAATGGAGGGAATCTAAAACCACCAAGTGTTATGCCCCTTTCCAAGGAAGGGAAATCTAAGCAAGAGCAAAGGCTAAGTGGGAGTTTATTCCAGTGATAAGGGGCTGTGTAAGAGAGAGATATGTCCCCGTATCTTGAGGTACGGATACGAGGGATTACCAAAAGCACTAATATCCTAAAAGCCCTGCCAATATGGGCAGCTTTTGGTATGGTGCAGTCTTCACCCCGTACTTCAGCTCTCTAGCTAAAAGTTGAGAAGAAGCATCAGGCGTAAACAACATCTGCAATATAAATAAATAAATAAATAAATAAATAAGGAAGTGTGATCACCCTTACATTGTATTTTAAAATCTGGGTTCGGCTACAAAGAATACAGAAAACGCAGCAAAATGTTAAATGTCATCAAAGTAATGCATATTTAAAAGGTTGATTACACCTTTATGTCCAGTCCACAGTATTTACTGTTAAACAACTGTATCGAAATGTAAGGATAAACAAGAGTTGTAAGGTGGTGTAGTTCTAGGGAAGTTACCAAAGAAGCTTTGAATTTCTGGCATGGTTAGAGAAGGCCCCACTCGAGCCGTGCAGGCTGTGCTGGAGCCATACAGGTTGTGATGAAGCAGGAT